>JAJHZJ010000219.1:2176921-3489601 GCA_023548195.1 Bettongia penicillata ogilbyi
TGCTATTTGATCACAGAATTGCTCTGAGGAGCAAATAATATCTATGAGAGCTTATTGTAATCATATTTATTATATGTAATATATAATTATAATATATATAATGTGCAATGCTATGTATACATATAATATAGTTATATTTTACATGTGCACATTATAAAGACTTACATATTTACACACATGGTGCCCCAAAAATTATTGTGTATTTTTCTGTTATTAAAAGTTTTAGTCTGCATGAAGATATTTTGGATCCCTTGCATATGATTCTCAGAATATGACCTGGATCCAAGGACAGACTAACCTGATTCCCAATTACTTCTCCCCAGAACATGAGCCATAACAGATTTGTATATAATAGAAAATAAAAGGATTGCAATCTATAGCTGCTGTGTGAATATCTACTCTGTCAAAATTACATGGCTACTTCAAGCGTTATTATTTTGCCAGAAAGTTGTTGGGAATTTCCTTAGAAGGCTGAATAGTAATTTGTCTCTTTCTTCCTTCCTTTTTTTTTCCTTCTTTTCCTTCTTCCTTCTTTTCTTCCTGATTTTTTCTTTCTATTCTATTCTTTTCCTCCTTCCTTCCTTTCCTTTCTTCTGTCCTTTCTTCTCTCTCTCTCCCTCCCTCCTCCTTCCTTTCTTTCTTTCTTCTTTGCTTTTTTCTTTCTTTTTCTTGTTTTTCCTTCCTTCCCTTCCCTTCCTTTATTTCTTTTTCTTTTGAATAGGACCAGGGATGTCAATCCATGCAGGTGCTCCTCTAAAGGAAGAGCAATACCTTCTCAACCTGTCTAGAAAGTGCCTGAGGCATTGAAAGAGTAACTTGCTCAGAGTATGTTCCTAGCCAATGTGGGTCAACAGATAAGAACTGAACCCAGATCTCCCTGTCTCAAGGACCAGTTCTCTATCCATTATACCAGGCTGTCTCTCGTAAATTTTGCCTTTTAAAGGTCAGCAGTCTGTCATTCTTGAAACGTTGCTTAGTAACCTGATATCATGAGAATTTGTCTCTGAGTCTGATCCAAGATAGCACTGAGAAGTATGGGAATTCAGATTCTGGCTTTGTTACAGATCAATGCTCTCTTGCTTAACTGCTGCTTTTGTTAGGAGTCTACCTCCTTCCCAGTCCTGGGACATCATCATGATTATCCTCTGAAGCCAAGTTCTCTTCTAGCTATTTGGTTAATAATGCTAATAGTTTTCCTAATATTGAACCACCCCTGCATTCCTGGTATGAAACCTACCTGATCATAATGTATTATTCTCTTGATAAGATGCTGTATTAGTTTTGCTAAAATCTTGTTGAAAATTTTTGCATCTATATTCATTAGAGAAATTGGTCTATAATTTTCTTTTTCTGTTTTGTCTCTTCCTGGTTTGGGTATCAAAACCATGTTTGTATCATAGAAAGAATTTGGGAGTACTCCTTCTTCCCCAATTTTCCCAAATAGTCTATATAGTATTGGAATTAACTGTTCTTTAAAAGGTTTGATAGAATTCACTTGTGAATCCATCTGGTCCTGGAGATTTTTTCCTAGGCAGTTCATTGAGGACTTGTTCAATTTCTTTTTCTGAGATGGGGTTGTTTAAGTATTCAATTTCCTCTTCTGTTAATCTGGGCAATTTGTATTTTTTAAAATATTCATCCATCTCATTTAGATTATCGAATTTGTGGGCATAAAGTTGGGCAAAATAATTTCTAATTATTGTTTTAATTTCCTCCTCATTGGAGGTGAGTTCACCCCTTTCATTTTTAATATTAGTAATATGATTTTCTTCTTTCTTTTTTTTAATCAAATTGACCAAAGGTTTATCAATTTTATTAGTTTTTTCGCAAAACCAACTATTGGTTTTATTTATTAATTCAATAGTTTTCTTAATTTCAATTTTATTAATCTCTCCTTTGGTTTTCAGTATTTCTAATTTGGTATTTTCTTGGGGATTTTCAATTTGTTCTTTTTCTAGCTTTTTCAGCTGCATACCCAAGTCATTGATCTCCTCTTTCTCTATTCTATTTATGTAGGCATTCAAAGATATAAAACTTCCCCTAAGAACTACTTTTGCAGTATCCCATAAGATTTGGTAGTTTGTCTCTTTATTGTTATTCTCTTGAATGAAGTTGTTGATTGTTCCTATGATTTCTTCTTTAACCCATTCCTTCTTTAGGATTAAATTATTTAGTTTCCAATTGATTTTTGCTTTATCTTTCCATGGCCTTTTATTACATATAATTTTTATTGCATTATGATCTGAGAAGGATGCACTGATTATCTCTGCCTTTCTGCACTGGATTTTGAGATTTTTATGTCCTAGTACATGGTCAATTTTTGTAAATGTTCCATGTACTGCTGAGAAAAAGGTATATTCCTTTCTATTCCCATTCAATTTTCTCCAAAGATCTATCATATCTACCTTATCTAGAGTTTTATTTACCTCCTTAACCTCTTTCTTGTTTATTTTGAGGTTAGATTTATCAAGTTCAGAAAGAGGGAGGTTGAGGTCCCCCACTAGTATAGTTTTGCTGTCAATTTCTTCCTTCAACTCCCTCAACCTCTCCTCTAAGAATCTGGATGCTATACCACTTGGAGCATACATGTTTAGTAATGATATTGCTTCATTGTCTATGGTGCCTTTTAGCAGGATATAGTTTCCATCCTTATCCCTTTTGATTAGATCTATTTCTGCTTTTGCTTTGTCTGAGATTAGGATTGCTACTCCTGCCTTTCTTACATCAGCTGAAGCACAATATATTCTGCTCCATCCTTTAACCTTTATCCTATGTGTATCCCCCCGTTTCAAATGTGTTTCTTGTAAGCAGCATATTGTTGGATTATGGCTTTTAATCCATTCTGCTATCCATCTCTGTTTTATGGGAGAATTCATTCCATTCACATTCACAGTTATGATTACAATCTGTGTATTTCCCTCCATCTTCTTTTCCACCATTTGTGCTTTTAGTTCTGCTGTCTCCCTTCCCCTCCTCACTAGTATTCACTTTTCACCACCTCCTCTTGCCGCCTTCCCCTCTTTCTCTTAGCCCCCCTCCCTTTAACTCCCCTTTACTCTTATTGCTTCTTCCCTCCCTTTTGCCTCCCTCCCCTTTCTTCCCCCTTCCTCTCCCACTGCTTATAGAGCTAGTTAGGATTTTCTACTTAAGTTTATTGTTCCGTCCTTTAAACAAATCCGATGAGAGTACCTCTCACACAATGCTCATCTCCCTCCCCTCTTTCCCTCTACTATGATTTTGTACTTCTTCTTGTGATGTAATTTGCCATTTTCTGCTTCCTCCTTTTCACACCTCTTATTACACTCCCTTCTCATACTTAAATCATATTTTTTTATCATGATATCATTTACTTTATACTTGTTCCCCCTATGCTTATCCCTTTTATATTTCTTAATAGACGCACAGTTCTCAAGATAAACAGATATCATCTTCCCTTATAGGGAGGTAAACAATTTGCCCTAATTGAGTAGCAAGTTGTTCCCCCCCCCCCCACTGTTTACCTTTTTATGATTCTCTTGAGACCTGCATTTGAAGATCGAATTGTCTATTAAGTTCTGGCGTTTTGGTCAGGAAACTCTGGAAATCCCTTACTTTGTTGAATGACTTTCTCCTTGCCTGAAATGTTATGCTGAACTTTGCTGGGTAGTTGTTCCTTGGTTGTAGTCCCAACTCCTCTGCCTTACGGAATATTGGGTTCCAATTCTTTCGATCTTTTAATGTAGAAGCTGCAAGGTCCTGTATAATCCTGATTGTATCTCCTTGATATTTAAATTGTTTCTTTCTGGCTGCTTGTAATATTTTCTCCTTCACTTGATAGCTCTGGAATTTGGCAACTATATTTCTTGGGGTTTTGAGTTTGGGATCCCTTTCAGGAGGGGAACGGTGGATTCTTTCGATGACTATTTTGCCCTCTGAATCTAGTACTTCTGGGCAGTTTTCCTTGATGATTTCCTGGAAGATATTGTCCAGGCTCTTTTCTCCATCCTGGGATTCTGGCAGGCCAATAATTCTTAAGTTTTCTCTTCTGGATCTATTTTCCAGGTCAGTTGTTTTCCCAATTAGATATTTTACATTTTCTTCTATCTTTTCATTCTTTAGATTTTGTTTGACTGATTCTTGCTGTCTCATTAAGTTGTTAGTTTCTACTTGCCCAATTCTAATCTTCATCAAATTGTTTTCTTCTGTTAACTTTTGTATCTCCTTTTCCATCTGTCCAATTTTTCCTTTTAAGAAGCTATTTTCTCCAGTTAATTTTTGTACTTCCTTTTCCATTTGCCCTTTTAGGAAGTTATTTTCTCTAGTTAATGTTTGTACTTCCTTTTCCATTTGGCCTTTCAGGAATTTATTTCCTCCAGTTAATTTTTGAACTTCTTTTTCCATTTGTTCAATTTTCCTTTTCAAGTAGATGTTCTCATCAGTGAATTCTTTCTTAATAATTTTAAAATCATTGGCCAGTTTATCTTCTACTTCCTTCTTCAGCTGTTCCAGGAGAGCTGCTTGTACTTGCGAGTAGTTCATAGTCCCTTCTGAAGTTTCAGATGGAAGTACAGTCTCAGCTGTGACCTCTTTGGGGTTTGTGTTTTGGTCCTTATCCCCATAGAAAGATTCTATGGTTCTTTCGGCCCTCTGCTTTTTCCTGTTCATGATTTTGATTTGAGTGTTGTGGCTTCTGGTTCTTTCAGTCAGAAGCTAGAGAACTTTTTGCTGAGCTGATGTGTGAAAAAGCTAAAAGCAGGTTTTTGTTTGGTGTTTCCCTGATCAGCCCTGGGTTTAGCTTGTTAAGTGTGGAGGAGGAGTAGTCTGGTCCCAGGAGATCTCCTCAGCTGAACTGAGGCAAAGGCAAGCTCAGGAGCTGGTAATCCCAGCTGCTCTATTGTCTTTCTGATTCCCCTGGACAGCTGAGGCACGCCTAGATGCTAATGCGTGTTCCCACCCCTCCTGGGGCTCCTCTCCTGGCACTGAGGCTTGCCTGGGTCCTAGTGCGAATTTTCTCTGCCCTGGGTCCTCTGTCCTTCCGGTTTGCCTCTGCCACCGTAGGAGGAATCCCCCTTAGCTATTTTCCTTGTCTCAGGTGTTATGAGACTATTGGTCTCCTTCTTCTAATTCTACTGATCTGGGATTTTTCTGGGGAGATATTTTATGGTTCTTTCATGGTCATCAAGGGGGAAGGAGAGAGCATTTACTGATCACTCTGCCATCCTGGCTCCCGGGAGTTCAAGTGGGTGACTTACTGAAGTTTGATCTTCGGGCTGAAGGTCTCAGGAGCTGCTGCACTGATATCTGGCGCTCCACAGCTCTCACTAACTTGGTTTGGCTTGTCTCCTGCCCTGGGTGCCGCTCCTCTGGTTCCACCCGCCACTCAGGTTTCTCAGATCTCTTCTGCTCCGCTGCGCTGGCCGCCCTGCGCTGTGAGCTGTGGGCTCACCCCCGCGGAACAGATCCTTCCCGTGGACCTTCCAGTCCAACCTGAGCTCCGAATCTGTCACTATCTGTCTCCCATCTTGATTCCGCACCTCCAAAATTTGGTCAGATTCTCCTTTCAGAGGTACCTGAAGGAGTTTGTCCGAGAGCTTAGGTGAGTCATTGCTCTCACTCCTCCATCTTGGCTCCGCCCCCCCTCCCCAAAATACCTCTTCTAGCTATTTGGAATAACGAAGACAGAATAATGTGTTCCTCTTTTTTGGACTGAATGGTAGACTGAATGAATCTAATAACTCTTAAACCTCCATTAAAGAGGTGGTTTTCTCATTCTTATATCACAGGAGGCCTTGATTCAGAAGTTCACTGGAAAGGAAAACAACCTAGTGGCCCTTACAGTTTGGAAAGTTGAAGACCTGATGTTGGCTCCATACATCAGAAGACCCCAGGAGCAGACATCACAAGGAATGGGAATGGGAGTATTGAACCTGCATAGATCAGAAGTAGGCAGAGCTTAAAGATGTCCTTCTTCCAAATGGTCCAGACTCTTGTTCTCTTATTTGTCTCATCATCTGGCAGGCAAAAAGCAGAACATCTCGGCTCTTTTCTCTCCTCTCTTCTCTTAGAAGATAGAATGGTCTGATTGTTCACCCTCCCAAGGTGAACCTCCCACAAAGATTGGGAGGAAGGCCTTCTTCACAAGAATAGATATCAAGTAGACATGCATTTATTAAGTGCTTAGTCACTCAGTCAATAATAAAGTAGGCTCTTTAAGTACCTAATAGGTAGCACAGTGGATAAAGTACTGGAGTTAGAATCGGAAGCTTTGTCTTCATGACACTTACTAGCTGTGTGACTCTGGGCAAGTCATTTCACTCTGTTTGCCTCAGTGTTTCCTCATCTGTAAAATGAGCTGGAGAAGGAAATGGCAAACCACTGTAGTATATTTACCAAGAAAACCCCAAATGGGGTCACAAAGGGTTGGGGAATGACTGAAACAACCCCAAAACAAACACCTACTATGTGCTGGTCACTGAGCTAAGGGTTGGGGTTACAAAAAAAGTCAAAAGATAGTTTCTGCTCTCAGGGTCTCACAGTCTAAGCTGGGGATGGGAGACAACAAGCAGGCAATTATGTACAAACAAGATGTTTTGTTTTTCGATCTTTTTAGGCATGTCTAGTCTTCGTGACCCCATTTGAAATTTTCTTGATAAAAATACTAGAGTGGTTTGCCATTTCCTTCTCCAGTACATTTTATAAATGAGGAAACTGAGGCAAACAGAGTTAAGTGACTTGCCCAAGATCACCTAGCACATGTCTAAGGCTGGATTTGAGCTCAGGTCTTCCTAACTCCAGGCCTGGAACTGTATCCCCTCCACCATGTTACTGCCCAGTACAAACAAGATATATAGAAGATAAACTGGAGGTTATTATGTGCCGGGTATTTTCCTAAGTACTGGAAATACAAATATGAACTCTCCCTACTTAGAAAGCAAAGGAGGTCTGATTAGGTCTAATTAGGAAGGGGAGTAAGTATTTGCGTAGTTTTTACTCTGTGCCATACTAAGTACTTTTACCAAACAGCATCTCATTTGACCCTCACAACAAGCTTGGAAGGTGGGTTCTATTATCATCTCCATTTTACAAATGAGAAAACTAAGACAAACAGAAAGTGACTTGTCCAGGATCACGCAACTAGTAAGTATCTGGGGTCAGTTCTGAACTCAGGTCTTCCTGACCCCAGGTCTAGAGCTCTATCCACCATACCAACAGCTGCCTCTGCAGGGTTTAAGGGAAGAGTATCCAGCACTTTGACCCAAAGAGAAAAATGGGCACTCTTCCTCTACCTGCCCTACCCTTTGGATTAGGTGACTTTGTCCCCTGGCCCAACTAAGTGTGTTTCTTCATCTGCCTGACCTGCCACTATCCTCATCCATAACACCTGCTTCTCCCTAGACAGCTCTTTTCAGAAGGAGCAGCATGTTTTTCCCCCTAAACAACAATATTTTCAGCCGGGGAGAAATAATAAGTTTCCTTCCTGCCCCAAACCCCCAAAGCTTTACCCCAGGTGAACTTTGCCACAGTTTTATAGATAGATGGATCTCCCAGAAAGTAAACTCCCCCTACTAATTCAATTCCTCCTGCTCTGTGAGTTGAGATTGTCAAGCTATTAGGAGACACCCTGTTTTCCAGAGCTAAGGTCCAGTAAACAGGCTGTACCCAGAACTTGGCATAACAACAATCCTTTGCACTTACCATCTGGTAAAATCATATAATTATCGTATTGCTTTGACCAGTACCAGGTGTTCTCCGAGCTTGGACAAGCACTTGCTGTCTGCATGTTCTGATCCTGAAACCCTGCTATGAATCAAACTTGCCTCATCATTGATGATGTCACTGTCAGGGCTACAGCTCACAGTGCCATTGGTGTAGGTATAGAGATCTCCCTACACTGCTTTGGGTCCCCCCCTACTAGGGGCATGTCCCCAGCACACTTATCTTTGCTTGCAAGCCATTTCCCTCACTTTGAAATTTAATTTCTGTTTGATTCCTGATTCTTCTATCCCTAGCCTGCTCTGTTCAACTCCAGCCTTCCACAGGTTAAAGGCCAGCTCAATCTGGTTGACAAGATCAAGGGGCTTACTCCAGTGTCACACAAACAGTAAATACCTGAGGTCAGATTTGAACTCAGGTTGTCCCAATTCCAAAGTCAGGTATCCAGTCACTACCTCTTCAGATGCTTATTAATTTATATCAATTTCCAGCTGGCAAAACATGTAGGATAAATTCTCTTTGTGGCAAGAGTCCTTCCCTCTCCTCTAATTCCATGGGTCCAGCTCTTTCTGGCTCTGCCCCCCTCTCTACCCTCCCATCTGAGAGCCTACTCTCAAGGCTTTGTCTGGTAGACACTACTACCACCTTTCCTTCATCCCACACTGCCTTCACCCACCTCCACCTCTCTTCCACCTTCCCTCACATTCTGCTTTTTGGAGACCAGCATGCCACCCTGCTTTAGATTCTTCAAGAGGTCTTTCTGCTAGGAGTTCTAAGGAAGGAGCCAACATGTCATAAGGATTAATGTGTTGAGCCTTGGAATCAGGAAGACCTAAGTTCAAATCTGACTTGTGATGCCCTATTGCTGTGTGACTAGGGCAAAGTGATATAACTTCCCAACATCTCCAATTGGGTGGTAAAAAATAAGGAGGAAATCTTTAGGCCTCAGAAACTAAAGGAGTTGGAGCTAATTCAGAATCTGTATTTTATTCCCTACTTCTCCTCTTTCTTTTTCTTGTCTGATTTGCCCAACATCTCATTTCCTTTGCTTTCTTCCTCTCTTTCTCTTCTGAAGAAAGCAACATCAACAGTGTCTTATAAACCTTGTGTCCCTAGACCTCAAGGTCTGTGTTAAAAAGCCCCTTGAGATTTCCCAGAACACGTCTAGAATTCTTTCATATCAGAAGGATACTCCAGACAAGATGTTCTTAAACTCTTCATGTCTTCTAGTTGTCCCTTGGGCAGTTAGGAGAAATCTCTGAACTTCTCAGAATAATGTTTTAAATGCACAAATCAAATACATGAAATATAAGGGAAACCAATTTTAGTAAAATATCATTTTCAAAATATAAAAAAATATTCAGGGACCCCAGTTTAAAAAAATATGTTTCCAGAATTTGAGCCTTCATCTATATTTCTTTCCTGTACTTTCCAAGGTGAGGGTCATAGACGTTTTCTTCATATTCTCCATCCTCCTGGCTGATGACCCCTGGCCTAGAGCATGGTGTAAACCCCTTAAGGTTAGGATCAACACCTGTTAGGGATTTATCTGGACAGTCCCAGGAAAGGGAGGGACCCACCTGTTCTAGGAATGACCTTTGGACCAGAAGCCATGACCCACATTACTTGAGGCATGACAAGGTTGTCTAGCAGTCACTAAAGAGATCAGGTCACTCAGACCCTTTGGGAACATATGTCCAGCCCAGGCTGGGGCAATAAGCATCAAAGGAGGTATCTGTCATTAGAATCAGCTTGGAGTTTATGGACTATTCTACTTGTTGAGCCTAAAGCCCATTCATGGAATTGATGACTCCCCCAGAAGGCGTTAATGGAATCCTATTCTTATAATTACTAGCTGGTAAAATAAGCATTTATTAAGTAAGCCCTTCCTATGTGCCAGGTGCTAATTATCTTCTCCACGGTCCACTGGGGCATCGGCATCCCTTGCCTACCAGCAGCTGTAAAGAAAGTACTTTATCGTAAGCATGCTATTTTAACGATATCAGCCAAAAAATGGGACTTATTTATGCCAAGAAAACTTTGAACTCTAGTTAGAAAATGGAAAAGGGATGACATAACTGTGTCATTTTGGAAAACTAAATAAATATTCCTAAGGAGAAGCAGTGTGGCACTGTGGAAATTGTGTTGTACTTGTGGTCAGAAGGCCCAGGTTTGAGTCCTACCTCTGATTCTTACTGTGTGACCTTAAATAGGTTTCTTAACTTCTCTGAGCCCAACGTAGCCAGAATCGAATTCATTATCTTTCCCCCAAAGCCCTCTTCTCTTCCTAACTTTCCTCTCACTGTGGAGGGTACCACCATCTTCTCAGTCATCCAATCCAGACTCTTAACCTGTGTCACTTTGGACTCCTCACTCTCACCCCACATATCCAATATGTTCACAAGATCTGTTGATTTCACCCCAGCAGCATCTCTTGAATCTCCCCCACTATTTCTCTCCCCTGACTCTGATGAAGGTCTTCATCAACCTTCTCCTGCACTATTGCAATAGACATTGATCCATCTGCCTTTCTCAAGTCTCTCCCCACTCAAGTCCATCCCCCATTCAACTGCCAAAATGATCTTTCTAAAGCATGGATCCAACTATGTCACCCCATACTCATAAACTCAGTTGACTCCCTATCACTTCTAAGGTCAAATACAAAATCCTTCATCTGGCATCCAAAACCTTTCAACACCTGTCCCACTATCCCAGTCACCTCACATTCTCTGTAATTTGGTGACCCCGGAGTTTTGACTGTTCCTCAAACAAGGTCCTTTATCTCCCAAATCCAGGCATTTCCACTGGTTGCACCCAAGCCTGGAATGTTCTCCTTCCTCATCTCTACCTTCTGGTTTCCCTGGCTTCTTCCAACTTCCAGCTAAAATCCCACCTTCTGCTGGAAGCTTTTCCTAATTCCCCATAATTCTAGGGCCTTTTCTCTTTTGCTGGTTATTTCTAATTTTTAACTTGTTTACATATATTTCTGTTTACATGTTGTCTCCACCACCATCCCCATTAGACTGAGAGTCTTTTTCCTTTCTTTGTATTATCAGGACTTGGCACAGTACCTGGCACATAATAGGTACTTAATCAATATTTATTACCTGACTAATCTTGCTTATCTTTAAAAATGAGAATAGTAATATATTATGCACTGCAATGTCAAGAAAATCCTCGGGAAATCTTAAGGCTTTGTATAATGTTAATTACTGCTGGAGTTATTATTAAGGAGTATTAGTCTTAGCCTTGGACAGCCAGGTGGCACCACAGTGTGCAGAGCACCAGGTCTGGAGTTAGAAGACTTATCTTCCTGAGTTTATATCCAGTCTCACACATATACTAGCTGTGTGACACTGGGCAAGTCACTTTACGCTGTTTGCCTCGGTTTCCTCATCTGTAAAATGAGCTGGAGAAGGAAATGGCAAACCACTCCAGTATCTCTACCAAGAAAATTCCAAATGGGGTCACAAGAGTCAGACACAACTGAAAGATGACTGAAGATGTCTGATGACTTAGCCTTAGATAACCTGGATCCTGGCTCTGCCTCTTAGTCAAGTCACTCCAATCTCTCCCAGCCTCAGTTTCTTTATCTGTAAAATGTAAATTCAAATGCCTGCCCAGGGTAATCCAAAAAGTACGATAGCATTGTGAATTATTCATAGAATTAAAAGTTGTTCTCATTATCTATCATCTTAAACATAAGCAAGTTTGTCAAGAGGGGTTTGGCCTGCCTGAAGTACATAAAATTGGAATAATCAAACAGGAACAGGTGCTTCAAAGGAGCTCCCTTTCACCCCTCTTCTATCCCTGGTCACCAATCAAGTTAATCTAACTCTTTGGAAGTATTATCCAGGAATCTTTAGGTAATGCTGATGTCATGAGCAGAAGTAAGGCTTTCTGGAGATCCTGGAAACAATGGTATTGTCATTGCCCTGGGGAAAGCAATCTGTTCTCCCTCCTCTCCTGAAGGAAATAGAGAAGGAAAGTCTTTGGAGGACAAGTGAACAGGGTTCAAGGGACAGGTCCATGGGAAAAGAGGAGAGAATTTGGGTTTGAGAGATAATGAGATACAATGGAAAGATCACTGACTTCAAAGATAGAGAACCAGGGTTTAAATCCTCCATGTTACCTTCTACCCTTTGACCCCTCTAGACCTCAGTTTCTTCCCATGTAAACGTAAGGGAGTTGGACTAAAAGACCCTAAAGGAAGTTTTGCCAGAAGACCTGGCCAGATAGATCAAATCTCCTTATTTAGAGAGCAAAAGAATGACCAGCCTTCTAAGGGATAGCATAAAGCTGAGTGGCTGGGGAGACAGGATCTGAGTAGCTGCCTCCCACTGTTGGCCTCCCAAGAAGGATATGGCTGGAGGCCACCAATGCTTGCCAAACATTTTTCTCTTAGAGACTTGATAAAGGATAGCAACATCCTTTGGTTTTCTTCTATGCTTTGTCTCTCCTTCCTTTCCTTTCACGTTTCCCAAGAGGGAAGATGTTAAATACAAAATTTTTCTATTCATTAAGGTTTCACTTAACATTTCTGAATTCATTAGTACTAGGGCCAGCTGACTCTAGATCAAGATCTGATTTATCATAATGACTTTCTGGTCTGTGTGCTTTGTTATTGTAAAGGGAAAACCAGATAAAAGGAGGTGTTGATGAATATAGGTATATAGATGGTATATAGATGAAAATGAAAGGGACTAAGAGCTATATCCTATGTCTAACTAGTTGGGATTTCATCTTTACTGGGAGTTCAGGAGAGAAAATCTTATTGATACTGATTTTTTATTTTTATAGACCTCCCAAAGTGGGTCAAGCATAAATCTAGGTCTTCACTCCTAGGAGCTAAAAACTAGCTATATAGCAAAAAAGGGAAAGAGGCATGCGGTTGGCCCTGTTGTGATTACACTGCCTTCTTTCTTGTTTTCCTCTAAGCATGCTCAGAGAAATTATTACGTGTGGATGGAGTAGGTCACAGGTGATAGGAGAAGGAGGGGAATAGCTATACAATGCTAACACCTGCATTCCAAGGGTGGAGGCAAGAGGAAGGAGTGGATCCCTGCTGTCTTTCCTAATGTAGCTGAGTAGGTAAACCCTTTTTTGTCTTTAACCAAACAACCCCTCAAACTTTCATAGGCATCCTACTACACTGGGATTACTATTCCTGAAAAAAAATTCCCAAAATTCAATTTCAAGGCCCTCCAACAAAGAAAGGATACTGACAAAGGAAAAGAACGCTGAATTTGGATTCAGAGGGTTCGGAGTTTGAATCTCAGTTCCATTAATACCTAGCCATATGAACTTTGACAAACAACTTTGCATCTGTATGCCTCATTTTCCTCATCTATACAAGGACAGACTTGGATTTGGTGACCTGTTTGGCTTCCTTTGAGGGACCTAAGATCTAAATCTGCAATCCTTTTAACATCATGTTGCTTTATTAATGCAGTAAGTGCTTTAAAATCTCAATCTCTAGCTTCCTCTCCTGCATGCCCAATTTGGAAAATGAAATAAAATGGAAATGGCTTGCTTTTGAAGAACTTCTCTGAAGAAAGTTAGCATTTAAATTTAAATTTAAAATGATCTTCCTCTTAATATACCATGTACCATGTGACAAGGAGAAAATAATCTTTTTCTGATCCCTATGAAGGTTGATCATTCATTATCTGGATAAAGCAAACTAAGCTAGCTTGATCTCATAGATAGATATCTAGATAGATAGATAGATAGACAGATAGATAGATAGATAGATAGATAGATAGATAGATAGATAGATAGATAGATAGATAGCTGGATGGAAGGAAGATAGGAAGGAAGAAAAGAAGGAAGGAAGGAAAGAAGAAAAAGAAAGAAAGAGAGAAAGAAAGAAAGAAAGAAAGAAAGAAAGAAAGAAAGAAAGAAAGAAAGAAAGAAAGAAAGAAAGAAAGAAAAATACATAGAAGAAAGACAGAAACAGTGGAAAAAGACAGAGAGATGAAAAATGTAGAGATAGATTAGATTAGATCTACGGACATATGAAAGATAGATGGATGGATGGATGGATGGATGGATGGATGGATGGATGGATGGATGGATAGATGGATGGATGGATGGGTGGATAGATAGATGGATGGATGGGTGGATAGATAGATGGATGGATGGATGGATGGATGGATGGATGGATGGATGGATGGATGGATAGATCAATAATAAATATGCACATATGTGTATATCTGCCATCTGGGTCAGAAAGACTGGAGTATCCTCTATCTTGGTCCTAGAAGACTACGTAGTCAAGTGACTTAAGGGTGATAGGCAACTAGCAGATAATAGCTCTTTCATAACTTATAAACTGAGAGTTGCCCAAGGGTTTGTAATTTACGGTCTAAGACAATTGCTTAAGATACTAAGAAATTAAGTGTTGTATGCCACAGAAGCAGACTTGAACCCAGGTTCAAGAGAAGCGTTCATGGATTGCAACTGCTTCACTCTTCATTAGTCATAGAGTTTTTGTGTCTTAAGCACTCCTGAAGACTCAAAACTTTGCGATGCATATCACATCACTTATGTGATGCTGCAAAGGAAAAAATAGCTAACTTAGGATAAGAAAACCTAGGTTTGAGTCATTGATCTGTCACTAATTTTACACCAAATAATTTTCCCATTCCAAACCCTCCACCTTCAACCCAATAAAAAGAGTTAAGCAATACAAACCTATATACATTTCCCAGTGAATCCACCATTCGATAACTGTAGTCCCTACACACACACACACACACACACACACACACCTCTGCTGAGAGGAGAAAGATGAATCTAAAAACCACTGTAAGAGTTTAACAACTTATATGTGTGTGTATACATTATAAATTTATTATATACATAATATAATAATAAATTTATTGTGTATTTAAATTTATTATAAATAAACATATATTTAGCAAGAATAGCAAGTTGTACATAATAGATTTGCAGTTACATGTGCAATCTTTTTTATTATTCTACTATATTATGGAAATGTTTGTATTTTTTCAAAATTTAAAAACAAAATAAATACAATTTTTAAAAGCAAAAAAAAAAATCTGAGGAAGAATTCCAACAAGTAGGTAGATTCTTTGTCTAAGGTCATAGATAAGAATTGCATCGGATAAAAAGGCACTGACAGGATGTCAACGTCATCGGCCTAGTCAGAGAGTGAAAACCATTGGGATCACAGATTTACCCAACACCTCAGAGAATTCCATCCATAACAGGTGTTTGATAAATGTTTGCTGAATTGATGCTATTTAATCTTTTAATTGGAAGGAAGGAAAAAAAGAAAGAAGGAAAGGAGAAAGGAGAGAGAGGAAGGAAGGAAGGAAGGAAGGAAGGAAGGAAGGAAGGAAGGAAGGAAGGAAGGAAGGAAGGAAGGAAGGAAGGAAGGAAGGAAGGAAGGAAGGAAGGAAGGAAATGAAGATATACACGTACTGCGATCATTAGAACCTCATACGCAGCCTTGACTACATGTGGTTCATATTCAGCAAAACCATAAAGCACTGACAAGCCTGAGCGCTTGAAAGATTTTGAGTGGGTATTGCTTGATTTGAGAAAAGCTGATGACAACGTATTCAAGCGACAAGGGATTTGGTCATTCCTGAGGATGAAGCCGGAAGCCACAATGAGCTGCTGACAACCTTGCCCACCCTGCTAGTTTTTCTTTTTTCCAAAAAATGTTCTCTTACTTTCTAAGAGCAGTAAGATATACTCATCTTCACTTAATCTGGGGGAAATGGTGCAATCTAAAATCTGCTGTATTAACCACAGTCAAAAACATACTCTTGATAGCATAAAATTGTGATGCGTGGCAGAAATTGTTGGTCCTTTCCCACTCCTCCTCCCCATATGGGCAATCAGCATTGGGATCTGACAACTTCCATTTTCTTACCCCACACTCTTCAATCCCCTGCAGTCTGCGTTCTATCCTTTCACCACTCTAGGGCAATTCTCTTCCCCAGAATCAGATGACATTTTTTTTTGTATTCTCCATCTTCCTTGACATTTCTGCAGCATTTGACATTGTTGGACATCCCTTACTCTAGATACTTCATCATCTCCTTGTGGCTGACGCTGAATACTTGGGGTTCACTTCCTATCTCTGTGACAATTCTTTGTCTTCTCTACCGCCTCCTCTTTCTCTTCCACCTTTCTAAATATGAATGCCACCCAGCAAAATCATCCACTTAAGACTATGACTTCAACCCCTCTTCTCTTTTATTTTTTAAAGTTTTTTCATGAACAGAAATCTACTTTCTCTTCCTCCTACTCTCCACCCCATTGAAAATAAATAAAAGAAGAAAAAGTCCTTGTAACAAATACATCTTAGTATCATGATAAATTAGAGTTATCATGACAGACTAGAATTCAGTCCCACTTTTGATACATGTTTTGTTCAGTCATTCAGTCATGTCCACCTCTTCAAGACCCCATGGACTACACTGTCCAAGGGGTTTTCTTGGCAAAGACACTGGACTGGTTTACCATTTCCTTCTCCAGTGGATGAAGACAAAGGTTAACTGATTTGTCCAGGATCTCATGTGTATTATCCCATGCAAATCACCTAGCTTCTCTAAACTGCAGTTTCTACATCTAGAAAATGGGCATAATGATTATCTGTAGAACCTATTCCACTGTTGAAAGCCAAAGAATATATACAACAAAATGTTACACAAATGTTAGTTAGAATAGTTTCATCTTATGTAGCCTAGAGAAAGGTACATAGTAGGTGCTTAATAAATGTTTGTTGAATTAAATTTCACTTTCTAGATAAGAGCCTATAGAAAGTGAAAGATATCATGGGATTTTATGATAATTTGGGGTTATTCTGTTCTATTCTGTAGCCCTTTGCTGTTTCTCTAATGTTAAATGAGATCCCTGAATCTTTCTTTGGGCCAAAATAAGCCCATTTGTTGCAACTGTAATAGCTGTTTGCGTTAAAAAAATTGGACTCATTTATAAATAGAATGGTTATTTCCTTATAGCAAAAGAACAAAATACATTCCTAACCTCTGCTCATATAGGATGTTAAGCACATTTCTGAATGTGTCAGGTCAGTGCTAAGTGCTTACTACCAGTTAATATATTTTCTCTTTTTAAGTGGACTATTAAGTCCATTAACATTTAATGAAACAATTTTATCTTTATACATGAAGAAATTCCACATTTTATGGAATATTCCATCAATTCCCTAAAGGCAAATGGACATAAATTTAAAAGAAAACAACTCCAACACTTCATTGCCTCACCAAGTGGCAAAGATTTCTACATAACGTATAACATCCAAAATCCCTACTTAAAAACAGTTGTGCTTTTTTCTTAAAGCACAATCAGCTTAATTTGGCGATTATTTCATTAAGACCCTTACCAAGTTTCACAGCCTAAAAATGGTTTTTCATAATATATCAGTATTGATTCCATGCTCTTCTCAAAACGTGAGTTTTTCAAGTACATCAAATCCTTTATTTCATAAATTACACAAAGATGCTATAAGTTATATATTGTGTGTATACAAACACATATTTATGTATCTGTTTAAATGACATAGTTTTCCCTTCCACATCAAGTAAAATATAAACTTGTTGAGGGCAATAAGTATTTTTCATTTTATCTACGTTTCCCCACAGCTGAGCATAGTGCTTTGCACTAAGTAGATGTTTCAAAACTGCTTGCTAAATGAGTGAACAAATAAATAAGGGACAATTACATGTCATAAAAATTGTGTCATCGGTAGATTTTTGAGTTCTCCACTGTCTCCACTGTATAAGGAACCAATACAGAGCCTCTTACAGTCACAGACAAATACTTTGATTCTCAGCTTCTTTGGAGAGATCTTAAGTACAGGGCATAGCAGTTAAGGATGATTCACAACTTACTGCATCTTAAAGATCTATTCATAGATTAAGAGACCTTTATTACATCTCTATTATGGAATGCCTTCCCACAAAAAAAATACTTTTTTTTCTGTTTCCCAAATATAACCTTCACCATAAATAATTCACAAACGTGAATGGTCAAGAGTTTAAAACCATTTTTTTCTACTATAGTATTTATAGTAATTAGGTAAATATCAAACAGGTATAGGAAAATATATATATAGCAAATTTGTAGAAGAAGGCATTCACTAATCATGCTTCATCCTTACTATCCTTCAAACCGTGAGGTTTGGTTTTGGGTTTTGTTGTTTCTTTTGAATTATATTTTTAGGTTTATTCATGTTCTGGCCCACAAGTCTACATCTGAACGTTTTTGGATGCTCCCTTTCTGAAAATTACTTTGAAATTCTTTCTCAGGTGTAGGGGGCAAGGGGGTGGGCAGGGAGATAGTAGTCCTGTTTTAGCCCTGTTTAACTTAAAAAAAACACCAAAGAACAAAAAAAAAAAGGTGTGATCGCATTCATTAATACCCATAATCCAACACCATGTACAATAAATACTGTCCATTTACTGGCACCATCCTCTTCTCCCTAACAACTGCTTCTTTTGAACTCAGCAAATAAAGGACTACAGATTCTCAGATTTAGTAATTCCTAGAAATTTTATTTTAGAAATTTTATTTTAGCTTCTAATGAAAAGATCACATATATACTTATATGTGTGTATATATATATATGTATGTATGTATGTATTTTAAAACATCAATCTTGAAAAAAAAAGTCACTGAGAAGCTGCAGGGATTTGAATACCTTCAAGAGACTTGAACATTTAAAGGCTTGAGCTGGGCCGATGCAGTTGAGAGGATTCACATTTGACATGGCAGTTGTGGAAGCTGTAAATGTCCCACAGTAGGGAGCTGCTTTCTATAGAGTTCAAAGCAAAAGGCAGTTAATTATCCAGCTTTCAGGAGAGGTCTGGACATACTTAAGACAGCTGTTAGGCTAGGACACATGGGCATCTCAACAAGGAAACATCCAGCTTCCCATTGTGTCACTCTTCTGTTCCCATCACATTGGGAAGAAATGCAGAGGGCCTCAGCTTGGTTCAATTTAAATTAATCTAAGAGTTCTCCCAGATGGCTTCAGAAACACCAGCTTCATTCTCCCTCTGTAGCCTGGGATCCACCAGGGACTCTGAGCTGGCGCGCACATGCTGTTTGCCTATGCCCGAGCTCCATTTTGAATTCTGTGTGAAGGATGCCCATTTGTACTTCTTGCTTCCCATCATTATTACTGATCCAACCTGGAGGCCTAGCAATTTGGCGGTGAGGAGAGGGAGGGAGGGAGAGAGTTTTCCTTCCTCCTGAGTCCCTTTGAATGTGCTCACTTGTTGATTTTTATTCACAGAAAACACTGACTGCTCTTGACAGGTGGGGAAGGAAGATGTTCTCCATGGCTGACCAAATACAGTGGGTTGAACAGCCGACCAATTTCCATTCTTGATGTGAATCCAATTGTGGTTTAATCACTAGGAATTAGTTCTAGGCTGGCGTGGTCCAGTTTCCCCCAATTGAACCCGTGTTGTTCTTATCAGCCTTTTTCCCCAGACTACTTAGTTCAGTCATGCAGAGAAAACTTAGTTCATTCTAGGCCTTCAAGGGTAGCAGCAGCAGCCAAGGATTGAGACCAGCTTGTGCCCATCACTATATCAGACCTTTTCCCTTGGTTTTGTGACTTCTCCAGGATTCCTGCCATGCAAGGTCACTTCCAGCACTAAAATCTATGATCTTCTGACAAGGTCAGGCTATCTATTAGCATGAAGGGGAAAAAGACAGAAAGATAAAAGACTAGAGTGGTTCATTGGACATACAAAGGAAAGGGTATCTGAACAGGGAAAGGAATCAGACCAAAGTTCAATGCCATTCAATAATCATTTAATAAACAGGACATTAGAGAAGGTTGTTGGGGGGAGGGTGTGTATGTCTGTGTGCGTGTGTGCATGTGTGTGTGTGTGTGTGTTCATCCTTCATTGCTGAAGAAGACCCTGCCATCAGAGAAATGATGACATACTTGCACTTGACTTTGTTTTGAGTGAGGGAGGGCTGTGCAGGTCACCAGCCTCACTTCTCCTCCAGAGCCATCTGAATCCAGTGACCACAGATTCATCAGAATGACTGGAGATGACCCAGGATGAGGCAGTTGGGGTTGAGTGACTTGCCCAAGGTCACATAGCTAGTGACTGTCAAGTGTCTGAAGTGAGATTTGGACTCAAGTCCTACTGACTCCTTCACTGGTGCTGTATCCACTGCACCACTTAGTTGCCCCTGGGGAGGTGGGGTGAGCAAAGACCAAAGGAAGCCTCTGTCCAGAAGGTAACCTCTGAAGAACGAATGGGAAATGTGCTTACTTTGTGCCAAACACAGTGCTGAGTGTTAGGACCACAAATACAAAACAAAGAGACCCCCTACCCTCAGGGTGCCTACAGTTTAGAAGACTTTGGTGAATGACTTGCAGGAGGGTAGGAGGGTAGACTAAGGTACTCCACTCAGGAACAACGGTAGGGTTGATTTCAGTCTTGATTCTGGTTCTAACACTTGAGTTGGAAAAGGGAAAGGAGTGATACAGGTGTGAGGGGCTTTTGCTGGGCAGTTAGCCAAACAGTGGAGAAGGTGACCAGAGATTAAGGGGTGAAAGTAAAGCATGACTGAGACTTTACTGAAAGCTTTCCCAGACAGGCATTCACCAAGCAGAATGGCATTGCCTTTTACAGCGACATTTCTCCAGGGTAACAGAGCAGCTGGCCAAAAAGAGTATGGGGAAAAGAAAAAACAATTTAAACACTTGAAGAACTGAATTGTCTCATGTGACCTAATCCAACTGCAGGCTTTTTTTTTTTTTAAGAAGAAATTTTCTGGCATTAAGTCCTGTAAGTTAGTGAACCCATGCACTTAAAATTGAGATTTAAAAACTTCACTTAAAATTGAATTTTAAAAAGTCCTGTAAGTTAGTGAACCCATGCACTTAAAATTGAGATTTAAAAACTGCACTTAAAATTGAATTTTAAAAACTCCTGTAAGTTAGTGAACCCATGCACTTAAAATTGAAAAGTTTAAAAAAAAACACTTGAGCTTACACCACCCCCTCCCACCCCAGTAATTTCTGACCTCTTACTGCCCTGGATTTCCAGCTATTCACCTCAATCAGCCACATACTGTTTCCTAACATGTCCAGAGTTCCAAATGAAGTCTTTTTGATTTCAAGCAGTTGGTAACTATCTGCGACATATGCACAATCATCTTCTGGGTGAAGTTCAAAATCCCAGTTCTGTTCCTTTCTCCTCCCTCCTCCCTCATCTCAACCAAGAAAATTCCCTATAAGGCTTTCATTTTTCTCAAGTGTGTAAAATGTTCAAGACTGCCTGGAAAAAGTGTCACGTGTGTAATTCTGATGGAAATATGTTAGGAATCTTTTAATTTTCTTTAAGCATGTCACTTTGTAACCAGCACATCAGTGACCAACAGTTTATCATTTCTTTCAAAAGACTGAGCAGGAACTGAATTTTCTTTTTTTGGACACTATATAGCTCAAGAATGATAAAATTTAATGTCCTTGCTTTCCTGTAATGGCTTTGCTTTCTTCCTGAGGAGTCTGAACACTCCAGAGAAGAAGGCTGGGCAAGCTTCCATGATATGAGGCAGATGATGAGAGTCCTCAGGGGACAGACCATTACTGTGCCCTGCCTAGCATAGTACAAAAGGGGCAGCTCAGCCACAGCCCACTGGGTAAATGTCTGGTAGCCCACTGGGTGGTTTGACCCAGGCTTCTAAACAAGTGCTGGGAAGCAAGATTCAAGAGTCATTCCATTAGTTCACTGGTTGGACCTTGGATTTCAGGAGAACTAGTGTAGAAACTCCCTCCACTGAGCCACATTGGTAGCTTATAGACGTAGAGAGTTGCCTTAGGTAATAGAAGGTTAAGTGACTTGCCCAGGGTCCCTCAGCTAATAAATAGCAGAGGGAGGACAGTCTTGATTCTGCTGGAAAAGGTGAGTGGCAGGGGGTTTTCAGGGACATTATCATGCCTATGAAGAGTAGAGGAGAAAGAACTAAAGAGAGAGAGGTTCTTCAAGAATGTGAAGAACAAGTAGTCAGAGGGAGAGACTTGTTGATCAAGGAGGGGGTGGAAATGGAACAAGAGAAACATGGGTTTTTCAGCCTCATTTTTGGAAGTTTCTGACTTCTGAGAGAGGAATATGGTGCCCAGGTAGCTGATTCTGAATAGTCTGGTTCTACTGTCAACAATGATAAGAGTAGGTCGGACAGAGCCAAGATGGTGGAATAGCTTGTTGTTCAGTTTTTCAGTTGTGTCCAACTTTTTATGACCCCATTTTGGGGGTTTTCTTGGCAAAGATACTGGAGTATCTTTGGAGTGGTTTGCCATTTTCTTCTCCAGTTCATTTTAAATATGAGGAACTGAGGTAAACAAGATTAAGTGACTTGCCCAGGGTCACACAGCTAGGAAGTATCTGAGACAAGATAGCAGCTCATGAAGAGGAGTCTTCCTAATTCCAAACCCTGTGTGCTATCTGCTGTACTGTCTAGCTACCCCTGGTAGAATGGCAGGAAAAAGTAAAAAGAGCTCCTCCTGGTCCCTACCCCAACCCAGAACTAAAAAATGCACCAGACTAAAACCTAATCAGGAAATCCAAGCAGGGGAGGGGGAGGAAATTACAGTGAATCATTTTTTCTAGCCCAGGTAAGCATAATGAGATAGACAGATAGGTACAGAGACACTGGGGATGAAAGCTGATCAGGAATGAGCTATGTGGAGCATTCTAGTGCAGACAGAAGCTTAGCAACTGGGCAAGAAGAGGCTGCCCTGCAGTTCACCACCCACTCAAGTCACGGATCCAAGGTGGTGTGAGGAGACCTGTGCCTAGAGTTAGCATTCCAATAGGAACAGCAATTGCAAGTCATAGGCAACATACTGATCAAGGAGAAAACAGCAAACAGTAGCTATGTCGTTTGGACCAGAGACGTAGAATGGGGTTTTTGATCCAGTTTCTAACCCAGCCTGAATTTGACAAGAGTCCTAGACCAGCTGGAGCACTAGGCTTGGAGTTAGGAAGACCCAAGTTAAAATTCAGCCTCAGACTTTTACTAGCTGTGTGACCTTAGGTAAATCATTTAATCTCTGTTTGTCTCAGTTTCCCCAACTGTAAAATGAAGATAATAATCGTACCCAACTTGAAGGGTTATTGTGAAATATGAATATTTCCAAATATTTCATATTTGTAAAAAGTTCTTAGCACAGTGCCTGGCACACAGTAGGTACTATATAAATGCTTATTCCTTTCCCTTTCCATTTTCCACTCACGCCAACCTACTTACAGTCTTATTTCCAATTACTTTTTTAAAAAATTTTTTGCAAGGTGATATTACACATAATCTTTAGTTATCCTTTTTACAAAGTTTTGCAAATGAGCACCAGTTCTATACCGGTGTTATCCTTTGACAACTAAATCTCCCCCTTGAGTAAGATTAAGGTTTTGTCATATAATAAATGTTTTCTTTTTGCTTCCTTGTTACAATGACTGGTTTGCTTTGTCTAAACTTCTCTAGGAAATGGGGATCGCATTAATCTTTCACTTTTTTCCATTTCCTATTCTTCAGAATTTACAATTGATCTGCAATGGCATGTCGTTTTTCTGATTACTTACTTTTCTTCTAAATTGTTATTCACCTTCTTAGATGAATTTCTTTCCATCAGGAGTGGTCATGACCCCTGAAGTTTGTGAGGATTCTATATTTCAGTTTCCACCTTGAGGTTCTTCCTGTATCAGCCCAGCCAAACGACCTCTGCTACTGAGCTCAGTTGTCAGTGGGACCTGTCTTATGGTTGTGATGGTTCTCCTGATTGCCTCTCGGAACATTCCTTTACCTAAGATCCAAAAAACACTAAATACAAAAATAAGAGAGGCAACATGTGCTCATGGACACATATGGACAGGAGATAAAACAGTTGCCTTTTCCCCCTTCCTCATACCTAGCAATTCACAACAGTTCTACTTTCCCACAAGAAAAGAAGGAAGTAAAAATGCTGACCAAGATGCAGATCACTCCTTTTGTATGCATGCTCAATTCTGGCTCAATGGCTCATGAATCATCATTTCTTCCAACTCCTCAACTAACCAGCTCTTCAGCATATAGTACCAGGTCCCCATCTCTCATGACCAGAGCTAGACTCACCAAGTCTCCACATGTTGAATTGAAACCAGGAAGATAATATCTGCAAATACTCTGTGTGACCCAATAGGAAGAACCAATGAGAGCTTGCTCCAAGGGCTGGCCTCCGATTGACTAACCCTCTGTTCCATAAATTACAGTCAATTTCATCTTTCATTATTTCATTCGGTGCTGCTCACATCCAGTGCCTTCCACCTCTCTTCTTTAAGAAGTCTTCCTGAAAGCAGGATGATTTCATAAAAACCTGGAGACTTACATGAACTGATACTGAGCAAAGTGAGCAGAGCCAGAGCATTGCACACAATAACAGCAACATTGTTTGATGCCCAACTTTGATAGACTTAGCTTTTCTCATCAATGCAATCATCTAAGACAATTCCAAAAGACACATGATAGAAAATGCTGCCCATATCAAGAGAAAGAACTCTGGAGTCTGAACACAGATCGAAGCATACTATTTTCACTGTTTTTATTGTTTTTTTTCTTTCTCATGGTTTTGATTCATCTTTCACATGACGAATATGGAAATATGCTTAATATGATTGTACGTGTATAACCTTAAAAATAATAAAATAAAATCTAAGCAAGTCTCAAAAAAAATTATTCCTGAAAAATGTTATATGCCATGACAATAATCATGTAAATGAAAAGAATGTTGAAATTAAACCAAACCCTGAGTAATTAGAAGGAACATATATTTTCTCCCTGCCCCACCCCAGCAAAAAATTAGGGAACTACAAGGACAGAATATTGCATATATCTCCTAATGAAATTACTACATCACTTGTTCTTGAGTAGCAGTTTTTTTCTTTAAGGAAAGGTTTAGTTCTGAGGGTGGAACATGAAATCATGTATCTAGATATGACTACAGTGTAAAAACAAAAGGCATCAATAAAGCTTATTTTAAAAGGAAATCACAAAAAAAGAGAAAGTATTTATGATATGAGGTTACTGAATACTATAAATTCAATTCAACAAACATAGTGTCTACCAAATATGTATGTAAAAGGCACTGTCCTAGGCACCAGGGATACAAAGACAGAAACAAAACAGACCCTGCCCTCAGTAGAGGCAGGGACAATAAATACAAATTTAAGTATATAAAATTGATTTTAACAAGGACAGAGAGCATTGCAACTGAGTGAAAGGCCTCAGGTAGGACAGTGCACCTTCATTCTATGCTAGGAATTGGAGGTGGAAGGTGGAGATGAGGACGACTTACATTCCAAACATGGAAGACCACTTGTGCAAGGAGAGTTGAGTCCATGTAAGGTGAACAGCTGTTTGGACATGTGAAGGGAGCTAATATGAAATATGTCTCTAAGGGTAAGTCAGAGAGTTTAGGGTCTCTGATTTCTTGATCATGAACCATACATTTCTCCTATACCCAGTTTCCCTACCAAGTCCTCAAATGGAAAGGTATATATTAACTTGAACTGAAGGATCTTTTCAAGGTATTTGTAGCTCTCTAATTCTCTTCAAATAGATGTTTATTCATAAGCTGCAATTTTCTTCAGATTAGTATGCATATGTTTACTACATACACCACAAGACAACATGGCCAAATATCTCATGAAATGTTTCCTTGCGTCTTTGGCCACATGATGAAACTAGATCTGTCCACTCTTTACCGATCTGAAGTGAGCTATTATTTCATTTAGCTATATTTTTTAAAATAACCTTTTATAAGAATATAAATACAGATGTAGTTTGGCTCCACTAGTAACATGTCAACATGGGTATATATATCGTAGGATTCTGAGCTGGAAAAGACCATAGAGATCATCTCTAGTTTAATACTATCATTTTGTAAATGGGGAAACTGAGACTTATGTAGGTTAATTGACTTGGTCATCTATGTGATAAGAAACAAAACCCCAGATTCAAAGTCAGGTCTTTGGGATCCCCAATTCAGTACAACTGTTACTACACCAAAACTAACACTGTCTCTGTCTCTGTCTCTGTCTGTCTGTCTCTCTCTTCTCTTTCTCTCTCTCTCTCCCTCCCTCTCCTCTCCCCCTCCTTCCTCCCCCACTTTGGTCATTGAACAACAACTGTACTTTGAATATAAATGGTTAAATTAATGCTTATTATATGATCCAAGAACTGGATAAATTGTGGCATAGTGAAAATAGATCATGGCACTGGGAGTCACCAGGACTTGAGTTCTCAGATCTTGCCTCTGACACTTATCAGCTACATAACCCAGGACAAGTCACTCCCTGGACCTCAGTTTCCTCTTCTATAAAGTGAAGAGGTTTGGATTTCTAATGTCCTTTCCAATCCTAAATCTAACATTCTATGCTGTCTTGGCCTCTTTTCTGCTTTTCTATCACCCTCATTGTCAAAAGGCATCAAACAAGACTGAGGGCCATTTTGTGCATTTCTATTTTTCCTGGGTAGATATGTCCAAAAAATAACTTTGATCAGCTGGTGAATGATCTTTTGGTGACAAATCTTTCTATATCTAAATAAGTCAGTCCTTGTAAAGCAAATATATAGTCTACTTTAATTTTTAGTCAATCTGTCTAATTTGGGAGGACTTGCCAAAGCTCACATTTCATTGCTTAATCTCCAAGAACACAATCATTTCCATGCCACAATAAGGCAACATAGTCAGACTTTTTCATAACACAAATCGTATTATATACAATTCCAATCAAATTTAAACAATTAGATCACCATTATAATAATTTATCTAGTAAAGTATCTTGGATCAAGGCCTGTTTCATTTTTTTGTCTTGATTGAGGAAGAAACTGGTTCAAAACAGTTTAGATGCATATACCTGGGCAAATAAGTTAACCTCTTTATGTCTCAGACAGCTTTGGTGTATGGACTGAACCTATGATGTCATGGTATATGGAGTTCCAAGGGTGAGAAAACTCCCACTACGCATGCAGGTAGGCAACTTCTCTGTGATCTATAACTTTACAGAGTTGCCTGAGTTATTCAGAGGTTAAATGACTTGCCAGGGGTCAAACAGTCAGTTTGTGTCAGAGCTAAGACTTATGCCCAGGTCTTTCTAGTTTCATAGTCAGGTTTCTATCCACTGACCCTTGTCATTTCAGGAATCTTGCTAGAAATTAATTGCTAAGTTATGAAATGGTTGTCAATCTGCTTTGGTGAAGGAAACTTTCCATGCTAATAAAATTACACATCTTTGAGTTGCTACCTGAAACTCAACATTATTGTGGAAATGCTAATCATTTGAATTGTTTCGTGTCCCTAGGGGAAATAAAACAGTAGAGAAAAATAGCTGCTAATTGATGTTGGCTCATACCCACCCTGAATATTCAGGGGTATCTCCCTACTTCATGACACAGAGCCCCAGCTAAAAGTCATCTCATCCTCTTCCCAGTTGTCTGTATTTTAATTATTTCAAGGTTCCTGTTTTTGCAAACTACCTATTTGTGGCTTCACTCATATGCAGAACCTGTAAAGATGGGTTAGCATAGTACAGCTTACATGAACAGGATCTGTGGCAGGTAGGGTAACACATTGGTTAAAGGGCTAACCTAAGGAGTCCAGAAGACCTGTGTTTAAGTCTTTTATTTGATATATAATGATTATGTGAGCCTGGGAAATTCCTTTAACCTCTTAGAAATCCAGTTAACTCTAAGACTATAAGTGACAGATATGTATTGACAGTGGAAATCACCTCAAGGGAAATTTTCTTTGCCAATAAAATCACAGGGCTTGCATATAGTGAGTGTTTAAAAATTATTGGTTGGATGGCATGGATTAAGAGCTTCACAGAGTCTTAGAATCTAGAAAATGATTTAATCTGATTCTCTGTCATAATCAAAAATAGGATATATATTATTATTCCTACTTCCCCAATAATATAATACCCCTATTTCCCCAATTCAACTAACACTGCCAGGTTGGATACTCAGAATGTAACTCAATATTTTCTCTCTCATATATCTATGGGTAACTGTTTTACTCATGAGCTCCCACTGGTGTGCATCCTATTGATGATCAGCCAATAGCATCAGTTAGCTTTTAGAGAAGGGATATATGCTAAGGTGGTAGAATAAGAACCACTGGTACAAAATATTTCTCTCTAAAAGTTCAGGGTACTCTTTCCCACGAGAATACAGGGTAAAGGAGAAGCGTAGTCTTAAACTTAGAGGAAAGTAATAGAACACACATTGGGTTGCCAAATGGTAAACTAATTTTTGTTATAGAAGGTCCTTTTTTGAGTTCATAGTAAGTACTTTTCTTGGATTCAAGGATTCACATACCTTAAAGCATCTTCCTCTCTCAGGTATCTATCTTTCTGTATCTGTATGTGTCTATATCTATCTATATTCTTGATCCATTACTCTGTGCTCCAGTTTAGACACAATGTCTCTGATTAGTGCCCACTTTCAAGTGACATGCTCGGTGGGAAGGGAAGAGGGAGAAGAGAAAGGAAGAAACTCTCTTCTCCCATATTACCCTAATAGAAGTTTAGCAAAATTTAGAATCTTCAATTCCAGAATGAAAATCTTCCATTTCTGGACTAAACTGAGATTATCCATGAATAGTTTCAATGGGTACGACTTGTGCTCTCTATCAATCACCTTGCTTTCTTTCTTGACTCAAACATTCACACTGAATAAGGAGATTACAGGGTATAAATCATCTTTATACATTTAAAATTTCTTTTTTATTCATTAATCCACTAATTAACTAATTGGGATGGGGGAGGCACCCCATCCTTCACTATTTTTGTTAAGTTTCCAAGAATGGTAATTCCCTAGCATCCTTTGACACCATTGACATAGTCAGTCCTTTCTAAAACTTAACCTAAATCCATTCAGTAGCTGGCACAGTAGATGCTTAAATGTTTGTTGCATCAAATTGTCTTGTAATTAAAACCCATTTTCAACTTGAGGCTTTTAGATTCATTTGTCAGTTTTTCCTAAAATGAAAAAAAGAAAGTAGACTAGTTTATAAAATCATTAAAAATATAGAAATTTTTAAGGTATGGTGTGTGTGTGTGTGTGTGCGTTTGTGTGTGTGTGTCTGTGTGTGTGTCTGTGTGTTAAGGTCCTTCTTCCATTTTCCTCAAATGTCTCAGCCAGGGCACTGTGAGGAAAAGGACAGAAAAACAAAGATGGATTTAGATTCATTCATAAGTCACTTAATACTTATGAAAGGAAGAGGTTTATTTTGTCCTAACACTGCAAGGCTGTGGAAAAGGATACAAAGGCACTTATCTTCACTGGATGTGCCTCCCCTTCTCCATCAGAAAACACATTTGATCAATCAGTCATCTGTGTATAGTGACTCGAGTGGTCTCTGGCACCCACCAAGTCTGAGAAGTAATGACTACATGAGGTTAGGACCTTTATGCCCCCAGACCAGGAAATTGAATCAGAGAAATTGGGACCAATCAGGTTCTGTGAGGAAAGGAAGCTATGTAGGGGAAATATAGTACTTTTGTCCTTAATATGTTTTCAAAGTAAATATCCCTTTGAAAAACTAATTGATGTTAATTGGGTAAATGAAATCATTGATGGCTAATAATAGAAAAAATATATCCGAATAGGGTTTCAAGTTGATAACATTAGAGAAGAGATATCAAAACCCTTAGGAATATCCCTAGATCCCTAAAGAAGATATGTGGGTAGTCTAATTCTAAGAAAATAAGACCACTGAGCTTGCTTTCTGTGGAAGACCAAGACATATATTTTTAAATGTCTAATGTATTTTTTTAAATATCTACTGCGTAGACAAGAACAATTTTGTTCTATGAGCTACAGACACACAAAGATGAATGAGACGTGATCTCTGCCCTCCAGGAGTCTAGCAAGAAAAATGAGACACATGTCAATAATTGTATAATAGAACCTAGGAAATGCATGAGAGAGACACAAAGGGCTAAGAGAGAAAAGAGAGAGATTACTTCTGATCAGGAGAATCAGAGAAAGCTTAACAGACAAGATAGCTACAATGGGTCAGGTTTCATTTGATGGAAGGTGTTCATGGGGGAGGGCTAGGAGTAGTAATAAAGGATAAACAAGGGGAAATGTTCAGCAGAGGAACAGGGTGAGAGGAAGCTAAAAGGATAGGCCTGGATTTGCTTGGGTAGGGCTTTAGATGCCCAACTAAAGGATTTGGACGTTATCCAGGGAGCAATGTGAGCTCGTAGACATTTTGTCAGGAATGATGTGGCTAGAGCCGTGCATTAGGAAGATTAATTTGGCACCGGATGGATTGGAGTTGATGGAGGTGGGGAGAAAGGGTGTTCTAGATAGAAGTCAGTGGCTGCAGAGTGGCCAGTGGAAAATGCTAGATTGTTGGTTTGTGGATCTTTATTTAAAGATAATTAGTTTGGGGTCCTTGTCCCTTGTGTCTCCAAACATTACTCGGGGCAAGATTACCAGGCTCCCCAAGGCTGGGGTAAGTGAGTGATTAGTAAGGACATGTGAATTCTCATCTTCCCTGGGGTCCTCCCTAGAAACAATGATGCCACAACAGAAGGAAGTTGCAGCAGGAACTTCCAAGGTTGATTTGGGGGATGCATAGATATATTGGAGGTGGGAGGAAAAGCAAACAGTTAGAAAGAAACACAGATGGATGAGGAGGAGCTCTGTTCCTGGCTCTGTCAGTGACTGGCTATCTGACCTTGAGAAAGTTACATCCCCCCACAGGTCCTCCGTTCTCTCTACTGAAAAATGAGGAGTGGAGTCCAAGATGATCCTTCAGGGCAGTTCCAGCTCATCGTGTATCTGTGCCAGGCTTGCTGCCTTCATCCAGGGGCGAGCAATCGAGGTCTGCATTCTTGTGCCAGAAGGAGCTGAGTCACTGACTGAGCTAAGCAGAGACCAGAGCCATGGATACAGGACAGGGCTGTTACCTTTCCAAAACTGTTCTACGCCTATCACGTTTCCTTTTGCTTATTATTTTAAACCCTTGAATGTTCCCCCTAGCCATCATCAACACAAAAAAAACAAATTGCACAGGGCTAAGATGGGGTGAGGATGGAAAGGACAGAGGAGAAGTTGAGCTCGTGTTTGTATTTTGCAGCAAACTGGATCTGGGAGAAAGAGGCAGCCCTGGCAAGATACCAGCAGGGGAAGCCAGAGAGTTAAAGCCTAGGTCCTCCAGGGGAAAGAAAAACAGGAGCACAGGGATTCAAGAGCCCCTGGTTAACGCGTTATGACCTAGGAGGCTCGCTGAGCACCAGAACTGAGATCAAGAAATCCTGAGTGCAAATCCTGCCTCAGACACTTACTAACTAATGTGCCTATGGGCAAGTCACTCCACTTTTTCATTCATAAAATGGGAAATAATAACAGCATTTACCATACAGTGTTGCTATTAGGATCAAGATAATGGGTGCAAAGAACTTCACAGACCTTAAAACTCTCCACAAAATCTGATCATTAAGAGCTGCCATTTCACAGAGCCTCTGGACTTTTGAAAATATATTTCTTTTTCACATAGTGCTCCTCATCTCCTGAGAGACAGCCTGATGCAGGGTTGGATTTGGAAAAAGAGCCCCTAGGGTTGGTTCAGATTCCAGTTTGGCTATCTATTATCTGTAAAGTCTCATTAGATTATGAGCTCCTTGAGGGCAGGGCCTGTCCTCTGTCTGTTTTGGTATCCACTGTGCCTGGCGCATAGCAGGCACTTTAATAAATGCTTGTTGAATGAGTGGTCTTGAGAAAGTCGACATTCCTCTGGGCCTCAGTTTTCTCATCTGTATAATGAAGAGGACTATACAATATGAATGAATGGATGAATGAGTAAATGAAAAAAATGAAAAAAAAATGCTCATTAAGTGCTGACTTTGTGCCAGATCTGTGCCTGACAGGTAAGTTCCTTTCCAGTTCTAAACCTCTGGTGCTTTTGGAGACATAGTATAATGGCAAGAGGGACAGACCAGGAATCAGTGATGTACAGTGGAAACTTCAAAGGAGTTGATATTAGAGGCTTCGAATGGCCACTTCATAGGCAGGGGGGTGTGTGCTGGAGCCAGTTCACACCAGCTCAGGAATGTTCCGTGTGAAAATTTAATCAATCAGTATACATTTATTAAGCCCCTCCTATGTGCCAGATTCTGTGCTAAGCATTTTACACCTTAGAAATCAGCAAATGCTACAAGTTAGGGCTTGATTTATTACCTTGTTAATGGTCTAGACTTAAGAAAGTAATGGGGAAAATGTTAATAATGCGCATAGAACTTAATAGTGTCTCCTACCTTTTCTGAGAGCTGTCTGTTAAACATTTAACAATTCACCCTTGCCACAGGGCTGTTGAAAGGATGCCTCTGTGTGTGTGTGTGTGTGTGTGTGTGTGTGTGTGTGCGTGTGCGTGTCTGTAAAGTGCTTTGTAAACCATGAAGTGCTGTATAAATGTGTTATTGGCACTTGCCCATAACAATCTACCTTGTTTGAAGATGCTCAAATTCATCTTCTGAAATGGCATCTGCTTTCTATAACCTGGCAAGGGGAGGGGAGGGAAACTTGGTGCTTCATGCCTGTTGCCTATGGAGTTTCTCCTGATTGGTGGAGAACTGCTGACCATGGAGAACTGGACCATGACCTTCTTTAAAGGAATTATTGACTTGATTCGAGAGTTTCTTCGGACAGACATGTCAGTGGACACTCCAGGGAAGGGAAAGAGAAATGTATGGGAAGTCTGCCCCATCGCATCACTGGATTTGTTTGCGGTTCTAGAGGTTGATAGAATGGATCATCTCTGAATGAAATTATTCATTCTCTCTTGGTTTGAGCTGAGGTCTTGCCTTACTCCCAGATAAAAATCTCGTTCACTCATATCTTCTTTGGCATGGCTAATCCACATAACTTTTCTGATTTCTGTTTGCCATTTGCTTGGATAAATTGGCTTATTCACAATTTTCTGATGTTCTTTTGTACAATCGGCATTTAGTGTAAGTATAAACTAAGGATCACCTTCCTCTTATGAATAACCCAGGCTATTGCTTCTATTGTCCTGAACTAGTACTCCCTAGACTAGAGAGATATTTGAGGGGTGGTTGATCAATGTAATTCTAGCCTGATACCCTTATATCATGAGTTTAGAAATGGAATGGTTATTTAATCCGAGACATTCATTTGTCAGATGAGGAAACTAAGGCCAGTAGAGATTAAGTGACTGAGCCAAGATGGGAGGAGAAAATAGCACCCTCAATAGCTCCTCCTGGGGCCTGCTTGACCCTTCCCCCAGCTAAAGTGCTGGCAGAGTAGGCACCAGTGTTGGCTCTAGTCTCCAAAGAGGTAAGCCATGCCTCAGATACCACCCACCAACCGTGTTTATGAATTTAGACATTCCACAGCATATATTACATGTGGGTAACATGCATGTGTGTACTAAACTTGATATTCTGCTCTTTGTTCCCTTTCTGTCTGTCCAGGCCCATACAGCTGAACCAGAATAATAGTCTTAGAATAGGTGGCTCAGCTGAGCTTCCTAACCTCATTACCAGTAAGCCTCATTGGCTGTCCCAGAGAATGCTTGTCCTCAACTGGCACATATGAAATACACCCACAAGCCAGCTGTGATATATTTGATAGGTCCAAAGAGCTTAACTACCGCCATGGCAGCTTGTGGACTCCTGGTCACTCCCACAGATAAGCCAAGCTTTCTGTTTTTGTCAGCACTGACTTTAGCTATCATCTAGTGAGGTTACAAGCAGATTTTGGTGATAACCTTTACTTCTGAAATCTTTGAAGAGATCAGAAGCTCTGTGCTGCACAATTAGTGATAGTTAACATGTGACTTTTATTATCTCCAAACCAAGGTCAGTGCATACCAAGTGGCTAATAAACCCCCCACCTCATACTCTCATTGTCAGAGCCTTATGGGGAGGAACTGAGTCTTGTTTGATCTTTGTGTACTCAGCACAACACATGGCGCAGCTGCCTTGTATGACACCAAGAAACAGATTTGCTCAATTATCCACTGGCTGTTTCACTTGTATCGATCCCATCCTTGCTTGTCTCCTCAATACTGGCCCCTGTTGTAATAGCTGAGTTTCTTCTGGCCAAACCACGGTGGAGGGAGCATTAGTTTCTTGAATCCATTATCTACCACCCCCACTCCCATCTCTTTTTCACTATCCTGGAACATGGCAGGAAAAGGCACTGGAGTCTAGGCAGAAGGGTCTGAGAATTCTCCCTCCTCCACACTTATATCACCCTGAGTTTTCTGATCTCTCCTACTGTTTATTTGCTAGGAGAAGGAAAAAGCAATTTTTTTCTTGAATCCTCAATTTTTTCTTCTTAATCTAAATCAGTCTTGTGTTTCGGAAGAGGCTACAGGGATCAATGACTGTATGAAGAAATCCATTAATGTGGAAAGCAAAGAAAATAAAGGCTTGGCAACTTTTAGGAATGCCCTCGTTTTCTGGTTATCTTCTTGCCCTCAGTCAAATCACCTCAAACTGCCTTCCTCTCTTTCATTTCTCTGGACACCATAACCTAATCAGATTCTCCCTCTGCTTCTGGAAAGGGTGAGACAATCCAGTAACTGGTGAGACAATCTACCAATCTACAGAAAACACCATATATTCTACTAGGGGGATATATACATATATATCCCCCTATTAGAATAAATTCCTTGAGGGAAGGAATTGTTTTGATTTTGAATTTGTATTTCCAGTGGTTTAGAATAGTGCTTCCTACAAACTAATAATTTAATCATTGCTTTTCATTCATTCATTTATCCACATTGTAAGAGGTAGTTGAACTGAATTCTACCTACACAACATCATGACCATCTATCATCTCTCCACTGCCACAATCCTAGCTCATCACCACTTTACCTATTACAGAAATAGCTGCATTTATGCATCTGCCCACGTGCAGTGTCTCCCCCCTCTCTAAACCATCTTTCACACAGTTACAAAAATAACCTCCTAGTTATAGTACAAGTCTAAGCTCCACCCAACTCAAAAATACATTGATAAGGACCAAACCTCAGGAAGTAAGAGACACTAGCATGACTGTGCTGAACAGAACTCATGTCCATTTAATATCGCTGATGGAACCTATTCATCAGAGATGAGCGCTTCGGAGTGCAGCGGAAGACAAGGAGGTAAAGAGAGGGATGCTAAGACCTTCTGAATGCCTCTGCAGCCAAATAAAGAGGCTCCCATTCATCACAGAGCTAGCAGATCAGAACCAGTTACAGAAACACTATGCATGCTCCCCACAGTCTCCAAGGCATGTCATCACTGCTGTCCTGAAGCAAGCTTTTCAGACTTTCTGGGTAGGGAAGTTGCATCAGCTGAGTGAACTGTTACACTCTGTGTATACTCCTGACCCCATTATCCATTTCCCCCCCCAAGGCAACTATAAATACCCCAAGAGACTCATTAGGAGAAAGATGGTCATTCCCAATGGTAGGACTGTTTCATGTATTACTATCCCACTACATCTCTATACTGCTGATCTACAACTCTCCACCTTCCACAGAATCTTCTCCTAGTGACAGTTATGGCTCTGCTAGAAAACTCCTGTTCCCTTTATCCTTGATGTAACAAGATATTCTAGCATCCTTGACAACCCATTGCTATCCATGCATAACTTCATTTATCTGGTTTGCCTCCTGAGGATGTAAGGTAGTAACACCAGAGGGAGGACAGTAGAAGTTTCTGTAGGTAAGACAGGTGCTAAGATGGTATCTTAATGGCATCTGAGACCTCATCTGCTTCCAAACACTATGGGCACTAGATTTAAGACAATCAGGCTACACCATGGGTCCCATCTCAAGAATATTTCATATGACCCCCCTTTCAGTGATGGGGTTACAGGGACAAGCTGAAACCCAGCAACCTTTTCTATCCTAGGGAGTGTTGATGATTAAAAAATTAGTTAGCCTTCTATGATCCACTTGCCCACAGCACTGGAAACAGGGGAGGCTCCTCAAGTTTATAGAGTGCTTTCTGTATCAACCATAAGTTAATTGTATGTATGAGGCTCTAGTTTTAAAGGGAACTGGGTAGTCTATCATATCTTTTGAATCCCTGTCCTTTAACTCAGACTTCAGAACCCAAGTAAAAGGGTTTGGGAGAGGGAAAGAAGGAAGAAGATAGACAAGGACCGAAGCAGCATTTCAGGCCAGGAGGAATTGGACTGGTGTTTAGATAAAAGTATTAGTTTGAGATGTATTCAGTGTCTGCTTTTATTTTAATACGTTTATTTTTATTTTTACCAAATTGATTAAATATTTCTTAAGGCAATGGTCTTGGCAGGGTCAATTCAATGAGTCATACAGCTCAGAGAGAGACAATAGAGAAGCTTAGCATTTGAGAGGGGCAGAATGAGTGAGTTGATTGGTGAAGACATATACACGCCCATAGATAAACACAAAACACTTAATCATCCGTGCCGGGGACGGAACTAAGTGGACCAGCTGCCCCAAGGACTCTGACAAAGGATCTGACAGCTAAGTACTACAATATAAAAAACCCTAGACCAGGAGCCAAAAAGACCTGAATTCAAAACCAACATCTCTCTTACTTGACCCCTCAGCAAGTCATATAATCTCTGCCTCAGTTTCCTCCTCTGTAAAACAGGGAAAATAATAGCATCTACCTTACAAGGTGTTAACCTTAAAGCACTACATAAATGCTAATTTTAAAAAAATCCTTAGCCCATATTCACAGTATTCTCTGGTATTGTCTCCATCTGCATCCCTGCCCCTCCATGACCTACAACTTCTTATGCCCTCCCATCCTATTGTGCTCTCTAGAGTGCCATCTCTGTTGGTAACTTAATTTCTTTGGGTCTCAGTTTCCTCATTTGTAAAATGAGGTAATTGGACTGGATGGCTTCTGTGGTCCCTCCTAGATCTAAGGTAGTGACCCTATGAATTCCCCTTCATGCGTGATCATGGTTTATCACACCGTTTCTTTCTTATGATGCTCCTGGACTTTTCCCAAAAGATGCTGTATCCCTCAGGATGCTCTCCAGTGGTTATTTCTACTTTTATACACTCATAACCCCCTGACTATCCGACGGGAACACAGAGATGTCAATATACGATAATATGTAGGGGGAAAAAGAGTGATAAAGAGGGGGAGAGGAAAGGAAGAAGGTGCCACAAAGGAGAAGTTGCTTTGAAAGAAGATAAAGATTCCGAAAGGAAGGAAGGACGGTTTGGACCAGTAGAGAGCTGTAGCAATAGGAGGAAGGCAGGCACTTCAATGGACTTCTCTTCCAGTAATACATGGATAGAATCTCACCATAATATGACTGACAAGAGATCATCTTACCTCTGCTTAAAGACTTCCAGGTAGAGGAAACTGGCCCCATCTCCAAGTAGCCTCTTCTATTGTCCTACTAATTATTCATTAGCAAGTTTTTCTTAACAAAGCCTAAATTAGCATGTCCCCAATATCCAGTCATTGTTCCTGGGCCTGTCCTCTGGGGCCAAACAGATCCTTCTCCACAGAATGGCCCTTCGAGTGCTAGAAGACAATTATCATGCCTCTGTCCCCACCTCCCCACCCCCCTCTGACTCTTCTCTTTTTTGGATTAAATAAGCCAGTTTCAAGAGATGGAAAGCCCAGTTCAAGAAATATATTATACCCCCATATAGAATAGGAGTTCCTTGAGGGCCAGGAATGTTTCTTTTCTTTTCTTTTTTGTCTTTGAATTCCCAGTGTGTAGTGTGGTGCCTTACACATTGTAGACATTTAATGTTTGTTGAACTAAAAAAAGAATTATGTGACTCCCTATTACCTAAAGGTTACAAGAGAAATTCCTTAACCAGGCATTTAAAATCCTTCACAATCTACTTCCTGCTCACCTTCTACTCTGCCTTATTTCATGCATTATGCATCCCAGATAAATTGTACCACCAGCGCAGCTGTCCCCTGATTTGACCCTATCCTCCCACACCTCTTTCCCGGGCCTGGAATCTCCCCCCTGCACATTAAAACCTGCTGCAACTTTTGTCTCCCTTCAAAGCTTAGCTCAGGTATTAACCACCTCCATGAAGACTTCCCTGATGCGCCCTAGTTGCAAGTGGTCTATGCCTTTCTATATTCCCCTTAACTTTTTATCTGAACTCCTCCTTGGCCCTATCACCAGCTACCTCACTTCATCATTACATAGAAAGCCTTCTTTCTTCTTTGTCATTGGGAGATGCTTGAAGTCACAGTCTGTGTTACTGTTGTTTTTCTTTTTCCCACCTGCAAGTCCCTAACAGTGAGCAAATGGCCTTCCCATAGTGGGCACTTAATAATTGCTTATAGAACTGAATTATGTGAGTGTTCTGCAGAACATGGTCATCTACAAATGGAGGGAACTAATGACTGGGAGTTACCTATAGCCTGCTGAACTGGAAATGACAAAATGGAGATGCATTCCTTCAGGAATTGTTTGAATCCAAATCAATAGTTATTTTCATTTATCTAAAAATCACCCACATTTTTATTATCAAACTTCTTATTTTATAAATAAGCAGGAAAAAGACAGGATGAAATTCCTTTAGAAAGTAAAAGGGATCATTTATCCAATTAAAGAACACGCATTGCAGTAACACTGTTAGACCAAACAGAAATATGGAAGTGTCTTTAGTTCTCTAAGAACTTCCTTAAACTTTGTGTTATCAACCTAATGTGGACAATAAGATGAGAAAATCATTTTTAAGAGATCATCTAGTCCTTGTGTTCTTAATGTTTTTTGTTTTTGCATCATGAGTCCCTTTGGAAGTATGGCAAAACCTACTGATCTTTCAGGAAAATATTTTAAAATACTTTTTTTTAAAAAAAAAATAGGATTACAACAGAACCAATCATATTAAAATGTGGTTATCAAAGTATTTTTAATACAAGTTCATAGGCCCCAGGTTAAGAAGACCATATCTAATACAATTTCTTAAGAAGATTCTGGGAAGATGGTGGAATATGTCAGAAAACTTTAGGCTTGCCAAATTTCCTCCACAAAAAAAAAAAAATGCAGAACATTGCTTCAGAGAGAACTTAGAGAAGTAGAAATAAATAAAAGTGAGGTAAAGCAGTTGTACCCCCTAAGACAACTGGAGAATACCCCAGAATGGCCCCCACAGGTGGAGGTTTGGCTTTAGTGAATGCAAACATCTCCAGGCCAACTGTGTTGGAATCAACAATCCATAAAGCCTGGGGGCAGCTGGGTAGAAAGGCAGCCTCAGCCTCAGGAACTTTCACCTCAAGTGTGGGAATGGGAAAGCTGATTAAGAGAAGACTGAAGGACCTTCCACTGTAAAAGGGATGCCAAGCACAGTGGTGCTGACCAGACAAAGTCTCAGGCTGTGGAAAAGGAACTAACATATACTTGATGAGTGCAGCAACAGAGGGGAGGGAATCTAAGAAAAGCAAGAAAATTATGAAAAGAAAGTCAACTAACTGGAAAAAGAGAACCAAAAACTTAAGGAAAAAAGTAATTCCTTGAAAACTAGAATTGGACAAGGGGAAGCTAATGACATGATAAGACACAAAGAAATAATAAAATCAAAGAAACAGAAAAAATAGAAGAAAATGTGAAACATCTCATTAGGAAAAAAAATGATCTGAAGAACAGATCAAGGAGAGAAAATATAAGAATAGTTGGAATACCTGAAAGTTATGATAAAAAAAAGAATCTTGAGATAATATTGCAAGAAATTATTATGGATAATTATCCTGAAGTTATAGACCAAGAAGGTAACGCAGAAATTGAAAAAAATCCACCAATCACTATTTGAAAGCCATTGCAGGAGGAAAACTTACAGGGGTATCATAGCCAAGTTTCAAAGCTTCCAAGTTAAGGAGAAAATATTGCAAGCAACAAGAAAAAAAAAACAATTTATATATCTAGGAGTGACAATAAGTATTATACAAAACCTAGCAGCTAGTATGTTGAAAGACTGTAGATCTTGGAATACTATATTTCTAAGAGCAAAAGAACTGGGATTATGATCAAACTTGCCCAGCAAAGTTAAGTATAATCCTGAATGGGAGGAGGCGGGGGGAGAAAGTACATTTGACAAACTGAAAGACTTTCACGTATTTGTGATAAAAAGAGCAGATCTTAATGGAAAATTCAACATATATCATCCAGGAGAAATATAAGGTAAACTTACAACACCAATTATAAGGAACTCAATAAGGTCAAACTGTTTACTTTTTATATGGGAAAATGTTATCAGTACTCTTAAGACTGTTATCATCATTTGGGTAGTTTAGAAAGAAATGCTTGCACTGAGCTGTGTATAATGGGGTGATTTTAAAAATTAAAATTGTGTAAATAGAAAAAAAGGAGTAATTATCTCATACCCAGGAGGCATGAAAGGAAGAATTGGTACAAAGAAAGCAAGTCAGGGTGAGGGGACCTAGTAATGTTGGAAACTTGCTCTCATCAGAAATGGGTTAAAGAGGGAACAACATATTCATCTAGAAGGGTATAAAATCAGTGACAATTCTATCTAAACTATTCCACTTTTTCAATGTCATCCCAATTAAACTACCAAAAAAAATTTTATTAAGCTAGAAAAAATAATAGCAAAATTCATTTGGAAAAACAAAAGGTCAAGAACATCAAAGGAATTAACAAAAAAAATATATAAAGGAAGTTTAGTAGAACCAGTTCTTAAACTACATTATAAGTCAGTAATTACCTATCTAACACTGGCTAAGAAACAGAAAGATGGAGCAGTGGACCAGAGAAGACATACATTCACATTAATAAATTATTATAGTAACCTTGTGTTTGACAAAAGTAAAGATTTAAACTTTTGGGACAATAATACACTATTTAGTTTTTTTAAATGTTGGAAAAATTGGAAAGCAGTCTGGCAGAAATTATATATTGATCTATATCTTATACTATTTACCATGATAAAATCAAATTAGAATAATATATCAGACTTACAGATATGGGAAGAATCTGTGAATAAATGAGAGAGAGAGAGAGAGAGAGAGAGAGAGAGAGAGAGAGAGAGAGAGAGAGAGAGAATTGTCAGGTGTAAAATGAGTATTTTTGATTACATTAAATTAAAAAGATTTTGTGCAAATGAAGTTAATATAGGCAAGGTTACAAGGAAAACAGAAAATTGAGGGGGGATGGATTTGATAGACAATTTCCAAGATAAAGTACATCTCAAAGATATAGAGAACTTTGTTAAATTTATAAGACTATGTCATTCCCTAATTGATAAATGGACAAAGGTTATGAACAGGCAGTTTTTCAATGAAGAAATCAAAACTATATGTAGTCATATAAAAATGCTCTAAATCATTATTGATTAGAGAAATGCATATTTAAAGCTAGTTTGTGATATCTCACACTTATCAGATTGGATACGGTGGCAGAAGAAGAAAATGACAAATATTGGAGGGGATGTGGAAAAATTAGCACATTGATATACTTTGGTAGAACTGTGAACTGATTCAATAGTTTTGGAAAGCAATCTGGAATTATGCCCAAAGTTATAAAACTAAGTATATCGTCTGACCTAGCAATACCACAATTAAATTAGGTCTGCTTCCTAGTTGATCAGGGGAAAAGGAAAAGAGCTTATACGCTCTAAAATTTATGGTAACAAAGAACTGGAAATTGCAGGGATGTCCATCAATGGGGGATGACTAAACAAGCTGTGGTATGTAATTATGATGGAATACTACTGTGCCACAAGAAATGATGAGCTGGTTGACTTTAGAAATACATGGAAAGACATGAAATAATGAAAATAGAAGTGAACAGATCTAAGAGAATGTTATATATAGTAACAGCGATATTGTTAAAAGAATAATTGTGAACAATTTTTATTCTGAATACTGTAAATACTCAAATCAACAATAACAGACCTGTGAAAGAAGATGGGTAAGAGATGGTTTAAAATATAAGATGTGACAAAAAATAAATAAAAAGGCTGCAATTTAAAATGTAGCTGGCCCTCTAGAGAAAAGAATCGGAGATGGGCAATGCAACAATGTAAAGAACACAAGTTTCATTGTTCAGCTGTGTTCAACCCTTTGTGATCCCATTTGCAGTTTTCTTGGCAAAAATACTAGAATGGTTTGCAGTTTCCTTCTCTGGATCATTTTACAGATGAGGAAACTGAGGTAAACAGGTTTGAGTGTCTAAAGGCTGGTTTGAACTCAGGAAGCTGTCTTCCTGGCCCTAGGCTAGGTGCTCTGTGTACTGTGGTGTCATTTAGCTACCCAATGAACATGACATAGGCAAAGGAGAAAGAGTACTACCTAGTATTAAGGGCACTGGCTTTGGAGTCCAAGGATTAAGAAGCAATTTAGCTACACCCAACAAACTTTGGGCAAGTTCTTTTGCCTCTTCAGACCTCTGCCTCCACCATGTAAAATAAAGGGATTTGATTACATCAGAGGTTCTTAATGTGGAGTCCATGAACTTAGTTTTGGGGGTTTGGGTTTCTGTAATATGCTGCTAATAATAGTTCAACATAATTGGTTTCCTTTGTAATTCTATGTATTTTATTTTATGAATTTAAAAAACATCATGGAGTCCATAACCTTCAGCTGACTTCTAAAGGGTTCCATGAGCAAAAAAAAAAGTTAAGAATCTGTTAATAGATGGTCATGACAATCTTAATGGTTTGAATCTGGACTTTGAAGCTTATGACATACATAATTGTGGGCAATTTAACCTCTCTGAGCCTCAGTTTACATATCTGTAAAATGGAGATAATACCTGTAGGAAGATCCTTTAGAAATGTTAAAATATTAAAGAAATGTGAACACTGTTATTCTTTTCATAAGAGGAAGAGGGAAATTGGTCAATAAAGGTCCCAAACCTTGGAACATGCACAGTGTTTTCTACCTGCTGAATATCCACATGGATCTTGCTTCTAGAAATGGCTGCTGATACATAAGTGAGGCTTCTTGCCCTCAGTTTAGAGCACACCAAGTATTTTCACTATTTTCTGTGTTTTTACCATATGCTGATAGGAAGGAGCCTTTTAAATGGCTGCTGGGATGTACCTAAGTGGGTATATAAAAGACTCCAATGAGGCAACATGCCTTCTTTTTTCATGGAAGTTTTTGAGGAAAAAAGAAAAAATTCCTAAGTCTCCGGAGGGACAGCCCCCTCCCTCATCGGTCTGCCATGTGGCTGAGAACCTACGGCACTGCTATTTTGTCTGTCTGTACTTTCTTACTTCTTTCCACAATCATTATTACAAATGGAACAAATAAAGTCACAATTCTGTGAGCTTCAACAGGTTAAAAAACTTCAGAGGTCGAGCAACTAGCCCCTAAAAGAATCTGCCAATAGCCATCACAGCTGATCCAGGATTGAAGAGTCACCTGTGTTTCTCAGCTCAGTGATGAATCAATCAACCCAGCAGCTGAGACACTGGGTCCTGACTCCTCCATGCATTAAGCCACACCCAGAAGTGAACTTGATGGGGTGAATATTGGTCAGTTGCCATTTTACATTTGAATTCACTCATCCCAAGAACTGAGGTACAGAGGACAAACTTGAGAGGGGAGAGGAAATGTTTTATAGCAAACACTTTTAAGTTTGAGCTCACTCTCTCAGGAACTGAATGGGTATGTAAGGGTTTGTACTTCTGTTCTTGCTATTATTTCTCAGTAAATTTCTCCTTGTGAAAGCTGATTTTAATTAATGTTGAGAAAGCAAATGGTCAAATTGATTTTGGTGGGACGATAACTGGCACCAGTGAAGGACATTAGATAGAATGCACTGGAAGGATTCAAAAGCAACAGTATCAGATGATGTCCCCTTCCCGCAGGGTTATCCATAAAAGCTTGAGGGAAAAAGTAGAAGTCAACCTCTAGGATGTACCATGCTAGTGGGAGCTGGAAGAATGAGCCCAGAATCCACTTATGCTGCATCATCAATCAAAAGGAGTGGATAAATTACCATGCTAAAACAAAAACACCTTCAGGTTTTTGCAGAAGGTCATAAATGGGAGATTTAGAGGGAAGGCCCCAAATCTATCCCTCTAATTTTACAGATGAGAAATCCAAGTCACAGAGAGATCAAGTGATTTCTCCAGTGTCACAAGCAAGTATGTAAGGTGGTATTTTTAATTAAGGTCTTCCTAACTCCACAGGAGGTCTTATTGATTTCCTACCCCTTCCCAGGATTAGCAGCTTTATGATGTTGCCTCCTTTTCTGTGCCAGTCATTTGGAATGTTCCTTCAAGTTCATCTTTTAGGTCCCTAATTTCCCATTTCTCCATCCTTTTCCTTCTCAGCTAACCCTTCTTCAATCTCTGATAATTTCCTTCACCTATCAAAACAGAAAAGAATGTGAAATCAGTCATTAACACTTTTGACATTAGCACAGTGTCTGGAACATAGTAAATGTTTATTGAATTATCTGACAACTGATAATAGGATAGAAACTAGACCTATAATTGAGGCAAGATAAGTGGACAGAGAGTTAGGACAACCTGAGTTCAAATCTTGCCTCAGACTCTTACTAGCTGTATGACCATACAGGCAAGTCACTTAACTTCTCCCAGACTCATTTTCCTCTTTTAAAATGAGGATTTAAAAGCACCTAATTCACAGGGATGCTCTAAGAATCAAATAAGATTATATACATGTGTGTATGTAGATGTATATGTATGTGCATTTTTACACACATTTATCTATAACATTTTGCAAACTTAAAGTGCTATATAAATGTTAACTATCATTATTCCATGGTATAGGTATTGTTTTATGGTATAAGAGAACTCCGTAGTGAAAAAATTCCATCTACCAATGGAAGTTGGCACCTTTTCTGCAACTTAGATGGTTGTCCAGAGCATTAACAGGTTGGGTGATTTGTTGAGGGTCATACACCAATATAGGTCAGGGACTTGAACCTCAATTTTCCTGGCTCCAAAGCCAGCTCTCTACCCACTATGATGAATGTATAATGGCAGATGCCTATTAGTTACTTGTGACACTGATGTTTGGAGGATTTGTGGTGCTCAGGAGTTCTGTGCTATGGTGAGGTATGCCAATGACAGAAATAATTATTGATCTCTTATATTGATAACTAATTGCTGAATTAGATCTAAGGGGCTTTTTTCCCTTTCCTACTTCCTTATTTAGAAATCAGCCCCTGTAGATTATTCAGGCAATTTTTGAATTGCAAGGCTGATAATGAGAGGGAAAACTCAGATCTGTTCAAAAGGCAAAGAAATTTTAGATTAAGTGAATTGATGGATTCCAGTCCATTGTGTTTTACTCAGGTCTGGGAAAAAGTAGATTCTCCCTTTTTTTTAGATCATCCTAGACAGGGTGATATGGATATAGATAAGTCTCCTTGACCAAGACTAAGTGATCAGTCATATCTCCTATACCCTCATTAGAATAAGCCCACCTCTCATTACAATATTCATTTCTCTCATTAATTGTTAGTCGATAAGTTGATTGCCACCCTGAAGAACACCCACTTTTCTAAGGGCATATAAGTGTTGAGTATATCCCATAAGGGGTCTTTGGCATTTGAGAGTGTCATTGACCCTATTAATTATTGCTAGCATGATTAATAAAATGATTAATTACCCAGAAACTATAGTCTCAAACATCTTATATGTTACACCAAACAAATATCCACATTAAGTTCAGCCATCCTTATAGTGAACCTCTGGGGACAGCTGCCTAAAGAGTAAACCACCCAATGGAAGAGGTCAACTGATTATAATTTATTGCAAATGAGTTTCAGTGATGACCTCCTAATTATGGAAAGGAAATCTTTGTCCTTACTAAAGAAAATTGAAGGGTGGAGTCAAGATGGTGAAGTAGAAAGAAACATCTACTCTAGCTCTTCCCCTGAAGCCCATAAAATACTGGTGAAAAATGACTCTAAACAAATTCTAGACCAGCAGATGCCACAAAGCAACGGAGTGAAAGAGTTTCTAGCCCAAGGCAACCTGGAAGGCCAACAGGAAAGGTCTACCATGTGGGATGCAGAGTGGAGCACAGCCCACAGAGCCCAGCCCAGTCTTGGCCACACAGCACCAGCAGGAAAAGGACTGGAGCAGACCTTGAGGGTGGATTCTCCAGCAGCAGCTGCAGTTCCCAGATCCTTCAACCCACAAATACCAAAGACAGATTCAAAGGTCAGTGAGAAAGCTTTTTCACCTGGGTGACAAGGGAGTAGGGTCCTCCCTTAGCTTCTGCTCCAGGTGGCAGCAACAGCCCCAGCAGCAGTATCCATTGTTGGAGCCCTTAGCCTAAAGACTCTGGTGGAATTGAGCTGCTGATCTGAGTCTCAGCCCTGAGTGGTGGTCCTGGGGTGAGGAAGAGTGGTCATGTGGTGGAGCTGGTAGAGGCACTGGAAAGGGAATTCTACTTGCATATCCTGGGCAGAAAAGTTTTGGTAGCTCCTAGACCAGAGTGCAGGCCAGGAGAGGAGTAAACTCCTCTCCCTTGATTGTGCCATCTTGGAGGAACTGAGAACTTACAGGTCGCCAGAGTATACCCTCCTCTTGACAAAGGACTCAAAAGTCAAGTAACTGGAGGGAAAATGCCCAAAGAACGGGGAAAAATTGGACTATAGAAGGTTACTTTCTTGGTGAACTGGTATTTTCTTCCATCGTGAGGAAGAACAATGCATACCATCAGAGGAAGACATAAAAGTCAAGGCTTCTGCATCCAAAACCTCCAAAATAAATATGCAGTGGTCTCAAGACATGGAAGAGCTCAAAAAGAATTTTGAAAATCAAGTAAGAGAGGTGGAGGAAAAATTGGGAAGAGAAATGAGAGCAATGCAAGAAAATCATGAAAGGAAGTCAACAGCTTGCTAAAAGAGACCCCCCAAAATACTGAAAAAAATAACACCTTCAAAAATAGACTAACTCAAATGACAAAAGAGGTTCAAAAAGCCAATGAGGAGAAGAATGCTTTAAAAAGAAGAAATAGTCAAATAGAAAAGGAGGTTCAAAAGTTCACTGAAGAAAAGAGTTCTTTAAAAATTAGAATGGAGCAGATGGAAGCTAATAATTTTATGAGAAACCAAGAAATTACAAAACAAAATCAAAAGAATGAAAAAGTAGAAGACAATGTGAAATATCTCATTGGAAAAACAACTGACCTGGAAAATAGACCCAGGAGAGAAAATTTAAAAATTATGGGACTACCTGAAAGCCATGATCAAAAAAAAAAGAGCCCATACATCATTTTTCATGAAATTATCAAGGAAAACTGCCCTGATATTCTGGAACTAAGGGCAAAATAAAAATTGAAAGAATCCACTTATCATCTCCTGAAAGAGATCTAAAAAGAAAAACTCCTTAGGAATATTGTAACCAAATTCCAGAGTTCCTAGATCAAGAAGAAAATATTGCAAGCAGCTAGAAATAAACAATTTGAGTATTGTGGAAATACAATCAGGATAACACAAGATCTAGCAGTTTCTACATTAAAGGATCGAAGGGCGTGGAATAGGGTATTCCAGAAGTCAAAGGAATAGGATTAAAACCAAGAATCACCTACCTAGCAAAACTGAGTATAATACTTCAGGGGAAAAAATAGTCATTCAATGAATGAATGAATGACCTCAATGAAATAGAGGACTTTCAAGCATTCTTGATGAAAAGACCAGAGCTGAATAGAAAATTTGACTCTCAAACACAAGAATCAAGAGAAGTATGAAAAGGTAAATAGGAAAGAGAAATCATAAGGAACTTACTAAAGTTGAACTGTTTACATTCCTACATGGAAAGATAATATCTGTAACTCTTGAAACTTTTCTCACTATTTGGGTACTTGGAGGTATTATATATGTATGTGTGTGTGCGTGTGTGTGTGTGTGTATGTGTGTGTTTATAGACAGAGGGCACAGGGTGAGTTGAATAGGAAGGAATGATATCTAAAAAATAAAATTAAGAGGTGAGAGAGGAATATATTGGGATGAGAAAGAGAAATAGAATGGGGCAAATGATCTCTCATAAAAGAGGCAAGAAAAACCTTTTTCAGTGGAGATGAAAGGAGGGGAGGGGAGAGGGAAAAAGTGAAGCTTATTCTCATCATGTTTGGCTTAAGGAAGGAATAACATGCAATTTGGTATGAAAATCTATCTTACACTACAGGAAAGTAGGGGAGAAGGGGATAAGTGGAGTGGGGGGATGATAGAAGGAAGGGTAAATGGGAGGAGGGAGTAATAAGTAATCACTTTAGGGGAGGGACAAGGTGTAAAAAGAGAATAGAATAAATAAGGGGCAGGATAGGATGGAGGGAAATATAATTAGTCTTTTACAACATGACTATTATGGAAGTCTTTAGCAAAACTACACATATATAGCCTATTTTGAATTACTTGTCTTCTCAATGCGGATGGGTGGGGAGGGAGGGAGAAAGAGAAGTTGGAACTCAAAGTTTAAGGAAAGAATGTTGAAAATTGTTTTTGTATGCAACTGGGAAATAAGAAATACAGGTCATGGGGTATTGAAATCTATCTTGCCCTACAAGAAAAGAGAGAAGATGGGGGTAAGGGAAGGGAGGGGTGTGATAGAAGGGAGAGCAGATTGGAGGAAGGGGTAATCAGAATACACAGTGTTTTGGGGTGGGGGAGGGGAGAGAAGGGGAGAAAATTTGGAACTCAAAATCTTATGGTAATCAATGTTGAAAACTAAAAATAAATAAATTAATTTTTTAAAAAAAGGAAAATTGAAGTACCAGCAAGGCAGTTATTGGTGGAGGGAAGGAAATGGTCTATCAAATCATAAGTCTGTGATCATCTGGCTAGGGCTGCTGCTGGTGATGTTGTTGGGTGTTTGGAGGAAAGAGGCTTTTGTCTTCTGTCTTGAGTTTCTTTTAGCAGCTGTAACTTACCCCAAGGACATCTAAGGAGTCCCCTTTTCTCTGCCTAAGCATAGATGGGGTTCCATCTTGCACCTTTTCTAGCTTGAACTCAATATTTCCATCTACTTTTTGTCAGATGAGTAGATGAGTCTGAGTCTAGAAAGGATTCAGAAAGTCTTAATTTTACAGATGAGGAAACTGAGGCCCAAAGAGTGACTTGTCCAAAGTCACACCAGTAGTAAGCATAACTGGGATTGGAACCCAAGTCCCTTGACTCCAGAGTTAGAACTCTTTCAGGGAAGTAATTTTTTCATCTGCAAAATGATGAGATTGAATTACATGAACTGGAAGGCTCCTTCATTTCTAAATCTATGATCCTATCACCAGGCAGTCAACAATTATTAAGTTATCTACTAAGTGTAACTGTGCTATTGATCCTCCTTTTTCAGGAGTTTACATTCTATCGGGAACAACACACACACGCATAGAAATAGATGAAATAAACATATATGAAATAAATACAAAATAGAAACTAAGTGATAGGACAAGTTCAGGGTGATGGGGCAGCTGGGAACTCAGGAAAGGCATCATATAGAAGGCGGTTTAAGCTAAGTCTTAAGGGAGAGGAAGAATTACTAATGATCACCCAATCCAAACTCCCAATCATCCCTTGCAGAATACCCTGAGGAATGGTCACAGATCCCTGGCTTGAACAATTTTACTGCTGGCTTCATTCAAAACAGTTCATTATAGTTTGGACCATGTTGCTCTAATTGTAGAAACATTCTTCTTTCATATCAAGCCAAAATCTGCCTCTCCATAATGTCTACTCCCCACTGGCAGTTCTGTCCTCAGAAGTTATGCAAGAATAAGCTTTCTTCCTGTCTCACAAGCCAGTCTTTTGGATATTTGACTATAGCTATCAGATCTTCCCACCCAATCTTCACTTCATCCAAATGTTCATTATGGGATGGGATTTTCAGACCCATCATCATCCTTCTTGAACACATTTTCCAATTTGTCAATGTCCCTCAAGATACGGGACTGAGAGCCAAATACAATTTTCCATATGTTACAAACTATAATGAGAAGTATCATCTTCCTTGACCTGGATACTATATTACCATGCTTCCATAATGTGATTGCATTAGCCTGCAGAAAGTGGATATGTAATATCAGCATATGTGTGTGAATTATATATATATATATATAAAACATATATATATAACATATATATGTTAGTTTTGTTGAACTTTTCCCCCTCTTTTTTATTCCATTATAAAGAATGACTATATACAATGGAAAATAAAAGTGAATAAGAAACAACCATCAATAAAATTTATTTTAAAAAAAATTACATTAGTGTTGTCAAAAGCCAGACTTTAACATTACAGAATCATAGAATTTTAGACCTGGAGGGACCTCTGTGTCCACCTATCACACAACTATCACACAAACTTAAAACCCAGTTTTAACATCTTTCAAGTAGTCATTCAGTCTCTGCTAGAAAACACCACCGAAGGAAAACAGAACCCTCCTGAAGCACTTCATTCTAATCTTGGGCAGTGCTAACAGTGCTAACATTCAGTTGTCAAAGTGATATTCCTAAAACACAGGTCTGACCTGTCACTTTCATGTTCATTAAGTTTTATTGGCTTCCTATTAATCTAGGCTTATCTTTTTAGTCCCAGGTCTTCCTTTTTTTGGCAATCTGGTGAAGCCAAAGGCCTTCTTCTCAGAATAATGTAATTAAATGCATAAAATTAAATATATAGCAAATAAATTATACTGAAATATAGGTTATCAAACTTAAAAAAGCTAGTTGGTAGACTTCAGGTTTAAAACCCCCGGATCAAACCAAAATTCCTCTGTCAACATTTGCTCAATGTTTAGGCTAAAACAAAATGAAACAAAATTCTCTCTAACCAAGAAAATCATTGTGGTATAGTGGGGGAGACATTCGATTTGTCGTAAGAGGATAACAGTTCAAATTCGCCTCACTCTTTTGGTTAACATGGTTCTTTATCTGTAAAATGAGGAGACTGGACTACATGGCAATTGATCTCTAAAGAACTGTAATGAACTATCTCAGTCTTGGAGGACTGACACTGAAACCAGACTTGTTCAAACACTGTTTGCAGTGGTTACTCTATCAGTTGGATTAGTTTAAATGTTTTTCTTTGTTACAAAAGACGATTGGAGCATATAGTATAAGTATCATATAGGCAACAACAAAGCTTTTTTTTTTCTTTCCAAGCCTCCCCCCCTCCCCACAATGAAAGCGTTGGACTAGATGAACTCTGCAATCCTTTCCAGCTCCAGGAGTATGATCCTGTATGGAAGATTCTGAAGACTATAGGAATGTGGAGGTGATGGAAGCAGGGATTCCCTGGAAAATGGGAATCCTCTGGAGTTACGTTGCAAAATTCAGCTGGTATATCCTGCCGCCCTGGCCCAAGAAGTACTCCATAATCCCAGCAGTAAAAGGGAAGCAGCTGCTGTTGAGCTGAAAGGAAGTAACGAGCCAGTGCTCTGCCCTCCCTCCCCCTCCCTGACCCAAAGGCCGACTTGCACAAGTTCGAGACGCTCGGTTTCCCCACCTGGAAACTGGGGGAGGGGTGGATGATTGACAGGACGCTAGCTGACAGCGGGCAAGGAGCAGTTCTCACCTAGCCCGGGGGACTGTCCGCAGCGGTCATTTGACCCGCACCGCACAGAGGAGACTCAGAGACACATTTTGGCCAAGCCCCAGCAGAGCTGGCCTCTGCGGTCAGCTGGAGCAGCCCAACGGGCGACCCAGGGGCAGGAAGGATGCAGAGCTGAAAGCCAGCGTACGTGCTCCACGTGACCGTGTCGTATAAGACCTAGCTGCCGGCTCGGCTCCCTCGCAGCTGCCTCTCCCGGGTGCCCCCTCGCCCCGGCGCTCGAGAGCCACCGAGTCAGCGCTTCCCCAGCCACCTCGCCTCCGTCGGCACCATGACAGGTAGGTGCCGGGGGCTGTCGGTGCGCCAGGGGCGCTTGGCCGTGCGCTGGAGCTGCTGCGTCTCCTCCAGCTCTTAGAACTGTCCTTCCTTCCTTCCTTCCTTCCCTCCTTCCTCCTTCCTTCTCCCTCTGCTCTCCTTCCTGGCCTTTCGTTTTCTACTTCACTGTCTTGGTGGGCTTGCGGGGAGCGCGGTACCCCCTAAGGGGTACGCTGCTTTGGAGAGGGTGGCGGTGGAGAAACTTGGGGTCTGTGAGCCCCCACCCCGGGCTGTTCTGCCCTGCCGGGTGTCACCCTCTCTCCTCGGGACGGCCGGCTTTGCCCTGTTCCTAGCCAGGTGTCAGCGCACCTTGGAGATCCTGTTCCCCAGGATCCCCAGCCGGAGGTTGGCCTCCCTCGCCCCGCCGCGGGATCACCCCTTTGCCGGTAGCTTTCTCCTGTGCGCCCCGCCTCCCCCCCCCCCCCTTTAAAGGACTGACAGCTGCAGCAGCTGCTGCTGGGGTGGGGTGGGGGTGGAGAGGAACCTCGCCCTCCACCCCCAACATCCCCTCCTACTGCCGGCGCCCCGGACACCGCGGAATCCCCCGAAGCCTCTTCCCTGTCCCCTCCAGGGCCCGCGGGAAGGAACGAAACTAGTTCTCCGCTGGCAGGAGGCCCCGGGCGCGGTTCTACCCGCCCGGATAGGCATGGATTGCGCCGCCCTTGGCCCGCGCCTATTTTTAGGCCGGCCCTGCTGGGCTGCGGGGAGCCGGGGCAGCCCACGCGGGCACGAGGTGCCTGGCAGCCAGTCTGCCCACCGGGAGCAGGTCCCAGGGACCCGGGGCTCCCGCTGACCTGACTAGACTCCAGATGCTCTTGCTTTTTGGAAGCCCACTTGTTGCAAATAGGGCCCGGCAAGATGCTGCGTCTGCTCTGAGGTAGGGGTTCAAGGCCAGGCTGGGTGAATGGGGGAAGGCAGCAGATATGGCCTACAATCCAGTTCTGCCCCTGATCAGGAGCTGTAATAAATGTAATTGTACAGGAAGTCAGAGACCTCCAACCCACACCGCAGGGGTTCTTCATCCGTGGTCCATTAACTGGTTTTAAAAACATGTATTTTAATAGCAGTGTTTCATATCGTTGGTTTCTTAGCTATAATCTTATAGTTGTAATCTTAAGCATTTTATCCATTTAAAAACATTACTGTGAGAAGGGGTCCATAAACTTCACCGGATGGCCCACAGGCCCGAGATTCTCAGAAAGGTGAAGAACCCCGGTCTGTCCCACAGCAATTTTATTTCCTTTCCAGAACCTACCCTGAACAGAATTAGAGTCTAGAGTCTTCCTTAGGAGTCCTGGCTCTCCTCTTTGTGTAACCGTACAGCAAAGTCCCTTGATTTGCCTAGGCCTAATAGAAGCATTGGACTCTGGGAGCTCTAAATCCTATGATCAACCACCTCCTATCTTTCCTATCACACTTTGGGCCAGAAATCTCTCTAAGCTCCAGGTCCTTTGTTCTCACTCTTCCTGGTCGTCCTTCCTCTGATCTTTGGGTCACATTTATCTTGGTGATTTTTCTGTATCATTCTTTTGAATAGTTGGACATAACAGATGGAACAAGTCTTGCATCCTAGAGTGTGTTACACCTCTCCTAGCAATTACACAGCGTTTAACTGTTGGATGTTTTGAAGGGTCGTTTAACAATAGAGATTGTATGGGGCTCCTGTTAAGAGAGCAGCCAGTCCCCTAAATTCTGGGGCTCACTATGAACCCTGGGACCACCAATAGACTGTAAGATTTGCTGCTGAAAAGGGACCTGAAAAGGCCCTGTAATCTGATATCTTCTTTTTACAAATCTTGCAACTCAAACCACCCCCATCTCAACTCAAACAGATGTCCTTGTGGGACCACCAGAGTCAGGGTGAAGACATTTCTGGTTAAGTCCACTGAGATACTTCAATGTTCTTTGAGAACAAGAATTAGCAATTCCAGTAGGATGGGGAATTGAGGTAGGGAGAACCCTGCATAACTCATGAATTTTTAAAACTAGAACTGTAATTTCACCGGCAGAAGAGCCTTCTACCAATATAGATCCTTAATGCCCCTCAGATGTACAGTCTTTGAGAGTTGCCTGGACATAATGGCAGAGTAACTGGCCCAGAGCCATACAGCCTGGTGTATCTGAGGCAGATGAATCCTGTTTGACTTTGAGATCAGCTGTCTAACCACCACTCCACTCTATCTTCCATGGATCAGAGGAGGGCAGACTTAGCATTTTCTGACTCTAAGAAAGATAAAGATAGTTGAATAACGGCTAGAGAGACCATCTAATTCCAGCCTTTCATTTTACAGACAAGGAAACTGAAGCCCACAGAGGTGATTTGGCCAAGGCTACATCTGTAGCAAGCATTGAAGCTAGTATCTGAACCTACCTCCTGACTTCTAATTCAGCAGCCTTTCCATCAGACTGCTTCCCCTTCCTTGATAATATGCTTAGTCACATGACATTCTCCCTCCCTACCTCTCAGCAATCTTTTGACTTAACCACCTTCCATCCCCTCCTTTCCATAATTACACAATTATCAACCTCCTGGTTGAAAACTGGTTAAAGGGATGTGAGGAAACCCAGGACTTCCTGACTCAACAAAGACCTGGGGAGAGAGTGTCTAGTGCCAGTCAGTTAGGATACTTAAGTATCCTCTGTATTTTGTTTAAATACCTTAGGGTATTTATTAACTAGTTTTCTGCGGTTGTGTGAAAGGGACTAGCCAGTTTAACATCTGAAAGGTGATATACTCCCAAAAGGCCCCGGGATATCAGGGGTAGTTAGCAGCCTACTTGAACTCTGTCACCAGTGGAAACCCTGATGGTCTCTGGGCTTTCACTGCTACACCTACAAAGTGGGGAAAACATGCTTTGGATGTTCTGGCTCCCATTTTAGCAGCTAAATAGATAGCAGCTTCCTACAATCTTTCCCAACTTACTAGGAATTGTGTGTGAGGCTACATGTTTCTATAAAGAAAAATCAAAGAGTGCGATTTGCCCTTTAGGGTCATTTTTTCAGGGAGAATAGTTCAAATATTTTGAGAACTGGTCAGACAAAATCAGTTCAGGTGTGTTGTAAGAGCCTAGATTTAGACTTGGAAGCAGGTCCTTACAGCCTAGTAAAGAGCAGAGTACTGTTATCAACCAAGAAAATTGGAGCTCAAAATCTGCCTCAGATGCTGATGAGAGCTCTTTGACCTAGACAAGAATTTTAATTTCTCTGAGCCTCAGTTTTCTCATCTGAAAAATGAAAGGTGTGGATGAGATGACCTCTTAGATCCCTTCAGAGCTAAATCTGTGGGCATTTCTCCCATTTTACAGATGAGGTAACAGGCTCAGAGAGGTTAAGTGACTTGCTCTAGTATCTTGCAGAGTAGCAGCCTGGGTCTTCTGACTGCCACTGCAGAGCATTTCCCCTTTACACAGTTCATTCTGCTTCTTTCAGTCTCTACAAACTCTGCTTTTCAGCATATAGTTGGCTTCATGCCCGTGCATTTAAACTAAAAGCTACAAATCAGATTAAAGGCTCAAGTACTATTCTCAGATCATCCAGATTCCTGTTGGCAGCTCTATTTAGACTTGGCTTTTCATCTATTTGAAGTCACCTTGTTAGGGAAACTGAACGCACTTACTATATGATCACCTCATTACTTTTAATTAATTTGCAGATGTTGGCATTCCCCTGGGTGTTAAACATTGTTTCCTGAGGCTTTCTTGTGTGGTACAAATTGGTCATTAGAAGGCCTGGGTTCACGTTCTAAATCTGCCATTTTCCCTCTGTGTGACTTGGAGCAAGGCATTAAACCTCCCTGGGCCTGATTTTCCTCATCAATAAAATGGGAGAGTTATACTAATTATAAGAATGGATCTGATGATAAGAAGGATATGATAAGAATAGGATACGATATGATAAAATGACTAGACTAGGAGTTAAACCTTTAGTTTAATATTCATGTTTTCCTTGTTTAATTGTCATACTAAACTAACTGCTTTTGGCCTCTTTGTCCAGAAGCAAATGTGATCTCAGATTTACTGCTTTTGCTAATTGACGTTAAAAGGAAAAAAAAGCACTTGATGTCCACAACAAGGGGACTTCCCTGCATCTTCTCCCTCCCAGAAAGTGCACTTGATCTTAGCCCAAAGACCAGGAGAACAGACAAGCACTAAACCACCCCACCCCCAAAGAGAATGGACTGTTCTGTCTTGCTTTTTTCCTCCATTCTGGGATACAGTAATCAGTGCCATTTCTCTTTTTCTATTAAGATCAGTCTTTTGTGACCTTGTCAACAAATGACTCCTACGCCAGAGGAGCCTTGGTGCTTGGCTCCTCATTGAAACAACACAGAACGACCAGAAGGTTAACTGTACTGATAACCCCGCAGGTCTCCGAGTCTATGAGGTAAGACATTCCTTCTATTTGTGACTTGTTCTCACTGGTTAAATTTCTGGCCTCTTTGGCATGCAGACCAGCTGCTTTTCAGGAACTCACTTATCAGTGCAAGGAAAATGGCTCCTACATGAGGCAGCCTGGTAGAGTGGTCAGCATGATGGATGGGGAGTCAGAAAGATCTGGGTTCAGATCTTACCTCTGACACATTCCAGGTCACCTCTCCTGTCAGAGTTTCAGTGTCATAGCTGTCAAATGAGGATAATAACACCTCAGTACCTAGCTCATAAGGTTGTTGGGACCACATGTATATTTATTTAGTAGTATTAGAATTTTGTAATGGAAACTATTTTTGCTAGATTGCTTTTGGAATGACGGACTACAAGTCTTCCTCCTCGTCCCCATCCCTTTGTCCCACAGTGTTTATTCTTTCTGGTTATAAGAAGTGAAAAGAAAAACTTATGAGCTACATCCTTAAATAAATCATTTTAAGAAAAGAATGAGAGAGAATCATTCCAAAGAAATCAGACCCTGTTTCTTTATCTATTTATATACAAAGCCAGTTGGCCCCTGGGTAACTAGGTTTTCTGTTCATTGCTTCAAATGCTTTAAAAGTTTACCCACAGGTTTACAGAGACCCTTCTATGCCATCTTCACTGAAATAAGTTACTACTACCCCCCATACACACACACACACACACACACACACACACACACACAGCGATTTTATCAGGGACATCCTTCTGGGCACTGTAACACAAACTAGGGGCATTACTCCCAGGCAGTAGAAATGACATCTTGAATCACTGGGAAGATTATGAAGACCTTTCATTTCAGTTGCAATCATAATCTGTTCTTAAATGCGGGGAGATAGGTGACTCAGTGTTCAGTAAAGCACTGGGCCTGGAATCAGGAAGACCTGAATTCAAATATGGCCTCAGATACTCGCTATCTGTGTGACACTGGGCAAGTCACAGGCTTGTCTGCCTCAGTTTCCTCATCTGTAAAATGGACTGGAGGAGGAAATGGCAAACCACACCAGTATCTTTGCCAACAAAACCCCAAGTGGCCTCATGAAGAGTTGGACACAACTCAACAATGCCCTTTATTTGTTTGCACCTGAGCTACAAGTTTGCCTGTAGCTGGATTATCCCCAACCCCGGCTACCCAGAGGCCAGCTGCTTGTAGACCTGGCTAGTCACCTTGTCATTAAAATGGAAATATCTGAATTGGGCCCTTAGGGCTTAATATAAGTTTAAAAATATAATTAGGTTCATCCTAGGAGTTCTGTTTTGTGTTTTCTTGCGTTTGGACCCTCTTTTTCAAATTGACGAGTCCTGCTGTGAAATTTCAGAAGCCAAACCCCGTACCAAGAGGACCAGAAAAGAGGGCATTTATAGCATTCTGGCACCTCTGTTCCTGGGGTTAGGAGGGTTAGTAAACTGCCAGAGAGGCAGTTTCCCACTGTACAATCTATTAAAGAAAAGGTACGCAAGGAGCTAGGATTGACAGAGGTTGGGGCAGAAAGTGCTTGTCGACTTGTTTTTGCTAATTATCGTGTGAACTGGAAAATGCTCTTTTTCTCCCAACTTTGGGCATCATTTTGATGTTTATTGCAAAGCAGATAGTGGGATGGACTGGAAAGAGCCTTAGAGCAGTAGCTCAGAAGCATCAGTTCCAATGCCAACTTAGTAAGAACTAATCAGCTATATCATCCTGACCAAGTCATGTGCCCTCTGAGTCTCTCTTTCCTCCTTTCTGAAGTGACCCAGTGGTCAACCTCTCCCAGTTGATTTCTAAAATCCTTTCTAGCAAAGATGCCCAGAATTTCAAAACTGAAAGGAACTTCGGTGGTCTGTTACAAAATACCAGACAAATGGTCATTCAGCCTCTATTTGAAGGGGGGAAATCCCTACTACCTGGTAGTAGTGAGGTCTAGTGGAAAGAACCCTACTATTCCTGCAAAGGGCTTCGGAGAAGATCTAGGTTCAGATCTTACCTCTCTGTCACTTACTCCCCTTCTGACGTTGGACAAGTCACCTAACCAATCTGGGCCTCAGTTTCCTCATGTGTCAAATGAGAGGGTTCAACTCAATGCCAGCTCTAAGTCTGTGATATAAGGATATCCTGAGGCAGCCCATTGGAACTCTAGTTCTTAGAGTTATACAGACCTGAAAGTTAAATTTTAGAAGTTATTTTACTTATTTAATTACCAAAGAGAAAAAGAAAAACAAGCCTCAATTTGTCTCTTTACTTCTCCCACTCACTGCCAGTTCTGCCTTCTGGGGCCAACCAGAACAGGTCTAATCCCTGCTGTGGTGAAGCTTTGGGTGTTTAAAAATAGATGTCATGTCTCCTCTGAGGAGTCTCTCCTAGTTCAATTCTATGGACTTAATTCTTTGAATATTCTAGATATTGGGATTTTTGTTTGTTTGGTTTTTGTGCTTGATCCTAACTTGTGACTCCTTTTTTTATAGTTGTGAGGAATGTCTGGTGTGGGAACTCCTACCACTACTGATTGGCAATTCATCTGTAACTTAGGCAACTAGCTGCCTGGGGTACTGAGAAGTCAAAAGACTTGCCCAAGGTCACACAGTTAGTAAGTGTAAGAGGTGGTGCAGGAGCCCAGGGCCTATCCTTGGAATTGTTACTGAGTTTCTGTGATCACTTGTCCCTCTCAAGAAATTTGTTAAACTTTCATTAGTTAAATTTCTGTCATCGCAAAATGTGACCATATGCCAGACTTGCTATCCATTGGTCAAAAAGAATAATCCCTACAGTGCTTGTCAGAAACATAGCAAATGCTTGTTAACTAAACTGTATAATTCTGAAATTGATAGCATCAGAAAATTAGACCAATAGCTTGGCTTTGCTGACCTCTGAGAGTTTTTGTGGCACACTGTTTCATATGTCTAATGTTCATGACTTCTAACTATTTTAGGGGGGAAATGTAATTCTATATAACTCATCTCCTAGAGAGTAAGTGAATGGTAAAAGGATCTCTGATTTCAACAGTGGGAAAGTCCTGGTCTGTGATTTAGTAGGTTGGTCAAGAATTTATTTACTAAGTGTGTACTATGCATTCAGTTATGGGGATAGATTCAGAGACAGTGTTGGAGCAGTCTCTACCCTGAAAAAGTCTCCCATTCTACTGGGAAAATGGAACATGGGCACAAGTGAATATATATAAAATGTAGGGATAAGGACTAGATGTGATTTCCTGAGTATAGGGGGCTCCCTTTAAGAAAGCAGCCTAGCAACTTCTTGGCAACATACTCTTTGAGAAGTCATGGGACTTGTCCAGGGTCACACAGCCATTATGTGTCAGAGGAATGCTGGCTATCCTACACACACATGAGTAATCTTGGGAAGAACATTAACAACTGGGAGGTGGAGTGTGAGAAGAATCCTCAGGGAGGAGGAGATAAGCTGAGCTTAGAAGAGCTAAGACTTCCTAGAAATGGAATACATTTCATATCCTTATCTCTGATAAGCAAATTAGCAAGCATTATCTTCTAAGATAGTGTAATGTTCTTTAGAAGAAAGAAAACCAAATATTTATTCATAATCGATATAAGAATGAAATCCCTCCCCCAAGATCATTTCATTGCAGGGGAATGCATATTTGCAAATAGTTAATAATTATTCTTGTAGGTGATTTCTTTGACTTGTAAATCAGCATGGTAACTAGTGTACCAGAAATAAGAACAAGTAATCCCTTGTTATATTGTCATCATCATAAAGCTGAACGTTGGAGAGATAAGAGAAGAGAGAAACACCGGCTACTCTTCCATTATAAATTTTCATGAAATAGTAATTGGAAAGAAGCAACAGTTACAATGTGGTTGAGAGGTACAGTTTGCCCTATACCATGATGGAATAGGTGACATAATGGGGGCAAATTGATCAGAGTAATAAATTAACAGAAAAAGTATGGAAAGTTTATCACAATAAGCAATTGATAGAAAAAGTATAAAAGATAAGTAAGGGAAGTAGCAGTCTTGTGTTACAGTGGGGTTACTAGTGCTGATTTTCTGCTTTTTAAGAAGTGTTGAGCTCATAAACTGAACTTTCTTTCTGCTGAAATTTATATTGTATTTTTAATTTTAGCATTACTTTAAAATTTTAATCTTTTGTTTTTATATTAATTTCATTTTGACCATGTCCCCTTTCTCTCTCCTTCCCAACAAGCCATTCCCTATAAGAACAGGAAGAAAAAGAGGGGGGAAAGCAGTTTAGCAAAATTAACCCACCCAACTGGACTTTATTTTACCAGGAAAGTTTTAGAGAAGATTTTCGATGAAGTCATCGTGGTCGACATCTTGGACAGCAGGGATTCAGCTCATCTAGCCTTAATGAAGAGACCTGAACTGGGTATCACGTTAACTAAACTCCACTGCTGGTCACTAATTCAGTTTTCAAAATGTGTGTTCATGGATGCAGATACTCTGGTGAGTCTAGGTGCCCATGGTGACTAAAAAGACTATATATAGTAACTTAGACCTGGTAAGTGTTCAGAGAAATGAAGCTTGACAGGAAAGGATGATTAAAACATCGAATGTCAAAATAGACAAAGGACAGACGAGCATAACCAGGACATCTTAAATCTGTCCCTGGGCCTTCTGACAAGTGCTACCTTGATTTTGTGGAAACTTAATGGGGGAGGATGGCAGGTGATGGATGGAACAGGGAAACTTTTTATAAATTCCCCGTTTTCCTTTTGAATTAGGTACTAACAAATATTGATGAGCTTTTTGAGAGAGAGGAGCTCTCAGCAGCACCAGACCCAGGGTGGCCTGACTGTTTCAATTCCGGAGTCTTTGTTTATCGGCCTTCCATTGAAACATACAATCAGCTGTTGCATATGGCTTCTGAACAAGGCAGCTTTGATGGTATGTATCCTGTTGGTTGGGCGTCTGATAAGATAGCTGTATAATATTCTAGGGGATGACTTAATGAGGTGATGAGAAGAGCAACGCAACTCAAATCCAGTTTAAATCCTCTTATTGTGCAGATTATGTTGTCTACCCACCTATTTACTACAGAACATCGTGGTTTCAGTTTGCTTGTTTAATTAGAGTCAAGAGAGCATAAGCTTGGTGATGGCTTTCATTATATCTAAATTCAATCCAAATGCATTTGGATTCTTAAGGGCTTGGCTACCCTATTCCACAATTTAAACAGACACAGATAGTAATGAAGGCATGTCTTTTCCAGTACAGAATGAACTTGAATTTCTGCAGAGGTTTGTAGGAGTCTTAGAGATCTAATTCTCCACTCCTTAGGAAGGATGATGATTACATTAAAGGGTGTGTGTGTGTGTGTGTATGTGTATGAATGTGTATGAGAGAGAGACAGACAGACACTCCTAGAGTTGGAAGGGACTTTGAGATCAGCTGGTCCAACAACTACCTATCTGAAGCCATCCTGGACAATTATTCCTTCATCTTCTGCCCTAGTGACATGACTTTACCACCCCACAGGCACAATACCTTGAATTTAATAGAGACTGTGTGTTTGCCATGAAAAAAAATAGGAACAGGAGCTAGGATTTCATTAGTATAAAGAAACTTCCAGGGGAGGAAATGTCCACTCTCTATCACTTTCAGCACTTTCTCTGCAAATTGAATTCTTAGAAACCTCCCTAGAGCCTTGAAAGGTTGTGTCTTACCCAGGACTGGAGAACTAGTATGAGTCAGACATCTGCCTTGAGCCCAGGCCTCTTCTTGGTCTCAAGGTTGGCTCTCTCTCTACTCTACCACACTACCCCTCATGAAAACTCAAAGAAAGCAAGTTTGGTAAATTGGTTTCCAACATTTAAAGGTGGGATTGGGAAGAAAATTAAAATTCTGCATGAATATTTTTCTGCCCATAACTTTCCTATTTTCAGTAAATCTGTGATTTGAGTATAGTGCCTGTAGATCATTCTCTGTTATTGAATAGGAAAATGATGATGACACCATCTAATATCCTTAGTAGATGTATACCCAAAGGCATTGTACCTGGGTCGGATATCCTATCCTTTTACTGGAAAAGGATAGTGGAACCACTGGGTAGGCTTTTTTTCTAGAGTTACCCAACTATGGTATATGGATAACCCATTAATAATCACCAAAGATGATACTAACATTTTTTCCCTCTCCTTTAAAAGCCTTTCAGACAGTGATTCGAGATCAAAGGTTTATCTTAAAATGACAGTTGAAATACAAGCAAGCTGTGGTGAGATGTCAGAAAGGCTGATTTAACAGCATCAAACAATTAGTGTTATACCTGGGTCCCTTCTCTTCCCCCTGCCTTCTCCTCCCACACCAGCTTACTTTCTCTGTTTTGAAGACCTTATATCTAAGACCTGCTATAATCAGAAGCACAGAATGTCAGACCTGAGGGAGACCTCAGAGACCAGCTGGATAAATCCATTCCTGTCTGTAATATCTCCCACAAGGAAAAATCTAACCAACCTTTACTTGAATTCCTCCAATCAAGGGAAATCTACCACCTTCCATGTCACCCCGTTCCTCTTTGGGACAACCCTAATGGTCGGGAAATTTGCCTCTTTATAACTTCCACAATGCTCTTAGTTTTGCCTGTTCCACAACCACCCCCCTACCCCCCAAATGCATCTAGTCTTCTCTTTGAACTATCTCTTACATTTGAAAAATGTATTTATCAAGCATTGTGCCAAGGAACGACTCGTCCTCGTGCTTGCCCCCACAGCTCTGGCCTAGTCTTTTAGTGGTTTCTGCCTGGATTACTGCTGTTGCCAACAGTGTACTAGAGGTTGATTGTTTTTCCTCTTCCTGACAAGGAGTTAGTTGTGTTTTGCCTTTACCTTTAGGGAGCTAGATGTATAGACCAATCAATGGAACTGTGACAGCTGGAACTAAGGAAATGCTGCTAAGGAGGTATAATATTTTTACAGGGGTGACTGCAGGTCCTTTTCTGAATCATTCCAATCTTAATCAAGTTTGCCCATTTAGGTGGAATTCTGCAAAAGGAGTCAAGATCTTCTGTGGGCTTGAAGTTGGAGGTCATTGGAAAGTGGTCAGAGTGGGTTGCTGGAACCCAAATGGCTTTACAAAAGAATCAGATGAGGAATTAAGGTGACATGGTAAATGCTTTGCATTAGTTATCATTAATATGAACCAGATAGGGCTGAAAGCTACACAGCCTGAAAAGAAGGTCCAAAAGAGAAAGACTTGAGGGTTTAACTGGATATACTCAAGGAAGCCAGAGGCAGGGACAACTGGGAAGGTGGCTGGAGAAGCCCCTTACTCCCTATTCTGGATTGATATCTCTAAACTAAGGCATCCCATCAACCCTCTAATGGCTGGAACCAAGACCTTCACAGCTGGGCTAGGGAGTGACATCAAGGAAGTGACCAGAGATGTCAGAGTCTTCAGGCAGCACCAGGAAAGGGAGAGTCCTCAACAGGTAGTAAGCAAGAGATGCCTCTCCCGAGGACTTCTGGGTACCTGATTCAGGGCAACTCAGAAAATTCTAGGAGCAAGGCTGCTCACTCATCTTGGGATATATGAGAAAAACTCTGAGATCACAGCAGATCTGGGATCTGTAGATCTTTTATAAGTATGGGAGGAGCCTGACTCGGAAATCCAGCTGGTTCTCTACCTAATGGTAGTATTTGGGGAGATGCCAGTTGGCTGAGACCGGAAATTCTTAAGTTAAAAGACTCCAAATATAGAAGTTTCTGGATATGTGAGGTTCTAGAGGGGAGGGGGGGTCAGCAGGCAAGAATCAGGGGCATGACTTGGGAATAGATGGAAGGGAAAGACTGGACCGGAAAAACCAGAGATTTTCCCAGACTCTAAATCATCAGTGAGTATTACAAACAGAATTGATTCAAGATAGCATGCTTTAGCTGCTTAAAAGAAGAATATTGTAACAGTCCCTCTAGAAACATTTCCTTATCTTAATCTATAGGCTTAATATTTGACAACAAATATGCTTCTTAGATCTAGGAACTGTATGTATTAAACCAGGGGATCCCAACTTTTTCCATTCTCCAAGCCCTTTGGTTTTCAGTAAACCTTTCCGTATCCTTTATTCAATATGAAAGGAAATAAATTCTAGTGTTTACCATGTATCTGTACAAAAAAAAAATTTATAAATTTTTTCCTAAACAAAACTATTATTTGGTATATAACAACATGTTTTAGTATCATAAAGTTGGTAGCTCTCCAGTGCACACATTTCGTGAGCATCATGACTTCTAGAAAATTTCAGTTAGATAATAGAATTATGTATCCCCAGGCCTCCATGACAAAATTCTTGTGCCCCAGATTGGGAATGCTTGTTCTAAACTCCACATTAGACAATGGTTAACAAGTTTTAAAGGCTGGTTGTCTTTAATCAATAATGTTTATAATATTAACTGAGGATTTTTTATATACAACAGAGTTCCAGACCTTTCTAGGCACTTTGTAACCCAGTAATGTGTTTTGTCTACACAAGCGACTTGCTATTATTACTGCAGGAAAGTGTGGGCTTTATGTTTGAGGAAAATAAGCTTCTGGGTTATTAAGTCAAGTCATTTCCTGAATATGTAACAGCATTGTTCTGCCTAGAATTTTTAAATTGGCATAAAGCCCTTACCCTTCAGTTGTAGGGCCTCAGGCAATGAGGCAGAAGATTTTGGAAGTCCTATTGTAGTATGCTGTTTCTGTTTCTCATAAAGAGGCCTGGCTTATATTTCCTATAGTTGGTTTTCTTGTTTTGTTTTGAGCTGCATTATTATTAAATTCCTCTACCAAAGCTCTGATCCCTGAGTCTGGGAGGGATTGAGGTAGTCCTGAGGGAGTTTAAAGTTTGGCCTGTGGAGCCTGATGTCTGGCAGGATCTGTCAGGCTGGAAGTATGGGCCCAGTGAAGGACTTTGGTGTCCATTATCTACGGATCAGCCTAGTTAAGTGAGCACAGACTTGGCCACCTGAGTTGTTTGTGGGAGTTTTGGTTAGCTCTTGACTTGGATCATCTTCACGACCTTCAAAAGGGGCTCACCCAAGGTGGTACATGGCCTTGAGCTCATGTTCTGTGGGATCACTTGATGGAACTGGGCATTGTTGGCAAAGCAAAGAGAAGATTCAAGGGGGACATGAGAGCTGCCTTCAGATATTCAAGAAAGAGCGACACGTGGAGGGCAGAGTAGGCTTGCTGTGTTTTGTTCCAGAGGGAAGAACTGGGAACAATGAATAACTGCTTAAAGATACAAGTTTTGGGTTGATGTCAAGGGGAAAGAAAACCTCCTGAATTGTTGAGTATGTAGAAAAGGGAGTTCTTTTTCTGTTACATATTAAACTAATCGACTGTGCAGTCTCTTCCAACTTGGAAATTTTGTGACCTACTGAGTCCCCAGTGGTGTTGCCTCTTTATCAGTGGGAGGAATACAGGCAATAGTGAAACCAGGAATTCTCAGAGTTATTTTTTTATATCATTCTTATTAGAAGTAAAAAGAAAAACTGTTACAGTTATTTGTGGGTCCTTACCCCTTCTGTGACATGAACTTTCTCTATTCTGAGACGATATTTGATCCATTGTTTATAAGCATTTCTCTTATCTGTAGACCAAGGTTATAAGCCACTTCCCAATAACTATATTAGTCTTTTATGGAGTTCAAGTAAAGAATTACATCAGTATTTATCTATTGCTAGTCTGGGATGTTGGTTCCTGTTACAACCCCACAGTAAATTTGAGGGTTTTTTTTAATTATTTTCCCTTAAGTACATGTTAAAAACAATTTTTTAACATTTTTAACTTTTGAATTCCAAATCCTATCCCTCTTTCCCTCCACAATCTTCCCTACCTGAAAGAGTAAGCAATATGATATAGTTTAAGCATGTGCAGTCATGTAAAACATTTCCATAGCAGTCATTTTGTACAAGAAGACTTGGAAAGAAAGAAAAAAAGGAAGGAAGGAAGGAAGCATTTTTCAGTTTGTACTTTCTCGGGAGGTGAGTGGTGTGTTTCATCACGAATTCTTTGAGTTTGTCTTGGATCTTTGTATTGTTGAGAAGACCTAAGTCATTCAGTTCTTCATTGTACAGTATTGCTGTTCCCCCACAGTAATCCTGCAAGCAGTGGGCTTATCTCCAAACATTTTTTTTATTTGGACTGGAATTCAAAGAGGAGACTGATTTGTAAATGAGTATGTATGTCATGACACAAATAGCTTGTCAGCTTTGGTCAGCCTCTTGAATTCATTGAACAAATGAAGTTTCAACCTGGTGTCCATTGACACTCCTCAGAGGTTGGTGACAGCTAAGCATTTGCAACTAACTTATTTGTAACCTCTCTAAAGCAAAGGAATGTAGTCAGCCCTATTACAGCCTCCACTTAACTGCCATGATGTTTCAACAGACTCGTAATCTGGATGCAGTAAAAGAAGTTAAGTATCTGACTTGTTTGACAGTAGGATTTTTTCTTTCCAACAAAAATCTAATTAGGTAAAACTAGAAGTCGTAAATACTTGAACACTTTTTCTGGTTCTCCTTCATGCTAATATCTTCCTCCACTGATTAGCTCCAAGTTATCCTGTTATTCAGTATGCGCTTGTTTATACATCGTTATTTTCATGTTGTTTAGATTGGAAGTCCCTCAAGAGCAGGGACCATCGTTTGCCTTTCTTTGTATCCCCAGCATTTAGCACAATACATGGCACATAAAGTGACTGACTTTGTAAAGTTGTTCTCTCTGCACTCCCGGGTTGTCTTACACCTATCATATCACACTAGTGGCGTGTCTCTAGTCCATTATTATGGTGCCTTCCGTCTGAGGCTCCTTCCTATTTATTCGTATACATCCTCCTGTTACACGGTTGTTTGCATGTTGTTTCTCCTCTAAAGTAGTGAGCTCCTTGAAAGGAAGGTCCATTTGCTGCATTTCTTCAGCCTTAGCCTAGTCTTGGGCACATTTTCTTGTTGCACGGTTGTTATTTGGTCATGTCTGTCTCTTCCTGACCCCATTTAGGGGTCTTTCTGGCAAATATACTGGAGCAGCTGGCCATGTCTGTCTTTGTCCCAGGCACTGTGCTAAGTGCTTTACAAAATCTATTTGATCATCACAAAAAAAACCAAAAACCCTGAGAAATGCTATTATTATTCCCATTTGCAAATGAGAAAACTGAAGCAGACAGTGGTTAAGTGACTTGTCCAGAGTCACACAACTAGTAAGTGCTGAGGTAGGCTTCACTTTTATGTGTTGCAGACTTCTGACTCCAGTGCCATCCACTGCACCACCTAGCACTGTGGATGATAGTCAGAAGTTATTTGATTGGCTCCGGGGGTCACGTTTTATGGGAGGTGCTGTGTGAATCAGCTAAAGAAGCATTCAAAGACATAGTACAAGAGGAACTAATGGTATATAGGGAGATAAAACTAGCCCTTCTGTTGTGTGGGATGGGCTTTTGAAACGAGGACTAGAGAGAAAAGATAGCAGTGTAGACTGGAGTGATTGAAATGAATTTCATGGAGCAGCTGGCCTGGAAAGATGGGTTGAATTGGGAAATGAAGAGAAGTCTGAGACAGCAATAGTGAATATGAAGACGCCAGATGCCTAGAACTGGAAAGAAAGCTTGGAGGCTATCAAGGACAAATCCCTCATTTTACAGCTGAGAAAAATGAGGCCCAGAGATCTCCAGCAACTTACCCAAGGTCATACAAGTAATAAATAGAAAGAGCATTTGAACTCAGGTCTTCTCACTCCAAAGCATGCACTCTTCTCACCCTAACATACTGAGTGTGACATGTCTAGGGAACAGTGAGGAGACTGACCTTACTTTCATAAGAAGCCTGGTGTGAGAGTAGCAGGAAATATGACTGGCTAACACTTCCCTCTTCTGGGGAAAGGGTAGCGGGTCAGGGTACACAATCGCAGAATGTTGTGTTTGTATCCTCAAAGTCTGGCACATCGCTGTCATTATTGTTGTTTAGGCATTTTTCAGTTGTGTCTGACTCTTCATGGCCCCACTGGGGATTTTCTTGGCAAAGGATACTGTAGTCATTTGCCATTTTCTTCTTCAGCTCATTTTACAGATAAGGAACTGAGGCAAACAGGATTAAGTGGTTTGCCTAGGGTCACATAGCTAGTTAAGTGTTTGAGACCAGATTTGAACTCAGGAAGAGGAGTCTTTATGACTGTAGACCTGGCACTCTATCCAATGTGCCACCTAGCTCTCCTCCACCCCCCTCAAAAAAGCCTGACACATAGTAGGTGCTTAATGGAAATCTGTTCTACTTAATGGCTTTTCCTTGTTACAAGAGAGTGTTCAGTGGGGGGATGGTGTGGGGAGATGGTGTGTATATTAAGAAATGAATACTTTATTATTTAAAACACCATAAAATTTTTTAAAGGTTGGTGAGGTATAGTAGAACCAGATGTCAAAAGGTCTAAAAATCATTCTACACAGTTATAATAAAATAGGAAGCTGTGGTGTAGTGGGGGAAAAAAATAGATCTGGATTCAGATCCTGACTCTGTTGTTTACTTCCTGTGTGACACTGGGTGCCTCATTTATCCTCTCTCTGGCTCCATTTCTCCTTTGTATGGATTGAATGCATTGGGTTAGGTGCTTTTACCTCTAAATCCTAAGCTTGTGACTTGGGGCACAGTCTAGCCAGCTGCTCTGAACAAAAGCTGAGAGTATATTTTTTCCACACTGGTCTTGTCTTTCACAAAATAATCCCTCTTGCCTTGGAGAAAACAGTAACAAAAACACCTCATTGCCCTTGGTGAATTTAAGTCATCGGGTGTAGTTGGACCACCTACTGGTATCAACCAACAGCAATAACCAAAAAATCCCACCCCACATGATCACTAAACCACCAGCAGTAATACTCAAAAAGACTGGACAGCTAGAGAGATACTGAAGGGTTAGAGAAGGCAAATTGTTTTCCCAATTTTCAGAAGTGGAAAGAGAATAGAGCTTACAGACCGGAGCCCAGTGAACTTGACTCTGATACTTGGCAAAATGCTGAAGTAGCTTATTAAAAAAAATAGTTGGTGAACACGTAGGAAAGGCAGCGGTGATCACAGTGAGCCAGCCTGGCTTCTGGGGCAGGCTACTCTAGGCTGACTGACCTTGTTTCCTTTTATGGTAAGGGAGATCCAGTTTGCCTAGCTCGTAGCAAAGCTGTTCTGAAAGTATTTATATGCTATTTTTATGTAAAAAATGGAAAGATTAGGTGGGGGGGAAAGTACAGTTAAATGTATTCGTAATTGGTTTAATGTTAGAACTCAAAAGTCTGATGATATAATGATTCTGTATCCAGTTGGCAAGAGGTCTCCAGAGGAGTGGCCTCAGTGATAGGTGCTTGGCTCTGGGTGATTTAATTATTACTATTTTTTAATCAATGGCACAGATAAGACATAGCTGACATGTTCGTTGAATGGTACAAAGCTGGGAGGGATAGCTAACATTAGCTGACATTAGCTGACAGGGTCAGGCTCTAAAAAGGTCTTAACAGGCTAGATCATTGGGCTGAATCCAATAAGATTAAATGAAATAAGGATAAATGTACAGATTTACACTTGGCTTCAGAAAATGGCTTTCACTAGCACCAAGTGGGGTGTTATGGTTAGATAGCAGCTTGCCTTTCAGAAAGGTCTGGGGTTTTAGTGGACTTAAATATGTCAACAGGGAGATATGGCAGCCAACACAACTATGTGATTTGGGGTTGTATTTATAAGAGAAGCATGTCTTCTAGGAATAAAGAGGTGGTGTGCCCATGTGTCCTGCTCATCTGGAGGGGATGACGATAATTACATTTATAGGAGAATTTTGGATTTGCTTCTGTTATCTCATTGGATCAAATCAGATCTAGCACAGGTCAGGAAGATCTCTGATAAGAAGTGAGTTTTCTGAGAAGAGATGATGGGATGGGAAAAGACTTCACATTCACAGATGAGGATTAGATGAAGGAACTAGGGGATGTACAGTCTGGAAAAGAAAAGACCAGCTGGGGACATGATATCTATCTTCAAGTATTTGAATGGCTGTCATGTGGAAAAAAGGATTAGATGTGTTCTTTTGGGTCCCAGAGGGCACAGCCAAAAGTAAGGGTAGAAGTTAAAAGGAGACAAGATGTCAGGGAAAACTCGCTCACAATTAGGGCTATTCCAAAGCGGAATGACTTGACCCCAGAAGCAGGTGGGTTCTCTCCCATTGAGTTGTTCAAGGTCTTCGATCAGAGGCTGGATTAACCACTTCTGGGCTATTTTTTAGTTGGGACTCACTTTCAGATACGGATTGTACTCAGTGACTGCCATTGCGTCTTCCAATTCTGGAATTCTCTGTTTCTCTGAGAATTCTCCTTTAAATGATGTTTAATGATGTAGGATATGTTTTTAATGTGGTATGGTAGCAGTTAGAGGTGACATGAAAGTGAAAGAATGTCATCTGAGCCTTGTAATTTGAAGTGACTTCGTTTAAAAAAAATCAAGGTTTCTTTATACTAACTGTATCCTCCATCCACCAAGCCCTCAACAAACTAGACTGTTTACCTTCAGGGGAAAGAGTGAAAATGTCAGAAAGTGAGCTAAAAGTGGGGAATTGTTTTAATTTTTCTTCAAAATGATCCTGAGTCGGTTTCCTTTCTGCATTTACAGCATTTTTCACTATTAACTGGTCACATCATGATGATCATATTGAAACACTGCAAGGCCTTCAGAGGCTTATCATCAGAGGCCTCTTGTTACTAAGGAAGGCAAGAAAATGGGCTAAGCTTTCCTAGGAAGGTTTTAAACAAACAAACAAAAGAGGATTGTAGCCTTAACCTCAATTAACCAGAAAGTTTAACTCTCCACCTCCAACATTCTCACTGTGTTTTATTTAACTGAAATGGTAGTGGGTTTCTCCTCAGAAGAGACTGAGGTAGACTAGATTCCTCCCTGGGAAAAGGAAGGCACTTGCAACCAATGGAAAGGTGGTTTTATTGTCTCCCCTAATAGTTTCGATTGTGTCAGGATGGTTCTCTCCTTCTCTGATATTGGAAGTCCAGCACTTCTGTTGTTGTGTTAGGATGCTCTACGGACATCCTCATGTCAATGAGGTGGCATATGCCAGCATTCCTACGTGGTTACTTCACGGCTCACTTGGCCATAAGGCCCTTCTTCCTCCTTCCCATCCCCACCAAAAAAAAACGCTCCAATATTCCTGGCTATGAAAATAGAGCACACAAAGTATTTGTCGGATATTCCCCCCCCAAGAGAGAATCTTCTGGCTACGTTTTGCCTTTACTTCTCATTGTATCATCTTTTTAAGTATGGTTTTCTGTGTCTTGCCACATAATCCAACCACCTACCACCTTTCTTCACTTCCTTTTATTTTTCAGTTAGCAAGCATTTATATTCTTTTCCCCTCTACCCCAGTTAAAAAAAAAAATCAAAACGTATACTAAAACAAGCCCAGTTCTCACATTGCTCATGTCTGAAAATGTGTATCTCACTCTCTATCTTGAATCCATTGTCTCTCAGTCAGGAGCCCCACACATTTTAGAGATAAGGAAAAGTTCATTAACTAGCCTAAAGTCCTGCATGTCTAAACCTCATAAAACAGGCCTAGACCTTCTGACTCTGTTTTCTCTTCCATAAACGCCCTGTTAGCAGAACAAGGGTGAGGAGTGTGCCTGCTGGCTCCACCCTGTGTGCCGAGGTACCTTGTAAAACAAACCAGCAGGCTTTCTTTCTAAGAAATGTAGGCTGTTGATTTATTTTAATCAGACATTTCTTTAGCAATGTGTAGACCAAAATGTATGTCAGTCAGTAATGAAATATTTATTGAGCACCTACTAGGTGGTGCGGTAGATAGAGCATTGAGCCTGGAGTCAGGAAGATCTAATTCAAATCCAGTCTCAGACATCTACTAGTTACATGACTCTGAGCAACCCCTCTTTGCCTCAATTCCTCATCTGTAAAATGGGGACACACCGGAAAAGGAAATGGGAAACTTTGCCTCTATCGTTGCCAAGAAAACCCCATGAACAAAGTCCATGGCATCCCAGAGTCAGACATGACTGAATGTCTGGAAAACAGCAATGTACCTGGAGTTGTGTTAAGCAGTAGAGATACAGAAGACACTCCCTGCCCTCAGGGAGCTCACCATCATACAAACTACTATGTACAAACAAGTGATAGGAAAGGTAAATTGGAAATGATTGATAGAATAAAGCCACTTGAATTAAGATAGATTAAATAGAAAGGCTTGCTATAGAAAATGAGATTTTAGCTGGGACTTGAAAAAAGTCAGAGAAGCCAAGAGGCAGACATGAGGAGAGAGGGAATTCCAGGCATAGGGGACAGCCAGAGGAAATGCCCGGAGTCAGGAAAGGGAATGTTTTATTCCAAGAAGTACAAGGAGGCCAGTATCACTGGATCACAAAGTGTGTGGGAGTTGTAAGTGAAAAGGTAGGGGCAGGAGAGGAGTCATGAAAGACTTTGAATGCTAAACAGGATTTTCTATTTGATCCTAAAGGTAATAGACCTTATTGAGTAGGAGGGCATGGTCAGGCCTATGCTTTTGGAAGATCACTTTTGACAGCTCTGTGGATCCCATGATAGTTCGAAGCTAAACTGGAGTGGGAAGTGACTGGTGGCAGGCAGGCCCATCAGCAAGCCTTCCAACAGTATAGCATGCGTCAGAGGAGAGAAGGGCACAAGCTGTAGAGATGTTAGGAGAGATACATGGATGGGACTTGGCAACATGTTGGATTTGTGGAGTTTAAGAGAGTGAGAAATTGAGGATGACACTTGAGGTTTTGGGCCTGTGAGCTTGGGAAGATAGTGGTGCCCTTAACAGTGGCAGGGAGCTTAGGAAGAGGGGAGTGTTTGGGGTAGAGGAGAAATAATGAGTTTTTAAAGAAAATGACATTGTCCATCTTAGTGACTGGATTTGAGTAAGTGTCCATGACAGGGATTCAGCCTCACTTCTTTTGAAGTCTAAAAGCGATCTAACAACTTTTTCAATCCTTTTCTTCTTTTGGGTAAATAAATTATAACCAATTTGCCCAAGAAACAAAGACTCCGAGGAAAGACAATGTCAATTTGTTTCCACTGTGCCATCTTTCCTATAGCAATAGTAACAGCCACCATCACTGGAATTTATAAAGGGTGTCCCAAAAGTTTTAGTGCATTAATATAATGCAAATGCACTGAGAGTTTTGGGACACCCCGTAGTGATCTGAGGTTTCCAAAGTGTTTTATGAATCTCAGGCAAGCCTCCCAAACAGCCCTGTGGAGTCAGTACAACACCTATTACTATCCCTTTACACTTGGGGAAAAAAGACTCAGGAACATATAGTGACTTGCCTATGGTCACACACCTGGGAAATGGTGTCAGAGGTGAGATTTACACTCAGGTCTTTCTGACTCCCAGTCCAGCGTTTCTTTCACTTGCTCTTTTCTGGCATTTGTGTCCACCCTCCATACTCAGTTTATCCTTGCCTAGAAAAGGGAAAGAAATCTTTTTGATAATTTTACCCAAATAGGTGAAACAAAATTCGTGATGTTTTTTTCTTGAACAAAGCAGCTTTCTCACCTGACAGCCATATGTCAGGTCCAATTAGTGCCAGGAGACCAAAACACATTCTTTAGTAGAGAGGAGAAAGAGTTGAGACAAAGCTCCACATTCTTCTGAATGGTTACGGACAAATGCTCTTCAGAGCAGCTCACAGGACTGGAAGGGCCTTTGGCATGCACTCATATTTGCCCAAACCCTTCCCTCCAGCATTAGGCAAAATCACTATTGAGTTTAATTAGAAAAAAAAAACTTTAAAAATGATTTTCTGATTGTTGACAGTGTTCTAAGATCAGTCTAAAAGGGACTTGGTGTATATGCACACACACATGTATATATAGATGGATGGATAGATATATGAAGTGCATATATGTATAATATGAAATACAAAATACTGTTACTGTAATTAGAGGCAGTGTGGTATACTGGATAGTCCAACCTCAGATCCCACAAGACCAGAGTTCATGTCCTAACTGATACATTTTAGCTGTGTGATTATAGGAACCTACTGCAACAAGGACCTCTCTAAAACAAAAATTCTGCCAAGTTGGTGTTTTTTTCATAAATAATTTCAGTGTTTCAATTCCTTTGTAATCCTGTGCATTATATTTTATGCATTTAAAAAAACTTACTTTGAGGTAAGGCCCATAGGCTTCACCAGACTGCCAAAGGTAAAAAACACCTGGTGCATTACTGAAGGGAATTTCCACACTGAGAATGCCCCCCAAACCCTGAGACTACCCCTCCTCCCCATCTCATGATGATCTTTGTTCCATAGGAGGAGAGTGACCGGTGAGTGGCATACTAATGAACTTAATACTATAAACTCTAGGGGTGGAAACGGGAACCAGAGACCTGGTAACTGGTCCTTAAGAAGAGAAAACACCTGACTGATAGGGAGCAGAGGAAAGTGACAGTTTTGGACAGGAGGAATAATGCTGGGTGACATGAGTGACCAGATCTCTTAACCCCTCAAGTATGTGAACCTCCATGATCTTGTTACAACTTGTCTGCTGATCTTTAATGAAATATACATCAATCCCTCAACATGCCTTTCGCTAGCTGTAGTTTGATCACTTTGGACCTAGGCCGTAAGATGGTAAAAGTCAGAAACTGAGACTTCCCCAGTTTCCATTTAAATATAAACCACCTACTGCTTTGTGGATAAGCCCCGGTCAGACTGGCTCAGTGACACTTTTGGGGGAGAAATGTCAAGAATTCATACTTCTGCTTAATCACTGAGATAGTCACAAAATCATAGATCCAGAAGGAGCCTGAGGATTCAACTCATCCACTCTCCTCTTTTTGCATACAAGGAAGCTTGAGACCCAGGGAGATGAAGGGAGGATTTGAACCAGGTCTTCTGACTTCAGGTCAGATCTTACTGCTTCCCAGACAAATTCTTGAAGCTCCAAACAACAAGGAAATAATAAGGGTAACTTACATTTATAAAACACTTGAAGGTTTGCAAAACAATATCCTTATAACAACCCTGTGAGGAAGTCAGGGAAAGTAATTATTAGCCCTACTTAACAGGTAAGCAATCTGAGACTGAGAGGTTGGAACTTGAAGTTAGATCTTAGATATTAATTTGGTATTATAAGGTTAGTTTCTAGGGATTTTTAAGGAAGTAGAACAAGTTATAGAAAGCTTTCAAATTTCATATTCATCCTCAGTGTTAAACCAGGGTGTAGTGTATGGTATGTCATATCTGGTATCATGTCCCATGATATGGTAAGATATCATCTTATAATTGCATCCTCTGTTTTTTTCCTTAGATGAAGTTTTATTGATATCTGTTTTTTACATCACAAATGCTTTCAGAAATACTCCCTTTTCTCCTTTTACTTCCTTCCTCCCCGCCTAGTGCATCCTCTTTTAGGAATGCCATCATTGCACCTTCCTCAGAAAGGATCCTGAGGCCCATATGGGCACAAAACAGGACTCTGTACTTTTAAACAGATGGTATATGAGGCAAGTCCTGCAGGAGCTTTCACTCTATGACATCACTGCCAGCCAGCTAGAAAATCATCAGAATAGTGCATAATCATCGGAAAAGTACACAAATTAAAAATGGGTAATAACCCAAATGGCTCCATTTCTGCTTTGTGAAGTGGGTATCATTGCTGATAACCGTACCGTAGTATCTCCATAGTTGCTGGTTTCCCTGTCCCACTCAGCCACCTCGAGGCTGCCATGCTGTTGTGTGGTTAATAACTGCATTTGAGCAAGGCAAGTGGAAGGATGAGAAACTCTTAGAGCTGCCTCTATTTTTTTCAAAATGGGTACCCTTTGGCCCTTTCTGCAGTTCTGTCACCTGCATCAGACACACCCTCAGACCTGGCAGGATCTGGGCAATTATGCTCTCTAGAATTGTATACATTAAGATGACTGGAATTAAAAGAGCCTTAACTTGTCAGATTAAATAAAGCTGCCAGATGGAAAGGTAGGTCATCACTGGTGTATAATTCCTGAGGTTTCATTCATGAAATCAAAATCATGTTTATGATTAGGACCTGGGGCATTAAGTTGTGTGTGTTAAAGGGTGTACGTGTTCAAAGGAGGACTTGAACCCAGCACTGGTTCCTGGCTCCACTATTTCATGTTCTTCCTCTTCCTTTCTCTCCCTCTCTTTCTTCCTCTCTTCTCTCCCTTTCCCTACCTCTCCTTTTCTCTCTCCCTCTCCCTTTCCCTTCTTATCCCCTCTTTCCTTCTTCCTGTCCCTTTCCTTCTCTCTCCCCCTCATTCTTTTCCCCTCTTTTTCACACTCTTTCTTTAATATTATTTTGAATCATGCTCTAATTCAAGGCCAGCTAGAGAAAAGGCACCCGCTACCCATTAATGAAAACTGGTGAACGATGAAAATTCGCCTACCCACAAGACTAATGTGTAATAATGAAAATTGTGCCAATTCAAAGCACTTACTGACATGTCTATAATCACTCATAATTTTGCAGAGTCAGAGGCTTCTGGGTAGTATGTCAATGGGAAGCAAAGAATGGACCATGGGGCTGAAGATACTAAGAGTGTCCAAAGGTTTCCAATTTCTTAGACCTTCCATCACCTGGTAGGGAGGAAGGAAGTAGAACCAATATCTCTTGGCTTCTCTTCTTTCCTATCCCTGTGTCCACCTGGCTGCTGTCTTTCTTTAAATTTACTCCTAGGGAATTGGTTCTCAGATCAGCTGCTTCTTTATTCCATACCCATGTGGAATGTGTGCATACCAGAATTCCTTTATCATACTGAATGAATGAATAAAGCATCTACTAACTGCTTATTACATGAAAAAACTGAGCATACAAATAGAAAAGGAAGACAATCTCTGTTCACGTTCTACTGAAGGGAGAATCTTGGTGAAAGGAGGAAGGGTAAGCCCAAAGGTTCTCAAGGATCTCAAGGTTCTGGCCTTCAAAGATCAGTTGAAGGAATTGAGGATGTTTAGCTTCAAGAGAAGAAAACTTAGGAGGAGTATAATTGAAGGAAAAGCTGTCAAGTTTATTTGACTTATTCCACTGGGTCCCAGAGGAAGCAACCAATGGTGAAACGCAAGTTTGGTCAAGAAAAAAAGCTTCCCAAAGTGGAAAGAGGTGCCATGGGAAGTAGTAAACTCCCCATCATTGAAAGTCTGTCAAAGTCAGAGTGATCACCTGTCAGCTTTGTTATCAAGGAGATTTTTGTGTAGGTATGGGTTGGACTAAATGACCTTTGAAGTCACTTTCAACACTCAGATTCTACGGTTCTTTGATACAATTAAGAAAGAACCTTAGTGAGTAAACTGGGGATTAAGGTCACTGGTTGTGGGAATTGAGTGAACCACACTGATTCTGTTTTGTGACTGATTCAGTTCTGGATCTAGCTCAGTTCTATTCAGTTATGAATCTAGTTCAATTTCTGTCTTTGAAAAAACTTAAGTCAATCATGGGAATTGTGAGAAAACTTTACTGCATTGTTTGAACCTAGTCCTGGGTGGCTGGAGAGCTGGACCACCTCAACCTGCTGCTTAGATACCCTTAACCAAGGACCAGAAACCCAGTCAGATCTGAAGACTGAGGCAAGATATTTTCTCAGACTTATACATTTCAAGCAACCCGTAGGTCTTATCTGAAAACTGCCCCCTTACTCGTTAATCAGTTGCTTCCTTGTTCTTTTTCTTGTTCACAGACAGTTCAGGGGAATGGGATACCTCTTTTTCTGAATTTAGGAGAATTGCACCCGCTCACTCTCCCTTTCCTAACTTGATCTTTCATTCAATTAAAAACCTGATGACCTAATGTATTGTTTCTTTTTAATTAACTGACCATATTTGGTTAGTTGTGTTTAATGTGTAAAAATCTGTCTGCCTCTATTCAGGATCCAGCCCTAAGTTGAGGAAGGGGCTTGCTCCCAATTTGTTATTCAATTGGTAGGCATTGCTTAATAAATCAATATGTTCAGAAGCTCAGACCTTTGTTTCCTGAATCATTTCACCTTTCACTCACCACATTAGGAGGGACTTTGAAGTCCTTGTTCTATACTGTATTTTACATTTTAACACAAATCATTTTTTTAAGTTATTGATATTTTCTGTTTTTTTATCACTTTCATTTCAAAACATATCCTATGTCCTTTTCTCCCTCTACTATCTTACCCTGCCCAGCAAATTATCTTGTGTAAGAAAGAATAAAAAGGTGGAGAAAGCGGGCAGGAAGTTCAAAGTCCTGTACCTGTAATCTCCTGTGTCTTCAAAGGAAGAGGGGAAGGAGGTGCATTCCCTCATCTCTTCTTGAGGGCCGGGCTTGGGCATTATAATGACAGTGTTCAGCATCTGCGTTTTTTGTCTTTTTAGTTCTTTCTGTGTTTATGGTAGTCATTATGTATATTGTTTTCATGATTCTACTCGTTTCATCCTCCACCAGTCCATGTGTCTTTCTAAGTTTCTGTGTTTATCATTCCTTTTGTCATTGTAATATTCCTTTACATTTGTACATTACATTCCAAAATTGATGGTCATCTACTTTGTTTCCAGTTGTATGCCACTTAAAAAAAAGTATAGTAACTGATTTTTAATATTTTGCCTCGGATGTCCTAAGTGCAACACTCCAGTCCATTAGATTTGTTGTTGTTTAGTCATTGCAATGTCTAACTCTTGATGACCTCATTTAGGACTTGCTTGCCAAAGATACTGGAGTGGGTTTGCCATTTCCCTCTCCAGCTCATATTACAGATAAAGAAACTGAGACAAATAGGGTGAAGTGACTTGCCCAGTCACACAGTCAGTAAGTGTCTAAGACCATATTTGAACTTGAGAAGATGAATCTTCCTAACTCCCGACTGGGCATTGTTTCCATTGATCCACCTAGCCAACTAGATTAGCTGCCTTTTTCACTACTGCCTGCCTCTTTTACTTACGTTGGACATGTCTCTGCTTCCTTCAAGGGTTTACTTTGCTTTTTGGTTTGAATACTCCAATTTACTAATTCCCACCCATTGGTCTAAATTGTGAGAATCTGTTTCTGTCTTCAGTCAATAGATGGATTTAGCTCTTTTAACAGGGATAATATATTCTGTTTTCTGTATGCACTAGATCCAAAGACACATTATCTGGATGTCTCTGGTATTTTCAGAGTATTTCTTGATCTGAATGGTAGATTGAAGGTCTTTATGGAGATGGTGACAGTTATCCCAAGACAGTAGACAAATCCTCATCTCCAGATCTTTATTCCAAATTGCAAACCAGATCCCCAAATATCTAACAGAATCCTTTCAGGCATGGGGAGAACCATGTGGTGGTGATAGAGCAGATTGAGTCTGCTGTGTATTTAGGAAGGAAAGTTTCAGGGAAAGAACTGCCCACACACAGCCTGCTTGCTCCAACTGTTGCCTTCTTGTCCCCATGGACAAACTTGCTGCCTGGCCGGCACAAGGGGGAGCAATGTACCGTGGCACAATATGCTTTCCTTTGCAATCTGTCATATTTCCAATCAGGAAAAGGTCTGTCTAGATGAGAATGTGAGAGTTGTTTTTCCGGTTGTGTTTTTATAGTTTTGATTTGCAAACTTCAGGAGATTTAGAAAACTTAGTTCCAAATTCCCTCTTCTTCTACTTACTACCAGTATAACCTTGTGTAAGTCCTGCTTTTCTTCTCAGGACTTCAGTCTCCTCATCTGTAAAATGGAGGCATTAAATTGGTGACCTCTGAGGTCCTCTCCATCTACAGTATAATTCAATAAAACAAGCAAAGTGCCAGGGATAGAGTTCACATTCCTTGCTCTTTCTAAGCAAGAGATTAAGAACTAGACTTGCCTTGAGGAAAGAGCCAAAAAACACAGTTGATTTATATGCCCAAGCCATGTATCTGGTGATCAGCCTTGACTCACTTATATTTGTTTTATGATTTTGTACTAACTCTTTCTGGCTGGACTAGAAATATCAGTAAACTGAGTGAGGTGGGAGGAATGGATTGCCTACATCATTTGGAATCTAGCAGGCTTCGTTGTTTCTTGGTGAGCCAATAAATCCACAGTAGACAGCACCCCAAATAGGAAAAAAGCCATCCTGATACCTTTCTTTCTCAGTTTCTATTTTCCTCCCTGATCTGATTCAAAGAAGAAATTTCCTAAAATGTCTTGAATAAGTGTACCTCTGAATTGATTAATTCCCAATGAAATTAGGCACCAATCTGTTAATATCCACTTTCCTACTTTCCCTTTCAGGTGGGGACCAGGGTTTGCTGAACACCTTCTTTAGCAGTTGGGCAACAACAGATATCAGAAAGCACCTGCCATTTATTTATAACCTAAGCAGCATTTCTATATACTCCTACCTCCCAGCATTTAAAGCGTAAGTAGAAACTGAATTCCAGCTTTTGTTTAACTTAGGGATGGTTGGGCCTTCCGGATGAGGCTTTATACAAGGATGAGGTTTATACAAGCTTAATGAATGTAAGGGGGTGAGGGTGAATCTTCTCAGAAAGGTTTCAGAGATCAGAGTACATCTGGTCCCATGTTAAACTGCACCTTTGGTGCCAGTACTTGGTCCCTTACTTTGGGAATATCCTAGGTGAGCTTTCTTACAAAGAGTCTTCCCCAAAAAAAGTGAGAAAAAAGCAAGAACGAAGTGGTGCTTAGTATTACCAGATCTTAAGCAATGTCAGATAGTAGTAATCCTGAACTATTTATAACTAGTTTAAAAAAAATAGAAAAGTAAATTAATGGAGCAGACTAGTTAAATAAGCAAATATAATAGTCCATTGATCTCCAAGACCTAAAACACAAACTAATGAGGGAAGGACTCACTTTCCTACAAGAAATTCCAGGAAAGCTAGAGGCACCTTCTGCCATATGTCAAAGGAAGTTCCCTACAGATGAAGAGGTGACTGAACCTTCAGCAATCCTAGCTTTGGTTCCACAAGTTGATTCCTCACCTAGCCTTAGCTTCCACATTTGTAAAATGGGAATAGTATAGCACCACCCTCACAGAGTTATTGTGAAGATCAAGAGATAACATCTGTAAAGCACTCTGTAAACCTTAAAGCACTATATAAATTCTGAATGATGGCGATTTTTATTATCATTATATCCCTAGGAGTATAAACCCCATCACTGGTACCTCAGACTTGGCTGCACTGGTTGAACCAATGGGGTAAACTCTGATATTTCTGTCTGGAATGTAAGCCCACCATAATCTTTGTCCATGCTTATATAGCACCCCAAGATATATGTGCTTCTAATAGAATTACTCCTTAAATACAGCAGGCAATGGCATCTAGTAACTTCCTTCTTTTCTGTTTTTAACTGAATCCAATATCTCAGGTTGATGCTTTCACTGAGAAGGGCTTGCTTTGGCAGCAGCACATAGGCTTCCATTGAGCAAAGGGACGAGTTTCTCTTGCATACCTTCTCCTAGGCTATAGATCTAAGTGTTACATCACAAGGGTTAGCACACTGACTTTTTCAAGGTACAGAATGTGTGAAATATTCATCCCTCACCCTTCTCATTACAGCTTGTGTCCCTCTGCCTGATCTTACACACATCCTTACATCTCTAGTTAGAAGGTTTCATCCTGAAGACACTGTCAGTGTGCCCCAGATAAAGATGATGGACTTCTGATCTCTCTTTCCCTGTGGTCTTATGTGTCAGAAGGTATCTAGGCTTCAAAGATGCCTTTGCTCCACTTTTCATCAGCAGTTTAACCCCATACAAGACACTTCTCTGGGGCTCATTTTGTGTCATTATGTGGTTCTTTCTAGCTCAAAAGTCATGATTGTATTTAACTTGTCCTTTCTGCACATAAATGATGACTTATTTGGGTCCGCTAAACAGGAGCAGCCAGTGTAAGGGGCGTGTATGCTAGCAGAAACTTGTGTCCCAAATCCCTCCAGCAGCTGGCTTTTAAAGTATAGACCATCTTTGCTTGGATTTAGTCTTTTTAATCCTGGACTGACTTTATTTCTACATTGTCCTATCCTTATAATATCCCCATGAGTCCAGGCAACCTGGTCCCCTATCCTTTTTATCTATGTTTATCTCTGAAGTTCCTTTTATATTGATAAATAGCTAGTCACTTGACCTTATACATAGCAGAGGATCATACATTTCGAGCCAGGATGATTCTCAGAGACCACCTAGACTTAGCTCAAAAGAGCCCACATTCTGTATTCATATCCCATCTTGGATGCTTACTACCTGTGAGATATTTTGGGCAGATCAGTTTCATTAACTAGAAGATAAGGGGGTTGGAGTGGATGACTCCTGAGGTCAGCTTCCATTTCAGATCTATGAAGTGATTTGCCTAATGTCACACAAATAATAAGTGGGGAAGCTAGGATTACACGGATTTTTTTGGTTCCTCAGCCTACATTCATTCCACTGTGCCACATCACCTCTGGGTAATAGAATAGCAAGAAACATTCTTCCAAGGGATAGGTATGTATCAGTAGACTTTCTCTGACATCTATGAAAACAAGGAAGATGCTACAAGATACACTGTAAAAATTCCCAGGGCTTCTTGACTCTTGTAACAAGCTTTTTCTGTGGTTCAGGGGAGAAAAAAATCATAGTCTGCTGAGTTATTTTCTTCAAAATATCATTTCTTTGTAACCTGGAGAATCCCCTTACCTTCATGTCCTCCCCTCAGTGCCAGGGCACCTTAGAAAATGGTTTTATAAATACAACCTGAACTTTGTTGTACACACAGCCAGAATCAGACACAGACAAGCTAGACAGCAGCTTAAGGTGCAAATATGCATGGGGTCACACAGAAAATCCCCTTAAATATTCTTTTATCACCAGGAAATTACATTCTTCATGGCTCCTAGATATTTTTGATCATTTAGGGTGCATATATTTGAGGAAAGGCTCAAAGTTTCTACTGGCTAGTAACACAAGGGAGAATGAGGGAGTCCTGATTTTCAAACCTTGACTCAGGTGCATAAATGCTAATTAATATCCCAGCTCTCACTGTGCTGTAGACTGAGAGTGCCTTCTCTCCTTTCTGAGTTTAAAGACAGAATTCAGATTACACAGCCATTTCTCTGCACCTGAAGTTCTTAACACAGGGGTCCACAAACTCCACCAAACTGTACTTGAATAGATTTCAAGGAGTCAGTGAATTTGGATGAGGAAAAAAAATGACATTTTTATTTTTACTAACTTCTAACTGAAATATAGCATTTCCTTCGGTGAATGTTGGCACAAACCACAGTTAGTATTCGGCTTCACCAGACTGTCGTTAGGGTCTAAAACAAAAAAAATAAGGTTAAAAACTCCTAATTCTAATCTACTGTTATATCAAATTTAATGTCACTTGATATTTTGGAACATTCTGGCTATCTCTGCTCAAAACAACCTATATTATACTATATTATTACATAATTACATAATAATAATTACATATTACATAATAATTCTTATATAATATATATTATTACACAATATAGTATAATATATATTATATTATAATAGTGCAGTTTCCTCATACGTACAGACCTCTCAGGCACACTACAAAAAAGAACTTTAAGTTCACATTTGCAAGTGACTCACCCAGACTCACTCTAGCAATTGAAACATCATTTTATTTGGAATTAAAACACTATACCTAATTCTATTACTCGTTAAAAAAATCAAATTATCACTGGTTTGCCGTAACATTAAAATCACTGTAAACAATTAAAATGATTACATACTACTATATGTCATAATTAAAATAAAACTAGGATTTTTAAACAAATGAAATTCAGTAAACAAGTAATGAATACTTATGATTTAAAACAGCCTGAGGAGAGTTCACCTGAGCAACAAAAGTTATTGACTTTTCCTTGATGTCTGGGATTGTTTCATTTTTGTCTTTTTTCTCCCGGTGCCTAATATAGTGCCTGGCACGTTAAGTGCTTAATAAATGTGGTACTGAGCTGTGATTTCATGGTAGGTGAAAGATAAAATGACTGAGAAAACCAATGTTTGAGCTTCCGAGTATGTCAATTTATAAAGCAGTGCATGCCAGCTGACTAAAAAGTTGGGCTCACCCCCTCTTAGATTTGGCACTGAACCCCAAAAACAGAGGGAGACAGATTTTTATGCATCAAAAACAGTTAATCAAATAAGACTGGTTAGTTAAAACAAAACAATTAACCAGGATACAAAATTAAGTAATCTGATTTCTAACTGGAGGAAAGAGTAGAGCCATTCTAAGTTGGGAGATGGGGAGTAAACTGAAATCGGAAAGGGATGTGTCCCGTTAGTGACCACGATGGAGCCAGTTTTCAGATAACACAAAGGGGTTGCTTGAGGTATATAATTGTGAGTAAACCTGCATCAGTCTTTGGATCTGACTGGGTTTCTGATAAGCATAACATCTAGGTCCTTAGTAAAGGTTTCTAAGCAGCAGGTAGAGGTGGGCCAGCTTCCCACCCACTCAGGGCTAGGTTCAAACAATGCAATAAGGGTTTTCTCTCAGTTCTCCCAATTTAATAAAGTTTTCTCACAAGACAAAAATTGAACTAGACCCATAATTGAATAGAAAGGGATCTGACCTAGCTCCAGAATTGAGTCACAAGATAGAGTCAAAGTAGTTGACTCACTCCCCACTACCACTTACTGTTCTAATTCCCTCCATTTTCCCTTTTGATTCATGGGAGGAGGGTAGTTCCCTCTGTCCCTATGGATCACTTATCTATAAAACAAATCTGTAAGGTTTTTAATATATTCATAATCAGAATTACCTAAAATCAGGCTACATAACAGACTATGCAGAGGGCTCACAATGGACTAAATTTGGAAAAGGAGGTTTACATATCACCAAGGTAACCAAGGAAACTCAACATAAACATATGTACCATGAAACAAAACGCCAAAGCAATATAGTGGTGAACATCATTAATAAATAACATCTACTCTCCTTGTATCCTCATAAGCCACTCCCAGTATCCATTTAATCATTTCCTCTTGAGTCCCAAATGTCCCATGTAGTTGTCTAGTCCCTGGATTTCTTCTTCTGGACTTTCTGGAATAGGATTCATTTTCAGGACAGCTACAAAGAGGGTGGGGGATCTGCTTCTCTGGTTCCAAATCACTTGTAGAGATTTTTAGCTAATTCTGCTAAAATCTGACAGGCACAAGACTTAACACAATTTAGTACAATCTCTTAAATTTGGTTTTCCAAACAGTGAGCTACCAGTGAAGGAACACAATGTCCCTATGCAGATCTGAAATTCGGATTTCCTTTATGGGATCAAATAGGCATTACTCAAAGCATTCCTTCCATGTGTGCAGATCACTATCTCTCTGTGTCTTTTTATCCTGTTGGATTTTCATTTTGCATTTCTTCTATAAATCCTCTTTGGAGAAGATCTGTCCAATGCCTTTGCTGGGATCTTTTGTGGGCCACAAATTGGCCAACCAATCCATCAACCTATCCATTGTGTTCCTTCCATCCTCATTCTGCGTCCAGTCTACCTTTGTCTGGTCACACAGATCCCCAGTAGTGACCTCTACACTATTTCTTTAATGCAGTCATGGCTGGCAGTCTGCCATAGCCTACTTAGACACACCAGATGTCTTTCTCTTACCTTTTAGGTTAATTTTAATTCTTCCAAATGCACTGTAATTTATATGGCATCTCCAAGACAATGTTGATGAAAAAGGTATGAGCCCCATTCTCCAAAAGTTTATATTCTGGAAATTTCAAGTCATTGTTTGCTTTTCACTATGTTGGCTCATCTGAGCCTTGGTCCAGTGATAATAATCCAGCCATGTGTTTATATTGCTAGTGCTTCTAACTTTGCAGTTTTTTCACATCTGTTATCCCCTCTTGTATAGAATTTGGCACATATGTTAAAATGCTTATATGACATGTTTAAAAAATAATGTATTGCATTCTAATGGTAGTATAATAGGATTAAAGGATTATGTATCCTATACTACTAAACCTAAATCCCCTTATTTTACAGATGAGACCAAACATGATTAAATGACTTATCCATGGTCACTTAGCTAATAAGTGTCAGAAGTGGGACTTCAACCCATGTCAGTGTGTATCATGCCCAGGGTGTCCTTAAATTCTATCCTATCATTCTTCTTGCCACTCAGCTTTGTTTCTTGGCAGGTGGGTAGCAGAATGGTTAGTGTTGGGCTGCAGTCAGAAGACCTGAGGTCATATCTGGCCTTATACACTTTGCTAGTTGTGTGACCCTGGGCAAGTCATTTCACACCTATCTGCCTCAGTTTCCTTAACTGGAAAATGAGGATAATAACAGCATCCACCTCCCAGGCTTATTGTAATGATCAAATGATATAATATTTATAAAGCATGGTGCCTGGTTAGTAATAGAACTTAATAAATACTTGCTTCCTGGTTAACCCTTGCTCTTTATTTTTCCCCTGGAACACTGTCATTCAATTCAACACACATTTATGGAGCACTTGTGATGTACCAAGTACCATGCTAAAAGTTGGGGATGCCTCAAAGAGCTCACATTTTCCTGGGGGAGAAGTACATGCCCACAGATAGATAGATACAGGATATATAGAATAAAGACCAAGTAATTTGGGATGTAGGAAAAGCATCTGTATCTTTGCAATTCAAGTCAGACTTTCCCCTTGTTAACTCCCTGTGGAACTCATGTTCCTCTAGCTCTGAGGCCACAGAGAACCTAACAAAACCCAGCAAACCTAGTAGGGTTTCCTTTGTAGGACCATGTAACCATCCTTCAAGGACTGGGTGTTCGAGGAAGAACCAAGTAGTGATTGAATTTCTGTCACTTAGGAGCTCTTGTGACATCCAGGATGTCTGGAATCCTGATTTTTCTCCTGAACTTTGGCTATGAGGGACTATATAGCGAGGTCAGCCTGATCTCAGGTGCAAGCATATTCACTCTACTCTTGTGTACTAGTGGACAAAGAAGGCAAAACTCAGTGGAAATGAGATGTCCCTAGGGCCATCATTGCCTGAATTCCCATGAAAATCCTCTCTCTTGCCTCCAGTTTACCTTATTCATTTCTAGTTCTAACCAGTTCTAGGTTTAAAAACAAGCTCTGATCTTCTCAATTTGTTAACTATGAGGGTCATCCATTAAATTCTATCTGATCTTTGAGTGACTCCAGGTTGCTCAACGATTACTTGGGACAGCTAAGCTAAGCAGGATTGTAACTGGCTCTCACTCAAGCTCTGTCTTGTGATCTGGATGTCTCTTTGGAGATTCCATTTGGTTTAAAATTAGAACATTTATTTTAAGAAATACATGCAAGCTGAGACAAATGCTTAACACTGAGTCAGAAGGGAACGCTATTGTGATGTCTGCCCAACTTCTCCCCGCCCCCTCCTCCTTTGCCCCCCAGATTTTGAGTCTCACAAATCCTTGGATGAGTCAGTCACCTTCCTTACTAACCTTGTTTCTAAACTGAGGCCACTTGAATTTTCTTACCTCTGGACATCAACATTTCTCCACTTCCTATTGCCTTAGCTGACAGTGAAATGAAGGGTTTTGCTTTAACCTGAGCAATGCAGATTCTTCCAGTGTCTGATGGTGGAGTTAGAATATAAGTTTCTCGAGGGCAAAGATATCACTCTGCCTGTTTCACAGGCAGCTGGGTGGGTCAGTGGATAGTGCTGTGGTCCTGGGGTCAGGAAGAACTCAAATTTGGCTTCAGATACTTACTAGCTTCATGACCCTGGGCAAGTCATTTAACCTCTTCTTCTGTTTCTTCCACTGTAAAATGAGGCTAATACTAGCATCTACCTCCCAGGGTCATCCCAGCGATCAAGTGAGATAAAGTACAGTCTGTGACACATAGTGCTTAACAAACGTTTCCTTCCATGCTTGCCTGGTACACAATGTGTACTCATAAGTGATACATTGCCATGTTTTGTAGGTTAGTGAGTATATTGTAAGCTATAAAAAAAAAAAAGCTAACACCTTGTTGACTTTTTTTATTAGATTTATAGCCTCTGGTTTTTAAGCAAGGAATACATTTTACTGTGATTTTAGCTCTTACGTGTCTTATTCCCTGATCATTTTAAGATTATGGCAGATGACTGGGGGGATCAATATGATGTGAACTGTAGCCTTGGCTAGGCCCACTATATGCTCTGCGCCCCCCACAATCACCACCACCACCACCACCCTCACCATCCTCACCATCACCATGCACATATTTTTCTTTTTCCTACAAACACCAGGACCTGCTTCATCATCCCTCTTAGGTATAATGACTTCATCACAGGAGCCTCTGTTTTCTCATTTGTAAAGCAGTGATTTATAAACTTTCAGTGAGCATTTAGTAATCACCCTCCTTGTGCTAGACAGTGGGTATAGAAAGACAAAAGCTACGTAGTTACTGTCTTCCGGGAGTCTCCAGTCTCTTGGGGTCAAACAATATAAACACAGGTAAATAAATACAAAACATATGCAAAAGGGGTATGTATTTTAAGGGTGGAGGAATCCAGAGGACACTAGAAACTTCATGGGATCTAGACAGGTTTCTTATAGGGAGAGGCACGTGAACTGACCTTTGAAGAAAGCTAGGGATTTAAAGAGACTGAGAGGAAAGGGGGAGCATCCAGGCTTTCTTGACGTTGGTTAGAAACAAAGGGACTTTATATGCCTTAGAGCGCTCCTCAGGATGGTTAATTATGAAGTCATCATTATCAGAGACCTCCCCTTTCCCTGTGGGCACTTACTTCCTCTTGAGGGGCATTCCTGCCAAGAAGAGACTCAGGGTTTTTATGTTTTTCTTGCCCTGAGCAGCTTCTTTTTAGGTGATTTGTAAAGTATGAGAAAATAAACAGGCCTTTAAAATAACAAGCCAAATTGTTCTTCTCTGTGGGTTTTACACACACACACACACACACACACCCTCTAGAAAGAGGTGGAATCAGGGCCTTTCCTCTCCCTTGGACCCTCCCGGTTACATGGGTCCAAATTGCAATGAGCAAGACCCACATGGGCAGTCACGGTAGGACAGTAGGTGCTAATACGTTCATTGAGCCAAGTCGGATTCATTTTCCTCTCTGAAGAAATAGGAGTTCATCAGTGACCCTTCCAAGAATTCTCATATGACAACCAGGAAGATCTCACCGAAAAGCAAGATGTAAAATGCTTTAAAATAAGCCAAATGGGTCTCAGAGTTAAGAAATGCAAGATAATTTCAAATGTGGATACTGGTTTTCTGCAGAAATATCTCAGAGCAAGCTGATGTAACATTTTCTATCCATTCCCTTTGGAACATATCTGTTGAGTTTGAGTTACTGCTGCTACTACTACTATTCCTACTACTACTACCACCACCACCACTATTTATTACTGCTGCTACCAGTACTAGCACTACCACCACCACTACTGCTACTACCACCACCAGCAGTAGCAGCAGCAGCACCATTACTGACCTACTAGCTAGTTAGCAAGCATTTATATACTTTAAAGTTTGCAAACCACTTTACAAATGTTATCTCATTTTTTAATCCTTGTAACAAACCCAGGAAGTAGTGCTGGATTGTTATCCCCATTTTACAGTTGAGGAAAGTAAGGCAGATGAAGGCAAATTAACTTGCCCTGAGTCGCATAGATAAGCAAGTGTCTGAGGCTGGATGTGAAGTCAGGTCTGCCTGACTTCAGGCCCAGTGCTTAGAATCTATTTCAAATGAGTAGTATGATGAGCTTTGGCCACCATTTCTAGACCAGAAGCCATTTATTTCTTTCCCTGGTTTTATGTTCCCTTGTCTCAGACAGGTTTTCCATCAGGAAGAGGTGGCCCTATGTAGGTAGTGGTAGGAGTTAATGACAGCAGAGGCAGGGGGAGAGAATAGACAATTGAATAGTCAGACAGTTGAGACTCACTGCTTCTTACACCTATCAGGTACAGGACTACCTATGCACCTTTGCTTTTCTTCCAAAAGTCACCTTCAGAATTCCACTTGCTCTAGGATCTGATTACCCCAACCCCATAGTTGACCTCACCTTCTGAAAAATAGGACCAGTAGCTGACAAACTTGGTATTTTCTCAGTGGTAGAAAAAAGCTATCTTCATTGCATTCCTGTCCCAAAGCCACTGTCTTTGTTGGTCATCACAGCGGGAACTTCTGTTGCAGTCGAAAAGATAGTAAATACCACCGTTTTATAGTCAGCCCTGGGAATGATGACTTCTAGTGTGTCTGTTCATTTGTCAGGTTTGGGGCAAATGCAAAAGTTGTGCATTTCCTGGGACAAATCAAACCGTGGAACTATACCTACGACCCCAACACAAAAAGCGTGAGGAGCGACCCTCATGATCCCTCTGTGATCGACCCCCAATTCCTCACCATGTGGTGGGACATCTTCACCACGAACATTCTGCCTTTACTCCAGCAGTTTGGAGTTGCTAAAGATACCTTCACAGCCTTTAACGCGGTAGGGTTTGTTTTCTCTTTCTTGAGTGGCATAATGCAGCTTCTGACCTGGTTTGAAGGTGGGAGGAGATGTGGAAAGAAAAGAAGCTAATCTCATTAAAGCCATCAACTTAGTATCTAAGAACTGAAGCCAAAGATGAATAATCAAATTTATAGTAAGGAGCATCACAGTTTGTCTGTTTACTTATTCAGTCTGTACGGTATTACATGTGAGCTCAAGAACCTGTTGGGTAATGCAGAGGAAATTAAGGGAGTACACCCAGTCTCTGCTTTCAAAGATGTATTCCACTATACTTCCAGTATAACAAGGAAGACAGGACAAGCATATATAAGATCAAAAAGACAGAGGAAAAGCAACACACTTGGGAAATGTATTAACATAGACCTTGCTCAGTCTGTATGGCAGGAGATATAGAATGTTTTAACCAAGAGAAGTGAGTACATTTCATCAAATCCAGCGGGGCACAGAATAAGGGCATTGCCATAAGGAGGGTTATGAAGCAACTCGGGCCAGCTGGGGTTCATCTGGAAAGCCTTAATAGAGGTGGAGCATCTCTAGCAGAAAGAAAGGGGAGAGGGACATATTTCCTTCCATGGGATGGAAGGAAAATCAAGGCCATCCTGGGTGGGGGCTCATTGAAGCCTTGAAGAGAAATGGGCTGGGGAAGCAAATATAGCTATACACCAGGGTGGAAAAAATACACAGTAATAATAACCAATAACTTTGTGCTGACCAATACTTTATTAAGAGATCTCAAGTGAGGTTCTGCTTTTTAAATGACATGGGCTATATGTCCGAATGATGTGTTCCTAACCCTTTGCATGTTTTAGAAATCACTATCCAAGCATTCTTTGGTTAATAATTTTCCATCTGCATAAGAGGCTAAGATGTTTGCAGTGAGGTGCTGCATGAAAATATGGCATGCGCCCTTGGTATTTTGGTAGCCACAATGTTGCCCAACCATTAGACAATAGTTATCAAAAGGAAATCTGCTTAAGAGAAAATATCACCCTATACTTAGCTCCTCCTCTGACACAGGTAAAGTTAAATTACTTCTAAGATTGCTCCCTTAGGAAATTCAGGATGCAGATGGAGTGAAGTGTGAGATTGGAGGGAACTGTGGTCAACTGATTAGTAACAGATTATCAGGTCATCCATCATCCTTGTCTTCTGATGCTTTTTCTCCTTTTGGCCACTTCCTGTTCCCCACTTACTGTTAGAAAAATCACAGGCAAAACTTCTGGCTGCCTTTATGTTTGAAGAAATGCATGAAGGAGTTTGCAGCTATCCTCTCCAGGCCCCAGTTTTTTAGTCTGTTAAATGGAAAGATTAGACTACTTCTCCATTTCCTTGACATTCATTCAGTGATTATGCACATCTAGAAATAGACTTATTGCCAAATAATTCAGCATGGGTTCAACTTTTTTTTTTAATAAAGTCAACGTTTAAAGAAAAAACAGTGACAGCTCTGTGGTCTTATAGGCCAAAGTTTTTGCCATCCCTACAACCAGGAAAGGTGTTCAGGAAGGGCTTTGAAGGCAAATAAAAGTCAGGGATCAGAAGAGGCCCAGAATCTCACTAACTCATCCTCCATTAAATAATTAGTAAGAGATAAGAGAGCACGTGTGAGAGTGAATTCAGGGGGTGCCAGCTGGTCAAGGTCCTTTCTAGTTCTATGTAGATGAGCCTGTGAATTTCAGCTGTAACAAAAGGGTTCTAGAACACAAATCCCCAAGGATTAAAGGCCAGTTGACTTGTATAGGCCAAATGAAATTGGGGGGTGAGGGGGAGCAGGGTGGGTTGGTGATTATTACTGCAGTGAAATGGTTCTCTTAGGCTATCCTGTTTTTTAGAGGAAAGAACAGCAACTTTCCTTTTTCTGTGTAGTACATTCTGAAAGCATTTTAAAATGAATTAAAAGAGATGCAGAATCTCCAAACAAGTATGATATAGTAACAAAGAGCCTGGATTAGGAGTTGGGGAACATGAGTCCAAACCCCAGTTCTCCCATCTTGTGACCTTGGGCAAGTCCCCTTTAGTTCTATATTTGTAAATTAGAAGTGAGAGCCTAGCTGATACCTGCTAGAGAGTGGGTTTCATAAAAAATAAACAGGTTTGCTCTATAATTTACACAAAGGATCTCTGGACCCCAAAGCTAGCTAAAGATGGGGAACTAGAATACTTAGAGATGAAGCAGGCTAAAACTGATAAAAGTTGAGGGGCTTCTCACTCTTCTGAGTTCCGTAAATGTTGGCTCCCAAACTTGTAGAGCTTTTCCATCTGGGGCAACTCTGTTGTCGGTCTTGTATTAAAGCTGAATGTCTGTGGGGTCCTATAAGCTCTCTCATCTTTCCAAGCCCATGTGGATACAGAGCTTAGAATGAGACATGCTTTCCCTTATCCATCTTACCCTCTCTGATGAACTGTTTGCAGCTTTCGGGTTTGGCCTATACTCTGGCTTTCTCTTGTGGCTTCTGTAGAAAGGTATGCAGACCTTAAACCTAACCCTAATACCTGTGCCTTTCTGATGTTTTCACCGAGAACAGTGTTCATTTCGCTAGGAAAATCATGACCTTTTAAATGTTGTTTCCTGATTTATTTTTACATTTCCTTTCTGGATTTTTTTTTGTTCAGTTTTGTTTTGTTTCTTTGCATGACAGTTCATTCCAGCTTCTCTTCCCCTTCCATTTACTGCATTGTTGACTTTTTTTTTATAGTGATTTCCAGCTTTCATGGGGGCCTTGACTATGTTTCTTCTTCTAGGAGGAAGTCACTGATGCAATCTCCCATATGTCTGTTGGGGACCTCAGCCCTCCACCCCAACCATTTGTATCCTCAGATGAACGCAAGGAGCGGTGGGAGCAAGGCCAGGCTGATTACATGGGAGCAGATTCCTTTGACAATATCAAGAGGAAACTGGACACTTACCTTCAGTAGAAAATACTTGCATTTTCTCTGTGCAAACATCAGCTACACAGGACTGGTTCCAGATAATTTAGCATCTAGAAGAGTGTTGAGTACGATTGTTACAGTTGCTAGTGGCTTTGACGAAAGCTCTACATTTGAAGGTTTATAGTACTAAAGGTGAAAGCTGGACAAAAGTCAAGAAGTAAAAAGCTCATTTTCTGGTCAATTAATTGCTGAGTGATATCCTTGCCTGATCATTCAGACAAAATTTTAGAAATTTTCTAATTAATGCCAATTACCAACAAATCTGATGAGAGGGAATGAAACCATTAAGCTACTGGCCTCAGCTCCTGAAACCTGAGCTCCAATCAGCTCCCTTTTATCTTCATGAAGACAGGTGGAAATGATGCTGTTTGCCTTGCTGTTTTTGCTATAGTGATAGATTATTTCAGGATTGATCAGAGACTGCCCGAGTGGTCCCCATTCGTCTTTTATGAAGAAGCAATGTAACACTGAAATTGAGTCACAAATTTATTAACTGCTACCACAAATGGCAACACCCTTTTTATTTCTCTTTAAGAAACTGATTTTTTTTTTATTACCAGTTTTCTTTGTACAATAAGGTAGCATACTGGAAGGCAATTCTATGTTTGGGGAGTTTGAATTTTCTGAATGCTTACCTCCAGTGGCACTATGTACAAAAAATAAACACTTAACAGTGAATTTTTGCTTGTCTATCTTGGTTCAGAACTAGTTTCCTTGAAGAAAATTTGCCTGACTTGTAGTGAGAATTCTCATAATTTTTTTTTTCATATATTGAGCAGCTTAAAATGGGATCAGTTCTTTTATGGTCACAAGTCCCAAAGTCCATCCACTGTAAGGTACTGAGAGACTGCAATGTCTATCAAAGGTGAGGAGAGGTATCCACATCATTGAAATCCTGTACAGCTCCTTGGCATATTGTGATGTGATTGTATGTATATGTGCACATATACATGTGTACATATATGTATACACATGTGTCTATAATACATGTGTATATGTAGGTATATGGAGAGAAAATCATTTTGAAAAGCAAAATAAGTTTGGGAAAATTCCAGAAGAAATGACTCCTTTGCAAACACCTTGGGGGAAAAAAAACCAAACCAAACAATGTTGATGACTGGAATGCCCTCCTTTGATAAGTGTGATAAGACTGGTAAGTAAATGCAAGATAATAAACTGTGAAAATACACCCCAACAGCTCAGCTTCTGATTATACTCTGTGTGACACTCTGAAAATTCACAAGATACCAGCTCAACCACGGGGCATCCTGATAATTAGAAGCTCAATATTCAAACTGCGATCACTTATTGAGCACCAATATATGGAATATAACAGTACTCCACAAAAAACAAACCTAGGCTGACATTCTGAATTAGCGACCTAGATGATAGGACAAAAAGTTTGCTCATTAAATTCCCAGATATTTTTAAGTTGGAAATGATGACTAGCCCCTAGCAGAAAATGATCATGACTGAACGTATTTCCCACTGTAAAAAGAGCCACACAGAACAAGGAGCACAATGACCTTAAAGAATACGGAGGGTCACTTGATCCACAAGCTAAGCATGCCATAATATTAATTAGCATACAAGGCATTTTTGTAGAATTTTCTTCATGGATCACTTCATTTAACCCTTACAATAATCTCTGAGTTTTGTGATATTATCCTCACTTTACAGGAGAAAAGTGAGGTTGAGAAGTGACCCAGGGATACACATGGGTTTTCCTAACACCAGACTAAGTGCTCCACCCATTATGCTGCCTGCATCTGTTTAAAAATAAACAAACATGCTATTTAGATCCCCAAATAACCACTTAAGTCCTCCTACAATGTCTCTTCATAGGGGTAAGATGACCTCTGGTTCCTAAAGATGATGCCAACGAAACACAAGATCTGGGAATGCTTAATCAAGATGAAAAGGATTCATCTTGAACTGATGATTAGATATGGATTTGTCTCCCAAAAGTCAGACTAAGCTAAATTCATAAAGGTTCTTGGCCAGAGATTGATGAAATTTGACAGGGATGGGGGGTGAGGTGGCAAAAAGCTACTCATGAAACTGTCTTCTGAGGTATCAATATTGGGGTCTGTATTAGTGGACAGAGTGCCCATAATGAGGAAATTTCCATGCTTTTGAAAGCATGGAAATAAAACAAACCTAAAGGAAGAACTAAAGAGGTGGTTCTCTTGAACTTGAGATGAAAACCTAAGGATGCAGGCTCAAATCCTAAAGATACTAAATGACTATAATTCAGTATTTCTGAAGGTTAAATGAACTAGGCTTATCTAGTCTACAGAAGATAACAAAAGAATAGCATGACGTTTAAGTATTTGTAGCATTATAATGTAGGGAGGGAGGATTAGCAGCCAGCCTTAATCTCCCCACTGAGAAGCTGTACGATAAAAAAATTAAGAGTAACTGTTAGAGAACAAGATAGTCAAGAGCTGTTTGCTACTTAAGCAAATTAAGGACAGATATGTCCATCCTTAAAAGCAAATCGATTCTCACCAGTTGGTTTTAGTTTCAATAAATGATCCTTTAAAGTTCATTGTAACCCATCTTTAAATGCAGTGATGACAGATTTCTGCCATCCTAAAACAGCAAAATAGGGAAATCTAAGTTTGATACATAACCAATGTCAACAAAGTGGGCAGCTAGGTGGTACAGTAGACAGAATGCTGGGACTGGAATCCGGAAGACATCTGCCTGAGTTCAAATCTGGCCTTATTAGCTGTGTGACCTTGGACAAGTCATTTAACCCTGTTTGCCTCAGTTTCTTCATCTGTAAAATAAGCTAAAGAAGGAAAAAGCAAACCACTCTAGTATCTTTGCCAAGAAAACCCTAAATGTCAATAAAAGCTAACCATATTATGATCTTAAATATAACTGGCACAGTATTTATGCATGCAATTGCAAATCACCATGCAGACATGATGTTTGTCCTCGAGCAACATAATACAGACAATACTGATGTGAACAGAAACTGTAAGGCGTAAAGCAATTATTTTTTTTAAGACAACAAATATAAGCACAGAGGAATAGTAGTAACTAGGGAGATAGGGCAAATCACTACCACTCTGCTAATTAATTAAAGGCAACTTTCTGGAAGAGAGAATTATGTAAGTTGTGTTGGAACGATAGGAGAAAGCATACTCATCTCTGCACTGATGAAAACCACTAGATCTTCCTAACTTTGTCAAAAATATCCTTGAATATTCCTGAATTTTTCAGAGTAAAATAAGGATCTCTTTTTAGAGATCCTAAAGTTAAATTTTTCAGGATTCATTTCTCTCTGAATTAATAAGCCTTTACTAAGTGCTTACACTACATGCCAAGCAGTCCTAGATGCTAGGATACAAACATAAAACAATCCCTACTCACAAGCAGTCTATATAATGGAGAAAAAAGGTGTACATATACATATACGTTTGTATGCACATATACACTATACATACACACATATACACAAAAGGAGTAAGAATAAATATAAAGCAGTTCACTGGCAAGATAGGTTGAGATGGAGAACACTAGCATTTGGGGGAATCAGAAAAGATCATATGTAAAAATGATGCTCAAGTTGCATTTTAAAAGAGAGGAAGTGAAAGATCCAATCCCAAACATGAGAAAAAGCCAGTGCAGAGGCAGAGATAGGAAACAGGTTTCATATGTGAGGAATTTAGAATTACGCTGGATCTAAGCGAAATTGTAATTCATTTTTATTGAATCACTCCACTAAAAGCCTAATCTGATGCTTCTCTGTAATGTTGGAGGTGATTGAGTTCTGTAAGCCATGCCCCCAAAATGCCAATGCTGGCAGAGTACAATAAACTAACCGGAAAGGCTGAATACTAGCTTAGTGACAAATTGTAAGCCCCCTGCCCAAAGGCAAGCTTGGTTAAGCATGGCCAGGTTCATTAGCAGCGTTGGTCATCAAGTGTTTCTGCTTTGTTTTAACCAACTGATTTGGATCATCTACTAACTGTAGGGTCTGTGAGCTATGATGGTAATTTGATAAGAATAGCCAAACAATGCCAAGAGACTTTAACTATTAGAAATAGCTTCCTTAGAATCCCGAAGTTCACCTGTCTGCAGTTTTTACTCCTACAACAACACTAAACAGTTGTACCAGGCTGTAATTAAATGGCCTAAAGCAGGATACGTAGGGTATATGATGGAGTGTTTTGCCAGTTTGGTCTGGTTTTTACTCTTCCCTTCTCTAGCCGCTATTTGCCACTAACGAGTGGACTTGGATCTCCACTGTTTCCACCCTCCTCTGATTTGTGGCTTCTACTTGGTTGTGGGCTAGGAAAAGTGATGATACGCTACAGAGTCACAAGGAGCCTGATGGAACAAGGATCTTCCTTGGTCAATCCCCTAAGACGTGGAAACTTGAGGGCCCTGCCCAGGGCTGAACAGGTAAATACCAGGGCTACATCAATCATGTAGATCAGAGATTCAGAAATGCTAAAGATAGATACCTTGAACAGTTTTGTTTTGGGGTGAAAAGGAGAACAGAACCTTTGCTTTAATGAAGTACAACTTTCTCTTGATATGTTTTCAATAAGCGATTCCCTTTCTTAAGGTAGTTTAGTCTTAAATGTTTTAAAGACATGTCTTTATATATATGTTATGTAAAGGGATAGAGTGCTAAATGGAAGACATTATGAAACCCATTAATTACAACAGTTTTGTTATCCTCAGCATGTTTGTGAAATATAGGGCTCAGAATAGGGTTATGTTTTTTTTTATTCGACATTATTTATCAAGTACCTACTATGTGCCAGGCAGTGTGCTAGACACAAGTCACACTAAGACAAAAAATGAACAGATTTATGTCCTTGAGAAATACATTCTTCCAGCCTTATTTGGCCTAACAATGTCTTAAGAACTATGATCTAGAGAACATCTTTTGCACACACCAATAAAGTACTCTTAAACTGGAAGGTCTATTTGTGACATGTCCAAAATCATTCAAATAACAGTTTCATACAAAAATATTTGCCTCTTCGCATTCAAAGTACAATCAAGCACCAATTGTTACTTTTCCTTTAAAGAGAAAAATCTGATATTGAGGAATTAGCAAATTAGCTTTGAGGATTAGTTTTGAGGATATAAAACATCAGTTGCCGAGCTGAAGACATGTTTTGACATTGAGATGCTTATTAAGCTAAAATTATTAGTCCCCAACATGAAAGACATAAAAAAATTAACCCATTTCCTAAATGGAGTGTCCATGTTGACATTTAAGGTTGGTTATTAGTACGTTTGTCAGTATCTATTAAGTACCTACTATGTGCCAGGCACCATGTTAAACACTGGGGATACAAAGAAAGGCAAAGACAGTGTCTGCCTGTAAGGAACTTGCAGTCTAATGGAAACATTTTTGTGATCAATATTACACTCATATTCAATACACACCTTAGACTAGGACAAATCATAGACATATGAAATAAGTGCCCCCACCCCATTATTCAAGAGCCTAAACCGGCCTCAAAACATTTGTTCTGTGAAGTTTGGCCTTTAGTCAAAGGGTTGCAGTTGAGGACCTAGAGGTTCCAAAGGGGTAAATTAACTGTATTCTGTAATAAAGATTTCTTTCACATAAATACCACTTTTCTCCGTTTAGCTTCATTCACAAACATCTTTAAAGTGTGAAGACTTGAGGCAAACTTCATTTTGGTTTCACCCATTAGCTCTACATAAAATGAAGAACCAGTTCATAATGTATTTCCTCTAAGTACATTAGGAAAAAAACAGATAACTATCTCTACCTTTTGGTTTGACCTTTCTATTCATAAACTAAGTGATTCACCTTTAGCTTTGAATTAGATCCCAATCCCTCATGAACTAAATTCTGGACAATCAGGAGAAATGTGGTAATGTGAAATGTGAAAATGTGAAATGTTTCACAAACCCCACCAGTATCAGTGCAGTGACACCCCCCTCATCACCAGAGAAAGTAAAGATACACAAGAATTCAGGCATTTTCTACCAGTACCCGTTGGCCCTTGTTCACCTCCCAGTTAGCTGTCTACACCAAGGGTGATGGTGCTTACTTAACTCACGGTGGCCAAGCCTACAACTGCAGGGAGGAGCAGGCCCAGTAAACCTTTATGCCTTTCCATCTCATTTCATTCTCTGATGGTTCTATGCAACAGGCACATAGGTCATCCTTATCTTAACGAAGAAGAAACTCAAGTATGAAGCAGTGAACTGGGTGACTTGGACATGCAACTGTGGACCCTAGGTAATTCTCAGGACAGGTGGCCAAGAGCCACTTTTAGCAAGGGGCTCCATGGATCCCAGTCCAACAAGGTGACCTTACTCTCGGCTCACTGCTCCATATTTTGTAACCCAACTCGATCTTGGTAGAAATGGAAGAAGTTTATGATTTATATCTCCTTGAATATGAGATTTAATAAGGTTGTTGGCATTTTTAAAAATTACCATGAAGTTACAGGAGTGAAGAGGCCAATAGAATTAATTCTAACATTTTTATTGATTTTAAATGTAACACAGAAATAAAATCCAGACTACAAATGCATAGGGGGCATCGCATCTACCTTTTACAACAAAACTGTTCACAGTGAGCTTCTTGTGTATCAGAGAAACTCAAACTGGCTCATAACATAGCACTAACTTAAGTTAAAATTCCAGTATCCATCCCCAAATTTCAAAGTAATTTGCATATTTTCTTTAACAATACATTAAGGAACTATTTGTACTTCTGAAAGAACTCACCAAAATAAATATTGGAAATGAGAGAAAAGAAACTCAGTATATGTTTGGGAAAGGAGACAAAGGAGACCTTAACTTTACAGAAACTCGGAGGGAGAATGAGGATGTTCAAGTGTATTTGATTTTGTTCTATAGGAAAATTCAGGTTTTGAGTTGTTTCTAACTGCCCAAAGCTTCTACAGCCAAAGATCAGCAGTGCTTTTCCCCAGTCTGCTCCTTAAGCAGCTCCTGAAGGTTATGGAAATAGCCCCCAACTCCCATTCCCTGACTCAGGGAGACATACCACAAAGCTAGTTTCATCTGATTCGAATCAATTGCTATTAACAATAGTAGAAGAAACTACATAGGACAATGCAAGCTTAGCTGCCAGCACGGCTAACATGAGTAAATTCTAAATTTAGACTTTAGGGAAGATTTATTTCTAACGTTGAAACATACATGCCACATCTTTAAACTGCCTGTAATCTTCCTTGCTTTTCAGTCATGTGATATCAAATACTATAAGTAAAATCTAAGGTGCTTTTATATCTGTACCAAAAATGAATCTTTTCTCATCACAGTTATTAATGCATCTTATTAAAAAAAAACAAAAAAACAAAAAGTACATTCTCTAAACTATTTCCATATGGAAGTAACACTATCTAAACCTGATCACTGAATTTTATATATATATATATATATATATATATATATATATATATATATATATGTTTTAAAATAGCACTCAGAGGACCATCTGGAATTCTGTGACAACCATTAATGGTTTTCTTATTAACATAAAGTAATAAAGATGACTAGGTTTCTAAGGGCATATGAGAATGAATTCTTAAAAAGTTCCAAATATTCCGATGTTATGAACATGCACAAGAGACTTATTAGGAATCAGGACCAAGATGTAATTGAATCACAAAACCTTAGAGGTGAATGGACCTTAGAAGGTCAGGTTGTCTATCTAGTTCAAACATCCACCCAAACATATTGCAATTTTACATCAAGCAGACTGCAGAATTAGAAAAGTTTACAAAGTTATTTTTCAAAAAAGCTTCATGAGTGAAAACTACCTACTTACAGAAATGTCTATTTTTAGCATTTCCATAATTTAAATTGTCAAATCAAATTAAGGTGGAATGATTTTTTTCCCTGTATGTATGACCTAAGTACCAAGATATAGTTTAAACATTTTATATAGTGCTACTTGACTATAAAGGGGAATGTACTGCTATAACACAGTTTCTAATTTTTTTTCTTTAACTACATAGAGTTGTTGACCCAACACTTTGGCCTCTCATACAATTTGGTTCTGGAAGCAAGGACTATATCAGAATAAAGTACCAATGAATCAATTCACCACACATTCTGCGTATATTTCCATCTTAAGAATTAAATTTAGGGAGATTGTATGAATCTATTTCATCAAAAAAGCACAAAGAGGAGACTGGGGTGAACAACCATAAGAGGTCAACATAGAAAACAACTTATTTGCTCAAGAAGTGTAAAAGGCCCAACATTCTGTCAAAAGTGAAAAAGGCTGTGTACCTGGTGGGATTCAGTTTAAGAATACTCAGGACTAGTATTATGAAAGTAGAATACTGGAGTCATTCTCTCCCATAAAATTATTTTAGGTCACTGTACACAGTGGTATTTATTGCTATTTGAACTATCATTAAGAAGAAGTTCAGAGTCAGAAGAGATAACATGTCTATTATCTTGTCACTAATAAAGATGTTCTGTACCTTTTTAAGAAAGACACATCGAAGCCTCCAAATTACCTCTTCCAAAGACTTTGTAAATCTGTATTTGCCCAGTTAAACTCACCTGGCCTAAAATCATACATATTACAGATCAATTAAAGTTTTGATTTCATTAATCTTGGCCTGCTTCATCTCACTAGTATTGGGCTTTTTGGTTCCAAAGGCTCCTGCAGCAAGTTCCCTCTTTCTGTTTTGTATTTTCAGCATATTTTCTTCCACAGAGTCCTTCACAATGAACTTAAAAAAATAAAAACAAACAAGGATTTTTAAAACCACAGTTATTAAATGCACTAACATGAAAACAAAACATTGCAGATTCCCTATCAAATGTTCCACTGTTGCATCAAATGCGTTATTCTAAGGCAAATATGCCAAATCTGAAGCGCTCACAGTCAATCTGATAAACAATGAAGTCATTTTTCAAAAATTGGGGTAACATTTTCTACTGTAGAAAACTTAACGTGATTTTTCATAAATATTTCACAGCTTTAAGCTACACATCATAAAGGCAAAGAAAGCAGCGCGGTAAAGGGAAAGAACTCTAACTGGAGTCAGAAAATGAGTAAATCCTATCTCTGACCCATTAGCTGGTGTGCCTTTAAGCAAATCATTTCTACTCATGGATCTCATTCCTTGGGTGTAAAATGGGGAAGGGGGAATCAAGAGGGAACTAGATGGGAGGGGGTGGCCTGTAAAGTTTCCTTCTAGCTTTAGATCTATGACCCTATGATCATATGGAACTCTCACAGCAACTGGAGAAATTGGAATTAGTTTACTTCCTCCGCTTTTTCTATTTATGGCATCATAATTATAAAGTTGAAAATTAATTCTTTATACTACTCCTCAATATGACTCTCTTACTGATAACTAAGTACTTGGCCTTAAGGGCAGAAAGCAAACTGCAACTAAGATGTCTGATAAAAAAACAATTTTATATTCAAGAGAGCAAATTGTCCAAGAGCCCTAATTCAGGGTACTACACTAAACAAAGGGCATTATGATTTTCTGAAAACAGTATGTATGATGTTTTTAAAGACTAAGGAAATAATAAGTGGTAGATAAACAGACCTTTGTGATGACCACTTCCTGCTTCTGGCCAAGTCTGTGACATCTGTCAAAGCACTGATCTTCAGCAGCAGGATTCCAGGCCTGTAAAGATGTTTTTAATAATCTGTTCTGATTGCTGTCAATCTACTTTTCTTTGCCTACCCATTTTTCTAGGTCAAGTTCAAACTCCAGCCCTTCTGTGAAACCTGCCTCATGCCTCTAGCATACATTAATCCCTGCAGTCTCCAACTCCTTTTGTACTGTTGTCTTATATGCTACAAAAATTCATCCAGTGCATCAAGATAAAATTAATGTGCTACTGTCATATGCACTGAATTGTTAACTGACATTTTAAAGGTCTGCAAAGCACTTTGACATCTATTATAATTTGTTTCCCAACAATCTGATGAATTGACTACAATTAAGATAAAGGTTAATAGGAGTAAAGAAATGGGGGAAGTTAAAGATAAAGATATAGGGTGAGAGGAATTTTAAAGTTTCAGTTTTTATAGATGGAATAGTTTAATGAAGAAACATGGTATAGATCAGAGGTGTCAAACAGTCTGCAAGACCCAAGTGCTTGCTAAACTAAATTAAAAAGGTAACTGGGAAATAGTTTAAAAATAAAAATATCCTGAAAACAAAAAATATTAGGGTCTGTAGGGATCTTCTTGTACACATTAATGATCTGTTTCTATTCCCCTAATCTAGATGACAGACTAGGAAACTGCTTATCTTAGGTTAGGGAACATACCAGTGGTAAATCACACAATCCATGTCAGAGACATAGGTGGAACATGCAACTGAACGACTCCAGATCCCATTGTTCTTCCCCTAACAGTAGGTCAGCTCTCCAAAGAGTATATGATCACGTCTGATAATATCAATATGCTCAAGGCTTTAGAGATAAGATTACTAGATAGTAGGTACATTTGGGGACTTCTCCCTGAAGACCCTTCAAAGCTGAGAGCACACCCTTCCACAAAACATCACAAGGTAACCTTACCAGAAAAAGGACTGGATGGAAAGCAGGGCTGAGCCAACATGGTACTTCTTAGGTTATTACCTGATGTCTGTGTAACTGTTCTATTCACTGCTGGAATTCTCTTACAATTGACCTTTTATATCCATTAATCTGCAAAGTGGTTTTGTCTATTTTTATATATGGCATGAGAAGTATGTACACATATTTACACAAACACATATTTATAATATTTCTAAGGATATGAATGTTGTTCTTCCTTCTCAAAGAGGACCAAAATGACATCACTATGTTAGTCAAGTTACAGTGCAATTTTACAACTGTGTCTGATCAGGAGTAATCAGGAAAAGCAGTATTATATTCTTTTAAAAAGCTATGCCTCATTTAGTAACAAGCATTTGGAGGTAGGAGTTCAGTAATGTTTCCTGGTCTATATTTAGTTTCTGGACACTTCTTTTTTTGTTTAGTTCTGCTTTTACTGCTACAATTTAGTTGGAGAGTTCCTTTAGAACAGAAACAGAATTCAAAAACATGCCTATCTGGCTGGGCATATTTCTGAAGGAAGAAGATTGTTTAGCTTTTTCTATGACTATTCTCTCATTCCTTTTTGGAGGAACTGTAAAGTCAATATAGAGATAAGTTGGGTTTTGTTTTGTTTTTGTCTAGAAATATAAAAATCCTATGGCCACATGTTAGATTTGTTACTATATATCTGAGTCAGATAAACCTAGACAGGATGAAACCTGTTTTCTCTTTAAACCAGTTTTCCAGCTCAGTGGTGTCAAACTCAAAAAGAAAGGGATCCTTGAAGGCTACATACCGGCTCAGAAAATCAAAAATTAACATTATCCACGCTGTACTGTATTTTTATTTTGTTAAAATTTGCCAACTGTATTTTAATTTTTGTCCTGGTTGTCTTGTCAAGTTCTTGATACCTTTGTCGAGACATATTACAAAACTGATGTCTCATTTTTATCTGATGGGCTTCTAACATATTTAACTTCCTATACTGCATATTTCTCAGCAAACCATCAGAATACTTGTTTCAACCCAGCATTTATTGAGAATTCAAAAAGTTTTAAAGGTGAGCAGCATATTTTGGAAGCTAGACAATAAAAGAAATAAAAACACTTTTGTGACTTTTTAAAAAAATAATTAATTACCAAACATGGTTTTCCTTACATAATTTTGTAATCTTGATCACTGTTCTATTTTCCACTAAAATATGTGCCAAATTAAATTCTACCAGAAAAAATAAACTACGTACTGATGACGTTCACAAAAACAAAGGTAAATGAGCCAGTTTTTTTAAAAAAATTTCCAGCACATCACAGATCAAAAAATATTTAGTCCAACTTCTTACAACTTCTGTACTTCAACAAGAGTGATAACCAACAGTCATATGGATAGTACTGAAAGTTTCTGCATTAAAAACTAAAATATGTTCAGTGTACATTTTAAAAAAACTAGCATCATTTTATTTTATGCCTACATTAACATACAACAGATACATAGTAGCAGACCAGGGCAGAAAGCCATTGTGGTTTTTCTCTGGCACTGCTTAACATGTAAGAGCCAGGGAAAGTGAAGGATTGTTGACTCAGGGTTGAGCAGCTACAATGGCGTCTACAAATACATGGTCAAGGTGGGTGGGTTACTTTAGCAGCCTTTAACAGGAGGTGGCCATTTATTGTTTTTAACATCCCTGTCATGACCTCTAAACCTACAAGACTTCCTACTATTGCCATTTAAAACACTAGAGAAGCTAAGGGATCAGAATGAAATATGGTTGAAAAACCAGAAGTGAGAATGAAAATGAGATTAAGAGGAAGAAGAAGGTACTGTGGTGAGGGAGTTCTAGCTCTCAAGAGATAAAGTGGATCTCAGTGAAGCAGCAGGTGTAGGGGGATCATGCTCCATGCTAAGGACTAACAATGCTGGATGTAAACCTTGCCTCAAACACTGGCTGCCAGCCTGTGCAACTAAGAACAAGTCACTTACCCTTCTCAGCCAGTTTTCTGATTTGCCAGAGGGACAATAAGTAATGTTTATTGCATGGATTTATCATAAAACTCAACTGAGATAATCTGTATAATGTACTGTGTAAAGTGTTCGGGTGTTACATGAATGTCAGCTACTCTCATTATTGCTCTGGAAGGGGCACTAGTTTTGGAGTCATGAGTTCCAAAATCCCATTTTGTAATTACACAAACTAAAGTAAGTGAAGAGAAGCATCCTACAAATGAAAGGCAGAATTGTTAACCTTCTCAAAAAAAAATAATTGGTGTTCCCTCTAGTTTTAAGAAATGTCCCTGTCATGTAGATTTCTAAGCTTACTTACAGGATCCATTAAAAATACTCGAGAGGCTGCACAGAGATTCAAACCAACTCCCCCAGCTTTTAAAGAAAGAAGCATTATTGTAGGAGATCCTGCTTCAGTTTTCTGGAAACACTGAATTGATTCAACTCTCTTCTTCTGGGCCATGGAGCCATCCAAACGAGTAAATACAAACCCAGATGCTCTTAAACAAAAACAGGAAAAAGGTTTACTAGATTTAACAACAGTCAAATAATTATTTGTGCTCACAGTTTTTCTAGTAAGTTCAGGATTTAAAATATTTTATGTTGTTACAAAAAGTTCCTAATTATAACTTGTATAAAAGTTAAATGGAAAAAAAAAATTGTAAAATGGGTACATAAGTTAACACTATCTTTCTGATACAAATTTCATACAGCAAAATACTTAAAATCTTTTTACTCAAAGTGATAAACACTGTTCAACTTACTTAAGTGGTGTTTCTAATAAAGACAGGAAGGTTGTGAATTGAGAAACAACTAAACTTTTGATTTGGGGGTTCTTCTTTCTTAAGTCAATCAAAGCATGCATTAGAGCATTGATCTGAAAAAACAAAATTGTATGTAACCCATCAAATTCCACTTTGAACTGGTAAAAATTATGCGATTAAAATTACTCTTGAAAATTAAGCGCTTTAGTTACAAATGGGAAGCAAAGATCTTTGGTTTTCATTCTAATTTCAAAAACTCTCCAAATGTCTAATATTTCACTAATAGCATTTTTTCTCTTTAAATAAAAAAGCATAAGTATAAAAAAAAGAATTACATATCAATTATCCTTTTTTCATTGTTTTATTTCTTAGAAACTAATATTGAAACCTGTCTTTCTCCACCAAAGAACAATGAAAACTCATATACACCCCTTTACTACCTAGAAGCATTCAAATGACAGGATGAAATTGTACTAAACTCCTAGTTCAAGTGCAAATGAATCAAATACAAATGTTTTTTGTATATATAATACATTTATCAAAGTCTCTGAAAATTACCTTTGAACTGGACATCCATTCCAGATCAGTCCTTTTCTCAGCACTACAATTCAATTCCTCTGGAGGACATTCTACCAAGTTTTCTGCTCGTAAGTCATTTCTGCATAAAGGGCACTTGGCATTTGGCTGTAAAACAAGACATTAAGACTCTGAACATTCCTAAAAGATAAACGTATTTTAATACCATTCTTTCTCCCCTTTTTGGTTAGGCCCTCAAAGCTATTTCTCCGAGAAGTGAACATTCAGCATTAATATGAAGATAAAGTATTGTATTAGTTTGGGGGTAGGATAAAAGATCTTGAAGTAGTAAATATGAAGCAGACAGATTTCAGAGGCTAAGTCCAGAATTCAAAGACTCAATTTAAAAAAAAATAACTATAGTTTTGAAAGGTACATGTTTATTATAGCTACTCAGTCAAAACAATTTTGTCTTGTCAAGTGAAAAAATTGGTTGAGGTCCGTTAAATCTTACGAAGTTTTCATTCAAATGGATGGAAGTGCTGTTTGTCTAATTACTAAGACCTACCTAGAAACTAACAAAATTTTATTTTAAACAAGATTAAAGCTGGAGGAACAAAGCTTGTATCTACAACCCTAATAAAAGAACAACTTATTTCAAATATCTTACACTGAACATTTTTAGCAAAATAATCTGGATGTAAGGACACTACTAACCATCATTTTTCCAATAAGACACTTTTGCTTTTAGAACAGAATACTGAATAGAGATCAATGTTCCTGAAAAGTAGGAACTTTGGTTAAGTGATCAGAATTTTTTGAAAATGTGCATTTTTGTTCTCCTTTCTTACTCTGCAATCTGATTCCCCTTCCCCTCACTAAGTCAAGTCCAAGGTTCTCTGCTTGGTCTTCTCAACAGTCCTTGACCATATTTGTTGTTTTTGACGAGAACCCTTCCTTCTGGATCCTTTCTCCTGCTAACCTCAGAGACGCCACATTCTCAGGCTCCATCTCTTCACAATGATCTAGCCCCCCTGGGCTTCTACTGTCACCTTTCCCATGTAACTGTATAAAGCAGACTTGGGAGTCCCGAGAGAACAGTATTCAAATTCCAACTTCTTGCATTACTAACTAGATGATCATGAGCAAGGCATTAAACTAAACCTCAAGTTACTTCAGCTAAATTACAAGTAATATTTATAGTGCCTACCCCAGCACTGTTTTTGAAGATCAAATGATGATTATAAACAATGCTTTGGCAAAGAAAAGCTCTACATAAATGTCAACTATTGTGAATCCCAGACCTGAACTTGTGACTAAGTTCTACTTGGATTACACAAACATTTATTAGGTGCCAACTAAGTGCAAGGTGCTGCGACTTCAAAGGAACTCATCCTTGTCCACAAGGAGCTTGCTTCCATTTAAAGAAACAATATGCATGCAAATAATACATCTATACAAAAATCAAAGGATATGGGGGGAGGGGTGTCAGGAAGCAACACATCTAAGGTGGTCCTCAAGCTAAGCTTTGAATGGAACTAGGGATTCTAACAGGTAAATGAGAAGGGAGGGCACACTGCAGGTATGAGGGACAAGCTATGAATGCAAAGGCTGAGCCTGCAGAAGAAGGTTACAGAAGGCAGGTTTGGCTACATATGAAAAGGGGGGTGGAAATGAGGTCTAGTAATAAACAATAAAACTGGAAAGGAAGGTAGCTTAAACCAGATTGTGAAGAGCTTCACTTTGGACCTTCCAGGGAAGGTCATTTCTGCTCTTTAGGAACATCATTTTGGCAACATGATAGATGTCTGTATCTGAACTAGATAAAGGAGAGAACTTGAAGCCAGGAAACCATCTAAGAGGTTGTTGCAAAACAATTAGAAACAAATTAGATGCTCAATGACTAGAAAATGGCTAGGCAAACTGAATACAATGCAATATGACTATGTTGTAAGAAATGATGAACAAAGCTGACTAAAATATAGAGAAGGATGAAAAACAGAGAATGTTGGAGGGGCTATAGGAAAACAGGCATATTTATGTACTTTTGTGAACCGGTCCAATCATTCTAGAAAGACAAATAAAGAGAATCACTAAAAAATTTACATCATCTGGTATACAGTGAAGTAGCAAAATCAAGAATACATATACACAATGACTAAAATAACATAAACAGACAAAACCACCAAATATTAAAAAAAAGACAAAAGTGAATGTTGTAAAATTCTAAAGAACAAGCATTGGTACAAAATTTGAGATATGAGAAGACACTCTGAATCCCTTTAAAGGCAGAGGTGAACCACAAATAGTTTATCCAACAATGTTCAAATTTCAGACTTTGACGTATTCATTAGAGATGCTGATTTTTTTCCCTGTTTCGGTCATAACAAATACAATTTGTTACATGGGATGGCTCGTGGGGGGAGGAAGGGTGGTATAAAAATAGACTCTGTTCCTTAATATAAACCCACCCTTTCCTGTCTCCACACATTTTCTTCAGTTCCCTTATCTGTTGAACTCCTGTGCAGTCTTTTAAAGCCTACCTCTTTTAAAGGTCTGCATAAAGGATTCCCTAGTCATCTTCAGCTCACCATTGTCTTGAACCTCATGTAGCACCGTTTTTCACCTCTTTAAACATTTATTTTCTTTCCCCTACCAAATATAAGCTCCATGAGAACAGAGACTATCAAAACATTTAATACCCCAACTCTAATATTCTGTACAACTTTGTTATAACAGTGAAGTATGAATGATTCATAATCAAATTATATAGTTTCATTCTACAGGAAAAAAGATTTACATGAACTTTTGACAAGTTATCATCGATTAATTCAGTATGAAAGAAGCAAAAACTAACCTGCTCATTGTGAATTACTTGACAAATGCATGGTTTACAAAATACATGTGCACAGTGTGTTATCACAGGAATATTTAGCGAATCCAAGCAAATTGCACACTCTTCATCTGAGCCAGAGCTCAGAATTAACTTCATCTTGCTAATCAACTTCTTTCGTAGCTCTTCAGGTGTATCATCTCCTATCATGGTTGGGTCCAGAAAGCATATTAAATACACAGTTACTCTTAATGACTGAAAAACAATTTACATGAATAGTGTATGCTTTATTCTACATCACAGATTGGGTCTACTAATTAAATTAGAATATCTAACACTGAACACTACTCCCAAAACTATGTAATATACAAATAAACATTGCACAGAAGAACCTCACTGTGCATAATCTACAGCAAAATTCAGAATAAGGCAAGTCTCATGTATTAGAGCAAGAAGGGATCACAGGAATCATCTATTGGAATCCCCTCATTTTTAGGTGGAGAAATTGAGACCCAGTAAGGTCAAATGACTTTCGCATGGTCACTACAAGTTGGAGGTGATAAACATTTGAAACCAGGGCCTGAGTCCAAAGCCAGTAAGTCAGCTTATGACCCTGCCAGATACAGAACCATTAGAAAATTCTTTTGAGCAATAACAGAAAAAACTCATTAGTAACACTATTTCATCTATAATATGGCTCTGCAAAAAATTTTCAAATATATTACTTAGTTCCAATGTATTACCATATTCAAATTATATCCTCAGGTCTACTGTGCATTCAAGAAAAATTAAACAAAATATGATCAACAAAACCTGTATTTCATAAGGAAAATGAAATGGTCACTTCAGAACAATGTATTTCTGATAAACTACAAATGCAGTAAACCCAATTAAATTCACTAACCTGAGGGACCACTGGAAGATGCTGCATTTGTGAAGAGATGCGGATGACAACATAACTGTCTCAATCTGAGCAAAAGGCCCAAGACATCTGCATAGTGTGCGAGCACAGTGCCTTCGTTAAAATACCTAAAGATCATCACAAAGTCAAAACACAACAGTTTAAATCACACACAAACTGCACATAGAACCTAAATGTGTGAGCGCTTTGCACACGCACACACACATTCACACTTCCTCAGCCATGAAAAATCCTCCCACTCTCCTATGCCTCAATGACTTATTGCCACTTTGGCCTCATTATCACTTATGCTCATAAACATAAATTTAGAACTCAGACCTCACACTCACTTTTATAAATGAGAATAAAATGTGCCTCAAGAGAGGTAGTGACATGCCTGAAGCCCTGTGGTTAATCAGCAGCAGAGTTCGATCCAACACCCAGATCCTGCAGCCCACACTCTTGCCACGAGGCTTACTTCACAGAAGATGTACAACTTTCAGAACTCATTTCACTCAGGTGTCTTTTCTATCTTCCACATTCTTCCTCTTACTACTCTAAGTATTACTCATTCACCTTTCCATGTCACAGCATCCCCCAGTTCGTTCTGGAGCAATCTCAGAGATCTGTGAAGCACCAGCCTCATCATCTCACTTGGCACACGCCTCCTAATCCTTGCCTGTTGCTCAGTTTGCCAGCCCTCCTCCTTGCCCCCTATCTTGGAGATCTTGCCATCTTTCTCAAGCCCCCAAAGCATTCCCCTTTCTCAGGGGGTGCTTCTGTCCTCATGAACTAAGCATTGCCAAGGAGGGGGGGATCACCTGCCATGCCCCTCGGTCAGGTCAGCTCTGACCTCTCTGGACTCAGCCTTTACAATTCATGATGCTTTGTCAGAGGAATCTGCAAGGAAGCCAATTCAGGCTTGAGGTCAGAAAAGACTTCTAGTGATTAGAATGATCTCTAAGTGAGATGAGAAGCTGCTCTACTGTAGAATATATAGAAGATATTTTTTGAAATAGGAAAATCGTGAGTTCAAGTCCCACTAATGACACATACTGACTACGGGATGAGCCTTCAGTGCAGAGAAGCAAAGGTACCAAGTACCTCCCAGAGAGCTTTCTACACCCCTGAAATCACAGGTTTGATCATTATCCCAAACACAATGTTGAACAGAGATGTTCAAAGGAGATCAGGGAAGGAAAAAAATAAGTACCTACTATGTGCCAGGCCATATGCTGAGCACTGTACCATTGTCTCACTATATCCCCACAACCAGGGAGTTCAGTTATTATCTGCATTTTACAGGTGAGGAAAGTGAGTTAATCAGAGATTAAAAGGGACTTGCCCACAGTGCTACACAGTGAGTACCTGAGGCTGTATTTGAACTCAGGTCTTCCTGACTCTATTTAGTACTCTAACTACTAGATGCTTTGGTTCATAGTACATTTCAGTTATAAAAATGAAAATCACTGTCTTCATTTTAGTCCTATACTATTAAGTATCGTGCCCAGCAGATTTTATATAAACCTTAAATAAAAAAAGTTAGTGCTCTTTAAATATGATTTTCTCTCTCCATACCTGCCAATTGCTGCCCTGCCTTCATTCTTCACAGACTGGTAGATCTGTCTCTCTTCGTCAGTAAGTGTAACATGCTGAATAAATACTTTACGCTCCGGTAACTCCAAAACAGGTTTGCCTTTAATTTTACTTGTTTTTGTCCTTCTAAGGGTAACATTTTTAATTAGGGACTGTAAACGCCTAGGGAAGATAAAAAGAATTGCATGTACAACTCACTGCTTTCAGATATACAACCTGATAATCACAACAAAAATAACCACTGTAGTTTAGTGGAAATTTATATACTTTTAGTTTATTTCTATTTAATGGTTTAACCAACTTAAAAATCACTTAAGTGCTTACAAACATAGATACCTGCTGAATTTTTACAAAACTTATTCTCTAGGCTTGATCATTGAGGTGTTTTTCTTTTTCAACTCCTTTCCTATTTTTCTATTACTTCTTTCTTCTTAAATTCTATTTTATTGTTTTTACTCTCCTGTTCTCAGTGCCTACCTATCACATATGTACCATGCTATATGTACAACTCTTACTTTTGTTAAGTAACTTGATTATTTATACAAGAATGCCCTCTTGTATTCTATTTGATATGCACCTCTAAAATCATGTAAGTTACTATTTATACCACTTATTTGACACATACGGTTTGTATTGCTATGTGCATATACAGGTATTTTATCCCCAAAACTACACCATAAACTCTTGTGAGCAGAGATGATACCTAATGCACATACTGTGTCTAGTCAACAAAATGTCTAATGACAATAAATCGGTTCTATTCTCCTTTCATCTGTATTGTTTTCTTTTTTTGTTTACCATATTCCTTTTCCTTATCCTTTCTTCCTGTTGTGTCCCTTTCTTTTCCTCTCTTCAAGTAGTCACTTAGTCTCTGCTTAAAACCTTTCAGTGACTGGAACTTCTCTTCCAATCAAAGGTGGTTATAATTACTATAAACTCTCTCCTTAAATTACCCCTAAATCTGCCTCTTCAACTTCCACCCAGTTCTGCTGAGTCCACAAAGAACTAGTCTTAGGAAAGTCATTTAACTTGTCCAGGCCAGTGTGCTTCTTTGTAAAACGAAGGAGCTGAACAGACAGCCCGGCCCCCCTACTCCCTTTCAGCTCTCTATGATCCCATGGATCCAAACTCCTCTTTCACGCATACAAATGACTACACATGTAAAGGTGAATGTTTCAGTGCAGGAATGCATGGGACGATGTGCCAGAAGGCCCTACCCTGAAAGTAGGCAATCAATCAAATGGCTTCAGATGGCATTTGGGGTAGTGTGACAACTGCCCAAACCCCTTAGCTCTATTAACACACTAAGTTATTATGCAGAGGTTGCAAATGAAACAGCAAATACAAGTCTGTCAACAAACTAAATGCCCCCAAAACACAGATGGTTAGTGATGAGGGGAGGAAGGCCAGGGGCAGGTAAGAGAAGGCACAGTCAAACATCCCCAAAGGAAGATTGTCAGCCTTGGCCTCAATAATCATACAGACACAACATACCGAAGTCCCCCCTCATCTCCCATCGTGACAGGACGCTGAATTGTTCGGTGCCACCATTCTCTATCAGTAAATGGTTTCAGTTTTAAAAAGGAAAGCAGGGACCACAAGTCCTTCAATGAATTCTGGATTGGAGTACCTAAAAAAAATTAGAATTGTTTCAGTAAACTGGAACTTAAATGTATTTTAAAGCCTCTGCAGTAATTTCATGGGCATCTATCTATAGAGCCTCAAAGAGAGGCTATACTTCCTACACTTTAACCTGATTATCTTCTATTCTCTTTTCAACCTTTTAGTCAGAAGTAAAAATGGCTCAAAATCAACAACAGAAGGCAAGTATTAGCCCCTGCACTTGTAAGAGAACTTCTGTTTTTATTTTGTAATTCTGAATTGTGACGTGCATGCATACATTACTCAACATGAAACTTCTAGGAACATATGCCAAAGCTTTTCAGGACAACTGCCACATTTCCTACACGTCTGAAACTGTCTACAACTGCCCACTAACTTATTTTCCAAGACATTTTAAAAGTCTCAAATGAACTTTAATAAATGCAGATTACCTGTCAGCACCCATCGTCTTTCAGCCTCCAGATCTAATGCAGCTTTTGTTTGCTGAGCATTTGGATTCCGTATGGTATGACCTTCATCCAGAATTACTCTCAGCCACCTTATTTTGTGTAATGGACTGTCCCTTCTGCTCTGAAATAAATCAGAACAGCTTATCTCAACTACTGATACGAACTCATTAAAAATGCAGGAAAGAAAAAACTATAACAAAACAGTAAGATATGATACTGAAAGTGCCAATGAACATAGCAAAATCACCCTATTTTAAGCCAAACTATAATCCTTGGCAGAATTTCACTTTTGCTACTATGTTTTAAAATACAAAATTTTAAATCTTTGTGATAAGTAGACAAGTCAGTTTTCTAGAAGCATTAGGAAACTGCATTATCAAGGTATTAAGTCCATTTAAAAAAAAATGCCAGATATTCTTTATTATACTCCTTCATAGAGCCACCAAAACTGTACATAGAGTATGCATATGTTCTAACACGTATTGTTGCCAATATTTGTCACCTTTGTCACAGGTACTGGAAATTTCCATTTCTCATTATTTCAACATGAATTCTCTTTATTATATTGCCTTTATAAACATTTCCTAGTGTGATAAAAAAGCAGAATAAATGCCTACTGAAAATCTAATCCTAAATAGAACAATTTCAAGCATACTTACTCCATAATCATAAGTTAAAATATTATATGTAGTCAATACAATATCCTGTTTGGAAAGTAAAGCAGGGTCTTTGCTGCGATCAGGACCATAGTATACATACAAATTCAAGTGCACGTCTGATTTTATATGCTGCCCAAACTGGTCCTAAAAGAAAAAAATAATTTTAATCAGTAAGTATAACACTAATCTTATTAATTTAATACTATATAAGAGCATTATATGTGAAAAAAATTAACAATGAAGAAATGATGAATCTTTTTAAAAAACCTTATTAAACATCTTTTAACATTACAGCAGTCATTTCAAACCTCATCCTGAAGGCAGAAATCTCTTGTGACGAAGTTAAAAAATTAAGTCTTCATGAGGATGAAGGAATTATTATGTTTATCTGTTCTCTAGTACCTTCACTGGCCTTTAAATTATCCAGATGATCTTTTCAGATACATGTTTATAGTATGTATATATTGTTCACTTAGTTCTACTTACTTCACTCAAAATCAGTTTATACAAATCTTCCTGTTTCTTCTCTGAATTCCTCATTTCTTAATACATAGTAATATTCTATTATATTCGTGTACTACAATTTTTTTCAACCATTCCTTAATAGATGGGCATCTACTTTGCTTCTAGATCTCTACTTTCACAGAGTTATACTTATTTTGGTATATATTGGCATTTTGTTTTGATCTTTGACTTCCCTGGCATATACAATCAGTGGATGAATTTGGGAGAAAATGTTTTCTTGGAAAATTCAAAACTGAAATTTTATAAAGTTGACTGAACTCCTTCACAGCTCCACCAAAACTGCACACGGAGTATGCTCATGCTCTAACATGTACTGTTGCCAATATTTTTTGTCACCTCTGTCAATTTATGTAGTTAGGTTTAAAACTTCATAGGTACCTGAAATTTTCATTTCTCATTACTGCAACATGAAGCATATTTTCATGTGGTCACTTATAGTTACAATTCCCTTAAAACTGTTTGCCCTTGTCTTTTGACCTTTTACTGGAGAAATATTTTTTGCAAATGAAACAGAAATAAAATCACCATCTACTTTTTAGAAAAAACTCATTAACTTAACTACAAAAATAAAGAGAAAATAGCCTGCTCTTTTCCTGACAATGTTCTTTTTAAAAAGTTCATTCTTGTACTGGACTTTAAATAGAAGGCAGCACCACCAAAAGAAGAGTACGGGCACACCACTAACCCTCAGCCTCTCCCAGCCTCCACCACTCTTCTAAAGCATCACTCTGCAGTCCCCATTAGTACATCTTTCTCCCTCTAGCATATATGAAGAGTTAAGCTTGGTGAAGGTCAGGAGGGAAAGGAATGCAGAAAAAAAGATTATTTTGGCTTTTATCTACTAATTACTAACTATAATAGGTAGAAATAAAATAAAGTAACAGTAATAAAAATTTTCATACAATTTCTTATAAGAGGGATAAAGAATACATTGAAGGGGCAGCTAAGTGACACAGCGGATAGAGCACTAGTCTTGGAGCTTGGAGGACTTGAGTTCAAATCTGGTTTCAGACACTAGCTGTGTGACCCTGAGCCAAGTCACTTAACCCCAAATGCTTCACCAGCAACAAAAAAAATACACTTAAGTACAAAAGACAGTAAATGTTTAAAAAAGTCAAAGACAAAATTCAGTAACATTTAATGGACTACTAAAGATTAAGAAGTTATAAGCAGAGAAAACACAAGGGAAATGAAGAATGAATTAGTGCCTATACCAGGATAGCCTCAGTTATTTAAAAAGCTCTACCTCAAAACATCATGCAAAGTATCAATCTTAATTGAACATTTCTCAAAAAATTAAAAAAAGGAAAAAATTATAAAGGTCTAAAAACATCACTGCCTATCCTTAATTGCCTCCAACTTGGCTTCTTTCTGTCCTATATTCTACTAAAAATGGTTTCTTGCCCATGGACCAGAAAATCCAAAGACATTTTCTCAATTATTGCCATAATGATGGCAATAAGAGTTAGCTTTTGTATAACACTTCATATGTGCTAGGCACTATGGCATGCTTTAAAATTATCATCTTATGTGCTCCTCACAATGACCCAGGGAGGTAGGTGCTATTATCCCCATTTTTCAAATAAGGAAACTGAGGCAGAAATTAAATGACTGCCCAGGGTCACAGAACTGTTAAATGTCTATGGCATCCCATAGACAATACACTTCCTTTATTGTTTTACTTTAGCTTCTGTGAACTACTTCTTTCCCAGACTTTGTGGTGAATGGTTTACCAACTAGGTATCCTTTTTTATTTTTTGGCTCAGAATGAAGGTGTTGATTTCAGTAAAGCTGCTAATTACAGGTAAAATGTAACAAAACTGGCACTATCCTTCCAAATCATAATTAGTGTATTACCAACCATAAGACTTTGATGACTTACAAGTTAATTTCATGTTACAAAATTTTAATATGTGATAACAAAACTTACAATCCAATTGCTTAAAACAGAAAGAGGACAAATGATCAAAGTTGCTCTTGGTTTCTCTTCAGTGTCAATTGTCTTAGAGCAATGTAGTATGGTAGCTCCTGAAAGAAGAAATTATCATCAATAGGAACACAGTACTTCAAGTAGTTTAGTTATATTATATATCAAATTTGGTTATATTATATATCAAATTTAGTTATATTATATATCAAAATTTATAAAGCAGTTATAAATCCGAATAATTTAAGGCAAAATACTCCGTTAATTTTGCTATCTACCATTATGACTAATACCAATACATTGAGAATTCCAAATCATATGATTTAAGTCCCAGTTGATAACCTGATTCACATCATGAATTATCTAACATACTTATAAACACTATATGCAAATCACTATGGTAGGTACAAAGGGAAGTTAACATTCCAGGTAAAGGAGGACAGCATAAAATACTAAAATGAAATCCTACTGCACCCATTTGCTTAGCAGGATATTCAAACCAAGCTAAGTTTGCCAAAAAATCAGTTTCTATATTTCATGTTATATATTACAAAATCCAACAGGTGACGTACTGGGGTAAAAAAGACTTTTAAAATAATACTTTCATAACAAAACATCAACACAAAATATTCATGCCATACTATCATAACCCAGAACAACAATACTAACACGGAAAATCAGAAATCTCTAAAATCCTTAGCAATGACTGACTCATTTTACACCCTCCTACAATTTCTAACATCTACTAAAGCAGCCTCAAATTATCTACACAATTTGAAGTTTGTAAGGAACTCAATTCTATAAAGCTTTTGGGCATTTTTATTCTTTCCAGACCTCTTCACCAAGTTATATAGTCAACCTGTCACAATGTAGTTGTATATAAAGTTCAATGAAATATTTAAGCCCTTGCTTAGCAAAGATGTTGATCCCAGTCATCTGGCTGTTTTAACTAGCAAAGTCATATGCTGTCTCATATGCATTCTCAACCTAGGGGTTTTTAAAATTCATCTGATAATTAATGTTATTACAACTCAATGTTAGCTTAACCTGGCCAACAGTACACAAATGCCAGAAGAGGTAGCAATATAAGTACAGGAACTGAGGGGGACAGATTGAAGACTTGGAACATGAGAGGCCATCTATACAGAAGTCTCTAAATTATTTTCTCAAAGTAACATATATAGACTTCAAGTCAAAATAAGGGAATCAATTAAAAATCGGGCCTGTATTTACTTATGATTTCGTAATTTCATCAAAGGATGACTTCAAACTAAAAATTATACCCCCAAATTTCATTCATTCTTATACTGAAATTAACAAAATTATAATCAAAATGTCTTCATGGTTTCTCACAGTTATTTATAGTCCTCCAATCTGGCTTAACATTGACAAAGGCAAATCCATTTCTCTCAACTCAACTACACAACACAAAACACTGTATTTTCTGCTACAAAGATATATATATATGTATATATATATATATATATATATATATACATATACATAATTCATAATATATGAAAAAACTCCTCAAGGTATATTATTTCTTGGCTGAACGAAAAACAGAAACTGAAACATCAGGAGTAATGCTGACCTTTTTTCATGGCTTTCTTTTTTACCAGAGGGGCAGATGACTCAAGTGCACATGCAAAGTCTGCATCTTCTTTGGCCTTAGAAGATCCTAAAGAAAAAAGGAGATGGTATTAAGTCATAGAAAACTTTTGCAGTAGGGAACACACATAATATGACACTACTATTACACACTGTCTTGGAATCTGCTAACACTATGAGGCTGGTCTGCTATTCCATAGTAAGTAACCTACAGTGTTGTCACCCACATCTCAGAACCAAAAATATAGAATTTTGCTGTCATGTGGATATGAAAAATGTCTTCAGATAAGCGTACTCAACTTTTGGATCAGTCATTAGCAGTCTGGTAACAGTAATTTCATTTCCTTACACAATAAAACTTCACTAACTTGGGATGGTGATGGTAATATTTAAACTAAGGGAAAGCAAAAATTTTGTAATTAAAATTTTAAGTAGTTACTTTCCTAACATGCAATAATATGAATTTAACCAAGTTTTTAAAGGGGCAGCTAAGTGGTCCATACCTGGAGTCAGAAAGACATCTTCCTAAGTTCAAATCTGGCCTCAGACACTTACCAGCTATGTGACCCTGGGCAAGTCACTTAACCCTGTTTGCCTCTATTTCCTCCTCTGTAAAATGAGCTGGAAAAGGAAATGGCAAACCACTCCACTATCTTTGCCAGGAAAACTCCCAAAAAGGGTCAGGAAGAGTTGGATATGACTGAAATGCCTGAACAGGGTGGGTGGTAAACAGATAAATAATAGATTGACTGAGTAACCTAATTCTAAGTCTACTGAACGGCTCTGGACAAGTCACTTTTCCCAGCTATAATATAACTTTTTTCCAGCTATAATTTCCTTCTATGTAAAATGAGGAAGTTGATTAGATTCCCCTAGGACTGAACCTATGACTTCATTGTACAGTACAGGGAATGACCAAAAAAGGAAATTCTCTCAATTCAGATTGGCTACTACTCTGAAAGTTATTGTCTTAGTCTTTTTTTTATCATGAACTCCTTTGGAAGTCTAGTGAAGCCTATGAATCTTTCTCAGAATGTTTCTAAATGCATAAAATAGATAGGATTTCAACAGAAATCAATCATATTGAAAAAGAGATGCCATTTCTCCCACCCATTTACAGACCCCCTCCTGGGATCTGTGGACTCCATCCTAAGGACCCATCTGAGAACTGATTGTCTGGGATTACTCTCTATACACTCAACGATATTGCCCTCTTTCTTTATAAAAATGTTTCAAAAGCTGCTGCACCAGCTTCTCAACCAACTTTAGCAAAATCTAACACAAATACTATAATTTGTGAGTCATTAATCTGTTTAATAAATCTCTCTCAACAACAGAAGAGTAAATTTGACCTAAGTCCATGTGCAATTTAGATTGCAAGTCAGTGATAAATAAATCAGTAAAATTTACTGTATTATTCTTTCAGCTACCAGGTAAACAGAAACATAGAGGATACATACTTTTAATTCTGCCTTTAGACACTGACTGTTCCTGTCTTGGTCTGGCTGTAAAAATACATAAAAAATTGTCACAATCAAACAGCATATGTGACAAAACAGCAAATCAAACAATATTTTGGGTTACCTTTCATTTTATGTGGTAATTCATTCAACTCCAGCTCTTCAGAGTCACTGCTTTCAGTGTACTTAACAGTGGCTTTTCTTCTAAAAAATAATTAATTTTGAAAAAACATCAGACACATGGAAAGGGTACTAAACATTTGAGTGGCAAGTGACTCATTAATTTTGTTCCTGAAAGTTAGACATTTGCCATGAGGGAAGCAGGTTCCTCTTGCCCTTATACTTTAAAAAAAACTGTTATCTATTGGGAAATAGTTTTACAAAGCCAAGTTCAAAACACAGCTTTCAATGTTGGTATCTAGTTATACTTGGTAGTATTTGATAAGCCATTTTCCCCATCACTTAGCAAGTGAAAAGAGAGGTTGGCCAGGGGCACCTCTATTCCTATTCTAGAAAACGACACTAACATAGGTTACTATTCTGCTGGACCTGTGATCTCATTTATGTGGGCTAGAAATCTAGTAGGACAGAATTGACCCTTCCTCATTCTCTCCATCATTAGCAAGGTGAGTTAAGAAAATAACTAGAGATACCATGTCGGCAAATTTAAGAAAAGGTACTAAGTCATTTCCAAGGGAAAAATTTATGTTCTTTCAAACCCCAGCACATCTACCTTTTGGGACGAGTACTTGTAAATTCTGACTTGAATTCTTCACTTTCCTCCTTGACATTTGAAACACTGGGTTCTTCACCAACAGTAAATTCTTCTACTTGAAAGTAAAAAATACATATCATACGAAGCAGTGATTAAAAACATGAATATATATACTATATCAGAAGCAAACATCAGACCATCCTTAAGAAATGCAGATCTTAATCCTCATTTTAAAGAATTAGGTATCAATAGACACTAGAATTAAGCCATTAGATTGGTAATATTTAAACTTAGCACTTTTGGATTAAAATTTTACCTTTACATAGTTCCTTCACTTGTTCATTGTCATCATTTTCTCCACATTTTGCAGATTTATCAATAATATGTTCCTAAATGAAAAGAGTTTCTTTAATGATCGTAACTTTCCAGAGTCTAAAGGGACTTCAGAGGACATTTACTTCAAGTCATATATGAAAAACAATCCCTTCTGTTAGTAGGGTTCTACAGGGTTCTACCTCCCAAGGCATCTCAGTTCCACATCTGGAACACTCTTTACAGTAAGGAAGTTTTCTCTCACATCAAACCTAAATCTGCCCCTTTGAAACTTACACCAGTTGACCTTAGGCTGAAGCTTGAAACAGGGAACACTACTGTAAACTGTAACACTATTGGTTCCTAATTAAGGTAACTGGAATTACTAGGTTTGTTTTTTAAGTTTCCTAACAAACAAATAGTAACGGACTTTATTTTATGGTTACAAGTCATATTCTCAACATAATAGCTGGTGACAAAGAACTAGGGCTCTGTCATGAACTGAGAGAGGTAAGAATTCCTTTGAAAAATGGGATTTTTTTTTTTCTCCTACAAAACTGAATTTTTAGTGCAAAGAGTTGGGAGAGTAACTGCTTCCCAACAGCAGAGCTAAAGAGTTGCACAGACTGCTTTTCATCAACATCTCAAAGAACAAAACATTTTCAGATACTCCACCTCAGTTTTTTCAACAGGAAGAGGCTTGCCATCATAGAAGTTGGTTAGGATCACTGCAATAGCTGTAAGAGTTTTGCCCTAAATGAGAAAAAAAGTTTTCATAAAGTCCCACATCTAGCCAGAGCCTGAGATTCATTACTAGAAGATGTCTCACAAATATTTTTTGAGATGATCCATGTGCCACATAGCAAAGGGACAAGAATATTGGACCAATGGTACCTATAAATACAATTTATGTATTTCACAGTTCCCTCCACAATAAATGTATTTGTGATCCAACAATCTGATGTTCTGCAAAACGTGACTGGCATTAGAAAAATGATCCACCTCCTGCTAGTCACCTATAAAATATACAGAAGAACTGGCTCTATTATATAATATCGAGCATCTTAAAAAATGTACTATTTAACTCTTATGTGCCAAAAGCATATTGAAACATTACTAGTTAAAGCAACAAAAGAATTTATCTTTAATATTCAACTCTCACATCTCAGTTACCTTTGAAACTTGAAACAAGTTCTAGTTAAAAATTATTTGTTGTTATAAGTTCTTATTTAAGTGTTGTTGAAAAGATAGTTTCCCCAATGTGTGTCATTAAATATTAAGATATAAATGACATTAATTTACAATAAAAATATGCAGGAAACAATCAAAACAGAAGCATATGAATCCAGTTAGTTTTTTTTATGCTCCTCCCAGCTGTTTTATAAATACAGAAACATAAACAAGAATGAGAAAAACAGCATGGGGAAATACAGATCTAAGTATCCAACATACAAATTACCTACCACAATGTTGGAGGTAGGGTATGAATATGGGACTGAAAAGTGAAAATTACTTTCAAACACTTCATTCGTTCTCTCTACTTTTAACAGAATCTGCTGTTTAGTTGGAAACATCAAGAAAAAACAGATTTTACACGGTAAGAACCATAGGAAAGATTTTTTTCTATCAAGTCAAAAACGCATTCCTCAAATCTGGATCAATATACCTATTTCTATTTAATGAGGCGGTTTTTTTTAAAACCTATATTAACAATACTACAGTTCTATTGTCTCACCCAAACCTTCTCACTTGATTCCAAATGCTAATTCACATTCTATGGAGAAAAAAAAAATTACCAAGCCCATATCATCAGCTAATATTCCTCCAAGAACATTCTCTGGTGGCTCATTTTCAGAAAAATTGGTAATTGTATTATAGTAGGAGTTATTTCTTTGTTCCCAAAATGGAGGCAGTTCTTTGCTGTTTTCACGTGAAACCATCCAAGCCAATGCTTGTTTCTGATGTGGAAGTAATGGTGTTTCAATAGCCTACAAGTAAAAGAAATTCTGTAAGACATAGTATATGTCTTTTCTTTGTTTTTCTACAGAAAGTAGTTGAAAGGTGAATAGGAAAAGTAGGAAAGGAATTCAGAAAGAGACCAAGTGATTTTCAATGTTAAGTACTACAAACTCAATACCTCAGCTGGTTCCATTTCACGAGTTTTATCATCTTCTTTCAAATCTTCAAACAGTTTGTCAAATTCTGTTTTGAGCTGCAATACATAAACAATCACAGACATGCAAATAATTAAAGTGAAATTCAAAGTAAAATAAAAATTAAGAGTTCATGCCTTTAGAGTACCTGGCTCTATAAGAAAACATCTGTGCATTAAGGACCTATGATTTCATTGCTACTTAGTGTGGGAGTTTCCCTCCACTAGGAAAATTTTACCCTTGTTAGAGGATTAAACTGGGGTTCAGAGAGATGAGTTGACTCTTCCATGGTCACAGGTCTAGAAAAGCATCAGTCAGGGTCTAAACTATCCAAATTCCAAAGTCAGGTATTCTAGTCCACTCTATCACCCTTTCTCTATAAAAGACAAGTAATTTGCTATTCAAAACAACACAGCAATTTGACTCTCAAGTTCTACATTCCCAAACAAAGATAATGTGACACAGAAGTGGAGGTCAGGAGATCTGAATTAAAATCTTGGCTTTTAGTACCTACAATCTTGGGCAAATCATTTATTGTCTCTCGGTCTCAGTTTGCTCCTTTGTTAAAATGAGATTAGATAAATCTGTAAGTCATTCCAGCTCCAATTCAAAGCTCCCACTGAGTAGCTACATTGAGGTAACAGAATTGCGGCAGGGGAATAAACTCTTTCACATATTTTAAATGTATTAGGGTTCGACTTAAGTAGTTGCATTCCTGCCCAGGGGTTGAGCTATCCTGATTATCAATGAAGGCAAACAAATATAGACCACTGTATGTTGGCTCTCTTCCCCTCAATACACCCTCCCCTGCACTTTCCCCAACCTTTTGCTCTGGGAATCCGAATGAGATTAATATTACCACAGCTTCTGGAAAGGACATTAATCACCAGCTCTATGTCTCCACTCAATAACCCTATGATTACTCAGTTCAAAACATTCTTGGATAGATGCTATTCTTCTATGTGTCTCCTCACTATTAAAATTTAAGCTGTCTCAGAGTAGGTACCATTTCACTTCTGCACTTAGAACAGTGATTGGTATATAATAAATATCTAATAAAAGTTATTGATTCATTCACTAGATGGGAAATGGAACATAAGAGGAAAGGGCCATGACAACCCAAAAGGGACTCTAAGTTAGTTTATGCATGGACATCAAAATATTATCACAGCAGGTTATTTAGGACAGATAACAATATAAGACTCATAAACCATTCTTATGTGCTTATGCTTTAAGCTTAGGTGGTGCATTTGTAGGAATTGATGTTAAGAAAATATGTGCTCCAATTCAGTAATACAAATAGCAGAAAGTAATGATGTAAATGGTTAATAGGCAAGCACTGGCAAATATGGCAAAGCCAACCAAAGCTAATGACAGGAGAAAAGACTATTTTCAAGGCAAAACAATCCAAAAGAGAAAAGAAGCTAACCTGTTCAGTTGTCATTTGTACAGCCACATGAATAGGTACACTGTAACTTGGTCCAGCTCTTTCAGAACTCCAAGCACTAGTAAAGTTAAATCCTGAACCTGTGTCTCAAAAAACAAACCAAATTGGCAAATGCAAAGATTACTTTACATATACAAAAATTTTTTTTAAAACTTGTATGTTTCACTAAAAATATCTAGACAAAAAAAGTTTAATCCTAAAAGGCAAACCTCAGAGAAAATAAAAGGCCTTCCTCCAACAAATCCTTGAAAGCCAACACTTCATATTTATGATTCATAAAAGCACATAATTAAATCCCAGTCATCTCTATAGAGACAGCAGAAGAAAAAGTTCAAATTTTTAAGTTTCAGCAGATCAATACTACGCCCTTATTGAACTCAGGAAAACAGGGAGACAAAACAAAATTACTTTCCCCAAAACAGGCTTATAATCTTTTCATTTTTAGCAACAACTTGACAAATTCAACCCAAATAAAAAACAAAGTTAATATGACAAAATAATAAAGTCTTGAACTTACTTTTTGGTGGAGGTCCCAACTTAAATCCATGTTTCTTCAACTGATCTAAAACTGCTTTTCTATTTTCTTCTTTGCCCCAAAAACTCATTTGAACAGGCATAGTAAAAGTATTGCTTGCTCCATAATGGACCACCCTACAAAGATTTGGGGGAAAAAATGAGGAATATGGAAAATCCCTTAGTTTTTGTTAGCATTTTTTCCACAAAAGTACTAAAATACCTAAGTATCTTCATTAAATTTAGCTTTTAAATTATAAAGGCAAAGAGAATGAAGAACTTACTATAATGAAAATCCCTTATCTACCTCAACTCTCATTATTGCTAAGACTGTGCCCAAGAACTAAGCAGGAAAAAAGCAAACTAAGCCATAGAAAATAAGAGAACAGGTTAAATAAGAGCCAGGATGTTAGAAGAGATAAGACAGTGTGGTAAGATAATTTCTATAATATTTCAATTTGGAATATAAGTAACTTTAGATTGAACAGTGATTACAACATTATAATATAACTGGACCATAGGGCAACTTAAAGAAGTGAGAAACCTACCCTCCTTGAAAAAACTGAAGCATAAAAGAGATTAAGAAGGCTTTGAACAAGTAAGAAGGGATAGAATTGACTGAAGCTGACCCTGAATGATTTCCGGAACTAAGCACTGATAGAATAAGGATTCTTCCCACTCCCAACACAAGCTCCTTCCCATTTCTTCCTACACTTCAACTTCATAGAGAACATGTCAAGTAGGATGAAGGATAAGATTCATAATTAAACAGGCTTTATTTCTTTGTCAGAAAAACCTAAGAATTTAACATATTACTACACACTACTCTATTTCTGAGTAACTTAAAGAGGGCAAATTTCTAAAAAATATGAAATCTTCATAGTATTTATTACTACCATCTTATGAGAAATTTGTTACACCAAAAGGGTCAGCAACTTATTTACAAGACCAAATGAGGGAATTTATATAGTGCTTTGCAAACCTTAAGTTATGATATAAATCTCACTTACTACTGACAGCATTATGACTATTAGCATGCCAAAGCAAGATACAACATCAAGATTTTAAAACTGCCAAGCATGCTACTTAAAAGAACTTTGAAATAAAATTTCTTTTTATAACTTACATATCCAAAATTGGATTATATTGTGCCATTTCATCCTTTAGTTGTTTCATTTATATGTATTGAGAATGAAATAAGGGACAGAGACTGTACTTTTTGGATTTATTACAGAGCAATCAGCAGAGCAACAGGCTCATCAGGGGCTGTTCCTGCATCTATCGCTTTCAATAGCCAACTTTTAAAAGACACTGAAAACTCTTAAGTAGTTTCTATATCAGAAAAAAATCCAATGAAACACTACTTTTGTTGTTCTGGTTACAAGATTTCTACCGAACAAATAATTAGAATTATCCATGAACATTTATTAAGTCCCTTCATTTCCCTAAGCAATGGCAAAACACTGTTAAGTGGTGTTCTCTGCTTTCAAGAAGGTTACAAACAAAAGGCCAGACAAAATAAATAAAAATACAAGGTAGTATATGGTCAGTGTCAAATGAATGGCAGAGATAGAAAATGCTTGCTATGAACACTAAAATGAATTCTTCATACCCAAGAAAGCCTTACAGCATGTAGATGCTGCTTTGGAAAAAGTGAAGGAACTTCCATATAAATATGAATAACCATAAGACACAGAAAGTAAAGCTGAAGCATTAACTGAACTGTTCTGCTATCAATTAACAACTGCTCTTAAGTCGCACTCTTCCCACACGCTAACCTGAACTCCTAAAAGAGTCACCTGACTCGCCATTACCTACATAAAAAGGCATGGAGGTGGTGTGTGAAGAGAGCAGTGCTCAGCTGCTTGATCTGTTCATGAACATTCCCACTTGCTGAAACTTCTCAAGACACTTTCATGGTTGATCTTCAACCACAACACTAGCTATGATTAAAGGTGGCTGGTGCTTTATAGACCTAAGAAAACGTAACTGATTACCAAATCAGAAAAATACAAACAACTCCGGAACTAGCTTAAGGTATTTGTAAAATTCTCCAAGCCAAATACTTACCCTTCAACTTGGGCCAGTTTGTTGTCCATGATGTAGGCCAAAGGGGCTGCAAGCTCTTTCTTTATGTGACCCACCTGATTGCCATTGACATTATTTACTTTCACTGCATTCTTGTCATATGGATTATTAGGTTCTCTCTGAAGCGCCACCATTTCATTATTATTAACCTAATAAAATACCAAACATACATTTAGTTTATAGTACCTCCCTTTAAACTGTATTACTCAAAGCTTATAGTATAGTACCCAGAATACTTTTTCCGGGGTTTCCGACTAAGGCTGTACAAAGATATTTTCTCTCTCTCCCTTCTCATATAATGTGGTAAACTCTATTTTCTGGTACTACTCTTTTTCATACCTGAAAGGGCTAGTCCTATCCAGATAATCCTCAACCCTCCCAATTTGTTCATTTACCAAAACTGTATCTTAATTTTGTAGTTAAGAGTTTGTTTTGAAATTCCCAAAATATCCTATTTTGCTAACACTAACCATCAAACACTTTAAAATTCTGTCACAATGGATATAGTTCTTGGAATTTTTTCAAATGCTCATTTCATCTTTATTAGTTCATCAGTGCTGCCTTTTCTGCTTTCTTTTTTGCAAAGTGGCCATTATAAAAACATACAATACTTCAGTTAAAAAACAAAAACCGTCTACTTTGTTGGTAGCTTATGAGAGTCAAAATTAGGATATATGATTGAGTAGAAGCAAGAGCTTAAAGAAACATGTTACATATGGTACACTCACATATGGAACAGGGAAAACCAGTACCTCTTTTAGAGGTAGATAAGGTCCAAAAGCAAAGATTCAGAGAAAATGCATAGATTAAAGAGGCACAGAAAGATAGTGAAAAGACTACAAAAGCAGAGCTAGAAAGACTTTTAATGGGGCAGAAAAAGATGGGAAGTGATATCAAAAAAGTAAAGGATACAATACAAAAATATTATGATAGATCTTTTAAGATACTACTGACTGTTTAGCATGTAATAAACATTTTTTGAAAACATTATTTTCTCCTTCTTACCAAACCATTAATTACCTTGTAATTAATTTAAGGTAAACCCTACCACAGAAAATTACATTTGCTAAACATATTTCCTTTGAGAATACTTCAACTGTAGAATTAATATCGACACTACCAAACCAAGTGAACCATCATATTCTACTTACCACTCCTGTGTAATATCGTAATCCAACCACATGACCTCGCAAAGTTCCAAATAAAACTGAATCTAGATCTTCATCACTAGCTATCAAGTCCTCTGGAGGGACCTCTTCAGGCTCAAAAGGAGAAAATAAATTGGAATAGGTGCAGTGTGAAAAACTTCCATGGACTCCATATTGGAATGACTGCAAATATTTCCAAAGAGGATCCCTATTTAAAACAAGGGGGGGTGGGGGGAGGACGGGAAGTCAAGTCTTACTTTGCATGAAGTGGTTTTTTTTTATTAAATATAAGCAAATTATTATCCAATATTGTAAAGACGATATATAAGGAAGGTTGTATGGCAGTGATCTTGGAGTCATAATACTTGTCTTTGGTTCTACCATTAACTGAATAACCTTGACCAAATCCCATCACTTTTGTCCTCAATCTATAAAATGAGGGTTTGACGGGTAGCATGGTAAAACTGGAGAAAAAGGAAAAAAAAAAACAAACCAAAATTTGGCATCAAAGGAACTGGGATGAATAAGGTCCCTTACTGCTCCAAGGTTTCTCCCCCTTTCCCCTTTTAAGTGACATGGTCCATCTAGGACCTCTCATTGTCCCTAGCCTGAACTACTTTTAAGAACCATTAGTTCAGAAAATTTAGTATCTCTACTTCCTGGAATTAAGCAAAGTATTTATAGATTTTACATATCCTGCAATTTTAATGTAAAGTATTCTGAATATCTAAAACAGGTTCCAATTATTTTCTTTTGAACACTCAGGTAAAATCCAATTTTAAGGAATATAACTTTAACAGTGTACTGTTTTATAACGTACTATTACTATATCCTTGTGAACAGATTTTTGAGAATTTTGCCCATTTGGTTTCAGTGAATCTTTTTTATATATCACCCTCTTCTGGCTCACATCAAGTATGTATACACCAAATATTCCAATCAATAATCCCTTAAAAGTCACCATCTCTAACCCTGGTCCAAAATAACTGGACCAATGGCTCCTCCCACCCAAGTCCAATACCTCTTGACCTTCATCTTAGGGTCCCATGGTATAGTTCCTCTCCTTTCCCTTATTCTTGAAACATGACCTACCCAAATTCTTTCCCCATGACCACAGATTGTCTTTATAATACATCTGTCACCCCAACTATGAAATGTAAAGTCCTGCAGAAATGACTTCACATGTTCCTTTCCATGTGGCTGACAACCTATTTACAAAAAACTTTATTTTAATTCAAAATATATGCTTTACATTGTGACTTTACCTGTATGTCAAAGTCTTAATGAGGGGATTAAAAAAACTGGCAAAAATAAGGCCATTATAAAATAGCTTACCTCTACACCTCTGCTATATGAGGGTATGATTATTTCATCAATAGATAACAGCAATTTTAGAAATATCAAAATGATGTTCACATGGCACGAAATTTTATCAAATAGCCATTCCCCTCTCCAAAAGTGATTTACAATTAAGAGTCATTTCTTAAGCATTTTACTGTATTTACATAGCATATGCTTGCTACCAGTCCCTCCAAACATATCAATCAGTACATTTAAATATATAAATCAGAAAACATAAATATCATTAATAACTAAGTCATGAAAGAGTACTTAACCTGGATCTGTTAATTTGAAAACTTTGCTAACTGTATTTCAATGTAATTGTTTTCATTTGTAATACCATGTATTTAAAAAGTACTTAAGTACTTAATCACAAGTACTTAACTTGGAACTGTTAATTTGAAAACTTTGCTAACTGTATTTCAATGTAATTGTTTTCATTTGTAATACCATGTATTTAAAAACATTATTTTGAAAAGGGGTCAAAATTAGGTCCCTAACAATTAGGTCCACAGAAAAGTTCAAGCACACCTGCAATGGATTTGTGCTAAGATTCTAGCAAACTCTTGCCATTAAAAAAATTGCTATTTATATTCTACACACACACACACACACACACACACAATTCCTTACACAATGCTGGTATTGGATTTGCATTTTGAGGATACAGTTTTTGGTCAATGATTCAAGACTAACCAAGCTCTATTTAATGACTCAGTAGAAGTTAAACAAACCTTCTACAGCCTGAATTCTAATAATAGTTAACATTTATATAGCACCTACTCTGCGCCAGGCTAAGCCTTTAGAATCATCTCATTTGATCCTTACAACAACCATCCGAGGAGGTAGGTACTACTATTATCCCCATTTTACAGATGAGGAAATGGAAGCAAACAGGGGTTAAGTGCCTTGCCCAGGGTCACGCAGCTCGGTAAGTGTCTGAGACTGAATTTGAACTCAGGTCTTCCTGACTCCAGGTCTAGGTGTCTATCCACTCTGTCACTTATGCCTCATAATGCTACAGTACTATAATAAATCACAATTTCACTTAAAAACATTGAAATCATAATAGTTTATCATGTATTCTCTCAATCAACAGATACTAAAAATAAAAGAATAATGTGGAGGTTCTTTCAATTTTTTGCACATAGAACCACTTAACCAAACTATTCTTCAAAATCTGTCTGGCAACACCAATCTTTGTAAAACTTACTTTAATATGTTATTCTATTTCAAAAATCAGTACAAAAACTATGCAAAATTTCCACTGACGGATATGGAAGCAGCAAAATCCTCATATTTTTTCTTTAGGTCTCTTTCCTCTATCCACCTTCCATTCAGTGCTTCAGTTGCTACTCTGTGCCAATGGCTTCCAACCTCTCCCCAGATCCTGTTCCACATTTCCCACTCCTGCCTGACACCTGCATTTGGACAGACGCAGTGCCAGCGTTTCTACCTCACTCTGGCCAAATCAGTCTAGTACTTTCCTCTCTCCTAGCAGCCCAGAATTCCTCAATTCCTCCCAGGCTAATGGCATCACCACTATTTGGTCAGGCTGCTCAGTCACCTTTTGCCTCTCTCTGCTTTGCTTCAACTTCCATATATCCAGTCAACAAGTTCCTGCAGTAAATCAATAAAATGTATCCCCTCTTTTCCATTTCCACTGTGACCATTCATTCTAGTTCAAGTTCTCAGCACCTTTCACAGTCTCTTCTCTCTACAATCCACCCAGACTCAAAGCAAAATTTATCTTCCTAAAGTACAAGTCTGTTTTATCATACATACTGTACTCAGAAAATAATAGCTAGCATTTCTATAGTGCTTTCAGGTTTGCAAAGTGGTCCGTGTACATTATTTCAAAAACTTTCAACAGCTTCTCCTTTTTACTGAATGAAGCTCAAATTCCTTAGTCAAGCATTCATACTCCTTCCCTTTCCTATATAATAAAGTTCAGATTCCCTATTCCTGCCCCGTAGGGACTCCACCAACTCTTTCAAACTTCTCTCTCACAATTCCCCTCCGTCCTAGACCATCTCTCCCAGCTTTCAAAGCCCAACTCAGTGCCACCTCTTTCTGTCTCTGCTTGGCAAAGTAGACACCAAATGTTTCTTGACTGACAACCCCTCCCACCCCACCATGAAGACTCCTAGATCCAAACCCCCGTTAAAGATCTCTTCTTGTTAGTCCCAGAGTACCTCGCTAGAATCTTCCCTAAGGCCTGACAGAAAAGCCGATAGTGTTTGTCCGGTGAATCTGCTTTTTAAATGTGTTTATCTTCACTGCTAAAGGGTTCATTAGTTCCAGGGGGGCCACAACCTTGTTATACATTTATGCATACCCATAGTGTGTAAACTATATATACGTACATACATACATATATATACACACACACTATACACTATTTATACACACACCATACACATGTATATTCACATGCTATACACTATATAGACACTATACATACACACTATGTACTGTATATACACACACCATACTACACATGTATATACACATACTATATATACACCACATGCTACACATACACACTGTTACGTACATTTGTACATACGTGTGTGTATATATACACACACACACACTATGCGTACAGTACATACACAGTAGGAAGGGGACGGGGACGGGTAGTTTTCAGATTCCCAACCAGAACCCCAAGCTGTCTCTCCCCCACCTGACGCCGTAAGGCACACTTGGGCACCGGCACGCGGACGGGGAGCCCCCGCCCTGGGGAAGCTGGAGTCTCCGTCCGAGGCGCTCCGGCCCCGCACCCCGAGCGCCGTTCCCTCGCTCAGAACCCTTCCGACAAAAGCCCCGGGCCCCCCTGGCGCGCGGGGCTCGGGCCGCGAGTTTAAAACGCAGGAAGGGAACTCACACTTTAAAGAACACCTGGGGCGCGTCCGTCCTAAAGGGAGGTAAACAGAGCGCTCCGGTCAAGCTCGCCGCACCGCAAGGTCTCTTTCCAGGTCGGGGCTGCGCGCGCTTGGGGCTTTCGGACCCCTTTAAGCGGGACTCCCGCGGCGGGACAGGTGCGGGCCGGCGGCGCCCGGTGCCCTCCTCCTCCCTCGCCCCTTCCCCTCCCCCAGCGGCCCGGGCCAAGGTCTCGGACACGGGGACCCCCCCGCCGAGGGTCGGGGCGGGGGTGGGGGCCCCTCCCACCCGGCGCGCGCACGGCGGGGCTTCCCGGAGGGGGCCGATTTGGGGATCGGGGGACAGCCGTTACCCGCCCCCCCCCCGCAGCCCGTTCACCTCCTGAACATCCAGGACATGGCGCTGGGCACGAAGGCGGGGGCCCGGGACCCCGCCGCTCTCAGGCCCCCCGGGCCCGCCTCGCCTCGCCGCCTCCGCCGCTCGGGTCCGGGCCGCGCCGCTGGGCAAAAGCAGGAGAAAGCGGCGAGCGCGCCGCGAGAGGGATGCGAAGCTGGAGCTCGGGCCGCCTCCGCGCTCCGCACCTCCCCTCACCCCGCCTCCGCCTCAGCTCCTGCCTCGGCGGCGGCGGCGACGTCGCGTCCCTTCCTCCGCCCGTCGTCGTCGAACGACGCCGCCGTCTCCTTCCCGCAACAAACCCAGCCCCGCGATCCGAGGAGACGGACAGCGGCACGCCCCAATCGAGGGCAGGCTCGCCCCGGCCTCGCCCAATCAGCGCGCGGAAGAGGAAGGCGGCGCCCGCCCCCGCGCTGGAATTCAAAGAGGTGAGTGGGCCGGGCCCGCGCGGCTGGTTTCATCCGGGCTTTTCCCCCGCCCCCTGGGTTGGCGCGCGGCGCAGTCCCGCCCGCCCGGGGCGCTCCTCGCTCCCCGCCCCGCACCCGGGCTCAGCCGGCTTCCCGGCAGGAACCTCCCGCCGTCGGAGCGCTCGCGAAACCCCGTGGTCCCCTTGGCTCTTCTGCCCCCCGCACGCTCCTGCCGCGGGGCCGGGAGCCCGAGGTTTCCGGGGCTGCGCCCTAGGGAGTAGCCCTGGAAGCTAGGTCTCCTGCGAATGTCGGAGGCTTAATCGGAACTTGGACGGGAGAGTTGGTTCTGTGACCTTGTGATTTGTTTCTAAATGAGAATTCTGTGGGAAACACAAAGTTGCCAAGAGCGTACATCGGCCGGAGGCACGGCCGTCCCCCGGGGGCATCGTTCTGCCGCCCCGCACGTGCGGGACGGGGCTCCCGAGGGTTCCCACGCCCGCCTGGCACCTGCCTCCGTGCCCTGGGGGCGCCGCGCGGGCATCCCTGCACAGCAGGGAACCTGGGCGCTCCGGGTAACAATCGCCCCGGAACCGCCTTGGAACGCGGCTGGCGCGGATGGTCGGTGTTCACAGCCCGCTCCGAACGCGGCTCCTCAATGCGGTTGGAGGGGTTTCACTGCTTTATCTGGGTGAAGACAGCCCAAGAAAGAAAGCTGGATGAGCCCCAGGCTTGGCACTGAAGCTCTGGCGTCAGATGAACGCTTGGGACTGTCGTAGGAGCCGGGCTCAGAAGCCGGATGGACAAGAAACGCCGCGGGCAAACCGTGCCTCGACTGTCCCCATGATCCTAGGGCTCTTGACGATGTTCACTGAAGGAAGAAATTCCAATTTTGGAAGTCCCATGGGCACAGAGATGGGCCAAAACGGGTTTCAGTCCAAACCTTGAATAATGTCAGATTGAATTGATGGAGAGCCGCGTGATCTCAAATAATCCAGGATTTATCATTTCAGTTCAGTTATTCAGGAAGTAAATCCAAGCTGAGTTCCCTCGTGTGGCACGTAGTAGGAAAAAAAGATTTCTCACCCCTCAAACCAGTCATTATAAATATTTCCCTCTACGGATTTAATGCTATTCTTAAAATTCACCTATCCCAGGTACTCATTCATATGTGTGTATATGTGAGTGTGTGTGTGTATGTATGTGTATATATATATATACATATATATGGGTGTATATATGTGTATATATATATATATATACACACACACATATATATGGGTGTATATATATACATATATATATGAGTGGATCAAGAAATGAGGAGAATCTTCATTTTTCACCAACATTATTTACCTATACAGGATGGATAGATACATATCTCTCATCCATGTGACTATTAAGATATAGTCCTCAATTTTTCAACATATACATCTGTATATATACATATACATATGTATGTATGCATGCCATACACATATACATATTGTAACATTTCTCATATTCTCTAAATGTTATATATGTATTATAGTATATAGGTATGTATGTACACATAAATATGTATATGTGTCAGTTATATGATTTAATTTATCATAATTTTATTTGAGTATATAATTTATATACTTATATAACGATGTAATATATTACATATGTATATATGCATACATAAGTATATAATATGTAATTTATATGTAAATATAATGTAATATGTAAATTATATATAATATAAATTTTGTTATATTTATGTAATATGTTAATATTTAACATACACGTATAAATTATAACTGTAAACTGTACAGTGACTTTGTACACATATAAATTAATTTTCACAGAGGAGTCACCCTCGTATCACTAAAAGAATGTTGGCGTATTATCATCATAATCAGTAACTATGTCTGAAGTCTAAGGCAGGAATTTGGAATTGCTATTTTTGTCCTACTCCTGGTTATCATTTTCCAGAGTCCCCTTTCCCATTCCCAGATTTCCTTCCATTTGGGTGGATTCCCACAGAATTTCCTTTATCAGTGGAAAACATTGACACATTTTGTATTTCAAGATTATTCCAAAAACCCTGCTCCCCAAAAAAATCCCTTGGAGGCCCCAGGATGAGACTCAGTAACCTGTCACTACTCTACCACAGAACTAAGACCATGCTTCTTTCTCCAAAATTGTTGGTTTTTGTTTGATTCCATTCCCTAATACCCACCCTCATTCTAATGCCCTGGCAGGAGTTCCCATGAAACAAATCTGAAATTGCTCTGAAACACCCACTTCCAATTTTCCCCAGTTCCTGATTATCCTTATATTGGAATAAAAATTTTCCTTTCAAAAATAAGAATAACAATCACTACATACAGAATTCTGGAATCATACGTAATCAATAAAACAATAAATATTTATTAATTAAAATTGAAAGGGTCATATCAGATATCATCTAGTCTAGCATTTCAAACTGTGGGGCGTGATTCCATATGAGAGCATGAAAAATCTAGCAACAGTAAAAGATTTCTGAAAGTGCACCAACCAAAAATTAATTTAAAATCAAACATGCAATGGATCCAAGGTGTTTCCTGGTAGCACTTATATCTGCAACTTCACCGCAGCCTTGGTTTTGAACACATACATACACACACACTCACACACACACAAATACACACACACATATACACATACACATGTGCACTTTGCACTTTGAGTGCCCTCAGTTCCATGAATGCAGTCGAATGCCAGTGAAACACAAAAAGGGGTCAGAAGTGGAAAAAGTCTTAGGAAGCCCTGCCTAGTCTAACCTGTGCATGAATGAGAATACTCTCTACAATATAATAATTGCTAGCCTTTGTGTGAACAGTGTAGATGCTTAGGTTTTCAAAGCACTTTACAAACATTATCTCATTTGACCCTCATGACAACCCTGTGAGGTAAGTGCTGCTATTATCCCCATTTTACAGATGAGAAAACTAAGGCAAACAGAGGTTAAATGACTTATCCAGAGTCATACAAGTAGTAAGTGTCTGAGGGTGGGCTTTAACTCATCTCCCACACTTCAGGTCCAGGCCTCTATCCACTGCACCACCCAACTGCCCCAATGTGCCCAAGAAGTGGTCATCCAGCCTTTGCTTGAAGACTTCTAGGTTGGGACGATGGGGGGAGTGACTCCCACAATTCAGGATGCTTTTAAATAGTCCTCACAATTAGGGAAGGTTTTAGGCTGTTTTTTGCCTCTGCAGCTTCAACCAATGACATAGAGCTCTACCCACAGGGGTCATGAAGAAAAAGGTCTTAATCCCTATAACACATGAAAATCCTCACAGAGTTTTTTAGAATGATCATTTCTGCTCCAACTCTTCTCTTCAATCAGGCTAAACACCCCTACATCTTTCTATGTATGGTGAGGATGGTGATGATGATGATAGCTAACATTTACGGAATCCTTAATATGTGCCAAGTACCGTTACCTCATTTGATCCAAACAGCAACCCTATGGAGTAGGTGGTATTATTATCTCTATTTTACAGATGAGGAAACTGAGGCAAACAGAGGTTAAATGATTTGCTAAGGTTCACACAGTTAGGAAGCATCTAAGGTCACATTTGAACTTAGGTCTTCCTGATTCCAGGTTTATAACTGGTTTCCTTTGTAATCCTATGAATTTATCTTGCTCATTTAAAAAACATGATTCTGAGAAGGAGTCTTTATGTTCCATATATTTTGCTTGACTGCCAGTCACATAAAAAGCATTAAGAACCTGTGCTTTAGATGGTCTCCAGCTTCTGAAAGTTCTTTCTAAAACACGGCATCCAGAAACGAACACAATATTCCAGCTGAATTCTGATCAGGACAGAATGCAGCAGGGCTTTCACTTCCTTACTCCTGGACCCTATACCTGTCAATGAAGTCTAAGGTCTATTTACCACATGGCACTATATCACTATTTGGGCAGGTAGGTGGCACCATGAATAAAGCACCAGACCTGGAGTCAGCAAAACCTGAGTTCAAACCTTACCTCAGACACTTACTACCTGGGTTACCCTGGGCAAGTCACTTTAACCCAGTTTGCCTCAGTTTTCTCATCTGCAAAATGAGCTGGAGAAGGAAATGGTGAAACCCTCCAGCATCTTTGCCAAGAAAACACCAAATGGAGTCAGAGAGAGTCAGACACAACTGAAGAAAGACTGAACCACACAAAAAAATCTATGTTACTAATTCATGTTGAACTTAAGTAGAGAATAAAATTCTCTTTATAAAAAATTAATCTTTTCTTATATGCATAAACATGATTTTAGCATTAATTTCCTTTTGCATTGAATTGTGTGTGTAAAAAGGATTACTAAAATTCAGGGGCAGAAAAAGTGTGGGAACCTCTGAATGTAAGGTCCCTTTGGATTTCCTGATTTGTCACTTTCATTTTTTTTCCTTTGGGAACAGCACAAGAAAACTGTTCTATGGGCTCATCATACCAATAAGTGTCTCCATATACTAATATTATCAAAGACAAGAAATAAATCCTTGATTTAAGAATAGAAAAAAAATGTCTGGAGAAAGACATTTGCCCCAAACCTGGGAAAAAAGGAAGTCATTAAATCACAGATTTGAGTGTTGTGAGGGACCTCGATGGCCATACCCAAAAGGAATCCTCACCCCACACTTCTGGCAAATGACCATTCAGCCTCTGCCTGAAGACCTCCAAGAAAGAGGAGCTTTCATCCATCACCCCTTGAAACAGATAATTCTCCTTTAAGCTGACTCTAATTGTTTAACAACATATTCCTAACACCAAGTGTAAATTTTTCCTCTTTGAGATTTCTCCTCACTGCCCTGAGTTTTCCTGTTTTCCATCTCCCCATTATATTTAGGCACGCAGTTAACTTGTGGTCTTTTTGGTGAGATTGTTCACTCTAATACATAAACCATGGATAAGATATTTCAGAAAAAGTAAAGCACTTGGAATCAGAATCCAACTGACATGACAAGTTATTGTCCCTTTCAACATGTACTGCTAATTAATAGTAAGTATATATACAGTGCTTTAACCTTTGCAAAGTTTTGAGACTCCCAACAACTCTATATTGTGAGTGGTATTATATCGCACTTTTCTGGATGGAGAAACTGAGAGTGGAAGAGGTTAAGAGCCTTTGCCAGGGTTGGTTACACTGCTGAGAAAGATCAGAGGCAACATTTGAACTCAGAACTTACTGACTCCAGGACCACCTCTCTACCTACTACACCATCTAGTTCCTAATATAATAGCCTCTCATCTTTCTGTGTATTGAATCAGGAAGCTGGGGTGCCTGGTAGGCACAAACACACACACACACACACACACACAGTCATTGTATCAGGAGTCAGAAAGCCACAGGGCTGGTCCTGGCTTTGCCACTTGTTATCAGGGTGTGTTTGGGCAAGCCCCGAACCCTTTTGGGATCTCAGCTTCCTCATCCGTAAAAGTGAGTTGGACTAGAATATGACTCTGCTCTCAAGGCTATTTGAGGAAGGAGGCACAGGAACCTTCCAGGGTCATGGTAAAGATCCCAGGGTGGTGTGGGAGTATAGGCTTGCCTGAAACTAGAATCAGCATCCAACCCTACTCCTTCTAACCCCTTCCAGGAGGCTCTTTCTCTCATCTACTTGTTTTCTCATCATTCAATCCACTAACACTCATTAAGGGCCAGGTCCTGTGCCAGGGCCCCAAATACAAAAATGAGCCAGCGCTTATCCTCAAGCGGTTTATATTCTTTTTACTAGGTCATGGTAACATATTTGCAAATACATAAATACAGGAGAGATGAAAAACAGCTAAGAGATTGGGAACAGGGGCAGTAAAGGGAGAGGGGACCTCAGGAAAGCCCTCTAGAGTTGCATAGCTCTTGAGCTGAACATTGAAAGGAGCATGAGGTGCCAGAAAGTAGAGGTGAGGAGGGAACTCATTCTCAGCAGTGCTGTATATAAGAACAGAGAGTAATTCAGCTTATATGACAGGCTAGAGCAAGATTGTGAAGGGTTTAAAATGCCAGATGGAGGGAATTTGTAATTTATCCTAGGTGCGGTAGGGAAACCCTAGAGCTTCTTAATAATAACTTGTGTTTATATAGCACCTAGGGGCAACTAGGTGACACATTGGATAGACCCTGGAGTCAGGAAGGCCTGAGTTCAAATCCAGCCTCAGTAACTTAACTAGCTGTATGACCCTGGGCAAGTCATTTAAACCTGTTTGCCTTAGCTTCCTCATCTATAAAATGAGCTGGATATAAAGTGCAAACCCCTCCAGTATCCTTGCCAAGCAAACCCCAAATGAGATCACAACTGAGAAATATATATCACCTACTGTGTAGTAGGCACTTAAAAATATTGTTTCATTTGCTACTTAAAACAACTCTGAAAGATAAATGCAATTATTATCCCCATTTTACAGTTGAGGAAGCTGAAGCCAAGACAGGTTAAGCTACTTGCCCAAGGTCACAGAGTTAGGACGTGTCCAAAGTTAGATTTGAACTTAGGGCCAGTGCCTATAATGTCCCTTCTTTTTGGGCATGGAGATGCCATGGTCAGACTAATGCTTTATGAATACCAATTTGGCATATGTGTAGAGGATGCACTGGAGATGGGAGAGACGGGATGTAGGGAGAGACGGGATGTAGAGAGAGACCTGTTAGGAGCTGCTGCACCACCGGAGAGGGCAGGAGAGGTTGAACTAGGAGAGGCTGTGGTTTGAGTCAAGAGAAGGGGACAGATGTGAGAGATGTTGAGGAGAGAAGATCAACCAAATTTAGCAGCTGACTGAATATGGGGGAGATTCAAGAGAGACAAGGAGAAATCCTAAGCTGAGAATTAGGGCAGCATCTGTTACATAGAAGGAATGGGTTGAGAAATTCCCTCTTAGATACTGAGTTTGAGATCTATGGGGCAACCAGCTGGAGACATCAAGTAGTTGGAGATGTGAGATGGATGGGGAGAAATGAGATCAGGGGAGGAGGGTAGCACTGTGGAAAGAGTCCCGGATTTGGAACAGAGAACCTGGGTTCAAATACTTGTTCTGCTACTTAATCCTTTGCTATTTTTGATAAGTCACTTCCTTTTTCAGGGCTCCCACTTCCTCATCTGTAAAATGAGGGTGCTGGGTTGATGGTGTCTAAAGTTCCTTCGCTCTAAATCACTGAACCCATAAAGTCACTAGCTGATGATGTCCTGAAGCACCAGAATGGGGAAGGAAAGCAGATTTTTCAGTGTTCCAAATCTCTAGTCCTAAATGGATATGATTTCCCAATTTGCATCTCTATCCTCACCATCATTCATTAAATAGTGACTTGTTTAGTACTTATTATATATATAGTATAACTATCTGTGCTGGGTACTCCAGATGTTTGCAAACAAAACCAACCCAAAGACTGGGTCGTGTCTTCCTGGACACACGCAGTCTCCACTCCCTTGCTATGATGCTGAGGTTTCTGCTGTAAAGTTTTGGCACTAACAGGGTTTCAGATTCACTCTGCCCACTAGGCTGGCATGGGACATTTGAAGTTGTCATATGATAACTACATGACAAAGATGCCTTTGAAGAATTTAATGCAGCAACATTCTCATCAGAGATCTCTTCTTTCTCAATGTTTAGATGTCTGGCCCAGAAACTAATGATTAAAAAAATACTTTTATTCTTAAAGCAAATTTTTGTGTGTGTGTAACAGGAAGGGTTTATTAAAATACACTGTGAACAAATCTAACTTACACCATTAAAAATAGATCCATTTTTTTTCATGTGTTTGGGACTTGATTCATTCAAATATATAGAAAAGTAATTTTTTAAAAAACAAGAATTTTTTAAAAATACCATTCACTGCTTTTAGGAGAAGGAGCTAGCAAACTCAGAGTGCTTATTCTGACAAGTTTCAGAGGCAGTCTGGTCCCATGTGGAGTAGGGGGACTGGGATTCCAATCCTGGCCCTTTCATTTACTACTTTTGTGAGGTTGGAAAAATTGATCTTCAGTTTACTAATTTGGAAAGTGAAGGAGTTGGGCTGGAAGACCTTTAAGGTCCTCCTCACCTTCAAATCTATAACCTGATAGCTGCTTCCTGTTGCACTGACATAACATACTTAATCACAATTCTGAAAGGCCACGATGAATCTTTTTAAAAATGTTTATTGAGACCTTTTAAAATTTTAACTAATTTTATTATCAAAGTGAAAACATCAAAAACCACAAATCTGTCCATATACATAGAATGGAAAACAATGGGATTATATATGAAATTCTGAATCTCTATATCACATGCTTGTTTTTTAAAAGTATATATCATTACTACACATGTATAACCTATATCAAATTACCTTCTCAAGGAGAGGAAAGAAGGGGGATGGAGAGAATTTGGAATTCAAATTTTTAAAAAATTAATATTAAAATTATTTTCACATATGATTTTGAAAAATAAAGTATTCTGTTAGATTTAACATGGAAGTACCAGTATTGTCCTAACTTTATTCAAGTCCTCTTTGGAATTTCCTTCTGCTCTCTCCCAGAACAAGTTCTAAAACATCGATCTGATCCCTAGGATCTGCCCTCATCCTACCTTTAGGAAAATTGGCTTTTCCTACTCTTATCCACTTCTCCACTCTAAAGAAATGCAAAGTGAGGTGGGGTCGGGGGAGGGAAAAACATCAGAGCTTCTAAAGAACAATTGTTTCCAATCTTTTGGAGTGCTACACTTTCTTCTTATTTGTTTGATGCAGTTGGATGGCACTCCAAAAGTACTTTAATGACATATGTAAATTTAAAATATGAAAAGTGAATTAAAATTTATTTGCAAGTTTAAACCACACTCTTAAGGTAAACAGAGGTATGCTGAACTGACTCATGAATGTGAGAATTTGGGAATCCCTCTCCTAGGTTCTGAATGTCTCTTTGTTTTGGAGCTGGCTGGGATAAACGGAGAGGTTTCTGAGTAGAGGAGTGAGGTGATCAAAGCAGTATTTTAAGTGTCTTTAGTCTGATGAGGCAGTGTGTGAGGACAAGGAAATCAAATTAGTAAGCTGTTGAAATCCAGAGGCAAGATGATGATATCCTGGACCAGGGCGGTGGGAGTGATGAAATCCAGGACCAGGAGAGTAGTGGTAATGGGCACAGAGAGGAGGCGATGAATCTTGAAGGTTCTTCAAAGAAAGGCTTGAAAGCAGCTGGGGAGTGACTGAATTTGGAGAAGTTAAAGTCTAGGTGACAGGGAAAATATAGGTGCCATAGACTTCAAGAGCTGAAACAATTCAAGTTTATAATTAGGTTTCTAAATGTTTGGTATACACAGTGCCACTGCAGACCCAAGGGCGAACAGGTTATTTGGGGGCAGCAATTGTCAGGGGAGGCTTCATGGAAAAAGTGGGAATCAGATGAGACCTCGGAGAATGAAGAGGATGGAAGGAGAATGCTGGTCATGAGAGCTCACCACCACCATCTGGCAACAGCATATTAAAACCAACCTTCTGTTTCCAGTTCTTCCTTGTCTTTCTCTATCATCACTAGGATATTATTAATCTAGAATGATTAATTGGAATCATGTGTGTAGAGAGTACTCAATTAGCACCAAAATAATGTTTCCCATTGCTTCCAGGTACCTGAAAATATGGCCAATGTTTTCATCCTTATAAGATAGATACAACACTGCATTGTCCAGAGCTGCCTGGGGAAAAGGTCTATTGTTGGCCACCTTTTAATCCAATCCCCACAGGAAGTCAGAACACCCCGATCAATACACTATAACCTGATACCATGCTCTGGGCAATACCGATTGCTTCCCAAACACAGTTGTGGTTAACCTCCTGTTTATTGGTCTCACAGCAGGGACGCTACTAGCGGGTCCATGTGTATACAGAATTGAATCAGACTCAGGGTTATAATGGACCATGGAATCTCTCTCCCCACCATTCCATGTGAGGTGCTGGGCATCCAGCCTTTCCTTAAATTCCTGTCACCATGAAAAGCTCACTGTCTCACTATGCAATTTGGTCTATTTTGGATCAGGCTGAATTGTGAAAATATTCTCCCTTACAGTCACTTAAAATCTGCCTCTCTATCCCTCCCAGCCCGATGACTTTCTTTTTGTTGACCTCATTAAAGGGGCCATGTCCTGGCTACCTTTTAAACAGTCCTATTTAAGGAATGGGCATTTCCTCACCCTAAGTGAGTACCTGCAAAGATCTTGGCCTAAAGGGGTCAAGGTCGCCCAGTGCATCCTGGGTCACTGGATTCAGATGGCTCTGGAGGAGAAGTGAGGCTGGTGACCTGCACAGCTCTCCCTCACTCAACACAAAGTCAAGTGCAAGTCATGTCATCATTTCTCTGATGGCATGGTCTTCTTTGGCAATGAAGAATGAATACAACAGCCTCTCTAGCACTTCCAACTATTGCTCCTAATTAAGTCTTCCAGAAATACACAGGTCTTGTGTAATAGTCCTTGGAATTCTTGGTTGGATTGGATAGCCACTGGGGTCCCTTTCATATCTGAAATTCTGTGATTCTGTGCAATTCCTGGCAAAATATTAAAAACAGCTAACATTTCTATGATGCTTTAATTTGCAAAATGCTTTCCATGTATTATTTCATTTGATGGTCATCACAGCCCTGTTTGATCAGAGCTATTGTTTTCTTACTTTACAGATAAGGAAACTGAGGCAGAGAGTGGTTAACCCTGTCCAGGGTCACAGAATAGTGTCTGGGGTAGGATTTGAATCCAGATCTTTCCAAGTTCAAGTTCAATGGTCTAGAATATATTCCATGCTGTCTGGACAGAAGGCACAAATCAATCCTCTAACCACTCGCTCCTTACAACACACACACACACACACACACACACACACACCTACCAAGAGTACAGAAGCAGCTAAAAGGATCTCTAGGACTTCAAGGACTTCATCTAGCCTAATTATAAAAGGTCCTTTACGAAATTATAGAGAACTACAATCATATGAAGAAATGCTCTAAATCACTTTTGATTAGAGAGATGCAAATCAAAACAACTCTGAGGTACCACGTCACACCTATCAGATGCGCCAACATGACAGAACAGGAAAATGATACATGTTGGAGAGGATGTAGGAGAGTTGGAACACTAATTCACTGTTGGTGGAACTGTGAGCTGATCCAATCATTCTGGAGAGCAATTTGGAACTATGCCCAAAGGGCTACAAAAGATGTGCATACCCTTTGACCCAGCAATATTACTTCTAGCACTGTATCCCCAAGAGATCATAAAAATGGGAAAGGGTCCCACATGTACAAAAATATTTATAGCAGCACTCTTTGTGGTGGTCAAGAACTGGAAATCAAGGGGATGCCCATCAATTGGAGAATGGCTGAATAAATTATGGTATATGAATGTAATGGAATACTATTGTGCTATAAGAAATGATGAACAAGAAGACTTCAGAAAGGCCTAGAAGGACTTATATGATCTGATGTTGAGTGAAAGGAGCAGAACCAGGAGAACTTTGTGTGCAGCAACGACCACAGTGTGTGAGAGTTTTTTCTGGTAGACTTGGATCTTCATAGCAATGCAAGGACTTAAAAAAAAAATTCCCAATGGTCTAAGGCAAAATGCCTTCCACATCCAGAGAAAGAACTATGGAATTCATTCGCAGAATGTAGCAGATCATTTTTATGTGTGTGTGTTTAATGTTTTGGTTTGTTATATGATTTCTCCCATTCATTTTAGTTCTTCTACACAGCATGACTATAGTGAAAATGTATTCAATAGGAATTTATGTGTAGATCCTGTATAGAATTGTATGCTGTCTTGGGGAGGGGGGGGGGTGGTGCGGGGCAGGTGGGGGGGAAAATCTAAGTTTTATGGTAGTGATTGTAGAACACTAAAAACAAATAAAATTAATATAAAAAAAGAAAAGGTCCTTTAGCTCTGTTGGTGCATTTGTGGTCAAAAGACAGGAACAAAGAATTCCTAAAAGAAGAATTGCATATTCTTAATGACTACATGAAAGATGATTCCAAGTCACTAATAATAAAAGAAATGCAAATCAAAACAACTTTGAGGTTTCACCTCACATCCAGAAACTTGAGGGATGGGAGGAAATGACAAAAAATGGGAACAGTGAAAAGTGAAGGGATTATAGAAAGATAAACACATTGCTGGAGCTGTGAGCTGGTCACTGAAGAGGCAGAGTACTAGGGAGGTGGCACCTAACATATATGGTCCAACTTAGTGAGCTGGCTAATTTTGTTGCACTGGTTTAAAAATTGTTTTGCTTACAGGAAATGTCTCACTAGTACAGGGATCAGAACAGCAAGTAGTTAATTGGGGGAAATGAGTGAACCAGCCTGATTCCATCTTGACTCAGTTCTGGAGCTAGCCCAGTTCCCGGGTCCAGTCTAATTTCTGTCTTATGAGAAAACTTTATTCAGTTATGAGAAATCTTTGTTTCACTGTTTGCACATAGCCCTGCTTGGCTGGGAAGCTGGACCACCTTTCGCTACTGCTTAGAGACCCTGAACTAAGGACCAGAAACCCAGTCAGACTCACAATTATACATCTCAAGCAATGTGTATATGTCTCCTCTGAAAACTGACCCTGTACTGATCAATCTGTTAGTTTCCATGTTCCTTTGGTTGTTTACAGACCCTTGCGGGGAGTGGGATACCTCTTTTTCTGAATTCAAGGAATTGCATCTGTTCACTTTCCCCTTCCCAATTTGGAAAGTCCCTAATCTTTTCTCTTATTCGAAATATGATTACCTAATTTTGCATCCTGGTTAATTGTTTTCTTTGAATTGAACTAGTAATTTTATTTGTTTTTAATAATAAAAACATAAAATAAAATACATAAAATAAAAACATAAAATACATAAAAAAATAAAAACATAAAAGCATAAAAAATCTCTTTCCCCCCTGTTACTCTGGGTCCAGCCCTGAGATGAGGAAGGGGCCTGGTCCCAATTTGTTAGGCAACTGGCATCCTTTGCTTAATAGATCAACATGCCCAGAGATTTGAACCTTTGTTTTCTCAGTTATTTCATAATTTCATCTTTTACCTGCCACACTAGTAACATTTACATAATGCTTTAAAGTTTGCAAAGTACTTTACAAATATCTCGTTTTATTTTCATAACAACCCTGGGAGGTAGGTGAGAATATTATTCTCATTTTACAGATCTGGAAACTGAGGCAGATAATGTTGAAGTGACTTTAGCAAGGTCACTCAGCTAAGAAGTCCTTGGGGCCAGATTTAAACTCAGTTCTTCTGACCCCAGGTCTGGTGGAGGGCAACGATGTCTTAGAAATTGGTGGTGATCTAGTAACAAAGGACCTCAATGAATGAATAATATTAATGAATGAATAATATTAAATTGTCTTAAAAAGAGAGAAAAGGCTGTAGTAGGTAAGTCTGCCTAACTAGGAATTTTTGTATCAGGGGTAAATAGAAGGTTGAGCTACCTTGGCTGAAAGGATGTCAGAGTAAAATCCAACTTCGAGGAGACACTGACAGGAGGTCCTTGCAATGGTGGGATCCTCCTTCATTGAATGTGGAGGTAGGGCATCGCAGAAGGGAATCACCTCATTGGGTGCTGGACCAGCATTAGGAATCCCCTAGAGCCCAAGTGGTAGGGCAGATGTCTAGTGATTCTGGGAGTCACCCATCCTCCATTCCCACCTACCCTTCTAGGTGTTGGCTTGGGTGAGAGGGTCCTAAGTCACTGGGACCTAGTCCCCAGTAAGAAAAACTGATTTCTCTCTCCAGCCTCCTTAGACCCCAGGAGAAGGGTGGAAACAGGTTTGTCTACCCAGACATCAGGACCAGTCCCATGACAGAGGAATCGTATTTGCCCAAGGTACAGCTGCTTATTTAAGTTGGTGGGGAAGGGAGAGGCTGGGGGCACATTGCCTTAGCACAGCAAGAATGAGGGGTTACAACCATGTATATGTGGCGAGATGTGGTAGGAAGGACCCATTTAAAAGACAATTTGGAATGGTGGAGAGGGTGCCATACTTAGAGTAGAAAAGAAGAAAACAAGTGCTTTTAAAGGACCTACTATGTGCCAGGCACTGTGCTAAGGGCTTTACAAATATTATCTCACTTCATCTTCACAACACCCTTGGGAGGCTGGTGCTCTTATTATATGCATTTCACAACTGTAGAAACTGAGGCAAAGGGTAGACAACTATTAAATGTATGAGGCTAAATTTAAACTCAGGTCTTCCTGACTTCAGACCCAGTCAGTATCTCCTAACTCCCAGGAAGTTTGGGGCCTGAATGCCACCTTAGACACTAGCCGGGGGACCCTGGTTTAATTTCTTCATCTGTAAAATTAGGATTTTGACTTGACTGTACTCTACGGTCATATGCTCCAAAGCTTATGAATAATGCCAGTGGGAGGCTTCTGGTTTTTAAGCAGGTCAAAACTAGGCAGGGGGCCACTTGCCTATTTCTTAACTCATTATCTTTAAGTTATGGGAAGAGGAAAGGGTAACCATGCATAAAACTCCATTCCCAGTAATGGTTTGGGAGACCGGGTACAGAACTCTTGTCAAGTGCCTAACCCTATGCTAAATGCCATGCTTTATGTGAAGGAGAGAATCAAGAATGTTTATTAAGCACCTACTACACATGTGCTAGGTGCTAGGGATACCAGTACAAAGGATGAAACAATCTGCGGCAATGGGGGAGACAACAGGTAAATATAAAAAATTCATGTGTGTATCTATATCTATATAACGTAAATCTTAAGTTGGTGAGTTTCTTTGCAAAAAAAGTAACACATCTCACATAGTTTGGGGATCAAATGAAATAATGCGTAATCTATGCAATATAAAACACTCAGCATCATCTATAATCAAGTTAAGATATGCATGTGTGTGTATACATACACACACATACATATATACATATATGCAGGTAGCTAGATGGGACAATGGGTAGGGAATCTATCTTTTAAGATATACATATATACATGCATGTATATATATAAATATATATATATATATATGAAGGTAGCTAGAGTGAATAATGGATGATACACCTATCTTTAAGATATATGTGTGTGTATATATGTATGTACATATCTATACATATATGCAGGTAGGTAGATGGTACAATGGTTAGGGAATCTATCTTTTAATGCACGTATATATATGAAGGTAGCTGGCTTGGATAATGGATGATACACCCATCTTTAGGATACATATGTGTGTGTATATGCATGTATACATATATGCAGGTAGGTAGCTAGCTGGGACAATGGACACAGGATGACACATCTACCCTGAAGATACACATCTACCCACGTATGAAGGTGGCTACAAGATAAACGCATATCTGCGGTAGACGGACAGACGGACCACGCACGGAATGACAAGTCTCCATCTGGTTAAGCTCACATGGCGGGGGATGGGAGGCGAGCAGAGACACACGCACAGCAGGGGGCCGGGCCGGTCGGACCGAGGGCTAGGTCGGACGCACGTGCGCCCACGCACACAGGCAGGTGCCCCGGGCGCAGGCGCTCCCGCCGCGGTCGCTTTAAAGGAGGGGGTGTGCCCCGCCCCGCAGGCCCACGTGACGCGCTCGCGGAAGCGGGGCCCGGCGTCCCCTCCCCCTCCCGGCTCGGCGGGGGGCCGCGGCCCCAGCCATGGTGCGGCTGTACAACCTGCACCCGTTCGGCTCGCAGCAGGTGGTGCGGTGCGAGCGGGAGCCCGAGCGCGTGTGCTGCGGCGGGCAGGACGCGCTCTTCGTGGCGGCGGGCTGCAAGGTGGAGGCGTTCTCCGTGGGGGCGCGGGGTCCCGAGCCGGCCCAGCGGCGCTGCTGCTTCTCCACGCTGGGCCGGGTGCTGCACCTGAGCTACAGCGAGCCCGGTAAGTGGGGTGGGGCCGGAGACCCGGGAGCCCGGGCGGCCCGGCCCCGCCCTCCTGGGGCCCCTCGGACGCGCCCCCGGGCCCACCCCCACCCGAGGTCTCCCCGGACCCGTGCGCCCCCCGCCCTCAGGCTCCAGCGGGTGCTCGCTCTGGGCGCCCTTCCCGGGGGCGGGCGAGCCCCCCATTCCCCGCCTCGGGCGCCCGCAGCTCGGGGACCGCTTCCTGCTTCTGTCCCGGCGCCGGACTCCCGGGGGTCCCAGGACAGAGACCGATCCGGCCTGCGGCCATTTAAATGGGGAAGCAATTTATTCACGTGACCAAAAAGAGGAATCTTTTTCCAGAAACCCCCTTGCGGGTGCAACCTTTGACCCTAGAGCGCTCCCGAAAAACACCGGTTTGACGGACCGCTGCGGTTCGCAGGGGCTACAATGTAGCAGCGTGGTGCTGGGGGGGGGGGAGCCTGGCCTGGCGCCTCCCGAGGCGGGGCGTCCGGACCCCGGGGACCTCGTCCGCCCCAGCCCCTCACTGCCAGTGTCCCTAACGGGCCGGCTTCTCCCGGAGCCCAGCCCTCGGGGCCGCTTTCGGACATTGGGGGCCGCCTCTGCCCGACCAGATGTCTAAACACGGGGGTGATGTGATGGAGGGTTGACCCCCCTGCTGGTCCTGGGGAGCCGAGATAGTGGGGGGGGAACCTCCGCTCGTCCTCGTCTCGGGACCCCCAGGGGATGCCCGCGGCGTACTCTGCTAGGTTTATCGAGGTTCTTAACGGAGGGGCTGCGGGTAGCCCTGTATCCCCCAAGGAGGGCTAGAGGTCAGGAGGTTCAGAAGTTAGATGGGAATTCCAATACGACTGGTTTCTTCTTTAATCCTTTGTCTTTTATCTTTTGCATCACCACAGTGCCAAGGGTGATGTCATTGGCATCAGAAGTCGCCCAGTTGGGGAATGAGCAGTTTGGGTCCGCACCTCCTCTACAACATACAGAGATCACTCAGAGGTTGTGGCTTGCCCTGGGTGACAGCCAGTATAGGTTAAGGGGCAGGCCTTTGAAACGGAGGGCCTTCTGGCTTGATGACCTGCCTCTCTACATCATATCAGGCTGCTTCTCTTTTTATTTATACATATGTACACACACACACTCCATCAGGTGTGTGTGTGTGCAGGGGGAAACTAAAAAACCATGTTTTTTCTTTTATTTTCTTTTTCGGAGTACTGGGTGAAAAATGAGTATAGAGATAACTTGAAACTAAATTCCTTTCTACTTAAAACATCTGTTTGAAAAAAAATAAAAAAACAAAAAACCATAGGTTACACGGAACAGGGTTGGTTGATTTTCTGATACCCCTGGGGTGTGTCTTCCTCTTGACCCTTTCCCCCCTTCTCCACTTTCACTTTTCTTTCATCAGAATGGTGAAAGATGTGATGTTAATAATTATTCACATTGTCTTCCTTTACCTGTAAGGCCTTGAGTGAAAACCTTTTCTTTGCATATTCCTCCCCTGAAATACAGATTCCCCAGATCTTCCAATTTTCGTTTTCCCCCCCTTGTACTGACACCCTCAGTCAAAATGAGGAAGGTGTTATCCGGTTTTTTTTGGTTGATTGATTATACTTTTGGTATTTTAATAACTTACTTTACTAATAACTGTAGAATAAAAGACTTCCTACCAAAGGCATATACATCAACTGGGAGGAAATTTGGGGATAAGGCTGATTATCAAAATCATTCCTATCTTGGAGTTAACTTTTAACTCGTGGTCTTTTGAAACTCCCAGATTCTTTTTTTATAGGAACTATGATACAGTCACACCCCCCCCCCCCACACCCACCCCCCCCATTCTGCACTTATGAAGTTGATTTTTTTAAACCTATATGGGACTTTACATTTATTCTTATTTTCATTTTTAAAGGTTGCCTATTTGGTGCCCCCCTCTCCCCCTCCCCCCTAGTTTTTTCCTAAAGTCTGGCAAGATACTTTTGGATCCCTCTCATGTCATTATCATCCACAGATTCAATTAGCATGCATCAATTCCTTTATCGAAATCTGTGATAAATGGCACATGGCCCACTGGGTCTTTCCATGAGAAATCTCTCTTTAAGTTAATGTTAAGCCCTTAAAAAATGTTCACTGGTTCCAGTCATTGAACAAACCGTACCACTGTATAGCCTCCATCTGCCTTGCTGTAACATCTGGAAATCCCCTGGTTAGGGAACCCTGTGCCTCCCCCATAATCGTGGGGTATTTTGATACCACAGGAAGAGGCCAAGTGTCTCCATATTGATTATAGGTTGTAGTTTAATCAATCATTATGTATAGTTACAAAACAGGGACAATCTGGGGCAGCTGCCAAACAGTTCACTGAACCCCCAAAGTCTGGGTAAAGTCAGGTGGAGCTGGAGAGTGCATTACTACTGATTGGTGGTTATTTTTAGTTTTCTGCTTAGTTATGAGTTTGTGAATTAAGCCTTTGTTATACAACCCAAACATAAGTTTGTGTATCAATCATGTCCTAGTTATATAAAGGTCATGATATTCTTGTTTTGCTTTTATAGGTAAAAGTATCCCAATGTCTAAAATATAGTTTTGTTTCTAAGTTATGTTTGTAAACAGGTTGTATGTTCAGGTGTTCACCTTTCACAGGGTTTAAGTTTTCCTGGCTTTTCACTTATTACTGTATTTTATGGCTTTTTCTCAGTCAGGACTCCACACTTGTCAACTACAAGTAGAGCATTAGGGACTTTACCAAGTAATTTGCTGAAACCTAAGTTTACTCTACATATACAATATTCCGTTAATTCATCCGTCTAAAAATTACTTTGTCAGGAAAGGAATTGAGTTTATCCTAATTTGATCACAATGAATAATGCTGACTTTTATGATTAGTGTTTCCTCTTCTAAGTATTCACAAGACATGCCTTTAATGATGTATTTTAGAATTTTGCCAAGATTCAAGTCAAGTTCATTACCTCATCAGTGAAAGGCGCTATCCTCTTCCATTTTTAAAAAACCAAAACGACATTTGCTCTTCCCAGTTTTAGGCACCTTTATGGTCCTCCAAGGTATTTTAAGATCACCCGTAGTGATTCAACATTACCTAAGGAAATAATTCATCCAGGTGACTCATACTCATTGAGATGCCCTCAGGTGCCTCTCTCTCTTACTTTCTTCTCACTGTTTCCATAAACTTACTTTGCCATTAATTAATGCTTATTCTAGCCTTCCCTGTCAAAAGACAAGATCAGCGAGGATTTATTATGTGCCAATTCTCTGATGATGTAAGCTTTGGGGTTACAAAGATAAAATGGAAATTTATTGGGGGGGTTTTTCTGATTCTTCTTTCACAAAATGACTAATGTGGAAACATGTTTAATGTGATTTACATGTATAGCCTATATCAAATTGCATACTGTCTTGGGGAGAGGGGAGGAGAAGGAGGGAGAAAAAAACTGGGGACTCAAAATATTATAAAAGCGAATGTTGAAATCTATCTTTACATGTAATTGGAAAAAATAAATAAAGTCGAGGGGAATGTCTTTTGTGTGAGCTAATACATACTGGTATAAATTTATGAAAATACATTTATATTTATTAAAATTTATAAAACTAAAAATTGGGGGAATCAGGAAAGACTTTATGCAGAAGTGATGATTGGGCTGAACTTTGAGGGAAACTTGGGAGTATGAGGATGTGAATCCAGGCATAAGAGACAGTGACCAGTACAAATTGATATTCTGCTGCATGCAAGGGCCAGCAAAGAGGCAATTTACCTGGACCTTAAAATGCGTGGAGGGCAGTGATGTATAATAATAAGATTCATACAGTCCTTGCACAGTGCTCTCCATGTTATCTGGTGACAACCCCCCCCCATTAATACTGCAGATGAGGATACTGAGGCGGAGAACAATGGTATGACTTGTCCAGGGTTACACAGCTAATGTCTGAAGCAAGATTTGAACTCACGTCTTCCTGACTCCAATCCAGAACTCTCCACCCCACTTCACCTAGTTGATAGTAGTATACAACTAGAAAGAACTGTTGAAATCTGTCATGATAGATTTAGAGCTGAGCAGGACCTTAGCCATCTTCTAATCCACCCCCTTGATTTTCCAAGACCCAGATACATGTCACTAGCAGTGAACGGATGATAAGGAAATCCTGAGAAATGCTGGAAGGGAAAGGAAACGAAACTCTTTGTACCCAGGAGAAAATTGTTTATAGCCATAGGATGATGGTGATTGCTGACCTAAATTTTTTCAATAACAATAAGGACATGGTATGGTTTGTCTCAGGGGCAAGGAGGAATTAATTAGTACTAGTTACCTCAACCTGAAAGAAGTGAAACATCTTACCCGTGGAAGTCATGTTCTGTTCACCACTTTTTGCTGTGGAGTCTTGTCTGTGGCTTGAAAGGGGTGTGTGTGTGTGTGTGTATAAAAAACTGTAAATCTTAAATCACCATGGAAATGCTAGTTATCATTGTTAATGATTATGATTCCCACATTAACAGTAGAGGGACCCAGATGCACCAACTGATGCAAAAATATTATAACTTTAATTTGAAATAAAAATGTTTATCTCTGTTTTCTTTGGTTTATGCAAAAAAATTCAGTATCAATGGATAGAGCTTAGTCCTTAGAAATATTCTTAAATTCTGGCCCTTCTAATGTTAATAAAAAAATAATGTCTATTAGTTAAATAAACCATTTGGGTTGAGAAGAAACATGTCTTCCCGAGAATCTACCCGTTTTCTGGTGATTCACGGATGGTAGCAGCTTGAAAGTTTTCAGCTGTAGCCTATAGTTTAGGTGGGATAAGCAAAACTACCTTAAATAACCAATTTTCATTAGTTTTAAAGTATATTTTGTTTTCCTGATTCCCTTTTTTTAATGACTCATAGTTTTTTCTCATTTCTTCTCTGTGTTCTCATGAAGATGTGATATTTTGAAATAGAGATTCCCCTAATTCCTGCCAAGTTTTCCACATTGCACTTAACTTTAATATGTCACACAAGTACTAGAAAACCATGAGGAGAGGGGAGAGAGAGGAGGACGGTTTGTCTCCCCTGTAGATCCAGGGCCAGAGCAATATTGACTAAGGAAATAGAATTGAAATTGATCACCTGCATGAATACTTTACAACAGTTTATTTTATACTCTTAACATTCCATAAATACAAATGCCTCATGGGAAGAAAAAAATTAGGATCCCTAAGTTGAGATGACTTGATTTGTTTTCTTAATTTTGATTTTCTTTTTTACTTTAACTGCTCTTCCAATCATATTCAATAAGGTTTCCTTTCCCCTGCATAGGAGACTCATGCCTCTTCTCACACCCCCAAATACAATATCTTACATTTAATAGCTGTCCCATACCTCTGTAGTAGAGAGTGCCCTGGTTTAGTGAATAGAGTGCCGAGATTGGGGTTATTGTGAGTCTGCAAATCACTGAACACCCCTTTGTCTCAGGCAATATCCTAGAACAGCTACCAAGGTAGTATCTTGAGTTCTGGAAAGGATCTAGAGTTCGTTAAGGCCAGGTTCATTATTTTCAAGTGAAGAAACAGACCCATAGATCACAAGGTAGGGAGTGGATCCCAGATCACAGGTCCGTCCTATCTTGGATGCAGTAAAGGTTCTAATGACACTCCTATTCCCTCTTTCCCCACCTCCAGGAGACTACTTAGTGACTATTGAGGAGAAAAACAAAGCCATCTTCCTTCGGGCCTATGTGAACTGGAGAAACAGGACCACAGAAAACTCTCGAGTATGTATTCGCATGGTGGGTCACCGAGTAGAGGGCTGCTTCAGGGAAGCCTCCAAAGACCAGATGTCCATCATCGAGATCCCTTTGTCCGAGCCACCGCTCTGCGTCTCTTCTTGTCCTGTGACAGGGGATCTCCTCGTCGGCTGTGTCAATAAACTGGTGCTGTTTAGTTTAAAATGGCAGGTTGTCAACGAGGATTTCTCCATGTTGGACTTCGAACGTGCCTTCATCATACACATAGAGAGTATTCTCCCCATAGAAATTTCATTTTGTTCTGGATATATTGCGGTAATGACAGATCTGGAAGTCTTAATCCTGCATTTGGAGGCTGCTCCTAAAGGTGAAGGAAATGTTGAGCCCTCCCCACCGACAAAGGACGCCCTGGCCATTCAGGTCACCACCGAGGCTGGTAAATGTGGACTTTAGCTTGCTTTGGCCTGCTGGGGGAAAGTCAGTACTAGGTGACCTAGGCGAAGGGCTGATGCGTTTTATTTTTAAAATGTGATTATTGAATGAAATGAACCAGAAGAACAACATAGCCCTAGCAGATAGAGTGCCAGTCTTGGAGTCAGGAAGCCCTGAGATGAAGCTGGCTATGTGACTCTGAGCAGGTCATGTACCTTCTTACGTGTCCTATGTAATTCCCTGTGACTTGTTTACTATCGTAGCCAGGTTATGATCTGCCCAGGTGGAGGAAGCCTGCATACATACTTCGTGCTCCCCACTGAAGAAATCCCTGGTCCTTTGCTTATTGATGTAGGATGTTAAATGTGTGCTTAGGACTTAGTGGGCTGGGAGTTGGCAGAACTTCTAGTAGGAATCTTTCTGCTATGTGGCTATAACTTGGCCTAAATTTTTTTGCTTATAGAATTTCCACCTGTGCTACCTATATCATAAGCTTTTTGTGAATGGAGGTAGGGGAGGAACAAACAAGACAAATGTATGTTGAAGCAGTTTGAATAATATAAAGTGCCATAGATTAGAGGTGTGATATTCATTTTCATTCATAATAGCATATTTTTTGCTAGTGCAGTGATGATCCCTGTAGAGTCATTATAATAACTGCTTACATCATGTAGTGCTTTAAGGTTTAGTAAAGGCTTGTAGAAATATTACGTCATTTTATCCTGACAGCAACCCCAAGTGGTAGATGTTACTTATTATCCCCTTTTTGCAGTTGAAGAAACTGAGGCAAGCAGGTTAAGTGACTTGTCCAGGATCACATAGCTAGGAAGTGTCTGAGGTGGGATTTGAACTCAGTTTTTCCTAACTACAGGTTCAACGCTGTGTCTACTGTGCCACCTTTTATTTTTTATTAGAAATTAAAACAGTATTTAGGTAGATGTATTTGGTAATGCTGTGAAGTACAGTTCATATTTTTAAATTACTGATGGAGTCTTGTAAGCTATTGTGATGCAGGTGAAAAGAACATGGGAATTAGAGTCAGGAGAGACCAAGATGTCTCTGGTATTTTTCTAATTGGGCAAGTCACTAAACAGAGCGTCAGTTTCCTCACCTGTAATTCATGTAAAGTGCTTTATTTAAATCTTAAAGGACTGTGTAAATGTTAGCTGGATCTAGTCTTTGAAACTGCTTGCTGCTTCTCTTTACTCTTCATAGATTATTTTTACAGGCAGAAAGAGTGATGCCTGTACATTGTCAGCTCCTCAGCTGGAGTCAGAGGATTTTGTTATTTGTCAAAAGCCCACAGAGCTCTTCGGTGAGGGGAGCAGACAGTCTGGCTTATCGGTTACCTTGGAGTCAATGGGGTTAAATGATGAAAAAGCAAGTCCTTCCCAGTTACACTCCATCCTGTACAGGTACAAGGTCCTACTCTTACTACAGCCTCGAAGTATTTTCTAAGCATAAGTGAGTTCAGCAATGAGTTGGGTCTGTTTTCTCCCATAGACGTTTTACGCCTGATGTTTCCTACTATGTCTTCCCTGATGACACCAAGTTGCATTCACTCCAGTTGCTGCCTATTTACCAAACAGGTCAGTCTGAAAGTGTGGGTGGTTGTGGGGTGGAAAGCACTGAACTCAGAGTCAGAAATCTTGAGTTCAAATTTTAAATTCCGCTATGTGCCAAGTAACATTTGCATACTAAATACTGGGGGCACAAGACCAAACTGTTAAACAATTCATATTCACAAGTTGCAGCTTTCAATCTAAGGCCTCTTGGTGTAATCGTCCTTTTCTCTTTCCTTAGCTCTCATCTTCCGGTTGATAGTCTAAATCAGGAGTCAGCAGACACTGGCTGCAGGGCCAGTTTGAACCCATTATAAACCATTCCTAGATCTTGGGCTGTACACGAACAGACTTAGGCTGGATTTGGTCCATAGACTGCTGATCTATATCCTATATCCATCATTCAGTGTACAAGAGCTCCTACATGGAGGACAAGTTCCCTTCACAGAGATTAGTCTTATCAACAGAGCAGGGAGATATATGCCCAAATTGCAGCATTAAGGAGAATGGGTTAAATATCATTAGAAAAGTATTTAGGAAGTTCACCTGAGAAGGTTGCTTGGGAAGTGGCATGGAGGTAGATCAGATTACAGAATCACAATTTCAGAGCTGGAAGGGACCTCAGGATAGTCCAACCTGTACTCAAAAAGGGGTTCTTCACTATATTATGCCTAACAATTGTTCATCCACTTGCAGGGCTTCCAGGGAAGGGGAGCTGTGATTTAACAAGGGCCCCTTCCACTTGTAATGAGAGGGACTGCACCTGTGGTTTCATTGCCATAGGTAGGGAACCTTCTCAGGTGAAGAAACTCCTTTCATCTCAGAAACTTAGAGTCCAGCTACCTTGAGCATTAGGAGCTGAGGTGAAATATCCAGTTATGCAGCCAGTACGTGTCAGAGGCTGGCTCCAGGGCAGCTCTCTATTCACTACACCGTACTACTTAGCTAATATTTATGTAGTACTGTCAGGTTTGTAGAGTACTTGATGTGTATTATCTCATTTGATTGGTAGTGTTCAGATAGGCAGAAAGTTGACTAGGATTTAGGGGTAGGGAGTAGGGAAGAACCTAAAATGTCATGGGTTCCTTTTATTTTGAGATGATCATGTGTGAGCTTAAAAAAAAAAAGCATGTACCTTACAGAAAGTGTAGTCAAACTACTTGAATATTCCATGAATCCTCAGGGGCACCATATGTGGCAACTGCCAGAAATCACAGCCAAACCAAATGTGAACATCATTGTGAAGGTGGTGAGGTAGAAAACGGGCCCCTATTCCCTTAGTATCTTCACTGTGTGTTTTCTGGGTACCTCCCTGGTCTGATACTGCAAAGCCCTAGAGCCAGCCCTACCATGTCCTCAAAACATCTACCTTATACACAGAGTATTTTATTTTCTATGATTCTTTCTGTCCCTTGTTTGATCATAAACTTTTCCCTATCCATAGATCTGACAGGCAATTTCTCCTTTGCTCTTGTGAATTGATGGTGTCCCATCATGTCTAAGTCATGCTTTCATCTTAGGCTTGTCTTGCTTAGTATATGGTATAAGATGCTCGTCTATACCTTATTTCTGCCAGACTGCTTTCCAGTTTTTCTCAGCAGTTTTTGTCAAATAATAATTCAACCCTGGTAGCTTTGGTCTTTGAGCTTGTGGAACACAAGACTATTAGGTTTGTTCCTCTTTATGTTGTATAGGGAAGGGAGGTTTGCTCCACAGACTGCTCTCTCTCCCTCTTTTTAAAACAAGTAAGAGATCATTTTAATGGTTACTGCTTTGTAGTAGAGTTTGAGATTTGATCCTTCTAGGCTCTTGTTTTCTACTTTTCTTCCCCCATTCTTTCCCTTAAAATTTTTCACCTTTGTTTCTCCAGATAAATCATATGTCCTGCTGTTTCTTAGCAACTCTAAAGGGGGTCATTGAGTAGCCTTTGAAAAGGGCATCCTTCTTACATCTTCTGCCTCTTGTGATAAGATTGTGTATGGTTTTTTATTGTTTGCATTCTTTATATGAATACAGTTTGTATATTTCCAGTGTCTTACTCCTGGTATGTACCTTACCTACCTGGTATGAATTAAGTGCTGTGCTTTGTTAAAAAGCACCTCCTATGGTTTGGAGGTGGGATTTAACGAGTAAGAAGGTCAGGGACAGGTGAAAAGGGAAGAGGGTGAAGTAGCCAAGAAGCGTTTTATAACTGGATCTATTTCTAGAATGTCTCTGAATATATCAGCCAGGAAACAATAGTCAGAGTAATACTGCTTTCTTCTCTTTTTAATGCAGGTGCTGTTACTACTGATGGGAAGAACTCCCCTCAGGAAAAAGAATTGTTAAGTCTCTTCTGTTTTTTCTCACTCCCTCACATTGGATATCTCTATATGGCTGTTAAATCGGTGGAGCTAGTGTCAGTCTACCAGTACCCAGAGAAGTGTCAGCAGGCAGTTCTTACCCCGCAATTCCTGCATGTCATCACAAGGTATAGGTTGTCTGCCTCTGGTCTCTCATGTTTTGTGAATCATGCCTCTTCTGATTTTGTAAACCATATTTACATCAGGAAGGGATGTATTCCAGACCCCTGATTTCTTGGATGTGGGGAACTCTTCAGTGAGGAAACTGCCTTTACCAATGCATACTGTCAACCACCCTACATACTCTTAGAAAGTTGCTTTGAACACTAAGAGTCTAAATGACTTGTCCTTGATTACAAAGCCAGTATTGAGCTAGCATTGAGTTGAATCCAAGACTGGTCTGTGATGCCAAATCTCTGTTCTCTCTGCTGTCTCCCTTAATACATAATAGACTATGTATTGTCTGAAATGAACGTTTCATATTTATCTTTTCAAGGCAGCATTTAATGGCTCATTGCTGTCTTTTTACAGGCCAGTGCTTTCCCAGTCTAGGGGCTGAGGTTCACTGGGAACTATGAAATTTTTGCAAGGCATTTTTGAATCTGTATGTTTATGGACCATTTTCATCTTGAGCTTTATTTACCACCGGCAAAACAGGCATCACAATAGCTTATGTCAACTGAATAAAATGTCTTGTAGATATACATATTAGTGGGTTTTTGTTTGGTTCCAAATGTCTGTAGATACTGTTGTGTGGGATATGGTGTGGTTTCATTAAAAAACAAGCTTTTTGTCAGTTTGTATTTTCTCAACTGACAGATACCCCTGCAAAAATTTTTGGTGTTAAAAAGGGGACTTCTTGTTCTACACTCTTGGGAACTACTATTCTGGTCTTTTCTATGTTGAACCTTCTTTTCCTCCTCTTTTGGAAGTCGGGTTCTTTAAGTTTAGACATTTAGATATTATGGTCTAATCTATTATTATAACTACAATTAGAAATTTAGATATTATGTAGATAAGTTTGTGTTTTTATTTTTTTCCCATTTGCCCTTTCATTAATGGGCTCAGCATGATACAATGTCAGGTAGCTGATTTGCGCTTCAAAAACCTGAGTCAACACCATATGGTATCAGTTTAAATGTTTTTTTTAGTGTTTTTTTATTGTAATTTTTCCTGGTTTTAATCACTAGCACTTCTGTTATTCTATTATACTTTTACTTTCGTTATTCAAAGCCAATTGAAAATGATTCCGATATTTTTATCTGGTATGAACTGGTGTGAACGTAAGAGTTATGACCCAGCTATCTCGTATTAGAGATAAGAAGACCATAAGACCAAGTCACTTCCCCAAGGTTTTCACTTGGTGTCAGAGCAAGGTCCAACTCTAACTGGAACTTGAGTCTCCTAAAAACTCCTAGTCTAATGTACTTACCATACATATCACACCGATTCTCCCTTAAAAACAAAACTTTCCCCTAAGATCTTTACATTTAAAGGACGTTCAGGAATTTCTTTTAGTTGCAGGGGTTGAAAATATTGGGTTTTGTTTTTAGGAGTTTTGATCCCTCCTTTTTTTGTAAAACCATTTGTAAACCATTAGAATATTTCCAAAAGAACCTACTAAGTCATAACTATTCATAATGAACTTCTGGGTTCCAAAATCACTAATCCAGTCCGTTCAGTTATTCATTCGGCCTGTGTTTATCAAGGCAGATGGCGATGATCGGTTGTGGTGGGTACTGAGCTAGGAATAAAAGATGTCCAGGACCTTTGCTCTTAGAAGTGTGCCTTGTAATCTTGCTAGGTGATAAACAGTGTACATGTAGCCATAATATTTGTGTGTGGGGGGTTAAGTGACATGGGAGAGGTAGGGAATTTTCTGGAGTCCAGGTGAGGGAGAGTTGTTAGGAGGGAGGGAGATCTGTGGAGGTGCGTGGGAGCTGGGCCTTTAAAGAGACACACTTGATGAGGAGGGCTATGTCAATAGAGAGAGAGAGGTAGGAGCACAGACAAAGATACAGCAATGTTTAGGGGAGGGCGGCGGACCCTGCTTCTGTGGAATGAAAGGGAGTCCTGAACGTTGATTATAGCACTGTTATGGGCCTGGTAGAAGGTAGAAGCATGCCAACGAGCATTTATTAAGGACCTGCCGTGTTCAAGACACAGTGATGGAAAAAGCACACTTTTATGTTTTTGACTGACACCTGCTTATTTTATGTGGTTAGTTTCAAGTTTTGTCAAAGTGAGACCTCCCTGACTCTCTTACTTTTTAAATTTCACCTCCAAACCACAGGAGGTGCATTTTAACAAAGCACAGCATTAATTCAATAAGCAAGGTACATACCAGGAGATATAAAAACAGTGTTCATAGAAATAATGCAAACAATAAAGGACTTTCAGAATTGTTTGATACTTTTAAGAGCAGAGCAGTGATATTCATTGATCAGTGTGTATTTTTAAAAATCTTTGTTGAACACCTACTACCATGTTTTATAGTGGTCCCATATAGCTACTTTTCTGCTAGGAAGAGGCCACACTAATAATGGGTCAGAAGTGAGGAGACCCAGCTCTGGTCCAAGCTGGGCCGCTTCCAACAAGCCACTTAACCTTTTTACAGTCTTCTTGTCTGTAAAATAAGAGAGTTGGGATGCTCTTTTTTGGCTCTGACATTCAAGGATTTTCATGTCAGGGACTGGATTCATGTTGCTTGTTTTTCCTCCCCAGATCAATATGTCTCCTTCCCATTGACTCCTATCTCTGTGGCCCTGGGGAAGTCAGTCTCAGCCTTGTTTCTTCATCTGCAAAATGGGAGTATCAGATCTCCAGGTCGTCAAATCAGTGAGATACTAGATGTAAAGCTCCTTCCAGCCCTTAGAGTGCCGCAGAAATATTAGTTGTGGTTGTGACGGTGATGATGCTACTGTCAAAACTGGAAGGCTGAATGCTTTTTCCATCTCATATATTTGTTTCATTTGTTATTCTGCTTTTCAAGGGGACAAAGACACTGAGTTAGGTGTTCACAAGTATGTTTTTTAAGGTGGTCTCGTTATCCTTAAGGGAAAAAACCCCCTGTTTCTGTTTTTCCTCCTCTTACTTTAGAGAGCTCCTTTCTTAGAGGGGTTGGTGCGCTTATGTACTGTGTTGACCATCAGCCTCACTTTTTATTCAGAACCCTCCCTCTTGGGGATGATTTCAGAATAAAAGTACCTGGGAAGGCTTATACGAAGTGAGCAGAGTCAGGAGGACACTGCACAGTGACAGCTAGATTGTCACAGTGTCAGCTGTGAGAGGCTTAGCTCCTGCGATCGACAGTGTTCCGTGACACTTCCAAAGGACCCAAGATGAACAATGCTTTCTTCCAAAGAGAGAGAAGTGACAGACTCTGAATGTAGACTGAAGCAGACTTTTCTCTCAATTTATTTTTCTTGCTTTTTTTGCTACATGGCTCAATTGGAAATATGTTTTATGTGACTTCACCTGTATAATCGATGACGTTGCTTTCTTTCTCAGTGGGTGCGGGAGGGGCTAGAGGGAGAGAATTTGCAACTCAAAATTTTGAAAAAAGAATGTTAAAATATAATAATAATTATTTTTCAAAGAACCCTTTCTGTCCTCTTTCCTCTTTCTTAGTAACAACTTGCAGTGTTTCACAGTCCGATGCAGTGCAGCAGCTGCAAGGGATGCAGACCCCTACATGGACACCACGCTCAAGGTTAGGAAATTTTCAGGATCGATAGAAAATGTCTCTTTTAATAATAGCTAGCATTTATATAGCGCTCTATGGTTGGCAGATTACATCACGTCATTTGAATAGCTCTGTCAGTCTGGTACTTTTATTATCATCCCCATTTTACACATGAAGAAACTAAGGCTAAAAGATTTTGAGTGACTTGCCCACGGCCACACAAAGTGCTAAGTGTCTGAGGGAAGATTTGAATTCATGACATCCTGGCTCCTTGCCCAGCCCTATGTCCACTTCTCTACCTTCATGATTTAAAATAAATTAATGTTTTTATTGATACCCTCATAGTCATTTCCCCGCTTATTATTAATTCCTCTCTCCCTCAAACCCTTCTGTTTAAGAAGGAAAAACAATTAAACAAAATGGGCCATTGCCATCAGTATTCCAAATCCACAGAGGAAGGAAGGATGTGAAATTTTAAAAGAATCAGTTTGAACATATGTGATTGCAGTTGCCCTGCAAGCGTTAACATCATTTCGCCAGGCCAAGCCCCATAGGACATTATTTGTTACAGACAGTATCTGTGTTTTGTACAGTGTGTCCCTGCCAGAGTACTTGGTACCCAAAGGCTTAGGACATGGACAGGAACTGGATCGGAGATTTTATTGCTATAGGCCACTCACTTCAAGCTTCCGAGCAGTCAATGTTGGTCAGCCCTTTTGTGCAGCTGATAGACTCATAGAGTTGCCTAGAATCTTGAGAGGTCATGTAGTAAGAGGCCAAGGCAGGATCTGAAGCTTGGTCCTCCTGGCTCCATGGCCACCTCTTTATCTGCTAAATTACATCTTCCTGTGGACTAATATCACCGTAGCTTCAACTTTATATTGTTTTTCTAGTAAGTTGTGAAACATTTGATATTGTGACTAGTGTCGCAAGTGTTTAATTTTGTAAGCTAGAACATTCAGGCTATACAGTTTTAGGTATTTATGACTTGGTGTAGGGTGATATTTTTTATTTTCTACATTTATTTGGTGAACCCATGTTGGCTTTTTTATTTACCCTGTAGCGTCTGGTGTTTTTTACTTTTTTTTTTTTTTTAATGTCTATTACAGGAATTGGTTAATTAGCCTAATGTAAAAACTAAATCAATATTTCCAAGAGCAGGAAAGTAAGAAAATCACATTAGTAGTGATTTAATTCACCCACCATGATGTGAAAATACCTGAAAGATTAATTCTCTTGTCATCCGAGAAGCCTCAGAAATCTCTTAGCATTTCCACTGTTCTACCCGGAGAGCCAAATGGCTATGCTAAATGGATACTCTGAGTCTACTGAGACAACACTAGTGCAAACTTTAAAAGGTTTTTGACCACAGAAGTTATCTATGGTGTTCTGTGACAGAAAGCATTCTGTTTTTTGCCCTTGCATCCTGGGCGTCCAAACTGCAGAAAATTATTCAAATCCCATGATAAAAATGCCAAGTCTTTAAAATGATGCAAGATCTTCATGTGAGTGTTGGTCATGAATTTCTGAGTTATGTAGCAGTGGGTTTGTTTTTTGTTTTTCTTTTTTTGAGATGCTCATGAATTCTTTCTTTTCCCCTCCATTACCCCCATTCACAGAGCAATCCTTTTATGGTGTCATGAGTACCCAATCTTAAATCGAATTTTATAATATTGGCATTCTAGATAGAAAATTGGTCAAAATATGACCTTGGAAGCCCCTGGAGGCCAGTTTTCCTGGAATGTCAGCTGTTGGTGCCTCTTAAAAATCAACAAAGGTTACTTCAGAATGTGGACTGTTTCTGGCCATGGGGGGCTTCTTGTGGGCTAGATATCCCCCCTTTTCCTTCCCCTAATAGTTTAGCAAACTGGGGAGATCAGAAGTCATTTATATCAGGTTTAATCTATTGGGATTATAAAATAGAGCAAAATGTTTATTCAGAACACAACTCAGACCAGCCTGTGAAGACTCAAGTATATGGTCCCTGTTTCCAATTTCTAATGATTCTTACTTTTTCTTTTATAGGCTTGTCCACCTGTTAGTTTGGATATCTGTGCCTTAAGAATGCAGCTCTTTATAGGACTGAAAGCAATATGTCACTTTAAAAATCATATTATCCTTTTGACCAAAGCAGGTGCGGGAGATATCCCAGAAAGAAGAAAAAGTCTGCTGTAAGTATATTTTCCAAACAGCCCAATGGGCCTGTGACCTCACTGACACAGGTACTCTTTCCAGCTTTTCATTTTATGGTACATCCATGTCTACTCATCCCAGACAGTTCTTGGAAGGACTGAGTTTGAATCCCAGCCATAACACTCCTAGGTTCTTTGACCTTGGACAGGTCATTTGCATTCTGGACCTTAGTTTTGTCATCTGCAAAATGAAGCGTTTGCACTGTGGCGTCTTGAAATTCCTTGCAGCTTTAAGGCTCTGATATTGTGAGGTTCATCCAGCCTGTTGTATTCTCTGGCAGATTTGGTACTAGTGGAACACGACAGTAATTCTTTCACTTAAGCCTTTTTTTTTTTTTTGCTATTAACCAGCCCCCTTTGTCACTCCTGAATTTCTTTGTTTCTTCATTTTTCCTTCCCAATTCCTGATTAAACTCAAATAAATAGAAACAGCTCCTATAGTGTTTTTGTTAATTTTTTTCAATGAACAGAAATCAGTTTTTTTCTTCCTTTAACTTCTCTATCCCATCATGTAATGAATATGCATAATTAAGCAAAACAAATTCCCATATTGCCAGTTCTCCAAGTTGTATGTTTCGGCCTATACCTTGAGCCAGGGGGCATGCTTCACCCTGGGTCCTCAGGAATCCTCCCATAATTCTTTCAAAGAAACTGTAGTGGACTTTTTTACTGAATGAAAATTGGCAGTTTCGTGGTTGAAATTTTCCTCTTTGGTTTCTGTGAAAGAGTGCTGCTTGTATTCTTTAGAGTTTTTTTCTTTTTTTTCAAGTTTAAACAATGAGATGTGTTTTTACAGAACTTAGAATGAACTGAATATCTTTTGGAGAGTTCCTTTTATTTAGGGGGGAGAAAAAGCAGAAGGAAGGGTCCCCATTCTACTGAGGCTTTCTCTCAGAACTCTAAGAGGGAAGTGAATCCTACACAGGAATGCATCTGTACAAATCTGTGCTTTTGCAATTGAAAATTTAGGGGATAAGGATGTCTTTTGCAAAACAAGGAAGAAGAAAAAGCTTTTATCATATCAAAAGTGAAAGTTCAGTGATCATCATTTTCTAATTTGGTCTTTTAATTCCCTGCAAGTAGGGACTGTTTTATGGTCGTGCTTGTATGCTCAGTGTCTACCACACAGTACGTGGTACATTGTAGGTGCCTAATCAGTGCTTATTGATTGATTGAGCTGTTTTTCTTGCAATCTGATGATTTTTTTTCTGTGTATTTAAAAAGGAATTGTGATACTGTATTCCCATTCCTGAACCCATTTATGCAGGTCAAGATATGCAGGTTTCCTTCAAAGCTTAATGACCTAGGTAAACTGTGTATTTAAGTCAAGTCAACAAGCAGTTATTAAGCACTTACTATGTGGGGCAGCTTGGTGATGCGGTGGCTAGGGTACTGGGCTTGACTTCAGATCCAGCCTCAGTCACTAACTCTGTAACACCAGGCAAGTCATTTAACTCTGTTTGCCTGTTTTCTCACCTATAAAATGAGCTGGAGAAGGAAACCACTTCAGTATCTTTGTCACGAGAATCCCAAATTGGGGAGTGGTTGGAGGACTGTTACTGAAAAGGCACAGAGCCTAGAGTTGGAAAGTCTTCTGTGATGATCAGCAAGGACACAGCACCATGTTTCATAGAAGGGAGATCAGAAAGATGAGAATGGACCAGGTGGTGAAGGGTGTTGAAAGCCAAACAGAAGATTCCAGGTTTGATCCTAGAGGCAAGAGGGAGTCACTAGAGTTGGCTGAATTGGGGAGCGACACGGTCAGACCTGTACTTGACGATGATCAGCTTGAGAGCTGAACAGGTGATGGACCAGAGAGGGGAGAGACTGGAGGCAAGGAGACCAACCAGAAGGCCATCTTTTGTGGGGAATGATGGCACTCAATCATAATAAGGAGGGCTTGGGGGGAGATAATGAGTTTAATTATGGACATGTTAAGTTTAAAGTATCTATAGAACATCCACTTTGAGATACCCGACAGACACTTGCCTGCCATGTTGATCACCAGTTAAGCTTTGATGGTCTGCTGCTCTGGACATTCTAGACTCGCCACCCCTAGGGAGTGCAAACTGACTGAATTTATTACTCCTGAGAAGACCTATTTAGAAAGATAGACTGGTGCGGGGGAAGAAACTACATAGTTCATGAAAAATAAAGTGCAGGATTTTGGAGGACTTTTCACTTTTGCATCCTTCATACTAATTCTTTTCTGTACCAACAAGGAAAATCAGAAGTTGCTTCTTATCAACGAGGGTTTATCTTACTCTGGGTGAAAAGCTGTCAAGATGTGTTAGCCTTAGATGATCTTGCAGCTCATTTATACCATATCCTGTATGCAGTTTTTAATCTGTAAATATCTTGAGCAGTTTGTAAGATTAAGGTACTTGTCTCTGAAATAACATAGGAGAATTTTTAAAAGTGTCTCTGGAGGATCAAAATGAGGATTTACATGAAAGCATTCATTGGCAAGTTCTTAAATTTAGGAATGTCACTTTTAGGCTACAGAGAAATAATACTTAGCATTCTATTTTTAAAAAGTTTTCAGATACTTAGGCCTTGAAAAAAATACGTCCAGATATTTGCTGTTTCTGCAACTGGCCAGCTAACTCCTCTGGCTTAGGAAGCTTTTTCCTGTCTCAGAGCCTTAGGGGAAGAGGCCCTGACTCCTACGCATGTCTTCAGTTTCAAAATGTAATGTGAAGAGCCAGAGATTGTTTTTATAAACAATTTGGAGAAATCCGAAATAATTGGTTTAGCAGTGGACATTGGAGTTAATAAAAATCTAGAATCAGTCACTAAGCATTTATTAAATGCCTACTGTGTGCCAGGCACTGAAATAAATCCCTGTTTTCAAGGAATTTACTTTCTATCGTTGCTTAGCACAGTACAATAGTAGGCATTTAACAAATGTTTATTGAACTATAGATTGATTGATTCTATCAGATGAGATAAAATGTAGGCATGTGAGTATATGCCAAATAGATAGAAAGAGACAAATACAAAATAAGTATTACAGGAGTTAAAAATATAAGAGAGTTAAAATACAAGCTATCAGTGGCTAGGATCAGGAAAATCTTGGTGCTAACGGATATGCTTGAGCTGTATTGAAGGGAGAGAGGATTGCCAAGAGGCAGAAGTAAGAAGGGAGTATATTCCAGTCTTAGTGGATGGCTAGAACAGAGGCAGGGGACAGGAGTTCAGAGTGCTGTGAATGAATACCTGAGAGGCTGGTCTGATTGGATTATCATGGGCAAGACAGGGATTGAAGTAAGCACTTTACATGTTTTCTCTTTGTTCCTTACCACAACTCTGTGAAAGGAAGCAGTTGCATTTTTTTTTTAAAAAAAAAATGATTGACATCTCCTGTTTTGCATTGTTTTAAAGCCCAGCAGTTATTTCCATGTTATAGATGAGGCCAAGTGACTTGCCCATGGTCACACAGCTAGTAATGGCCTTTCCAGGTCTTCTTGACTAGGCAAATCCAACATTCAAATCTTCTGTAGGGTAGCCCAACTTAAAATAGAAAATTCGCTTATTTACAAAAAAAATTATTATGATCTGTAAATTATTGTTAGTCTTGTTGGAAGGAATTTATTTTTAAGCCATTGATATTAGCCTTGTAAGAGTAAAGTATTTGGTATCCGTGTCAATTTGGTTGTTTACTTTCAGCTTCAGAAAAGATGACAGTGTTAAACTCAAGAAGCCTTCTGCCGTGGAAGCCGGGTGGAATTTATATATTGTGAATACGATTTCTACTATGCAACTCTACAAAGAAATGGTACGTTTGGGACTACTGGTTCTTGTCGATAATATTAGCAGTCAGTGTCCATTTGCATGTTAAAATGCCATAGACAACCAGCGTCTAGGGTTTATGAGAAACCCTTCTCTGCCGCATGGGCCTTGCCTTCCCTGTAGAGATTCCTTAAAGATAGGGTAGCTTTCTTCCCTCCACCTTCTGTTTTTTTTTGGAGCCTTAGTAAGCACTATTCCATTCATTGGCCAGTCCCCCTTTTCACCTTTATACTTCTAAGACGAAAAGTGGCTATTCTAGCCTTGGTCCCTATACAGCTGGGTGTGACCTTAGTGTTTTCCTTCAGAAGAAAGGACCAAGAGCCTTATTTTCTTCCAAGAATTGAAGGATTGTCCTGGGGAGTTGGTCCTCAGGAGGCAGTATGGTGTAGTGGAGAGCATTCAGCTCGAATCACAACACTTTGAGGTCAAATCCTGACGCATTCACTTATTCTTGCTCTTCTCATGCACAGTGCAGTGACTTAAATTCCTTGGAGGATCTTCATCAGCAAAATGAGAGGGTTGGAGGCTCAGACTAGAGCAGGGCTTCTTAACCTTTTTTGTGACCCCTTTGGCAGTCTGGTGAAGTTGAGGGACCCCTTTTCAGTGTTTTTAAAAACATAAAATCAAATACAGAGGCTTTTAAAAGAAACCAGTTATAATGAAATGTAGTTAATAAAATATTTTTAATAACAAGCTCATGGAACCCCTGGGTCAAGAAACCCAAGACTTCCTGAACTCTTGACATTTCTTACAGTTCTAGGATCTCTTCCAGGTAAATGAATGAAAACACACTTATTGATTACTATGTACCAAATGCATAGTGTCTATGATTCTTTGGTCTCTGCTATGGGTAGAAATAGGAAAATGAAAATTTCTCGGAGAATTAAAGGGGAAAAGTGATTATATTATATGTATTATATTGTACTTGGAACATACTACCAATACTGCTAGTAATAACAGTAGCTAGCATTATATAATGCTTTAAGATTTACAAAGTACTTTATAGATATTTTGTTTTATCCCCATAACAACCCTGGGAGAAAGATGCTTTGTTACAATCCCTTCTAACAGGGATTACATTTTATATCCCTCTTAATCTGTCTGCTTTATTTATCTGCATTTTAGTCTTTGTTATAATGGATCACAATCCAATATAACAAAGAATTTAAAAGATTTTAAAAGCAGTTCAGCAAAACTGTCAGCTGCATCAGCTAAGTCTGACAGTATATGTAGTGTTCAGTGCTTAGTCTCCTGCCTTTGCCACCCCCCTCCCCCGCCAATAAAGAAAAGAAAGGAGGTGTAGTCTCATTTCATCAGGGCTCAGTTTGGTTATTATAATTACAAAGCATTCATTTTCACTTTTTTATTGGCTCTTTTCATAAACATTGTCAGACTAGTATTTATTTTTTCTCTGGTTCTGTTTACTTCTATTTGTATCAGTTCATATAATTCTTTTCATATTTCTCTGAAGGATGATTGAAAATTTCGCAGCATGAGAACATATAGTATTAACAGGAATTACTACTCAAAAGAGAATATTGCTATCTCACCATCATAAAACTAACCTTGTTAAGCATATAATAAAATCTTAGTAATACAGTGACATCCCAGATTCCTAATGAGGAGAATCTGGATTGGTGACATTTTCCTTTTAAAATTGAAGTTGCATTGACTGGGAAGTTTAGGTTTTCTTTCTCTTACCTTGGGTTTTCTGAAGAGTGACTCAGTCTTATGGGGTCAGCATTTCCCAGTAGCCATCATGACCCATCTGTCCCCCTGTTCTAGGTAGACTACAGTAAGACCTACAAGAACGTGAGAACTCAGAGCTGCATCCATCTCCTCAGTGAGGCCCACCTGTTAGTGAGAGCCGCTCTGATGGACTCCTCTCTCATAGAACCCGGAGAGAAAGAGGAACTTTTAGAAGCATTCAGAGAAAGCTGTGGGCACCTTGGAGACTGTTACAGCAGGTTGGTGACTTGCAACAGGAATATTCTATCTCGAAACTGTGGCCATAGGCAAGGGTGTCTTACTGCCATGGAGACTTTTTAGGTTTGGGAGCTGGTGGGGAAGTATCTGGGCAAAAAACTTAGACACAGTCGCATGAACTTTTCAGGTCATGCCTTGAGCTGAGGTTTGACTACAAGGGGTAGACTCCCTTCTCCCACCCTCCCCCCAAAAAAGCCAAAATGAAACAACAAAAACAGTAAGGGAAAGTCCTTGGGATAGTTTGGTGGTCTGAAAGGAGATTGAACCAATGGATACATTTACAGCATCATACAGTGTTGGGGACAGGACTTAGTACTCGTATGTTTGTGTATTTGTCTCCCCCATTACAATGGAAGGCCCTTGCTAGGAGGGCGATTTCTTCCGTCATATTGCATTACTAGCACCTAAGAGCTCCTAGGAATACACAGTAGGTGCTTTATAAATGCTTATTGGTTGGTTGATAGATTCTCCACACAAGGTCCACCCAACTTTCCAGAGATCTTTTTCGTTTTTTGTTGACGGCATCAGAATATCAGTGGACCATCCTTTACTTGAGTCATATAGCCAGCCCAGCTGCATTTTTGTTCATACATTTCATGTTGTTTGTTAAACCATCTGTGCAATCATGAACCATCCTATAATTTTAACATTTCCGTTATAAGCAGACCCAAAGCAAAATAAGATGTTTGACTTATGCATTACAAAAATATGTTGGAAAGCTCCTTTATACTATAATAGGTACATAGAGTAAAAGCAGTTTTGAGTCTTCTAGAAAAAGTCACCTGTCCTGTTACTGTTCACGCTTAAGACTTCTAAGGTGTTGGGAATTTGATGTCCTTTGTTCGTTCATTCATGATATGTTTTTTTCATTTAGGCTTGATACTCAGCATTCTCATCTGGCCCTGCCTTATTATAAGATGTCTGGTTTATCCATGACTGATGTCTTAACCAGGATAGACTCAGTAGTAGAGGATGGATCACAGAACCCTGAGAGAGGTTTACTTTTCTACATAAACCATTCCCTTTATGAGAATATGGATGAAGAATTAAGTGAAGTAAATATGCTTTTCTGTTTGTTCGGTTTTTATATTTCCATCTAGTCATCACAGAGTGCTGGCCTTGGAGTCAGGAAGACCTGATTTTAAATCCTGCAATAATGATTAAAGTACTTGGCAAATGTGGAAATGTTAAGTATTAGCTATTATTACTTAGTTTTATTACTTAATCTCTTAGCTTCCCAGTTACCTATCAGCACATGATTGCTGAGCTGCATTGTTTTTGAGGAAAGTTCCACAATAGACTTTTCTTCTCTATATTACTTTTTTTATATAATTCAGCAAAATTCCAAAATACTTCTGTTCCTTTTAAAGTCATATTAGCTTTTTGATGGGGAAAAATTGCAGATATTCTCTTTTCTCCTCCATTAATCATAGAATTACAATGTTGGAAAGGCTCATCTCATCTAACCCCCTCACTTCCAGACCCAGAAACTGAGGCACAATTTGGTTAAATAACTTTCCCAGCATCAAGCAGATTGTGGCAGAACTCAGGACTTCTAAAACCCAAAACGGTGCATCCACCACATCACGACTACCACATTCTCTGGAAAGTTTGTGTTGGGGGCTGCTTGGAATAGTCAGCAGCCAAAGTTTGCTAACTGAAGTCCTGACCCAGGATTCTTTTTAGAAAACTGTTATAGTAAATGATATGACTATGTCAAGTAGAGTCTGAGATACTAATTTATTTTTAAAATTCAGCCCAAATGAATATTTTTCATCAAAACTTATCATATGGTTTGTGTGTAGGTATATGTGGATATTCACACATATTTGTGTAGTTATACCTATGCATATATTATGTGTATGAGTCTATCATAATACTCTTGCCCTGGATTTTCACTGGTGTTTGGGACTCCCTGTACGGAATCTCCTTCATTGCCAAACATTTGTGACTGATGCCTGGGGCTCTGGGTGGTTAAGTGATGTACCATTGATCACTTAGTCACTGTATCAGAAGCAGGGCTTTAACTCAGGTCTTCTTGACTCCTAGTTCAGTCCTCTGTCCATGATGGCGTTTGACCTCTTGTATTTATTACCAGATTATAATTTTTCAGAATAGGATTTTGCAATTAAAGTTTCCACCCCTCTTGAAATTATATTGGAAGGAATGCTGTTGGCTCCTACTTGTGATTATACAATCACTACTTGCCCACCCCCCCCCATTCCATCTTCATTACTTAATAAAGAGCAATTCAAGGCTGACACATTTAGCCAGAATATCACAAGCACCTCATTGGAAAAGGATGTTAAAATTTAATTAGATTCAGTCTCATTTTAAGGATCAGGAAACTAAGGTCCTGAAAAGTTGATACCTTGGACCTTAGGTGGACAGACTGTTGATTTTTTAAGTGTGGACCTGGGCTTTCATGCATGTGGGGACTTGTGTGAAAAATGCCTCCACGAAATACAGGAGCTTACCTGTAACTTACATCCTTAAAAAAGGCCTGGGTGCTGAGAATCTCAGGTGTTTGCCCAATGTCAGGTAACTTGTATGTCTCAGAGGCAGTCAGCTCACGGTCACCATTGCTCACGTGGGTGCGAACAAGGGTGACTTAGGATTTAGTAACATTATACAGGTGATGCATTTTTTATGCATAATCTCTGTGTGCAAGGAGAGATGATTTCATTCCTGGTATTTGTATATTCAGCACCTAACAGTGCCAGGCCCGTATAGGCACTTGATAAATCCCCAGTAAATACACAAATATACTGTAACTATGGGGACACTTAAATTTATTGATTCACATAATCACAGTAGATGCTTAATAAATGCTTGTTGAATATTTGACACACCCATAGAAGGCACTTATTAAATACCTGTTTATTGATGGTTATAACCACAGTAGGTGATTAATAAATATCTGTTTATAGATTGGTAGATCCATAATAGGCACTCACTAAATACTGTTTATTGAGTAATATAGTCACAGTAAGTGCTTATTATAAATACTTGCTTATTAACATAACCACAGTAGGTGCTTAATAAATACCTGTTCATTGATTGATATAACCACAGTAGGTGCTTAATGAATATATGTCTATAGATTGATACGGTCATAGACATTTATGAAATACTGATTTATTAATATAACTATAGATGTTTAATATATATTTATAGATTGATGTACCAATAGTAGGTGCTTATTAAATAATTAATATAAGCATAATAGATGCTTAATGTGGACTTGATTATTGATATAACTATAATAAGTGCTGTTTATTGCTTGATATAACCACAGTAGGTGTTTAATAAGTATATGTTTATTGCTTGATATAACCATAGTAAACCATAGTAAGTGCTTAATAAATAACTGTTTATTGACTGATATACTTTTCATTTATTGATTAGTACCTGTCTTTCTTTGCTGACTTTATCTCATGCTGATGTCTGCCTTTTTATTTCTTTCCATTCACTATAGGAATTAGCAGCCAAAGTGAGCCAGATATTTAGTGTTGCCGAGCCCAAACAGCTACCCCATGCTCTCTGCAGTCCATGCATGAAGAATATAGATCCTTTAACTGCCATGAACTACTTGAAAAAGCTGAATACATCTGGATTTTCCTCTGTCTTAGTGACCTTGACTAAGGCAGCAATGGCTTTGAAAATGGGTGATCTGAACACGTACAAGAATGAGATAAAGTGCCATACGGAGGTGAGGTGCATGGCCAGGTTATTCTCCCTTGTGAACATGGTGGAGTATGGGAGCTAATGTTCACTCCAAGTCAGTTCCATGGGCATTTGCAACTTGGTCTCTGATTATTGCAAATAAGGAATCCTCTAAAGGGGTCCCATTAATAGAATTCACACTACTGATTTCCACTGGGCTGTAACCAGTGACCACATTTTACATAATCCTAACTTTGAATAGGGCGAATTTGATGCATACAGACAACCACTTCACCAGGATTCATAATTCACTTTAGTCAGGACCCAACCATATTAAACTCCTGCTGGGTTTCTAATGCAGATTTAAAAAACCAAAATAACAAAACCAGAATCATTAACATTTAGAGAAACGTGATATTAGAAGTCATCTTATCTAATGCTCTCATTTTAGAAGAAACAGCGAGGTCAAAAAAGTTAAGTGATTTATGTGGTTTAAGTTAAGTGATTTATGGTATCTAGAGTTCTGGCCTTGGATTCGGGAGGACCTGGGTTTCAGTCCTGCCTCTGACACTTAGCTGTGTGAACTTGGACCAAACACTTTAAAGTCTCTGAGTCTGAATTCCCTCATCTGTAAAACTAGTGAATAATAACCATAGCACCTACTTTTCAGGGTTCTCATATGGCCAGATGAGATAATGTATATAATGTATAAAATGCTTTGCAAACATTAAATCAGTCTATATCAATGTCAGTTATTGTTACCATTATTTTTATCCAAGACCACAAGGGGGGTAGTAAATTGCAGCATCAGGATTTGAACTCTTACCCTTAAGGAACTTAATTGTCTATTTGAGGGGGAAGTGGCTAAGATATAATGTGTGCTGATAAGCCTAGTATCAGCAGCTGGAGTCTGAAAGACACAGGAACTCTAGAAGAACAAGAGGCTTTTAGCTGAGCAGGGAGGGGACAAGTGAGGGCAGCTCAGGGAAGGATCCCCAGGAAGTGAAGACAAAGGGGAGGAAGGAGTGTATTCCAGGCATGGTGGGGGTAGCCCAGAAATCCAAGGAGGATGGGCCATTCCATTCATTTCTGTGTGTGTCATGTAGACTGGACTTTAGAGTTCATGCAAAGGGAAAAGTCTGTAGTGAGGCTGGAAAGGTAGGCTCGGATCATCTTGGGAAAGTTTTTACAAGCCAAACAGAGGAGTTGATATTTGATCCCAGAGGCAGTAGGGAGCCACTGGGGTTTATTGAATCTGGAATCAGGACATGGTCATCTCCATGCTTAGGAAAATCATGTTGGCCAGCTGAGTGTGGGAAGATGGATGAAAGACTTGAGTCGGGAGAAGTAATGAGGATATGGATTAAGGCAATTCCAGTATGAATTGTGCACAGGGAGGGGACAGGCAGACATGAAGGGGAAAAAAAGCGCAGGATTTGTTCCCTGCACATGTGAGGGTAGTGCTGAGGCGGCAGGCCTGGGAGGAGATCATAGGGCCTTTTATAAGAGATTTTGGAAGAAAAAGAGTAAGTTTGGGAAGAAAACATAACGAACTCTTGTTTGCATAAGTCAAATTCAAGATTTCTTTAGGATAATAAATTTGAAATGTCCAGAGGGCAGTTGGAACTCAAGAGAGAAACACTAGATATCTTTGTATAGAGATGATAATTAAACCCACAGGAGAAATAAAAAACAAGTATGAGAGAAAAGAGCTACAGAATAGAGAACTGACACTTGAATTTTAGAATCAAAGTGTGTTTAGCACTTTTCCCTTTTAGCGGGGTATGGCTGGGAAGAGGATGGAGAGTGTTGCATATGTTATCTGATTGGTCTTTTTTGCTTAAGGGTGTTTGTGACAAGGGATGGTTCTTTGAGGAGCAGGGAAATATACTGGGAACTAGCACCAAGAAAATATATACATATGTGTGTGTGTATACACACACACACACACACACACACATATATGCATATATATATATACATACACGTACTGTTAAGACTATATGTGTGTGTATATATACATACATACACACAGACATACATATATACACACATACACGGACACACACACAGACACATATACATATAAAATTTATTTGGAACTGAATGTGGTAGTCCATTAGAGATGGATAGATTTGAAGTCCAGAAGACAAGTTTGAATCCTCCCTCATGTACTTACTAGTTGTGTGACCCTGGACAAGTCACTTAACCTCTATTTGTTTCAGTTTCCTCATCTATAAACTGGAATAATAATAGTATCTACCTCCCAGGGTAGTGTTGAGGATCAAATGAGATATTTGTAAAACATTTTGCAAACCTTATAACACTACATAAATGCTAGCTGCTATAATTAGTAATAGTAGTAGCAGTTATCATTATTTTTATATACCTCGGTAGACTGAAGCTGGCAGGTGATGAGCTTGGGAGTTCTGAGTCCAGTGAACTCAGCTGTTCAATTTTCCTCACTAAATTTGGCACCATTAATGATGAGTCCCTGGGGGCAGGAAGCCACCAGACTGCATAAGGAGGGGGAGACTTGCCCAGGTAGGTCAGACCTTCTGTGCCCACCACCCGTGGGGTCAGGGCCAGGATTGATCATGACACTTCCAGCTTGGGCCAGATAGGGAACCCCAGTCTCGAAGGAAAAAACATGTCTGGAGGATTTGAGAGCCCGAATAGGCAAGATTTTGTTTTTCTAACGTGGGTTTTTTTCTTTTCTGAAGATGGAGTTGGTGTGTGGCTTTATTTTGGAACCCCGACTGTTGATCCAGCAGAAAAAGGAACAGGTTGTACCAACAGAGTTTGCAGCTCACCTGAAGGAGACTCATCCAGGATTACTTGTGGCCGCCATACTAGGCTTACAGAAAAACAGCAAAATGGAAGCAGAAGAAGCAGATGCCTTCTTCAAGGTCTGTCCTTTGGGAAATGAGAAAGTTGATCTGTCTTGTCAGAATCTGGGTCAATGCTGCTGCCTTGGGGAGAAGAAAGGCAGACCACCTAAAGTAGCTTCTTCAGATATCTCCCGTAGAAGCTATTTAAGACAAATATGTACACTCAATGGCTCTTGAACCCAAGGAGGGTTTATATAGTGCACCCACATGTGTTTTCCATTGAACATGGCACAGTTTCTTTTACTGTTAGATTGTGTTTGGCCTTGTCCTAATGGGATAATCAGTTGGGTGCTTTGGGGTCCTGTGATGTCGATTCTATAGAAATGAAACTGATGTGTTTGTTTGGGTCTGGGGTGGGCTTTATTTTTGTGTTTTCAAGGTGCTTTGTGGCAAAAATGAAGATGTCATTCCCCAGCTGTTGGTAGACTTCTGGGAAGCCCAACTGGTAGCGTCTGTCCCTGAGATTGTACTCGAGGAACTTTTCTTCAAGCTTTTATCTCACTATATATGGAGACTCTCCCAGAGGCAGCCCCCGGACACCAAACCGCTGAGAAATCCAGAAGACCTGGTAAAATGCCTGGGAATACAGGGGTGCTCATCATAGGCTAGAGTTAAGCTAAAGTCTCCCAAAGCACAATGGTGGAGAATTGGAACTTTTTCTCCTTATCAGCTCTCTTGTTTAATCCACAGAAAACTCGGGAAAAGGATAGAAGCTACCTTCAGGGCTCTTCTGGGTCTGCTGTCAGGACACTTAGAGCAGCTGTAGCCACCTCTGGAATTTTTAATATTTAGGTCTCCTTCAGGGCTATTGGTCGGTTGGGAGCCATGGCAACTCAGGACACAAGCCAAGGATACCACTTGGACCAACAGCATCCTGAGGCTTGCCTAAGATTTGGAGAGTTCCAGGACTTGTGTATGAGGCTGCTAGACAGAGTACTGGCCCCAGAGGCAGGAAGACCTGAGTCCAAATCTGGCTTCCAACACCCTGATCAAGTCACTTAACTTCTGTTTGCCTCAGTTTCTGTATAAATTGGGATAAAAACAAGCCCTCCCTCCCAAGATAATTTTGAGGATCAAATGAGATATTTCTGAAGTGTTGTACGAACCTTAAAGCAATATATTAAGTGCTAGCTATAGCCTGTTGTTACCTTGCTGAGCACTGTGTGTGTGTGTGTGTGTGTTGAAGGATGTCTTTCCCTTAAGAGCAAGCCTTTTCCATTGATTGCAAAAATGGAGGGAGGCAGATTAGGAGAGAGTCCGTGCAGCAGCTGGTGATGCCCATCTCCCCCACCGTAGTTGCGCCAAGTCAGATAAGTAGGGATTGTTTGTAAAGTGCTTTGAACCCATAAGACATTTTGTAAATGCCAACTTTATTGCCAGTCGACTGCCACCAAAAATATATGTAGAATTTTAGGAAAATGTGTCCTATATAAAAATATAGATAAACTATGTAGATAGGTTTATATGTATATATCTATTAAATGTATAGGTGGGAATGTACATCTACATGTGTAGGGTATATATAGATTTATGTGTATATATACAAATATACATCTACACGCATATCCATCTACACACACATACATGTATCTATATCTGTTTCAAATGTTACTACTGTTAACACTTTGGAGTGGATTTAGCTGATTTATTAAATGTCCATCTTGTTCTGGGCATTGAGATTGGTTCAATGAGAATACGAAGACAACCCCCCTCTCACTCCCGAATCATTCTTGCTCTCCAAGAGCTCCCATCCTAGCAGGAAAGATAGCATGAACACAGAAAAGAATTTACAGAAACACTCCTGCATTTTTTCACTAAAAAACTGAATTGTCGTAAGCCTTTATTCCTGCCTCTTTGCAATCACAAAAAGGAGAGCAAATCATGAAATTCTGGAACATGTTTAAGGCCAATTTATATAACCAAAAAAACAATAAGTTAGTCATATTAACTGATTGATATTTTAAACAAATTTTATGTAAAATTTATTGAGACCGATAACTTCAAAGCTAATATACATTTTAAATTGTTACCTAAGAAAATGTTAACTTAATATTACAGTTGAATTCTTTAAAAAGGTAGCATGGTGCTTATACATGTTAAAAAATACTTTTAGAGCAGGATAAAAATCATTTTGTGAGGTGGGTTTTTTTTCTGTCTTAATGGGAAATTTATTTTCCTTTTCAGATAAATTCCTGTAGTCATTATGGCTTAATCTACCCCTGGGTTACCTTCTTAACATCATCAGACTCCTTACATGATCAAAATTATGCAGAAGACCTTTCTAAATTACAGGTAATTATAGTATTTCTTTTCTTATGAAGGTACATTCTATAGTGAATAACTTTCTTGGACAAAAATCTCTGGCTAGCAACCTGAGAACACAGACTTGCTTTTCAACTTGTACTTCCTAATTTGATAATTTGTTTTTATTACTTTTGCTGTTCTGTGCTTCTCATATCTAATCAACTGGAGAGTTATTGCCAAGACTCTCTCCCTCCTTTGGAGGAACAAAGATTGAAACAACTAGTCCGTCCAAGGCTTCTTGGGAATTTTGTCTTGTATGTACATTTAGTCCGTCCAAGGCTTCTTGGGAATTTTGTCTTGTATGTATATTTAGTCCGTCCAAGGCTTCTTGGGAATTTTGTCTTGTATGTATATTTAGTCCGTCCAAGGCTTCTTGGGAATTTTGTCTTGTGTGTGTATTTAGATGAACACTAATGGAAATCAGAATCTACCTTTAATTCTATCACTGGCAGGAGTCTACCGAATAGGTAGAAAGTAGAACAGATTACTCAGAGTCCTTATGATTTGATTCCACAGACATTCGTTATTAACTGTCTGCTCTGTGAAAGCACTACTCTGGGGACTGGAGATACATGGACAAAATGAGAAATGAGTCTTACCCTCAACAAGCTTATAAATTCTTCTGGATGAATGATCTTGGTTTAACACCAAGGACTATGCTACCACCACATTGCTGTGTTCAAATGCTTTTCAGTTCAGTAAACGTTAAGTGCCTATTGTGTGCCAGCTACCATGCCATGCTCTGAGGATACAAAAAGAGGCCCGAGAGAGCCCTGCCCTTAAGGAACTTAAAATCTAAACACTTCCCTCTCTGTTGTAAAGTGTGATGGGATTGTTCCCCAAGAATAGAGGTAGAAAGAGGTTTGGGGTTGGCGGGAAGGGCTTTACAAGGTGTCGGGTCAGAAATCTCACCAGTCAGGAGATCGGGGTCCCAGGTCAAGAGCTGGAGTGGTCACAAGATTGGAGTTGGTAGCTTAGAGCGAGAATCATGGCAGGGTGGTATGGAAATATCTGGAGTGATACTCAGTATATTTAAAGGCCCTCTGGATGTTCTTGTTTGCAGATGGCATTGCCTTGATTAAATCAAACTTCCAATTGGTGTGATGTGATCATAAATGTTCATCAGAAATAGAGCTGACAGTCCATAGAGGGAAAATTAAGTAGCTGATACAAATGCCTGTTGTCCAGAATGTGATGTGTCATTGGTTGACTTGTTGCTTCAGCGATATATAATATATCTATATTAGGTTACAAGAAAATATTGGAGAATATATTAAATTTTAGAAGCTCTTTGGATTAGGCACGTTTTAGTTCCCTTAAAATAATTTTGACACTTTAAAGCTTGTCCCTTATAAATATGTATGTGCACACACTGTATATGTATAGTGTATATAAACATACATGCTATACATATACATACATGTGCACAAATGTGTGTGTATATATGTATATATACACACATACATACATATATACATATATACACATATATACATATATACGTATATATGTATATGCACACACACACATACATTATACATACACACATGTATGTATGGGGCAGATAGGTAGCATAATGGATAGAGCACTGGCCTGGAATCAGTAAGCTCTGTGTCCAAATCTGGCCTCAAGAACTTAGTAGCTGAGTGATCCTGAGCAAGCCACTTAAGCCCCATTTGTAAAATGGGGAGACGCTGGAGAAGGAAATGACAAAACACTCCAGTATCTCTGCCAAGAAAACTCCATGGACAAAATTCCATGGGATCACATGGACTCAGACATTACAGAAAAACAGCAGTATTCATACTATGCATGTAAGGGGAGAGTATGGTCTGAGTTGGAGGGGGTGCCCTTCAGCTGTAAATGACCCTTTGATTCTGAGATTGGCTAAGGGGACAGAGAAGGTGAAATATGTTGTGTTAGGTTTAAATGACCTACCATCCAGAGAGGACTGTTGATCAGGGTTTGAGTGGAGGCCAAGTCATCGCTTACAGCTAAGTCATTATATAGCTAAACATTATATCTAGACATCTTTAGGGATTGTCTAGCCCACCCTGGCCTCCAGGTAGGGCTGTGTGAAGGGGAATCCAGATACCAAGTTGCCTAACTCTTTCTTAAAACAGATTTCAGGACCAGATGAAGAGAAAACCTCTTAATCATATGTGTTAGGTACTAACCTTATTCTCAGAGTTGTCCCATGTTTGATAGCTGGAAAAAGACTGTTACGAGCACTAGGAATGAATATTTCATATCTTTTATCCTGCTGTGAGTCTGAGATGATCCTGTAAGTAGGAGGATATTAAAAGAGAAAAAAATATATTAGGCTCTATTCCTTAAAAAAGACCTTTGTTGGGGTCAGAGGGGAGATAGGGACAAATTTCATAGTAGAAACCGTAGTCTTTTTTTTTTTTAGTGATTTAATGGATCAAAGATAAATGGATCATCATCATCATTATAAATTAAGATTTCCATAGGGCTCATGATATGCCAACCACTGTGCTAAATGCCTCAAAAATGTTATCTCATTTGATTCTCACAGCCCTGGAAGGTAGGTACTATTACTGACCCCATTTTCCATATGAGGAAACGGAGGGTAAGTGATTTGCCCAGGATCTCACTGCTAAGAAGTGTCTGAAGCCTTGAATATTAACTCAGTACTACGTACCCAGTGTGTGATTTATACAAAATATGTGCATGCTTTCTCCTCTATTAGAATTTGAGCTTCTCGAAGGCAAGGGCAGCTTCACCTTTGTCTTTAGATCCTGAACCCTTGATAGAGTTCTTGTGTGATTAGAATGATGACCACTGAGCCTGGGTGCCAGTAGAATGTTCTTGAGTGCTTCTGTTTTTGCCCTCCCAGCTTAGCATGGAGCCTTGTCCATAGCAGGCCCCTCACAACTGGTCATTCCCTCTCCTACTTTTGCACAGGCCGTACTTCATGCCTGGAATGCCCTCCCTCCTGTGCCGGCCCTTGTGGAATCCTTCCTTTCCTTGTCATTTCAGCTTTGGGGCCACCCCCTATGGGGGCCTTTCCTCATCCACTACCTAGTACTTAGTGTATACTTTCTCTTCACATGACTTGCATATTTACTTACCTCTTCATGTGTTATTTGCTTCAGGACAATATAAGCACTTCTTGGGAGCTTAGCTTGGTGCTTTGCACATAGTAATCATTGAATTGAGTTGAATAAATGTTTATTGAATTGATTAAATTCTTGGTGAAATGCCCAAGAAAGAGAGAACTCTAGTTTGAATCTATAAGATTTCAGCAGCCTTCTTTTTAAAATATTCTGTTCTATAACTCATTCATATAAGAAATCTGGTTTTTTTTAAGCATTCATTAGATTGGTGATTTTAAGTATTATTTAGCATTTAGCATTCAAACAGGACTACCATAATGTATCAAGTTCCGTGGAATTCATAAAATGGAGAGTAGTGGATACAGCATTGACCTGGGAACCAGAACAACCTGGGTTCTAATCCTGCTTCTGACATTTACTGGCTCTGTGACTATGGATAAGTCACTTTTAACTTCTCTGAGCCAAAGGTCACTATACACAACTATAAAGGGTAGGTGGACTCCATCAAGCACTTGGATGAGAGAGTTCCCACCCCTATGGAATCATAGGTCTTTGACACGCTAATGGAGGCACCATCTTTTCTTGACCATGTACATGTAAGCCACACTGAGAATTGTCTCCAGTTCCTTGACTGTGTACTCCAACATCATTAACCCATTTGCTTTTCTGCCCCTAGTCTCTGATCTGTGGTCCTTCATTTGACGTAGCTTCCATTTTGCCTTTCTTGGAACCACTGTCGGAGGACACTATTGCTGGCCTCAGTGTACACGTCCTCTGCCTCACCCGCCTGAAGGAGCACGAGCAGGCCATCAACTGGCTGCTGGACAGATGCCCAGAGGCTGTCATCCCCTATGCCCATCATGAACTGAAGGAAGAAGGCCCTCGGGTATGTTCTCAGCTCTTTTAGCCTAACTTTACGTTCCTTGACTCATCCCTCATGTTTATAATTGGAGATATTCAGTTGATTTTTTTAGGGGTGTGGAAGAAATCAGCATCTCCAATTCAGTTCCACAAAAGTTTAATTTTTAAAAGTTTTATCTGTGTCCCTTACTCTGATAACACTTTCATTTCTGAATAGATCACCCTCTTTCCAGTTTCTCCTTATCATAAAGACTTAAAAACAAAATATTTTCAGTGTAAAAGAACTGTTATATTGACTGCATTTGACAACATATTAGCAAACTTTTATTTAAGTTATGCAATATACTGCACTAGGTACTCATGGAGGAAAAGACCTAAGTGGAATATACAGTGGAAAGAGATTGGTTTTGGGGCTGGAGGAACTGGGTTCAAATTCCCAACTCTTATACTACAGTCACATACTACAGTCACTTATAGCCTCAGTTTCCTCATTTGTAAAATTGAGGGAGTTTTGACTAGGTAATCTCTGAGGTCTCTATATCTGTGATCAAAGACAAAGTTCTTTCATTTCAGGGACTTATTTAGTGGGGAGAAGAAAAAATGTGTACACAGATAATAGTAATTACAGGTTAGAACATGCATACTGGAGATAAAAAGGAAGTTCTCAGAGTTCAGAGGCAGAGAGATCACTTTTAGGCTAAGGATCAGGGGAAGGCTTCATGGAAGAGATGACATTTGAGCTGTGAAGGACAGCTAAGAAATCTTCTGATATAAGAAATTATATCAGAAGGCTGTGGGGCTTCGAAGTGTCTCAGGTGGACAGAATAGTGTGAGTGGTAAGGAAACAGGTTGGCAGATTTTCAAGGTGAGAAATCCATTTTAGATGGGTCATAGAATATAGCAGCATTTCTCAAAGAGTGGTCTAGGGGCCTCTAGGACCCTTTCATTCAGAAGGTTTATGGGGATTAGAACTTTTTGTAATGTGAAAATATTTTAATTTCTAACACAGTAAGCATTATAGATGTAACTTGCACAAATGAAAACTCTTGGAGGGATGGTCCTTAACTATTTTTAAGTTTGTAAAGGAGTCCAAAAAGTTGTGAAAAAAATTAGAATATAGAATAAAATAAAGATAATTTAGAAGCACAATAAAGTAATATAGCTTTCATACTTTACAACAGCCTTGTGATGTTGTCTGAGTAAGTTAGAAAGCATTTATTAAACACATACTATTTGTCAGAAACTGCATATACAAGCTCTGGGAATAAAGAGAAAAACATGACCCCCGTCCACAAGGAACTCTAGTTGTAATGGGGGATAGCATGCAAAAAAAGTGAATATAGAGATAAATATGGGGTAAATGGAATATGATCCTGGAGAAAAGGTATGGGGATGGGGTTGGGCTAGACTGGAAATGCTACAGAAGGAGGAATTTGAATTGAATTTAAAGGAAAGCAGGACATAGGCATGAGGAGAGAGAGCATCTCAGACATTTGGGACAACCATTGGCAAATGCATGAGATGGGAAGTCTTGTAGAAGGAATTAAGAAGGCCTGTGTCACTGGATGGTTGGTATGTGGAGAAATAAAGTATACAGGGACTGGGAAATGTAGGAAGGGAACAGGCTGTGAAGAGTTCTAAATACCAGATGAGGGCACGACCAGGACCTTTGGCCAAAGTACATAATGATGGAAAATTGAAGTGCAATCATTTAAATTATGTATGTTTTCCCTTGAAGGAATTTTTACACTTGAAATCTGGTCCTTTGTTTCGGTGCTGTTTTCAGTACTTCATTCCAAAACATGCTATTTTTTTCATGGAGCACTAGGGGGTGCTAATGTGACGTGTTTTCACTTCTGGATGAAAACATACCACTTTCAGATCCTCTCTGCGAACACATGTGTAGTATACTCAGGACCAGATTTTCAAGTCATGCAGTTTGTGTGTGTGTGTGTGTGTATACACGCATGTATATATCATCTGTACCACACATGCACATTTAGTAATACAGGTTAGATTATGCTTGCTGGAGGTAAAAATGTATACACCTGTACACATAGATACATACATACATAATACATGCCTTATAAACCTCAGTTCAGACAGAGAAGTATTTCTTCTTAAGAACTGACTTCTGAGACAGATTCCTTTGTAATAAATTTTTGCCTCTCATTCAGAGACCCTCCTTGTCCTTCCTCTTTTGTTCTTTAGTCTACACATCTGTTGTTAGCACACTTACTGGTTTTTATTGGGCTCTTCTCATAATGTGAATTCTTCATACCAGGCTTTATGGTGGAAAAAACTACTCCCTGACCTTTGCCAACGAATCAGAGAGGGTGGGGAGAAGTATGAAGTGCACCTCTCATCTTTGAAAGGTAAAGAGTCTACTTTTACTGAAATGTAAAGAAACAAAGGACAATTTTGGATGCAAGGATTTGCTGAGATGTGTATGTGTGTGTGTGTGTGTGTGTTCGCATGCTAGTGCATGGGTATATATTGGGTATCTGGTGTGTGTGTCTGTCCGGGGGTAGGAAGTTTTCTTAGATTCTGCTGTCAAGACTGGCCTATAGGCAACTCTGTATAATACTGAGCTCTGGTTGGCAGAAGTGACTTCACGTTTGACCACTGATTGACTTGAGAGTTTACCAGGAAGGTCCTGTGTACCAGCTTACTGGCTTGGTCAGTTACAGTTAGGCAAGGAGTGCGTGTGCAGCAAACTTCATCTCATCCATGTGTGCACTGTTAGTAGACTTACCCAGTCACAGTGCCCTTGTGGCCAGTCTGTAAGAAGGGTGTCAGAGTCCAGAGCTCCCTCTGACTAGGGACTGCCCCTAACGTCTCCCTCCTACTCAGACCTTGTGAAGCTGCGCAGCAACAGTGACCAGAAAGAAGGGCGGAGACCCTGAGATCTGGGTGCTTGGTTAGGGTACATAACCCACTTTACACTTTCATGGATCTTTGGGATTGTAGAAATGGAGAACCACACCCTTGCATTCCCACAAGTAAAAAATTGTTTGACTCATAATCCTTGAGTGCTTATATTCCTTCTTGGTACTACCTCACCCACAATTTTCTCACCCCTACCTTGATGGCACCAAGGCCACCTTGGGCTCTGGCAAGCTTGAGTATGGTCGAGGGTAACAGCCTGAACAGGCTGTCCGCAGGGGGATGAGTTCTTACCAATTGTTAAAGACCATTTACTAAATCACAAAGAGGTTGAGAACTACAGTGATGGAGCAAGTATCCCCATGGAAGAAATTCTGGAGTTCTTAACCTTTTTGTGGCATGGCACTCAGGGGAAGCCACCTCAGAATACCATTTGTAAATGTATAAAACAAAATATATAAAATTACAAAGGAAGCCAACTACATTGAAATATAGTTATCAAAATATATTTTTTTAAAGTTCACGAATTCCTACATCTAAAACCCCAGTAGAGTTAATATGACACGGAATGTGGAGTCAGGAGCACCTGGCTTCAGGTCTCAAGACAGTTATGACTGTGTGATCCTGGACAAGCCACTTACCCTCTTTGTGCCTCAATTTCCTCACCTGTAAAATGAGAAGGCTGTTCTCAGTGGCTTCTAAGACTCCTTTTGACTCTGAGTCCGTGAACCTTGTGTGATTATCCATAGTCTCTTGAAGTGTCCAGAGTACTGGGTTCCACTTCATTCCTTTTTTTGTGTGTGATGCTGGGTGTATTAGCAAATTAAGAAGCATTTTTTGAGAGCCTCCTGTGCCATATTACAAAGACAAATGTGTCCCCTCATCACATAGAGCTGGTGATTTGGTGAAGTGTATGGGAGAGCTAGGATTTTTTCAGATGGTGATGATCATCATAAATTCACCAATCATATGGAGAAAGACAGTTGGAGACTGGTCAGATTCACTACTCTGTTAGCCGCTTTTTCACAGGCCCTCCCTCACCCTCCCAAGACCTGTGATTTCATCAGGGTAAGTAGGTCTTTCTTCCAGTACAGCAGTTTTTCAGCTTACAGTGCTTGAAAATTGCCTGGGTTACTGGGAGGTCAAGGGATGACTAGTGACAGTGTGTACAGATTGGAACCTAGGTGGATGCCTAGGTACACCAATGTGGTGTTCTCCAAAAGGAGAGGAAAAGACAGATGGGCATTAGACCACTTACTTCATCTAGCCATAGTCCAATGCTGTCGTTTCCATGGCAAATAGAGTTGGCCATTAAGGGATCATTTCATATTTGTCTTTACATCTCCTTAGGATAGTGTGGCATTATGCGTAGTAGGCACTTAATAAAACCTTTACTAATGGATATGTTCTACTGATAAGTTTTTACTTGAATGGTTAAGTGGATGACTACATTTTACTGAAATATTTAGTAATGTAGAATGTTCCCATCATGTGGTTTTGTGTACCTGGACTTTCCTTCATCCTGAAGTGATCCACATCTCTCATCTTTACCTTCTCTATAGTGAACCCTAGCATTTCTATTTTTTTTTTTCTGCATTTCTCAAGTGCTTGACTCTGCAGGCATAGTTCACTTTCGTCAGCAGAAATTCCTGTTTTTGGTTAAGTAAGTCAAAAGATCTGCTTGGAACCAATGATTACTCTGTCACAACAGCCAGGACGTGGTTTGGGGAAGGAGAGTGATTTGTTGGCCTTACTTCAAGCCTCTACTTCTGACCTAGAGTGCTAGTCGTGAGGGTCCCTACTTTTATAGGATTAGTGATCTGGTTTTGATAAGTAAGCTGGTTCTGTATTCATAGTCAGCTCATGAAAAAAACAAAAAACAAGCCACCTTACCAATGCCCAAACTCCTTCCTGGATTAAAATGCCCTGTTACTGTTGACCAAATAAATCCCCTAGAGAGAATCTTAAGATTACAGTAAAGGTCTTAAGGTAGACTTTTACTGTAATCACTTTTATTTTTAATTGCCTTTATGTGCAGAGAGGAGAGAACAGAAGGAATTTTAGAAAGGAACCCCAAAAAGTAGGGCAGTGTTGCTACTTCCTTGTTAAATTGAATATATCCTTTAAAAAAACCCAAGATCTATGTCATAGAGATTGATGATTTTATAGATGATACTATATTTCTGCCTTCTGTGTATGGAAATGTTCGTGTTTGTCAATTATGTAATTTAAAGTTTTTAAAATATAAGCAGGGAGTATGAGAATAGAAGAAACACAGTCAAGCTTTATATACTCAGTATCGTTTCAGGGCTATCACTTCCAGGGTGGAGAGAAAAACTTGATAAACCAGTTTGAAGAATCTTCTTTTCAGATGGACTTAGAGGAGGTGGCTGCTTCCTGTGCTGTTGTTAACCAGCCTTTGGATTACAGTTCTAGGAGCATTCAGTTTGATTGGGAATTTAGATTTAGATCATTGGTTCGACTAATGTGGAATTTTCTATACCCTCACCCAGCTATAGCTCAGGTACCGTATTTGTCAACTGTATTGTGAGAATTAGGCATAGTTGTAAAAACAGGACCATTTTATCGAAGCATAATTAGGCTTCATAAGTAGAGTCGGCTGCCTAGAATGTCAATTATAATTCCTATCCTTAAATCTAATAATCTCTTCTTTCCCCAGAAGAGGGCAAACTAAATCTCTTGTAATCATAAAACTAAAAATTTTTAGAGTGACCATTGAGGGATAATTATGCTGTTGCTAAATGCTTATTAATAATTATAGGTATTGCTCATTTTCACATGACACGTCCTCTTGCAATTTTGAGAAATGTATGTTGTTTCAAGAGGTTTTTTAATGTTGTTTATGTATGTTTATTTTAATTAAGAAAATGTTAATATTCATTTCTTAAGATGTTAGTTTAAAAATTAAACATTAAAAATATGTGTATACATATATACACATGCATACATAAAGAAGAGATTTAGGGATCTGTTATCTAAAGGTTTCTCATTCTGGCAACTAACTTGGATAAATGAACTGCTGTTGTAGATCTGACTTAATGCGGACAAACTCACAATTGGGATATATAGCTAATGGGACATGACTGAAGAGGAAGACGGTGTGCTAGGTAGCAAGCTATCCTTTGGGGTTCAGATATATGACTTCCCAAAATATTCTCTGTTCTAGTTGATGTTTCCATCACAAACCTCAAATTCTAACCCATGGATTCTTTCTTTTCAATAGAAACGTTGTCTGTTGCTGCCACGGAGTTAGAACTAAAGGATTTCTTGAATGTCCTACCTGAAGATGGAACAGTAGCATTCTTCCTACCTTATCTCCTTTATAGCAGTAGAAATAAATCCATGACGTGAATACAACAAAGTATTATGTATAGGAAAAAATGCCACCGCAGTATGGAGACCCCAACAGGAAATCAGCCAAATGAGTGGGTCTCAAGTAGAGCAATTGCAAATGAAGGACTGTATAGACCCAATTTTCCTACTAAATATGTGTATTCTAGATCTTTGCAGCACTTGAGTGGTGATACTAGTCTTTGAGTTTTTAGTGACTTGAACCAGTTAAGTTTGTAGTGTGAAAGAGCTTTAAGAAATGAGAATTGTGTAAAGAAGCCATATTTCAGTAAAGCCAGAAGGCTGATTTTTATGTATCTCGAACTCACAGCTGGAAGCAGGGCAATCTTTTTGGCTTCAGGAATGCATAAAGGAAACTTTTTTTTTTACAAAAATATTGAAAATATTCAGGTTTTCCAGAGCTGCATTGTTTTCCATCATTTTCTGGGACAGATCGTAGGAAAGGAAACTTCATGCAGGCCTCAGATTTCCGGACTAATATTTTTCTAATTCTCTTACAAGTTGTGAAGGAGAATATAAAGTTTTGGGTTTTTTTTTGCAGCCATCTAAGGTTTCCAACCTCTTTTCTTTGAGAAATGGGAGCTACTATCATCACTGTCTATTTGAATGTCATTAAAAGAGTTTACAAAGCCTCCAGCCATCTGATCTGGCTGGTCACATAGGATTTGTTGATATGTTTTCATTGAAGGCTTTTAATTTCACTGAAATATTCTACTGCCTTGCCAGACAGAATCACTGTAAAATAAATGAATATTCTATAAACAAGTGTGTCTTCTTTCCTAGCATCTCTTTATAATGTAAAAAGGTGATATTCATTCATATTCATGTATCCTGACTTGCTTTTGAGATAACCACAGTTTGAAAATGTCCTGCTCATAGACACTTCCCCTCCTTCATGACTGCCCTGGGAAAACCCCTCTTCTTTCCTCATAATGAAGTCCTGGTCCCCCTCTATTCATCCTACAGTCTAAGTTTATAGGATTATGGTAGCCGTACAAGATAGTAGATATACAAGCTACTGTATCTTGCTATTGCAAGGTTACTAGGTGGTATCAGTCAGGGTATAGAATCAGGAGACCTGGGTCCTGTTCCTGGCTCCATCACTTGCTAGCTCCTTAGGTCAGGTAAATGTAAATTGCTAAACCTCTGCCAGCCTCAGATTCCTCAACTATAAAATGTGGATGATAGTAACGCCTACCTTCCAAGATGGTTATGAAGATCAGATGAGATATTTATAAAGCTCTTAATGAGTGCCTGGCACATACTGTATACTTAATAATTCCCCTCCCACCTTCCTTTCTTCCTTTGGCACTCTGAAAGAGGAAGGGGCAATTGATATTGTGTATCCCTTAAGACTGGAGAAAATGGCTAGGCTTCTGTGGTAAGATTGTTCCTTGTTTTGGCTTTTCTCCAGTCATAGCTGCTTTTGTGACCCCGTCTTGGACATGCAGAACATTATCTGGCCATGGCTTTGCCTACCCCACACTGGGGTGCCCAGGCAGATCAATAAAACCAGTGAGAAATAGATGACAGAGACCAACAGAATGCCCATAGGATGGGGACGTCAAGAATGTAAGCCAAGTAATGATTATTGCCATATTTGTATGAAGAGTCAAGAACCTTTTTGGCTACTAGTGAATATAATTTGCAGAACCCTCTAAAATAATGTATTGGTTGCCTACGTGGTAATTATAACCCATTTTGCCTCCCCATCTTACGTACAGGTTTTTAATTCCATCATTTGCAATTAGATTTAATATACAATTAATCATTTTTAATCAATCATCTTTTGACCTATCCAAAAAATATTGTCACTTCTCAAAAAATGCACAAAGCCTTGGTGGTTGTGTTTTTGAAATTTTTTTTTTTAATGCACATAAATATGCCAGATCCACATTTCAAATATGCCAAATCCACATTTCTACTCTGTGTTTTAATTTGTGTAGTGCTGCTATTGCAATTTTAGCATCATTTGATTTCCTTCAGCCAGACTTGGTCTCTATAGGAAAGAAAGTTCAAAGAACATTATTAAATATTCTAAATTTACATTTGAAATGTAAAGTTAGATCATGATATTTTCCAAATGAATGTATTCAAACCGTAATCTTTTAGAAGGTTAAAGACTTTGTTTGAGTCCAGGCTTCATGAAATCCTTTGAAAGAAAACTTAAGTTTTCCCATATTCTGTCTGTTCCCTTGCTCCATGTTTTTGGTTTTTTTTTTTACTCCCAACACCACTTACTTTCAAGAGTCAAAAAGAAAATGCTTCTATTAAGTAATCTCTTTATAATTCAGTATTATATTGTTTGAAAGTGTTGCATTGAGGGATTAGAGCCAAGATAGCAGAGGGAAGCCAGCATTTTGGCCAAGCTCTCCCAGCACACCCCCTTAACAGCTTAAAAGTGCTGTATTGGGTACTAAGAACTGCATAGAAATACAGAAGATGTAGCCCTCTGTATGTGATGGGAGACAGAAAAAATGCATAAAATTTCTCATAATCCAAAAGTCATTTTCCTTATTCTCTTACTTTCCTCCATTCTCCATTTCCTTCTGCCTCCCATCCCCATCCCCTTGGAAGAGCTAGTTTGTCTTCATTTTTCCGATGAACATTTTGTGTATTTCTAGAGAATTACACAATACTTTAAAAATAAGTAAAGTTCAAAAAAAAATTTTTTTTGTAAATTTTTTTTTAAAGCAATGGAAAGCCTTTAAAGATATTTTTAATGACTGGGGTAAAAAACATTTCAGTGTAAGACAGGGCACCCAATGTTGTTTTCTAAAGATTCTTGTTCCTTAAGGGAAGGAACTCTTTTTTTCTCAATCGTAAAATGACTGCTACATTTGGAAGGGACCTCCCTAGAGATCTGACCCATTCACTTTACAACTGGGGAAACTGAAGCCCAGAGAGAATGTGATACTCAAGCTACAGTTCAGTGACTCTTAGGTTAACATTCTTCAATTATATCTTACCATCTCTGCATGTTTCATTGTGCCTTTGGGTGTTTTGTTGTGTTTCTCTGTCCTGGTACACCTAAATCTTTGCCAATAATAAGAATTAACGAGATTGCCCAGAAGCATCATATTGCTTGTACCAGCTTGTAACTAGAGCAAAAGTTAGACTATTCAATTGAACTCTGATTTTCCTTTTGAATCCAAGTCAAAAGACTTTCTTTTCAACGCTCCCTTTACCTTGAACGCTTGGAGAGTTGTGTTCTCTGCTTAGATCACACTTGCCTCCCCCCACCCCTTGTCGAGCTCTTCCTTTATCCCTGTTCTTCCATAATTCTCTCTAACCCTACAGTAACCTTCCTCTTGTCAACTGACAGCTCATTTCCCTTCTGACCTTCAAGATCTGCATACAAAGAAATGCCTTCTTAACTTAGACTGCTAGGATGTGACTCTTCTAGAACTCAGAATGTGTCCTTTCCGGCCACTTTTTTCTCAGTCAAGCCAGACTTCCTCATAACTCTGTTGGTAGAGGACCATGCTGGCCCTACCTTTCTCAACTGGAGCTCTGGCCTTCCTGGCCCAGAAGTGAGTTTGTAACGCCCACACGCAATAAAACCAAGGTTTTGTCTGTTTGAGGCATTTATGTTTCCAGTAATGCTGCTAAGCAAAGTCCATAATAATATCACCAAGGGAAAAGTTTTGGTGTCACTGTTGTGTCACCACAACAGTGTTTGGTGTCACAATTGTCAGTGGATGTTATGTAGATTTAGGAAGTCGGATTATTATCACTTAGGTTAATTTTTCAGTGCTCCTTACTTAACCCTTTTGTATATATGGTATGTAAGTACGTATGGTCTCCTCTTCCTGCCACTCCCCAATTCTAAGGAGAAAATACAAAGATTTTTTTCCCTTTGCATAATTCCTGCCTAATGAGCTTCTATTGTCAATGGGCCCAGGAAGACTGGTACTTGCAGTCTCAAGGTAGAATTTTATATTGAGATGCTTAGCCATTTGCATGATTTTAGGGAGTCAGTATTTATTGGTTTTTGTATACAAGAATATGAGGAGAGAAGCGGGGAAGGTCATTCCTTACCTCACAAGGATTTCACAAACACTAGTGCTCTGTGCTACCACTGCTAAGCAGAATAGAGGAGCCCAGCTGGGCCTGCTACAGTCACTGCTTGGAGTTTGAGTCATGCGTGGCAGGGCTTCCTTGGAAGGGGTGTTTGTGTGTGTGGTGGTTGCTGTTCTTACAGTTTTTAGAGAGAAGATTAGGAGAAGCAAAGGGATTAAGGTGGTGTTCTAGTTCGATATTTAGTCCATATCTGTGGGGTGGAGCATCCCAGTGTGGAAATGCTCTCCACTTATGCAGATATGTTTGCCTGGAGTATTGAGAGGGTTAAATGCCCAGATTCACACAGCCAGCATGTAGTAGGGGTAAAAATCGAAATTGAGTCTCTCCAACTCTGAAACCAGCTTTCCAGGCAACGTGTGACACTGCTTGCCTCTGATGAGTACAGCATTACCACGTAATTGTATGTACATATTCCTTTCCCACTCTCATCTTTCTTTCTTATCACCACTTAACAGTTAATATATCTGATTAGCGGTTAACTAAATAAATGGAGCTACCTTTCCCCTCATAGGATCAAAATTCTAGGGGACCTCGGTCATCTTATTCAACTGATTCATTTTATAAAGGATGAAACTGAAGCCCAGATAGGCTAGTGACACTTGTCGAGGGTCACACAGGTGCTAAGCATTAGACATGATAGGATTTGAACCCAGGCCTTCTGCCTGGGTTTAAACTCTTAACACTATACCATGTTTGTTAACTACATCACTGTTGTCAAAATGGCACACATTACCTTTATTTTTAAGGACAGTGTAGGTAGTTTCCATTCCAGCATGAATGTGGTCAGCCACGTGACAGTGAAGCAGCCAAGTTCCAGGCACGTTTGGATGCATGTCTATCGTTTGGAATGTACCAGGGAAGAGGTCAAAGACATCTGAGCGATAAACTCCGCCGAGCTTAATTAGAAAAAAAAAAAACAATACAGTTTTATGTTTGAGAGAGTCCAGGATCCAATAAAGTTGCTGCAACAACCTTAGTGACCAGCCGTGTGACATTAACAGGCACACAGCTAAAAAACGGATAAATTTGAATGATTGTGATCTACATTTGTAGGAGGAAAGATACACATTGATGAGATCTCAGATAATCAAGAAGCATCTTTTTAAACACCTACTCTGTGCCAAGTACTGCACTAGGTGAACCAAGACAGAGAAATAGAGGCTGCCCTGACAGAGCTTATATTCGCCTGGGGTGAAACAAAAAGTAACCTGAACCATTAAAGTTTTGTGGAAGTTCATTGTCAAAGCCTTTGGGCACATGTATGGAAATAAATAACTTCTAATCTGACTATAAAAATGTTTTGTTTTTATTACCACAGTATATAGAAAGAGTAGACTATAATGACGGATAATTTAATCTCGTTGTGTTTCTTTACCCCATACCCTAAAGGGTCAGGGTGGTGCTAGTTGCATCTCAGCCCACAATTTGTTTGCCCATGCTCTTCTGCTGACCCAAGCCACTGTATGCCCCTTTAAAACTTATACTGAGAGAAAGAGTGCCTGAGTTGGAGCAAGGAGGTAAAGAAAGAAGAGAATGAGGTTCCAGACGGGTCCCAAATGGGGTGAGGTCAGAGTTGGAAGCAAGAGTGATTGTAGGTGTTTCAGAGAATGGCTGAAATAAATTTAAATGGAGATATTGACCATTTTTTAAGATTAGGTCAAGGCTTAGAATTGGAAACGGGGTCAAGAATAAGAGCTGTTAAGGCAGAAGTCAAGGTTTTGACTCACACAATCCTGTCATTTTCTGTTCTGGAAGCAGCTCTTAGAATGGACAGCCAGTCCAACAACAGGGCACAGTTGGAAAATGACTGTTGAAATACAATTGCTTCCTTTATTGAAGTCTGATCTTACCGATTTTGTTCATGCCACAGTGGCAATTGGACTCAAAATGTAGGATGTGCAGAAGATGCCAATGAGAACTACGCAACAACCCACTGGATATAGTTTATAGTGTGTATGTATGCTGTATATATAGTTTAACATATACATATTTTATGTATATATGTACATAAATAGTCTCATATGTATAAAAGAAAATTCCACAGCAGTTTGTCAGTATTTGAGGCTAAAGTTTTTTGTTTGTTCTTTTGTTTTTTCAGGGAAAAGATAGCACTTAAAAACTGTATTTAAAGGGAATGACAGATCTATTGCTGGGTGGAAATGTGATTTTTTTTCCTGATTAAAAGGAAGAATAGGAAAATTTTAGAGCACCTTCAGTCTCCAAAAGAATAAAAGTAAGTAGAATTGTGCTTTTACCCTTCTGTTGCTCACCACCTTTAAACAATCACCTTGAAGACACCAGGCAAACCTTGTTATCAGCCCCTAGACTGGGACTCCCAGATTCTAGGTGAATCCCAAGGAACTCTCAGAGAGAGGAATTAGGAAGCAACTGAAAAGTAAATAAAATTTAATGCTTCTGTGAAGGCTATGATGAGGTAATGGGGAAAAAAAAGAAGAAACAAACTTAGCCTTTGAGTGATTTGAAAGGAAATAGAAAAAGAGTTATACCTTGAACCCTTCAGAAAATTACAGGCTCAATCAGTTTTTTTCAGTAGTATAATTTCTATTAGCTCTAATTAATATTACTATTAACTCTAATATAGTTTTAATAAAAGCAGATACTTTAAATCAATAAAATATTATACCGCAGATCAAAGGATCTTTCAAAGGCAAATCACTGTTAACAGTTTGACAACGAGGCCAATTTTATTATAGATCTAACTGCACAATAATCTGCTTCACTATCAAAGAGTTAGTGAAAATGGCATAAAGTCATTAGGGAAGTCTCTTCAAACATCAAAGAATTTGTAAAAGGTAGTTTAATTTATAGTAATTGAACTAATATGACGCTTATAGTCACATCCCAACAATTTCAGTCTCATCATCACTTTTCAACGAGTTAATTTATTTTTTAAATTAAAGCATAAGCTAATTGATAACAGCAGGACCTGAAATTTGATATCCTGGCAGTTAATTGCCCTTGTGAAAACTGAGATTTTAAAATTGTTAACTTTAGTGGTCATATTGCTATACTCGATTTCGTTGAATCCAAAATTAAATTAATGTGGTAAGGATTTCTGTTCTCTTAAAATTATTACAAAATTAGCTTCTCTTTGATGAGAGACAAAACTTTTAACTGCTTAATTAGATGCAATAACTTAATAATCTACAGTATTGGAAAATATCACAAACTTTGTAAAAAGGAAAAAGTAATTAGAAACTAAGACTATTCACAATCAAGGAAAAAGTGCTTAGAAGTTTCTTTATACATTTAAGTTCCAATACCAAAATGAAAGATTTTTTTATATGATGCTATTAAACCACAGAGAAAAGGAAACAGTTAAAATATGAAGAAAATTCTAGTCATAATAACCTCCTGTTGTGAGAGGAGGCACAGGAACCTTTTCAGGTTCCAATATCTGTGAGGCCCATATGCCTTTATTGGACTCTGGCTAATTCCTCTGGTCATTGCCAAGTAAACGCCTTTGTGAAATAGATGGATGAATGATTTTTTAGCATCAAAAAAGATTACCTCTGAGCAGGAGCTAGATGATTTCTTCTCCAGAGTCATCCTCTTTACTGAAATCTGTGACATTCTACAATGAGGGACCTTAAACTTTCTGAGTGTGTTGTATTTGGTCTTATTTGATTAGAAAAACTATGAAATTGTAACCAATTCTGATTGACCAAGGGCCTTCAAATGAATTGGAATGAACTATGTATTTGTAAGCCTTTAAGAGCATACACACACACACATCAATATGTGTGTGTATATGTATGTGTATATATATATATATATATATATATAAAACAAACATGACTAGTGCAATCAATTGGTCTTGTGTAATTAAAAAAGTATTAACTTGTGAATGAAAATTCACTGGAATGAAGATTAATCTGTAGACAGTCTTGGATATGAGGGAAGAAGGAAGTTTAAGCAAGTAGAGATGAGAGGATAATAGAGAGTTCAATGAAAGGTAGATTCTGTTTGTCCTGACGTGATGTGAATGGAGGATTTGAAAGGAAAGAGTTTTGAAAAAGGAGATTTGAGGAAAGGTTTTTATCCCACTGAAATAAAAAAAGATTTGAAGAATTTAGAGAAATGCCTCTTTCTGCCTCTTCAATCAATATAAGGAATTTCATGAAACTTTGAAGGAGTAAGTGAAAGCTTAACAAATACATATTAAGTAACTGATTGATACAAGAAAATATTGTTCCTTTGGTCAGGCTTAAATAGTTATACTAAAGTCCTTTGCAAAAGAAATTTAGTAGGTTTCCTGCCTGGGTTAAGAGATGTACCATTTATCTTCTCTCTCATAAGGCACACTGATGGGGTTCAGTTAGGAAAATAAAAGGAATTGATAGGGTTCTTTGTGTGATTGATAGGAAGAAACAGTTATGGAGAGCTGGGAATGCCACTATGATTTCTTTCTTTCTAAAAAAAATTTATTTATTTTTGTTTTTCAATATTCACTTCCACAAGATTTTGAGTTACAAATTTTCTCCCCTTTCCTCCTCTCCTTCACCCCAAGACTGTGTGCATTCTGATTATCCCCTCTCCCAATCTATCTTCCCTCCCTTCTATCACCTCCCCTGCCCTTCTCTTATCCCTGTCCCCTTCTGTTTTCCTGTAGGGCAAGATGAATTTCTATGTCCCATTGCCATATCTTATATCTTATTTTCCAGTTGCATGTAAAAACAATTTTTAACATTCATTTTTAAAACTTTGAGTTCCTAATTCTTTTTCTCAGCCTCTCCACCCACCCTCATTGAGAAGTCAAGCAATTTGATAGAGGTTATCCATGTGTAGTTATGCAAAACACTTCTGTATTGTCATATTGTGAAGGACTATATTTCCCTCCATCCTATCCTGCCCTGCTGCATCCCTACTTATCCTGTTCTCTCCTTTGACCCTGTTCCTCCTCAGAAGTGTATTATTACTGATTATTCCTTCACCCAAATCTGCCCTCCCTTCTATCATTCCTTCTTCTCTTATCCCCTTCCCCCTACTTTCCTGTAGGGTAAGATAGATTTCCATATACAATTGAGTGTATTTTATTTCCTCCATAAGCCAAATCTGATGAGAGTAAGTTTCACTCATTCCCTCTACTCCTCCTTCTTCACCTCCACTGTAAAAACTTTTTCTTGCCTCTTTTATGTGATATAATTTACCCCATCCTACCTCTCCCTTTTTCCTTCTCCCAGTATATTCCTTTCTCATCCCTTATTTTTATTTTTTAGATATCATCCCTTTATATTCAACTCACTCTGTGCCTTCTGTCTACACACACATACACACACAAACACACACACATATCAACTACCTAAATACTGAGAAAGGTCTAATGAGTTACAAATCATGATTTCTTTTTTAATGTGAATTAACTGAAAATAGTAGGCTCTTGAGGGGAAATGGTATTTAAATATTGTCATTAGTAATTATAAATCAAGAATTTATTAATTCTTAGTATTAGTAATTATAATTCAAGTAATTAGTAATTATAAATCAAGAAATGTTGAAATTTGTATTCTGAAACTAAAATATAATGTGATCTCATTTACAATGACATGAAATATTTGCATCTGCCTCCCAAGGTAGTTGTGAGAAGCACAAAGTTATGAAATGCTTAACCCAATTCCTTTTCAGATTGTAGTGTTCAGACCTAGGAATTCACTTGGACAAAATGCTCAGCCACTTAAAGGGTACTTTTAATAAGAAAAATTGGCATTGAAGTTTAACAAATTTACTGATGCATTTCATAAATTCAAATTACAACTGAAAAAATCAAAACCTAAACATTTTAAAGCATATAGATAGCATGGATCTGAAACTCTTCAGATTAAGCTTCATAAACCAAGAAAAAAGCCTGGCATGGGGAAAGCACTATTGTTGAGTGTGATTATTCCATATCAGATTAAGATGTGACTAGTATAAAAATGCCATATATTTGAAACTTGACTTCCCTTTTTTTATCTGGATTCTGTTATAAACTCTTAAAGAATGTGACAAAAATGTTTGATAACTGTTAAATATTTAAAGGATTATATTTTGTTTTAAATTAGAAAATAATATTGATGATGTATCTTTTGGGAGAAAAGAGTAGCAAAATCCTCTTAAGAGATCCAAGCTGGGTCACAAGATTTTACCAGACCTGACAGCATGTTGTATAGCTCTGCAGTATTGTAGTCTGCGGAACTAGGACCCCTCCCAGCCAAAGTGGAAAAAAATTTCAAGTTAAATAAAGAATGAATTTCATTTAAGATCATTTAGAAAATCATGAAATTGTATTTGTAATAATTAGTATGTAGTGAAGTTACATGTATCTGTTGTACACTGTATATGAGTGAAGGTCCAGAATGTAATTGTTCTTACATGAAAGATCAATAGAATGTCCCAATATTTTTTAGGTCATAAGAAAGTGATAATAATCTAGCTCTAACACATAACTGTGAAATTTTGCTTTTTAAGGAAAAGTTTCTTGAGACTTTAATTTGCTGCTATTCTAAGTTTTCATTTTAGGTATAAGTGTCTGATCTGTTGTAAAGCCACTGGTCCATCATTCAAAGGAAATGCCATGTATTCCTATAGTCTGAGGACTGTAACAAGTAGTTGGGCAAGTTGAGGGAATGACCTTGTGAACGTGAAGGGAGGATTCTCTTAACTTAGTACATTTTCCAACCTGTGTCTATCTGAGCCTGGCTGTGATATCCTGTGGCTCTCAAGGAGCCTTTCTGTATGACTGGCTGTTGACCGTGTCTCATATCTGAAATCAGACAAGACTAAGGAGCAGTACTGATTCTGATCTCTCCCTTTTTGTGATCTTTCACATAGCAAATTTCATCGATAAGGGCAAGAATATAATCATGCCTGATTTTTCGTTGTAATAAACATAAGGGATAAATCCTGTTGGTGACTTCTAATTGAGTAGTAAAGGTGGTATAGTACTAGTTTATAGTAGATTGATACTACAGCATCTTTTTGTTTTGTTGATATAATCAAAATATCTTCTTGAGGGGGGAATGAGTTGGAATCAGATTTAGTTAAAAATGAAAGATAAAGATGAAAAAAGATGAATGTAGATTTAAAAAAAATAAATGGAGCATATTGCAAAGGTTATATGTTGTAACCAATGGGATTTATATCAGGAATTCAGGGATGGTTTAAAATAAAGAAAATTATTAACATTGATTTTATCAATAACAAAAGTAACAAAAATCATATGATTATATCAATAGATGTAGAAAGAGCTTTTGACAAAATACAATACTCATTCCTATGAAAAACACTTGAAAGCAAAAGTGAAAATGGATTTTTCCTTAAAATGAGCATTTACTTAAAATCATCAAGAATTATTTGCAATGGAGATAAGCTAGAACCTTTACAGTAAGACCAGGAGTGAAACAAGGATATCCATTATCATCAGTATTATTTAATATTGTATTAGAAATGCTAGCCAAAGCAATAAGAAAAGAAAAAGAAATTGAAGGAATCAGAGTGAAAAAAGAGGTAATAAAACTATCTTTTTGCAGATGATATGATGATATCCTTGGAAAATTCTAAAGATTTGAATAAAAAGCTAGTTAAAACCGTTAATAATTTTAGCAGACTAGTTAGTAGGCTATAAAGCAAACCCACATAAGCATTCCTGCATATCTTCAACAAAATCCTACAAGAAGAGATAGTAAGAGATATTCCATTTAAAATAACCATGGACAGCATAAAATACCTAGGAATATATCTTCCTAGACAAATGCAGAAACTACATGAACATAATTATAAAACACTTTTTACACAAATAAAGTCAGATTTAAATAATTGGAGCAATATTAATTGTTCATGGGTGGGCAGAGCCAATATAATAAAAATAGCAATTCTACCTAAACTAATCTATTTATTGAATGTCATCTCAATTAAATTACCAAAAAAATTATTTCATTGAGCTAGAAAAAATAACATCAAAATTCATTTGGAAAAACAAAAAGTCAAGAATATCAAAAGAATTAATGAAAAAAACTTAAAGGAAAGAAGTTTAGCAGTACCAAATCTTAAGCTGTATTATAAGGTGGTAGTTTTCAAAACTATCTGGTATTGGTTAAGAAATAAAAAGATGTTATCAGTGGAACAGAGTAGACATACAATACACAATAATAAATGATTATAGCAGCCTTATGTTTGACAAAAGATTTGTAAAGACTTAGGCTTTTGGGATAAAAATTTACTACTTGATAAAAAATTGTTGAGAAAACTAGACCAATATCTGACATCATTTACCAAGATAAGGTCAAAATGGATACATGACCTAGATATAAAGGGAGATAGCATGAGTAAATTAGAAGAACATGAAGCTTTTCACCTGTCAGACTTATGGAGAGGAGAAGAATTTATGAATAAACAAGAGATAGTATTGTAAGATATAAAAATTACATTAAATTAAAAAAGTTTTGTACAAATAAAAACAATGCAGCCAAGATTAGAAAGGAAAGCAGAAAATTAGGGGGCAGGGAGGAATTTACAGTTTCTTGGATAAACGTCTCCTATCTCAAATATATAAAGAACTTTGTTAAATTTATAAGAATCTGAGTCATTCCCCAGTTGGTAAATGGTCAAAATGTATGAACAGGCAGTTTTTGGGTGAAGAACTCAAAACCATATATAATCATATGAAAAAAAATGCTCTAAATCATTATTGATTAGAGAAATGCAAATTAAAACAACTTTGAAATATCTCATACCTATCATAATTGGCTGAAATGATAGAAGAGGAAAATGACAAATGTTGGAGGGGATGTGGAAAAATTGAGACTAATATGCACTGTCAGTGGAATTGTGAACTGATTTACCATTTTGGAGAGCAATCTGAAATTAAGCCCGAAGAGTTATAAAACTATGTATGTGTTTGACCCAGCAGTACCTCTATTAGATCTGTTTCCAAAGATGATCAGGTCAAAAGAAAAAGAACCTATGTGTTCTAAAATATTTATAGCAGCTTTCTTTGTGGTGACTAAGAACTGGAAATTGAGGGGATGCTCATCAACTGTGGAATGGATAATTGTGGTATATGGTTATGATGGAATCCTACTGTGCTGTAAGAAATGATGAGCAGATTGATTTTAGAAAAACATGGAAAGACTTGTATCAAATAATAAAGAGAAATTAGCAGAACCAAAAGAATGTTGTATACAGTAACAGCAATATTGTTCAAAGAATAATCGTGAATTATTAAGCTATTCTGAGTGTTATAGTCAAATCAACTATAAGGGATCTATGAGGAACGATGCTGGCCTTCTCTACTGCAGGGAGGGGACAGAAGGAAGAAGACAGTTCAGAACTTAAAATGTAAGAAAAAAACACAATTAGATTAAAAAAAATTAAATGGAACACACAATTTTGAGGAGCAATGATATACGTGTATGAGCATAGCATTGGTTCTCAAATACAAATGGTTTTCGAAAGAACTGGGTTTTCCAGTTGCAGAAAATTTTAAAACAGAGAAAACATACCTTATACTCAAAGCTGTGTCCATGAAAATGCACACTATGCAGGTCAATTTCATTTCCCATGGCCATCAGATACCAGTTGACTTCATCTCCAACATGCATTGTCAGGCCGTGTAAATTTCCAAACATTCGTCCATTAATTGCTAAAAAAGAAAGAATCAATTTTAAAAAAACTTTCATCTCATCATCTTGTTTCTAACACCAGAAAGTATTTTAGATGTTTCACAGAAAATATAGGGATTGAATAAATATGTGAAATCCTTTCCAAGTAATGAAATCTTTGCACATAGTAAGTGCCTAACAAATTAATTCATTAAGTTCAAATGAGGGCAGTTGATACTTTTGAGAAGTGGTAGTAAGAAAGGCAAGGTCAGAAGTCAAGAAATCCCTTTCTGGGAGTTTAAAACAGCTCTAATTTAAATTTTGTGAAAATGCAATGAAATCTTTTTTTCATTTTTCTTTGCTTTGGATGGGTTAAAGGAAATTATTCTAAACATGGAAGATTACCTAAAATGAGGTATACTAAACTGGAAAAGGCCTTAGAATCTAATGAGTGAATTCTCCTTATTTTACAGATGAGGAAATGGACACAAAAATGAGTTAAATGAATTTGCCTAAGGTCACACAGCTAGTAAGTATCTGAGGCAGGATTTGACTCAGGGCTTTCTGACTCCAAGTGTTGTATTCTAATGGATTCTAGTCAGTGGCAAGGGTAAAGGTGGATTAGGCTCATGCAGAGAGTTCCAAGTTACATGTTTATAGGCCTCAAACTGATAGTGTAAAAAAAAAAAAAGAAAAGAGAAAAACGTATCGATATTTTAAGTATAATATTAGATACTACCATGCATTTTGTTGCTTTCTATAAAATCTTCATCTTCCTTGTTTACTTTTTTTGGGTCAGCAGAGTAAGTTTGAATATTTTCATCTAAATACCAAGATTCGTTTTCATCAAAAACTAAAAATAGGAGAGAAAACTGGAGTTTCTTTATGGCTCCAAATACAGATCTATGATGTCTGCGGCAAATAATCAGAGGACCGATTAATCCACTGTAGAGATCCTGAAAACACAGACCAAGGAATAACCTTAGTGATTTTCAAGCAATTCATCACTAACCATTTTATTAAACATTTACTATATGCCAAGCACTCTGCTAAGCATGAGAGATACAAAAATGATAGTAAAGAAAACCTGTTCTCAAAGAGCTGACATCCTTATCAGAGAGATAGACAACATGTAAATAATTATGTGCATACAAGATACATACAGAGTAAAACCAGAGCATTTATCATCTTTGTAGCATAACTGCAGGTTTCAAAATACTTTATCTTACCAACAACAATCATCTTAGTAGCTCTCCTTCAATAGTGATGGATAGCTAATAGCTGAATCCTAATTTGTAATGGGGAAATTGATTGAAGTGATATGAACAAGAGGCGGCATTATATGTTAGATATGGTACTTGGTCCTTTACTCAGGAAGACCTGAGCATGAACCTTGCTTCACACATTGACTGTGTGACCCTGGACAATAATAATAGCCAGCATTTAAGATTTAGCCAAGATTTGCCAAGAACTTTGTTATTTGTAATATTTGTAATAATATGTAATGTATGTTAAATTATGCATATTAATGTATTGTTACATTAATGTAATTTATGTTATATTAATATTGTATATATTAAGACTATATATGTGCATATTAATATTATATATGAGTAATAATGTAATATATGTAATGATTTTAATGTATGTTATATTATGCATATTAATATACTAATACATATACTAATGTCACTAATCAATATTATATTAATATTATGTGTATTAATAAGAATATATACAATATGTGTATATTAATATCATATTACATGTATTAATAATGTAGCATATGTAATAATATGTAATGTATGTTATATTATGTATATTAATATCTTGTTACATCAATGTCATTAATTAATATATTAATATTGTGTGTACACATAATGTACACAATGTGTGTATTAATATTATGTATATTAATAATAGTGTGACATGTAATATGTAATATATGTTGTATTATGTATATTAATGTATTGTTATATTAGTATCATTAGTGTTATATTGATATTGTGTGTATTAATAAGAATGTACATAATATGTATGTATTAATATCATATTATGTATATTAATAATATAATGTATGTAATAATATGATCCTGACAACAACCCTGGGAGTTTGCAGACTCCCAATAATAATAAGAGAAACTCCCAATTTACAGATGAAGAAATTGAGATGAACAAGAGGTTAAGTGACTTACTGGTCACACAGCTAACAAATGTCTGAGGAGGGTTTTGAACTCAGCTCTTCCTGTCTCCAGGACTATATACACTATACCACCTAGTGATCTCAGAAGTCAAATCAACTAAACCTCCCTCTGTCTCATTTTCCTCATCTGTCAAATGATGACCTCTAAAGTTCTTCCCCCCTGTAAATCAGTGCTACTCTGAGCCTCTCCAAATGTTTTGCTTCTTTCCATAGGCTAGAACGATCTTCAAATATGGTCAGGATATATGGTCAGGAGATCATTGCAAACATACGTTTTATTTTGGGGAACACAAATCTAAATTTGCAAAACTCATAAGCAGCATTTTGAAAAAGAGCCGAGCTATCCTGATCTCCTGCATCTCTGGAGTGCACAAAGAAGGCTGCCCATTATTAGGAGAGATGTTTGTTATTAAGATGCCTTTTTTTGTGCATGTAAGCTAAGGATGCATTCTTTTTTGTTCTAAAGTATTTTCATGACTATAGGAATTGCATTGGCTTTTTGTCACTGATTTACGGAGTTAGAAGCATGTTGCCCAAGATCCAATAAGAATCATAATTAAGTTTCAAGGCCCTACCCTCCCCGCTCCCCCCAGGAGTCTTTAGTTTTAGGTACTAGTGATGGTCATGTCAGTCAACAGCAAATACTGTTCATTGGTAAGTTATCTAACTGCTGTCCCTATGGTTATTTGAAACAGTGTTTATGGCAAGAAAAACAGATGCGTGCCTCCATTTTTTAGCAATCATTTCATTTACATTATTGTAGTCATTTGGCATCTCCAGCGCTTAGCACCATGCCTGGGATACTGTAGGTGCTTAATGAATGCTGGTTTACTTGATTTGGCTATTGTTTTCTTGGTTTGCCACTCTCACATTTTCCAAGTTTTCCCATGTTTCCCTGAATTTCTTCTCTTTGTCCTTTCTTACAACACAGTACTATCCCAGGTATACTCACATCCCACACATTGTTCAGTCGATGGGAACCCATCTATTTGTTTCAAGTTTTTGGGTGCCCTCCCCCCACACTCCCCAAAGTGCTACTCTGTTTGATTGTAAGTGGGATTTTTCTGTCCTAGGCTTCCTTTGGGGCATATTCCCAGGAGCAGGATGATTGGGTCAAAGGGCTGTAATTGTTATTTATATAGTACAACGGAATCATCTTTGGCCTTGAAATGTTTCACTGAAAGGCAGCAATTGTTTGCATTTGCTACAATGTTGGTCCTGTGGCTATCCTTCAGATTGTTTATCCAAGTTCTGAAGTTTTTGTACAAGTTGCTGCTACATAGTTTCCTTTGTTGTCTCCTCTTTTGACTTCATGCTTATTTTAAACATTATTGTACAATGCAGTTTTATGTATTTTATACCAACTTTAAAAGAAAACTAAATATTTGATTTATTTTTATTTTCTTATTTGTGTTCCCAGTATCAGGATCATCATGGGCTTAACTGTTCCTTTAATAAAATATCAAAGCAAAATGAATTGACAAGCAGCCTGTGTTCCTGGGAAGTTAGCTTAGATCCGGACATGGAAAAAGGCTGATCTCTTTTTCCTTCAATTGATATCTATTTTAAGAAGATGTCAGGAAAGCAGAAATAGGATACAGATGAAACATACCTTAACTTGATCTACAGTTGAATAATAAGCCCAGGGAATACAAGGAGAATCTTCCCTTCCAGCGCCAGATCTTAGAGGGATTTCCCAAATATAAGTTTGTGTTTCACCTGAGTTAATTGAAGGTATGAGTATAGAGTTAGATCGGTTGTATTTGTCCAGTTTTATGACCCTTTCTTAGAAGTTTTTTTAGAGTGCTTTGATAACTCAGTGACTTGGTAAAGAAACATTCATAGGATTAGGTTAACTCCTCCCTCCCAAAGAAGCAACAACCAAAAAACCCCCTAGTATGTCTCTAATGGAATATAAATCACATTGTATTTGATTTTACCCACTATCCCCTTCAGGGCAGCTAGGTGGCCCAGTAGATGGAGTACAAAGAATAGCTGTAAAGGAAGATTAGATTTAGATGTGTGTGTGGGTATAGATAAAGGTGGGGCAGCCAGGTGACACAATGGATAGAACACTAGTCCTGGAGTCAGGAAGACCTGAGTTCAAATTTGGTCTCAGATACTTACTAGCTATGTGACCCTGGAAAAGTCCTTAACCCTGTTTGCCTCAGTTTCCTAATTTGTCAAATGGGGTAGACAAGGAAATGGCAAACTATTCCAGGACCTTTGCCAAGAAAACCTCAAATGGGTCATGAAGAGTCAGATGTGACTGAAATGAATGAACTACCCCTTCAAGTATTCAGAATCAACTGACAGTTACACCTACATTGTCTGTCCTGTGGTATCAGGAAGCTGGCTGCTCTGTTTCTTCAGGTTTGCAAAGAGATACCATAACAGATATTCTCTTACCTTGGATAACAATAATGCACACTTATATAGCCTTTTACAGATGACAAAGCATTTTTCTCCCTATAATCTTGTGAGGTAAGAAGAGCAAATATAATTCCCTTTTGAGAGATGGGAAAACAGAGGCTTGTTTAAGATGATACAAGTGTCAGAATCTTGGATTTGTCCCCACTCCCCAGCCCCACTTCTTGCCTTGAATGCTAATCTACTTTTCGGTAGACCTCATGGCCTCTCATGAAAACTAACACTGAAGTTTTATGTCCCATTTTCCTCACAACAACCTTGCGAACTAAAGGATGCTATTATTCTCTTTGACTTATTCTCCATCATGTGACTTTGGATAGGTCAGTACGCCATTATGGGCTTTTGTTTCTTCATCTATAAAATGAAGGCTTTGAATGAGATGGCTTTTGAAGTCTCTTCTCATCCCAGAGCTCTGAACTCATGAACTTCCTTTCTTGTGATTTTCCATTTCCTCAGCTACAAAATGAGAGGGGTCGGACTTAGGTGGCCTTTTCAACTGGCCTTTCCAAGTCTGTCTATCATCCCTTGGTCCTGTTAGACCCTTAGAGCTGGAGAGGTAACTCAGGTACAAAGTAGTTTAGCTCAAGTGGAGTTTCTTTTTTTTTTCTTCCTAGGTCAAATGGATTTTTCCCTTTTCCTAGCTAGCATTCTTTTCTTCTTCTCTCACTTCCTAATTTTTATCAGCTCTCCAGAAACTTCCTGCTCCACCAAAAATAGGCAATAGTTATTCTTCCTCCCCAGTGAAGTTCAGTTCTGCTTTCCACCGCTGTGTTTCCTCCATCTGTGATCTCTTTCCCATCTCCTCTTGGCTTCTCTGGCTTTCTTCACATTTCAGCTCTAAACCCACCTACTCCAGGAGGCCTTTCCCTGTGGTTCCAGCTGCTAGTGTCATCCCCTTGGAGGTTACATTCCATGTACCGTATGTAATCATTATATACAGAGCATGAATATACGTAATGAACAATGGGTACATGTACTCATTGTTTACATGTTATTTAGAATGTGAACTAGAGGGTAGAAGCTGATTTTGCTTTTTTTAGTATCCCTGGTACATAGGCATTAGTTTTTGATGGACTGATCTCTATATTTAACCCTTTGGACACCAACCTTTCACCCCTTCTCCTCATCCCCACACAATACTATAAATGTTAGATCTCCTTACTACCTTATTCATACCCCTGCATTCTACCTTATACTTCCTAAATTTACTCCAGTCCAACCCCCTTCCACCATATTTCGTGGAATCCTTAATTCATTAGGCATCAGATTCTTATTTCCTCCCCCCAGCTCCTCACTCTGACCTACTCCTCTGCCACCTCTTATGAAAACTTCTCCTCCTAATTCATCCTCGTCACTGAGATAGAAGATGAGAAATAGAACTTAATTTCCCATGCTACCACCCCTCTCTTTTTCTCATCATTTACCATACCATACCATATATGATATACCATTTGCCATATCATGTACCAAACTTTCAAGGTCATTGCTACTGTTTTTTACCACTTACTAAGACTCATTGTCACCATCTAAGTCTATTGTGGAACCTTCCTGAGTGAACCCAAGATTCAGGGGTGACTGTCTACCAGATCACTTAATTTCATTATAAAATATAAGCTCTTTAGGAGTAGGGATTGTTTCATTTGTATTTTTATTCTATCCTCAGTACCTAGTATATGCTTGGCACATAGTATGAGTTTAATAAATGCTTTTTCATTGATTGATGAGACTTTGATATTCTTAACTCTGACCTATTCTCCATTTCAGCAATCAAAGCACTCCCTGGACATTGTCAACACAAGCCACTGTTCCACTTACATCTCAGGCTTGATGTCCCACAGTCTCTTTCTCTGTCACTCCCCTACAATCATTGGTATTGTCCTTCACCCAGACCTTCCCTTTAATTCTTCATTCCTCTTACTTCACCCGGACCATTAGCAGCTCTCTTCTGACTAACTCTGATTCCTTATCTCTCCTGACCTCTGTCATTACCTACACCATTGTCCTCATGTCGTTTTTCAGTCTTCCTTTTTGAAGAAGACCAATGGCATTATGGATAATGTCTTGACTTGCTTATGAGTTGGACTGAAGTGAGGCAGAGTTGCACCAAGTCATCAGCCTCACTCTCTCTCCCAGAGTCATTGAATTCCAGTGGCAAGACAAAAGTCAAGATGACTGGTGATGACCCAAGATGTAGCGGATGATCTTGATGTCTTAGAAGCCTGATGGAACTCTGAGCGCTCTACAGTGCCTGCTTCACCTGCCTCCATGGATACTGAAACTCATTCACCCATTTGGATGGGAAAATCTTCACATGCTTGGGATAGACAGCCCTTAGCTTAATGAGAAGTTTGAAGTCTATGGGTCACCATAGATGGTTTAGCCCATCCCCCTATGTGTGTGGGCACTGCACATGCTACAGCTTCTTGGAACCACAGGTGAGCCTTGGGTGGAGGTGGACACAAAAGGTGAATAATGAAAAGGCTCTGCCAACCCTCACACCATAGATGTTAAGTCCTACCTGAGCACCCCATATCCCGACTTTTGTTTTCAGCTGCATCGTCATTCTTGTCCTAGTCTAGATTCATGTTACCCTTTCATGCTCCATACTTAGCCTGCTTTTAGCCTCACTTCCCTCATCCTGTCAGGGTTGTTGTGAGAATCAAGGTAATGCAAGTAAAGTGCTTTCGGAAACTGCAAATGCTGTACAGATGCTGATACATACTAGAGATGCTGTATAATGATAGTTGTAATACAAGTGACTAATCCTTCAACCTGGATTCCTTAAAGATGTGATCCCACTCCTCTTTCCGAAAAGAACTATCATCCAACCATCAATTCCCCTCAAGTTTAATTTATAAAGGAGGTTCTAAGGAACTTCTTATATTCTTGTATTGTATGTTATAAGTATAATCATTATATTATCATAATGTTAAATTATATAGCATAATTACATTATATATTACATTATATTACTATAATTCAATGAATCTTCTCCAAATGACTACCTGGTTGTGTTGGAACTACCACAGAATTAGGAGTTTTAACTCCATGGGCATGTATTGAGTAAGCTCTTGATGCCATATTTTTAAAGACAATCTTAACTCTGCCACCAACATATCCAAAAAGTTGTGGACCTAGTGGGAAGAAAAAGAAAGAAAAATTATTTAGGAAATCAAAAGGCACAGAATACATTGAAATCGTTATGGGGCAAAATACCATTCATCTTCCTTATTATGTAGAGTAAGAATTCTTCCTACTTGAGACTAGAGAATTTAGAATTCCAACAGATTTAGCCCTTACTAGAAAATGACTTTCTCTGAAGATGGAGATTCAAATTGACTTCTTATGATCCAAAGTTCTGGAAGACCTTCCCAAGACCTCATGGACTGCTGCAGGCTCATGATCTGATTGTGGATGATTTTCTCATTGACTCATATCAGGAGCCCCAAGCTTAGAGTAGGATCCTCCCAAGAATCACTCTTCAGTTCCCTGTCTCTTCTCTTTGCTCTGGGCTTACTCTTCTAGAACTTAAGTGAGATGTAGGGGTCACTAGAAATCTCATTCCTGCCTTGGTCCCTCTTTTCTCCTGGGAGAAATCTATGGATACCTTTACTCTTTTTTTGCTTGAAGCTTTAATTTATTAAAATAAAAATGTCAAGAATAATTGAGTCCACAGGAAACCCAAGAAGCAGGAAATAGGTAATAGATATTATGATCTTTTATGGTCAACCCCTCTTCTCCAATGAGTAGTTTTCAAGAGATCCCCAAAGAATTGAATTTTCCCTGTGTTTTCAGAGTCCCTTCAACAATCACCAAAAATCCAAAGATAGCTTCTCACTGCCTACCATAGTGATACACATTTTGTCTCATCTTTCTATATTGAATTGATGTCCCAGTTATCCATATATACATTTCTCATTGAACATCTGTATATTTCTTCTGAGAGTCAGCTTTGGGTCTTTGAAAAATAGTTAATAAATTGCTAAGTCCTTCTAGTGTTTCTTGCAATGGAGTGTTTTGGTTGGGGGAGGGCTTGAGGCTGAAGAATTTGGATAGCACGGTAAGATTTGAAAAGTACTTTATACTTATTATCTCATTTTATTCTCACAACACTGTAAGGTAGAGGTTCTGTCATTATTACTATTTTACAGATGAGGAAACTGAAGTTAAGTTCTTTGTCCAGGGTCACAAAGCTAGTAAGTGGCAGAGGTGTGATATGAGCCAAGGTCTTCCTGACTTAGGTCTAGTACTCCATGTTTTGTTCTACCGAGATCCTTAAGAAGCAAACCTAACTTAGCTGCTAAGAATCAAATCGGATTAATGACGCTAGAAACCATGTGAAGAACCTCAGTGCTATCAGTCTGGAGTGAGAGAACTGTAATAGTGTAATGATAAATGGCAGTCAGCTAGATGGCTCAGTGCATAGAGTTCTGGGTCTGGAGTCAGAGAGACCTGAGTTCAAATTTGGCCTCAGAAACTTACTGGTTGTGTGACCATAGGCACGTCACTTAACCCTATTTGTCTTAATCTATGAGAGAAGGAAATGGTAAGCAACTTCAGTGTCTTTGCCAAGAAAACCCTATCGACAGTATTGGTGCATTAATCATCCAGTGGATCACAAAGAATAGATCTAAACACCCACACCAATGATAAATTCAGTATTTCCGAGTGATATAGAATACAGCATTTTATTTCACTTGAGGACCTTTTTTTTACTGGTTTGGGATTAGTTTATGCTTTTTTACACAAAGTACAGGAACTCAATTATAGACTTTTTTTTTTAACTTTTAATGAATAATTTCTCCTGTGTGGGGCTGGAAATAACTAGTCAAATATCTTGACTATTTCTATGAGTCAATAAAAAAATGAGGAACATTTTATTTCTTAGAATTGCTTAAAAAAATAAAACTCATGATTTAGACTTTCCGGTTTAGTATCATGGAATAGTACCTAGAATTCCCAAATGTTCCTCCTCTTCTTTTCTCTCTGTTGGAGTACTGAATGTACTATCTGTGTATTGACGGTACACAGCTTTCTTGTACTTTGAGCCTATGAAGAGATCTCCTTTATCTAAAAATGCATTGGAAACACTTAAAGAAAAAAGAAAGAAAAATTTAAGGTTAGATACCATAATAATTTTTTTTAAAAGAAGAAAAAATTTAAGTTGTACAAGACTGGGTAATCAATATAGGAATCGCGTCTTATCTAAATTTTATATCTCCTCCAATGCCTACCAAGCACAGAGCAGGTACTTGATAAATGTTTATCAACCAAGTACTAATTTTCAGCATAATCCTATCCTAGAGAGACAAGAATAACCCCTTCAATAGTAATATGGTAGCTGAGAGTTTGGCTTAACCAATCATCAAGATATTTCACATATGAGAGAATCTGCAACTGTTTTTACATTTATTTCTGCCTGTAGCTCCAATAATGCTACTCAAATGTCTTCTAAACATATCCTTTGATTTTCAAAAGTCTTCAACAACTCTGAATCTCCTTCCCAATGAAAGACTTTTGCCTTAGCCTTTGTTATTATTTGACTCATATTTTCAAGTATTTATTCATTTGCTCATTCATTTTTTTTTAACAATAATAAATAACACAGGATTTCCATCATCAAGGAACTTAGGATCAAGGAGAATGAAACATGTATGCAGATAAGTGGAATATAAAGTAGAATTTGATAAGCAAATAAGGAGAGTATAAATGAGACTGTGCGAGGAAGAAATTCCTTCCATTGGAGAGGGATGCTTGCATGCGCTATTCTGGTTGCCTAAAATACCTTATATCCTCATTCTATTACATTATAAGTTTTGAGACTCAGATGATATGATTTTTGTGAATATGCTTTACAGAATGTATTGGTGTCATTAATCAACAGATTACACAAAAGATGACCTATCAATATTAGAATTCAGCATTTCAGTAGCTTTCCAATCTGTCAAAGTTTTGCTGACTACTGTACACTTTATTTATTAGCATTTGTTTCATTTATATAAAATCGTTTGTCTGTGGTTACATGCCTACTCGTGTTAAATGGGAAGTTTCTAAAGTGGCCTTGTCTTTAATGTTCTTGAATACCTCCCTGTAACCTATATAAGGAGAGATGGTTAAGATGCCATAAGAATCAGGTGTGTCAATTGTGGCAAAAATTTTTGACACTTGAGACTTAAAAATACTTGGTTATTTTCTACTTCATACTTTGTGACTTTTTCTGTGTTTTTGTGGTGAATGTTCCTTAGCATTCTAAAGGCTTCTCAAATAATGAATGAAATAAAACCTGTGATTCTACCTATAAGGATGGGATGGGTCAAATGATGCAAAAGCATCATTAACATATTGTATGGCAAACTCAAGATCCAAAAAGGACCTTGACAGGCTAGAGCCCAAAGCTGAATCTAACAAGATGAAATCAAATAGATGTAATTGTAAAGTCTTATAAGTAGATACAAAAATATCAAATCTATAAGTGCAAGTGCCATGGTTAGACAGGATTTTGTCTGAAAAAGACCTTGGGTTTTAATGGACCCAGAATTCAATGTGAATCAGGTTGGTGATGTAACCAAATAACATCAACAACTGATGTGACCTTGGGCTTTATTCTACTTTAAGATTCTTAAGATGGACAGAAATGTATTAATACATTTCAGGAATTAAGAAGTGATGATCTGGCCAAAATAAATGGGAACCAAGTGAGATACAAGATTTCAGAGTAGATAAAATGGAAATTTGCCTGATAGAAAATGGGAAAAGACATAGACCTAAAGCATTAGAGCAAGTAAGTTCATGGAAATTTAAACCAATTAGAAAAACTGATGTGCTTCCTTAAAATATTCTCTCCTGACTAGCTGAAAGAATAATAATTCTACTCCATGGGAAATCAAATGAGTTTGGAGCTGCCAAATTACTTGTATTGTTCCTGTAAATTATGCAGTCCTTCTTCCCAGTCCCTAGTTGGGGAATAATCCCATTCCACCTCCTGAGCAGCAACGTAGTAGACTTTCTCATGTAGATAGAGCGTGTTTTCAGCTGTAGACGTCTCACACTGTCTCACTCGGTATTTCTGCTTCATGCCTCCTGTGTAGTGGTCTGTTGTTAGGCACTCAACATCAAAAAGCCCTGAGGAGGCAAATCATGACAACAGCAATAATTTCACATGGTGAAACCCACACTTGTGGCAAGTAGCATATGATAAGAAACGTACGGATTGGAATCATAACTAATCCTTAGGTCATGCTTTTAATTTTTACATACATTCTCTTTTGTCCATTTATTTTTGGGGGGGTGTTAGTGTTCCCTTTGAGGGGAAGGTAAAAGACACTGGATGGGATAGGAAAGGCTGGAGTTAAGGTTCAGTCTCATTTCTTTCAGGTCCCAGGTTTGTGATTCTATTACAATGTGAATGACTGTTCCTAGGATGAGAAAATTATCTGATAGACATTAGGATGGGAGAACAATGATCTCAATACATGATAACCATAGAGTGAGTACCCTGGATATAAGGGGTACCCTGTATTTTGGAAAACTGTGACTTTGGAGTTTTAACAGTGCTCTTAATCAATCAATTAATAGACAAAAATTTATGAAATAAATACCTATTATGTGTCAGAATTTGTCCTAAGTTCTAGGTGTACAAAGTCAGAAGTGAGCCCTCAAGGAGCTTATAGTTTAACATATAGAAAAATATTTAGAATTTATACAAAATGAATACAAGATAATTGGAAGAGAGGGCATGCCTAGTTGGGGAGAAGCAGGAAAGATTTTATATAGAGGTGCTGATTGAATCTAAAGGAAGCCAGAGATTCCAAGAAGTGGAGGTAAGAAAGAAAAACTTTCCAGGGATACGAACCAGAGATGCAAAGACAAGGATGTGGGAAACAGAGTGTTGTGCATAGGAACACCAGGGAGGTCAGTGTGTCTGGACCATAGAGTGAGTGGAGGGGAAGCTGTGCAAGGTAGGAAGGGGGTAAATTGTGCAAAGATTTAAATATCAGGAAATTTATACTGGATCCTAGAGGTAATAGTTATCTGGCAGTCATCCCCTAATAACATGGAAGAGTCTGAAAGGCACACCAAAAGAAAATAAGGAGACCCCCTTTGCAGTGGGTACCCCACACAGTCATCACTGATCCATCTACCAGATGCACTCACTTTCAGTGTTTAGAGACTGGTTAGAGTATAGGGTAGAATGAAACATGGGAGATCCAAAGCAAAAGGAGTTATACTGAGATATTTCCACTTTCTCTAGAATCTTCTGGGGAAGGTGCTCACCACTCAAGCGTTCTGGGCACAGCTTGACCAATGAAACAGGGGAGTTCATTAGAATAAAAATTACAAGGAAGGGAAATAATCATAGGTCAGACTACTCACCTGCAGAATCGGGTGTCATAAGGAGTGTAAGAGATGTCTGAGGGAAAAGGTTTGCTGTGTCCCTCCGTTCTTCTTTAGAGAGGAATGTGTTTCCTGTAAAGTATATCCCATGTATATCAGCTTCATTTCCAGCACTGAATAAATGCCATGAAACAGTATCTCCTAGGCACATTTCAAGTCCAGGTTGAGTCCAATACATGAATCCGTTCATAGCTGCAAAAATATTGTGATGATGAAAAAATCTGCCCCAAACTGCTCACTAGAGTGTTACTTCCCAAGTATGTTGCTTTGATATCCCAGAATCAGCTCATATTTATGCTAATTAAAGAGGACCCCCTCTTCCTTATTTCTGCAATGGGAGGAATGTATCTGGAGCAAGGATCACAGATGGTGAACCCATTTGTGTATTTCTCAGGCAACCCTAGGAGCTAGATGTAGGTGCAGAGCAGCCTGAGATGTATGTGTTTGCAACAGAGCTGAGGAACACATCATTGACATTCTGCCATTGTGTTCTCTGGCTACCCCACCCCTCACTTCTTCCTATATCTCCAAACGGCCATCTCTTCTGGATATAGGGCATCCATGTTTTCAAGTAGTTCTTCTGAGGCATCATTACTTGATGAAATTCATTACTTGTTCAGACTACCCAGGAGAAATGCTTTCTTGCATCTCCATGGGATTTAAAGCTGAGAATGAGTTTACAGAAACTCTAGTCTACCCATTTCAATTGACATATGAAGAAACTGAGGCCCAGAAAAGTATGTTCCTTTTTTTGAGCCAGTTGAGATTAAGTGACTTACCCAGGGCCATGTAGCTAGTAATTTTTTGACGTCAGATTTAAACTCAGATCTTCCTGACTTCAGGGTCAGTGCTGTATCCACTGTGCCACCTAGCTACCCCCATAATTGTTAAAGGTAGCTAGTAGTTGAGTTAGAATTTGAATCCAGATCCTTCAATGCCAAATTGAGATAAATTCTAGTAAATGATCATACCCTGCACAGCCTGCCCTCATTCAAAACAAAGTCAAGTGCAAGTCATGTCATTATTTCTGTGATGGCATGGTCTTCTTCAGCAACAAAGGACTAACACACATACCCTTCCAACTGTAACATCAAACTGAATATCTTGGAGTTAGTATATATAATAATTCATAATACACTATATAGATCCGATACTGGAACATAGCTCTTTAAATCTACTGTTTAAGAGCATTATTAAAATATATCCACTTCTTGTCCCTCCTCCTATTTGTTGTACTGATTTTCCCATAATGACCATGAAGAGGCAGTCCTTACTGAGCTATAATCTCCTTGAGAATGTGGTCTGTACCTTTCTACACGTTGTAACTTTTAGTTAGTGTGAGTATTTCACATTTCTGGTATTTATCATGGACAATCAATAGCATTTTTAAATGGTCCATTTTCTGTGTAGATTGAAATTATTAGAAAACAAAATGACTGGCATCTCAGGCAGAGAAATAGCATAGCATGGTGACTGTTGTGCCTGATTTGGAGTCAGGAAGACCTAGGATTAAGTCCCATCTCTGAAATTTACTAGTTATGTGACTGTAGGTAAATTACTTCACTCTGAATTTCAATTTTCTTATCTATACCGCTGGAAAAATGGTAACTCTTACACTTACCTCATGTGCATGTTGTGAGGATCACATGAAAAAACACATACAATACTTCAAAGATTTAAATACTATTATTAAATACTAAATTGAATAGCACAGAGTGTTACACCTAGGGCCATTATTTTAAATCAATACAATTTTGTTTCAAATTAAACTAATGGGGAAAACTGTAGATAATCTTGTCCAATAAAAATATGTATTCTGTGTTGGTATTCAATGGACCACTGCTTAATTTGGAACTCACAGTGCATCTTATTGGATTCTTGAAAATCAGCATCTTCTTTATCCACCTGGTCAGGTTCCTTTGTAAACATTTTGATATTTTCATCCAGGTACAGGCTTTCATTCTCATCGAATACTATGGGGAACAAATAGAACTCCTTGTCTACTCCTATCTGTGAAACACAATATCAAGAGGAAATATCAAATGAAGCCTGAGCAGATGTCCTCAAATAATTACATTTGTGTTGAAGCAAGTGCAAGCTGAGTGTGTCCTTTTTCAGGGTGTCCCAGAGCTTTTTGCAAACTGAAGCTTGGGAGTGAATGATAGCCACTGAAACAGGAGTTCTTAACCTGTGAACCATAGATCCCCAAGGGGCCCATGAACTTGGATGAGAAAATAATTACATCTTTAATTTCACTAAACTTTAACTTAAATTTGTATTTCCTTTGCTTATGAACATAGGCAAGCAAACAATATTTTGAGATAGGCTTTATCAGTTTGTCAAAGGAGTCAATGAACCCCCCAAAAGGTTAAGAACTCCTGCACTAGAATTTTTCGTTTAGAGTGGACTTAAGGGCTGGAGATCCAGAATTAGGTGTCCCTGTTGGTCTAAGCTGGAAATGCTGTCTCCCTCCTTGGATTTCTCATAATGCTTTTGTAGTTGTTTCTAATTTGCATGATATTTGTTTGAATCAATGCATTTCCTCTTCTAACCCTTTTGTAGACTTTGAGTGGGATTGGAACTAGGAGACTGGAAAGAGTATTGACTACAGTCAAAAGACTTGTCTTCAGATTCCTCTTTTGAGATCATTGTTCATGGTAGCAGAGACATTGTGCAATGATCCACCAGAATGGACTTAGCTCTTCTCAGCATTACAATGATCCAAGACAATTCCAAAGGGCTCATGATGGAAAATGCTATCCACATCCAGAGAAAGAATTGATGGACTCTGAGTCCAGATTGAAGCATACTATTTTCACTTTTTTAGGTAGTTTTTTTTCCTTTTGCAAACTATAATTTTTTCCAAACTGTTTCTTCTTTCATAAAATGACAATATGGAAATAGGTTTTATAAGATTGCACATATATACCAGATGTCAAATTGCTTACCATCTTAGGGAATGGGGAGGAAAGGGAAAGAGGGAGAAAATTTGAAACTCAAAATTTCATGAAAATGAATGTTAAAAATCATCTTTATGTGTAATTGGAAGAAATAAAATACTATTAAAAATATCCAAATTCCTGCTTTGTTACTTACCACCTAGGTGACTCTGGGAAAGTCACTTAATCTCTCCATGCCCCAGTTTCCTCATGTGCAATTTTAGGACTTTGGAGAAATCCCTTAATCTTTCTAGATCTCAGTTTCACAGCTAGTCAAAATGAGGGGTTTGGACTTAATGACCTCTGAGATCTTCTAGCTCTAAATCAGAATCTAGCTCCAGGGTCCTATGACTCCTGGAGGGAAACAACAGCAAACATTTCTTAGACCCTTGACATGTAAAATCATAAGATCCCTGATCTAAAATTGGAAGAAGCCTTAGAAGTTATCTGGTCCAACCCCATCATTTTACAGACAAGCAAAATAAGGGTGAAAGGTATATATGACTTTCTCCAAGTCACAGAGGGAGAGAATCAGTCTTTGACCCCAGGTCCTCCCACCCATTTCACTGTACGCTTGTCAAAATGGCTTTGTAGAACCTTAAAGTGCTATACAAATGAGAGCAATTTTAGATTAATTTTTTTTCAGCTGAATTGAGGTCATCCTGTTTACTGAATAAAATTTGACATGTTAACAAGACTGTCTCTCAGTAAAAGGAAACTGAGATGAATGTGCTGATATAAATTAATCTATCAACCAATAAGCATTCAATAAGTGACTATTATTAATCTAGTACTGTTGAAGGTTTCATGAAAACAAGGATTTTCCCTGCCCTCAAGGAGTTTACATTCTCACAAAGGAGCCAACTGCAAATGCAAATATTTAGAATTGTGACGTAAATCAAAAGCAGATGCAAGATAATGTTGAAAGGATGGGATGTTCAGGTACTGTGATAACAGTCATGGAGCATGAAAACAGATTGATAAATGCACAATAAAAGATGAGAGTAGAAAAGGGAAATATAGTCCTTGCAGTTATATTATATATTCCTCAAATTAAGAGGCAAAAGTAATGATGGAGTCAGGATTCGAAGGAATCATAGCTTTAAGACCCACTTTTTCCTACCTTTAAGAGGCTATTTTCTAGTACTGGTTGTTTTCGCACTTTATTTCTATCCAAGTTTCTAGCTCTTCATTGGTGGGTGCTTTGTTTTTCTCCTTCCTGCTAGCAAAATGCAGCTATTTGGCCACCAATGAGGAAGAGAAAGTTAAGCAACATTTCCATGGTTAATTTTTCTAAATGGAATGAAATTATTTGAAAACAAAATGAGTAATTCCACAAACTTAGTTGGTCAAGCCCAAAACGAATGTTATTTTCATATTTGGATAATATTCTTTCTTTGATATAATATATTATATTATTCTTTCTTTGGTATGATGTATTAAATCATAATCTAACCTAATTTAACCTAATTGCGTGGCATAATTCAGATTTCATGGAAGACCTTATTGTCAACTTATCTTGGAATGAGCATATTCTTTTGTAATTAATTAATTTATTTGTTTTCAGTTTTTACAGTCACTTCCTTCTTAGATTCCTCCCCCCTCCCCGGGATGGCATGCAATCTTGTATAGGTTCTACACATACATCTTATTAAATGCATTTTCATCTTAGTCATGTTGCATAGAAGAATTAAAATGAATGGGAGAAACCATGAAAACAAAACAAAATATAACACAAGAGAAAATGGTCTGCTTCATTCTGCGATCTGATTCCATAGTTCTTTCTCTGGATTTGGAAGGCATTTTGCCTCAAGAGCCCATTGGGAATTTTTTAGGTTCTTGTATTTCTGTGAAGGGCTAAGTCTACCAGAAAAATGGAATATACATATTCAAATGAAGAGGATTATAGAATCAAAGCTAGAAAGGGATCTCAGAGATCATCCAGTCTAGCTCCCTTTGTTTTACAGAAGAGAAAACTGAGGGCTAGAGAGATAAGGTGAAAAGAACTGAAGAGTCTTTCAAAACTCCAAAGATCTATGATTTCTCTGTTGGCAATACGTTCTCCATCAGTATGGATGATGACTATTTCACCTCTTGATACACAGTCTTTGTAGGTTTCTATAATTCAAAAATTATCACCTGTAATCAACTATCTGGTGATGAACTTCTTTGTACTTAGCTAGATTGATTCTTGGATGATAAGTACATAGTCTGTCACCAAGATCCTACTTGAAACTTTTCCAACCTGTTATAAACTACCAAAGTTGGTATTCTGCCAGAATAGCCTTCAAGAACTCACAATGATACAGAGAAGTAGAATTTTAGAGGAGCTACATAATACTTACGTCAATAGCTGTGCAACAAACTTTTTATTGGGTTATTTTGGAAGGAAGACCTAAAAATCTAGAATTCTCTCTTTTGGATGATGAAGACTCTAACAGATGGTTTGATGAACAGAAACAATCCCAAAGAAATCAAACAAAAGATCTATATATTAAAAAATATTTATAGCAGCTTTTTCCATAGTAGCCAAAAATTGGAAATTAAATGGTAGTTCTTTTATTGAGGAAGGGCTAAGCAAATTGTAGTATGTTAATATAATGGAAAATTATGATGACACAAGAAATGACAAAATGGACAATTTCAGAAGAAACTAGAAAACCTTCATCAACTGATGCAGAGGAAAATGAATATAGAGAAATTTATACCATAATTTATATAATGTTGCTTATACAACATTATAGAGAAAAATGATTTTGAAAGAATTTTTGTGAAAAGGTGCTTCTCAATTAATTCTTCTAAACATGAAGGGAGCTAGCAGAAGTAATTTACTTGGAAGATTGATGGAAACCATTCTTAACCGTAGAAAGTCATAAGAGCAAATTCTGTTTTTAAGGAATTTTCTTATAAGAACTCTTATCAGTGCAATAATAAAACATCAGTCCAAAAGATGAACAGATACACTGCTTACAACCCAACAGATGTGATGATCTTAAAATACAGAAAGGAATAGACATTTTAATTTGAACATGGTTAATGTAGAACTATATAAATATGTATGTATTGATTTTTTTAAGATGCTAAAAGGGCAAGAGGCAGATTAATAAAAAAATACTTGTTATTTGAAAGATAAAAATAATCTGAAAAAATGAGACATTAATAAACTCCTAAAAACATTAACTTAATGTTGGAATTAACTTTTGTAAACAGATAGTCCAAGTCCCCCATTTTATAGATGACAAAACTGAGGTCCATAGAGGTTAAATGACTTGCCCAGAATCATAAAGGAGGTAGATAATAATAGAGCCTAGATTTGAACCTGGGTCTCTGACTCCAAATGGAGCATTCTTTCCATCATACCCCATTACTATCTTATAACTTACCTGTCTGCCTTTAGAATTCAAACTTCCTTTCCTACATATGATGAGAGGGCCAACAAGCCCAGTAAACATGTCTTTAATGGGATTTACGCCAGAGTAGTACATCTTGGTTAAACAGTTGGGATCATCGTATGTCGGTCCCACTTCATCTGGGACAGTCCATTCATAGGTAAACTTTGTTTGGGGTGCCACGTGTGAGGAAGAAGGAGCAGAAGCAACGCCTAAGACAAGATGAACATTAAGAGGGTAGAAATGTTACCCAGTACTCCAAGTGGAGTGTAGGCTATGTCCGTACTACAGTAACTCCCTTCTGAACTCAGTCTTTTGGATTAGAATGGACAAGAATCTTGGCGATCATGTGGGGATTGTAGGTGGTTAAGGGATTTTTGTCATGTCTGAAACTATATGTCTCGTTCTTTACCTTGAGTCCATATGCCTTCTGTTAGGGGATCACTATCAAAAAGTGTTAAACCAGTATAGAATATTGGGAAAAGGGCTTTCTTCTCTTGTCGTAATATTTTCTTAATAAAATCTGACTAAGCTAGGAAATTGGTTAAATCTAGTTCTTAGCACACAGTGGACATTCCATAAATACGCACTCATGACGATTAAACTCACCTCTGGATGCGAGTGAATGGAGTGAATTGTAATGGGAGCCTTCGTTACTCTTATTGAATCTCACACCAGTTGGTTGAATGCTAAGGGGAAAGGGACTCTTATTAAAGAAAGTAACTTTGATGGTATCTCCAACTTCTGTCTTAATGACGGGACCTAGAGTTAAACAAAGAGTGATGTGAATGAGTTATGATCATTCCCCCTCTCTCCCCATTCACCTGGTATTTATTTTGTGTTTGTGTATACACACACACACGCACACACACACACACACACACACATATATATATATATATATATACACCTTCTCTCTCTTAATGGAATAAAACTTCCTGGAGGAAAGGAATGGATTCATTTTGTCTTCGTGACCTTACTACCTTGTACAGTGCCTGGCACAAAGGAAGCGTAACTTTGCCAGCTTATTAATAAACATTAAGAAATGTTTGTTAGTTCTTTTTGAGAGAAATATAACTGTATATGCTATAGATAAGTACATTCACCTCACATGAGGGTGGCAGACGGTTTGGGAGGTCATTGACTTTGACCCCACCTCTATTTTGTTGCTATTAAAACAAAAGAAATAAATTCAATACATGAATGGGTCAGCTAGTTTTCAAACATACAAACCCAGAATATTCTTCCAAGAGTACAAACTGCTCTCGTAACCCATAGCTACTCTGTTATAAATGCAACTCTCTGGTTACAAGGGAGAGGAGACCTCTAATCCTTCATTATCAAAGGCATGTGTCCAAAAGTTTTGTCTTTGTATGTGAAAGATAACACCTGGAGGTGAGGGTAGAGGCAATACTCCTGTTATGAATATTGTTAACTCAGTTTGACATCTTGTCCAATAAATATTGAATTAAATTGATGAGTTAGACAAAAACCTTATTATGGGCAGGGTAGGTCGGAGGGATGGGGAATCACCAATACTTCAGTATCTTTATGATGTCATTGATGTGTATTACTCTGTCAATGAACATTTATTAAGTGCCAGCTATATGCCAAGCACTATGCTAAGCACTGAGTATTACCTCTAATGACATAGATAATAACAGCTCATCCATGCAGACATTTAGATGATCCTGTGACCCTGGTATTGTTGTTGTATAGATATCGTTACTAAAGGTTCCTTGGTTATATATGCTATCCTTGACATGAGCTTTAACTTTTGTTGATTTGGAGTGCTTTCCTTCCTTTGCACCCAAGTGATTTGCTAAGCATGGAACCAATAAATAATTTATGTCTAGGAACAATGTTTAATTTCAAGAATGTACACATGAAGACTCACTATTGAAAAGAGCAACCAAAGTTCACTTCTGTAGCATGTATTCTGAAATGAGACCCACACCCAGAAGACTGGCATGGTTCCGGCAAGAATGCCACTTTTATGAAACATTACATATTTTTCTTCTATTTGGTGATAGTGATAAAAAAAGGAAAAAGAGGAAAAGAACATCAGTAAAACCTATAAAACACACACAAGAAAGCAGAAGGAAATTGAGAAGGGGACGTAGATAAGCAGAGTAGTTACTAAAGTGTTAAACTGAATATAAACTTTAGAAGAAAAAAACTACATAAATTCAGTTTCATATCCACTCCTTTTTTTCTCTTCTGTACCGCTTACTCTTCAGACTTTCCCTCCTCCTTCCCAGCAGGCTTCTCCACCCTGTAGCTCTCTCTTTGGATTGTTGAATTCTTGGCCCAAACCACCATTTCATGCAGTGCTGAGGCCACGTTCTCTTTGTTTCTAGCACCACTCCCTACTCTCTAGACATTTCTACCGATTCCTCAGAAGCCTGTAGTAGGCCATTTTCTCTCATTGGAGTGTAATATTCTTGAGGGTCATGGTCTGCATTGTTTGCATATGTATGTATTCCCAATGCTTAGAGCAGTGCCTGGTACGTATTAAGTGCTTGACAAATACTCTCTTGCTCACTCACTTCCTTCACATCTATGGCTACAGGTTATTGTATTTGTGCTTCATTTTTGAAGACGACCATGACATCAGGGAAATGATGGCATGACTTGCAGTTGACTTTGATTTGAGTAAGGGAGGTCTGTGCAGGTCACCAGCCTCACTTCTCCAGAGTCATCTGGGTCCAGTGACCAGATATTCATCAGGATGATTGGAGGTGGCCCCGAAGACAGTGGGAGACACTGGCCCTTTTCAGCTAAGGCCTTTACGGGTTCTTACTTAGAGTGAGGTAATGCCCAGACAGTGAATAGAGTTCTTTAAGAAGTGAGTCAAGGGACAGACCCTCTAATTAGAAAAATAAAAAAAAAACAAGCTGGGAGGGGAAGATCCTCAGGGTTGCTGTTCCAAAGAGAGGCAGTTACCATTGACATTCACTCTAAGCCAGGAGTGCCCAAATTGTAGCCATTAAGTAGAGCTTGGGCTGGGACCCATTATGTTCCAATCTATAAGTTTCACAGTGAAGTTTCACTGGATTTAAGGTTTTATAAAAGCAGAAAAGAAGGAAGGAAGGAAGGAAGGAAGGAAGGAAGGAAGGAAGGAAGGAAGGAAGGAAGGAAGGAAGGAAGGAAGGAAGGAAGGAAGGAAAGAGAAAAGGAAGGAAAACTGGGTAGCTTCTGGCCATCAAAATTTACCTTCCTTTGGAGAGGAGAAGGAGAAAGAGAAGGAGAGGGAGAGGGCAAACTGAGTTACCCAACTAGCTGAGTCCCTGTTCAAGCAGCTTGGCCTACTCATAGGCTGTTTGTCCTTCATTTTTGAAGAGGACCATGGCATTAGGGAAATGATCTTTCTATACCTATACCCGTACCTATAGTCATACTTATATGTATATTGTTATTAAGTCTGTCTGACTCTTTGTGATCTCATTTGGGGTTTTCTTGTCAAAGATATTGGAGTGGTTTTCCATTTCCTTCTCCAGCTCATTTTTCAGATGAGGAAACTGAGGTAAACAGGGTTAAGTAACTTACCCAGAGTCACACAGCTAGTAAATATCTGAGGCCAGATGTGAACTCAAGTCTTCCTGACTCCAGGCCTCAGTGTTCTATGTACTATGTCACCTAATTGCCCCACCTGTATCTATACCTATACATATATCTATATCTACGTTTATATCTATTCTTTGCAGATTGAAATGTTTCTGTTTATTGTTTGTTAAGTTTATAATAAAAAGTAAATTAAAAAAATAACAACAATCAGTAACTTAGGTTCATTGATAAAGAACTGGATACTGCCTTAGAGATGAGATTACGGAGTCCAGTGGTGTTAAACTCTTTTATGAATAATATCTCATTTTTTCCCTAATTAGACATAAAAGCAATTTTTAACATTTAAAAAAAATTGAGTTCCAAATTCTCTCCTTCCCTCCCCTTCCTCCTCCCTTATATGGTAAGCAATTTGATATAGGTTATACATGTAGAATCATGCAAAACATATTTCCATATTAGTCGTAATGTGAAAGTGCAGCTCAAAGGAAAAAAAAAACCAAAATCAAAATCAAATAAAACCAATCACCAGTGGTGTAAAACTCCAATAGAAACAGAGACTGCCAAAGTTTGCATAAGGATACCTGTAGGCTACATATTGATTTGGAAAACCACATATTAATATTATCTATATTCTATTCTATTTTCATTTATTTATTTTTTAAAATATTTTCCAGTTATATTTTATCCCAATTACATTTTCATCTGATTCAGGAAGCCCTTGGGAGGGTTACAGCCTAGATGTGGCCTGTGGCTGTGTGACACTTCTTGTCCATTTTTTCATTTTATAGATTAAAAAACTCATACCCAAAGACATTAACAGTGATTGGACCAAAGCATCATGGATAGTAAGTGGCAGAACTGGAATTTGAATCTCTCATTTCAAATCCAGTCCTCTTTTCACTGTTCTCCACCAGTCCTACCTAGGATGCCCAGATGTTCTTCTTCAGGGAGTCTGTCTTTGCGGTGGGTGAAGTTATCATCTCTGTACTCGTGGAAAACCAGCTTTTTATAAGTTCCTCCAATTCTATCAGGTCCTTGTTTAAAAAATACCTCTGAGGAGCTGTGCAAATAAATCAACAATGAACAGCTGCTTAAATTCCAAAGTTGAATATCAAGAAAAACCAAGAGTTCAAATGGGAAAGATGACTGTTTTAGAGGTAAAGACTACCTTGATGGTCAATGATCATTTTAGTAAAATTTTAGTTATTTCAAATACAAGTCTATGGGTGCACATCAAAGAGATTTCTAACTGATGCTTACATAAAAGGAAGACTGACCCAGGGGCTGGATGCCGGACCTGGGTTCTTGACCTACTTTTAAATTCCATGTATGACATTATTTCTGTGACCATCTAATTTCTCTGAGTCTCGGACAACTCTCTAAGTTTTATCTATTAAACTAGAACAATCTACCTCATTGGTAAAGGGAGTTCATATACTGGTGGAAAGACATAATTTGTATCTATAATTTATGTCAACATCAAATAAGAGGAAAGAACCAAGCATTCAAATACAATAATAGTAATAATAAATTACTAGCATTTGCATAGAAACCATGTGCCAGGCACTGTGCTTTATAAACAGTCTCTCACTTGGTCCTCACAAAAACCTTGTGAGGAAATTCTGGAGCAGCAGAAGCCACAGAACAACAGAGTGGAGGAGATTTCTGTTCCAGAGAGACCTGAAAAGCCAACAGGAAAGGCCTGTCATGCACCAGACCAGAGCAGAGTTCAGCTCTGCCTTGACCACGTGGCACTGAGAGGAGCAGATCTGACCAGGCTTCAGGGACGGAATCTCCAGCAGCAGTGCAGGTCCCCCAACCCACAGGCACCAAAGGTCAGTGAGAAGGTCTTTTCAGCTTGCTAAGAGGGGAGCAAGGTGTCCCCATAACTCAGACCCCCTCAGGAGGCAGCAGCAGAGGCAGCAGTGGACAGGGGCTCCCAAAGCAGGCAGTGGTCCACATCCATTATTGAAGGTTTCATTGTAAACCCCCTGAGGGGACTGAACCCTGTGTGGCAGCCCTGCCCCTACCTGAGCAGCTGATCTTAATCTCACACTGAATAGCAGCCCCACCCCCACCAAAAACCGCTAAGGCTTGGGAGCAGCATTTGAACCTCAGCCCCCAAGTGCTGGCTGGGAGGAATGGGAGGCAGGTGGGTGTGGAGAGGAAATTCAGAAGGCAAGTAACTGGCTGGGAAAATGCCCAGAAAAGGGAAAAAAAATAAGACCATAGAAGGTTACTTTCTTGGGGAACAGGTGTCTCCCACCATCCTTTCAGATGAGGAAGAACAAGGCATACTGTCAGAGGAAGTCAAGGCCTCTGCCTCCAAAGGGAACTTAAAATGGGCTCAGGCAATAGAAGACCTTAAAAAAACAAGTTAGCAGCTTACTAAAGGAGAAACAAAAAAATGCTGAGGAAATAACAGCTTTAATAAGAGGCTAACTCAATTGGAAAAAGAGGTCCAAAAAGCCAATGAGGAGAAGGAGGTTTTAAAAAGCAGAATTAGCCAAATGGAGGAGAGGGTTCAAAAGCTCACTGAACAAAACAATTCGTTGAAAGAGAGAATTGAGTTCAGGGAAATGAATGACTATGAGTTAAACCAAGAAGTTAGTAAACAAAACCAAGAATTTTAAAAAATAGAAGATAAAGTAAAACAACTCATTGGAAAAACAACTGACCTAGAAAATAGATCCAGGAGAAATAATTTTAAAATTATTGGACTACCTGAAAGCCATGATCAAAAAAAGAGCCTAGACATTATCTTCCATGAAATTATCAAGGAAAACTGCCCTGATGTTATAGAATCAGAGGGCAAAATGGATATTGAAAGAATCCACAGGTAACCTTCTGAAAGAAACCCACACAGAGAAACTCCTAGGAATATTGTGGCCAAATTTCAGAGTTCCTAGATCAAGGAGAAAATACTGCAAGCAGCTAGAAAGAGACAATTTGAGTACTGTGGAAATGCAATCAGGATAACACAGGATCTGGCAGCTTCAACATTAAGTGATTGAAGGGCTTGGAGTGGCATATTTCAGAAGTCAAAGGAACTGGGATTGAAACCAAGAATCACCTACTCAGCAAATCTGAATATAATGCTTCAAGGGAAAAAATGGTCATTCAGTGATACTACTTTCAAGATTTCATGTTGAGGAAAAGACCAGATCTGTATGTAAAAATTTGACTTCCCCAGACTAGAATCAAGAGAAGCATGAAAAGGTAAACAGAAAAGAAAAATCTTAAAAGACTCTCTAAAGCTGAACTGTTTACATTACTACATGGAAAGAAAATATTTTTAACTCTTGAATCTTTTCTCAGTATTTGGGTAGTTGGAGAGATTGTATGTACACACACTCACAAAGATAGATAGAGAGTACAGGGTGTATTATATGGGAAGAGATGATACACACACACACACACAATAAAATAAAATAAAAATTAAGATGTGAAGGAGGAAAATTCCAGGAAGAGAAAGGGAGTAATGAAATGGGGCAGGCTATAACTCATAAAAGAGATAAGAAAAATCTGATTCAATGGAGGAGATAAGGGAGAAGGGAAGAGGGGGAAAAAAATAAAGCTACTCTCCCTATGTGTGGCTGAAGGAGGGAATAAACATGCTCACTAAATTTGATATGAAAATTTATATGCACCACAGGAAAGTAGGAGAGGAGGTGACAAGTGGAGCGAGAGGAATGTTAGAAAGGAGGGCAAATGGGAGAAGGGAGTCACTAGAAATAAACACTTTCGAGGAGGGACAAGGTCAATTGTAGGGGGGAAGAATAAGGGAGGATGTTAGGTCAGAGGGCAATATAATTAGTATTACACAACATGATTACTATGGAATTCTTTTGCAAAACAACACATATTTAGTCTGTATTGAATTGCTTCCCATCTCAGTGGGGCTGGGACGGGGGGAGAGAGAGAAGTTGGAATTCAAAGTATTAGAACCGAATGTTGAGAATTTTTATTGCATATAATTGGGAAATAAGAACTACAGGGATAGGGGTATGGAAATTTATCTTGCCCTGCAAGAAAAGAGAGAAGGTGGGGATAGGAGAGGGGTGGGGTGTGATGGAAGGCAGGGTACATTGAGGGAAGGAGTAATCAGAATGCAAGGTATTAGGAAGTGGGGGGAGGGGAGTGATGGGGAGAAAAATTGGACATGTTACAAAGTGAGATAAAAGCAATTAGTATTAAAACAATAGACTGAATTAATTACTGAGAATAAATCAATGACATCTCTAGTTTGGAGAAAAGAATTTCAGTCTAAATTTCCTAGAGGAAGGTAACCTTGGGTAAAATTTGGCATTTATGGAAAAGTCAAGGTTTTAATGGTAAATTTGATTTTATGATTGCCATTTAACTGGGAATTAGAACATGTATAGAAAGACATGTAAGCCACTTAAGACTTGCCTCAAAAGATGTTCCTTAGCCAAAGTGAAACTATAATCATATTTTGAAACCTGGTTATTGGAACTTGTCATTTTTAGATGCTATGGGACTATTAAGTGACTGTTCTTCTGAGTCTAACTCCAAGAAAGGTGATCTGAGCCTCCAATCCATGATGCCAGTAAGCCTGTGAGATGCTGGTATGAACTGCATAGGTGATCTCAAGGGAAGGGTGGGAGAGCGGCTGTTCAGCATGGGCTGAGGTGGGATTCTCCTGACTCAATTTCCCCACAGACACCTGGCAGAATTTAAGCCTGACTGAACGCTAGTGGATAAGTTAATCCTGCCTGGAACTGACATGAAATTGGGGAGATATTGTATCCCTGCAATGTCTTTACTATTGGTGGCAATTTCCTATAGTCAAAAGGTTTGTAAGCTTAATACCAGATCTATTCAATTATAGATTATGGGTAAGGGAACATCCGAGGTTGTCTAAAATTAAGCTATTAGGCATAGGAGTTTAGACCAACAACATTAAATTAGGGTCCTTTAATTCTTAGTAACACTGTGGAGACAATTAGGTCAAGAGCATGTGAAGTTAGCAACATAAATATTATCTGTGTCTCAGTTAGTTAATGTTTAAAAAATATTCTTTTGTGGTCCACATTGTAAATTCTTTAAAAAGATGCTTCACCTGACCAAAAGTTGGAATTGTTTTATCTGTTATAAACTGTGTTAAAAATAAAACAAAAACAAAAAACAAAAACCTTGTGAGGTGCTTTGACCCTGTAATACCATTTCTAGGGCTGTATCCCAAAGAGATCATAAAAAGTAGCTCTTTTTGTGGTAGCTAAGAACTGGAAATCAAAGGGATATCCATCAACTGGGGAATGATTGAACAAGTTGTGGTATATGAATGTAATGGAATATCATGGTGCTATAAGAAATGATGAACAGGACTTCAGAGATGCCTGGAGGGACTTATGTGAACTGATGCAGAGTGACGTGAGCAGAGCCAGTCAAACACTGTACACAGTAACAGCCACATTGTGCAAGGATTGTTTGTGATAGATTTAGCTCTTCACAGCAATGTGAAATATTTTCCAAATATTTCCAAAGGACCCATGATGCAAAATGCCATCCACATCCAGAGAAAGAACTATGGAGTCAGAATGCAATATGGAGCAGGAGCAGGATATTTTCTCCTTTGTTATGTTTTGTTTTTCTCAAGGTTTCTTTCATTAGTCAATTCTTCTATGCAACATGACTAATGTGAAAATGTATTTAATAGAAATGCATGTGTAGAATCCATATAAGATTGCATGCTATCTTGGGGAAGGAAGGGGAGAAAATTTGGTGAAGTGGGAGGTGTGGGAAAATCGGATGGCTTTGTTTGACCTGGTCCTGGCTTGCCTGAGAAACCAGACCTATTTCTTAGAGACCAGATTCATTTCATGTTTATCTCAGCACCTAGATTATGCTGACCAGAAGTCCAGTCAGATCTGAAGACAAATGCCTGAAATGTAGAGACTTTCCTCCCATTATACATCTCAACCATCCCACATGTCTTAATCTGGAAACTTGTCTCCATGATGGTCAATCAGCTATAGTTTCCATGTTCCTTCCTTTGAATCCTATATAATATGGAATATATAAACACTGAAAGGAATAAGTTATCCTTTTTTCAGCTGTTAGAAGATTTAATAAGCTTCCTCCTAAATTATTTTAGTTTAAAAATATTTTGTTCGCAGCTAACAGAGCATAGGCACAAAAAAAGGCTAAGAAGCCAAAAGTCTTCAGGGAATGATAAACTGGAATCATAGACTTTTTTCAGTCATGTCTGACTCTATGACACCTTTTAGGGTTTTCTAGGCAAGGGTAGTGGAGTGGCTTTCCATTTCCTTCTCCAGCCCATTTTACAGATGAGGAATTGAGGCAAACAGGGTTAAGTGACTTGCCCAGGGTCACACAGCTAGTGTCCGAAGTCAGATTTAAACTCATGAAGATGAGTCTTCCTCATTCTAAGCTCTATATACTATGGTGAAATCTACTGCCCTAGGTGCATAGTGTTAGAGGCTAACTAATACAACTCCTTTATTTTAGAGATGAGGAACTGAGCTCAGAGAAGTTAGATAATTTGTCTAATGTCACACAGCTACTGAGTGAGTGAGATGGGATTTGAACTCAGGTCTTCAGGACCCCAGGTTAGTATTCTAGCCACTATTCTAAGCTGACCAGTTTGGCAAGAACATTGAATTTAGGAAGGGGCAAGACAGGAGTTAAAACTAAATGCTAAATAAATATTTCTTTACTGAATGAACAAATATAAAATTTCAGTAAAAATTGTGACAGGATTATTAGCCATGGGAAATTCATTGTCATTTTAGTTTTTCTCAGAAAAACAAATTATTTGATTTAATTGTTACTTTGTCACATTACTTGTTTATTAGATATTTCTAGAACTTCTCCACATATGTCAAGTTCTTATACAATTTCCTAAACTTCAAAATTCCAATAGACCCATGATGTTGTTAACATGGATGTGTCCTTCAATGATGCAGATCACAATCCATCTATACCTGCTTGACTAGGAAGACTCCTACTCAATAGTGTGTTGGAACCAGCTCAAGCCAGCTCAAATCAATTCATGAGAGCCAATTTAAATTTTCAGTATGAGAACTTATACCTCAGAAATTAGCAAAGCAGCACATCAAGGCTAGATTCATTGTTTGTTGATGATTTTAACCAAAGAAAGTGATAGAAAATGTTAATAATGAAGATTAACCTGAAAAGTGTATTGTGGTATATTTTTGGGGAGAGGGTTGTTAAATATTTATCAGCCTACCTTTGCCCCTGTTCATATTTTCTCATAAAGTTTACCTCAAGAGTTCCACCCACAGGAAAACAGAAGGAACTCTATTTCTCTTGAAACTCTTGGTTTTGAAAAATGAATTAAGTATAAGTAAAAGTAATTTCCACGATAAAAACGGTAATTTTAACACTAACTCGCTTCATTCTAAACTCATTCTTCAAAATTTTTGAGCACAGTTAAAATATATTATTAGTATACTTATGTTAAATGAACCTTTTAAGATAAGTGATATTAACATTAGGGAAGGGGTGGGATAAATTACATGATGCTCAGCATTTATTCTGAATTACCTTCCAGGTGTGTCTAAGTCTTTACCAGAAGGGGCATAATTCCAGATGATTTCTTCAGCTGCAATGTAGTAATGCCTAATATTTTTCCCATTAACATTATCAGGTGAAGGTTTTTTGCAATCCTGCACCTGGAAAAAGGCCTTCAAACCAGCTGAAAACAAGAAAAGAAGAATGTCAATCAGGAGACAAAAAGAGTATCACTTTGTTTTACAATCCCCAATATTTTCCCCTTATCCTCAGCTTGGCATCAGAGAAAGATAGGAGTCAATGGCTGTAGATGCTTTAAATTCTGAATTTCGGTATAATAGGGACATAGATCACCCATGGACAAGACACTTAACGTTCAGTAGAAGAGACACATGAGGAGAGGTATGGAAGAGCAAGTGTCGCCAGAAAACCTCAGGGTAAGGATGTGGATGGAGGTGGAGAATCTGCTCAGCGATATAACTAGGGATTTTGGCACCTAGGGCAATTCAGTGAGGGAGGCTAACTCCAGAATAGGGTGAGAAGGGTGAGGGGAGACAGAGACCCCAGACTCCCCTGGTGAGTAGGCCACAATACAGGACAGGAGACTGATTAAAGTGGATAGGGCATGCACAAGCATACCTATGTTGTGGTGACAATGGGGAGACGAAGCAAAATCCAGTCACTTTTTCTACTTTAATTTTTCTTGGAGAGCAGGTAGTAGACTACATTGTTTTTATGCTTCAGAAGGAGTTGGAATGTTGTGAGTGCATGGAACTGAAGGAGACAGGTAAACAGATAAATATATGATAATTTGGGGAAGGAAGGAGAACTAGGGTGATCAGGATAGACTTTCAATGAGAAGTAGCAATGAACTGATCCATGAAGGAAAATGGAATTTCTGAGAAGCCGAGGTGAGGCGGGAGTGTATTCCAGGTGTTACAGACAGGCAGTAGAGACACCAGAGTGGTAAATTGGACGATGAGTTACAGGAACTGCAAGGTGGTCACTTTTGCTGGGACATAGAATGTATGAAGGGGAATGATTATTAAAGAAGGTGGAAAAGTAAGCTGGGACCAGAGTAAACTCCATGAGAGTAAGAATCATTTCATTCTTTGTATTCTCAGCTGCTGGCACTTTTCAAGTCAGTTATTTTTCAGTCGTGGCTGTCTGACTCTTCATGATTCCAATTGGAGTTTTCTTGGCAAAGATACCAGAGTGGTTTGCCATTTCCTTCTCCTGCTCATTTTAAAGATGAAGAAACTGAGCAAACAGGGTTAAGTGACTTGCCCAGGGTTACACAGCTGGTAAATGTCTGAGGCCAGATTTGAACTCAGGAAGATGAGTCTTCCTGACTCCAGGCCTGGCACTCTATCCACTGCACCACCTAGCTTCTCCTTCTGGGGTACATAGTAAATGCTTAATAAATGCCTGTGGATTGATTGATTTGGAATGTGTGCAAGTGCAAGTGCCACGCTGATGAGTTTGAGTTTTATTCTAGAGGCGATTGGGAGTCACTTGAAAGAAAGAGTGACATGGTCAGACGTTAGGCTTCAGAAAGATTAGCTTGTCAACTGCATACAGGAAGGATTGGAAGAGGCAGGGTGGGGAGAGACTGGAAGCCAGGAGTCCACTGAAGAGGCTCCTGCAGTTATTACTTCAATATTATTAGAACCAATATAAAAGGAAGGAAACAGCTAAGACAAATTTTATATCTTAGTTACCATCAATAAAATCTTTGGGATGATACTGTTAACTAAATTATAACTCCACATAGGTGACAAAGAAAATTTTCGCATAAAAATCAAGAATTCCTACCTTTCATATGGTTGAAATTCTGACAGCTAAGTAGCCATTCTCCAGGGTTCTTTGCCACCATAAAAGCATCAACCAGTGTGGCAGGGAATAGATTGATGGTGTCAACTCGATGATTCTGGTTAGTCAATACTTGTCCATGGAAAAAAGCAGCATGCACATCAATTTCATTACCCATGCCAAAAAGGTACCACTTCACCCTGTCTTCTGCACACATGGTGAAACCTGGGAGGCTTCCAAAGGCATATCCATTTATAGCTGTGGATTAAGAGAATAAAGCTTCAAATTCAGGGACATTGATTGGTGCTAGGTTAACTATCGAACCTGGGACAGAAAAAATCATTCATTGATCTCATTTTGAGATATGGTGCTTTATTCCATAGGAATATCACAGGTCATAATCATCTTTCTTGAAATTTAGGGAAAGTTCAATCAACAGTTAAAGAATGTCTTCCATTTTTCCTTCCTTATTTTTCCATCTCTCCCTTCCTTCTTCCTTTTTTCTCTTTCCTCCTTTTTTACTTCCTATCTCCCTTCTTTCCCTGTCTCCCTCTCTCCTTTCTTCTTTTCTTTATTTTTTTCTCTCTTTTCTTTCTTCTTCCCCCCCTTTCCTTCCTTCCTTCCTTCTTTTCTTTTTCTTTCTTTCTCTCTTCATTCATTTACCATAATTTCTAGTATCATGATTTAAATGGTTTCTTTCTAGTTTCATTGTTTAAATGTTTTGTTCTTTAGGAATATCTGGTTTTATCTCTTTTAGAGACCAGGATTTTCCAGTTGAGCTAGGTATTAATTTACATTTCAATGCATCTTATTCATGAGGCAGGTTTAGTCATGATCAAGGTTTAATCTGAGGGAAGCAACGCAGCAAGATCATTGGACCAAGGGAAAATATAGAAAGTCATGTGATGATCTTACAGTACATCTGATTGCTTTCTTTGAAGTCCTCCTTGTCCGGATCAACTTCTCCAGAGCAGTAGGTCTCAATGTTGTCCTCTAAATACCAACTCATATTTTCATCCACCACAGAAAACATTGCAACAAACTCTTTATCGATATTTTTTTCCTTCTCATTATCCAATGTATCTGAAACAAAGAGAGTCATTTCCTTATATCCTGGCTGATAATAAAACAGATCTTGGTCCTTAGCATATATTTCACTTCGTACTTATGAAATAATTCAGTTTTATTTGTTTTTATAAGTTCTTCCTACTAATGAATCCATGTTTGGTCTAAATTTTCACTCATTTTGCAGATATGAAAATTGATTTTATGCCTAAGCCGTACTTAAGAAAAGCTCATGTGTTCAAAAAATTTGGTCATTCAATCTCCTAGAACTTCACATGGCATGCCACAACTTGGCGACCAGTGTTTCTGAGTTTCAATTTCTCCTTTAAAGCTGTGACAGATTGATGGCAAATTGGGAAGTTAATCTTGAAGTCATGTCCATTTCCTCCTTGTACAAAAAGCTACTATGACTTGCTAACTTTATCAGGGGCTATATTAATTTACTGGTCACTATATACTGAGAATCAGAACATCTGTGATCTAAACCTGCCGTGCCATTAATTTGCTAAGAAACCTTGAATAAGTCATTTCCTCTCCATTGAGCCCTATTTTCCTCATTTCTTAAAGAAGGTAACTGGATTTAATTAGTTAAAAAGTAAGCATTTATTGTGTCTCCTATGCATAAGACACTGAGTGCTAGACACAAGGGACACAATTACATTGTTAGATCCTTGAGTGCCTATCATTTGTTTCTATTTTGTATCCCCAGTTCTTTACACAATTTTTCCCAGCATCCTCTACTCCTGCCTCCATATAGTAAACAATGTTTTTTAGAGACAAAAAAAGAAGGTAACAATCAACCTAACTGGTGAGTACATCACTAATTTTTTAGAGACAAAAAAAGGATAGGGGAAAAATCAACATAACTGATCAGTGTACATCACTAAATTTCTATTTTTGTGTATATTTCTAACTTCATGTAATTTTATGTTCCTCCATTCTCTAGAGTTAACAGCAACTCTTTTTTCAGGATTTGTTTGTCACTCAAGACTAGATACTGCAAAAATACATTTACTCCCTATTGCTTTCACCAGAACGTTGTCAACAAAGACTAACAGAATTTCAAAGGCGAGAGGAAACTTGGAGATCTTTTGCTCTAAACCTTTTATTTTCAAGATGAGGAAATGAAGGTCCAGAGAACTGAAAGGACTTGCCTAAAGTCACACAACCAGTAAATGACTGAGTCAAGACTTGAATACAGTTCTTCTGGCATTAAATCCAATGCTCTCTCTGGTACAACATGGTGCAGATCATCCTATTACCGTTTTTAAAGTCATATTTGTAAGTGGGAGATTGGTTTTTAAAGTCATATTTGTAAGTGGGAGATTGGTCACTGCCACTCCTAAGACTGCCTTCAGAAGCAAGAACATCAGAGACCTGGTAGAGTTGCTGCTGTTTTTTTTTCCACAATAAGAACCCATATTTTTCTTTCCTGAGCTTACCGATGCTACACTGGGGGTGGGAGGAATCAGAGAAAGAGAGCAAAACAGGGATTTTTGCTTACTGTATGTCTTTCCCTTAGGAATGGATTTAATTTGCAGCTACATTTTGAAACAGGTATTAATGCACCAGAGACTATCTCTAGTATCAGAGTTCTTTATGGAAAAACTAATCATGAAAAGTGTTATCATGTTCTATACCATCTTTCAGGATTTCGGTGCTTTAAGATGTTCGCCCAAGCCTAAACTGCTCACTTTCCACACCCATACTTGAATTTGCAATCTTGTTGTTGTCATTCCATTGTTTCAATTGCATCCAACTCTTCATGATCCCCCTTGGGGTTTTCTTGGCCAAGATACTCGAGTGGTTTGCCATTTCCTTTTCCAGTTCATTTTACACATGGAGAAACTGAGGCAAAAAAGTTAAGTCACTTGCCCAAGGTCACACAGCTACTTAAGACTGAGGCTGAATATGAACTCAAGGGCTGGTACTCTATCCACTGCATCACCTAGCTGCCCCTAGATTTTTAACCTGGGACAAAATGAGTTTGAGGGTGGACATGGACACTGAGGATAGTCTGCCTATAGGTGCAGTTGTGCCTAGAAGGTATTTGAAAAGGGTATGGATGATGGTTGCTCTACGAACCTCCAAAGCAAGACACAGAAGATGTCCCCCAAAGCATACCTCTGAAGCATGCGCTCTTGGTTACTCTTGGAAGCAGGTTGCTCAACCGTGTGTCCCTAGATGACTTCTGATGATTGTCCTAACTTTGGAGCAACGTCAGTTAGGGCTCTGATAAATTGGATACAAGAAACTGTCTAGGATAAGAAATAATTTCTCTGTTTGAATTTCCGTGACATTTTCCAAGTAGACTTCTCCAACCAATCAACAGTCAATAAGTATTTATTAGGGGCCTTCTAGATACCAGGGGCTCTGCTATGTGCTGCAGGTACAAGTACAAGGAACGCATGAACCCTACACACATTGACCTTGGACTCATCCCTGGACTCCTTAATCTTTTCTTTCTGTCCCCTTCCCTCACCCCTTTGCTTTCTCTTTCTTTCACCTGCTCAACCTCTGAATAAGGGACTTAAAACTTAAAAAGAAAAGAGAGAATAACAAATGAATCCCAAAGATAACCAATGGACTTGATTGCTTCTAGGTGACTTCATGACTAGTTGACAGTCTTTTTCTGTTTATTGTGTAAGACTCAAAAGTGGCATGGACAGCAATAGGAAAATAATATTTACTACACCTTTTTTGCAAATTATCAAAGGGCCAATGAGTCCAGATGCGATGTCTTTTGGGGCATCTATATGTGAGTGGTAAATCCTGGACACACAGTTGCTGTCTCCAGAACCAGGGGCATGGTCTTCACTGACAGATAATTCATATGTGTATTGCTTTCCTGGTTGTATTTTGTCATCATCCATGAGCAGGCCTGTGGTGTTATCAGGGTAGAGAGCTCCTAGGAAACATAAGAAGCATTGAAGCCCCACAATGGCAGTGCTTGCAACAAAATGGCAGAATAGTTATCAATATTCACATAGCTTTAATTTTATCTCAACTTCCAAGCTTGTAGCAGGCTGAGCTGCCACCCAAGGAGAATACCATCTCTTATCTCTATGATAGCATTTTCACTATTATAATGATTAAGAAGGGGGACACTTAGTCCATAGCTCTCGAGATGTGTGTCTGTTTTATATGTAACTTGCAAGTTCTTTCCTTCTTTTCCTTTTCTAGGGTCTGACTGGCAAGGGAAGTGGGTGAGAGGTGCTGGAAAAGTCAGGGCTCAATGTCTAGAGTCTCTTATCTAGTAAGTACCCTTAGTAGGAAAGTACTCTTTCCCTCTCTTTTCTTCCTGTCTCACTTGTCCGCATCCTCACCTATAAATTCCTTCTCAGCCTGGCAGTTCAAGCTAAGTAAAGGGAGAACATGTAGAAATCCTACTTGTCTGGACGACTACCTGAATCAATCTGGTTATTCATTTTCATGCTTGTGAGATAGGATAATGAACCTCTGCACTTCATCTTATAGACTTAGTGAATTGTCTGGAGAGACTGCGTCAGAGGCTCGATGGGGTTCTAGGTTGTCCTTACTCCAAGGATGGCCCTCTATCCATTAATCCTTGCAATCTTTTTAATATTATCATTACTACTCAGAGGATTTAGCTCTAAGATAAAAGATGAAGTTTTTACAGAATGATATCTCAATATGACAACCTTTTAAAATCTTCACATTTAGAATTCATTAAAAAACCAGGAAAATTCCAGGAAAACATTCAGGAAAGCTATCTTACCTTCATGGTCCTTATAGTAGGTTACCCCATGCGTATGGAAAGTGTAGGCTCGAGAAGCAAAGTTTCTTACATGCACAATAATTTTGTCTCCAGTCTCTGCTCGAATAATAGGGCCAACATACCCCAACCAGGATGGCTTTTCAATTGTCCTTGTAAAGAGGTTGTCAGTATACTGAACATATATGGCTTTCTTATATGTACTTCCTATTCTGTTCGGCTTTCTTTGAAGATAGAATTGGGACTCAGGTTCTCTGCAAAAGATAAATTAGTCATCAAGAGTTTATTAAGTGTCTACTCTGTGCCAGGCATTGTGCTAACTGTTGGGGATGAGAGAGAAAGAGAGAGAGAGAGAGGGAGAGAGAGAGAGAGAGAGAGAGAGAGAGAGAGAGAGAGAGAGAGAGAGAGAGAGAGAGAGAGAGAGAGAGACACACAGAGAGACAGACAGAGAGACAGAGAGACAGAGAGAGAGAGACAGAGAGAGAGACAGAGACAGAGAAATATGATTCCTAACCTCAAAAGCTCTCATTCTAAAGGGAGAGATAATGTGCAATAGTTCTATGCATATAGAATATATAAAATCTAAATGGAAGGCACTCTCAGAGAGTAGGGAAAGTCACCATTTGTCAGAATAACGTTTGAATTTAATAGGGCTCAATGACCACTTTAAACAGGACAAGATTGTTTTCTGATATCATCATATGAAAAGCATCACAAGGAACTTTTGGGGTCATTGAGTCAATTCCCTCATTTTACATACGAAGAAGCCAAGATCCAAGAAAATTAAGGAACTTGAACAAGATGAATAAGCAACAAATTTCCTGCAAAGCTTGCCTGTTTTCTTCTCATGCTTCAATGATAATTTCTATGAGTACACAGAAAATCTTTAATTTTTGGTCCAAACCTGTGATTTCATTGGTGTAGGGAACTCCCAATGAGGAAAATCCCTCTGCCAGTGAAGATGGTTACCTGCTTGTATGACATATCCATGCCCTGCTTGTGGCCCATCAAAGGATTTTGGGTGGCCCATGAAAAATGTAGAAGGTATAAAAGAGGTATACTGCCTGTGGGTCCTATGCTGTGCAGGCCTGTTTTAGAGAGTTGGCTGGGGGACCCTGAAGAGTGAAATGATTTGCCCATAATCACACAGCCAGTTTGTATCAAAAGCAAGACTTGAACCTGACTCTGAGACCAGCTCTGAATGGACAGCTCCATTTTGCTTGATTAGGTTTCATTACCCTTGTCCGAAAGATTTCCTCCTGTCATAAGAAGTCCTACTAGACTTGGAGCTTCTCTGACTCATGGGCTGTCATTGTTTAGTATATGTAGTCCCAGCACCTGTCTCAGAGCCTGGTACAGAGGAGGCTTATTAATTAATTTGTGTTGATTGAATGATCTTAGCACACCCTGGAAACAACAGCATTTCTTTAATGGTAACACCTAGTTCCCTTCATAATCACTCAGGTTCACAAGGCTTTAAACACAAAATAGATTTTATTTATACAATAAAGAATACAGAAATGACTCGCATCAAAGCCCATGCAGAGAGGCAGCCCCTTCTACTTAAATGGAGCTATAATTTCACTGATGTGGGCACTGTCTTTATTGGGGCAGGGTGAATTTCTTTCAAGCCTCCTCATCCTATATGACTTATACCCAGGGCTTTCTATAAATTCTCTACTGAAAATGAACCTAACATACTAAATGAATCTAACATACTCTTGTTCTCTTAGTAACTTGGATACTTCACTTGCCATCTAGACTTCTCTTTTCTGTTCCGTGCCAGTTTCTTCTCTTTTTCTGGACATATATATCCTTGCTAATACATTTTATTTTAATTAGAGCACGTAAAACAATTTTGGCCAGCTTCTTTTGTCTTTTGGTTTATTTTGTAGCGGAAATGTAAATATGGATGTCTTTCTATTCTTCTAACAGCATAAAAATTCACTCATCATTGAATGAAGATGACAAAAGTTGAATTAACGTTTATAATTGGACAAAGAAAGTGTAGATGGTATATTCTATTCCCCTTTCTTTTATTTATTTATTTTTTGCCACCCTTCCACAATCACCGGGAAAGTGTGGCATGTGACTGAAGGTTATTTTGTAATATTGTCTGTTTCATGCATAGACTCATCAAGGTTTAGAGATAACCGAAAGGCTATGCCAGTGGAGTGCAGATTCAGGTGGGTTCTCTCAAGATGGAAAATCTCAAGCTGGAAAGAGTTCCATGTGAAGTGCTGACATACTGTTTAGGTTTCTTGAGGATGAGCGTAGAGCATCACTACCAGAAAACTGGTCCTAAGAGTGATGAATACTTGAAACTACATAAGACAATACATAATATCCTACCTTCAAATATTTGTCAGACTTATTTTCCTTAAGTATATGGTCATGTTCTTCCTCTACTCAAAAATCTTCAGTGACTCTTTACCTTCACCTTCTGTTTCCTACCTTGGCTTGGCTTTCTAGACTTGCTATAATATTATAGAACTCTACCTTGCCAGCTCCATACATTGATGCTTCTCTCTGTGTAGTCTATACTCAGACTGATCTGTATTACTCCCTGTACTTTAAATACATCCTTTGCTTTCCCACCTTTTAACCTTTGCTGAAATTATTCTTCAAAGAAGTATGTACTAACTCTGTTTTTCATATGCTGAATTTCTACCTGTCCTTTAAGTGCCAAATCAAGCACTACCTTATATATAAAGCCTCTCCTAATACATTCAGTCAGGAATGATCTTTCTCCACTTAGACCACAAAGCATATTATTTGAAACTCCTTAACACATTATATAATATATTACTGTGTATTATAGTTTTCAGTATATTTATACTTTATCCCTAATTAGATGATGAGTTCCATTAGGTCAAAATCATGACATCTAAACTTTGAATTACATCTAGCACAGTGTTTTGAAAATGTTATACACTTAATAAGAGATTTTGAAATTGAATCCATTTGAAACTGATAAAATAATTATTTAAATGTTCTGAAAATTATTCTACTTGGGAAAAATATTAAATATCTGCAATTTTATTTTTGTACTGATTATTACCACAAATATTGTAGAGTCTATTGGGTAAAATGCTTCATCATTCAAAAAAAACTTAGCCTATTTCTTGCATTCATTAATCAAAATCTTCTGGAAGAACAAAAGGTCAAGACTAACAAGGCAATCAATGAAAAAAAAGTGAAGGAAGGGGACCAAATCTCAAACTATAATTACAAAATTTTAATAAAAGAATTTGGAACTGATTAGGAAATAGCATTTGATCCATTAATGTTGAAGCCAATTTATAGAAGCATATGAGCACTGCAGCCTATTATTTAATACATCCAAAGATCCTAGTTATTAGAACAAGAACTTATTATTTGACAAAAACTGCTGAGAAATTGGAGAAAATTCTGGCGGAATAGACCAGCATCTCTCACCACATATCAAGATAAGCTCAAAGTGGGTACATGATTTAAATACCAAAGATTATATCATAAACAAATTAGTGACACTTGGGAGAAATTACCTGTCAGATCTATAGATAGGGGAAGAGTTCATGACCAGACAAGAAATAGAAAAATTCAAGGGAAGTAAAATAGATAATTTTGATTATATAAAATTAAAAAGTTTTTGCAACACCAAAACCAATGCAGTCAAATATGAGAAGGAAAGCAAGAAACTTGGAGGGAAAGACTTACTGCAAGTTTCTATGATGAATGTTTCATTTCTTAAATATGTAGAGAGCTGAACCAAATTTGTGAAAATAGGAGACTTTCTCCAATAGATAAATGGTATACGTTGTGTGGACAATGATTTGGACCCAGAAATAAATAGGAGGAGGCCAGTAGACTATAATGACTTTAGCAATAATGACCTCCCCAAGCTTCTCCCTGACAGAAAGATCTATCTTTTGGGGACAATACTCTTTGAATGGTTCTGCATAGTTACAAGTCATGGAATGCCACATGTGCTAGGAGCCTGGGCTGTTGCAATTTTGGGGGCTCAGCCAGTCCTCCTCCCCTCCTTCCATGTTAGCTAGCTGCCATGGTGCTTTGCAGATCAGGGACTTTGAAATGGGGTGAGAAAAGTCATCTGAAGGCATTTCCTTAGCTTCAAATGCCAGGAAGTGACTTCTTTGAGTTCTTGATGTGAGGACTGTGAAGGGAGAGTCTTATCTTAACAGCCTATTTTATTTTTGGATTGTGTGCTTTTAATGTTTATTCATTAGTCGTTTAATTGGATTTTATGGTTGACAAGTGCCTGCTGCATTAAAAAAAAAATCTCACAAAACCTTGAACCAAAATTAAGCTGAAATTAAACCAAATTTGGACTATAGCCCACAGTGCCGCAGTTCCTGAAGAATTTTAAAGTCATGTATCTCTAAAGAGTACTGGAAAGATGCATAGAGGGCGTGAATAGGCTGCAACATAGCACCGATCAAGAATTGTATACGAAATGGAATGTAAAGGATACTATTAAAGAGATGATGGGTTGGGGAAAAACGGTGTGTTGGCCATGTGATGAAAGCAAGGCTAAATGATGGGCAGCTTATCTATTCCATTGGTATCCACATAACAGAATGAGAATTACCTGTAGAGAGGGTATCTACCCCCTCCAAGTGCATTGTATGGATCATGTGTGAAGGATTTTCAGATAACATGGTCAAGAGTAGTAAGAGGATATGAGAGGACATGGGAAAAATTACTATTTAAGTTGTTGGCAGGAATATGCAAGCAGAATTTAATTATTATACAATTGAAGTCCTGGAATTTATGCCATAGTCTGTTCTGTTTCATGAGTCACTATAGGCAAAGAATTAATTAATTGGTGATCAACATCCACGTCAAAATAATTGTTTAATATCATCAAGTTCTTTCATTGAGTCATTGGGAGTTTGCCAGAACTTGTGCTCTCTGTCTTTGGGGAAATGGGACTCCATCCCAAAAGGAGGCATTGAGGTAAGACTTGTGTAGTAAGTAGTAAGATTATAGTTTTTTCTCTTTTTTAATGTAAATTGTCTTTTAATAGTAACTTAAAGATATATGAACAAATATGAATATTTCAATATACAATTAACAGAAAAGAGAATTGTGTATGAAACTCTAAAATTATCTCTGTACATTTCTGTTAAATCCTGTTACTTGTTGGACTTTCCAAAATTCAGTTTTTCTTAGTTTTACTCTGACCTGTAATCAGATTCTTCTACCTTCCCATAATATTGTGAAACCAAATTTGGTCTGAACAAAAGCTTGTATCATGCAATACTCTACTGCAGGCACATTTGCACTCTATGGCAAGGTCAAAGGGCCACAGCTTTGGGAAAAAGGGACATTTACAGGAAGAGTGCAAGAAGTTTTGCCAACTGCTTATCACACCAGAAGAATCAATTGTAGCTGTTCAATCAACCAAAGAAATAACATTCTGCTATGATTCTTCCAGTTGGCAGCTGAACGCACTGGATAATGTCACCACAAATCCAAAGCTCCAACTGAGATTCCTGGAAGTGAATTCTCATGAGGAGTGAAATAAAAAATATATAACATTGCTACAGATTGTCAGGAAGCTACTTAGACACATTAATAGTGTCATCTAGGCAGAATCCATTTGTAATTATTACGCATTTGGTGTTCGAAGTTTAGTATTTCCTAATAAAACTGGATTTTACACACACACATACAAACACACACACAACATATGCCCCTATTTAAAATATAATGTATATGTGTACCCACAGGTATGTTATATATCATATTACATTATAGTATATTGTGTTGTTATACCATGTCCTATTGTCTATTACATATCATGTCACATCACATCATAGCATATCATATCACGTCATGTCATATCACGTCATGTCATGTCATATCATATCATATCTCCAGTACCAGTGATTTCACATACTATACATACACTCTATATGTGTACATATGCCTATATCTACAGATATAGCTACACTTCTATTTCTATCTACATCTATAGCTTCTATTTCTATCTATGTTTCTATCTATTATGCCTACCTCAGTCCTATTTTTTCCAACTATACTTCTGAGCCGATTCTCCTAATCTGTGGTGGACTGGAATTGCCAAGACTCCATTGTATTGGAGGCAGAATGACTTTTGCATTGGAGAGATATTTTCCATATGTGGGGTTGATTGTAGCTATAGCTGTATAGGTAAAGTCAGGCTTTTATTTTCATAGTTATCAGAAGAACACTGGGCAGTGTCAGAGTCAAATCTCATCTCTCCCACTTACAAACTGAGTCATTTTGAGCACATCATCCCAGCTCTCCGAACCTCTGTTTTATTACCTACCAAATGAAGAGGTTGGATTATACGACCTCTGAGGTTCCTTCAGTTTTTAATGCTTTGAAATGAGGTAATCAAGCCAGGCTGTCAACAAACATTTATTAAGTGCCTACTCGGGCACTATGCCAAGTCCTGGGCATATGAAGAAAGGCCAAGTTAATGAGGAAAAGTACGTTAAAACCATCAATTCTCTGAATGAGTCGTGACTCTGACCTGAGTTCAGAAACTCTGAGACAGTGATGACACTCAAAATTTCTTTTATTAGCTAGAAACATATTGTGTGTAAGTGGGATATTATCACAGTGATACTATAATATTATATATAATGCTACTTTATGTATAATATATATGCTTATATATCATTATTGTTATGAAAGATGTGCTCTTTTGTGTGAGTACCACTACATTCCCAACTATACTGGAAGCCCTATGAGGGCAGGGAAGAACGTCAGCTACTTTTCTGTTAAGGAAGATAGTGCTAGGTGTGCATTTGCTTTTTTTTTTTTTTTTTTTTTTGGTAGGGGGAGTGGGTTGGCCTGTGATTTCATTTAGTACAAGGAATTCCCGACACAGGGAAACTCCCTCTACCAATGCCTGTCAGAAAATACCTTACAACTTAGTCTTTAAAAGTTATCTGGCACACCAGTTAAATGACTTCCTTGGACCAAAAGTGAAATTTGAGCAGAGGTCTCCCTAACTCTAAGCCAATCTCTTTCTACTGCTAATGGTAATGTCATCACCATCATCATCTTCATCCTCATCAAAAAAATAATAACTATAACGATCACTAATCTTTATTTAGTGCTTTTTTATTTTGTGTTTTCAGCACAAAGTGCTTTAAATGGATTATTTCATTTGATCATAAAACCTGATGACGTTGTGTCATCTGGTGACTTGAGTGTACTGAAAGGTTCTTTCTAACTCTAAATCAATGACACTGTGACCCTATGGATCTGGGATCTAATTGTGGATTGCAGTCAGCCTGAGATTTGTACGGTACTTAGTACATAGTCAATGATTATTAATTTTGGAAATTTTTAAAAATCTTAATCAGCTAGCACACATGAAATAATAAATTTACTGTTTTGTAAGACTGATGCCAAGACTCATGTTAATGGGATTGGATGATTTAGTAATTATTATTGAAGCTGAATGTAATTATTTGTGTAATTGAATTATACTTAACTGTTAAGTGGTCTTCAGGGTCACATTCCTTACACAACTCACTCAATGTGGAATTCTGATCACATGACTTCTAACTGAACACTTTGGACATCACTAATCTAGGTTAATTATTGACTGCAAATGGAAAAAAGATGGTATGGACAACTTGGAGTAGAAAAGAAAATGCCTTAATATATCTAAATACCATAGTACTAGTCCCACATTTAATATTTACTTTTCACACATGGAAGGAAAACCATAGATATTCTGAGTGATTTTCCCCACTCCCACCCCCATCAACTATGTAATTAGAGCACCGAATGCCATCACAAGGGATTACTAGGGTAGTGAGGGAGACATTTGAGCCTGGACTCACCCCTAGTAAACATAGAGGTTATCCATTACACTAAAAGCTATTGCAGTTGTCTTTAGCAACACCAAACCCAGGAACTTCATGGTCATCTTATTCCCTTTATGCAACAGACAAAAGTCTAAGAATAATTTTATGTAATGAATATGTAACAATAACTAAATACTTGCTTTCCCATGATGTCTGGCCCCAAAATTCATTCTCAGTAGAGAAAGAGATGAGATTATTGGAGGGAGGAAGTGTAGAGAACAGCAAAAGCAGACGCTGCCTTATCCAAGGTTTCCAACTCCGCTATAGTTAAGTCTTTATTGGTGTTAAGAGTTTTGTTTCAATGGCTCATATATTTGTTTTTAATAGAAACACACATAGACATGCACCCTCACTTATGTGCAAACACTCAAACCAAGCAACATTCCTGATTTTTTAGTCTCTAATATCTGAAATTAGACTCTTTTTTGGTATAAAGTACACGTAGGTTTGAACATATATTTTAAATTTAAAATCCCACAAGCAAATTTGTTGCTTGTATTATAACAGAAAGGATCCCAGATTTGGAATTTGGAGATACAGTTTTTATCCTGAACTCTGAGTGTGCAGAGTTGTGCATCTCTGAGAAAAATCACTTAATCTCTTTAAACTACAGTTTCCTCATTTGTTAGAATAATGAAAGATCAAACTGAATAATTTCTAAAATTTCGTTCAATATTATAATTGATTAATCTAAAAGATCTTTTTGTATGTTTGCTTTTTACCATATACAAGGTTCAAAACCATTATATAGTTTACATTGTATTTAAGTGGAAAAAATATTTTTAAAATCCTTAGAAGTTCTTTTGTTTCAACCATTTAGAAATATTCTTAGCCCACGAGAGATGGGAAGGACTCAATGACTGACCTTGCCACTTTCTGATGTACTGATTCTGACTCTCAGTGTGCCTATTTCTTCATCTCTTCCATGAAACCTTTCCTGATTCCCCACAGCCATCAGTTCCCAGTCCCTGACAGATGACCTTAAATTTATTTTGTTTATGCTTATATCTAGCCATGGTTTATTCCTGTGTATAATATGAGTTCCTTGAGGGAAATGTTTTTTAGTATCCTGAGTGACTAGTGTGTGGTAGGGCATTGGTGGGTGGAATTTCCTCACTGGGCAATTCCTATAATGATGAAATCATAGGTTCAGTGTCAGCTTCCCCTAAGAGTGTCTATCATAGTGCTATAACTAACATTTATTTTTAAAATGTAGTGATATATTTACTCAGACTTTGTCATGATAGGCAACTCTTAGTGATGAAACTTCCTCTGCCAATACAGATCTCTAAACATTCAATTAAACATTTATTCAACACCTACTGTGTGTCAGGCATCATGACTTCAGAGCTCAATTGCCTGACAAATATAACACTAAGATTAATAATGGAACTAGATTAATTAATCCCTTAAGCAACGAGCATTTATTAAACATGTACTATATGACAGGCACTGTACTAGGTACTGAAGATAATAAATAAATAACGAAACAGTCCTCACCTTCAAGGAACTCATGTTCCATTGGGGAAAATGCTATGTACACCTATAAGTACATAGAAAAAAATAAATCAAGGTAACTTGAGGGGCTGGAGGCAAGAAACTGGCAAAATCTTCAAGTAGGTGATAGCAGCATCTGAGCTGATCTTCTATTATTTTATGCTATTATGGCTCATATTTCATTACAGTAAACTTTGAAGGACAAATATGGAAAACTAGGAGAGGGAAGAGGATTCTGAGAAGATGATGGAATAGGTCAGAAAACTTTTGACTCTCCAAATTTCCTACACAAAAAAATGGAACATCACCGCAGAGCAGCAGAAATAAAGACAGGGTAAAACAGATGTCCTTTAAGAGAATTTGAGATGACCCCAGGAAAGATCTGACCTCCAGGGGCAAAGGTTCTGCTTGAGTGAGGTACAAACACCTCCAGGACTACTCTGAAGGAATCAGCAAACAAGCCAGCTGGGTTGAGAGGCAGCACCACTCTTAGAAACCTTCATTTGACAGCCAATGTCAGGGTCTGATGGCTGAGTAGGAGAAGATTGAACGACCTTCCACTGTTGAGGGTCTGTAAGAGCAGCTATGCTCAACAGAGGCTTCCTGGGCTTTGGCTTCTGGGGGAAGGAGTTAACACACACCTGGTAAGTGCAGTATTGAAGGATGGGGACTCTGGGGGTTGTGGGCACTTGCAGAAGGGCAGAGTCTCCGGTTTCAGTTTCGCAGAGAGGACAGCTGTAGTTTGCTGAAGGGACCAATGGGAGGAAGATTATTTACAAGACAGTGTGACTGGGAGCTCTAGCTGGGGCTTAGGAGTGGAGAGGAGAGCCCTGAGTTGGGTCCTGAGACAGACCTCAGAAAATAACCACAAGAAAGATCTGAGACTTGGGACATCATTTCCCATACTTTGGGACCACAACCTGAATACACTAATAGCTTCTAAAAGCAAAATAAATAAATACACACATATTATATATATATATGTATATATATATGTATATACACATACATACATACATATATATATATATATATTACTCTCATTGGGCATGGATTAAAGAGGGAAATACATATATTATGTATATATACATATATGCATATTATATATGTATAAAAGTCTTTTAAATTCAGAAAGAAATGAGAGGACAAGGGGATAGGGTGAGGGGAGAGGATAAAGTAGGGATTTTTAGAGAGGTGGTCAGGTTAGGAAATAGGAGGGCAGGGTAGCTGGTAGAAGTAAAGCAGAGGAGTGAGGAGAGATAAGCTAAATAGGGTGAGAAGAGAGTGAGGAAAAATAGGAAGGAGGAAATTCACAACAAGTAATTGCGGTTAATAACGTGAATGAGAAAAATTTACCCATAAAACATTTGGGTAGCAGATTAAAGATTTGAATTCAACCATATGTTAATTTCAGGAAACATTATAAAAATGAGAGATACACACAAAGATAAAATAAAGAACAGGAGTAGAATTTATTATGTAAAAAAACAGGGATAGTAATCATGTCTAAGACAAAGTTAAAGTTAAAATAGATTTAATCAAAAGCGAAAAATAAAGAAAGTATACTATGTGTCGGCAATATTATTCAATATTGTTTTAGATCACTTAAAATATCTAGAAACATAAAATGCCTGAATTTATGTTTGCCCAGACACAAGAACTATGTGAATATAAGCATACAAATAAACTCAGTTCTAAATGATTGAAGTAATATTTATTATTAACAGGTAGCAAAACCAAAATACTTTTCAAAATGACAATTTAACCTAATGAATCAACCTATTCAATGTCATCCCAATTAAATTACTAAAAATATGTTTTTACTGAGTTAGAAAAAATAATAAAGTTCATTTGGAAGAGCAAAAGGTCACGAACTTGAAAGAAACGAGAAAAAAAGATGAAAAGGAAGTAGATTCAGTAGTATCGGACCTTAAACTATATTATAAGGGAGAGTATTGTTGAAGTATGAAAAGGATAATTTTGATTATTTTAAATTACGATTTTCTTGTATAAATAAAACCTATGTATCCAAGAAGAGAAGGAACGAAGAAAATTGGGAAAAAACTTTCATAGATAATGTCTCAGGGAGGATGTGATTGGGTTTGGATATTGCTGTGGTATAGGAAGTGATGAGCTGGTTGATTAGAAACACATAGAAAGACTTGGATCTATGAAGCAAGATCTTTCATCTTTACAGATATAGTTGACAGGTAGAAATAAGCATAGTATGGTCTTACATATATGTATATATGAGTATATATGTATGTATATATGAGTATATATGTATATAGATATCTATCTATATATGTGTGTGAATATATGTACACACAGTTAATTGTAGCTTTCTTTAGGGTGGGGGGGTAGGGAGGAGAATAAATAATGTAAAAAGTGCGCAGTAGAGAACTAAAGAAAACTAACAAGGAAGCAAAGCTGAGCAACTCTGAAAATAATGTGTAATATTTATTAAACAGGTTTTCTCAAAATGGAAATTTATTGTTTTATATTCAATCCTCTTTCATGGTCTGCTGTATGCATGGCAATGTTTTTTTTTTCTCATTTTGTATTTAAGTTTAAAATTTAAAAAATTACAAAAAAAGAAAACTAGTAGAAATAGATGAGCGTTGGATAAAGATATAGACTTTTTCTTTCATCTTTTTGTTGTTGTCTTTTTAAAAAATGGGATTTGACCTGTATTCACAGTTTTAAAAAAGAATTTTAAAGTGTGTTAATAATGAATTCTAAAAGGAAATAAAAGCTGGAGTTAAATCCCAAAGGGTTTGATATTGTTCCTAGTAGGGATTTGTAGCCCTGCTACCTAAATGGAACATAATACTAAGATGAGGTAATGCTCAAGAGAAAGAAAAGAGAGGGAGAAGAATTCCAGGAAGAAAACAGCCATACACTCTTAGAAATTAGTTAAAAGGAGATGAACATTTAAAAATACAAACTACTGATGATTCACACACAGATGTATATATACACATATTTGTACATATACATGTACAGGGGGTATGTATGCATTCAGAAGCTAGAAAACACTAACTTACAAGTCTTCAAAACTCGACTTCTTCTCGTCACTGATGGGAGCATAGTTCCAAGCTGCTTCAATAATCCCAATATAGTAGTGCCTCTCTCTTGCCCAGACTTGGGTACTGTAGAAAAACAGAAAGCTGACAAACAACAAAAACTGCATTTTTCAGGCTTGGAATGTAAGAATGAAATGCAAACTGAATCAGGCCATTTTTATGTCAGAGTTTCTTCCCTTATTTGCCTGATTGACACAGCTTAATATTGCACAACCTTCAATTGCAGTTTCAATAAAGCAAATACCAATTTTCTTCTTTGTCTTTTGGCCCAATTCTCAAAAACAAGCTAGGGGAAAAAACCAAACCCAAAATAACCCTAACAAAAAAAATAGGTCATTCTTTGTCAATCCATTCTCGTTACTAACAAAATCAACCGTTATTGTTTTAGGAATTAGAAACTGCTTAACTCTATCCTTTCTTTCATTTACATTGGCAGGGATCTTCTGTGTTTTAGCTGTAATTCCCACAGTGCTGTGCACACACTAAATAAACAGAGATGATGATGGAAAATGAACCCAAACATGGAACTGTTAGTCATCGCCAGGAAACTGATGGAAAGAACAACTTGCTTACTTGGGGATATAAAACACCCAGACTAAATGGATTAGCTACAAATGAAAGTTTCAACACATAAAGTAGGCCCGCATTTTGTGACCTCCAGGGCAAGGAGCGATTAAAATGCAATAGACTGGCAGGTTCCCCAGTTGATGCTTTATGCGAATATCTAGGCTTATTTTGTTCTATTTTCACAGTCCTCTTTTGCTACTCTTTTGTACTTTTTGTTGTTGGTTGCATCAATTAGTCATGTCTGACTCTTCAAGGCCCTATTTGGGGTTTTCTTGGCAAAGATGCTGGAGTGGTTTGCCTTTCCTACTCCAGTTCATTTTACATGGAGGCCAACAGAGGTAAGCAACTTGCCCAGGGTCACACAGTTAATAAGTATCTAAGGTCCAATTTGAACTCAAATCCTCCTGATTCCAGGCCCAGCAGTCAATCCATTGACCTGCCTAGCTGCCCCGCTAGCTACTTTAACTTCACAAATATTGGAGCTCATTAATAAACTCTCATCTATGGATCCTTTTTTTCTCAAAGGCAAAGAGCCCTCCTCCTACCCCAACCCCAATCACACTCAAGAGGTAGCTTCTGCTTTATTTGGGTCTTTGCCATTCACCTAGTCTGAGCTCAAAATCTTTTTGAATTAAACTGTGCGTAAATAAAAGGAGTGTCATAAGTCTATAAATCTAGACCTTTTTGTTTTTGATCTACCTTAAAAACACATTTCTGTAAGAAATAATTTTACTAGTAACAGAAAGTGTATAGTTTTATGATTTTCTAGCTGTAGGAGAGGCTGAATTAGACCAGAGGCCCATTACATGGACCATGCTTAGAGTAAATCTTCTTCTTTGTGGTTGACCATGTAGGTGCTTTAGAACTGCTCCTTGGCATGTGGTGGTATCCCAGAGCTGGGAGGTCCCTTGGTCCTCTTCCCACTCAGGACTGTGGCAGGAAGATGAAGTACTGTGTCAGGTAAAAGAAGAGGCAGGTTCTTCTTGGCCTCTTGGTTAAGGTGACATGTGACAAGTAATGTACTTTGTCTCTAGATTCCCCATGATGGGATCTGAGAGATGGAGCTGTGAACTTTCCTCTGCCCTGATGCCAGTCTCACATACAACACAATCTCAAACAGAAAAGCTAGTTCCTGGACCCTAGGCTGTGTTTTTTTGCTCTATGTTTCCTTTCCTGAATGATTGACTGATCATGAACATCAAAGTGGATGTGTCCAAGCTTGGAGGCAACTTCCTGAGTCAGATCCCATCAAGTTGGAGCTTATGGGTGGCAGGGAAAGTTTTTGCATGAGAGAATATGGCCACTGACAGGAAGGTTGGCCTAAGCCTGGTCATTTTATTCACTGAGAATTATTTAGACAGTACGGAGCTGAGGTGAAATATAAAATGTCTAAATAGTACTTTACTTTATCTTTGGATGAGGTATAAGTATTAGCCTCCCAAAAGCCTGAAATATTAGTTATATACTGAATCCAGCTTTGTTTTTGTTAACGTGCCTTGTAAGTCTTATATGTCTAGCATTACTTATGTGCATAGAAATCAATTACATGTCTCCTACCTGATTCATATTGTATACTGACAATATCTTTCCTCTCTTGGGGAAATCTTCCATGTAAGCCATAACCTAAACTACAAGTAAAATCTTCTCCAGGATGTTGGGGTAGATATTTAATGAGCAAATGAATGTGAAAAAAAAGGGTCCCTTTTCATTAGAGGTCAGGACCCCTAGGACTGAACTAGACCAAGACCCCATCCCTGGATACGGAATAGAGAGTGGGCATATTACCCCAATGTGTGTGAGCAGAGAAGACATTCTTTGACTTTAGATATTGCTGTTCCATGTTCCCCTCACAGATCTGACAAGTGTAACAATGTATTATAATGTCTGCTTTCTCACAGAACCTCCAACAATAACTATTTCTGTCTTTTATCATCTTTGACCATGGCCTTCTTAACTGATACTGATAAGACATATTTGGTTCTAATGTAGCACTTCACATTGGCAGCTCTTGAAACATTATATGATGATAGATGTATCTGTTGGTTTTGTTGAAATGCTTTCTCCCCCCTTTTTGCCTTAATCTTTATTACAAGGGATAGCTTGCTGGGGAGGAAATGAAGGAGGGAAATATTTGGAAATGAAGATGGTGTAAAAACAAAATATATCAATAAAAATAAGATAAAAAAGATAGAAAAGAGTCCCCCTTCCATCTTTTTCCCTCTGCCCTCAATGAAACATTATGTGGATATTTTTGTGTGTATGTTCACAGTAGATATCTATCTGCTAAGAAGAGAGTAGAGTATTAAAATATTTAAGGATACTAGCTATAAACTGGCTGGGGTTAGAATATGAATAAACCTGTAGACATTTGCGGATACTCAGGTGGTGCAGTGGATAAAGAGCTGGGTTTGGAGTCAGGAACACTCATCTTCCTGAGTTCAAATCTGGTCTCAGACATTTATTAGCTGTATGACCCTGGGCAAATCATTTCACCCTATTTGCCTGAGTTTCCTCATCTATAAAATGAGCTGGAGAAGGAAAGAGCAAACCATTTGCCATCTTTGCCAAGAAAACCCCAAATGGGGCTATGAAGTGTCAGAAACAACTGAACATCAACATAGACTTTTTGATCTTCTAGGTTGATACTGACTTTGTGAGTCACTCGGTCATTTCAACTACTCCCTTTTCCCCATCTTAGGCTTTGATTCCCAACAAGACTCTGAAGTGCAGAACTCAAAAGATGTCCATCAATTTGGGAATGCCTGAGCAGGTTGTGGTATATGAATGTAAGGGATTACTATTGTTCCATAAGAAATAATGAGCAGGTGAACTTCAGAAAAAAAACTGAAAAAACTTCTATAAACTGATGCTGAGTGAGAGAAGCAGAACCAGAACATTGTACACAGTAACAACTACATGGTGAGAAGACTGACTTTGGTAGACTTAGCTCTTCTCTGCGATGCAATGATCTAAGACAACTCCAAAAGACTCATGATGGAAAATGCTTTCCACATCCAGAAAAAGAACCACGGAGTCTGAATGCAGATTGGAGCATATTACTTGCTCTCCCTTTCTGTTTTGTTTTTTCTTTCTCGCGGTTCTTTCCATTGGTTCTAATTCTTCTTTACAATAGGACTGATGTGAAAATATGTTTAATATGAATGTATATGTAGAGCCTTACTAACAAATCAGACATTAATAGACTTTGAAATAAAACGAATTTAATTGTACAAAATTGCAAAGTAAAGTAACAAAAAGAAAACATTTCTTTCATTTGCTACCTTGGGCAAGTCTCTTGACCTCTCTGGGCTTCAGTTTCCTTGTTTGTAAAAATAAAGGTTTTGGACTAGATGATCTTTAAGGTTTTTTTTAGCGCTATATCTTTGACACTGATAGAAGTCATTTTTACCTTTGTAGGTCTCAGTTTCCCCTTCTGTAAAATGAGGGGGTCATAACTTCTAAAGTCCTTTCTGGTTTCAAGCCTATTATCCTTTTCATGCAAATCTTCAGAATTCCTGAGGGCTCCCCTCTAACTAGAATCATTCCTACAGCCTGCCTGATGAGTTTTGGGTTAAATCAGTAGTGGCCAGCACATTATCTCAACAACTGCACGAAATAATTTTTAGGGCCACATATTCTCTTCTTCATTTTTACTAGTTTACTACTTTCAATTATACCCCCAAATAGAAGGGTTAGGCCAACTTTGAACCTGGGTTCAAATTTTGTCTGTGAATCATATTGGATGTATGACCCTACATAGAGTCATTCAATCTCTAGTGTCTCAAAAAATTCTCTAAGAATATAAGTTACAAATCAGTTGGTGGTCACCAATAGGGTATGGGTGGTATTGGGTATTGGGCAATTTCTTTGTCTTCAAATCCCCCACCGCCTAGCACAGTGCCTGGCAAGCAGAAAAGACTGATTGAATGATGAATGGATGAATCTCCATCCATGGAAGAAATTTCCACACTGATGAAAGCACAGGTCCAGATTAAAAAAAAATGATCATGAGCAGATAGATTCTTTAAGAAAGTTTCAATCAAGGATGTAAGTAGGGCAGGATGAGTATAGTAGCTGCTTTGTAGTTCACCCTAGAAATGGATGCATGGACAGAGGTCAGGGTAGTAGAGCATTTATGACCACACCCTCTACTGTGACTGTTCAATTCTCCTGTAGCATGTGAATCAGTTCTTGTGGATCTTGTTGAGTGAATGAATGTTTATGAATAAACCTCTATCTTAAATAGTACAATACATACTCTTTCATGTGCTGAAGGACAATACTTGCATGTTGGCCAGAATACTAAATAAGAGACAGCAATTTTATTGGTGGCAATTACGAATAATAAAGATAGGCATGTGGGATGGGAGCGGAAACTGATGTATATAAGGCACTGAGTCTGAGATCAGGAGATTTATTGTTGATTGGAAAGTTTGTTGGAAAAACGCACATTTCACTTTATGTGTCTTTTATTTAGTTAGCATTCTTGTTTGCATTTGAAACAGCTTGAGGACATTGGACGTATTAAAATTTCACATTCGCCAGAGCGAACACCTGTAGCCCATGCTTTCAGTGAATTGCTGTGGTATAGCTGAAACCAACTCGCTGCAGGTAGAATTCTTCAATAACAAAGTGAAAAAAGTGTCTTTCAATTTGTAGTAACCGTAGAATTTCTATGTAAAGCAGCCAACAGGGGAGTCTGCCAACAGCTGTTGCTCCAAATTGTTTTCTTTTTACAGGAAATTGTGTAAAGAATTGTGTAACTCTGGAATTTTGTCTGAGTGTCCTGTCACGTACAGAACTTTGATAACTCAAAGGTGAAAGCTTATTTACCAGCAGCCTTTGGGGGGATCTAGATGATGTGTTTTAGTGTGAGTTGGTGCAGTGCTGACACGACTATTTTTCCTTCTTTTTTCGTTTCTATTCAAACCAGTTCTTGATTATTCAGTGATTGCTGGTGGCCTAGTTTGTGAATTAAATAGTTTCTGTGTTTTTTCCCTCTGTGACTACTTACTAGCTGTGTGACCCTGGGTAAGTCATTGCATTTCTTTGTACCTCAACTTCCTCATTTATGAAGAATGAAAAGATTGACTTAGGGTGACCTCTGAGGTTCCTTGAAGTTCTAAATTCATGATCTTTTTAAGCATCCCTTGAGAATTCCATTGAATTTTATCCCCTGGAATGTAATAATTCCACAGGCAGGGGAAGGGAGAGATCAAAACCAATTTAGCTCATTTGTAAAAGATTTAATGTGGTGTAAGATTGAACCTACTGGCTAAAATTATGTAAAGATTATAATTATTCAGGTCATTTTTTCATCCCTTCATTCAACATGTATTCACGATGTACTTACTACATGTGTGCACTGTGAAAAAGGAACACAGTTTCTGCTTTCAAGAAGATTACATTTGATTTAGTAGAAATAACATTTACCCAAAGAAGTAGAAATTATACATAATTCTGTTGGGGGAGGGGCAGTCTAACAATTGGAAGATCAGAAAGGACCTTTTATAGGAAGGGAAGGCACTTAAACTGAGTTTTGAAGGAGACTGGGGATCCCAACAGGTGAAGGTAAGAAAAGAGAACATTGTAGGCATGGGAGAGGGTTTGTGCAAAGGCACAGGAGTGAGAGATAAAATATTATGAAAGGGAATTTTTTTGCTGGAACATAGAATACATAAAGAGGAATAATAGCGAATGAATTCAGAAAAGATAAGTTCAGTCCAGATTATGAAAGATTTTAAGTGACAAAGAGAAGAATTTATATTTTATGCAAGTCTTTAGAAATTTATATTTTATATATTTATTTATATGCTTTAGAAATGTTTATGTACTTCTATATACTATAGAAGAATTTATATACTTGAGAAGTTATTTTCTTCCCCAACGGGGAATGAAGTGGTTAGATTTGAGTTTTAGGAATGTCATTTTGCCACTTGCATGAAATATACATATGTGTGTGTGTGTGTATCTACAAACATATACATATCTATGTCTATCGATGCCGTAATCACATTACAGTAGTTCCAGATGCATCTCTTTCTGATTCCAAAGTAGCCTCTGGATTCAACCCTCCCCTTCCTGGGAGAAGAGGTCCCTATGCATTTGGAGAAGTGTCTCACCTGACCTTCTGACCCTCTAGAGGGTGCTAATGTGAAATTTCTTCATTGTTTGAATCCTTTTCTGTATACTCCATGGACATTTAACTCTAACAGTCCGACTGTAGTTGGTAGATGGGCTCTTCTTGGAAGCTGCTTGGTCCCCCCTTTTATTACTCTTTTTCTCTTGTCCTCTATGGAATCTAACCAACTTTCTAGTGAGTGATGGGTAGATGCATGGGATGCATGCATATTGTCTTTTTGGGACCCTGATTGTCCTCTGGAATTGGTCCTTGGGAGTGTTCTTTCTGTATTGTTTCAGATATTTTTACAAGACTATAACCTTCATTTAAAGTGAGGCATTACCTCACTTTAAATGAATACCTGAAAAGGCCTTGGCTTAAAAGGGCAAGGGTCTCCCATTGCATCCTGGGCCATCTCCAGGTAGGCATCGTTAGACCACAGATCTAGAGTAAGAAGGGACTTTAGAAGCTCTCTACTCTAACCTTGACATTTTGTAGACCAGAGCATTGATAACCACTTACACAAGGTCCCAGAGTTAGTGAGGATCAGAGGTAGGATACAAACCCAGGTCTCATGCTCTTTCCATATGTTGCCACCCTTACCCAATGAGCGTTGTCCCAGATTTGGGTGCTGTCCTTGTACTCAGAGAATGGTAAAGGATCAGGAAAAGGGCTTGAGTGAGACTGGCCAGACCTCTATGGAGAATTTCATGGAAGACTTCGACAAGACAGAGAGGATGAAAAGGCGTGAGTGAGTTGGGAGCACTTCCAGTGCAGGGAGCACCACCTGTGCAGGGAGCACCCTGATATTTGGGATTCAAGATCCTTTGAAACATCTCCCCTCCCCAAGGACATAGTAGAGTGCTCAACTTACATTGAAGTGCTTAATAAACGCTAATTGATTGGGAAGTATTCAAATATTTGTGCCCCTCAACATATGTTGGAATGAAATGGACAGCTGTTAGGAAATGAAAGTCACTAAAGCATCATATAGTCTCCATGAGATGGAGAAAGGGATCAAGACTCTGCCCAATATTGTCAAGACTGTTCTGAAGGGATGGGTAATAGCCACATTTTATCTCATTATACTAGAATTTGTGGTATCTCCAGATAAGTACAATGAATGTGTTTGCCCTCCGTGCAGACCTTTCCTACCGCTGTTGTTATCCACTATCCCTAGTGGAGGGTAGCTAAGTGGAGCCGGCCGTGCATGGAGTGCAGAGCTTACAATCAGGAAGACCCAAGTTCATGTATGGCTGCAGAGACATACTAGCTATATGACCCTGGGCAGGCCACTTCACCCTATTTGCCTCAGTTTCTTCATCTTTAAAATGAGCTGAAGAAGGAAATGTCAAAGCACTCCAGTATCTTTGGCAAGAAAACACCAAATGGGGTCACAAAGAGTCAAGGATGACTAAAGCAACTTAACAGCAGCAGCCACTAACAGGGTCACATTCCCATGACGCAATCCTCCTGAAATCTCCAGCAGCTCATACTCAACCATTAACAAGAAAGTTTTAATTTTTTTGTTATTTATTAAAACACTCCATTATTAATAATTACATTCATAATTTAATTTAGCTCCTCCAATGTTCCTTGGCAGGCTTGAATTTTCAGTTTTCTTCTATGCTAGTACCATTGTTGTAGGCTCATCAAAATCTCTTCATGAAGTCTTTTGCGCTATAAGACAGAGAGATTTGAAGGAAAATTCCACATTAAAAAGTACCCAGCAACCTAGTTTACATACTAGAATATTGAATTATGGAATAGTTGTACATATTTCAATAGAAAGATTATATGGCATGTGTAATTCTATGTGTAATTCAACTTCTATGTAATTTCTGCACTAGTTTTTCTGTTTAAAATGTTGCTCTGTGGGGGCAACTTGTGGTACAGTGGATAGGGCACTGACCCTGGAGTCAGGAAGACCTGAGTTCAAATCTGCCTTCAGACACTTACTAGCTTTTAGTGTCTTTGGACAAGTCACTTAACCCCCGATTAACTTCAAAAAATAATAACAAAATCTTGCTCCTTAAACTAACAAATGCTTTGGGTGTTTGCTAGCCATCAGTAGACCTTCCCTGGATGGGCATTACCTCACTTTAAATGAATACCTGAAAAGGCCTTGGCTTAAAAGGGCAAGGGTCTCCCATTGCATCCTGGGCCATCTCCAGTCATCATGATGAATATCTGGTCATTGGATCCAGATGGCTCAGAAGAAAGAAAGAGAAAGATGACCTTACACAACCCTCCCTTCCTCAAATCAAAGTCAACTCCAAGTCATGTCATCACTTCCCTGATGACATGATGCTCTTTGAAAAAGGACAAATATAGCAATAACAACCATACAAGAATATGGTGTTTGTACATCTATAGACAATCTCTAATGTACAGGCTGTGTTCCAAAAGTTCTTTGTTTGGAAGTGAGAAGAATTTTTTTTTCATAGGAACCTTTTAGGGCAAGCCATAAAGGCCTGCTAAATTGGAAATGTATCATTTAATCCATGACACACATTTTTCGTAAGGCTTTACCTTCTGTTATAGAATGATGAAATCTGAGAGGTCATCAAGATACATTGTCACATGGTCTTCCATTAGTGCTCATGCTACCATTAATATCTAATTACTAGTGAGTCTATGTTTTGTATTTATATTGTGGATGAAATTAGCTTCTAGGGGAGAATGTGTCTTTGCCTAAGCAGAGAAAAGGGATCTTGGTGGCCTAAAGGCAGGTCATCACATTTGATAAGGTGTGAGGTTCAAAAGCTCACTGAATTTAATAGTTCTCTCAAAATTAGAATGGAACAGATGGAGGCTAATGACTTTACGAGAAACCAAGAAATCACCAAACAAAACCAAAAGAATGAAAAAATGGAAGAGAATGTGAAATATCTCATGGGAAAAACAACTGACCTGGAAAACAGATCCAGGAGAGACAATTTAAAAATTATGGGACTACCTGAAAGTCATGATCAAAAAAAGAGCCTAGATATCATCTTCCATGAAATTATCGAGGAAAACTGCCCTGACATTCTACAACCAGAGGCCAAAATAAGCATTGAAAGAATCCATCGATCACTGCCTGAAAGAGATCCAAAAAGAGAAACTCCTAGGAACATTGTGGCCAAATTCCAGAACTCCCAGGTCAAGGAGAAAATCTTACAAGCAGCTAGAAAGAAACAATTCCAGTATTGTGGAAATAAAATCAGGATAACTCAAGATCTAGCAGCTTCTACATTAAGGGATCGAAGGGCGTAGAATAGGATATTCCAGAAGTCAAAAGAACTAGGACTCAAACAAAGAATCACCTACCTAGCTAAATTGAGTATAATACTTCAGGGGAAAATATGGTCTTTCAATGAAACAGAGGACTTTCAATCATTCTTGATGAAAAGACCAGAGCTGAAAAGAAAATTTGACTTTCAAACACAAGCATGAGAATAAGCATGAAAAAGCAAACAGCAAAGAGAAGTCTTAAGGGACTTACCAGAAGTGAACTGTTTACATTCATACATGGAAAGACAATATTTGTAACTCTTAAAACTTTTCAGTATCTGGGTAGTTGGTGGGACCACACACACACACACATGTACACACATGCACGCGCACACACATACACACATGCACGCACATAGAGAGACAGAGAGCACAGAGTGAATTGAATAGGATGGGACCATATCTTAAAAGAAATTAAGGCAAATGGTGAGAGAGAAATGTAGTGGGAGGAAAGAGGGTGAAATGGAATGGGGTAATTATATGTCATTTAAGAGGCAAGTAGGAGACTTTTTAGTGGAGGGAAAAAGAGGAGAGCTGAGAAAAAAAAACAAGAAGTTTACTCTCATCACATTTGATAAAGGAAGGAATAAAATGCACACTCATTTTGGTATGAAACCTATCTTACAGTATAGGAAAGTGGGGGAGAAGGAGATAAGCAAGGGGGGGTGATGGTAGGGAGGGCAAAGGGAGGAGGGAGCAATTTGAAGTCAACACTTGGGGAGGGACAGGATCAAAAGACAGAAGAGAAACAATGAGGGACAGGGTAGGATGGAGGGTAATTCAGTTAGTCTTACACAACACGACTATCAGGGAAGTCATTTGCAAAATTACACAGATATGGCCTACATTGAATTGCCTGCCTTCCCAAAGGGAATGGGTGGGGAGGGAGGGATGGGGAGAATTTGGAAGTCAAAGTTTTAGGAACAACTGTTTAGTATTGTTGTTGCTACTAGGAAATAACAAATACAGTTAATGAGGAATAGAAAGTCATCTGGCCCTACAGGAGAAAAGAGAAAATGGAGACAAGAGAAGGGAGGGATGACAGAAGAGAGGGCAGATTGGAGATAGGGAAAATTAGATTGCTTGGGGTATTGGGGTGGGGGGAGGGGATAAAAGGGGAGAAAATTTGGAACCCAAAATTTTGTGAAAATGAATGTAAAAAGTTAAATAAATAAATAAATAAATAAAGAGATATTTAGGGGAAGGTGAACCTTCCCTTTAAAAAAAAAAATTGTGGAGAAGGAGAACCTATAAAAGGATGCAGTGAAAAAGTTTTCCAGTCCACAATAACTTAGAAGATCAATAAGAAAGTTCTATCACACTGGGGTGATAGTGGAATGCAGGCTGTGTCATTACAGAGTGGGCCCCAGCAAACTAGCCTTGGGAACAACTGAATCAAGAGTGCCAGGTTCTGCTTTCCAAGCTCTCAGCCCATACAACTGATCAGAAGGAGATTACAGGGGCCTCTTTGCTAGCATTGAGGCAGAACTCTGTTGTTTTGCCCATACTTGGATTTGTGTTGCAGTCCTGGGTCAAAGTCCCATGGCAAGGAGGAACATTAGCACACCAGTTTGTGGCCTTAGAGGAACAGGGACCCTAGTCACTGTTTCAGGGCAGAAAAGAGTGCTTGTGATTACTCACAGAACAAAGCATAGACCAGCGTAGTAGTAAATACACCTCTCCTAAGATCATGCCACCTTGTAAGAATTGAAAACTTATTGACTCATAAAACTAGCTTCACAAAAACCCCGAAATTTTGGACAGTGCCTCTCTACTCCAGGAATAGAAGCCAAATTAAATATAGACTTAAAGGCCAAGAAGTCAGCTAGAAAGAAGAGTAAATAGTAAAAAAAGATCCTGACCATAGAAAGTTACTATAGTGAGAGGGAAGATTGAAACACAAACTAAGAAAAAGACAACAAAGTCAAAACTGCTGCATTCAAAGCCTTAAAAGAACTGAATTTGGACTCAGGTCCAAAAATAATTCCTGGAAGATCTTAAAAGGGATTTAAAAATCAAACAGAGAGGTAGAGGGAAAATTGAGAAAATACATGATAGTGATGTAAGAAAATAATGAAAAAAGAGCCAATAGCTTGGTAAAGGAAGCACAAAAAAAATACTGAAGAAAATAACACTTTAAAAAACAAAACTGGCCAAATGGTAAAAAAAAGACACAGAAAACAAATGAAAAGAAGAAAGTCATAAAAGTAGACCTGGAAAAAGATGTACAAAAACTCATCGAAGGAAATAATTCCTTGGAAATTAGAATTAAGCAAGTAGAATCTAATGATACCATGAGATATCAAGAAGCAATAAAACAAAATCAAAAGAAGAAAAAATTAGAAGAAAATGTTAAATGCCTCATTGGAAAAACAACTGACCTGGAAAATAAATCCAGGAGAGATAATTTAAGAATTATTGGACAGCTTGAAAGCCATGATCAAAAAAGGAGTCTAAGCATCATTTTTCAGATATTATCAAGGTAAACTGCTTATATTCTAGAACCAGAGGGTAAAATAGAAATTGAAAAAATCCACTAATCACCTCTTAAAAGAGATCCCAAAATGAAAATTGCAAGGAATATTATAGCCATCTAGACCTCACAGATCAAGGAGAAAATATTTCAAGCAACCAGAAAAATATAATCCAAGCATTGTGGAGTAACAGCCAGGATAACACAAGATTTAGCAACTTCTACATTAAAGGGCTTAGAATATGATATTCAGAGGACAAAGGAGCTAGAATCACAACCAAGAATTACCCACCCAGCAAAACTGACTATGATCCTTCGGTGGGGGAAAATGGATATTTGATGAAATAGAGAACTTTCGAGCATTCCTGATGAAAAGAACAGATCTGAATTGAAAAATTGATTTTCAAATACAAGACTCAAGAGAAGCATAAAAAAGGTAAACAGAAAAAAGAGATCATGAGGGAAAAGGAGATATAGAATGGGATACATTACCTCACATAAAAGAGGTTCAAAAGATCCTGTATAATGAAAGAGGAGGTGGGAGAGAGAGGAGCACATAAACTTTACTCTCATTGGAACTGGCTCAAAAAGGCAATAACATACACATTCAATTATGTTTAGAAATTTATCTTACCCTACTACTTAGTAGGAGAGGAAAGGGATAAGAAAAGCAGGCAATGGTGCTGATAGAAGGAAGGGGACACTGGGGAAAGTGGTAGTCAAAAGCAAAACACTTTTGAGGATGAACAGGGTGGAAAGAGAGATGTTAGGATAGATGTGGAAAATAGGGTGGAGGGAAATACAGTTAGTAATAAAATAAGAATAAAATTTTACAAGTTTCTTTGATAAAGGCCTTATATCTCAAATACATAGAACTGAGTCCATTTTATAAAGATAAGAGCCATTCCCCAAATGATAAATGATCAAAAGATATGAATAGGCAGTTTTCGGGCAAAGTTTTCAAAGCTATTTAGTCATATAAAAATCCTCTAAAATACTATTGATTAAAAAGTGCAAATTAAAACAACTCTGAGGTACCATACCTATTAGATTGGTCTATATGACAGAAAAGTAAAATGATAAATGTTGGAGGGAATGGAGCAACTATACTATTTTGGACATTCTCTCTCTCTCTCTCTCTCTCTCTCTCTCTCTCTCTTTTTCCTCTTACTCCCCCCATCTCTCTGTTGCTCTCTGTCTCTCCCCTAATAGAAATGGCTTGTAATTAGATTATTGTTAAATAATCTTTTTTTTCTAGAAGCTATCTCCAAAATGAAGAGGACATTATAAATAGTGTTTTTTGACAGGAGTTTAGGTGAGTTGCCATACGTAGTAAGCACCAAAGGAGTGTTTCGATTCCAGGATCTCTGCATCATTGTTCCTTCATCTGCTTCCCATTCTCTATAGTGGGCTAGATTAGAAGATTCCATTCCATCTCAATGGTGGCACTGTCCATTGAGGACAGGCAAGCTTCCAGTGGATATGAATCCTGGACTTGGAATGTGGATCCTTGGCTTTTCAGTTCAGCTTTGGCAATCATTACTTGTATGGCCTGTTAAATTCTATGGACTCCAGTTTCGTCTTCTTCCAAATAGTAATAGAAATATTATCCACTTTGCAGAGTTGAAAGGAAAGCATTTCATAAACCTAAAATGATGGATCTTCCTCCTCCTCATAATGAATATTAATATTATATGGTCTAGGAAATGGAGTTTGGCTCGAGTCTTGCCACCATACATAGCTCCTTTCTTTTAGACACCCTACTCCTATCTCTTGAGAAGACCTCCATTCTCTATCCCAAAGTGAGTTGCCTGCTTCCAGTTCCCCAACTGTTTTCCATCCAGAAGATTACCTTGCAAAGTTGGGAGTTGTGCCAAACCTGATTACCCATGGAGAGGTGATGCATACACAGTTTCCTGACTTCAAGTAAAACTAATCTAGAAATAAATATAGAACCCACTTCTATAAACAAGGACCATTAAGGAAACAGATTGATTCCAAAAGTCAAAGCCATAAATTTTAGTCATGGGTTTATGATTATGGATTGCTTAGTGAGGTATTATCCACTTTAAAATATAACTGGCAGGAGGTAGATTTAGGTGCTTGATTCAGAGTTAGTGCACCTGGGTTCAAATCTGCTTCTGGTTTGTTACCTCTGTTATCTTGGGCAATTCACTTATGCTTCTCTACATTTGTAAAATGAGGGTATTAGACTATGCAGCCTTTAACATATGTCTTCCATGTGAGCAATATCTAACACTAGAGTTCCTGATATTAGATAAAGAAGGACTACTTTAGATGTCATCTAAGAAAAAAAAAAAGCAGTGTCTCTATCAATACAAGGGAGTAACTTCTGATGATCTCTCAACAAAGGATGTTCCTTCTTACTTTCTACAGATACATTAAGCTGCTGTGGTCACAAAAACATTCTTCAAGCCCCTTAGTTCCCCTTACCTTCTCGCTCTAAAACAGTGTAAGTGCTCTCCATTCCAGTAGCAAGGTGTTCACTGACATGACAGTGGAATAACCAAGTTCCAGCATCTTTTGGAAACATTTGAACGGTTTTGTATACTCCAGGAATAAGCTCGTAAACATCTGAGCGATAAAATCCAGCACCCTGAATGAGAAAGATGAAATGGTATTTATTCAAGGTAATTCAGGTAATGGCATAATTTATAACCTACTGATTTGTAATTATCAATCAGAGTCCCTCAAATACAGGTTTCATTAAGGTCCCTAAGGCCCTGGGTACTTGGATTTTTGTAGGTACTTTGGAAAAAGCGTCTTTTAAAAGAGTATCAGATTTTGTGAGGAAACCAAATCTTGAAAAGTTCATTTCTTTCATTTTATGAGAAAATAAAGATTAGCATTAGCATGACTTTCTCTAGATATACACTGTGCTTAATTTTCAAGGTCCTGATTAATCTGAAACCTTCGTATGACCCCTCCAACTCCTCAACACAAATGCTAATTTCATCAGACCACTCTTTTCACCTTCCTTGGAATGTGGCATATCCCATGGTTCCCTTTTTCACCTCTTTATCCACTTTCCATTGAATTGGAGTTTCCTGGTCACTCTTTCTGTCTTCTTACCTTCATTCAAATCCTACCCATTTTTTCAAAGCTTAACTCATCTCCTTCCCTCCTAGAGAAATATTCCAACCCCCATTAATCTGCCTTTCCTCTGCACTCCTATCATATACATAATTTCTACTAGCCAATTTCGAGCTTAATTTTGTCCCATCTTGTATTGTCTTGTAATTGTCTCATGCATAATGAATCTTGTCTCTTCAGTTAGATTGTTGAACAACCCATGTCTTTTCATTACTCCAGGTAGTCTCGTACCTAATTTGCTTTTGAATTATATGTTTTTATTCAGAAGCTAGCACAGTGCTTAGCAAATAGAAGGTGCTCAATAAATACTTAATTGTTGATTAACTCATCAAAGAAGTCCTGGGTTCAAATTCTTCAATTGAAACTTACTACTCAAATGACTGTGAGCAAATCAGCTAAGTTCCTTGGGCCCCATTTTCCTCATCTATAAAAAGAGGGAGTCTGGGCATGGTGGCATATGCTTGTAATCCCTGCTACAAGTAGGTTGTGAAAACTAGTGAATTGTTTAAGCTCTGGAACTCTGAATTGCAATAAATGCACACACAACTGGCTGTGTTGTGTTGATGCTTGTGGCATCAAGACTGCACCAATATGGTGGGTGAATGCCCTGTAGCCAGAAGATACCAGACTGCCTAAGGAGAAGTGAATCAGTCCAGCTAGAAATGCAACAGAGCTTCCACGAATGATGATCGTAGTTCAGGAGCCTGTGAATGGTCATTGCTCTTCCAGTTCTAGAACAGATAGGAAGACTCAGTCTTTAATAAATTAATTAATTTAGAAAAATTAAATGACTGACTAAATGAATAAATAAATGAGTAAAATGAGAAAAATTGGACCTTTGAGGTCCCAGTTTTACAGCTGCGATCTTATGTTGTCATTTCATAATTCCGCACAAGTCCAGCAATGAATTCACCAAGTAGCAGGAAAAAAATGAATCAGTGGCAGATTAGTGTGTACCTTAAATTTGAAGCTGTGGCCATGGAAGTGAACAGTGTGGATGTCTATACTGCTCCCCATGCCAATCAAATACCAGTTCACTGTATCTCCAATATGCATTGTCAGACCTTGGTTGTTTCCATAAAGTCTTCCATTAATTGCTGAGAGACAAAAAGTATCATTAGATATATTTTCAAAACAAGGATTTCAAATGATGGGACATTTTCTAAATAGTGACTCAGAGGCAGTAAAGATTCTCAAGCTGCATTACTAGTCCTTCTAAAATAATCAATCCATTTTGTTCATTTAAAAAAGCCTCTAATAGTAGAGTTTTCATTACTAAGGGAAGCAAAAACAAACATTGTTTTAACATTCCCTGTTGAACTTTGATCTTTTATAAAAAAGAAAGAACCTTCCCCTATTTTCTCTATTCATTAGGAAGGATGCTAAGGTAAGGATATGGAAGGTTTCAGCGACTAAGGAAATCCTGCTGGGGAAATTTTCTCCAGTAATACAGATCACAACCTGTCTAAGGCTAGGGAGTGTATGTGAATGTATACACACATATGACATACATAACATGCATGTATATGAATATAGAAAATATGTATTGTATATATTATAGACACATATGTATAGACATATATAGTCTATGTGTGCATCTCACCTCAGACACATAACTCACTAGCTATGTGACCTTGGGCAAGTCACTTAACCCCAATTGCCTTATCCTGTGTCATCTCTAGTCATCCTGATGAATATCTGGTCACTGGATTCAGATGGCTCTGGAGGAGAAGTGAGGCTGGTGACCTGCACAACCTGCCCTCACTCAAAACAAAGTCAAGTGCAAGTCATGTCATTATTTCTCTGATGGTATGGTCTTTTTTGGCAATGAAAGATGGACACACACACATACACAACACATACCTATCATAACTATATCTACCTGTGTACCTTAAGGTATAAGGCAATTTCACAGTGAAAAGGACAGCACCAATAACTAGGTGGGGCAGGGAGATGGTCAGTAAAGGGACAACCACAAGGATCAAGGATGGCCTCATATCAAAGGTGGCACTGTAGCTAAGGTCCAAAAGGAGTAAGGGATTCTAAGAGACAGCAGAGAGGGTAGAAAGCATTCCAGGCATGGAACTGAGTTGGCTTAAGGGCACAGGGGTTGGATAGGGAAAATCATATAAGAGGGAAAGCAAGTAGGACAGTTTGATTCTAACATGGAATGTGTGAGTGAGAGTTAAGCGAAATCAGTGAGGGGAAATAGACTAAAGTCAGAGTATGAAGAATTTAAAATATGAAACAGAGGAGATTGCAGTTTATTCTATCCATCCATCCATCCATCCATTCATCCATCCATCCAATCATCCATCCATCCATCCATCCATCCATCCATCCATCCATCCATCCATCCATCCATCCATCCATTCATCCATCCATCCAATCATCCATCCATCCAATCATCCATCCATCCATCCATCCATCCATCCATCCATCCATCCATCCATCCATCCACCCACCCATCCATCCATCCATCCATCTATCTATCTATCTATCTATCTATCTATCTATCTATCTATCTATCTATCTATCTATCCATCTATCTTCTACCTGTCTATCTCTGTCTATTTTATTATATCCACCTATCTACTTGTCTATCTGCCTGTCTACCTGTCTGTATATTCTCTCAGTGCCTCCAAGCAACACTAAGAGGAGTTACCAAATTGTATCAATGAAAGGAGTTACCTTCATTGGGAATTCTCCATAATGACTAAAATATCAAGGTCTGTGTGCATTAAAACATTTGTGTGTATTATATATTGTATGTTTAGTATGTATGGACATACACAACAAATAACCAAGAATTTTCCATTTCCATTTATATTGTTGACTATAATATCAGCATTCATTATCATGCAACACTCAGTTTCTGCTATATAAAGTTGGCAAACTGCTGGTCTATGTTTCTGAGATAAAGTATTTTGCACACATGCCTGAATTTCTCCATATGTGCATATATATGCATATTTAATTTTCCCCATATGTATATATAATATACATACACACTTATATACATATATATATAAATATAAGCTCTTTCAGCAGTTTCAAAATAGGATTAGAATGCAATTCCAACTAAAATGAAATGGAAACTGAATATGTGATTAGCTCAATTTTAAATTTTCATTATAATGTGCATACCCTTTGACCCAGCAATATCACTTCTAGGACTATATCCCAAAGAGATCATAAAAACAGGAAAAGGTTCCACATGTACAAAAATATTTTAACATCTCTTTTTGTGGTGGCCAACAACTGGAAATCAAGGGAATGCCCATCAATTGGGGAATGGCTGAACGAGTTGTGGTATATGAATGTAATGAAATATTATTGTGCTATAAGAAATGACAAACAGTCTGACTTCATGAAAGCATGGCAAGACTTACATAAACTGATGCTGAATGAAATAAGCAGAACCGGGAGAACATTATACATAGTAACAGTCACAGTGTGTGAGGACTGTTTCTGATAGACTAAGCCCTTCACAGCAATGCAAGGACCTAAAACATTCCCAAAGGACTCTTGAGGGAAAATGCCATCTACATTCAGGGAAAGAACTATGGAATCAGAACTCAGAATGAAGCAGACTATTTTCTCTTGTGTTATGTTTTTTTTTGTTTTGGTTTTTCTCATGGTTTCTCCCATTTGTTTTTGATTCTTCTATGCAACATGACTAATGTGGAAATGTGTTTAATAAGAATGTATGTGTAGAACCCATATAAGACTGCAAACCATCTGGGGAAGGAACGGGAGAGGGAGAGAGAGAAAATTTAGGACTTATGGAAATTATTGTTGAAAACTGAAAACAAATAAATTAATTTTAAAAAATAGTAGCTCTAAGTTTTAACTAGTAAATATTTCCTCATTCTTATTTGGATTATTCCATTCAGGATACTGGCATTTTCCCTGCTGAAAGAAGTCAGACCACCTATTAAGTTGTATGATCATATGAGGAAAGATATGAGATTCTGTATTTGTAGTTATATTTCTATAGAAAGATATGCCAATTTTCTGTGGTTCTGGATTCTCAATCTCCCTTTCTAAAGCAAAGTGACAGTTGGCTATTATTGATTGCATTAGTTGTGGGACATAGTATTACCATGCATTTTGTTGCTTAAAATAAAGTCTGGATCATCTCTTTTTATGTTCTCTGGGTGTGAAGCATACTTTTTGATGTTTTCATCAAAATACCAGGATAGATTCTCATCAAAAATAAGAAAAACAAGAACGAGGTTAACAATATGGCTAACATCATGGTTCTTGGTGACGTTTTGACGACAGACTAGCAAAGGTCCTATTAATCCACTGTTGAGATCCTGAAAACACAAATCAGATGAAGATACTGAGTTATAGGCTATGATAGCAACTAATCGTGAAAGTAAAAATTTCCCAACATCTAGAAGGTAGTTAGGTGGTAAAATGGATAAAGAGTTCTGGGCCTCAGATCAGGAAGACCTGAGTTCAATCCTCTTCCCTCAAGACCTAGGACTATCTATATGACTTTAGGTAAGTTGTTTAACCTCTACCTACCTCAGTTTCCTCTTTTTTAAATGGGGATACTACTAAAAGCACCTTCCTCACAGGGTTGTAGTGAGGATCAAATGAAAGTAATATTTGTAAAAAACTTAGCACAGTACCTGGAACATGGTAGGCATTTAGTAAATGCCTGTTTCTTTCCTTCCAACCACATCAAAAGAAATCTACCTAGATCTAGCTGGTTAATAATGCCTATATATTTAGCATTTGCAATTTTTTAGTTGAAGGAGAGTAATGCAATGTGAAGACATCTTAGATTGCACAATTAAAAAAAGAATTAAACCTTTCTCAGACATATTTTTTAATGGATTCAACTCTAATTCTGAGATTCTGAATTCATTCATTCTTCAATCAACGAGCATATATTAAGACCCTACTATGTGAGATTAAAAAAAGATGAAACAGTCCTAGATCCCAGGGTGCTTACATTTTATGAATTCTTGGTAATCATAGTATGATCACTGCATTCTATCTTTGAAAAGCTCAAGCCTTTTAGGTATTATTCAAAAGAAGAAGTGAGACTGTTTTTTTCTTTTTTCAGTAGGCAGTTTACATAAAATTGGACATTTTTTTCTTTTTTAAGACTAGCTCTCTCTGTCCCAATCAGGCTGGATGTTTAATGGTGATTCATGGATCTGGTGCCATTGCTGGTCAGTGTGGAAATTTTGACCTGTTCCATTTCCAACTGGGCTGGTTTGCCTCTCCTGTACGAGGCTCCCAGTTCTGAGGGAGCTTACCATATTAGTACTAGATGTAGTGTGCATGCCTGATGGGTCCTACTGCATCTCAGAACTCCTAAACTCAAGAAATCCACCAGCCTTAGCCTCCTCAATAGCTGGGATTACAGGCATAGGTTACTACATCTGGCTTTGGCTAGATTTTTTTTTTAAAGATCCACTTCATTTTCTTTGTATCATGTGTCTGTCCACATTAAAAAATATCGTGAAAACAGCTGTGCAACGAACAGCTTACCTTAACTTGATCCACAGTTGAATAATAAACCCAGGGTATGCAAGCAGAGTCATTTTGGGTAGGCCCAGATCTTTCAGGGATTTTCCACTTGTATACTCTTATTTCCCCTGTTGAGGAAAATATATTCCACTTAAATCATTTCAGTTCAACAACTATTTATTGAGTATATTTAATTACCTAGAATGTTTTCCCTCCTTGCCTCCTTTCCTTCAAACCACAGCTCAGTCATCACCTTTTACAATAATACTTTCCTGATCCCTCCACCTGCTAGTTTTCTCCCAAACTACCTTGTAGTTAATTACTTTGTATTTATCTTCTTCCTCATTTACCATTCACTTCTCCAGGTCTTGCAAACTGGTTTATACTGACAAAGAAATCTCTTTGCAAATTTATTTATTGGTAGATGTAAATTTGCAAAGCATTTGAAAAAAAATCACCATCCAAACATAATTTCTAAACTTTACTCCTCCCAAATTCTCTGGACAAAATATCCTCCTTGAAAGGTATGGATTTGTGGATTTAAAAAAAATCCTAGAATAGGGTTAGGAATACTTGAGTTCTAATCCTGCCTCAGGTACTTTCTAGATATGTGACCCTGGACAAGTTACTTAACTTCTGTCTGCCTCAGTTTTCTCTTCTGTAAAAATGGGTCAATAATAGCATCAGATTCCCAGGACTGTTATGAAGATGAAATGAAACAATATTTATAAAGTGCTTTACAAGCCTTACAGCATTATATAAATTATATGAGGGGGGATGGAGCCAAGATGGCAGAGTAGAAAGACTCACATATGCTAGCTCCGAACCCACAGCCCATATATTTCCTACAAGAAGAACTCCCCACAAATTCTGGATCACTGCAAGGTGTGCAGAAACACAGTGGAAAAGATTTCTGTCCCAGAGAGCCCTGGAGAGCCGTCCCCAGGGTCCATCGCGCCCTGGAAGGCGGAGCCTACCCCTGTGCTGCCCTGGCCCGTGGCCCCAGAGGAGCAGATCCGAGCAGGCTTCAGAGTCAGAAACTCCAGTGGCCGGGAAGGTCCCTCCGCCCACAGATGCTACAGGTCAGTGAGAGAGACGTCTGGGCTGGCCGAGATGGGAACGGGGTGTCTCCGTGACTCGGGCCCCCTCGGGAGGCAGCAGCAGAGGCAGTGGCACAGGCAGGAAGTGGTGGAGGCAGAGGCAGGGGCAGAGGCAGCAGCAGAGGCCCGGGACTCCCCGAGCAGGCAGGATCTTCATTACTGAAGGTCTCTGCATAAAGCCCCTGAGGGAACTGAGCCTGGGAGGTGGCCCTGTCCCCACCCAAGCACCAGAACTTAAGCTCACATTGAATAGCAGCGGTGCCTGCCGTGGAAAGACCATTTGAATCTCAGACCCCAAGCACTAGCTGAGCGGATCTAGGCAGGGGTGGACAGGAATCTCAGAAGTCAAGTAACTGGCTGGGAAAATGCCCAGAAAAGGGAAGAAAAATAAGACTATAGAGAGCTTCTTTGAGCAGGTGCAAATATTCCCACCTTTCAATTCTGAGGATGAGGAAATATTCTTACCATCAGGGAAAGACGTGGAGGGCAGGGCCTCTGTATCCCAGACACCCCAGGTGGATGTCCAGTGGACTCAGGCCATGGAAGAGCTCAAAAAGGATTTTGAAATTCAAGTTAGACAGGTGGAGGAAAAACTGGGAAGAGAAATGAGAGATGCAAGAAAAGCATGAAAAACAGGTCAATACCTTGGTAAAGGAGACCCAAAAAAATGCTGAAGAAAATAACACCTTGAAAAATAGGCTCACTCAATTGGCAAAAGAGGTTCAAAAAGCCAATGAGAAGAATGCTTTCAAAAGCAGAATTAGCCAAATGGAAAAAGAGGTTCAAAAGCTCACTGAAGAGGATAGTTCTCTCAAAATTAGAATGGAACAGATGGAGTCTAATGACTTTATGAGAAACCAAGAAATCACCAAACAAAACCAAAAGAATGAAAAAATGGAAGAGAATGTGAAATATCTCATGGGAAAAACAAGTGACCTGGAAAATAGATCCAGGAGAGACAATTTAAAAATTATGGGACTACCTGAAAGCCATGATCAGAAAAGAGCCTAGACATCATCTTTCATGAAATTATCAAGGAAAACTGCCCTGAGATTCTAGAACCAGTGGGCAAAATAAATATTGAAGGAATCCATCAATCACCGCCTGAAAGAGATCCAAAAAGAGAAACTCCTAGGAACATTGTGGCCAAATTCCAGAGTTCCCAGGTCAAGGAGAAACTATTGCAAGCAGCTAGAAAGAAACAATTCCAGTACTGTGGAAATACAATCAGGATAACTCAAGATCTAGCAGCTTCTACATTAAGGGATTGAAGGGTATGGAATAGGATATTCCAGAAGTCAAAGGAACTAGGGCTCAAACCAAGAATCACCTACCCAGCAAAACTGAGTATAATACTTCAGGGGAAAATATGGTCTTTCAATGAAACAGAGGACTTTCAAGCATTCTTGATGAAAAGACCAGAGCTGAAAAGAAAATTTGACTTTCAAACACAAGAATGAGAAGAAGCATGAAAAAGTAAACAGCAAGGAGAAGTCATAAGGGACTTACCAAAGGTGAACTGTTTACATTCCTACATGGAAAGACAATATTTGTAACTCTTAAAATTTTTCAGTATCGGAGTAGTTGGTGGGATTATACACACACACATGTGTACGTGTGCACGCACACACACATACACACATGCACACACATACAGAGACAGAGAGCACAGAGTGAATTGAATAGGATGGGACCATATCTTAAAAGAAATCAAGGTAAATGGTGAGAGAGAAAGGTAGGGGGAGGAAAGAGGGTGAAATGGAATGGGGTAAATTATCTCTCATTCAAGAGGCAAGCAGGAGACTTTTTAATGGAGGGAAAAAGAGGAGAGCTGAGAAAAAAAACACAAGAAGTTTACCCTCATCACATTCAATTAAAGGAAGGAATAAAATGCACACTCATTTTGGTATGAACACCTATCTTACAATACAGGAAAGTGGGGGAGAAGGAGATAAGCAAGGGCGGGGATGATGGTAGGGAGGGCAATGGGAGGAGGGAGCAATTTGAAGTCAACACTTGGGGAGCGACAAGATCAAAAGACAGAATAGAAACAATGGGGGGCAGGATAGGATGGAGGGAAATAACAGTTAGTCTTACACAACACGACTATTATCGAAGTCATTTGCAAAACTACACAGATATGGCCTATATTGAATTGCCTGCCTTCCCAAAGAGAATGGGTAGGGAGGGAGGGATGGGGAGAATTTGGAGCTCAAAGTTTTAGGAATAACTGTTTAGTATTGTTGTTGCTACTAGGAAATAAGAAATACAGGTAATGGGGAATAGAAAGTCATCTGGCCCTACAGGACAAAAGAGAAGATGGGGACAAGAGAAGGGAGGGATGATAGAAGAGAGGGCAGATTGGTGATAGGGAAAATTAGAATGCTCGGTGTATTGGGGTGGGGGAAGGGGATAAAAGGGGAGAAAATTTGGAACCCAAAATTTTGTGAAAATGAATGTAAAAAGTTAAATAAAAAATAAATAAATTATATGAAACATTATATAAATGCTAGCTATTATTAATGTTCATCTGATCCTGCACAGCCCTCCTTCACTCAAAGCAAAGTCAAGTGCAAGTCATGTCATCATTTCTCTGATGGAATGGTCTTCTTTGGCAACGAAGAAAGAACATGACAATTTTGTGGGGTATAATACTCATCATAAATCATTCCACATCTTGCCTCAACTAAGATTCTATTTCACATCACAGTGTGGAGGTGATCCTGGGTTCTAGCTCTGACAGATCCTCATAGACTGGAAAGGTTCAAGAATGGGTCTGTTGATAAGCCAGACTAACTGAATTGGAGAGGTCCATTAAGAGCGTCACTAAAGACCCATAGAGACCCTCAGAAACCATCTAAGAAATCAGAGCAAGTTTATGATTTCTTTTTGCTAGGAAGGAGTCCTTATGTAGAAGAAATGATAGCCCCCTTAAAGCATTCAAGAAAGATTCCTTATTCTAGATGACTTCTCTCCCCAAATAATTACCTGGTTTTGTTGGAGTAACAATGGAGTAATCTGTTTTCACTCCATGAGCATGCATAGAATAAGATCTATTGGCTTTATTTTGAAAGACAATAGTAACCATATCCCCAACTTCTGCTTGAATTATTGGACCTAGTGGGAGTAAACAGAGAGATACATTGGTGTTATTTCACTTAAAATATAAATGTTAAACCATCTACCCTCCCAAACATAAGCATAGTGATTTTCATCAATTATCTTTTCATTTAACTGTAGCATCTTTGGGTACCACAAACTTTCCCTTCCCCCTCACAAATGAGTGCCCCAAAAAACTCTAAACAAATGTGTTATTGCTGCATTTTTTCATATGCACTTCGTTAAATGTCTTTGCTATGAACTAATTGTGTACTCTGACTGATAAGTAAAAGCAAGTACATTGGTGGGGGCTCATGAACTATGGTGTGTGTGGGGGGGGTAGGGGAGAGAGAAAGAGAGAGAGAGAGAGAGAGAGAGAGAGAGAGAGAGAGAGAGAGAGAGAGAGAGAGAGAGAGAGAGAGAGAGAGAGAGAGAGAGTGCAGAAGGATTGAGGAGTTTGAGAGGGAACTGTAAAACTACCAAAACGAATGCAGCAAATAAGGAGTTCATTGTTGGTTTATAAAGCATGGCTTTCAGCTGCTTTCAAGACTTTGGTGACCTAGATTCCAGAACACCATTTTTAGAACAATGGCCTCTGTAAGATTTGATACATCAGATTACAGCATTCTTGAGAGTTTAAAAACTGAGACAGCTCTTTTTTTTCCTTTCTAATGAACCAAACAAAAATCTCATGTCAAGAGACTAAGAGATAGGAGGAAAAAGAAACATTTTTTCTTGATCTCTCCATTCTGTCAAAAATGTGATAACCTGCAACAATTGTTGATGAACAGAATTCCCCAAATTGAAGGACTGGAAGTCAGGGACCCTAGCTCTGAGTCTTGTCCCTGACATTTGGGATTATAGATTGAGAACTAGGAGTGTTAGCCATAGCCTAGTCCAACCTTTTGGTTTTACAGTTGAGGAAACTGGCCTATGGAGGTGATATGACTTGTCCTAGGTCACAGATAATAAATACAACCCAGGGCATCTGATTCTCAAACAAGTATTCTTACAAACTGTGTGGTCATGGGGAAATCAACGAACCTTTCCGAGTTGCACTTTTTCTATCTGATTTCTTAAGATTGTTGTAGGGGAAATATTTTGTTTTGCCTCCATGACATGGCTTGTAAGAGATTCAAAGACATTTTTCAAATACAACCTCTGAAATTTACTAGCTGTAAGTTTCAGTTTCCTCATCTATAAAACAGGTACAATTTGTAATACCTCCATAAGAAGATTGTGATTGAGAGTTTGATGAAGTAATGTCTCTTAAACTCATTGCAAACTTTAATGCACTGTACATGGTAATTCTTTTTAGATGCTTATTTATGTTCTCCCTCTTGCTTGCCAGGAGCTCTGTGGTTAAAGTTTGCTATAGAATGTGGTTCTGGGCAACACTGGGCTAGATTTGGTGCACCTAGCTAGGAATACTGAGACAAAATGGTTTCAGAGCAGACTGAACACAAAATAAGACCTTTCCCTACATTAGCACAAGATTTATACTCTAGAACCAGGAGCTCTCTGTGTGAAGTCTCTAAGCAGGCCTTATACTTCTTGACACAATGCACAGCATGCTGGTCTTGGAGTCAAAAAGACCCAAGTTGGAATCCTGTTTCAGACTCTGACTAGCTATTTGACCCTGGACAAGTCACTTAACCTCTGTCTACCTCAGTTTCCTCACCTATAAAATGGAGATTCTGATATCACCTATCTAATAGGGTTCTTGCAAGGATAAAGTGAGATAAGATACATAAAGTGTTTTGCAACATTAAAGTACTATAGAAATATTGGCTCTTGCTGTTATCTTTTTCGGATCCCCCAATTGCTAGTTTCTTCTTTTCTAAAGTGCCATAGAGTTTAACGATTTGCATGTATTTGTACTTATTTGCTTTGCATTTATGATGCATATATTTCCCTATCTACTTGTCGCCTTCATTAGAATGCAGACTCTTTGTGAATGTGGATGGTTTCATTCTTTGTACTTATGTCTCCAGTATACTTAAGAAATACCTGCTGACTGACTAATTGATTAGTACTTTTAGATTTCAACAAAATAAAATTTCCTTGACATTTTCTCTGTTCTTTTCCATCGGAGGACCACTCTGCTACCCATCCTAGGCATCCTCTTGTCTTTGGGGCATAAGGTAATATAACAATTTCAAAGAATTATAAAGTCCAGAAGTATATTAAGTTATCTACCCTGTTACTTTTGGCCCAAACTATTATGATGATTAACAAATATTGTAACCTTAAAAGCCAAATAAAATCCTACAAAATAGGAAATAAATACATAGGTACTACTAACCAACAATGCTTATTTTAGGATGCAAAAATCTCATACATAGCTGCCAAACATTAATTAATTTTCCAAACTCCCCTCTTTCTCTGGAGTTTGAAGACCTCCCACATTTGGGGAAATCTTCTCTGCTGATAAGGAGGACAAGGGCAGATGAGGAAACCAAAAGAGTAACATCCACTTAAAAAGTGCCAGCACATCATCCAATCATCTGAGGATTCCTAACCTCAAAAAGGTCTCCAACATACTTAACAAAACCTGTAAAGGCTCAAATGTGATATATGTCCACATAGGAAGTTGTTTCTAGGTTTCATGTCTGGGGAATCCAGGATGCAATAGAGAGAGGACACTCTTGACTAAAGAATTATGCTACTTCCCTCTAAGCTAAGGCTGATTTTTAAAAGTTATACCTAAACAACATTTCTAAGGTTTCTTCCAGTGTTAAAATCTGAGTCCCAGAAGAAATAGTGAGTAGAAGTTGCAAAGAGGCAAATTCAGACTTGGTGTTAAGAGAAAGAAACCCCTCCTCCCCCCCCCACAAATAACAACAAATTTCCCAGCAATTAGAGTTGTCCATGAGTGGAATGAACCATCCCTAGGAAGTGTTGGGTTCCCACACTGGACTTCAAACACAGATAGGATGCCTGCTTCTCAAGTGTGCTCCAGAGGGGATACCTACTATATATAGGTTGGACCACGGGTGTCTGAATCTCCTTCTGACTTTCAAATTCTTTTTCCTATGTCATTGTGATTTCCCCATTAGACTGTGAGCTCCTTGAGAGTAGAGACTGTTTTGTTGTTCTTGTTGCATTTGCAGTACTTAGCATGGGGCCTAATACATAATGACACTTAAAAATGCGTATTGACTTGATTTCTAAGTCTTTTCTTTTTTCTATGAACTGAAAGTGCTAGAAGCTATATCTATCCATCTTCTACTTTAAATGCCTATAATTCTATGATTACCTGTTGTATTGATAATACATTTTTGCCTATTGTTAATATAATTTTGCTTCTTAATGGGAAGATCTTCCTCATTCATTAATAGGTCTGCCCATTAAGGGAAGTTGGATTAGGGAAGATTTGTAGGAAGGCCCACACCTTTTGTTAATGAGGCACTGGTTCTCAAGGGTTGTGATGGCCTCTGGCTCTAAAAAATGTATAAATACTCTGAGATGAGGTCTTACTTTGGGGCTTACTGACTGGAAGTATTTGACTCTGAGCAGCCACTAAGGAGCCCCCCAGCTTTGAAATCACAGATGTTGGTGCTTCTCTGCCTGGTAACTATGTATGTAAGTAATGGTCAGGCAATTGGATCTGTCTGTTGATCTATGTTGCATGTATTGCTTATATCAGATAGTTGGAAGCCATGTCTGTTGATTTTGATTTCTCTGTATTTTCTCTGAAGTTCAAGATGCTGACTTTTCCCCCTGAACTAAGTGAATGTGCTTGATTAAAGTGATTGTTGACTCCTTGAAAGTTGCTTTCCTTTTAGAAAAGCAGGTGAAAGAAGCTGTGATAGCAGGCTCTCCTGTGTATGTTGGAATCCTTGCTTTTACACCTGTTTATCTGTAATTCATCTTAGCTGGATAAAAATTGTTTTCAAGCATAAAGTTTCAACCATTTGTACATATTTACATGCATATGTATATATATACATACACACACATACATATGCATATTAGTATATGAAACTAGAAATGTCTGTAATAATTCAACTGCTTTAAAAAACAGTGTATGATAAATTCAACATGTTACTTTCAATGCTATTCTGCTTGTTTAGTTTTTTTTAATTTTGAGTCAAATGGGGATAAATGATTAGCCCAGAGTCACACAGCTACTATGTGTCCGAGACCAGATTTTAACTCAGGTCCTCCTGCCTCCAGGACAGGTGCTCTATCCACTACACCACCCAGCTACCCTTGTTCAGTCATATTTTAATGAATAATACTGCTTCTAGACAAGTCTTCCTCCTTCTCCGAGTTTTAGTTTCTTAAAGTGTAAAATTAAGGGATTGGACTAGGAGGTGATGTTGAAGGTCCCTTCAAGTTCTAGATTCTACAACTCCTATTTTACTATGTTGTGATCAAGCCTTGGCAACTTGATGTGAAGAGGACAATGATGTCCTTGGAATCATATAAAAAGCAAAGTTATATAGTTGCAGGCAGTATTTTATCCTCAGAAACTTGAACTAGTTAACCTTGTTGAAACTGAATTATAAAGTTATCTTCAGAGTCCATTCTGTAGGGTTGTTGTATTTTGTCAGTATGTGTAGTAAGACTCTAATTGACTGGAAAAATGCTCATTCTTGTGCAGATTGGTTTGGGACTCTTCTGAAGTGGAACCACTTCTGGTATCAAAGAAAAGAAAGAAATATCTGACCCAGGTTATAGAGAGCAACCAACCAAATCATACAGTTCAGTACCTATGATATCCAGATGTTTATTTTCTTCTGTTCTGGGTTTTGAAGTCTTGAAGGAGTCATCAGTGAACTGAGTGTAAACAACTTTCTTGTATTTGGAACCAAGATAAGAACCATTGACTTTATCCAAAAATATATTTGTTTCACTGAAACACACAGACACACACAAACTTAAAGTTTAGTTCATTTCATAATTTAGAATAGGCAAAGTGCTCAAATTAAAACTTTCATGAAAATAATATTATTTAGAGAATAAAGATACTATCTTAATGGAGTGGTTATTTCTACCCCTGTCATCCTACACTTAATTTGGAAAAAAGAATATTAGGCTTTCATAGCTTTTATTCTGAAATGTGTTTTCAGGAACAATTCAGTTGATCTGCCAGCTTTCCCTGTACATGGGTTCCATCTTCCACTACCTACCTGGTCTTTGCCTTTCAGAACCCCTAACTTCATTCAAAGTTCTTGGGCTACCTCCTTCCTATGGGTGCCCCCTTGTAGTCATTAGTATTTTTATCTTCTTGAAATTATGTGTATTACTTTGTACAAACTTTGTATTTCCTCCATTCACAGGATGTTCCCTCTGTGGAAAGTAAGCTACCTGAGATCGGAGACTAGCTAGCCTATGCTTGTCTTTGTATTGTTAGCCTTAGGACCACACACAGCACATAACAGGCACTTAGAATAGAACCTAAGCAAGTTTTTAAGAAGAAAGTGAATGAAAGACCTTAAATGATGTGAGGAAGTTAGTTAATACTGTTAGATAAGTCTCAAACCCTGCAGCAGAAGTGAAAGCCCTTGTGCCAAGGTCACGAAACAGTGTGAAAGAGTGAGGAGAAAGGGGAATAGAAAGAGACATATATATGTGTGTGTATGCATATATATGTATATATATACATATATATATATATATATATATATATATATAGAGAGAGAGAGAGAGAGAGAGAGAGAGAGAGAGAGAGAGAGAGAAGGAGAAAGAGACAGAGAAAAACAGAGAGGGAGGAAAGGAGAAATATTTCCATAATCCAAGCTTGTGGAGATTTTAAATCAGAGGGTAATAAAAACTGAATCAAACTGAATGAAGCTTCCTACACAACGTAAACTCCTAGTTTTAGTTTTGTCTTTGTACTCCCCAGGGTCTAGCACAGTATTTCACCGATGCTTGTTGGATGGAATAGGAACACACATATATACAGAAAACTAAGAGGAAGAAGTATAGGATGGGGCGCATTTGCTTACAGTTAGAGATTGCCACCCTCTGCCACCTCTTTCTTACTTTTTTCCTTGTAAATGAAGCAGTTCATCTTCCCACTTCCTACTGGGAGCATATTCCCATTCCACTTCCACTGCTGCAATGTAGTAAACCTTGTTCTTCTTGTAGTTTGTGTTGTCATTAAAAGTCTTGTTGCACTGTTTCACTCGGTATTTGTGTTTCATACCTGTCATATAGTGGTCTGTCGTGAGACAAACGACGTCATATTCCCCTAGGAACGCAAAGAAAAGAGATGTCATTTTGAAGATTTTATGACTGATGAATTTACCAGACTCCCCCTCACTACATGAACCTATTCAAAAGGCATTAACATAATATAAGTGCCAATAAAACGTAGGCTCCTTGAGGGCAGAGCTGTTTGGTTTTCTCCTTTGTATCTCTAGTACCTAGCCCTGAGCCTTGTTCACATAGTAGGCACTTTACTGGGTGCTTGTTGAACTGAATACATAACAAAAATGTGATGAGATAACAAACAAATCAAATCCTTACTAAGCTTCTATGCTCCACAACAATAAATCTTTGTCCTTTTATTTCCTCCCACTCCTTTAGGCCAAGGGATTTCTAGACATCACATGTTTATGTATGTTATACTTGGACACCACTTTTCAGTCTGTGTTTTAAGAGATCTTGTATTCTCTTAATTCAGTGAGAAGTTTTAATTTTGATAAGAAGTGAAAGGATTTGGAGCAATTAAGAGAGAGAGAGAGAGAGAGAGAGAGAATTAGAAAGGAAATTTACACACAATAGATTTTAGGAAAGAAAAGGGGCAGAGGGAGGCTTTTGGTTCATGTAAGGTTGGAGGGAGTCTAGCCAGGGGCAAGAATTTTTATAGCCACACATTTATGGAGACAAAAAGAAAAGTGAATTTTAATTTAGAGGGTGTAGGCAACACAGTCAAAAGGAAGCAAGTGAGGGAAGATAAGGACATCAGAGATGCACAATTATTTTGGGGAGGTTCCAGGAGGGTAAAAAAAAATTTGGAAGAGACCTTAGCTGTCTCCTTGTCATCCAACTCCTTCATTTTGCAACAGAGGAAAGTGAGACCCTAAAAAGTTCAGTGACTTACTCAAAGTCACACAGGCACCATGGGGACATTTGAACCTATGAACACTGACCAATTCCATGTTTTTTTTTTCCCACTATACCACACTGCTTTCCTAGATAATATTTCTTCTTTTTCTAGACTCTCACAGTTTTACATAATTTTACATAATTGTGTAATAATTATATGTAATGTATACATATGATACCACATGACTGTCATAAGGAAAAAATAAAAGTCAGTAGAACTATTTGGCACCATGTGTGAACTCAGCCTTATTTACAGTTGCCATTCAACTGAATATAGCTTTCATTGTTATCTTTTGTTATTATATCAATTTTATTTCTAAATAAAGTTTTTCTCTCCTCCACCTCCACTCACTAGAGAACCATCCCTTGTAAGAAATAATAAAAAACAAGGAGCCAAGATGGCGGAGTAGAAAGACTTACGTATGCTAGCTCCGGAACCCACAGCCCATAAATTTCCTGTAAAAAGAACTCCCCACAAATTCTGGAGCAGTGAAACCTGCGCAGCAATGGAGGGGAGGAGATTTATGTTCCAGAGAGCCCTGAAAAACCGACCCCAAAGGTCTGTTATGCACCAGACACGGCGCGAAGCCCCTGTGTTGCCCTGGTCGTGCAGCCCGAGAGGAGCAGATCTGAGCAGGCTTCAGGAACGGAACCTCTGGTGGCCGTGAAGGTCCCTCCACCCACAGGTGCTACAGGTCAGTGAGAGAAACTTCTGGGCTGGCCGAGAGGGGAGCGGGGTGTCTCCATAACTCAGGCCCCCTTGGGAGGCAGCAGCAGAGGGAGCGGCAGAGGCAGCAGTGGCCCAGGACTCCCGGAGCAGACATGAGCTCAGGGCCATTACTGAAGATCTCTGCATAAAGTCCCTGAGGGAACTGAGCCTGGGAGGTAGCCCTGCCCCTACCTGAGCACCAGAACTTAAGCTCACATTGAATAGCAGCCACACCCACCCCTGAAAGCCCTGAGGCTGGGAAGAAGCATTTGAATCTCAGACCCCAAGCACTAGCTGGGCAGATCTAGGAGGGGGTGGAGAGGAATCTCAGAAGTCAAGTAACTGGCTGGGAAAATGCCCAGAAAAGGGAAAAAAATAAGACCATAGAAGGGTACTTTCCTGGGGAACAGATGTTCCCGCCTTTCATTTCTGATGACGAGGAACAATGCTTACTATCAGGGAAAGACATAGAAGTCAAGGCCTCTGCACCCCAAACATCCGAAATAGATATCCAATGGGCTTAAGCCATGGAAGAGCTCAGAAAGGATTTTGAAAATCAAGTTAGACGGGTGGAGGAAAAACTGGGAAGAGAAATGAGAGAGATGCAAGAAAAGCATGAAAAACAGGTCAATACCTTGGTAAAGGAGACCCCAAAAAATGCTGAAGAAAATAACACCTTGAAAAATAGGCTCACTCAATTGGCAAAAGAGGTTCAAAAAGCCAATGAGGAGAAGAATGCTTTCAAAAGCAGAATTAGCCAAATGGAAAAAGAGGTTCAAAAGCTCACTGAGGAAATAGTTCCCTCAAAATTAGAATGTAACAGATGGAGTCTAATGACTTTATGAGAAACCAAGAAATCACCAAACAAAACCAAAAGAATGAAAAAATGGAAGAGAATGTGAAATATCTCATGGGAAAAACAACTGATCTGGAAAATAGATCCAGGAGAGACAATTTAAAAATTATGGGACTACCTGAAAGTCATGATCAAAAAAAGAGCCTAGACATCATCTTCCATGAAATTATCAAAGAAAACTGCCCTGAGATTCTAGAACCAGAGGGCAAAATAAGTATTGAAGGAATCCATCAATCACCACCTGAAAGAGATCCAAAAAGAGAAACTCCTAGGAACATTGTGGCCAAATTCCAGAATTCCCAGGTCAAGGAGAAAATATTGCAAGCAGCTAGAAAGAAACAATTCCAATATTGTGGAAATAAAATCAGGATAACACAAGATCTAGCAGCTTCTACATTAAGGGATCGAAGGGTATGGAATAAGATATTCCAGAAGTCAAAGGAACTAGGACTCAAACCAAGAATCACCTACCCAGCAAAACTGAGTATAATACTTCAGGGGAAAATATGGTCTTTCAATGAAACAGAGGACTTCCAAGCATTCTTGATGAAAAGACCAGAGCTGAAAAGAAAATTTGACTTTCAAACACAAGAATGAGAAGAAGCATGAAAAAGTAAACAGCAAAGAGAAGTCATAAGGGACTTACCAAAGTTGAACTGTTTACATTCCTACATGGAAAGACAATATTTGTAACTCTTAAAACTTTTCAGTATCTGGGTAGTTGGTGGGACCACACACACACGTACACGCATGCATGCACACACACATACACACATGCATGCACATACAGAGACAGAGAGCACAGAGTGAATTGAATAGGATGGGACCATATCTTAAAAGAAATTAAGGTAAATGGGGAGAGAGAAATGTAGTGGGAGGGGAGAGGATGAAATGGAATGGGGTAAATTATCTCTCATTCAAGAGGCAAGCAGAAGATTTTTAGTGGAGGGAAAAAGAGGAGAGCTGAGAAAAAAAACCATGAAGTTTACCCTCATCACATTCGACTAAAGGAAGGAATAAAATGTACACTCATTTTGGTATGAAAACCTATCTTACAATACAGGAAAGTGGAGGAGAAGGGGATAAGCAGGGTGGGGGGGATGATGGAAGGAAGGGCAATGGGAGGAGGGAGCAATTTGAAGTCAACACTCTTGGGGAGGGACAGGATCAAAAGACAGAATAGAAACAATGGGGGGGCAGGATAGGATGGAGGGAAATACAGTTAGTCTTACACAACATGACTGTTATCTAAGTCATTTGCAAAACTACACATATAGGGCCTATATTGAATTGCCTGCCTTCCCAAAGGTAATGGGTGGGGAGGGAGGGATGGGGAGAATTTGGAACTCAAAGTTTTAGGAACAACTGTTTAGTATTGTTGTTGCTACTAGGAAATAAGAAGTATAGTCAATGGGGAATAGAAAGTCATCTGGCCCTACAGGATAAAAGAGAAGATGGGGACAAGAGAAGGGAGGGATGATAGAAGAGAGGACAGATTGGTGATAGGGAAAATTAGAATGCTTGGTGCATTGGGGTGGGGGGAGAGGATAAATGGGGAGAAAATTTGGAACCCAAAATTTTGTGAAAATGAATGTAAAAAGTTAAATAAATAAATTTATATATAAAAAATGAAATAATAAAAAAGAAGGAAGTAGTTTGGCAAAGCTAACATACATAAACCAAGTGTGACAATATATGCACTGTTTCATATCCATAGTCCCCCATGTCTGAAAAGAAGAGAAAAGGGTGTAATTATTACATATCACCTGCTATTTAATGGTTAATTTGTGTAGATCTACTCACAATGCCCTGATATTGCCCCATCCCCTAGTTGAAATTAATGTGGACCTCAAATCACAGTTCTACTCCTAAGAAGCCAGGGAATAAGCGGTGCTATGTGTTTACAAGCAGGAAAGTACTTTATAACTGTGCAATAAAGAAGCTAATGATACCAGGAGGAAGGAGAATTGCAATTCTGGTAACTTTGGTGGTGTATTAGAAGGCAAGATTTGACAAGTGGGTGCAAGCAATATCTCTGAGGTTTTGGGCATGCAGGGGATCTTTACTAACCCTAACTTATTTTTGGACATGTCTTGCCAAGATGTGTATGGGAAGGAGCATATGAGAAGAATAAGAGTTGGAAAGCAGAGGAAAACAACTGAGAAATGAGGTAAAATCAGAAGGTACATAGAAGAAAGTAAAGAAATGATTATTTTGAATGCTTTGAAATTGTTTAATTTCAATAAGTATGGACTTACGGAAAGACATGGATGAAAACAGGGTGGGATGGACAGGGTGTGGATCAGTAGTGACTGACACTGTTGAAAGCAGGGTCTATGTTGGATGAGATTCTAGATCTAGGTCTGGGAAAGATCTCAGAGGAAATCAAGTCCAACTCATTCATTTGAGGAAACTGAGGCACAGGGATAAAGTACTTTGTCCACAGTCCTACAGATAATAAGGTAGGATTGGAACCCAGATTCCAAATCCAGTGCTCTTTTGTATGCTGGAGTATATGAACATGGAGACCCCAAGGAGGAAGAGAATCATAGGAGCCTCAGACAATTGTATATCTATGAAAAATATTACACAAATTAACCCAGAGAGACAGATTATCAGAGCAACAGGATAATCTTCCATGATGCTGTTTCCTTCTGATGTTGCTCACTGTACAACATCCCTCCTTGATCACTACCTGTGTGACCTTGAGCAAGTCACTGAACCTTTCAGGGTCTCACTTTCCTCCTCAGTAAAATGAGGGAGTTGGATGATAAGAGGGCTGCTACGGTTTCTTACAACCTGGAATCTATGACCTTGCTCTTTTATTACTATTAATTTTTATTCTTTTTGACACCCCTGGAGCCTCCTGAAAATAGCTGTACATCTTGGATATCCGTGTCTCCCCTCCCTTTCTTCCTATTTGCTCCACTGCACAACCTGCACCATCCAAATTAAAATTCACTTCTTTCGTCTCATGAACTTCTAGCCATAAGAATTCCTGGTCCTGCACAAAGAGTACCTCCTACAGGCTACACAAAAAGCACTGGAGGGTAAAATTAAATATTCACCTGGGGAATCTGCTGTCATATAGAGAGTCCGGGAAGTTTGTGGGATCACATTTATAGAGTCTTTTCTCCCTCCTAAAGAGACGAAAGTGCTTCCTGAAAAATATATCCCATGCAGATCTTCTTCTGATCCCACACTGAGGACATGCCATGAAATCTTGTCACCTAAGCACATATCGAGTCCTGGTAGATTTCCAAACATGTATCCGTTTATGGCTGGAAGAGTTATGGAAAAAGAAAAGGTGTTTATCATTATTTTCATAAATACATCAAAATATCAAAGGGTCATGATTTCCTTGGCATGGGTCCTCTCTCTATCAACACATATCACATCCCCTCTATAACTGGATAGTAATCTAATGACAGTTACTATGGCCAAAATTGTTTCCTGTCTTTTTGGGGTTCTTGTATGTGTTGCAAGTGAACAAACTCTATTGTACTTCATAAATTTAGAACCTAAAGAGATTGTGTAGATGTTCTAGTGTAATTCGTTCATTTATCTATGATGAAACTATTAAGTGAAAAGGTAGGGCTTCAATCCAGGTTTTCTGATTCCAAAGTTAGCACTTTTTTCTTGCAGTGTCAGGGTGGGGTGACTTTATCATTGGGCCTGTATTATTAACCCCTTTGGGTACCCTTTGAGCTCCTCAGGTTCATCTCCATGAAAGTGCCAAAGTAATCTTGACAAGAGATTATCACTCCTAAATATTTTCACTTGAAAATCTTAAATAATGAAAAACCATACTCTTTTTATTATCATGCCTTTCCCTTGAGGACTTTTAACACATAATAATGTCATAATGCTTTTTTATAACCTATTAGGCCTTAATCAATTACATTCCTCCCTCCCTCTGGGGGCAGGAAAACTTATAGCAAGTTGCTCAGAAATCAAATTGCTCATCTTTAATAAAGCAAACAAAGTAGTATTTGTTGGGGATCAGAGTTGCAAAATCCAAAAACAGAATTGTCTGCCCTGAAACTTTGCCCCATATGTCATTAGAAAAATTAAAAACTGCCCAAGGCTTCTGACTTTTTCTTCTATTTTAACTGCAATTTGTACTCCCTCTTGCTGGCTTCCATATTTTTAAAATGTCCTATGTATTAAAATAATGGCCTAGTTAATAGTAAATAACCCAGAATTCAAATCTCTAACTGACTTGAACTTTCACAACTTCAACTTACCTGAAACTTTCTAAAGTCTCAGAACTATAGGCAGTTAAAAGGAATTTAAGACATTTGATCCCATCTTCCTCCTTCATGCAGGTGAATGAGTAACCAAGAGATGGTCATCTGTTCCCTTAATAAATCCCCCTGATAAATGATTCTCATACTTTTCTTATCCTTATGCTCAGAAACTCTGTTCAATGATTTCATTCTTTTTATTTATTTGAGCCAATTATTTCGTCAAGAAATCAATTCAGCTGTATTTTCAGTCTTCTTTGCTCATTCTAATTGAAAGGATGGAAAATAGTTGTACTGCATGGTCCCCAATATGACTCAAGTCATTATTACTATTGGGAAAATTATATTCAAATAAAATGGGGTGAATTAGGAAAAGTCATTGCTTTCCTGCTTGAGAAATAAATTTCAGTGAGCTTCTATTATTCTTCTGACAAATCTCAGATTTGTTGAGCATTTAAAGTCCTACACAATCTAACTCCAACTTATCTTTCCAGGTTTATTACATATTGCCACACAGTATTATATGAGCCAGAGAAGGGAAGTGGACCTTCTTCACCTATTGTATATTCCAGCCAAATTGCCTTCTTATTCCTCACTATACTTGCTTGCCTCAGTTTCTTCAACTGTAAAATGGGGAATTTGGAGCTCTATCCCTTTACTCTGTCCCTGTGTCTCTGCTGTACCCCAATGCCTAATACACATTCACTTCTCTCTTTTGCCTCTTAGAATTCCCAGTTTTCTTTAAAGCTCAGATAATGTGCCATCTCCCAAGGCAAGTCTTTTCCCCAACCCGCTTTGTTGTGGATGCTCTCTCTGTCTTCCTATAATTATCATACTTGTTTATATGTTGTAAACCCCAAGTAGAACATTAGTTTCTTTTGTACAGGAGTCATTTCATCTTTGTTTGATTACCCACAGGGAGATGGCATGGTATAGGGAACAGAGGGCTATCTTGAAAGCCATAAAGCACCCCTGGGATACATACTGACTACATTACTCCAGGCAATTGTCTCAGCCTCCAGTGTCTCAGACATCTTTCTAACACTATATAGAGAAAATATTGACCTTCCCTGGTAGAGAGAATGTCCTCACTTTGAATATCTCCTTCCCATTGAAACTCCAAGTCCATCCCTAGCCCCAGTGCCTGACTCATTCCATAGCAGGTGCTCATAAATGTTCACAGGATTTAAACGGATTGTTTAAATGTCACTAACCTATTCCCTAAAGACCGTGAAATGTAGACTACAGAGAAAATGACATTCACTACTTCTTTCAATATTCTGATGAAATAAAACTCTCCCTTACAGGACATTTTGTTAGAGACTTGGAAGCCTGGATCTTTCTTATCCACTTGGCTGGAGTTTCCTGTAAATTTTCTTATATTTTCATCCAAGTACAGGCTTTCATTCTCATCATATATTGTAGCTAGAAGGTAGAACTCTTTGTCCACACCTTTCTGTGGATGAAATAAGAAAAGTAAACATGAAACAAAGAGGATCTTTCTCATACACCCACTAGATCTTCGTGAGGATAAATCAAAGAGCAGTGCAATCTTGAAAAAGGGACTTTAGATTCATGATAAATTTGACTGCCTCAGTTCTCAATATTATAGACATTGAATTAAAAATGAACAGAGAAACAGTTAAAATTTAAAAGAGAATTATTATAGCATTAAGGTTGGAAGAGTATCTCCTTGAAAGAAGTGATCTTTGATTTCTAAAGGCAAAGATTCTACCAGCTCCAGGGAGGGCATTTTTCAGAATTTAATCACCACGAATGAGCCTCATGGAAGCTCTACTTCAATTTAAATTTGTTGACTCCATTAGGAATATATTTCTTCTTGTTATGTGACATTGATGGAAATGGAGTTCAAATGGAGTGCAAATGATCCATGTAAGGAATTTCTAGGGTCTAAACACCTTCCAACAATGTAAATAACAATTCTTCTATGAGTTAATAGATAAATTTTAGGGAGTTGCCTGAAGGATGTGGAGGTTAATAATATCTGAAGAAGATAATCTCCAGATTTACGTTACCTAATGAGAAAAAAATCCTATAAAGTTTCATTAATCCAAAATGTAAGAGGTCTAGAGAACAACAAATCTCTCCACAGGTTTCTCAAAGTGATGGTACCCTAATTGGTCAACTGGCTTTCAATATGATACCTCTCATAGTACCATGCACAAATGCACCCAAAATATCAGTTACTGATGGTGATAGCTGCAGTTCTTATGAGAAAGATGCTCTTGATTAAGGTAATGTGACATAATCGGTAGAATTCTGGTTTTAGCATCACGGAGACCTGGATTCAAATCTGCTTCTTATACTTAACTAGCTGTGTGACCTTGTCTCACAAGGAGGGTAAGTCCTCCTTGTCTCAGTTTCCTCAACTATAAAATGGGAATAATGACACCTACCTCCAGAGGTTATTGTGAATATCAAATGAGATATTTGTAAAGTGTTTAGCACAATGCCTAGTACAGAGTCGGAATTATATAAATGTTAGCTATTACTTTTAAAAAAGTGCTCAGATCATCTGGGCTCACTGCTCACTCCTGAATCTGCAGATAGAGGGAGAAAGACAAACAGACAGATAGACAGAGAGGGAGAGAAACAGATAGGAAGAAAGGAAGGAAGGAAGGAAGGAAGGAAGGAAGGAAGGAAGGAAGGAAGGAAGGAAGGAAGGATGAAAGAAAGGAGAAAAAGAAAGAAAGAAAGAAAGAAAGAAAGAAAGAAAGAAAGAAAGAAAGAAAGAAAGAAAGAAAAAGAAAGAAAGAAAGAAAGAAAGAAAGAAAGAAAGAAAGAAAGAAAGAAAGAAAGAAAGAAAGAAAGGAGATCAGGGTCACACTGACATTTTGTATGAAAACTCAATTCTTCCTGATTCTCATACCACCTCTCCATTATGTCACATTGCTCTATTTCTCGAATACTAATCTTTTAAGACAGTTTACATCTTAACACTTTAAACTTTAAATAAAACAATTTCACCTTTAAATATTGTATATATACATAAAATAAGAATTTGAATGTGCCCACCTTTCACATAGACCAAGAGCTCTGTGGACAACTCCTTTGGTCAGACCTTAGATCAGATAGGACAAATACACAGGCCTTTCGATTTTTCCATACTGTTACCTTACCAGTTTACCATCTGCACGAAGACTTCCTTTCCTACACACTAGAAGAGGCCCAGACAGCCCACTGGTGACTTCTCTAACCGGGTCCCCAGCAGAGTAGTATATGCAGGTCAAGCAAACTGGATCGGCAGAGGTGGGACCCACAGTTTCTGGAACAGTCCATTTATAAGTAAAATTTTTCCCGGGCTGTATACTTGAAGAAGGTGGAGGTGTACCTAGGAAGAAATAAATAACTCAGGAGGCCAGGAGCTATGTCACTAGGAGCAGCCAGGGCTTCTTGAAAAATTGAATCTAACATTTTAGGTAAAATTTTGTTTTCTTGCTCTAAATGTGTTGGAATAGTGCACAGAAGGACCATAGGGTCATTGAGGCAGAACTGGCGGGGAAGGCCTTGGAGATCATCCTGTTCCAATCAATCATTTTACAGATGAAGGAAACAAGGTCCAGCAAGGGTGATTTACCCAAGGTCATAGAGAGATTAGGTGGTACAGCCAGGAATCAATCCTAAGTCTCCTCTCTATCTCCTTGTGCAAAGCTTTTTCGACTTTAGGACAATGCTTTATCTACTGAACTCAATTCAACTGAACAGACCCTTGTCAAGTGGCTGCTGATGTTTCATGGCTACTCACCTCCACCAAGAGTCATGTAGTGTGAGCCTTCATTGCTCTTGGTGAACCGCACACAGTGAGGCTGAATGCTGAGGGGATAGCTAGCTTTGTTGAAAAAAGTAACCAAGACGGTGTCTCCCACTTCTATTTTAATGACAGGGCCTAGACACAAACAGAAAATGAATTCTTAATATATAATTCTTTCAAAATATGGACAGGTTATGTTGCCTGACCATGACTGATTTTTGTGAATAACTAACAAGCATTTATTAAGAACCTACAACGTATCAGGCACTGGGGATATGAACTATTGTTGTTCAGCTATTTCACTTATGTCTCACTCTTCATGGCCCCCATTTGGGATTTTCTTGGCAAAGATACTGGAGTGGTTTGCCCTTTCCTTCCCCAGATTCTTTTACAGATGAGGAAACTGAAACTAACACTGTTAAGTGACTTCCCCACGGTTCTACAGCTAGTAAGTGTCTGAGGCTGGATTTGAACTCATGGAGATGAATCTTTCTGGCTCCAGACCTGGTACTTTATCCATGGCACCACCCAGCTATCTCAGGTCTAAAGAATGAAACAATTCCTACTCACACAAGGCTGACATTCCACTGAGGGAGACAAGGACCCTCTGATCCTGAAAAGTGCTCAGGTATGAATGAATGAATGAATGAATGAATGAATGAATGAGCATGCACTAAATGCCAACGACTAAAATAAGTGCTAAAAGATGAGATATATAAAGAGACAATCCCTGCCTTCAAGGAGCTTACATTTTAATGAGGAAAGACAAGGGTAGTCATGGTCAAGGAAGAGAGTGTTGGGACATGGAATCACAGAAGTGGTGAATTGATGTAGAGGATGTTCCCTTTCCATAAGTCCTAGTATTGTTGATTTTATTACATTGCCCAGAGAAAGAGATGGAAAACAGGTGATTTGAGGGGACCAGGGAACCCCAGGATCCCAGGAGATTCCATCGGTCTCATCAGAGGACATTAGAAACATTGAACTGGAGATGCAGATGTGGAAAAGATCGTACAGTTCGTCTAGTCCAATGCTCTCAGGTTACAGAGAAAGAAACTGAGGCCCAGACTAGTCCAAGGTGACAAAGCAAGTAAATGGAAGATGTAGGATTGGGATTCAGATCTTTTGATTGAAAATCTAGCACTGTGGCATGCTATTTCCTTACTTATCTTAATATAATTCTTGAAACTTTTAAAAATTTGCATTGTTGGATGAGACAAAGCTTATTACTGACATTGATATGTGAATTGGTTAGGAATAGGAATCAATCCTATATAGGATTTATATTACAGATGCAGGATATATATATATATATATATATATATATATATATATATATATATATATACATACACACATGCATACATATATATGTGTGTGTGTTTTGTATGTATATGTGTATGTATAGCTATATCCATACTGCTGTATACATATGTTTGTCTATATTGATAAAAATCTTGTATATATGCAGAAGTATGGTGAAACCTGTTCAAACCACTTCCTGGTTTTCAGTTTCAGCATTTATAACATGGAAATCAGCAATTGCTACCAATCAAGGCTTGACTTGTAACCTTGTTGACCACAGACTTAAGAAAGTGAATAGAGAATGCGTTCATGTTGCAGATTAAGCTGAAAGTGTGTCATGCACACTTTAATTTTTTCAGGTTTGAGAGGCAGTATTGCCTAATGGATAGAGAGCTAGTCTCACAGTCAGGAACTCAAGACTTGCCTCTGACAGATTCTGACTGCATAATCCTGAGCAAGCCCCTTGACTTCTCAGACTTATTAACAAAGTTACCAATTTTTTTTTAACAGAGGGATTTTCCTCAATAGAAATTCCTGATAAAATTACAAGCCCCCACTTTTACCCAAAAGTCCAAGATGTCTTTCTTCAGGGAGTCTTGTTTTCTTTCTTAGAAAGGAATCATCCATGTATTCCTGGTATTGTAACTTCACGTAAGTTCCTCCAATTCTGTCAGGACCTCGAAGGAAATAAGGGGCTGATTCACTGCGTAAAGATAGTGGAAAACGACAATTTCAAACTGCTAAATCAGAAGAATATTCCAGAAATGATACAGATCTGTCTTAATTCCTTTCTACAAATTTAGCCTTTATTTGCAAACTATCTCAAATTTTAAAAGATGCCAAGTCTGTTTTTCCCAGATTGTTAACCAACGTTTATTTTTAATTTACTGTGTGTAGAGAAGTTACTTGTATGAGTTTAAAATGTTTTCAGTCTTCATCTGTAAAATGAGGGAAGTCTCTAAATGCTGTGTATTATCTGATTTTATACTCCAGCGGACTTTTATGATCTCAAGATGAATGAATGATGGATAAATGAAAATTCATTTATTCAGCATTCATTATATGTTAGGTTCTATGTTAAGCACTGGAAATACGAATAGAAAAATTTGTATTTTTCTGCTCTCAGGGAACTCACATTCTAAATAAGAGAGAGAAAAGAAAGTTCAATACATGGCAGATAGAAAGGCTTAGATGTCTTAAGAGTACTGTAGCAGAGAGACTAATTAGACTAGAGGGTCCTTAGGTTACATGAACAGATCACATGACGGAATCTGGAATTTAGAGGTCATAGAGATAGGAGGGATGGTAAGGCTTGGTACCAAGTCCTCTGTCTCATCAGAAGGAATCAAGTTAGTGACTCCCATCTTATCCAAGCTCTGTAGGTAATTGAGTTACCCAGACAGGGTCCAGGCTGTCCCAAGACTGGGGTTGTGGTGAGAGGATGTCAGGAGATGCCTACCCTCACTGGTGGAAGGCCATCCAAAAATCATCAAAACCCAGAGTTGTATGAGAGGAGATTTTTTTATCAACTAGAATACCTCTGAATTGACAACATGATAGTATTTCAGGATCCTGGGAAAGGCAACTAGAAGGAACATCAGAGAGTATCTAAAACAATCCTTGTTGTACAGCTGACGAAACTAATCCTCAGAGAGTTGGAGTGATTTGGTCAGGGTCACAAAAATAGTGTGAAATAAGTGCCAAGGTTACCTTTATCCTATGCAGTCTTTACTTCTGCAGGTGGAGCCAAGAGGGCAGAGCAGGGAAGCACTCAGCTGAGCTAGCCCAGCATTCTCTTCCAAGCAACTTTAATATAGTGCCTCAAATTTAATTCTAGAATGGCAGAGTCAACAAAATTCAGAGTGAGATACTTCTTCCAGCCCAAGACAACATAGGAGGTCAGAAAGAGAGATGTATAAAACAGAGGAGGAGACTGAGCTCATATGGATGAAACCCCAATGGTAGGACTAAGTGGTGGCAACAGAAGCAGAAGCAGTTATGAGAGCTCTCAAGCCAGAGACAGTAAAGAGACCTGGCAATTGGTCAGAAAGACATTACAGGGTACCCCCGTGCTAGCACTAGAAATGGAACCAGGTGCCATTTGGCAGCTTTATTGCCTACACTCTCTTCTGGGTCATAGTTCAAGTGCAGAGAAAACTATTTTTGGTTGAAGGAAACCCTGAAGGAGAGTAACACTTCTAGCCCTAAGGGATCAGACACCTTTGTTTCCTGTCCCAAATGAGGAGAGACCCTGAGGAGCAGAAGGGTAAGGGTAAGGACCAGAGTACAGACCAAGAGAGCGGTGACCACACCTATCCCCAGATCACAATACATTGAAAGTATAAAAAAATTCTAATCCCTTCCCCAAACTGAAAACAGCAGTGTAGAAAAAGTCTGAAATTTGATACAAGACCCTTCCTCCCACATTGGCAACAGAGATCAACATTAACATAAAGTTCTAAATCTATAAATTGGGTGAGAAAATGAATAAACAACAACATAAAAGAACTTGACCATAAAAAGCTGTTTTGGTGACAGGGGAAAATCAAGATACAAACCCAGAAGAAGAAAAGAAGTCAAAACATCTACAAGCAAAACCTCCAAGAAAAATGTGAACTGGACACATACCCAATAAGAATTCCTAAAGGAGCTAAAAAAATGATTTTCAAAATCAAATTGAGTGGTAGATAAAAAATTAGGCAAAGAAATGAAAGGGAAGGAAGATAACTATGAAGAGACAATTAACTCAGTAAAAGAGGCACAAAAATACTGAATAATATAACACCTATCTTATGCAATTTTAAATTAAGAAGAACCAAGAATAAACACAGATGCTTACTATTATAACGAACTATAAAAAAGTCACCAAAATGTGCAATTCCAGTAAGGGGCATTTTATAATAATAATAATATTATAGGAGGGGGATAGGTAACACAGCTGGATCTCTCATTTGTATCTTCATACTTGCCCATATTTCGCAATTGTATGTGATTATATCTTGTCCTCTATTAAACTGAGACATCTTACTGAATCTCACACCATGAGGTCACATCTAAAAGCAGGACCTATGGCATATTTTTCTTTGTAACTCCAAATTCCCTTGCATATGGGGGATTTAATAAATGTTAGTTGAATTAAATCAATTATTTATAATTTAATATGCCTAGCTCTTGAGTTCTAAGTCTAAGAACAAGAAATAATGGATGGATTTACTTGAGATATTTACATTTCATTGACATTATTGAAATACTTTATAGACTTAATGCTCTTTATTAAAGATAGGCTTAATACTCTTTACTAAATATACATTTTTAGTGTAAAGTAGGGAGGATTTGATTCCAATCTTCCAGCTCAGTTGATATAGTCACAGGACATAGCCACACATGATGAGGTAATGAAGCATGAACTTTTATGAAGCACCTCTCTGCTTGAGCCAGGGAAAGGAACAAGGTGATTAAATTAAGCAAACAAACAATTTCCACTTGGGTTTTATGTAGCTAAGTACTAAAGAGTTTGAGGCAATTCCAAGTCGGCAATCAGTAGTAGTGAAGTGTGATTCCTACAAAGAGGTGGAGATAAGAATCTCTGTCTCTCTCTGTCTCTGTCTGTCTGTCTGTCTATCTCTCTCTCTCTCTCTCTCTCTCTCTCTCTCTCTCACTCTCCCCACCCCCTTGTCACCCCTACCATTGACATGTTGACTATAGTAATACTTTGCCTAAAAAAGACAACCATGAAGCAGTTTGAGAATTTATTCAGTTTCAGACATAGTAGAGGGAGCAAATAGAGGAAGCATCTTAGAAGAAGGGGACTCCTGGTAGTAGAAAAGAGGACCAAAAGTTGTAAGAAGGAGAAGATCATGGGAACTTAGCAGAACAATTTGTTTAGCAGAGATACCACACCCAAGACAAAATGCATGAGGCATCTGAAAAGAGGGAAAGGACTTCTAGGTTTTATATTTAAGTAGTTCTGAGTTACCTATTCCACAAATGCATATTGCCTCACTATTGTTAAACTCTGTTCCCACTTTTCCCATTTACACTGTATTGTTGGGAGAGTACATTCTAGGTTTATGTTGGGAATACCATGTAGCTAAAGTCCTTGCTGCGACAGCTGGACAAAGTGCCAGGCTTGGAGTTAGGAAGACTCATCTTTGTGAGTTCAAATCTGGCCTCAGTTACTAACTGTGTGACCCTGGGCAAGTCTTATAATCCTGTTTGCCTTGATTCCCCATTTGAAAAATGAGCTGGAGAAGTCAATGACAAAGCACTTCAGTATCTTTGCCAAGAAAACCCCGAAGGGGTCACAATGATTGGAAATGACTGAAATGACTGAACAGCAGTAGCAACATCTTTGCTATGCTGCCTTTGTAAATGCTATTGATAAGAGCTAATTTTGACTATTGGCTGATTGTTAGTAGGAAATACACTGGTGGGGGCTCATTCATGAGTATTACCCTTAGAAAATATGAATGCAGTAACCTCCCTCTGGGAATTCAACCCTGTGAGTGCAAGTGCAAATTGGGGAGGTAGTCCAGAGGGCATAATGCATTAGAATGTTGACTTTTCCTAAGAATGCTATTAAGAAAGTGTTTATCATCATCTTGAAATTAATACAAGTGCTTATAAAGTCAACTTCAACTCTCAGAAATTTAAAGTCACTAAATATCACTTTACTCTAGATTGAGTGTAGAAATTAATTCAGCTTCACACACTTATTACCTATGTGACCAAGGGCAAGCCATTTCATCTTCTTTTGACTCAGTTTCCTTATCTCTAAAATGGGGGTAATAATAGCATTTCCTTCTCAGGATTGTTATGAGGATGAAATGAGATATTTATAAAATGCTTCATGAATCATAAAGTATTATATAAATTCTAGATGATGATAATGATTATATGTTAGAATCTCAAAGTTGGAAGAGAGTTCAGAGGTCATTTAAGTCAACCACTACTTGTTCAGGAATACTTTCTACAAAATACACACAATTTGTCATCCAGAGGTTTTGCTTCAAGATCTTTAGAGACGAGACCCACCTCCTTTCTGTGGTATCATGTTTCACTCTTGAATAGCTTTAAATTGCTTTACATTGCATCAAAATTTACCTCTCTACCATTTCCACCTCTGGTTCTTAATTCTGGTCAAAATTGACAAGATTAATTCCTGCTCCATAAGGCATCTTTTTGAATACATAAATATAGATTGCTTTTATGTATACTTCAAACTTCCTGCCTTTTTACAGAAAGAGTACTTGCCCTTAGCTCTTGGGTATCACCCTGGAACATCTCTCTGCTATGTTGGCCCTATTTGTGAGCTTCTTATGGGGCCTCCATTTTGGAATGGATCCAGGCCAGCCGCAATAATTCTCTCTGAACTGGGGTTCTGCCTCTCTGGTCTTTGCTTCTATGTTCCTGTGTGGGTACCTTTTCTCTTTCCCATTGCTTTCTATATTCCTTTCATGTTTTGTCTTCTCCCACTGGAATGCAAACTCCTTGAGAAGTGTCTTGTTTTTTGTGTTTTGTTTTGTTTTGTTTTTTGCCTTGTATCGATGTCTTCAGTATTTAGCACAGTGCTTGGCATGTAGTAAAAGTTTAATAAATGCCTGTTGTCTGCTTTCTTGTCTGCCTCTTCTGCTAAACATTCCCATTTCCTTAAACTGAGTCTTATGTGGCATGTTCTCTGGGCCCCAACCATTTTGATCATCTGTATTTGTCTACAGTATGGTTTATTGATGACTTTTCTCAAATATGGCTCCCAACTCAGCAGAATACTATAGATATGACATGACAAGGGCAGAGCATAACAGAAAAACCATCTCTCTAACTTGGACATGACATTCTTTGGGCAATTTAACAGGATTAGTTTCTTTTTGACTGCTGTTACGCTCACATTGAACTCACAATTTTCTAGAAGCCCCAGCTTTGATTCATGCAAACCACTGTTTGTACCATCTTATACTTAGAAAATAGACATATTTTAGCATCATTAAATGCCATCACTTCATTCATGTTTGCAATTTTACCATATTTTAACCAAAGAGTCCTTACCTCCCAGGAGCTGTTAAACTTTTGTTTGTATAATAGTTAATTCCAGAAGGGGCATAATTCCAAAGCACTTCCTCAGCAGCAATGTAGTAGTGCCTTACTCTTGTCCCTTTAAAATTATCAGATGACTGCTTTTTGCAATCATTTATTTTGAAATAGGCCTGCATGCCCGCTGAAAAACAGAAAGTTTTGATGGTTCATTTCATTAAGACAACAAAAATATTTTTTAAAAAAATTTCTCATTTTTGCTTCTCTTTGCTTCTGGGAAATTTGGGGGATGAGTTTTTTTGACTGCACATAGAAATGTATCGAAAAAAACTGGTACAAAACTTTTTTCTCCCAGCTTTTGCCTCAGTGATTCCACTACTGAGCATCTATATCCTCCAAGAAGATCAAAGACAGAAATTAAAGTTTCATATACAAAAAAATGTTAATAGCAACACTTTTGCAGTAGCAAAGAACTGGGATTTAGATTAATTTATTTACTTAATCAACTTTACCCAAGTTACAATTTTTGGTTACATTATTTTTAAAAATATATGCATGATATTGTAACCAGAAGGGAGATGGAGTGGGGAATAGGGGTCAAAGGTTTAGTCTTGATTCTACCACCTATTATATGCCTTGGAGCAGATCCCTTGACCTTGTTGAGTCTTGGTTTCCTCATCTCCAAAAGAATAAGTCATCTCTGAGGTCTTTATCTGCCTCTTCTGTTAAGCATTCCTATTTCCTTAAACCAATCCTAATATGGCACATTCTGAAGTTCTGTGATTTTACTCTATATAAAAGGATCACTTAGAGTTCTGGAAAGATATTGGAGTGAGAGATCATAAGGTCCCTATCTCCCTATCAAAATCAGAAATGAAAATACCAAAAAGGAAGAAAAACTATTAGAAATCCTCAAATTAAGAATTAAATAAAATCCAACCCTCAAAGAAATGAGCAAACAAAATTTCCAAAATGAAAAATAAAATGTGCACCCTGAGTTAAGAATTCCCAACTTACACAGTGTGATTTGAGGCTCCATTTGCAAAGAAGTGTCTCTGTTATGAGATAAAAATTCCTGTTTGGGGTCATTAGTGGTTAGACAGCAAAGGTAATGGAAAAATATGATGAGTTAAAAGAAGCTGGGGTAAACATGCCAGGAGGAAAAATAATTCAATACTGTCAAGAGCAGAATTTTTCCAATATGTAGCAAAATGGATCATAAGTATAACAATGTATAACATTGGAAGTATAAGTATAACAATGGAATCAAATTAAGAAAATAAACATTAAAATTAGATTAAAGAGGTGGTTATAAAACTATCTGCTACCAGGTAGAACACAAAACATAGAGGATGTTAATTAGAATAGTTCTTAGGATAAATTTGAGGAGTTTAGTACAAACTGACTACCCTCTTTGTGGATGGACTTTCTGGTAAACTCATTAAATTGATGAGAGAATTCTCTAATCAACAGCTTTTACAAAAAAAAAAAAAGAACAGTAAGATAGATTACTTTATAGAGAATTAGAAACAGTCATAAAATAGATTATATTTTGATAATACCGGATATAAAAAAATTAGAGAAAAGATTTCCATTCAATACCAATCATTAAGAATATTGTACAGAAATATGGAACAAGATACACAATTCAACCATGTTACAATGAATTTAAAAAGAATCAGTAATCTAAGTACAAAGCTCATTACAACTTTGTAGAAAAGGGATGCTATAACTGTTGCAGTTGTAGAAATAACAAAAATTCATATCTACCTGAAAACAACAATTATAAAGGATAAAAGAGAACGATTTGGGTTTATGAAAACGGAGATTCTCCCCCACCCCCACTCCACACATAACATAATTTGAAACAATGCATATAGGAAACAATTTTAAAAACAAATTGAGGGGTGGAGTCAAGATGGCGGAGTAGAAAGACTCACGTATGCGAGCTCTGAACCCACAGCCCATAGATTTAATGTAAGAAGAGCTCCCCACAAGTTCTGGATCACTGCAGGGTGTACAGAAACACAGTGGAAGAGATTTCCATTCCAGAGAGCCTTGGAGAGCTGTCCCCAGGGTCCGTCACACCCCGGAAAGCGGAGTCCACCCCTGCGCTGCCCTGGCCACGCAGCTGAGAGGAGCAGATCGGAGCAGGCTTCAGGGACGGAACCTCCAGCGGCCTGGAAGGTCCCTCTGCCCACAGACTCTACAGGTCAGTGAGAGAGACGTCTGGGCTGGCCGAGAGGGGAGCGGGGAGTCTCCGTGGCTCGGGCCCCCTCAGGAGGAAGTGGCGGAGGCAGAGGCAGGGGTGGGAAGCGGCGGAGGCAGAGGCAGCAGCGGCGGCCCCCGGGACTCCCCAAGCAGGCAGGATCTTCATTACTGAAAGTCTCTGCATAAAGCCCCTGAGGGAACTGAGCATGGGAGGTGACCCCGCCCCCACCCCAGCACCAGAACTAAAGCTCATATTGAATATCAGCGGTGCCTGCTGTGGAAAGCCCATTTGAATCTCAGACCCCAAGCACTAGCTGGGCGGATCTAGGCAGGGGTGGACAGGGATCTCAGAAGTCAAGTAACTGGCTGGGAAAATGCCCAGAAAAGGGAAGAAAAATAAGACTATAGAGAGCTTCTTTGAGCAGGTGCAAATGATCCCGCCTTTTGGATCTGATGACGAGGAAATATTCTTGCCATCAGAGAAAGACATGGAGGGCGGGGCCTCTGTATCCCAGACATCCCAGGGGGTTGTTGGGTGGGCTCAGGCCTTGGAAGAGCTCAAAAAGGATTTTGAAAATCAAGTTAGACAGGTGAAGGAAAAACTGGGAAGAGAAATGAGAGAGATGCAAGAAAAGCATGAAAAGCGGGTCAATACCCTGCTAAAGGAGACCCAAAAAAATGCTGAAGAAATAACACCTTGAAAAATAGGCTCACTCAATTGGCAAAAGAGGTTCAAAAAGCCAATGAGGAGAAGAATGCTTTCAAAAGCAGAATTAACCAAATGGAAAAAGAGGTTCAAAAGCTCACTGAAGAGAATAGTTCTCTCAAAATTAGAATGGAACAGATGGAGGCTAATGACTTTCTGAGAAGCCAAGAAATCACCAAACAAAACCAAAAGAATGAAAAAATGGAAGAGAATGTGAAATATCTCATGGGAAAAACAACTGACCTGGAAAATAGATCCAGGAGAGACAATTTAAAAATTATGGGACTACCTGAAAGTCATGATCAAAAAAAGAGCCTAGATATCATCTTCCATGAAATTATCAAGGAAAACTGCCCTGATATTCTAGAACCAGAGGGCAAAATAAGTATGGAAGGAATCCATCGATCACCACCTGAAAGAGATCCAAAAAGAGAAACTCCTAGGAACATTGTGGCCAAATTCCAGAACTCCCAGGTCAAGGAGAAACTATTGCAAGCAGCTAGAAAGAAACAATTCCAGTATTGTGGAAATACAATCAGGATAACACAAGATCTAGCAGCTTCTACATTAAGGGATCGAAGGGTGTGGAATAGGATATTCCAGAAGGCAAAGGAACTAGGACTCAAACCAAGAATCACCTACCCAGCTAAACTGAGTATAATACTTCAGGGGAAAATATGGTCTTTCAATGAAACAGAGGACTTTCAATCATTCTTGATGAAAAGACCAGAGCTGAAAAGAAAATTTGACTTTCAAACACAAGAATGAGAAGAAGCATGAAAAAGTAAACAGCAAAGAGAAGTCATAAGGGACTTACCAGAAGTGAACTGTTTACATTCCTACATGGAAAGACAATATTTGTAACTCTTAAAATTTTTCAGTATCTGGGTAATTGGTGGGACCACACACACACATGTACATGCATGCGCACGCACACACATACACACATGCACGCACATACAGAGACAGAGAGCACAGAGTGAATTGAATAGGATGGGACCATATCCTAAAAGAAATTAAGGTAAATGGTGAGAGAGAAATGTAGTGGAAGGAAAGAGGGTGAAATGGAATGGGGTAATTATATGTCATTGAAGAGGCAAGTAGGAGACTTTTTAGTGGAGGGAAAAAGAGGAGAGCTGAGAAAAAAAAAACCAAAACAAGAAGTTTACCCTCATCACATTTGACTAAAGGAAGGAATAAAATGCACACTCATTTTGGTATGAAAACCTATCTTACAGTATAGGAAAGTGGAAGAGAAAGAGATAAGCAAGGGTGGGGGATGATGATTGAAGTCAACACTCGGGGAGGGACAGGATCAAAAGACAGAATAGAAACAATGAGGGGCAGGATAGGATGGACGGTAATTCAGTTAGTCTTACACAACACGACTATCATGGAAGTCATTTGCAAAACTACACAGATATGGCCTATATTGAATTGCCTGCCTTCCGAAAGGGAATGGGTGGGGAGGGAGGGATGGGGAAAATTTGGAACTCAAAGTTTTAGGAACAACTGTTTAGTATTGTTGTTGCTACTAGGAAAGAAGACATACAGTTAATGAGGAATAGAAAGTCATCTGGCCCTACAGGACAAAAGAGAAGATGGGGACAAGAGAAGGGAGGGATGATAGAAGAGAGGGCAGATTGGTGATAGGGAAAATTAGAATGCTTGGTGTATTGGGGTGGGGGAAGGGGACAAATGGGGAGAAAATTTGGAACCCAAAATTTTGTGAAAATGAATGTGAAAAGTTAAATAAATAAATTTACATATATAAAAAAATAAAAAAATAAAATGCTGCATTCCACATGCCAGAAAATTTGTCAAACTCAACAGTGGTCACTAGATTAGAAAAGATCAGTTTATTCTCCAATCCTAACAAAGGACGTTTGCAAAGAGCATTCAAATTGCCAAACAACTGTGCTCATCTCACAAGCCTACAAGGTTATGCTTAAGATTCTGCAAGCGAGGCATCAGCAACATGTGAACTGAAAATTTCCAGAATTGCAGGCTAATTTTTGAAGATGCAGAGGAACCAGAGTCCAAATTGTCAATATTTGCTGGATTATGGGGAAAGCAAGTGTATTACAGGAAGATGTCTACTTCTGTGTCATTGTCATTGTCTAAAGCCTTTGACTGTGTGGATCACAATAAAATGCCGCAAATCCTCAGAAATGAGAGTACCAAATCATCTTACTTATCTCCTAAGGAACCTGTGTGTGAGTCAAGAAGCTATAGTTAGAACTGAGCATGATTGATTTAGGATTGGGAGAGGTGTGCAACAAAGCGATGTGTTGTCACCTTATTTATTTAACTTACACAGAGCGCATAGTGTGAAATGCCAGAATGAACAAATGAAAAGCCAGAATTAAGGTTTCCAGGAGAAATAGCAACAGTCTCAGATACGTGGATGATGTCTCTCTGATGGCAGAAAAAGAATTAAGAAGGAGAGTGGAAAAGCTGCCTTGAAGCTTAACATTAAAAAAAATCATGCCAACTAGTTGCATCACTTCCTAGCAAAGAGAGGGAGGAGAAATAGAAGTAGTATACGTTTTATATTCTTGTGTTCAAAAATCATTGTAGATGGCTACTGTGGTTATGAGATGAAAAGACACCTGCTCCTTGGAAGGAAAGCTATGACAAATCTGAATACTATAGTAAAAAGCAGAAATGTTGTCTTGCTGACAAAGGTCCTTTCAAACAAAGCTATGGTTTTTCCAGCAACAATGTATGGTTATGAGAGTTGGACTATAAGGAAAGCTGAACACCACGGAATTGATGCTTTTGAATTGTGGTGCTGGAGAAGTCTTTTGAGAGTCCCTTGGACAGCAAGCAGATGAAAATAAGTCTATCCCTAAATAAATTAATTCAGACTATATATTGGAAAGTCAGATACTGAAGCTGAAGCTTAAATATCTTGACCAGATAATGAGAAGACAGGATTCATTGAAAAAGACCCTGATGTTGGGAAAGACTGTAGACAAAAGGAAAGGGGGATGGTAGAGGATGATATGGATAGTGCCATGGAAGCAATGAACATGAGCTTGAACAGACTTTGGGAGAGAGTGAAGGATAGAAGGACTTGGCATCCATGGGGATGTGAAGAATCAGACACACCTGAATAACTGAACGGCAAATATAGTTAAGAAAGCAACTTGGAACAACAGTATACATACTTTCTACAACTATGTACATAGATGCCTCCATACAAAATACTCCTAGCTTTCAAATGATTACGAAAAGCTTTCAAAGCATACATATCTTGATGATGAAATGAAAGCTCTATTGGAAGAAAACCATATATATATCATCTTGGTCATCTTGTATAGTAATGGAGTTATCTCAAAGATACTCTCTAGCCTACAGGAGATGCGGCTACATCTCAATATTTCTATTCGTAGTTGCCCTATTGGATAGAATACACCGGAAATGGATGTCTCACAACGGGAATTCCAAAGCCATCTGTGTGAAAATGTCTGCGATTTTTCTTATGAGAAGCATTTTATTCTCCTGTGCAGATAGGTGATCCAGTAGATAGAGCAGTAGACCTGGAGTCAGAAAAATCAGAGCTCAAATCTGACCTCAGACACTTAATAGCTGTGTGACCCTGGGCAAATCCCTTAACCCCTGCCTAAAGCGAGAGAAAACAACAAAGCACCACAGTACTTGGTCAAGAAAACCCTATGGATGATTGCCAAGAGCCAAGCAAAAATCTAAAGAACATTCAATGTAAAAGAAAAATGATAGAGTGTCAACTTGTCGTTGGACACACTCTCTCTGAACTTCGTTAAAACAAATGAGAAGAATGAGATAATGTCTTCATCAGCAAAATCCAGAGAAATACCCAGAAGAAAAAATGATCAGACACCTAGAAACAGGGTATTTTTGAAGTCATGAAACAAGGTCCTGATTAGTGCAAATAACAAATCTCATGAAGTAGTCAATTTTTAAAATTCCATTGGCTGGCACAAAGACCCTCTTTTGCTTTATATTTATTTACTTTACTTTTATTTTATTATAACATTAAAGTGTGCAAATTAGAATACATGTGACCACATATATATATATATATATACATATATATATATATATATATCCTAAGCAATAAAAGTTTACAGTTTCATATACAATTTTTTAAACCTTTGTGTGAAACTGCAAGTATCTGTTTTGGTTGATATATGCTGTATTTACCATTTTTGAAAAGGTAATAATTTCTTACCATGAACGTGCTTGTTAATTTGACAGCTAAGCATCCATTCCCCAGCACTTTTTGCCACCATCAGGGCATCAATCATTGAAGCGGCAAAAATGCTGAAAGTATCCATTCTGTGACCCATATAGAGCAAAGTCTGTCCATGAAGAAAGATGGCATGTTTATCATGGACTGAACCTATTCCAAAAAAATGCCAATGCACTCTGTCTTCCATGCACATGGTGATGTTTGGAATGTTTCCAAACAGGAATCCATTCATTGCTGGGGGAAAAACAAACACGCATTCACACACATTATTATGCTAAATATCACAGGAGCCATGAAAGAGAGAAAGAGGTAGAGGATGGTAGGAACAGAGGCATGATGGTATGTCAAGGGGATGCAATCAGGTCTACAGAGCAAAACATACTTAACTTTCACTGATGTAACTCAGGATGTGCCTAGGTCTAGTTTCTGTGCTTCCCAAATTAAGGTTCTAAGAAAAAGTGAGACTCAGAGACATTGAGAAAAACCAAGAAGATGGAAGAGGATAAAGGAAAAGACATAAGGAGGATTAAGACAGAAAAAAATATGAAGAGATAGGAGAAAAAAATAGGAAGGGGATGGATTGGGGAGAAGAAAGCAAGGAAGGAAAGAAAGAGAGGGAAAAAAGGGGAAGAGAAAGAGGAATTGGAGGATTCCCAGGAGAGAGGTGATTAAGAGGCTCAGATTAAAAACTCTCCAGTAAAATATTTAGGGGAGACTTAATTTTGGTGAAATGCTTTAGTCACATTAGAATATACTGCATTTTCCCTCACATATTTCGATAACTCAAAGTCACAGGATTATAGAGTTTGAGCTTGGAAATGATCTTAGAGCAAGGATGTGCTAGTGAATTATTGACAATTGTCATTACAGGGGAGAAAATGTACCCAAAACACCTTTTTAAGTTTAATCTGATTATTAACATTTTCTCCAGCAATTTCTTAAATCTTTGGTTGCTGTTCAGTCATGTCTGATTCTTTGCGAGTCCATTTGGGGTTTTCTTGGCAAAGATACTGGAGTGGTATGCCATTTCCTTCTCCATCTCATTTTACTGATGAAGAAACTGAGGCAAGCAGGGTGAAGTGACTTCCCCAGGGTCACACAGCTAGGAAAGTGTCTGAGGTTGGATTTGAACTTAGGAAGAAGAGTCTTCCTAACTCCAGGCCCAGTGCTCTACGCACTCTGGCTCCACCTAGCTCTTCAAGTTCCAATCTGTGGTGTCTGCTGGTTTCTAAAGTATAAATACTCACGATGAAAGTTTTATAATCTGCCCAGGAGCTGGTACAAGCTGACTCTTGTACTTCTCTCACATGGAGATCAACTAGTCTAAACTCCCATTTTACAGATGAGGAAACAGCAGCCCAGGGAAGCCTGAGTAATTTGCCTTAAATCACACAGGGGACTGGAATTTGAGCTCCCTGGCTGAGATTTTTCTTGACTTCTTGGGTTTTATAATAGTTTTACTGTCACCAGGCAAAAACCTCCATACAAGAGAACTTGATGCTCCTCACCTTATCTACTATAAAGTATTCATTGGATGTTTTTGCATTAAATAATGCAGGTTCATTTTTATGTACCAACTGCTTGTCTTTTTTTGTTAATGGCTGTTTTTTAATTGAATTAAGTAACCAAAGGGAAGTTGATAATTGAGGTTACCAAGTCAACAGTGAAAATCCTTCCTTTTCTCAGACACTAGTTGTGGGATCCCTTTTAATTCACTTAAGTTCTTGGGGACCTGATTTCTTCATCTGTAAAATGAAAGGATTGGACAAGATGACTTCTAAGATTCCTTCTTGTTCTAAATCTATGATCCTATGAAAACTTTCCTTTTTCCTTATGTAATCCAGACCCCATATTGACTCTCTCCACATTGGTGGAGACCATTGGCTTTGGAAAGAAGAGGAGAAAAGAGAGTAACTGTCTCGAGTTCTTCTGGCTTCCAGACTGGAGAAAGTATAGATGGATGATACCAACATGGTTTCACTTACAATGCATTCTGTTGCTCTCCACGAAGTATGGATCACTTTTATTAACCTTGTCAGGTTCATAGCAATAAGTTTTGATATTTTCATCTAAATACCAGCTTTTATTTTCATCTACAGCATTAAACAGTATAATAAATGAACGATCAATATCTTTTTCATTGTCCCCATTGAGGGTCCCTGCAAGAAAAAATAATCAGTTAGGTAGTTTTCACATGATATGTTTAGTATTAATAAAATGTAGTTCCCTATTTTTTGAAATTGAAAATAATTTTTAATTGAAGTTGCGGCAAATTGAAAAGTTCAACATGAAGCTTTGGAATTCCATGTCTTTATACAGGGATACCCCACTTAAGAAAATCACTCCTTCAAATACTATACTTGTAAAAAAATATGCCCTTTTCCTCTTCAGATCAGCTGCAACTTGGGAACCCTTGTTAACTTATATGCATGCATGCGTGTGTGTATACATACACATATGCATACGTATATGTATACACACATAAACACATATGTATACATTTGTGTATGTATATATTTGTATATACATATGTATAAGATTTATGGAATGAAACAAGGATTTCCCTTCTTTCCACTGACCCCTTTCCTCTTTATCTTTGCTGCACCATTGGCTGTTCCCTTACATGTCCACTACAGCTGACACCCTGCCTCATCTGGACTCTGTGGTCAGTCCCATCAATTCTGCTGTCATCAACACTCTTGAAACCTTTGCTCCTTTACTTTTTGTCATATCTGCTTTGATGGGTAACCTGCACCATCTGTTTTTTACAGACCCATGACTAGTCCACAGAAACAAGGAAACAAGGAAAAACACGCAACATCACGGAGCCCCAAATGTGAACCATGACTTCCTCACTCTAGACAAATTACTTCATTTCCTTATTTAGCAAGAAGCTCCACACCATCCATGATAGGGTTGCCCATTTCTCCTTTTCTCCACTTCAAAATATCTCTGGATTTGTATTCATCTCCTGTTTCCCTTCTATCTCAATGAAATAGGTGTCCATCCTTGTAACTGATGCATTCAATCGCACCCTCTTCTGCTTCCTTTCAAATTATCAGCTTCCCCCATTGCCTCATTGCACTCTAACATCCTAAATTTTCAGTGTGACATTGACTCCTTTCTCTAGATTTTCAAACCTATTCCGGTCTCTCGTGATGCTGTATGATAGCTATATTCCTACTTTTCTCATACTGTTTATTTCCAAGTACATCTGACCTAAGTGTGACCTACTGCCCCATTTTCTCACTACCCATACATTACTTAATCCTCTGCAGTAACACCTCCATCCTCCAAAGGTCACCAATGAATCAATGACCAAATCTACTGTTCTTTTCAAAATCCTCAGTCCTTCATCTCTAAGTAGTATTTGATACCGCTGATCACACCCCCTTCCTTGAAACTCTTTGCCCCATGAGCCTCCATCTTGCTACACTTCTGTTTTCCTACACCCATTGTTGTGCTTTCCCCATTATCTTCAATGGTTCCTCTTGCTTACCAAAAGGCAATCCTCAAGACTCAGCCTTTACCCTTCTCTTCTTTCTTCATGTGGCCCCTGACAAACTCATTTACTCTTATAGCTTCCATTCTCATCTTTATACGAATGATTCCCATATCCATGTCCATACCCATGTAACAAAGTAATGATGAGGTAACCATTATCCACTTTCTTCTCACATTTTTCTTAAGCCATTACAATTCAGCATCCAACTTTGTCATTCTACTGAAATTTCTCTTTCCAAGGTTACTAAGGATCTCCTAGTTGCCAAGTCCAGTGGCCTTGTCTCAGTCCTCATTCTCCTGTCTTCTAGCTCTCTTCCTACCTACCTGACTACTCCTTCTCTTTGTCTTTTGCTGTGTCCTCCTCCAGATTATGCCCTCTTACTGTAGGTTTCCCTCATACTTCTGTTCTAGGCCCTCTTCCCTTCTCCCTCTTGGTGATCTCATCAGCTCCCTTAGATTGAATTACCATCTTTATGCTGATGACTCTCATTTCTACCTATCTTGCCCCAAACTTTCTGCTGGCCTCCAATTTTTCATCTCCAACTGCTTTTATAGCATCTCAAATGTCCAGTAGACATCTCAAACTCAATATATCCAAAGTGAAACTCATTACCTTTCCCCTTAAACTCTCTCTCCCTGCATACCCCATCTCTTGCCAAAACTTTCCTATTACTGTACCGAACAACATCATTCTCCCAGTCAGATAGGCTGGCAACTTATGAGTCATCCTGGACCCCTCACTTTCTCTGATCTCCCAAAATAAACCTGTTGCCAAGACCTGTCGATATCACCTTTTAAACATCACTTATACAAGCCCCTTTGTCCTATCTGACACTGCCACCTTGAGTGAAGTCCCCCATGACTAGATTACTGCAGTATCCTGATGGTGGGTCTGCCTGCCTCAAGTATCTCTTTACTCCAATTCAGCCTCCTTTCAGTTACTGAAGAAATTTTCCTAAAGAACAGATTCAATTATGTCACTCGCAGACACACACACACAGAAACACACACACAGACATACAACTCTCCACTGAATAAACTCCAGAGGCTTCCTATTTTCTCTAGTAGCAAATACAAAATGCTTTGCTTGACATTCAAAACCCTTCACAACCTAGTCCTTTCCTACCTTCCCAGTGTTCTCATACCTTACTCCCTGATATGGTCCAATGGCAATGGCCTTTTAGCTGTTCCATGAACAAGACATTCCATCTCTCATCTCTAGGCATTTTCTTTGGTTACCCCCACCCCCAAACCTGGAATTTTCTCTCTTCAGCTCTAACTACTGACCTCCTGGGCTTCTTTTCAGAAATCCTACCTTGGGGGAGGAGCCAAGATGGTGGAGAACAAAGACTCACGTATGCTAGCTCCAAACCCACAGCCCATATATTTCCTGCAAAAAGAACTCCCCACAAATTCTGGAGCACTGAAAGGCATGCAGAAACACCGTGGAAAAGATCACCGTTCCAGAGAGCCCTGGAGAGCCGTTCCCAGGGGTCCGTCATGCTGTGCACCGCGGAGCCCATCCCTGAGCTACCCTGGCCGCATGGCCCCAGAGGAGCATATCTGAGCAGGCTTCAGGGACGGAACCTCTGGTGGCTGGGAAGGTCCCTCCATCCACAGGCACTACAGGTCAGTGAGAGAGACATCTGGGCTGGCCGAGAGGGGAGCGGGGTGTCTCTGTGACTCGAGCCCCATCGGGAGGCAGGGGCAGAGGCAGCAGCAGAGGCCCGGGACTCCCGGAGCAGCAGGCAGAAGTTCAGGGCCATTACCGAAGGTTGCTGCATAAACCCCTTGAGGGAACTGAGCCTGGGAGGTGGCCCTGTCCCCACCCAAGCACCAGAACTTAAGCTCACATTGAATAGCAGCCGTGCCTGCCACAGAAAACCCATTTGAATCTCAGACCTCAAGCACTAGCTGGGCGGATCTAGGTGGGGGTGGACAAGAATCTCAGAAGTCAAATAACTGGCTGGGAAAATGCCCAGAAAAGAGAAGAAAAATAAGACCATAGAAAGCTATTTTCTTGGGGGACAGATGTTCCCACCTTTCATTTCTGATGATGAGGAACAATTCTTACCATCAGGGAAAGATGTGAAGGTTGGGGCCTCTGCATCCCAGACAACCCAGGTGGATGTCCGGTGGGCTCAGGCCATGGAAGAGCTCAAAAAGGATTTTGAAAATCAAGTTAGACAGGTGGAGGAAAAACTGGGAAGAGAAATGAGAGAGATGCAAGAAAAGCAAGAAAAATGGGTCAATACCTTGGTAAAGGAGACCCAAAAAAATGCTGAAGAAAATAACACCTTGAAAAATAGGCTCACTCAATTGACAAAAGAGGTTCAAAAAGCCAATGAGGAGAAGAATGCTTTCAAAAGCAGAATTAGCCAAATGGAAAAAGAGGTTCAAAAGCTCACTGAAGAGAATAGTTCTCTCAAAATTAGAATGGAACAGATGGAGGCTAATGACTTTCTGAGAAACCAAGAAATCACCAAACAAAACCAAAAGAATGAAAAAATGGAAGAGAATGTGAAATATCTCATGGGAAAAACAACTGACCTGGAAAATAGATCCAGGAGAGACAATTTAAAAATTATGGGACTACCTGAAAGTCATGATCAAAAAAAGAGCCTAGACATCATCTTCCATGAAATTATCAAGGAAAACTGCCCTGACATTCTACAACCAGAGGGCAAAATAAGTATTGAAAGAATCCATCGATCGCCACCTGAAAGAGATCCAAAAAGAGAAACTCCTAGGAACATTGTGGGCAAATTCCAGAATTCTCAGGTCAAGGAGAAACTATTGCAAGCAGCTAGAAAGAACCAATTCCAATATTGTGGAAATACAATCAGGTTAACTCAAGATCTAGCAGTTTCTACATTAAGGGATCGAAGGGCGTGGAATAGGATATTCCAGAAGTCAAAGGAACTAGGACTCAAACCAAGAATCACCTACCCAGCAAAACTGAGTATAATACTTCAGGGGAAAATATGGTCTTTCAATGAAACAGAGGACTTTCAATCATTCTTGATAAAAGACCAGAGCTGAAAAGAAAATTTGACTTTCAAACACAAGAATGAGAAGAAGCATGAAAAAGTAAACAGCAAAGAGAAGTCATAAGGGACTTACCAAAGGTGAACTGTTTCCTTTCCTACATGGAAAGACAATATTTGTAACTCTTAAAACTTTTCAGTATCTGGGTAGTTGGTGGGACCACAGACACACAAACACACACATGCACACGTGCACGCACATACAGAGACAGAGAGCACAGAGTGAATTGAATAGGATTTGACCATATCTTAAAAGAAATTAAGGTAAATGGGGAGAGAGAAATATAGTGGGAGGAAAGAGGGTGAAATGGAATGGGGTAAAATATATCTCATTGAAGAGGCAAGCAGGAGACTTTTTAGTGGAGGGAAAAAGAGGAGAGCTGAGAAAAAAACAAGAAGTTTACCCTTATCACATTCGTCTAAAGGAAGGAATAAAATGCACACTCATTTTGGTATGAAAACCCATCTTACAATACAGGAAAGTGGGTGAGAATGAGATAAGCAGGGTGGGGGGGATGATGGAAGGGAGGGCAATGGGAGGAGGGAGCAATTTGAAGTCAACACTCTTGGGGAGGGACAGGATCAAAAGACAGAATAGAAACAATGGGGGGCAGGATAGGATGGAGGGAAATACAGTTAGTCTTACACAACATGACTATTATCGAAGTCATTTGCTAAACTACACAGATATGGCCTATATTGAATTGCCTGCCTTCCCAACGGGAACGGGTGGGGAGGGAGGGATGGGGAGAATTTGGAACTCAAAGTTTTAGGAACAACTGTTTAGTATTGTTGTTGCTACTAGGAAATAAGAAATACAGGTAATGGGGAATAGAAAGTCATCTGGCCTTACAGGATAAAAGAGAAGATGGGGATAAGAGAAGCGAGGGATGATAGAAGAGAGGGCAGATTGGTGATAGGGAAAATTAGAATGCTCGGTGTATTGGGGTGGGGGAAGGGGACAAATGGGGAGAAAATTTGGAACCCAAAATTTTGTGAAAATGAATGTAAAAAGTTAAATAAATAAATTTATATAATAAAAAAAAAAAAAGAAATCCTACCTTGTATAGGAAACCTTCCTCAACCACTGTTAATTCCAATGCCTTTCCTCTCGTTATCATTTTGCACTGATAATATTGTGCAGTTGCTGGTATATAGTAGGCATTTAATAAATCTTTATTGATTGATTGATCTTATATGAGCCTCACCACAACCCTATGGGGTAGATGTTGTTTGTCCTCGTTTTACAGATGAGAAATCAGACTTGAAGAGGTTAAATGACTCACCCAGGGTCACACAGCTAGTAAGTGTTTGAGGCAGGAATCTATTCCAGATGTTCTTAACACCAGGTCTAGCACCTAGCTACCTCCATCCATATCCATGTCAATATCCATGTAAATATCCATGCCTATGTCAGTGTTCTCATTCCTAACTTCTTTACTGAGTTCCATCTGCATTTATGCCAAATGCCTGTTGGGTATTTTCAATTTATATCCCTAACCTTAATAATCAACAAGACTTTATTAAGCATAGACTGTGTGTCAAGGCCCTGTACTAGACACTGAAGTATGAAGGAGAGATTGCTGCTAGCTGAGGGTATCGGGAGGCCTTGACGGCTTTCTCTATAGCTCTACAAAACCCTATTTTTTAGTCTTTGCCCTCAATTCCCCAGTTCTCATTCAGTCGATCACGTTTGAGCTGAGCAGATGTAGGGAGCATGCTTTCAAGCAGAGGGAAGGGGTTCAGGAAGTAGAGATGGCCTGAGGTGTGTTTGGGAAACAGTAAGATGTCCAGTCTGACTAGGATGGGTGAAAGAGAGCTCAGATAAGCCTGGGGAGAAATTGTGTAGAGCATGCAGTTTCAAAGTGGGTTCCCCAAGACTCATTCAGGGATCTGTGAAGTCAAAGCCATTTTCATAATAATATCAAGATATTTTAATTTCTAACATGATAAATATCAATATGCATTGCTCACATTAACAAAAGATCTTGGGGTCCTCAAAAATTTTTAAGTACAAATGAGTCCTGCAACTAAAAGTTTGAGAACTATTGGTTTAGGCCCTTGTAAGTAAAAATAACATTAAACTGACAGCTTCTAATGACATCATAGATTTTTTTCTTTTCAAAGCAACCTATATGTCATTAGATTGTATTTTTATTGTTTGAGACTTTTTAAAGAGAATGTCTTACCTTTCTTACAAATTATCAGGGGTCCCACGAGCCCAGAAGCCACATCCTTCATAGTATCGAAGTGTGAGTGGTAAATTCTGGTCACACAGTTATGATCCCCATCCCCAGGCCCTTGTTCTGGGGTTATGGACCACCTGTAAGTATAGTTCTGTCCAGGCATCACTCCATCATCTTCCTTCTCTCGCCCCTGTGTATTGTCAGGATACAGAGCACCTAGAAATCCAAGGCACAGCTTTTATCAAAAGTCCACATTCAAAGGAGGGACAAACTTTCCCTGTCAAGCCTTGATAGATACAGATTTAGACTTATTGAGGAAAAATAACTTTTACAATTTATTTTCTTTCTAAGATTGCTCTGAAATGCTCTGAGCTGGAAAGTACCTTAGGGCCATTTAATTCAACTTTCTTATTTTATAAAGCAGGAAAGGGAGGCCAAGAGAGGTGGCATCATAGAGGTGACAAAAGTCACATAATTAATGAATAAGCATTTATAAAGTTCCTACTGTGTGGAGCATGGTGCTAGGTACTGGGAATGTAAAATCAAAATTTTAACAGTCTTGACCCTCAAAAAGATTATATTCTCTTAGGGGAAACAAGATGCACACATTGAAGCAAGCACAAAATATACACAAAGTCAATACAAAATACCATATTTTGTGTGAGTAGGGCCATTAGGTAAGATGGTAGTGGTGGTGGCAGAGATAAGGAGTGGTTCCAGGCAGGAGGTGCTGCTTGAACTGAGGTAGGCATTATAAGAGAAGCTAATATGACTCAGACATTTCCCTGTGCTGTCATCTCCTCCTTCATTTTGATCTTAGATGAAGTGGCAGCACTTCTTGCTGAGACTTAACCCATTACATGAATCCTTGATCAAAACCCTTCTCTTCTCTAGGAAATTGATCCTACCATCATCGTCTCTCTCTTTCTGTTTGTCTTTCTGTCTCTGTCTGTCTGTCTCTCTCTCTGTCTCGCTCACACACATAATTTCTGTAATATGGCTTCCAGCCTCATCATCTAACTGAAATGATCTTCTCCAAAGTTACAAACAATGTCTTAATTACTGATTCTAATGACCTTTTTTTCCTCAATTCTGTTTCTCTTTGATCACATGGCAGCATCTGATACTATTGACTATCTTCCTTTTCTGCATACTCTTTCTTCTCTAAGTTTTTAGCACACTGCTTTCTCCTAGTTCTCTTCCTATCTGTCCAACTGCCCCTTCTCAGTTTTCTTTGTTAGTTCATTATCCATATAGAGCACTATTTCCTGTGGGCATCCCTGAAGTCTCTGTCCTGGATCCCCTTCTTTTTTTCTCTCTATATTATCTCTCTTTGTGACCTCATCAGCTTCTCTATATTTAATTATTATCTCTATGCAAATGAGGCAAATAAGGCAACCAGATGACATGGTAGATAGAACACTGGTCCTGAAGTCTAAAAGACCTGAGTTCAAATCTGACCTCAGACACTTGCTAGCTATGTGACCCTGGGGAAGTCACTTAACCCCTATTTGCCTCAGTTCCTCATCTGTAAAGTGGGGGCACATTGGAGAAGGAAATGACAAACCCACTCCAGTATCTTTGCTGAGGAAACACCATGGACAAAATCCATGGGGTCATATACAGTCAGACACAACTGAATGACTGAACAACAGTGCAAATGATTCCCAACCCTAACCTCTTTCCTGAGTTCCAAACTTCTATCTCCCACTTCCCCTTGGAAATCTCAAACCGGATGCCTCATAGACAACTCAAACTCAGCAAGAATTCATTAACATTCTTCCCAAACCCTTTGCTATTCTAAGCTTTCCTATTACTGTAGAGTAATCATTTTCCATTGTAACCTCGGTGTCATCCTAGATTCCTCCATCTCCCTCCCTTCACATACCCAATCCATCACCAACTCTCATTTCAACCTTCGCAACATCTCCTCTAGGACCCATCTCTCCCAATCAAACACTGCCGCAGCCCTAGTTCAGGTCCTTGTTCCTGGACTGCTGCTGTAAGCGTCTCCCTACTCCAATGCCCTACTCAGCTGCCAAGCTGATTTTTAAAAAATTTAAATCATGTGCCTTATTCTTAGTTTCCAGCAGCTTCTTCTTATCTCCAGGATAGACACAAACTCCTCCGCTTGTCATTTTGACTCCAATCTGCCTTTCCAAATCATAGCACATTCATTCAGTCTGTGTTCCAGCTAACTAACTTTTCTTCACATATAACACTCCACTTTCCACCTCACTCTACAAGTTGACTCCCAAGCCTGGAATGTACTCCAGACGTGTATTCAGTCTGTCAATCAGTCAACTGGCCAGCAAACATTTATTAAGTACTCAATATGTACTAGGTACTGTGATACGAAGAAAGAAAAAAAAAACCCCAACAGTCTCTGTTCCCAAAGACTGCACTAGACATTAGACATGTGAGGTTGTGTAAACAACCACATACATACAAAATCTAGAGAGAGCAGATGGAACATAATCCGAAAGGGGAAGGCATTAGCAGGGAACGGCACTGGGAAGTCTTCTGCAAGAGGTGGGATTTGAACTAATTTTTGAAGGGAACTAAAGTGCAAAGGTGAGGGGGGAGAGGATTCTTAGCGTGAAGGACAGCATATGCAAAGGAATGATGATTGCACATGGAGGGGAGGAGTTGTGTTTGAACTGCAAGCAAGACAGCGTAGTTGCATTCTGGAATTGGAGGGAAGGGTCCAAAATATAAGGAGTCCCCTCCCCCATAGTTCCATCTCTACCACCTGCCAACTGTGTGACCATGGATAGGTCATTTAACTTTTTGTTGCCTCAGGAGAATCCCTGTCTTATCTGTAGATTCATTGAGAGGCTGGTAAGGGAGTTCTCATGGATGGTGTCTTCTAGAATTATATCACCATGATAAAAGCTGACGTTTGTGTTATAAGTATAATAATAAATAATATAAATAAACCTGACTACTAAGATTCACAAGATTCTTTTTGTGTCCTCACAACAACCATATGAAGTAGATTGTTCAAAGTTTTAGAATCCCCATCTTATAGATGAGAAAACTGAGCCTCAGAAAAGGTCAATGACTTGCCTGAGATCACACAGTTAAGAAGTGGTGAAATCAAAGTATAGACTTTAGTCTCCTGAGCCTTAGTCTAGTGCTATCCCAGCACACCATACTACCTCTCGTGCTATCCTTGTCTTTTAGGTTAGGTATTTCCAAAAATCATTGATCATGTCATCTTTCCTTCACAATTCAAAGAGTCCTGGTTTTCAAGGCAGAAGACCTTGGTTAAAATTCTACTTCTAACACTTAAACCCTGAGCACGGCAAATCTATTCACTCTCAAACCTATCCTCTATATTGCTCCTCACATTGTAAGTGCCTGGTACCTGACCATGCCATTTCCTTGCTCACATAACTCCCATGGCTCCCCTATGACATTTTCGTTTTTTCACTTTTCTTCCCTAGCTGCACAAGACTTATTTATTTATTCTGCCTCCTCCTTCTTTCATTCTGGTCTGGTCTGCCAAGCCTCGTCATAAAAGTCTAAAGAAGAGACAAACCAGGAAAATGTTGCCTTCTCCTGCATTCATCTAATCTCCCTTAGGATACCTTTTTAAGAAGAAAAGATCGATCTTGCTATAATAGGACTAAGACTGTTTGGGACTGAGACCTTGCAGGTCTCTCCTCTCTCCTTTTAGGCCATGGTACTTTTCTACAGATGAAGAAGATAGTGTTTTCCTTGTCAATAATCTCACATTTGTCATTTCATGTGAGATAAAAAATTAAAAGGGGAGTATCTCGTGGGCAGACATTAAAGGTCTCCAAAGAGAAGATTGACTTATAATTATGGCGAATCTATAACCACCTTTCCTCAGTATATCTATAAAATAAAGTATATTTTAAAATATCTACAAAATTATTAAAGTATAAAATAAATTATATCATAAAATATCTATAAAACTATAAAAGCATAAAATAAATTTTACTATAAAAATAAAAATATTGAGTATAATTGGATTGAAACATGTTAATTTTTGCTAAACTTTTTACTAAATCACGTCATAAATTTGTAGAATACTATCAACATTCCTTAATCATTCAGTGACCAAACATATGCTTGCACTATTTCAATTATCTCCTTTAAAATAAAATAGTGGTTGGAAAGGGAACTATTTTAACAACTCTTAGTAGACTGAAACAATGGCAACTTTTTTCAACTTATAGTCAGTCTTGGAAGGAAATTCATTGTACCTTCATTGGCCTTAGTATAGGTCGCTCCATGGGGATGCATAGAGTAGCGTCTTTTGGCAAAGTTTTTCATGTGCGCAACGATTACATCCCCAACCTCTCCCTTGAGAATAGGACCCAAAAACCCCAGCCAGTTGGGCTTTTTTGCACGTTTTTTATAAGTTCCATCCGTGTACTGCACATACATGGCTTTCTTATAAACTCGACCTATCCTCTGAGCTCCTCTTTGTAGATAGATATACGAATGCAGCTCTCTGTGAAAGATAAAAAGACAAGAGTAACAGATCTTGACTGGAACGAAAATGTTCAGATTGGTTGGAATAGGAAGTCAGGAAATACATAACTTAAATGGGACCTAAATGACAAAAGGAAGATTTATAGTTTAAATGGCAAAATGCCAATCTTGGAAAGAATAAGATGAAATGAGGCAGGAGGAAAGAAGAAGGAAGGAGCTGGGGATCCCAAACAACTTATTTGCTGAGGCCTCATGTAATTAATTCATGTAGCATTTTAGTTGTAAAGCCTTCCCCTGAGCTTTGTACTAAACCATGTCATGACATTGCAAAGCACTTTCAGTATACTTTAGTCATTTATCATGGGTCACAGATTTAGAGTGGGGAGGGACCCAAGAGACTGTGGAATAGCAGGATTTGATTCCATGTCTTTCTGACTCCACATTCAGTGCCTCTTCATGGTAGATATTAGCTCGTGTCTATAAAAGCAAATGGAATTAATTATTTAGTGAATTTGAGCCATCTAGACCCAGAATTTGAATACGTCTCCAACCATCTCCTCATCCTCTTGCTGAATCATCTGGAAAGATAAAAGAAAATAATACAAGTCATATTATTCATATTTTCTCATGTATATGAGAAAAATAACTGCTTTTAAATACTTGCACACCCATAGCATTCATCAAAACACAGAATTGCACAGTTTCTGTTCAGAGGGTTTACAGTTTAAGCATCTGGGTGAATATAGCTGGGACCATACTGAAACTGGGCATCTTAGCCTTTTCTGTATCACAGACCCCTTTGATAGTCTGATGAAGCTGATAGATGAAATAAAATAAAATACAAAGTGTCCTCAGAATAAAATACAAGGTGTCCCAGAAGTCATAATACAGTTTTAGGCTTTAAAAAGCTTAAAGCTTTTAGCCTTAAGGAGTAACTGAGGTTCCTTGAGGGAAGAGTGATTTATCCACAGCCATACAAGTAATAAGTTGTCATAGACAGGACCTGAATCCAGGTTCTCTGAATCTGAGTCAGCGCTCTTTCCACTGTGCTAGGAAACCTAAGGAAATGAAATCAGAACGGCTCTTGCCTGTTAAATGTGCTATGTATGCAGACAGCCTGTGTATACATATGCATACATATATAATATATACGTGTCCATTCCTGACAACAAATTTGTTCTTAAAGAGTTAATCCAACAGAAGTCATTTATCAGCATATTATCCAAAATAATTAACTGCCAGCCTATTCTATGGACACTATCATTTTCGAGGAAAGTTGAACATCACTTACGTATCTTCGGAAATTAATTTTCCATTGACTATGTTTCTACCAGTAGGAGCATAGTTCCAGGTCCCTTCCCTAATGCCAATATAATAATGTCTTTCTTTTGCCCAACCTGGAGAATTGGCAAAAATCAGAAAAGAGGCAAACAGCAAGAGTCCTGTCATTTTCTAGTCTGGTGCCTTGAGAAATAAAATTGACCTTGGCCTGCTCGCCTTCCTTTTATGTGGTAGAAGACCTTTGCTTCCCTGGAGTGCATTTGCATAGTCAAGTTACATAAGAGTAGCTCTCCCTTCTTCATCCACAAAGATGCAAATCCCATTCACTTTTATTTAGTTGGTCAAACGGAATGTTGTATAGCCCAACTGGAATGTTGCACAATTATCTGCTCAAGATTGCCACTTCATGACCCAACCATTCTGGAGAGCAATTTGGAACTATTCCTAAAGGGCAAACAAACTGTGCATATCCTTTGATGCAGCAATACCACTGCTAAGTCTATATCTCAAAGATATTCAAAAAAGGGAAAAGGACCAATTTATACAAAAATATTAATAGCAGCTCTTTTTGTGGAAGCTAAGAACTGGAAATCAAAGGGATGTCCATCAATTGGGGAATGGCTAAACAAATTGTGGTAAATGATTGTAATGAAATATTATTGTGCTATATAAGATATGACAAGCAGGTGATTTCAGGGAAACCTGGACTTACACAAACTGGTGCATACTGAAGTGGACAGAACCAGCAGCACATTGTACACAGTAATGGCAATATTGTTCGATGAAGAAGTGTGAATGACTTAGCTACTCTCTGCAATGTGATGACCCCAGACAATCCCAGAGGACTCATGATGAAGCATACTATCCACCTCCAGAGAAAGAACTAACATTGTTTGAATGCACACTGAAATGTGATTTTTCACTTTCATTTCTCCCCTTTTATTTGACTCCTTGTACAAAATTACTAATATGGAAATGCTTTACATAATTGCACATGTATAACCTATATCTAATGATTGCTTACCATCGCAGGCAGCAAAGAGGGGAGAGAAAGAGGAAAGGATAGAATCTGGAACTCAAAACTTTAAATAAACATTAAAAAATTGGAAAAAAATGTATCATTAATCATATTCCTTCATGAATGTTTCTTCACTAAGTATTATGTTAAACTAGTTAAACCAATGTGTGAGCTATCAATCTAAGACAGTTATTGCAGAAAAACAGTTAAGGATAACTTAATATGAACTATTTCATAAATTATTTCATAAGATAATTGAAAAAAAGATTGTTAGGTCAGTTTGGGACTGGAGTGGAGCATTACCTAGAACCTTTATTTACTGGCTTATTATATTTTTCTGGAATTATTGCAATAGCCTCTCAACTGGTTTACCTTTCTCCACTCTCTTCCTCTTTTAATCTTTTCTGCTTAACTGCTACCAGACTAACCTTATAGTTTAGATGTTATATCTTATATCTTAGGAGTAGTATCATTCTCTTACTCAAACATCTAATGGTTTCTCATTACCTATAACATAAAGTCTAAACAATTTAGTCTGATATGCAAGCTGTCTGTGTCCTGACTTCAGTCTTCACTTTTAAGGAATTAAAAAGCATTTAAGTGTTTACAATGTGCCAAGCACTATGCTATGCACTAGAGATAAAAATAGAAAAAGTGAGACACTGCAGAGAGCTCACCCTCTAGGTGGCACAGTGTATAGAGCACCAGCCTTGGAGTCAGGAGGACCCGAGTTCAAATGTGGACTCAGACCCTTGACACTTACTAGCTGTGTGACCCTGGGCAAGTCACTTCACCTCGATTACCTCAACCAAAAAAACCAAAAAGAGCTCATATTCTAATCGAAGCAAACAACACACTCTTAGGTGGCACCATCGGGTTGGTCAGTAGTCTAGATAAGTAGCAACAGGGAAGATGCTGTAGCATGGTGGAGGATCTCAGGATGTGCCAACAGGGCAGATGGTGAGGACTGGTGGTCCTCTATCTTGTTAGAAGGTTGTAGCTAACTCCCTGCTCATCCCAGTGATATGAACACCATATTGCTTTTCCCACCTGGCTACACTGGTGTGATTTAGGTGGTCCAGACTAGGGGAGGAGGGAAAGGGAAGAAAGAAAGGGAACCCTACTGATGACTCTACCTACCCCTTTTCCCCATTTAGGGAAGGGGAATGGTTGAGGGAGAAAAGGAAAGGAAAGAGAAAAGTGACTTTTCCTACCTGGTCACCTTGAATGGTGTTTTTCAGCCTTATAATCTCATTACTCTCTCAAACTACTTTTTATATCAGTGGGACAAATTCCTTCACTGTCAAACAGACCTCTGCACCTCCCTGCCTTCACACCTCTAGATGCTAATGTTCCCTCTCCTCCTCTCAATCTGTTACAATTCTACCCAGCCTTAAAATCCAAGGTTAAACTGGAGAAGGCCACACTGAATTTTTAGGGTTCCTTCCTACAGCACCATTGCCTGACATTCTTTGGCCACTTTAATGCTTTTAGGATCTGTGATTTAAGCCATAGGGATCGATACCTCACTACAGATAGAGGTAGATCACTCTCCCCTCAAAGCCCTTAGTGGAAGATTTAATGAATTACTGCAATTCTCTCAACTCCATCACCCTCCATTAGAATGTGGGCTCCTTGAGAATAGGAACTCATTTTTGCCCTTCCTTGAATCCAGACTATTTATATACAGGGAGTGGCACATAAGTACTTAATAAATGCTAATTGACAACAGCAATGATACCTAGAACTTATATAGTGCTTTAAGGTTTGCAAAAACACTTTACAGATCTAGCAACATTGTGATCTTCAGACTGAAGTCCAAAAGCTTTCTCCAGAGGAAGTTTAAACATCACAGAAATTCCAGAGTCCTAAAGAGACAGCTGTCAATGGCCATCTCTTATAAATCCCTCATTTGAATAATAAAAGATGATTTTTAAATGATGCTTTAAGGTTCAAAAAATATTTTGCATATACTCAGAACTGAGACCCAGAAAATGTAAGCTATTTGTCCAAGGTCAAAAAGGTAGAGTCAGGATTTAATTCCTGGGCTTTCTGACCCCAAATCCAGCACTCATTTGATTACTTGTCAAGTCTACATCCCATTTGTGAAGTTTGGATTCAGTCAAAGGGCTGCACTTGAGGACCTAGAAGGCCACATGTGGACTTGAGGTCGCAGGTTCCTCATCCTTGGACTAGTCAATTAAATGATCAGTGAACATTACAGTACTTAGCTTTGCTTGGATAATGCTCACTCTTGTCATTTATGCCTGGGACCTTTGGGAATGATTTACATCTTCCCTTTAAGTCCGAATGGTAGATAACTCTGGTTTTGGAGTCAGAAGACTTGAGTTAAAATATTGCTTTTACTATTTATTACCAGTGTGACCGTGTATGCTTCTTAAGTTTTCTGGGCCTCAGTTTCCTCATCTGTAAAACAAGATGGCCTCTAACATCCCTTCCAACTTTAAATCCATGATCCTCCTAATGTCACAGGGCTCAGGATGGATATATGGCCAACAAAAAAAAAAAACCACTCTCTAACAGTCAGACAAATGTATGTTAAAAGAGTAGCAGACATGGCGGCTTGTACACGTGAATACACACAAAAGGTCACTAACTCAGCCTTGGAAGACCTTTCAAAACGATTCCTTGGCAATCAGTTCCATTTCTGTGCACTCACCACCTATTTAGACAAATGAACTGCTTCTTTGGCAAGACATTTTTTCTCTGAGCACCTTTCAACATCGTTCCAAGGCATATGAATATGGAAGTTAATCATTTTTTTTTTGCCCCTCTGTTTCCTGCTTCCTGGATGACAAGAATCCCCTGAGTCTTTAGGCTATGGCTTTGTCATTTGTTTATGAGTGCATATCCTTGATGTCTATCTTGAGGACATAGGGCATTTACTCAAACTCAATATCATTATTCTTTGTTTTCATATCTATCTCCAGTTACCTTATAGGAAAATCTTGTGCCCCTCTTACTTTTTCTGAAATCTGAAAAATCAAAGAAAGATAAAGGGCAAAGATTCATATAATTTCATCATTATGAATTACTAACCAATATACTAATTACTAATGAACATAATTACCAATCAACATAAGTATTCAATATTTATGTTTCTAGCTCACCATATACTGTATTACTATTTTCAATAGTAAGGACTGCTTTTTCTCTAATATTTTACAGCTTACAAAGTATTCTCGTTTTAAGAACCCTCAGATACCAGTCATATGACTGTGAGATCCTGAGCAAGTCTTTAACTTTTATCTACCACAGTTTCCTGCTCCGTAAAATGGGGACAATAATAGCTCCTACCTCACAAGGTTGTTGTGAGAATCAAATAAGACATTTGCCAAATGCTTAGCATATAGTAAATACTTAATAAATGTGAATTGTTTTCTCCTTTCTTCTTATTTCTTCTATGACTTTGGGCAAGTTTTTAAGTGACCCATTACTGTATCTGAGCCTCAGTTTCCTCATTTGTCAAATCAAATGTGCTTTTCTTCCCATGTTACCAGAAAGAATAAAATATTTCTTGAAAACACTGAAGAATTACCTCAAGGTTTGTTTTTAGTTTTGGTTCATTAAGGACAAAAGGAGGATGAAAGAAAGGATAGCGTCCCTGAGGAAGATGGTGACAAAGAGATGGCAGAGAGAGCTGCCTCAAGACTGGGAAATGCAGAACAAAATTGGCCAATGGGAAATTGGTACCCAAAGATGCAAAGGTTCTATGATCCCATGGATGTGGCTGTACCCTCCCATGATACAAAGCACAACCTATCCATGCCTGCTTATCCTGTGTATTTCTTGCCTATATTTTCCCATGTATTCAAGATAGAAGGACCACTCAATTTACTAGAAGCTTCTCTCAATTTCTCTAGATATAGAAAGGATACCACTATTTATTTGATCTATCTATCATCCCTCAGGCTCATCAATGTATTTAGCTATTCTCCAATTGATGAGATATCTCCTTTTTTTACATTTCTTTGCTACCATAAAAATGTTGATCCATATGGGGACTTCCTTTTTAACAATGAACTCTGTGGGTTATATATCTATTAATAGGATCTCTGCATCAAAGAGTATGAGTATTTTAATCTCTTTCCTTTCATAATTCCAAGTTGTTTTTTAAAATGGTTGTACTATTTCACAGCTTCACCAACAATGTATTAGCATCCATAATATCTCCAACACTGACTATTCCCATTTTTTGCTCTCTTTGCCAACTTTCTGGATGCAAACTGAAATCTTAATGTTGTTTTGATTTGTATTTCTTTTATTAGTAGCAATTGTATGCATCCTTATCTAGTTGTTGATAGTTTGATGTTTATATCTGATCAGTTATCAATTGAAGGAATGACTTATGGTCTTATATATTTCTGTTTGCTGTCTATTTATCTTGGATACCAAACCCATTATCTAAAAAATTTGATACAAAGATTTTTTTCTATTCAATAACTTCTAATCTTATTCCATTTATATTAATTTTGTTCATACAGTTGATTTTCAATTTCACATAATAAAAATTATGAATAAATTATAATATGACTTCCAAGGAATTTTGAATGCTCTTGATGTATGAATGAGATTCATTTATCCCTTGCAGGAAGAAAAAATTTAAAGTGATTTTTTTAATCTACTGAATCAAATGATTTTTTTTCCTAATTAATGAACAACAGACAAAGAAGCATCTAGAATTTTATATATCTTTCAGTCAATTGTGAAATGGTAAAAATGTGGTACATTGTAGAATACAACTTTTGAAAGCCTGCTTGATCCCTAATTTGAAGATGTTGCCGATGAATCAATTTGTTTTGATCCTTTATGTTGCATATACTTATAGATTCGCTTCTTGTCTCCTCTGATCAAGTGTAAACTCCTTTAAGGAAGGGATTATTTCATTCTTTACATCCCTAGCACTGAGGACAGATTCTGTCACATAGTAGGCACTTAATAAATGTTTGTCGATTGAATTAATGTATAAATAAGTCAGACTTTCTGTATACATAGGAAAGTGAGTAAAGGGGTTATAGTTGATATTTTCTCAGTCCTCCCCCCTACCTTTTTGGTGTTTTATAAGAAGGCAATTTATTTATGTCTTCTGCATAAAATTATTATAGTATATGTCTACACACCTTCATTCCATTTTTCTTTTTTATTTTACAATAACTTGTTTGATAGGTCAAGATTTAGTTGCTTCAGAGGCACATCCTATTCCTATTCCCCCCCCCCATTTTTATTCTTCCTTCTAGTTTTGCATTAATTTTTTATCTTTGCTCTAATGAGTTGGTGATATAATTGCACACAGACAGCTAATTCAGAAGTAAACTACTGCACCAGTAACGGGTCATTTCTTACCCATTAAAAACTTAGTCAGTTTCATTTGTGTGATGTTATTCAATGGTCATTGTGTTCATCACCTAATGATTCTCTTCCTAAAGAGAGTATTCTTCTATGATCTAGAGGGCATAAGGCTTTTGTATAGTCTACAAGTGTTAAGTCCCTCATCATTCTTTTTTTCCCCCTAAAATATGTTTTCTAGCAAACTATGAGCTCTAGCAAGTTCTACTATGATTGAACATTTCCCACACACAGCTTATCAAGACTGTTTTCCAACCACCGGGATATCTAAGGATGGAAAGAATCATCACCAGGAGACTGGACTCTTGATGATTCATTCTTTGGTCATGACAACCTAGAAAAAAAATTACAAAATGGCCCCTTGACTTGCTACTCTGAGACATACGGCGATAACTGAATGAATTTTAATTGATAATTTATTTTTTATTCAGATTCTCCAGGGAGATTGTCAAAAAATTGATCCTATCATGAGACATAAAGAATTTGTAAATAAATATAAGACCCCCAGATTTTAGGCACCTATTTTATAGAGTATTTCATAATTAAAATAGTAATCAATGAGCATAATAAAAATGCATAAGAAGCGTGATAAAAAAGTACAGGCCTAAGTGGAGATGAAAAAATTACTTGCTTGAGAATGAATGGAAGTCAGATGAATCAAAGATCAAATTAAAGAAACAATAAAAAAGTATGTCAAAGATAATTACAATAATGATATGCCACACTGGGCAGCTAGGTAGCACAGTGGATAGAGCACCAGGTCCAGTGTCAGGAAGACTCATTTTCCTGAGTTCAAATCTGGCCTCAGACAATTACTAGCTGTGTGATCCTGGGAAAGTCACTTAACCCTCTTGGCCTCAGTTTCCTGAAGTGGAAATAGCAAACCATACTGGTATCTCTGCCATGTAAACCCCAAATGGTGTTCTGAAGAGTAAGATATAACTAAAACCGATACAACTATAACAAATAGCGCATCAAACTTTATGTAATACAACTAAAGCAACTTTTAGAGGTTAATGTATTTCCCTGAACACATATTAAATACAAAAAAAACCCCAAGTTTAATGAAGAAATAATGCAGTTTTAAAAATCAGAAAGTAAGCAAATTTGTATACCCTAAACAAGCATAAACAAAGAGATTGCTAAGGTCAAAGGAGAAAGCAACAGAACTGACAATGAATAAAAAAAGACTGAAACCAAAGGTTCAATTACATTGAACAGACAAAATTATGGCTTTGCATCATAATCCATGTTTGTCCCATATTTTATTGCTTAGGTACTTAAACATTCAAATATTTAATTTGCCCATAAGGAAAACACAGTTTGGCATTTCTAACTTTCCTGCTTCCTGATTGATTGCCCAAAGACTGTTATTAGATGTTCACTCAACCGACTGTTATAATAAGATTATGCTGCAAACACAAAAGGAACGTCAACAAATAAGCTGTGCGCATTTAGAACACCAGTTGGGCTTTTCCATAGCCTCTATAATCCTATTTCCTGTGGTTTGATGAAGCAATGGCATCACTGATCTTAGTCTAATGGGATGTTGGACCTTGAATCCTGACTGATTCAAAGTTTACTATCATTTCAGAGACAGATCTCCAGAAGATAAGGATCACTACACAGGAATTCTTCATCTGAAGACTGAGAGAACATCAATCTAAATGAGAGAATGCCCACTTGACAACACTCCATGAGCAGTAGTCTTCTAATATCAAAAACTATATTTCTTTTTCTTGGATGGTTTTTCCTTATAATAATGATAACCTCTCAACATAAAAATTTCAGGAGAGTCAATGATAACATTATAAAAAAGAGGAGAAGGGAGAATTTTGTCTTTCACAGTTGGGGAGAGGGGTTAAATTCTTAATAAGTTATTTATAAGAAAGTACATGAAGCTAAATAAATGAATTTGATGATATAAACATAAAAATTTTATACAACAAAAATAGCATAATAAGGAAAAAACAAATTGATTGGGGAATCCATCACATGAAATACTTTTTAAAAAATGACATCTAAAGATTTCTTTTAAGGAACTGATGCAATTGATATAAATAAGAGTTATTCTCCAGTTGTTAAGTGAGCAAAGGATATGGGTAGGTGTTTACAGAAAAAAAACCCAACAAATTATCAAGAGGCACATATAAGAGTGTTCAAAATCTCTAATATTCAAGAAATGCAAATTAAAAGAATTCTCAGTTTCTACCTGATGTTGGTCAATTGACAAAAAAAATTAAAAATGACAAAATGAAATTCTGATAAAATAAGTATACTATTATACTGTTCTTGTGAATTAACTCAACATTTGGAAAGAAATATGGAAGTATACAATGAGCTACAATAATGTGAATAATCTTTAACCAATTATCCTACTAGTTAGGCCAATGCTTCAGAGACTGTTCATAAGAGAATCATATCTACACATGTCTATCTATCTAGATACCTGTATCTGTCACTTTGAAAGTATTCCTAGCAACACTGTTAGTAATAATAAAACTGGAAACACATATAGTGTCCCTCAGTTGGGGAATGACTGAAGAACTGTAGTTTTTGAACAGAATTGACTTCTATTGTATTAGAAGAAATTATGACTACGAAGAATTCATTGAAGCATCAGAAGAATTTAGATTTGAAGTTAAAGTCAGTTAATCAATAGGCACTTTTTAAGTGCTTACTATGTCAGATACTGTGCTAAGTGCTGGGAACACAAAGGTTATATATACTCCAATACTCCAATGGATGAGTGGTCCTATCAATTTGTATGCTTCCTTTAGTGATATAGATAAAGATTTGTTCATCCATTCTGACTCTTGTCCACATCCTTGCACAAATACCCCACAGGGAGAGAACCAATGAGTTAGGACTTTTCAGATTTTTTTCCTGATGTTTGGAACACAGCAGTGAAGCATGTAGTTTACCACCTGTCTTCTCTTGCCTCCCCACATAACCAGACTACCTTTTCTTCCTATCATGTATATTTTCCTGATGATATATTTTATTCTTCTTCTTCAAAGTTCCTTATGAGTTACATATTTCAGGTTGTTCATGTTTACCATATATCTTTTTCTTAGTCTCAGATAATATGGTGGCCTATATCTTATAACTATATAACAGCAATAGAATATATTACAAAGATGGACTTTTGTTTCTGGAAAAAAATTAGCATCATTAAAGGGACATAATTTCCTGAAGGTGGTCTAGTTTACTCTCCTCCTGTTCCACTTTCAGTTCAATACTTTGCCTATTTATGCAGTCTGTTCCAGATATACCTACTGGTAGACAAGCTCTATAGGTTGTATTTTCAACTGCTTGTCATAATCTGACAAGTAAATCTTTTTCATCCACTTGATCTTTCCTGTGTGGATGATAAGACCAAACTCTTTGAAGTGATTACAGATCTCTTCTGGGAAGTACTGAAATATTTTGGGGCTTGAGGGAATTAAAATACTGTTACCCATGAACAGGAGTGACTGGGATACTTCAACATCCATATAGTATCCCTTTTCAATTTGGGCTCTACACTAAATTTCCTCCATCACAGTGAAGAACTACTTAGCAAATATATATCTCTCTGTTTTGTGCCTTGCCTAATGTTTACAATCAGAGGGTTGTCAAACAGGATTATTTTTGTTTTCATATCATTTAAGGAATCTTGAATGATTCTGACATGTGTATGGGAACCATCTTATTGGAAGAGAGCCTTTAAGGTGATGTTTTATTGTACTGAATTAAATGTTTTTCCAAAACTAGCAAATACAACTATGCTATCTAGTTACAGACAGCAGGCCTCAGTGCCAGCAGACCTTAGTTCAAGTCTTGTCTTTGATACATACTGGTTGTGTGAATCTGGGCAAATTACTTAAACTCTTAGCTGCTCCAGGCAGCTTTCAGACTATCAGTTCCAGAGAAGGAACCAATTTGAATTGGTAGAGAGAATTTCCTCATCAGAGGATTCCTTATATAAATGATATCATAAGGTCTAGTATCTATTCCCGCATACACACACATACTTATGTATATAGAAATATATGTATATGCATTGTGCATGTATATATAATAATGAATGTTAATGTATATGTGTGTATGTGTCTGTAGGTAAATATGCATATGTATGTGTACACAAACACACACACATACACACACCAGTTTTGTCCTGAGCCCTCTTCTCTTTTCTCTCTATGCTGTCTTGCTCAGTGATCTTATCAGCTCTCAGGGATTCAGTTATCATTTTTATGTAGATGATCCTCAGAACTATTCATATAGCCTTAACCTTTCTCCTGAGCTCCAGTTTCATCTTTCCAATTGCCCATTAGGCATCTTGGACTGGATATCCCAAAGATATCCTAAGCTCAATATGTTTATTGATTTTTAAATTTTATTATTTTTATTCTCTTGTATGTATTATTCTATATATGTATAATTTTATATACTATATTACATATCTATTATTTTATTATTAATTAATTTATTAATTAAATTCATTGTCTTTCACTACAAACCTTCCCTTCTTCCTAACGACTATCACTCTCAAGGGCATCCTCAAATTTACCCAGGCTCTCATACTTAAATTCTCCCTCTCACTTATCCTACAATCTGTTACCAAATTCTTCTGATTACCTCCTTGTAACATCTCTTGTACATGTCCTCTTTTTTCTCCTGACAATCTAGGCTATTGCAATAGCCTTCTATTTGACTCCCTTGTATCAATCAGTCAGCCCCACACTAGCCCAGTTATCAAAATGAAGATGTTCTCAGGTGCTAGCCCCACCATGTTGCCTGCTGTCCCTATTCAGTCAATGGATCCAATCCATGAATCCCTTTTGTCTCCAGAATCAAATGAACTGTAGTAACTCTCTATCACCTTCAGAATCACATATAAAATCCATTATTTGGCTTTAAAAGCCTTTATGGCCTCATTTTTTCTTTTTTTTTATTTTTCATTTTTAACACAGTTCATATCACATAAAACAATTCCAACCTTTGGTCAGATGGTACTTCTTTTAAAGCATTTACAATATAGACCACAAACGAACTTTTTTTTAATAACCATCTGAGACACAAATAATAACTACATATGCTAACTTCATAAACCCTTGACCTAATTGCCTCCACACTATTACTAAGTGTTATCGTACCCTAACTTACTGTTGTTGGTCTAAAGTCCTAGGTCTAACAGCTTAATTTTAGACTTGACCTCAGATGTTCCCCTACCAACAATTTATAATTTAATGGATCTGGTATTAAGCTTACAAACCTTTTGACTATAGGAAATTCTCACTAAGAGTAGGGACACTGCAGGGAACAAATATCTCCCCAACTTCATGTCAGTTCCAGGTAGGAGTAGATTGTCAACTCGCATTCAGTCAGGCTTAAAGTCTGCCAGGTGTCAGTGGGGAAATTGAGTCAGGAGAATCCTACCTCAGCCCAGGCTGAACAGGTGCCCTCCCACCCTTCCCATGAGATCACCTTTTTCAGTTCCTACCAGCATCTCACAGGCTTACTGACATCATGGATTGGAGGCTCAGACCACCTTTCTTGCTAGCCATACCTGGAGTTAGACTCAGAAGAGTAGTCACTTAATAGTCCTGTAGCATCTTAAAATAGCAAGTTCCAATAACCAGGTTTTAGATATGACTATAATTTCACATTGGCTAAGGAACATCTTTTGAGGCAAGTCTTAAGTGGCTTACATGCCTTTCTGGTTCCTACTTAAAAAATAATCATAAAATCAAATTTACCATTAAAACCTTAACTTTTCCATCAATGCCAAATTTTACCTGAAGTTATCTGCCTCTAGGAGATTTAGACTAAAATTCATTTCTCCAATCTATAGATGTCTCTGATTAGTTTCAGTAATTGATTCAGTCAATTGTTTTAATACTAATTGCTCTTACATAACTTTGTAACATGTTCAATTTTTCTTCCCATCTCTCCCCTCCCCCACCCGCTAATTCCTTGCATTCTGATTATCCCTTCCCTCAATGAGCCCTCCCTTCTATCACACCCCACCCTTCCCTTATCCCCATCTTCTCTTTTTTCTTGTAGGGCAAGATAAATTTCTACACCCCATTACCTGTTTTTCTTATTTCCTGGTTATATGCAATAATAATTCTCAACATTTGTTTCTAATACTTTGGATTCCACCTTCTTTCCATCCCTCCTTCCCTACCCATCCCCACTGAGAAGGCAAGCAATTCAATACAGGCTAAATATGTGTCATTTTGCAGAAGACTTCCATAATAGTCATGTTGTGTGATAGTAACTATATTGCCCTCTATCCTACTCTATCCCCCCTTATTTTTTATTCCCTCATTTGACCTTGTCCCTTCCCAAAAGTGTTTATTTCTAGTTACTCCCTCCTCCCATTTGCCCTTGCTTCTATCATTCCCTTCACTTGTTGCCTCCTCCCCTACTTTCCTGTAGTGTAAGATAGTTTTTCATACTAAATTTAGTGAGCATGCTATTCCCTCCTTAAGTCATATGTGGAAAGAGTAGCTTCACTTTTCCCCTCCTCTTCTCCCTTTTCTCTTCCATTGAACAAGATTTTTCTTTATCTCTTTTATAAGTTATAGTCTGCCTCATTCCATTTCTCCCTTTCTCCTCCCAATATTTTCCTCTCTCACCCCTTTATTTTTATTTTATATATTTTTTATGGATATCATCTCTTCTGATTCAACACAGCCTGTACTCTCTGTCTATATGTGTGTGTGTGTGCATACAATCCCTCCACCTACCCAAATACTGAGAAAAGTTTCAAGAGTTATAAATATTTTCTTTCCATGTAGGAATGGAAACAGTTCAGCTTTAGAAAGTCTTTTATGATTTCTCTTTCCTGTTTACCTTTTCAAGCTTCTCTTAATTCTTGTGTTTGAAAGTCAAATTTTCTATACAGTTCTCATCCTTTCAATATAAATGCTTGAAAGTCCATCACTGAATGATCATTTTTTTCCTTGAAGTATTATACTCAGTTTTGCTGGGTAGGTGATTTTTGGTTTTAATCCCAGTTCCTTTGACTTCTGGAATATCCTATTCCAAGCCCTTTGATCCCTTAATGTAGAAGTTGCCAGATCCTGTGTTATCCTGATTGTATTTTCACAATACTTGAATTGTTTCTTTCTAGCTGCTTACAGTATTTTCTCCTTGACCTTGGAACTCTGAAATTTGGCCATAATATTCCTAGGAGTTTCTCTTTTCAGGTCTCTTTCAGGAGGTGATTGGTGGACTCTTTCAATATTTATTTTGCCCTCTGGTTCCAGAATATCAGGGCAGTTTTCCTTGATAATTTCCTGAAAGATGATGCCTAAGCTCTTTTTTTTTGATCATGGCTTTCAGGTGATCCCATAATTTTTATATTGTCTCTCCTGGATCTATTTTCCAGGTCAGTTGTTTTTCCAATGAGATGTTTCATATTATCTTCTATTTTTTCAAACTTTTCCTTTTGTTTTCTAATTGCTTGGTTTATCTCATAGTCATTTATTTCCCTGAACTCAATTCTCTCTTTCAGAGAACTGTTTTCTTCAGTGAGCTTTTGAACCTCCTTTTCCATTTGGCTAATTCTGCTTTTTAATGCCTCCTTCTTCTCATTGGCTTTTTGGACCTCATTTTCCAATTGAGTTAGCCTCTTTTTAAAGGTGTTATTTTCCTCAGCATTTTTTTGGTTCTCCTTTAGCAGGGTGCTGACCTGCTTTTTGAGCTCTTCCATTGCCTGAGACTGATTTAAGTTCCCTTGGGAGGCCCTGGAGGCAGGGGCCTTGACTTCCTGTGACAGTATGCCTTGTTCTTCCTCATGTGAAAGGATGGGAGGAGACACCTGTTCACCAAGAAATTAACCTTCTATGATCTTATTTTTTTTCCCTTTTTTGGGCATTTTCACAGCCAGTTACTTGACTTCTGAATCCTTTGTCAAGAGATTTGACTCAGCTGATCAGTTCCCCTGGGCTTTGGGTAGGGACTGGGCCATCACTCAGGACAGAGGTTTAGATCAGCTGCTCCCTACTGCCAGAGGCTTTAAGCTGAGCTGCCTGAACAATGGACCCAGGTTGCTTCCTGGCCACTGTAGCTGCTGGCAGTCTGCTGCCCTGGCCTCTGCTGTTACTTGGGGCTGTTGCTGAAGAAACTCAGGTGCCTCTTGCCCAGCTGGGAAAGCCCTCCCACACGACCTTTGGAGCTTTCTTTGGCACTTGTGTGTTGAGGTATCTGGGACCCTCCCTGTTAGAAGCTCTTCCTGGAGGTCTGTTCATGTCCTCTTCCTCCCAGTGCTGCGTGGTCAGGGCTGTGCTGCGTGGTCAGGGCTGTGCTCCACTCTGCTTAGCATCCAGTGAGATAGAACTTTCCTGTCAGTCTTCTGGATTACCTTTGGCTAGAAACCTCTTTTCCTCTGTTGTTCTGTAGCTTCTACTGCTCTATACTTTGTTGAGAGTCATTTTTACAGGTATTTTGTGGGCTGTGGGGGAAGCACTAGAGTATATGAGTCTTTCTACTCCACCATCTTGGCTCTGCCCAGCCTCACTTTTTCTTAACTTTGCTTTTTTGTGTTTGATTCCTTCCCACACACTTTACAGTTTGGGCCATTGGCCTAACTAGACCACTTGCTCTGTATTTCACATGATACTTTATCTCCTGACTCCCCATATCTTTCCACTGGCTGTGCCCCATGACTGGAATTCTCTCACTGCTCATCTCTGCCTCCTGGATTCAAGTCCTATGTTTTTCAAGAAGTATTGACTAGGAGCTCCACCCACCTGCCCTTTCTCCAATGCTAAAGACTTCTCTCTAAGATTACCTTCAATTTATCCTGTACAGAATATTGATCGTCCTGGTGCATTCAGATTGTGAGTTCCTGGAGGGGAGAACTGTGTTTGCCTTTCTTTGACACTTAACAAATGCTTTGCATTCTATCATTGCAATCACTACTGACTTAGTAGCTATTCTACACATACACACAAACACAAACCCCACACACCAGGAGAGGTTAAAGGGGGAAAGATTACACACTCACACATATATATGTACATCACACCACATAAAAATAATGTGGTGCATATACAAATAATGATTGCTGAAGATGAAGAGGTAAAGAAATTCTCTGAAGTATTCATTAAGATTCTCAAAATAATAATATCTGATGATTGCCATGCAAGGTGGAAATAGGTAAAGATGGCAAGAAATTTACTGGAAAGTTTCTACAAACCTATTACATATGCTTGAATCTCATCTCAGATTCTTAACCAACCATTGACTGGAGGTCACAAAATCTTTTTCAGCCTCAGTTTCTTCTGTAAAATAAGAATAATAAGAATACCCACCTCTTGACTTTTTCTGGTCTCATTCTGAGAGTCCTACAACCACAACAGAAGTAACTATAAAAACTGAAGGTACAGAGCCTATAGTAGGTAGGTGGTATACTAGGTAGGTGGTATATCCCCAGTAACCATGATGTGTCAATTACTTAAGACTCAAAAATGGAGGCATGCACTCTTATAGTCTCTGAAAAGACCAAGCTTTGGTGACTTTGGTGGCAATATCTGCTCATAATAGGGACAGATCTTTGCAGTTTGTAATTGCCAAGAGATACCATCAACATCAATGAAAAAGCTGTCACAACTTCCTTGGTGCATTGAGACCCCAATGGTATTTCTGGAATTTCAGTTTTAATTGAGACAAACTCAAACTTCTTAGAGTATGAATGAATACTTCAGATAGCCTATAGGGGCCAGTTTATGAATAAAAACTTGACCGTACAGGTTTCCTGTGCAGATGTCAATCAAAAGAGAGAAGCCAGCACTTCCAGCCAACCAGACACATGGAACCCTTCTTCAGTCCATCACTTTCAGGTTGACTTTGATTCCTCAGCTTGATCCTAAGGAAGGTTCAGCATGTAGAAGGTAATTTTTATGGACCTCAACTGACTCATTTATCTGAATCAGCCGGTAGATCCTAAGGAGTCTGATTTTGGGAACTTCCCAGTACTCAAGGAATGGAAAAATCATTGGCAGTACTACCATGACAGAGAAAGATAACAATAGCTAGCATTTAGAAAGCAACCTAATGTTTACAAAATGTTTTATATTCATTATCTCATTTGATTCTCATAACTACCCTGTGAGATAATCGCTATTATTTTTTCTATTTTTTCTCTTGGTGACTTTCTCGTGACCTCACAGTTAGAAGGACTTGAACTCAGGTCTTCCTGACTTGGATCCCAGATCTCTATCTACTATAGATTCTACTCTCTATCCACTGCTCCAGTTCTCTATCTGACATACTGAAAGCTAAAAGCTTCAGTGGAAGCAAACACAGTCTTGAGTCAATCCTTTATACCAGGATTGAACAGGAATGATGGGCCGTGGACAGGTGTAGAGTGTACATACAAAGTAATGCACATACAAGTTGTACTTCTAGATGGACATGTTTTTCCTCTAGACAAAATGGAAAGAAATAATTGGAGGAGATTAAGTGTAACTCCAGTGAATCTAAATTTGGAATTTATTTATGAAATATTTGGCATTTCCAAATGACAATCTCCAGGAAAAGAGACCATTCAAAGAGTACAAAAGTAACTGCTGCCACCTAGAGACTCCCAAAACCAATCATGAGTCCTCATTGATTATTCTAGACAGCGAGCTTGAGAGGAAATCCTAGGTCTGCTACAGTTCAGGGTCTGTTGACCTTTAAATGTAACTGACTTGACAGCAAGCATGAACCGATTCAATATGATGTATTCCTAGTATGCACAGAGGAAGATACCAACCACCTGAACTGTTTACTTGAAGCATAAACATTAACAAACCATTATAGTCAGTGTACTTTTATTCTTGCTTGAAAGAGAGTCAGAAAGACAGGGGCAGCATGTAGCAGTGATTTGCTCTCTTTAACCTATATCCACAGTCCTACTCATCCTGGCATCAGAAGGGATCCATTGTGAAATTTTGAAAGTGAATTATATATGATGCCCAACCTTCCAAACACCTAAGGACAGCAACCAATCCTGATCATCCTCAGCAGCAATTTAAGCTGCTGGTCAATGGGCCAAAAGATATTTCTCCAGCATAGATGAAACAGGCACTGAAAATTCTGAAGTGACAAGTCACAGAAGTGTGTTGATTACCTCACTGGGAATTAGGCCAATTTATTAGATTCTTAAGTTGAAAAGAGAAGATGCAATGTGTGTAGCAAGTAAGTATTTACTAACAAAGACAGAATATTACATTGGATTGGGAGAGGGTAGAGTGGGCAGGGATGAAAAAGACAGAGTAGATATAGGACTGAGTATAAATTTACCAAGCACAAACATTATATGCCATCTACTCTGCATGAGTGTATTTTATGTAATTGTTACATATGGTATCTGGTGGAATTTGCTGGGACTACAAAGATTTTTAACTGGGGGGAATGTAGTCCCAAGCAGGATTGTTCTTTCTTTCCTTTCCAATGCCTGTCATACATATAAGTCTTCATAAATTTTTTATTCTTGACTTGACTAATTGACTTTCCTCTACCTTCCAAAGAGAGAATGTGTAGTAGGTAGTCAGGAGTGTTCATTGTTTCCCTCACCCCTCTTCAACATTACGTATGAATGGTAAGAGCTTAGGGAGATTTTAACAACCCCATATAGATGATTCAATGAGATTCTTTGGAATTTAAATGACACTTTTTTAGCTCTTGAGCAAGTAAAGATTACAGTGTGGTATAGTGGAGAAAGTGTTGTTTTTTGAGTCTGAGGGCAAACGTGATGAAATCCTGGCTCTTACATTTGCTACTTGTATAATTTTTGTCAACTTACTTAAACCCTCTGGGTCTCTGTTTCCTCATCTATAAAACAAAGAGCTTTTTCTAGAAGACCTCTAACACCCTTTTTACTTCAAAAATGCTCCTAAGATCTATGATCTTATGACATTCACTTGAAGGAAAGACACTTTTCTTGAGTGTCTGAAAAAGCAAAAATCAGTAGTTTTTAGCTATCATGTTTGAATGGGACACTTGGTACCTGGAATGCTTTTGGAGATTGAGGGTGGTGGAGGCTTGCTTCCGAGATAAGCAGTTATAAGGCCAAGGTCAACAAGAGTAGCAACAAAGAATAGACTTGATTAAACGAATTCTCTAATTTTGTACAATGTTACTAGAGCTATGGAGCTCCAAGAATTGTATCTCCTTCCTGACACAGTTCGTCAGGGCAGCTGCCCATCTCTGGTTGGTATTGTGCAACTGGGCATTGTGACAATGAAATTGACAATGTGGTGCCCAAACATGCTTGAATCCTGCTTCATGTTCATGAAATAATATTTAGAAATTTTGAAAGCCACAATAGGTGGAGATGGTGCCCATTGACAGACAAAGATTTGTTATTTTTAGGAAATTTCAGACTATGCCTAAGAACATCTTCTGAAGGTACTTACTGAATGCAATACCACTCTGCAGGAGAAACCAGGTGGACAGCAATGCCTGAAATTTCTAATTCCATGAAGAATGAGATGATGCTTTCTAGGGATCTTGCCTACTCATGACTGTGACCAAGACTATAAAGATGTTATGAAGGCATTGTCCATTAATAGGTGATATCACTTTCCAAGAGACCTGGTGTGAGAGCAATGTTTTCTTTCAATAAAACTTCCTGTTTATTGTGTGAACTATGTGCTTGAAAGGGAAATTGGTGTCAGTCCCTTGGGTGAGGTCAAGTAGTGACTTTCCAAGATGTCCAGGGTGATAAATAAGGTACAGACAAGAAAGGAGGGAGTTCTCCCAAAGTGAACCTAACAGGTGACACAAGTAAATGTTTGCTAGACTAGCCATGATGCTGGGGCCAGGAAAATGTGAGTGAATTTAATTTCAAGTTTATCTTGACCACTACTTCCTTTGTCAAGTAAAAGTAGATAATATAAATGAAAAGAACATTAAACATTTATAAAGACAGCTAGACTCAGATTAAAGGTCATGACTAATATAGTTCTTGTAGGATGGATGGTAAGGTACACTGCCCTCCTCTCAGTGGAAAGAGAGCTGTGGCAGCAGACTGTTATCATTGTGCTGGTTGACTTTCCTCAACTGCTTTTCCTTGCATTGAGAGAAGCTTCTATAGTGGGAACTGGTGTGATGTCTTTGTTGCTATCATTGTGCTTGTTGACTTTCCTGTGATGTCTTTGATATTTAAAAAGAAACAAAGGGAGACTATACAACTTTTAAAAAACTTTTTGAAAAGATTTTATTGTGATGCATGTGCAGAGACTTTACAGACCGCACACTTTTTACTTCCCTTCCCTTCCTCCTCTTGCCTCTCAGGGGTGGGAATGACCAGAATAAAATAGAAGGACAGACTGTAAGGGAGGCATCATGGTACAATGGAAACAGCACTGGCCTAGAGTCAGGAGATTGGGTTTTAAGTCCTGCCTCTGACTTGCACTATATGTGTGAGCATTTAAGCTCGTTAGGTCTCATTTCCCTCCTTTGTAAAATGAAGGAGGTTGTATGGGAAGACCGCTGAAGAGCTTTTCAGCTCTAGATCTGTGAGCTTACGATTAGCCCATGATGCAATGCCTGGCATAGTGCCTGGCACATGGGAGATGATAGTAAATGCTTATTGACTGACATTAACAGTCTTAGTGAAATCTGGACCTTTAAAAAAGGGGGAAGCTCTGGGGAAGAATGAGAAGCATCAGGAAGAAATCACATCAGTTGTATCCACAAGTCTATACACCTGAGGTCTGGAGCGCACGGAAAGGACTGTTCCTCATTCAAATCATTCCAGGCTGGAGAAATAAAGAAAAAGGGAGTTAGGTAAAATTGGAAATCTGGCTCGAGGAACAATACAGAATCATGCAGCAGTTTAGACAGAAACCTGAGAAAAATTTGTTTGGGGGGGAAGGGTAGGAAGGAATATTTTTATCTGGAGAAATCTAATGCTAAGAAAGATATTACAAATTTAATGCAGGGACTTCTGAGCTTCCTGAAATATTAACACTCTTCTTTCTTGCTAGCAAAGCATTTGTTAAGCCATTTTTTAAACACAGATCCCCTTTTTTAGCTTTTTTTGAGTTGAATGATTTCTCTGTTGGTTAGACCTTGCTAACAAAAAGATTTTGACATCTATTGACCTTATTAACATATTAGTATTTTAAGAGATACAGCTGCTTTGGTAGGATAAAATAAAGAAATCTCTTCCATTTTCTTCACTGTCCAAAATACTCACCAGTATATCCAGGGAATAAACCTGGAAGAATGGCTTTCAGTCTTTGGTCACCTGGCCAAGCCAGGACCTGGGTTCAAATCCTGCCCCTGACATATACTATCTTGAACAAGTCACTTCTCTGGGTCTCAGTTTCTTTATCTGTTATGTGAGTGGGTTGAACTAAATGGTCTCTGAGGTCCCTCCCAGCTCTATGTCTATGAGCCTTTCATCTTAGGAACTCTCAATTACAGGGAAATGTTTCCCTAGGCTTTGTCTACTTTGCAGAGGGAAGAAGGACTTTCAGTATGTTGCATGTATGCACATATATGTGTACGTGCATGCCTGGGTGAATGCTGGCTTTATCACTCTACTGTACCCACTATGGTGGGTGGTCTACTGATTCACCATAGAACACCCATATGACTACTCCTCTAATTTTCAGGAACCTATGAGTGATTATTCCCATTAACATCTACCAGCAGCATATTTCCCATTAACAAACCAACCACTAATACTAAATTTTAACCCAAATATTTATTGAAAGTGCAAATGACATTTATATAACACTCCACTCTTAGATCTCAATTCCACTCTCAATGAATACAACATCTCTTTGAAAAGTAGCATACATCTGCAATCCCAGGGTAAGTGAAACACATATACAGAAAATACATATGACCAGGGCAACTCACATCTCTAAGATTGTAGACTTCTGCATCTTTTTTCATAGAGTTCCCTCCATTAGTACAGCTTCTGTATTGAATAGATGGTCATCTACAATCAGTGTCTCTACTTATTCCCTCTCTTTCTCTTTGTAACACATTGGCTTCCCACTTCATCATTTGATTGAAACTACCCTCTCCAAAGTTACCAATGATCTGTTAGTTGTCGAGTCTAATGGCCTTTTCTCAGTTCTCATTCTTTTTGGCCTTTCTTTTGTCTTTGCCTGCAGAAGATGAATCAATCACCCACTTTTCCCTGAGCTTTCTCTTTTCTAGGTCTTTCTGACACTGCTCTGGCCTGGTTCTTCTCATACTTGTGTGACCTTTCCTTTTCAGTCTCCTTCATCCAGGTGACCCCTGAAAATGATAAGTGCATCTTAAGGACCTGCCAAGGCCTGGAGATCTCATCAGCTCCCATGGATTCAATGATCATCTCCATGCAGATAATCCTAAGATCAAATTTTTCCAGCTCTAACCTTTCTACTGACCTCCAATCTCCTATCTCCACTGAATAGCTAAAAGAGAGCTTAAATTTCAATATGACCCAAACTGAGCTCATTATCTTTAACACCAAATCTTCTTCCCAACTTGCCCATTACTACTGAGAGTATCACTTTCCTTCTAATCACTTCAGTTTGCAGCCTAGGTATCAGTCTTCCATTCCTCATTCTCCCTTGTCACCTACCCCCCATATCGAAGCCATTGATAATTCTTGTTGAGTTTACCTTTGCAACATCTCTATTATATGTCCCCTTCACAACAATATCTTTGCCACCACCTTGGTCCAGGCCCTCATCACCAATATCCTACTGGGGTGGGGGGGTGTATTTCCTGACCCCCATTCTCTCCATACTCCAGCCCATCCTTCACTCAACTGTCAAACTGATCTTTCTAAAATGCATCTCCTTATCATTCACCCCTTCTGTTTCAGCTTCAAATTACTTATTACCTGACCCTTTCCTACCTTCTCAGTCTTCTTCTGCCTCAATTTATCCATTTACTCTGTAATCCTTTGGCACTAGTCTCTTTGCTATCCCTTGCACAAAACACTCCATCTCCCACCTTCATGCATTTTTACTGGTCGTCCCTCATGCCTGTAATGCTCTCCATCCTCATTTCTAATTTTTGAGTTCCTTGGCTTCCATCTAGTCTCAGCTTAAATTCTACCTTTTCAAAGAAGCCATTCTCAAGCCTTCTTAATCTTTGTACCTTTCCATAGAGATTATCTTTAATTTGTCATATATATATATATATATACACACACATACATACATATATAAACATACATACACACAAATATGTATATGTATATACACATTATATATGTATGTATACAAATATGTATATGTATACACACATATTATATATGTACATATACATAATATACATACATATAAGCATGTGTGTATGCATGTACATATAGCTATAGCTATATCATCTATCTATCCATAAAAAATCTTATTTGTATTTACCCTTTGGGACTCTGTGGAACATAACACATCAATACTGTCCGTGGGGTTTTCTTGGCAAATATATTAAAGTGTTTTGCCATTACCTTCTCAGTAGATTAAGGCAAACAGAGGTTAAGTGACTTGCCCAGGGTCATGCAGCTAATAAGTGGCTGAGATGAGATTTGAATTCAGATCTTCCTGACTCCAACTCCAGGACCATCTACTGAGTCATCTAGCTGCCTCCATATCTTGTTTGTACCTTGTTGTTTTCATGTTATCTTTCCCATTAGACTGCGAACTCCTTGAAAGCAGAGGACATACACACACACACACACACACAATTGCTTTCTTTGTATCTCCAGCACAGAAATGGTGCTTCATAAGTGCTTGTTAACTGACACTTGTTTAATTGTCAAACACAGCTCAAAATTATCCTAGCAGGTTAACTGAGGCAGATCCAACTTCCTCAACCTGCAGGGGGAGGCTCTTGAGTTGTTTGTCCAAATTATATATGATTTTTCATATTCCTGTGAAATCTAGGACTGATGAGTTCAGAGAGATGAGGGCATTTATAATGCAGATGATCTAACTTTCCTTCAGTTCCTGGCAGTTTTCAATGCCACAGTGGAAACAGCCAATATTAGTCAACTTTCCTAAGGGTAGGATTTGGACACCTGCCTCCTGTACTGTATTACCGTAGTTTCAGCAGTGCTGGAGACATTGTAGAATAGACAATGAATACCTTGCTTTCCCAAATCCAGACAATTTGGAATTTATAAGCTCTATAATCTTTGTTCATTCATTTACCAAAGGCTTCTTGAGAACATGTAGGGTGCTGTGAGGGGCACAAAAATGCCCAGGTCCTGATGTCAAAGAGTTGATAAACTGGCAAGAATTATAATAAACATAAAACTACATAACAATATTCATGACTGGTTTTTATATGGCATGTTACATTCTTAGGTCATTTCATCTTTACAACTAGCCTAGGAGTCAGCTACTCTTTGACTTATGATCTCCATTTTACAGATGAGGAAACTATGGATCAGAAAAGCTAAGTGACTTGCCCATGGCACACAGGACTTGAATCCAGGTCTTCCAGATTCCAGGTCCAGCCCACTTTCGTCTATACAAAATTGCCTCTTATAAAACATATTTTATCTTACTGTTATTTTTATCTTCAGTTCCAAACTCTCCCCCTCTCTCCACCCTTCATCTCACCCACTGAGACATCAAGAAATACACACATGGAATAATACAAAGCATTCTCATAAGACATATGCACAAATGACTTTTAGTTAATATGTTGGAAGTGCTCTATCTGTGGCACAAACGTGGGACTTCAGACACGAAGAAAAGGAAGGAATTATTCGTGTTTGAGGAGATGCAGGAAGGAATCATGAAGGAAAAGAGAGAGGAGGAGAAGGAAGAGAAAAAAGAGGAGAAGGAGGAGAAAAAGGAGGAGGGGATGAAGAAGTAAGGAAAGGCAAAAGAGGAAGGGAAAGAAGAGGAAAAGGAAGAGATATTTGAGTTGGACATTGAAGGATGGGAATATTTCCATAGGTAGAGATTAGGGAGATGGCAAGGAAGCCCAGGCAGAGGGGATGCAGAACTCACTGCACTATTCTGCCTTTCCAAAATGGGCTGGATGAGGAGAGTCGAGAGGCACAGAAACAGAAAGCAGTTTATAATACCCGAGGCATTAGGTGGGTGATGTCAACAGAAACAGAATTGAAGGGATGGATTTGAAAAAAGTGTGGAAAAATAATTTACAGAAGTTGGCAAGCAGATGAACGAGATGCGTTTGAGAGACAGAGAAGTCCTGGCTCCCTCTGGCCTCCTAAGCCAACGTAGTTTCAGTAGCAGATTACCTGTATGATGACTGAATAGGTTGTACATAGCATCTTGCTGAGTTCAATGGTGACTTTGATGAGACAGATGATCACTTGGAGGCCACTGAGCATTATTAGAATAGAAAATAAAATAATGTTCCATTCAACCACATGAGCAGGTTCCAGGCACTGGCTCCATGTGCTAGGATCACTGAGGAAACTGTAGCAGAGGAGAAAAAGGGCAAAATGAGACTGGTGACTCACTCATGTTTATATTGTCTAGAGCGAAGCAAAGTGAACTGAAAAATTTAGCTTAAAAATTTAAATTAATTTAGTTAAATTTAATATAAATTAATTTACAAATTTAAAAACATTTAGAAATTTAAAGCTCTCTTAACATTCACTCGTTCCAGCCATAGGCATTCCCTAAACGCTTTCTGTATTTATTGCACTGTGCTAGCTGGTATGGGTTGTACCAAAAAAAAAAAAAAATCAAAGACTAGAGGACAAAAGAGGAATAGGTCCTGGACCCAAGATTTCTTTGGTATCAGGAACTCCAGGGTGAGGGTACCAAGAGAATACTACTAGTGTAGGCTGGTACCTTCTCTTGAAATAACAACCTCAGAGAGGTGTCCCTACAGGTGTAGAATGATTTGCCCAAGTTTGCACAGCCAAGATCTCTCAGAGGTGGGTCTTAAAATCAGGTTTTCTGGGCTTCAAGACCAGCTTTTAATCCACTTCCAATAGGATCATTGATTTAGAGCTGGAAAAGGTCTTTGGAGTCCTCTAATCTAGTCTCTTCATTTTATAGATGAGGAAACTGAGTCCCAGAAAAGTTGTCATGGTATCAGAACTCTAGATTGGAATCCTGATTCCAAATCTGGTCAACATTCCATACCACACTGCCTCTCCTTCATCTCTGTTCAATAGCAACAAAAAATGATACATATTCAGGTTGGTTGGTTGTTGTCCTTCATTTTCAAAGAGGACCAAAATGACATCGCGACATTGGAGTCAAGGTAGAGTGTGTCTGACCCATGACTGGCCAGACCAAGACAAGCTTGGAAGTCTCTACCACAGGTTGGACACAAATAAGTACCAAAGGATTGGAAAAAACAATGAACTGTCTAGGAGTTCAGAGTAGGGAGAGATCACTGTGGATTGGAGTGGTCCCAGAAGTTGTAGGACTGAGGCAGGAAACATAAAACAGGCAAAAGAATTTGGCCAAACATTTCCCAACATGGTCCTGAGCTGCTCCAGTTCTGTTTTACTAAAGTCCCTGTCTCTATGGGATCATGGTAGAATCAGGATAGGTCTAAAAGCTCTTTCCAAAGGGATAAAACCTAGGGATAATGGGTGGATGCACGCTCCTGTCGCTGACAGAAATAACATCCTAACCTTTCAAAGTTCAAAAGAGGAATGGCTACCATAGTTGGAAGTCTTCAAGGGAAGTCTAGATGACCACCTTTGGGATATGTTTGGGAGTGGTGGTGGGGAAACCCTTGTTATGGGTTGACCTGTGAGATCTCTTCAAACGCTGTGATTCTGCCCTCCTGCTCAGTCAACATAATTGACTATAATCTAACTAAGGGTAGTAAGGACCCAAAAACACACCTTCCTGTCCCCTGGACTCTCAAGTCATACTTAATCCATTTAATAGATTTTTTTTTGGCTCATTTCTTGTTCTGCCTTCATATATGTGTAGGCTTATTTTCTTTCGTTTTCTTTTTTTCCAAATCTGTGTTTGCAGGATTAAATATCCCACACCAAAGATTCCCTTGGTAGGCAGATTTAAATTTTCCTCTTTGTAAGTCATTTTGTGGGAAAAGGAATTATGTTACCTGATACTGTCTGAAAACAAATGAGGATTTCTCATCACTGTAAATATGAAAAGGTCAAGTCCTCTGTTATAGAAATTTGTGTTAAATGAAGCATAGGATGAACACAGCCACCTCCTTGTCCTGAAGGTGAGACTCAAGAATAAGGGTGCTGGTGCAGTTGGAGGAACCTGAAGGCAGAACTCAAGGCTCAAAGTAGGGGACTGGTGATAAAGATGGGGATCAATCACCTGTGGGTTATTTCAGGTTTCCTTCTCCATGTGACAGAGACACTTCCTTCTTCCTCCATTTGACTGCCTTTCTGGGTCACTGACTGGCTATCAGCCAGGTGAGGTCTCTCAAAGTAGGAGCCTAGGCTATGGTCCCTACCTGACCCACTATGACCTTTCTCCCCTCACTGCCAAAAGCTAAAGGGCAGAGTAGGTGATTGTAACTCACTTAGTAAATAAAATTATTCACTCAACAATTAAATCCTATTTACCAGGATCCGTGTTAAGCAAGACAAAACAAAATGTTCCTGGCCCCAAGGATATTCCTTTCTAAAGGAAGGGACAATATGTAAATGGCCAGACACGTACAACACAGAGCAGACCTAAGGTAATCTGAAGGGGAAGGTGCTAGCAGAGGGGGTAGGACAGAGGAACCTTGGGAGATCTCTCCAGAAAATGAGATTTGATCTGGTCTATGACTTGACCAGCATCACAGAACTAATTAGTGTCAGAATAACCCAGGTCATCCTGACTCCCATCCCATTACTCTATCCACCTTATAATGCAGCCTCTTACATCTGTCTGTGCCAATGTGAAAGTAAGCAACTAAACTTACATCCTAGTTCCGTCACTAACCTCTAATTTGCAACAGGCTAATTAATACGACCTTGCTCCCACCTTCCCCAAGTAAGTTCTATTCTAGGGCACTGACCAAATGTTTCCTTTATTTTATAGCTCTCTGATACCCTGTAAGTACTGAATAATCATGGTTTCCAATGATTGGGGTGGGAGGGAGAAGAACATAAATATGTACAGATTAAATAGCTCTCTTTAGGCTTATGTCTTTGAACAAATATTACCATTTTGGGGATCATTTTAAATTTTCTATTTGTTATAAAATTAATTTGCCTTCAATGATGAGTACTAATAGGAATTGTGACCAAGTGGGTGAATGCTAGAGACCTTCCCTAGCTTCTGTGAACTGGAAAGTTACATCTTACCTCCCTGTGGTATCTTCAAAGACATATTCCCAGCCATTGAGGGTACGGCAGTATGGTCCTTGCACTAAGCCCAATGCTGATATCACCAGGCAATATCCAGAGAAAGCAATTCCAAGGACAGAAAAGATAATGGAGAGTAAACTCTAAATTAAATACAGAAGAATTTTAGTGACCTTAAACAAGACAGAGGATATTTCCAGTGAATTATCATATATATACAATTTATATATATTTATATATAAAGTATAAATATACTTATACAAGTTATCCAGTTGTGCTCTCTAGTGTGAAAAATTGGTTTATAGATTTAAGTACAAATTCAAATAGATTTCACAAGGATGTGAGGAGTACCACATCACACTTGTAAATTATGTGGTCATTTATTGTTTGCTTCGTATCTATACTTATTCTGTCTCTGTCTCTGTCTGTCTGTCTGTCTGTCTCTCTCTCTCTCCTCTTTCCCTCCGTCTCTCTATCGCTCTTTTTCTGTCTCTGTCTCTCTCCCCTTCCTCCCTATCTCTCTCCCTCTTTCTCACTCTCCCTTCCTCTTTATCTCCCTACTTCTCTCTCACTCTTTCTCCTTTTCCCTTCTTTTCCATTCCTTCCCTTCTATTTCTCCCTCTCCCTCTGTCCTCATCTCTTTCTCTCTCTCCCTTTCACCCTCTTCCCACCCCCATATTTCCCCTTCTCTTTTTAAAAAATAAAAACATTTCCTGTGTCTGGCTGTTTACTAATGCTCAATAATTAAAAAAAAAAAAAAAGGAAGGATAGTCTCTGGATAGAGTCCAGGACTTAGTCAGAAGGCTTGGCTCAGCCAGTAGCTTATCACTTGACCTTGGCCAAGTCACTCCATCTCTCTGAATCTCAATTTCCTCATCAGAGATGACTGGGTGAGATGATTACTGAGGTCTCTTCCAGCTGTGTAATATTCTATAATTCCAGATTTATCATATCATCAAAACATAGGATAGACAGAGTGCAACAAATTCAGCCTAGAGCCCAGATTAAGAAAGAATCTATTCATTCAAAGGATTAGAAAACTTGCCAAGAAATATAGAAAAATATTTAATAGGTTTCCTAGAACAGTAGAAATAATCCTCAAATTAACTCCCAGAACATTAAGTACTGTATGGTCCGTCTTTAGTAAATTGGCAAAATTTAAAAACAAAAACAACCAGACCCCATTTGTTCAGATAAATGATTTCTGGGAAGGAAGTTGCATTGTGATTATTAGGATTCTCCCTAGGAAAGGGGGTAGTAAGATATCTTTTGGGGGTCGAGGATTAGAAAAGTTTCCTCTGTCTCTCAAATATTCTTCTTTATCTAAGACTTAGCATCCTGGCTAAGGTGATAATTGTTTCCCAGGTGGTTCCAACAGACATATCTATTCCTAGAAAAGACCCTTACCCATGACTAAAAAATAATAATAATCATGAGATTAAAAAAAAGAGACTATCTGATTTTTGTGTAATCCTTGGCTCAGATACCCAAGTTATGGGTATCCCTGATACCCTGTAAGTACTGAATAATCATGGTTTCCAATGATTGGGGTGGGAGGGGGAAGAACATAAATACGTATAGATTAAATAGCTCTCTTTAGGCTTATGTCTTTGAACAAATATTACCATTTTGGGGATCACTTTTAATTTTCAGTTTGTTATAAAATTAATTTGCATTCAATGATGAATACTAATAGGAATTGTGACCAAGTGGGTGAATGCTAGAGACCTTCCCTGGCTTCTGTGAACTGGGAAGTTACATCTTACCTCCCTGTGGCATCTTCAAAGACATATTCCCCCTCCCACTTTATTTCTCTAGCTCTTAGAAACCTAGCTTAGATATTACTACTGTCTCCTGTGCTTCTGGGCCTACACTATTGCTTAACAGAATATCTGAATTCAAGGGAAGTCACTGTACAAAGTCATCAGCCTCACTCTTTCTAACATTCTAAGTCATCCAAGTCCAGTGATAGGACAACAGTCAGGAAGGCTGGACTCTCCTGAGACCCAGAATGACATTTCTCCTTTCCATTTTCCTAGTTCTGTCAAACAGAACTCATTTTTTAATCTTTCATTTGATAGACCTTGGGATATTCGAAGAAAGCTATCACATGGCTAGAAGTTACTTCTTCAGGCTAAGTATTCCCAGCTCCTTTCACTATAGCATGGACCCTGCGCCATTCTCCATCCTTCACCCTCCTCTCTGTGCTCTAAGGCTCTTAGAAATGTCTTTTCTAAAATATGGTGCACAGATATGAACATTGTACTACAGATGTGGGCTGCTTTGGGGCTATCTTCTCATTCTTGGGAGGTAGGCATCTTTTAATAGAGCCTAAGATCATGTCGGCTTTTTATTTAGATGCCATTGTTATCATTTATTTCTTGTAATAAGACATTGACCAAAAAATCAATAATAGATAATTTTGAATTTTCATAATTGTAATTTTCATTGTTGTATGTTCATCCTTCATTTTCAAAGAGGGCCATGACATAGAGAAATGGTGCACTTGACTTGGCTTTGAGTGAGGGAGGGCTGTGCAGGTCACCAGCCTCACTTCTCCTCCAGAGCATCTGAATCCAGCAACCAGATATTCATCCGGATGACTGGAGATGACCCAGGATGCACTGGGAGACCTTGGTCCCTTTAGGTCAAGATCTATTCAGGTACTCACTTAGAGTGAGGCAATGCTTATTCAGTGAGTAGGTCTCTTTAAGAAGTAGCTAGGGGATCATTGTTGAGGAGTAAAAGAATATGAAATCTTTTAAAGACATTTATCCTGTAGACAGCTAGTTTGTACACACTTGCCTATGAATTGTCTCAGTTGGATTGTGGGTTTCTTCAGGGTAGCCCACATTGTCCTCTTTTTATATCTTCAGTATTTAGCCTGGCACATAACAGGGGCCTCATCAATGTCTATTGAATTGACTTGAGTAGGTTCTCTATTCCTGGGGCCCCCAGATCTTTTTGTCCTCCACTTTCATCAATGCCTGTAACAATAAGCTTACTTCATAAGGAGTATATGATTGTAATCTAGACTCCTTCTGTCAGGAAGGAAGCAAGTTTCAGGCTAGTGGGATTCTACAGGCCTGAAGAGGGAGTGGGAAGCTGAAATTCTGGATTAGTTTCTACATTCCACCATCTGCATTAGTGCTTCTGGTTATTGTATCATAGTGTTGACCCATATTGAGCTTGTGATCTGTTAAAAGTCCCAGAACTTTTTCAGACAACTGTTTTCCTGCTTACTACCTATATGGATTTGGGCAAATCATTCATAGTCTGGGCCTCAGTGTCCTTGTCTGTAAAATTAGAGATGTTGGGCCTTTACTTTTCCTTCAGGCCTGAAATCTTTGCTCCTATTTAGCCTTTAAATGGGGTTGATCAGGAGAACTCTACCTATCTTCCACTTCAGTTTGATGAGCCTATCTCCCCTCCTAGAGAGTAGGAGATGCCCATTGTTGATATGTCAGATTGGTTTGTCAAGAGTCACGTCCAAACCCTATGGGGGAGAAGTGTGCTCGCAAAATTGCCTAGGGGTGATTGAACAAACTCCTTCTATCAAACTTTCTCCCTTTGCTCACAGCAATGGTATTACTGAAAATTGTATAACTGGGATTTTGATACTGTTAAAATACTTAGTTTTGACCTTTTAGAAATAAATAATCTTGAAACTGGATTAGTTATTCAGTTAAGGCATTGGGATATATTAAAGCATTACATATTGTTACTATCTTAGTGTTCTTTGCAGACACAGCCTAACTGAGAAGAGTAACCAGAACCCAAACCCACTTAGAAGGGACAGCTAGGTGGCACTGTGGATAGAGGGCTGGGTCTAGAATCTGGAAAGCCTGAGTTCAAATCTAGCCTTCAACACTTCCCTAGCAGTGTGCCCCTGGGCAAGTCACTTAAGACTGTTTGCCTCAGTTTCCTCATCTGTAAAATGAACTGGAGAAGGAAACAGCAAACCGCCCCAGTATCTTTGCCAAGAAAACCCCAAAAGGGGTCATGAAGATCCAGACATAAGTGAAACAACTGAACAACAAAATCTTCTTAGAAAGCGACAACAGCAGACTGCTCTTACCATGTACTTTTTGCTACAGTTTTCACTCTGACAGCACTTATATGGTGTATCCCTCTCCAATATTAGGAGAGCTGCAGCTACTATAAGCATCTGGAGGAGAGAAGAGGTAAAAGTTTTAAGAATGATGCCTTCACCCCCTGTATTTCATCATATTGCTTAACTTTAGAAATAACTCTCCTTCATTTAATGGCTGCTAATGATAATTGGCAGCTAGATAGAGTAGTGGCTAGAGTGCTGGGCCTGGAGTCAAGAAAACTCATCTTTCTGAATCGAGCATTAGACACTTTCTAGCTATGTAACCCTGAGCAAGTCACTTAACCTTGTTTGCATCAGTTTCCTCATCTGCAACATGAGCTGGAGAAGGAAATGGCAAGCCATTCCAGTACTTTTGCCAAGAAAACCCCAAATGAGATTACAAAGAGCTGGGCAAGGCTGAACAATGACAAAGGAGAAGGAAATGGCCCTTGACTAATGGCCGTTGACTAACTGACTGGTCTCATTGACTAATGAGAGAGTGGGGCGGGGGTAGTATCCAGGTTAGCTTTTCCCATTTTCTCACTGACTCAGTGTGTAGATGTGGGAAAATGATTCACCTGAAGTTTCGCTTTTGTTTACCAGTCTCTGTCCTTTAAGTGAAGTGGGTTCTCTGAATTATCCAGGTTGCTTGTCTGCATAAATCAAACCAATGAATTCAGTTCTCTCCATGTAGCATTTTAGGTCTGAAGACACAAAGTTTAATCTCTGAAAAGGACTTTAATTCATTTACCATCTCAAGCCTCTGACTTACTTCCCAGAGTATTGTGAGACATAGTTTTGAAAGAATTCTCCACTGAAACATTAACTTCATGCCAGAAACATAAACTGAGCTGATTTCCACTTTTCTAGATTTGTAGCCAGAGTTTGACCATCTAGAGACAACATGGCTCAGAGAGTTGGCCGTGGAGGCTTGGGTTCAAGTCCTGTCTCAGACACATGCTATCCCTGTGACTTTGGGCAAATCCCTTGCTTTCTCAGTGCCCAAGCCAACTCTGAGATGATAAAGTTGTAGAGATGTTACTGGTCTGAATTTATGGAGTGGGTTTCCTTATTTAAAAGTTCCCTAGACTACTGGAATGCAAGTGGAGTCTCTATCCCTAATCTCAGCTATCTAAACTCCAGCCAGGTAAATCCGTTTAGTGATTTTAAGTATTTTCAAAGGCTCCAGGTGGTATAATCCCTGTGACTGATCTTTTGGCAAAGACAAGAAAGAGAGGTGCTTTTGTGAGCTGGCCATGAGAACACCCTTTACCAGGGCACATTGCAAACCATCTCTAACTGAGGAGACAGTCCTAGGGACTTACCTGAAGCATGAGCTTCAGTGTCATAGAGCTAGTTCCTGAGGGGGAATTTGAAACCAGATCTTACTGACTCTAAATCTACTACCCCAGCCTGTTCCTGACATAGCTGTCCCAAGTTTATACTTTATCCAAGATAACAGCAATTGATGCCCACCTCTTTTCCCAGAACCAATTTTTTTTTTAAAAGGAAGTTAGTTAAATCGCATTTTAATTCTCTTTAGGGCTCCAAATGCTTCCATTTTCAGGAATGGAATTGTAATTTGTGCCCTTCTCATAACTGGGATCTAAGTTACCAGTTTTGTCTGTGGCTTTTCTGCTATCTAAACTCAGTGCTACATAACACTATCCTCTGGGTCCACACATTTGGTGAGACAATCAGATGTTTTCTTCAGTAATTTATTCATTTTACTAGAAAATCTCACATTTTGTAGGCAAACTATTTAATAATAAATAATAGAAATATTTTATAATAAATAAATATAAATAATAATGAATAATATAAAAACGAATAAAAGAAATAATAAAATAAATATGATATGCTAATGAAAATAAAACAAATAATAATAAAAGAATTTGTTCTGTGAAGTTTGGATTCAGTCAAAGGGTCACACTTGAGGACCTAGAGGGTCACATGTGGCCTGGAGGATGCAGGCTACCCTCCAGCAAGTGTATTTAATTTTTTTTTTAATTCTGACCTGTACAAAACTCAACTAAAATGAGCATTCCCATATACATAGTAGATCAGACAATCCTTCAGATTGGATGGAAAATTTGGGTCACTATTATGTACAACTCTCTTTTCTCTTGAAGTAATCAAATGAAAATTCAGCATATAACTTGTGAAGCTGTGCAGCTTGTCTATGATATTTTCTAGATTTATGCTCTCATCTATGCATTTAAAAAATGATTCCGTTATCCTCTTTCTTTATTTTTTAAATTTGATAATCCTTTTGCTAACTCTTCTTTCCCTACCAAATAAAAAAAAGAAAAAAATTTTTAAAAAGAATCCTGAAGGTATATTTATATTAAATCTGTTCTAGATAAATGCATTATTAGAAGGTTCTAAGGTAATTTGTGTTGGTAGAAATTTTACATCATCAAGGGTCAAATCTGAGAAATGTTCTTTTAATGAGAGTTATGATAGAAAGCAGGTGATGGATTTGGAGTCAGAGGAGCTGAGCTCAAATCTCAGCTCTGCAGTGGCATGACCCCTTGGAGGCTCTGTTTCCTCATCTTTAAAACGAGAGAGGTTGTATCTTATGGTCACTGAGGATCTCTTCCTGGACTATGAACCTCTGATGCTATGCACTACCCCCTACCTAATTTTAGGGCAGAATTACCAAATAGTCACATACTAATCATCAACTGATTCTTTGATCTGAAAACAAAAAAACAAAAGAATTCATCACACCAGATTGTTTAGAGAAGCTCCTGTGGGTCCTCTAACAGAAATACTAAGATAAATAAATACCCTAATTAATAAATGAATAAGTAAGTAAATGAATAAGCAAATAAATAGCATGCTAAGACATGAAAACTGCTCCCAAGGAGAGCAATATATCTAGAGGGCCAATACCCCAAAGCAAACAAGCAGAAAACAAAGAATAAACCTAGGCTACCAAGGACTTTCTAGTCTTGTGAGCCAAATTCCTTTCCAACTTCATCAAGCTGGTGATACATAAACAGTTGCTTGACCAATTATGTCCCGCTCTTGGCCTTCATTCTATTATTATTGCCCCTGCCTTTAACACTTTTACTTCAGAATAAGACACTTTCCTGACAAGTCCAAACCCCCAAACACAACTTACCATGACGCCTGAGAAGCAGATCCCTTCAAAATACCATACATAATTGGTGAGCTTGTGGCTGGATGCATATGATGCTTGTCCATTTGGGAAATATAATAAGATATTAACAATAATGCTCCAAAGTGCAAGGGGAATTATCAGGCAACTGAGGCAGCCACTGCATCTCTGAGCCCCCATCCTGGTGTGGGCAGCACGGTGTATAGTCTGCAGAACTCGAGAGTGTCAAGAAGGACGTGAAGGTTTCTTTCTTTCTCTCTTTCTTTCTTTCTTTCTTTCTTTCTTTCTTTCTTTCTTTCTTTCTTTCTTTCTTTCTTTCTTTCTTTCTTTCTTTCTTTCTTTCTTTCTCTCTCTCTCTCTCTCTCTCTCTCTCTCTCTCTCTCTCTCTCTCTCTCTCTCTCTCTCTCTCTCTCTCTCTCTCTCTCTCTCTTTCTTTTTTTCCTTCTTCCTCTCTTTTTACCTGTGACTTTCTTTTCTGGGTCACACTTTCACTTCATATTCATGAGGAGCTGGTTGCTTAGTTATAACTCCGGCCAAACATGATCAGTGTTAAATAGTAGTTTACTGTTCAGGGAACAATAGACAATAATCGCTGGCTGAAGAGCCTGACTGGGCTTCATCCGTGCCAGAAGTGATGAGGTGTGCTGTGCGGTGGGTTGTCTTTATTTTTCTTTCTGGTTTTAATGTGTCATTTTCCTCTAGATTAAAGACCTCCTGTTTTAACCCTGAGTGAGTTTTAAGAAGGAAGTTTGTAGAAAGGAAAGTGAAGCCAAGCAGCTTTCATCCAGCTGCTGGAAGCAGGAGGTTTAGTGAAAACAGGATGATCTTCTGATACGTCAGAGAAGCAAGCCCTAAGAGCACCGCGAATTCTCACAGCTTGACTTTATCCCTATGTTAGGTATCCATCTTACTTCCCTGGACTACGTATGTATGTATATACATACACACATGTACATACAGATCTTATGTATGTATACATATGTAGATATATGAGACAGAAAAGAGGGACACATACACACAAAGAGAGAGACAGAGAGAGACAGAGAGAAAGAGACAGAGACAGAGAGAGAGAGAATGTGTTACAGTGGATGGAGAGGTGTCTTCAGAGTTAGGAGGACATGAGTGCAAGTTTTCCTCAGTGCTCCAAGAACATATCTGGTCCATTTCTATCTACCTATGCATTCATTCCTCCGTCCGTCCGTCTGTCCATCTGTCTGTCTGCCTGCCTCCCTGCCTGTCTATTTATTGATCTATTGACCTACCTACCTATCCATCCATCCACCCACCCATCCACCCACCCATCCATCCATCCATCCATCCATCCATCCATCCATCCATCCATCCATCCATCCATCCATTTATTTGTCCATCTTGACTGCCTATCTACAAAGCTACCTATCCATCCATCCTTTTATCTATCTATCTATCTATCTATCTATCTATCTATCTATCTATCTATCTATCTATCTACATACACACACACCACACATATGTAATCTTCAGTATATCCCTGTTAAATAAGAACAAGTAGGAATTTGATCACCACTTTAATTAGTAGGAACTAGAGGCAGGAAGAAATGAAAAGATCTAATAATTTAAGGGCTAGTTAAAAAAATATAGTGCTGGACTTGGAATCAGGATGGCTTGAGTTCAAATACTGTCTCAGACGCTTACTAGCTGCGTGGGTCTGACCTCAGTTTTCTTGACTGTAAAATGAAAATAATAATACCACGCAGTTTACAGAATTATCGTGAGGATTAACGGTGATAATATTTGTAAAGCACTTTGTAGATCTTCAAGAGTCATCTAGATGCTAGCTCTTATTGACTTGGCCAAAGTTATCTAGTAATGAGAGGAGAATGGGGGCAAGGACCTGCAGGACTGTGGTACGATAGAGAGACAACTGCCTTTGCGAATCGGAGTTATCTGGACTCTAGACTTTTCCTCTGATGCTTGTTATCTATGTGTCCTTGGGCAACTCACCGAACTCCCCTGGATCTCATTTTCCTAATCTGTAAAAATGAAGAGATCAAACAGGTCAACCTCTGATAACCCTTCAGCATTAAATCAATGACATTCTCATTTCACTTTCAGGCTAGTGAGATACTGTTTAACCCTGCCCAGAATCCTTCCAATCCCAGGTCTGATCAGGTACCGCATCACCACGGGACTTCATGCCATCATTCAGAGCACTTTCTTCCTTTAGCCCTATTCAATGGATACCTCTTAAGCAGAGCCCCTAAGAAAAAAAAGAAAAACTTGAGTTTCTGACTTCTTTCTCTACCCTATTGATCTACAATAATCCCACAATCCTTCTTTAGGCCTTCTTAAGTTTTTACTGTTACTAAGGAAACAGACACGGACTGAAAACAACGCATCGAAAGGGAAAGTTCCAAAGGTGGAAAAGTTTTAACAGTCAATCTTTACTTTTAATGAAACATAAACACAGCCTGGCCTGAATCGTTTTAGCTCATTTATGTTTCATCTCAAGGGTCAACTCCATTCTCTCCTTCTCTTTCAATTTCCCAGGGATAGTCTTCATGTGTCCTCCCTGTCTTCCCCATCGGGGAATATAAGGAGGTTTCTTCCTTTTTCACTCTATGCTTGATCTCCAAGAGTGGATCCTAGGATAGAAAAATAGGTATCAAAAAGTAGCTCACTGGGTCTTCATTTATATCTCAGAGCCCTCCATCTCAATTTCTTCCAATTTATAGTGACAAAATCAGTCAATTCTTCACATAAAGATAGAGTGAATGATGTCTAAGAAAAATGTGTATACACCTTTTAAAAATATATTTTATTTATTTTGTTAAATATTTCCCAATTCCATGTGAAAATTTTTTTAACGTTCATTTTTAAAAAAATTGAATTGCAAATTCTTTCATTCCCTCTCATCCACCCCCCTTCTTTGAAATGTCGAGCAATATAATACCGATTATACCTGGGAAGTTTTGCAAAATGTATTTCCATATTAGCCACGTTGCAAAAGAAAACACATACCTATATACCCAAAACAAGAACAATTAAGGAAGCAAAAGAGTATGCTTCAATCTACACTCAGAGATCATCAACTCTCTCTGGAAGTGGATAGTTTTTCATCATGGGACCTTTGGAATTGCTGGCATCTTCTTAATGAGAGTAGCTAACCTTTCACAGGCTTATCACGTACATAGCTTTCAAGGGTAGTTGTTTCATGTGAATGTGGCTGAAATCGTAAAAGCACAGCCATCAGAAGTAATACGCAAACATCTGTTTCCTTCTCTCCTCTGTATCTCAAATCTGCTTTATGACTTCTTGCATCTCTGACCTAAACTTCTCACTAGGTTAAACAAAAGTGGGCAACCTGAGAATATGAATTATATACAGGTAGAACTCTTTATTTGACAAGAATTAATGGGAAAACTAAGAAATAATTTGGTAGAAATTAAATTTAGATTTCTATCATATTTATATCATATACCATAAGAAACTCAAATTGACATGTGGCCTGAATATTAGAGCACACCACAAAAAAAAATGGAGAAGGGGCATGTGAAACATTCTGAAATATGATGCTCTACCATGCCTTCTACCTCTGAAGTACTTACCCAGACTGTGGTAAATCTTTAATACAGATGTAGGAGGTTTGGGGCCTCAAGGGTGTCCTGGGATCAAATCATACACCCCTACATTTACATTTTTAAAAAAAAACAATAAAAATGCTTTACCTCTACATAGCAGATTTTTCACTTTGTAAAGTGCTGTCCCATACATTAATTTCTCCAGGATACTCTCCTTCCCCGAAAGTTCTATGAGTTTTATAGAACAGGTATTTGGATCATAGGACTACGGATTTAAAACTGGAATTCATCAGGAGTCACATAGATGATATGACCATCACATTTTCAGGTAACTTAGCTGGGAGAGGCGGCTAACAACGTGAATGATAGACCCAGGCTGCAGAAAGATCTTGACTGGCTCAAGCATTGGACTGAATAGAACATGATGAAATTCAATAGGGATAAATGTAAACTCTAGGGTACAAAAGCTAAGTACCACAAATTTAAAGTGGAGGAGGCACAGATAGGTATTAGTTGTTCTGAAGAGTATCTGGGGATGTTAGTGGACTGAAAGTTTAATAGGAATCAGCAACAGCATTACCTGGCAACCAAAAAAGCTAATACCACATTGGACTGCCTTTAAGAGTGGCAAAACCTCCAGGCAGGAGTATGTCGGAGCCCCAGTGGACTCTGTCCTCAGCTGGGGTAGGATATTCAGTTCTGAGGTGCCCCAGTACGTTGGTAGATTGAAGAATGTCCGGAGAAGGGCAACCAGAATGATGACCTTTCAGTCTTTGTTATATGAGGATTGGATAATGTATCTTTAGTCTGGGAAAGAGGAGATAGGAGGGGAAGCCTGGGTTCTAGGTCCCTCTCTCTCTTCTCTCCACTTCCCCACCCCCCCACTTAGCGATGTAGGCTTGGGTGTCTCAACTTCTCTGAAGGAGGAAGATCTCTAAAGTCCATCCTAGCTCTAAAACATTCCATCCTGATCCTTCTTTTGCGACACACAGAATGTCAAAAACAGCCCAAGGTGGGATTGTCATCATATTTTTGATGAGAAGTCCCTATTTTATCCATGAAAGAAAATAAGGACAGACATGCTGGATTGACTCACCTGGCACAACAGTGGTAAAATGAAGTATGAAACCCAGTGTTTGTACTTCCTTTACCTTTTCTTTGCTTCCATGTGTGCACGTGCACACTCACATGCACACTGCAGCCGGTTAATGGCACAGTAGATAGAGTGTTGGGCCAGAATCAAGAAGTCTTGAGTTCAAATGTGACCTCAGACACTTACTAGCTATGTGACCCTGGGCAAGTCACTTAACCTTGTTTGCTTCAGTTTCCTCATCTGTAAAACAAGACAATAATAGCACAACTTCCCAGGGTTACTGTGAGCGTTAAATGAGACTGACACATATATGTAGGCAATATATAAATGAACTTGTAAATGTAAAAAATATGTAATATAATAAAAATATGTAGATGTAAAAGTGTAAATGTAAATAAAAATTGTTATCATTATTATCAATATCTCTCATTTCTCAAGACTATTCTGAGGGCAAAATTAGATTACAGATGGAAAGTGCTTTGATAAATAAAAGGTAGGAATTATTATGCATGAAAATTTAAAAATATAATTATTTTTTAAAATAATTTTTAAATTTTTAAATAATTACTTATTTAAACAATCTTTTTTTTTTTTAAATATTGAGGTCCAAATTCTCTTTCTCCCTTTGGCCCCTCCACCACCCTTTGAGAAGTCAAATATTATACATGTGAAATCATGCAAAACATATTTTGGGAAAAAAAGCAAGAAAAATAAAGTAAGTTAAAAAGTATTTGCATGATAATTTTTAAAAACCTATTTTAGAGTTCACAGTATCACACACCTAGAAGTAGGTGGCACAGTGGATAGAATGTCAAGCCTGGAGTCAGGAAGGCCTGAGTTCAAATTTGACCTCAGACACATATTAGTTGTGTGACCTTGGGCAAGTCACTTAACCCTTTCTACCTCAGTTTCTTCATCTGTCAGTTGGAGAAGGAAATGGCAAATCCCTCCAGTATCATTGCCAACAAAATCTCAAATGGGGTAACAAAAAAAATCAGACACAACTGAAAATGATTACATACCACACTCCTTAGAGACAATCTGATTAATTGTAGGATCACAGGTATCAGAGATTTAGAGTTGGAAGGAAATCAGAGGTCATCTAGTCTAAACCCTTCATTTATATATTGAGGAAACAGAGGCTCAGATGAAATGACTTATCCAAAGGAGAGCTAGGATTCACTTGCACCTAGGTTTCTTGACCCCAGAGCCATTCCATTGCTGTCTCTTTCTTCTTCTCCATCATACATTCCCTTCTAAAATGCTTTATTGTATTTACTTGTAGTTCCAGTTTAATTGAATTAGAACTGAATTGAATTTTAATCATCCGGGTGCATGTTGGTCAAATTAAAGCCTCTTGAGCAAGGACATGGCTAAACCAGTCAGGGAGAGCAGTACTCAGATTTCAGAGTGGTGTCTTGCGGGCTCCCTCTGGTGGATGTGGTTTTTCAACATGTTTTCTGGCCATGAACCTGCAAATTTGGGAGGTTGCTCATTTTTGCCAGACACTTTTACAGAAACAGTAGTGCAGACATTTGCGGTAACTAGGAGAGCCTGGAGACCCACAATTAATCCTTTAATAGTTTCAACTTCCTCCACCACCAAACCTTTTGGCAGAACTGTTGACGAAAAGCAAAAAGGTCTAATTTGAATTTCATGCCCTTTTAGAGAGATTTTTTTCCCTGGGGCTCACCCAAGATATTCTGGCCCATACGGGTTTCTCTCCCAGACTCAGCACACACCCCTAAAGATATTTCAGGAGCAGTGGATGAAGAAAAAGGACTTGGAAGGCTGAGTATGGGAAAAGGACAGAGATCTGGGAGGACAGAAAGCGTCTAGGCTGTTCTCCATATGCTAACCCTTAAAATACTGGAAGGTAGCTATCCACATGCAGGGAAGCTATCCACATGCCCAGGAGAAGGTTTTGGGGTGTGATTATGGATGAATCAAGGCATAACAGGGTCATGGATCCATGTTTCTCCCATCAAGGACAATCCACATTCCCCTGCTGCCCTCTACCCTACCACCCATTAAAACTGACTTCCTCAGCTCATTTTAATAGAATCAGATTATTTATGAATTTTCACCAATGATCTTCAGGAGACAATGCCTCCTTTTCCACTTTGGTTAACTAAACCCAACGAGTGACTGATGATGGGAATGCCATGCTACCAGTGATATGGGAGGACAGTTTGGGAGCTATATGGAGCAGCTGAAGTCTTGGCATATCTCTGAGATCATACTATAAGAATGATTGGAAGAAGTCGGGGGGGGGGAGAAGAATGTCATTGTCTTTCCTGCTTTTTGCAAGATCGTAAGATTTGAGATCATCTAGTCTGTTACAAAATGAGGCCCAGGAAAACTGACTTGTCCAAAGTCACTCAGGTAGGAATTGTCCAAGCCAGGATTTTAATATGGCCTCCAAATTCAGTAGTGTTCCTACTTGCTCTGCCTAGGCCCCATCTCTATGAGCCATTTTTTCTAGAATATTTCATAAATGTTGAAAGCAAACTTAACTCTGTAAACTGGGAAGATGATATGGAGAAGGGAGTTGGAAAGGTCCTGGACCTTTCTTGCCATTTTATGACTACCCGTCTGGGAAGGTCTGCTGTGAAGTCTCCATAATTCCCATCAGTATGTCTACCTCTCTTCCTATGTCTACTGCAGATCCTGTCTTAGCTGATTTATGGGTTCAAATCTGAAGCCTGTTGATGAATTGCATACATAGATTCACTTTCCTCCAGTAAATGGCCATTTTCTTCCAAGGAATCCTGACTAAATCTGCATTTGTAAGCTGGCCTCTTACCTTCCCCAGAACTGGCAGGCAGGCCTGAAGGGATGGTTGGCCTGTTCTGGCCTCTGTTTCCTGTTCTCAACCCAAGAGTGAAGGAAATCCGCAGGTCTGGTGCCTGCTACCAGGGGATGTGTTGACTCCAAAGGAAATGCTCCACCTAAAATAATTCTGGTCTGCAACCTCTGAGTCATTTTGGAGTCAGGGTTGGAGTGCAGATGGATAACTAATTAACCCCAAAAGGACTTGGGGCATGTGTGTGTGCATGTGTGCGTGTGCATGTATGTGTGCGAGAGTGCATGTGCATGTGTGTGCGTGTGTGTGTGTGTGTGTGTGTAAGGGAAGAGTAGGGACAAAGAATATAAAAATAAAAATATCTGACATTTATCTTGCATTTGAAAACTTGCAAAATGATTTGTCCACATTTGAACACAAAGACCGGTCAGTGAGGGAGGGCCTGTAAACATTTTTATCTCCACAGTTTATACATGTGGAAACTGAGGCCCAGGAACTGTCAGCAGCTTGCCCAATACTGTACGGCTAGTAAGTCTCAGCGACAGGATTGGAACCTAGGTCTTCCTTCATTTACTCTCTCCACAGTGCCACACCACTTCTATGAAGGTGCTTTAACATGAAAATGTTAAAGATAAAAATTTGATATCAGAGTTTCAGTACCCTGAGAGCTTTTATTTAGAGAGAAATTCCAGCTTAGGAGTACAGGTGAAGTTTTTCCCATTGTCAGAAGATATATTGGGAGCTTAAGATATATACATATATATACGTACATACATATATAAGAAACCTATGAGCTCATGTATAGGACATGTATGTATATATACATGTAGAAAATATATGTAAGTTTAACATAAGATGTATTATAAACACACATAAGGAATATATATTAACATACATAGGGTAGATGAATGAGTGTACATATTATATATGCATGCAATATCCACATCTATGAGCTTATATAAGATAGATAGATACAAGTACTTATATAGCATTATACATATACACATATCCTATATAAGCTTCCAACATACCTTCCAACAATGAAAAACTTCACTTGACATATGTATATATAATTCTATCAAGTATATGCATATGCACATATATAAGGTACCTGTATTGTGTGCATATTTTATCTACATGCTGCATAATATGTACAAGATAAATTATTTATGTATATCTATATATTTATATATATTATGTGCATAACACACATATGATTATATATCATTAAATATGTGGGTGTTATGTACATTATTTATGTACACATGAATATATAATCCTTTGTAAGCTCCCAACATCATATATAAAATGAATATATATGTGTATGTGTACATATACATATATACATGTATATACATACATACACACATATAAGTTTATGTTATATAAAGATATTTATAAAGAGAGGCAGGCAGAGTGTAGTACTTGTGATTGGCTTGAAAGTCAAAAAGACCTAGATGCAAGACTGTTTCAGACGTGTTGGTTGTGCGACATTTCTCGGGGCCTCCAGGAAACTAAGATATGAGTGGGTACTCATTAGCATTGGCAAAGAGTTCCCTCAGCAGGAAATCACTGTCCAGGACCAAACATTAAATAAATATTGGGAGTTCTGAGGAATTCACTTCCTAGTCAAAGATTGATCCTTTGAGAATTTGCTCAGATGACACGCGTTCTTTGGTTTAAGGAAGATCAGGGAAGTAGCAGAGAACCAGTTGAATAAACACAATGGGAAGGAGGGTGCTTGTGGGGTGCGCCCCCAGAGTCTGAACCTCTGTCCTTCTTTAACCTTTCATGAATTCCACATTTCACAAGACTCTTGTCATCTTGACAACCAAGAAGACAGAAAGGAGCTCATTATCTAAGCTCAGAGCCTTCCCTTTGTAGGATGAGTGAGTCCTGTGCTTAGTTTGGGCCCCACTCACTAAACCACTTTAATTTTACTCAAAGAACAAGATCCTGAATTCAAATCTTTAGGTGAAACTATGTTTAGAAATTTGGAGACCTGGAATGTAGTTGAGTCAAGAGAAAGTGATCCTGGGACAGCATAAGGCCATCAGATGTAGAGAAAGGGCTAAGAGTGGGAGGAGGTGGAACCAGTGGGGAAAAGTTTCTCATTGAACTAATTGTTTTTGCTACCCAGATACAAAGTTCATTTTTCTGCTCACTGCAGGGGCAGTGCACAGTGCCTGGCACCTAGTAGGTCCTCAATAAAATTGATTGACTGATTATAGCACTCTGTAAATTTTGGCGTCTTGGTCCACAGGCCAGCCTGTTATGGTGACAGCCCTGCCCTCAGAATCATCCCAAAGTAGTGTAGAGCTCTGGGTCATTCCCTGGTCACAAAAAATTGCATTGTGGATCTCCCTCCCTTCAATATTTTACAAGTGAAATCTGATTAAAGACTACCTTAAGAGCATCCTTAAAGGGGCAACTCATGAAAGGAAGATAGGTAACCCAGGTACTGCCATGTGCCTTGGTCATGATGGAGGATATAAATGAATGAATACATAGGGTAGAATGAAGAGTATTAGACTGAGATTCAAAAGACCTGAATTCTAATCCTGACTCTCCCCCCTTTTCCATGTATCCTCACGGCTTTAGCAAGAGGATGGGACTAAACAACCTCTTGCAGCTGCAAATCCTGTGGTCGCAGAGGACACTCCCAATCAATTATTGTGTGTCTACCAGTGTGCGTAGATAGAGATGCATTAACACATGCTTTGTGATGTTGTCAAGGATGTCATGGCTCAGTAACTAAAAATCGTGAATACAGAGTGAAATCCAACCCCTTTATTGCGTAAAAGGGGAAGTTGGCAGTGGGGTGAATGTTCCCAACTGAAGTCACCTGGGTGATATGTATGGAGTAGTCAGGATGGGAACTCAATTTCTCTTACTCTAAACCCAAAATTCAAAATTTCAATCAATTTTATTAAAAAAGGTTTGATAGTTTTCATATAGAAACCTAGAATGCTAGAATTGGAAAAGATCCCAGGGATTCTCAGATGCATTTCCCTCATTTCTCAGAGGAGGTAACTGAAACTTATAGAGGAAAAGTTGTTTTATCTAGTGCCACACAGTTAATGGCCAGACTGAGACTGGTACCCAAGTCTTGCTGGACCTAAACCTCTTTCCACTACATCTCCATCTTTCATCTCAATCCCGTAGGGTCTAGTGGAGGTATCCAAAGAATTGAGCTAATGGATGAGTTAAAAGGGAACCAGGAAGAGTTCTTTGGTTGGCCAAACAAGCAAGGTCATCTCTTCCTCTGAGAGGGAATGTTCACTGTGGATTGAGAGGCCGTTGTCCATCATCTTGACTTTTTTCTTACTCACTGGACTCTGATGACTCAGGAGGAAAGAGTGAGGCTGATGACTTTACACAGCTCTGCCTCACTTAAATGCCATGATGCACAAGTAAAGACATCACACTCATGATGTCATTGGTCCTTTCGAGAAAAGACAAACAACAATAGTGGATAGAGCCCTTGATTTGGGATTAGGCAGATAACAGGCTTGAATCCTGCCTGGGACATAAAGGGTGTGACCACAGACAAGTTAATTTGGTCTCTCAGAGCCTTAATTTCCTTATCTGGAAAAATAGGAGTGGGTGGGTGGACTCAATGACTGCTAAGGTGTTTTGCCATTCTAAATATATGACCCTATGACCTGCCATCATATTCCAGACCAAATTTGTATCTGAAGATGGCAAATAGCACCTGGTAATACTTTCTTTACCGTTTTGAATGACCCACTCCCTACTACAACACATGAAGTCCCATCCAGGTCTGCCTTCTCAGTTTTACCTGTACAGGGTTGATTAGGGACATTAACCATGCCATTTGTGGACATGCCCACTGAGAAGATTTGGGGACATGTGTTGGCAGATACCTATTGTCACTGAGGATGAGGGCATCTCCTTAACTCTCATTAGTTGGGGATGAGATGATTAGTTTGCACTGTTAGAGTTCAAAGTCGGGACTTTGGGTCCATTTAGCCTATGTAGGGGGCAGGGAGTATCCATTGCAACATTGGCTTCCCCCCCTTTTTTTTGTCTTTTAAAAGAACACAGATCAGAGATCTGAGAGTATACTTTGGCCCCTGGGGACTGGCACAGTTGTCTAGGACAAGGGCTTTTAATTTGGAGTCAGATTTCAAGGGTCTATGAACTTGGATAGAATAACCAAATACAGCTTTATTTTCACTAATCTTTTAACTAAAATTCAGCTCTCTCTTATTGCTCTTCACTAGACTGCCAAAGGGGTCCATGATACCAGAAAGCTGAAGAAAGCAATTGACCAATTATTCAATCCTTTTGGGGCCATATTTTGGTCCCCAAAATGGTAGAAACTGGGGGCTATAAGAGAAGAAGGACTCTAGCCCTCTTGACAGAGAAGGGGGCTTTTCCAGAACATCTTTTATTTCCTGGAGAGTTCAGGGTCTCAGATTTCTAGTGAGAGACAGAGAGATAGATACTGGGTAGCACCCACCTGAGCATTGTCTTTTCAGTAACCCCAAATTTGAAAGTTCTAGGACTTGACTTTTAATGAAAAAAGCGGAGAGCCTGGACAATGACTGCTTGTTGGGGAGAAAAAGATTAAGTACATGACCCCACAGCTGGAGGAATAGAATTGAAGTATGTGTGAGAGAGTGAAAACTCATTTAACCCATTAAACCCGCCCCCACCATGCTTCGCAGCCATCTGTGAGGAAATCAGAACCTATTCAGTGGTAGAATCTTGCCATCTGCTGTCACATGGCATACATATCACCTCCCCACCTTGCTTTCTACCTCCTACCCTTTCAAACAATACTACTGTCACTACGTGCCAGCCCATCGGAGTTGTGCTCTCTGAAGCATTGTTTGAATACTTGGCAGTTCAGCTCGAGCAATGACATCAGTGTCTTGTAGCTTATTCTGCCAGGTGATCCTCAGAATCTTCCTGACAGTTCAAATGGAAGTGATTCAGTTTCTTGGCATGGCACTGGCAGAGTGTCCATGTTTCACAGGCATACAACAATGAGGTCAGCACAATGGCTCTGTAGACTTTCAGTTTGGTAGTCAGTCTAATACCTCTTCTCTCCCAAACCTTTCTTTGGAGTCTCCCAAACACTGAGCTGGCTCTGGCAATGTGTGCATCAACCTCATCATCAATGTGTACATCCCTGGAAAGTACACTACCAAGATAAGTGAACTTATCCACAGCATTCAAAGCTTCTCCATTCGTTGTAACCGATGGTTCCACGTATGGATGGTATGGTGGTGGCTGATGGAGCACCTGTGTTTTCTTGGTGTTAATTATTAAGTCAAATTTAGCATAGGCAGCAGAGAATTGATCCATACTTTGTTGCATCTCAGCTTCAGAGGCTGCACTGAGTGCACAATCATCTGCAAACAGAGAATCATGCACCAACACTCCTCCACTTTGGCCATGTTGTTCAAATGCACAGTGCACGCTTGCCAAAAAGACTATTTTATGGAGAAATTGCATGGGGCAGGTGATCACATGGTGGCCAGAAGAAACGATACAAGGACACCCTCGAGGTCTCTCTCAAGAACTTTGGATTTGACTGTGCAACATGGGAGACACTGGCATAGGACCACTCAGCGTGGCGTGACCACATAAGAAAAGGTGCTGTGCTCTTTGAGCAAAATAGAATTGAGACAGCACAAAGTAAACACAGGATGAGCAAACTTGGGATATCCACCCCAAATATTCATATGGACTATCTGTGCCCAACCTGTGGTAGAGCATTCCAAGCTCATATTGGTCTGATCAGCCACAGTGGGACACAGAGAAATTTCACTTTACAATGGTGATGTCATTTAGGTCCTCTTAGAAGATGAAGGATAACAACCAACCATTGTCACTATTGGAAAAATCATGACAACAAATTACTCTCTGGTACCACTCAGGTAAATCCTCAGGCTAAAACCGCTTTGTGTGGCTATCACTCCCTTACATATTGATTCTTTCTGGAATTATATAAGTCCTTTATATGATTTGTCTGCATTTTCAGTGGGGATGAGATAAAGGTTCCTTCCTTTACCTGGTGTTCACCTTGAGTGTTTGCACAGGATTTGGGGTCCCTTTTACTCACATCTATGGAAACCTATAGGTAAATTATATTTGAGTTGCATTTTGAGATTCCCAGAGGAAATTCTGAGTAGAGTCAAAGAAATATGGTTTTGAGTGGAAAGCACTAAGATTAAAGTCTGGCATTATAAACCGCAGACCTGGTATTACTAGGCCGTGGGATTTACACACTCCAGTCTGAAGACCTCATCAAAATGTTGCTGTCATGGGTTTCGTTCCCTGCTTTCTCTTAAAGAAATAGTAAAATAAGCTAAGTTAAATTTAACTATTTAACTAAATTGAACTAAGTTTAACACATTATCACTTCAAATGAACTCGGCACTCTAGAGGGACTTCCTGGAGGCAGTGACTTTGCATAAAGACTTAGATGGCACTCTTTTCAAGTTTGCAAATGGCATGAAGCTATAAGTGATAGTTAACTTACTGGAAGAATAAGACAGGATTCAGACATCTTGGAAGACTAGATTTTAGAGGCGTCAAACCCAGGATCTAAAGGTTACCTGCAGTCCAAAACACTTCAAGTGAAAATGTAATTTTATTTAAATCGAATTAAAATGTAATTTAAAATTAATTGGGAAATATTTAGTGAAATTAAAATATGATAGAACACAGAAAATATTAAATTTTAAAAGTAAGTCGATACAAGGCCTCTGGGGATTTTTATGGATGGATTAATGGCCCCTATTTGAGATTGACAGTCAGGCTGGGACTAAATTCACCACCAGGGGGTGCTGGATAGTTTCCTTACCTTGTTCAACATCAGACTCATAATACTGGAATTCCTATGCTTTCTTGGACTGTTATGAACTCTACCCAACACCAGAGGTCATTTAGGGCAAATGCCAAGCTTTCTATGATAGAAAGACTAAGCATCGAGCCTTGAATTCATTAAGGAAGGATGGACAGTGTCCTGGGGGTTAATAAGTAATGGCCATTAGGATCTCGATTGGATGATAAAATCACACTTATTAAAACACCATCATAAAGCCTATCTGCTCATGATTCTTCTCAAACCTGGGAAACACCAAACCAGCTACTGGGCATGTCTCAAACTCAGGAGTTCCAAATCCCACTTAAGGTTTTTAGATTCAGACCTCCCAATTATCCTCTCCCACTGGGAGCTGAGAAGTATTTCTGAATCTACTCTACTTATGACTTCCCAGAAGGTCAGTTACCAGTCAGTCAATCAGTTGAGGAAATTTGAGACCCAGGACATGGATTCTTCTTCCTCCAATTGCTTTTCATTGACCCATTACCTTATTGTTGGCTGATTCAGTGAAATCAGAGGGCATAGGTTCAGACACTGCCTACCTGTGTAACTTTGTACAAATCATGGCATTTCCTTGGGTCTCAGTTTCCTCATATGTAAAATGAAGGTATTGGACTAGACAGCCTCCAAATTGTGTTCCAGCCCCAGACCTATGAACTCCTATGCTCAGATCCTGCTCTTCCAGAGTGGCTAGGTCCTATGTAGAGATCTTTTCTAATTGCTCTCATCCCTTCGTCATCACCAGAAGAGTGATGGAATGGAGGATGGGGTGGACCACCACTACTCCAAAATTTTACACACATACACACACACACACACACACACACACATCCCACTGCTTCATTTGGGAACATTGACTCCCTCTCCAGCTAAAGCTTGGTGGGAATGGTTTTTTTTTCTTTCCATCTCTTCTTCTTCCTGCTTCCAATCCTCCAGGTACATTTTCACACTATTAATTACAGCAAGAAGGAGGTATGGATTTCCAGAATGAACTCCTTGTAAAACATAATGGAGAGAGAAACTTGAGAAAAAATGGTTCATACAGGAATTTCTGTGATGTGATCAACACCATGTCATCCAAAAACACCTATTGTATAGGGAATCCCTAGAGATATCAAACATCTTTGGTGAGGATATATCTCCCTGTTTTAAGACTCACTCGGCATCAATAATCAGAAGGTCATCAAGTGCTGCCACCTCTGTCGTTACATTTTTCAAGGAATCATACATGATTCTGACATATATGTGGAAGATATTTTGTTAGAAGAGAATCTTCAAGGTGATATTTTTAAACAAGAAATCAAATCTACAGCAATCTTATATTCTCTGCAGCAATCAAATCAATAATACCATTCACGAGAAGACATCTTGGCCAGTTAACTTTTGACTTCATTCACCTAGTCTGACTCTAAAGTCCCAAACACCCTGGCCATCACTCCCTTATATGGGATGTTTCTTGAAAGCAAATCTTTTTTGTATATGTATCCCTAGTGCTTAGGACTGGGGCATAATAAGATCTTGATAAATGTTTTTATATTCATTTTTTCATCTATTCACTCTAGTCAATTATGGTGACATCAATGTTTACTGCGAGTTAAATCGTTCCCAAATCATGTATCTGGCCTGAATCTGTGCTCTAGACTTTAGGTTTTTTTTTCAAGGCTCAGGATATCACTACCTATAAATGGCCTTTCTGAATTCTCCCTCCTCCTAATTCTTCTTCATGAAAGTGTTCTTCTACCTTTTTAAATTTTCTTAGGGCACTTTGAGTCTTTCGTTTGCCCTGGTCACTCCATATCTTGTATCTTGTATTCTCCTTGATTGTGTACCTATCCTATCTGTCTTCATAAAAATGTATGTTCTTTGGGGACAGGAATTTTTTTCATTTTATCTTTGTATTCCCAGTGTCTGGCACATAGTAGGAGCTTAACTCAACCTTAATTGAACTGATTGAGGAAATGGAATCTGAGAGAGGGAGTGATTTTCAGACAAGGCACACAAAATTAGTGATAGAAGTAGAACAAAATGCAATTCAATAAACATTTATTAAATACCTACTATGTGCAAGGTTCACTCTCCTCCTATAAAATGAGGATAAAACTATCTATACTGCTATCTTAGGAGGTTTCTGGGAGCAAAGTACTCTGTAATAATAACAGCTGACATTTCTTTGGTACTTTAGGAAGGTAAGGGAATAACCATTTATTAAGTACCTACTATGTATCAGGCACTTTACTAATATTATATCATTTCCTCCTCACAACAACCTTCAGAAGTAGGTGTTGTTATTATCCTTATTTTATAGTTTAGGAAACAGAGGCAAAAAGAAGTGAAATGGGGGGGCAGAGCCAAGATGGTGGACTAGAAAGACACACTTCCGGAGGGTCCTCCCCATAGCCCATAAAATACCTTTAGAGAAGGCCTCAACAAATTTCAGAGCAGCAGAAGTGGAGAACAACAGAGTGGAGGAGATTTCCAGCCCCCAGTGACCTGAAAGGCCCACAGAAACATCAGTTGCGCCGGACCCGGGGCTGAGTAAAGAGCCCAGCCTTGGCCAAGTGGTGCTGGGCAACAAAACTCTGGGAGGAAGGGTGGAATCTCCAGTTGCAGCAGTAGGGCCTCAGATCCCTCGGCCCACAGGTGCCAAAGGCCAGTGATGGGGCTTTATCAGCTGCCCAGGAAGGGAGAAGGGCTTTCCCATACCTCCGGCAGCAGGCAGTGGCCACAGAGGGTGCTCAGCAGCAGGTACAGACCATGCCATTTTTGAATCAAAAAAACCCCTGGGGGCATTGAAGAGCTGAGTCTTACCTCAGCCCTGGGTGGAGGCCCTGGCCAAGATGGACTTGGTCTCACACTGAATGGTGCGCTGCCCATCCAGCTCATATGAAAATCAGCCCCCAGTGCTGACTTGGGAACTGGAGGCCAAGTGACTGTGGAGAGGTATCTGCTAAGATTCTGGGCACAAAAATCCCTCTCTGCATCCAGACCAGTACACACTTGATTGTGCCACCTTGGAGGAATTGAGATCTCACAGATTCCCAGAGTATACCCTACTCTTGACAAAGAACCCAAAAGTCAAGTAACTGGTTGGGAAAATGCCCAAAAAAGGGAAAAAAATAAGACCATAGAAGGTTACTTTCCTGGTGAACAGATATCTCCTCCCATCCTTTCTGATGAGGAAAAACAATGCTTACCATCAGGGAAAGACATAAAAGTCAAGGCTTCTGTATCCCAAACATCCAAGATAAATATCCAATGGGCTCAGGCCATGGAAGAGCTCAAAAAGGATTTTGAAAAGCAAGTTAGAGAGGTGGAGGAAAAACTGGGAAGAGAAATGAGAGAGATGCCAGAAAAGCATGAAAAGCAGGTCAACATCTTGCTAAAGGAGACCCAAAAAAATGCTGAAGAAAATAACACCTTGAAAAATAGGCTAATTCAATTGGCAAAAGAGGTTCAAAAAGCCAATGAGGAGAAGAATGCTTTCAAAAGCAGAATTAGCCAAATGGAAAGGAGATTCAAAAGCTCACTGAAGAGAATAGTTCTCTCAAAATTAGAATAGAACAGATGGAGGCTAATGACTTTCTGAGAAGCCAAGAAATCACAAAACAAAACCAAAAGAATGACAAAATGGAAGAGAATGTGAAATATCTCATTGGAAAAACAACTGACCTGGAAAATAGATCCAGGAGAGACAATTTAAAAATTATGGGACTACCTGAAAGTCATGATCAAAAAAAGAACCTAGACATCATCTTCCATGAAATTATCAAGGAAAACTGCCCTGATATTCTACAACCAGAGGGCAAAATAAGTATTGAAAGAATCCATCAATCACCACCTGAAAGAGATCCAAAAAGAGAAACTCCTAGGAACATTGTGGTCAAATTCCAGAGTTCGCAGGTCAAGGAGAAAATCTTGCAAGCAGCTAGAAAGAAACAATTCCAGTATTGTGGAAATACAATCAGGATAACACAAGATCTAGCAGCTTCTACATTAAGGGATTGAAGGACGTGGAATATGATATTTCAGAAGTCAAAGGAACTAGGACTAAAACTAAGAATCACCTACCCAGCAAAACTGAGTATAATACTTCAGGGGGAAAAATTGTCTTTCAATGAAATAGAGGACTTTCAAGCATTCTTAATGAAAAGACCAGAGCTGAAAAGAAAATTTGACTTTCAAACACAAGAATGAAGAGAAGCATGAAAAGGTAAACAGCAAAGAGAAGTCATAAGGGACTTACTAAAGTTGAACTGTTTACATTCCTACATGGAAAGACAATATTTGTAACTCTTAAAACTTTTCAGTATCTGGGTAGTTGGTGGGACACACACACACACAGACACAGAGCACAGAGTGAATTGAGTAGGATGGGATCATATCTTAAAAAAATGAAATTAAGAGGTGAGAGAGAAATATATTGGGAGGAAAAAGGGAGAAATGGAACGGGGCAGGTTATCTCTCATAAAAGAGGCAAGCAAAAGACTTTTCAGTGGAGGGAAAAAGAGGGGAGGTGAGAGAAAAACATGAAGTTTACCCTCATCACATTCGACTAAAGGAAGGAATAAAATGCACACTCATTTTGGTATGAAAACCTATCTTACAATAAATACAGGAAAGTGGGTGAGAAGGGGATAAGCAGGGTGAGGAGGATGATGGAAGGGAGGGCAGTGGGATGAAGGAGCAATTTGAAGTCAACACTCTTGGGGCGGGACAGGATCCAAGGAGAGAACAGAAGCAATGGGGGGCAGGATAGGATGGAGGGAAATATAGTTAGTCTTACACAACATGACTATGGAAGTCATTTACAAAACTACACAGATATGGCCTATATTGAATTGCTTGCTTTCCAAAGGGAATGGGTGGGGAGGGAGGGATGAAGAGAATTTGGAAGTCAAAGTTTTAGAAACAACTGTCAAGTATTGCTCTTACTACTAGGAAATAAGAAATACAGGTAATGGGGTATAGAAAGTTATCTGGCCCTACAGGACAAAAGAGAAGATGGGGACAAGGGAAGGGAGGGATGTTAGAAGAGAGGGCAGATCGGTGATAGGGGCAATTAGAATGCTTGGCATTTTGGATGGGGGGAGGGGACAAATGGGGAGAAAATTTGGAACCCAAAATTTTGTGAAAATGAATGTTAAAAGTTAAATAAATAAATTTTTTAAAAAAGAAGTGAAGTGACTTGCCCAAGGTCATACAGCTAGTAAGTAGGTGGTGGCTAAGTGGTGTTATGGAAGACCTGAGTTCAAATCCAGCATCAGACACTTACTAGTTTTGTGATCCTAGGTCACTTCACCACTGTCTTCCTCAGTTTATTGATCTGTAAAATGGAGATTTTTATTATAGCATCTCCTTCCCAGGGTTGTTGTGAGGATCAAATGAAATAATATTTGTAAAGCACTTTTAGAACATAGTAGGTGCTTAATAAATACTTCTCTCCTTCCTTTGCATCCAAATCCCAGTTTATAATACTATCCTCTGTTGCAGGTGATGGTCTCAGTTTTTCTCCTTGTACCTGAGATCTTATGGGATTTTATGAGATTTAAATTCTTGCTTTGGGTCCCTGCTCCATTAGGATAAAATCATTAAAAATAGTTGTTGAAGGCATATGACATCAGATTATTGTCTTCTAAAGGAGAGATGATTTTTTTTCTAATACATGGAAAGAGGAGAGGCTGTTAATTTAGTGATATTCTATCCAATGCATTCTTCCCATAGCTGACAAATATTGTCAAATCACAGACCTGAACATCTTATTCTCCTACTCAAAAAATTCAAGTGACTCCCTATTACCTGAAAATAAAATTCAATTTTCAGCTTGGCAAATAAATCTTTCCTTAAGCTAACTCTCTTCTCCTTTGTTTGATACTTCCTTCATATTCTTCTTCTTTACCACTTCTGTTTTCCAGCCATACTGGCCTATGAGTCTGATCCTCTTCTATGCTGTGCCATCTCTGGTCACTTTGCCTTTGCAAAGGTGACCCCTCAAGCCTGGAGCACACTTCCTCTTCACCTTGCTCTCTTGGAATTCTTTGACTTATTCAAGTCTCCCTTCAGAGGTCACCTCCCACAGGAAACCTTTCTTCGTTCACCCTCCCCACCTCTCCACCCCAGTTTGCTGGCGTTCTTTCCCATCTCAAATTAAACTGTATTTAGTCATCTGTGTGCATGTTGCAACCCTCAGAATATGAGAATAGTGACTTGTCCATTTTTGTCTTCCTGGTACTTAGTCTAGTGCCTTGCACATAGTGGTTGTTGTCTGCCTTCAAAGAGGACCAAAAGGACATCACCATGATAAAGTGAAATTTCACCCCATCTAGTAGTTTGAGATTCAGCAAATGCATAAACTGTGCCTGATCAGACCAACACAAGCTCGGAATGCTCTATCACAGGTTGGGCACAGATAGTCTGTACGAATATTTGGGGTGGATATCCCAAAATTGCACATCCTGCGTTTACTTTGCGCTGTCTCAATTCTGCTCTGCTCAAAGAGCACAGCATCTTTTCTTATGTGGGTACGCCATGCTGAGTGGTCCTGTGCCAGTGTTGCACAGTCAAATCCACAGAGTAGGTACTTACTGAATTGGTAAATTGTGTTAGTTCTTGTTCATAACTCATTGGTAGCTAGTCTACCCAAAGTTTGTTCAGGAAAAATTTATAGCTCAGTAAGTTTTGTCTTCTTTTACAACTGTCTTTCTAAAGTTTTGGTCATTCCAGTCTATTTCCTGTCTAGGTAGATCAAACTTGATTAGCCCAATCTGTATTTAGAGAAGGGAGTGTTTTGCCTACTATGTTCGCAGACACCATCTCATCACATCCCTGAGATCATAAGCTCATGGGCATGTCTTATGAATGCAGGATGGTTGAGTGGACCCATCATACTAGAGTTCAAATCTTAGCCCTCTTGTTCTCTTGGATGCTTTGAAGTCCCCTTAGATTTATCATATCTGTCCCCTTTTCTCCACTCACAGGAGCATTGTCTTATTTCAGATACTCATCCACTCTTGCCTTTCAGTGATTTCCTAGTTGGTTTCCCTGTATTCAGCCTCTTTTCCTAATCTATCCTCTGCTGCAAATTGATATTCCTAAACGACATGGTTGATCTTGCCAATCCCCTATTCAATGAGGCTCAGTGATTCCTTAATGCTTCTAGGTTACGTAGTGGAAGAATTGGTCTTTGACCATCTCCTCTGCCCTTCTTAGTCCAGAAACCCCAGAAGGTAATCAGCGTAAGAGGTTGGTTAGGAAGTGTTCAACTAACTGTAAATATGACCATATCTTCTGATCCCTTGACAAAATATTAGCAAGTCCTTCGCCTGAATGAGAAAGGGATCCTGGTCATTGGCGGAGAACTTATTGGCCATGCCCCAGGAAGTCCTTAAGCACCTGTCACCTAATTGAAGAGGTGGATGAGTCTAAGCTGGGAGGAACTTTGTGGGTTGTGATCCTGGTGACAATTCCAGAAGGCAGCAAGGGGCGGGAATTTTTTCCCAGTCTCCCTCTCCTCAGTTGGCCATAGCATAGCCCAGTAGGAGATATCCCATCTAGTAGTTTGAGATTCAGCAAATGCATAAAAGTTTGAGTCATAGTTGCCTGCACTGTCCAGTCACACATAGACAGAGAGATGGTGAAAGGAGTAGTTTCAGGGAGTGGGAGCTCTGATGACCAAGAAGATAGCCCAGTGTAGAATAAGGGGATAATTATCCTTCCTAGAAGACAGTTTAGCTGTGGTGGAGAGTAAACCCAAGGAGTCTGGATGAGTAACTTGCTCAGCAGGTAATATGAGACATGGTACTTAGAGGCAGTTGTGTAAGGACTCCACAAAGAAATTCTTTGGGGTCCTATAGGACTAGAAGTGTGAGTTACCTTGGCCACCTGTGTTTCCTGCATCCTTCTTGTTCTTCAGTTATTTCAGTCTTCTCCAACTCTTCATGGCCACATTTGGGCCTTTCTTGTCAAAGATACTGGAGTGGTTTGCCATTTCCTTCTCCAGCTCATTTTACAGATGAAGAAACTGAGGCAAATTGGATTAAACAATTTGTCCAGAATCACATGGCTAGTAAGCGTCTGAGGCTGGATTTGAACTTAGGAAGATGAGTATTCCTGAGTTCAGGCCTGGCACTATTCATTGCCCATCTATCTGCCCCCCTATGTCCTTGCTTCATTACTATTACATCCATTTTTGTGCCCACCTTTTCTATGAACACCATGTTAATTTGTGGGAGAGAACACTCCAGGTTTATAGGGGTTGGCCATAGTTATTATTCTTTCTATGTTATCATAGTAATTACTTTTGTGTCTGCTGCTTGACAGCTATTGGGAAGCCCACTAGTAGAGGCTCATGCAATACAGTTTTAGGAGAAAGCCCTAGGAACCTTTGGGAACTTGCATTCTCTAGGGATACTACCCAGAAGTGTGAATACACTTTGGGGGGGTTGCCCAGACAGAATGATGCAAATAAAAATGCAAACTCCTCTCTTTACTCTCTAAAGTCCTTCGCAATCTGGCTCCAACATTTTTTTCCCAGATTAATCACACATCATTCCTTCTCACAAACTCAAATTGGAACCATTGCCTAACTGTTCCTGTTCCTATTTCCAGAATGCCTTCCCTCCTAAATCCTGACTGTGGGAGCAAGGAATTCCTTATTTAATTAATTAAGGAATTAAGATTCCACTCAAGGTCCATCTTCTAAAAAGAAGCCTTTCCTGACTCCCCCAGTTGTTAGATTTATCATGACTTTGCACTTATTTTTTATATGTTTTGCTTTTATTTATCTGTGCATGTGTTGTTCCTGCTTGGTCAACTATAAGTAACTCAGAGGTACGGACTCCTGCATTTTTGTCTTTGACTCTGCTCCTGGAGCATTGCAGTCATTCAGTAAATGCTGGTTGAATTGAATTGACATCCATTCCATTCTCTGGGACTCACTTTCCTCATCAGAAATATCTGACAACCAAAAGATTTCAAAATTTCTTCCTCAACTTTGGAAATCGTATCCTGAACACAGAAAAGGGGCAAAGACCTGTCCAACATGACATGGGCTCATGGGGCCTAGAATAAATATTTTGGTTAGAGTGTGATTTCTGAGGAACTCTTTAAAAATAGATGCTAGGCCCTCCTTCCTCCCAATGCCTGCCAAAGGGAGGAGCTTTTCAAGGTCCTTCACCCACAGCAGCCTTTCCTCCTCTCCCCTTCCTACATCAGATGATCCAAAACATCCATCATTTTAAAGAACCATGACCTTCGTTTCTATTTCTACCACCTATTGTAATATTAATAGTATAACAATAATAGTTCCCATTTAAATAAAAATTTTACAAAGACATTTCCCTTATAATAACTCTGTGATGAAAGATAATATTATTGCCTACCTTATAGGTGAAAAGAGTAAGAGTCAGAAAACTTAAACATCTTATGTAGAGGCATTGAGGGGGTGCCTATAGGTGGGTAGAGTGTGGCGTTGGGAATCAGGAAGATTTGAATTCAAATCTAGCCTCAGGTACTGACTAACTCTATTACCCTGACAAGTCATTGAATGTCAGTCTGCCTCAGTTTCCTCATTATGGGGATAATAATAGCACCTACCTTTCAGAGATGTTGAGATGATAATTGTAAGGCATTCAACACAGTGCCAGGCACATTGGAAACTCTATATAAATATTAGCTATTATCATTAGCACAATGCCTGGCACATAATAGACAGTCCTATTATATGATTATTTATTTTATCTTGAGTAATATCTCGACATTGTCACACAGCTAGGATGCTGTGAGTCCCATTCAGAAGCTAATGGTAGCCTCAAATCTACCTTGAGGAACATTATTTAGTGAACAGAGAAACAGAGGAAATTTAGGAAGATCCTGAAAATCATCTGGTATAACCCCTTTGATTTGTTCATGAAGAAACCGAAGCCCCCAAGACATTAGTCAATAATTGAGTCATGAGCATCTATTAAGTGCCTACCAGGTACCTGGCAATGGGAAAGCAAATGCCAAAGGAAGACATTCTACATGAAATGACTTTACAGAATTCAGGGCCTCCGAAGCGGAAAGGACATCAGAGGTCACAGGCTTCAGCCCAAAGCAGGCAGTAATAGCCTCTCTGCCTTCTCTGATGAGGAGTTATTCAGCCTCTGTCTAGCTTGTCTTCTCTCTGGAGAGCTCTAATTGTGGAGAAGTTTGCCCTTATAGAGCTAGTAGCAGCTCAGGAACACGGGGCTGACTGTGTGCAGATTTCCCCACTTTCTTTACCAGGGATGACATATATTACATTTACACAGGGATGAGAGGTGGGGAGGGGTAAGAAGTGTTGGTTTTTTTTCCCAACCACAGCAATAGAGGGCTGCTTTCTGATGGGTGAATGAAACAGGAAAGATTTCTCATCAAGAAGAAAGTGGTTGTGATGGAGGCTTCTTTTTGCATTGATAACCAGGAGGCAGGAGAGAAAAGGAAGGAAAGTGAAGCCAGAAGCCACATGGGGGACCAAGAAAAGTCTGGAAAGTGAACAAATAAGGGTCAATTCTTACTGGCAAACACAGCTTTCAGGCAGGAACAGCAAGGTCATTCACCCTGAGGACTTCAACCCCTCCATGACAGTGGGAGATGATCCTTGTCCAGACTGTCCTATCAGAGTTGGAGTCTTTCAGAGAAGTTAATTTCCCAAACTACTGGGAGGTGGGGAGAGCAGAATGAAATGAATTTATTCAAACATGTGGCCAAGACTTTTTCTATTATGTAATTATTCATTTCTATCTTGATTAAAAATTTTAGCATTTCAGTGTTGGTCCTTGCCTAGGTTTGTTAGTGTAATAAGCACCTGGATACCGAGGATTGCATTAACTTTCCAAAGTCCCAGTTTTTATACTGGACTGGGCATGGGGCAAGCTAGCCAAGACAAATAAATCACAATTTAAAATCCTTCTCATTTTTTTTTAATTTCTAAAATTAAAATTTATTTTAAATTAACATTATTTTTTTTTCCTTTCCTCCCAACCCATCTTTGGTTTAAAAGAAACAAATTTAAAACAATACCCTTGGTGCAAATAAATTGCCCTAACTTGAATCTGGGAGAATCCAGAGATCATGATATGTGCTGACATTTAGTCTCCCTTACATAAATAGGTTAAATATTAATTTTGCCCATTACTCAGGGACTAAGCAGAAAAACTCTAATTCTCTTAGCACTTTGACATTGTCAGATATTTAAAAACAACTCTCATGTTTTCTCCAAGTTGTTACTTCTCCAGGCTAACCTTCCTAGGTCCTTCAAACTATCTTGGTTTCCAGTCTCTGCCCCCCAGTTGCCTCCCTCTGGATTTACCAGTGTTTTTCCCAATGGAACAGTTATTCTACTAACACTGGCAACATCTGCTGGGCATCCCTAAAATGTCACCCTCAGAACTAAAAAACACTGTAGATATGTCCTGACCACAGCAGAGTATGGAAGAACTGTCTTCCTTATTCCTGGACCCTCTGCCTTTTTTTAATGTGGTCTCAAATTGCACAATAGGGCCACAGATTTAGTGCTGAAAGGTAACTTAGAGGCATTTTAAATCCAGCCTTTCATTTTGTAAATAAGGAAATTGGCACTGAAATATGAAGTGACTTCCCCAGAGTCACACAGCTAATAAGCACCAGAGCCTGGGTTCCACCTCAAGTCTTCCTGCCATCATGTTCATCCCTCTAGCCATGCCAAATTGACTCTAAGTTTTCCACACTCCCTTATTCAAAGACATTTAATTTTAAGGTGTAGGATCCTATTTATCCTGCCTCTTAACTTTTCTCTTAACAACTCTTTTCAAATCTAGGAAGCGTACCAAACTATGTCAGTTTTTTTCTATTTTGCAAATGATGAGATGGAATAAGTTATTCCCAACATTCCCATTATTTCTGCAATCCATTTCTCCTTATAGCTCAGAATCCAATTCAGAGTAGCAATTCCCCTCATTGCTTCATTTTGAAGAATGCAGTGATTATTAAAGCCAGGCAAGAATCTCTTGGCTGCTTTGCTTTTAGCAGGGAGAGAGTCCCGGCCGATGTCCCGATGAGTCCCCTATCACTACTCAACCATGCCACCATCCTAAATTGGCAATCTCTTTCCAGAGCTGCTCATCTATTTCCTCCTTCTAAGTGGCATATAGTGTTTATTCCAATGCCAAAATCACTTCTGATGGTCTCTTTGCTGGTCTTTGTCCCAAATGTACTCTGTCAAACTCCTCAGTTTGTAGATTTCTTTGTACGAGTGCCAGGCACTGGACTTAGTTCAAATCCTACCTCAAACAATTACTACTACTACTACTACTACTACTACTACTACTACTACCAGCAAACATTTACATATCACTTATGTGCCAGGCACTGTGCACATAGTACAATTATCATGTCATTTGATCCTCACAATAATCCTGAGAAGTAAGTGCTATTATTATCATTTTCATTTTACAGATGAGGAAACTAAAGCAAGCAAAGGTTAAGTGACTTGCCCAGGGTCATATGACTAAGTAAGTGTCTGAGGGCAGGTTTGAATTCAGATCTTCCTGACTTCGTTTTATTGCTACAGAGAAATCTTTCATTAAAGAAAGAGTTGATTGATGAGGCAAACTTATTGTTGTCTATTTCTACAGCCACCCCAGCTTTCAGCAGTCACTCCCCTGGTGAACGCAGTCATCAACATCAAGGCAAGAACCTCCACTAGTAAAAAAAACTATGACATGCTGAAGGCTGAGATGATAGCATTGTTTAGCAATAAAGAATTTTAAATTAAGGTATGCATATTGGTTTTTTAGACAATACTGTTGCACACTTAATAAATTATAGTATAATATGAATATAACTTTTACATGCACTGGGAAACCAAAAAATTCATGTGACCCACTTTATTGTGGTAATTACTTGATTGTGGTGGTCTAGAACTGAACCTGCAATATCTATAGAATCAACATAATGATGGTATTCAACTCACAGAGGCTGATCATTTATCACCAGGATCTCTGGGATAGAGAGAGGAAAGGAGAGGGGCTGGGGGAGGACCTGGGACCACACCACAATTAGGGGAGTGGATACAGGCAGTGTCCCTGCAAAGTAGACTGTGATGGTGTGATCAGACTCTTTTGCTGAGAGAGAAGGGTCACTAAAATCCAGAGAAGAGAGAATTACTAGGAGAAGGTGACTGGTAGAGTTGGAGAGCTCACCCAACCTGTCAGCCTCCCATGAGTTTGAGCCTCCTACCCACAAAGCAGGAAGTACCGACCTCCACACCTGAGTACAGGGCATGACATCATGCAGGGGAAATCTACAAGTATATAGATACCTGCTGGTTTCATGTGGGGAGGTAAGTCTCTCACCAGTTCTGACCAATGAATCTGAGACAAAAGAAAACAATTAGAATCTCCCAGAAATTCTCTCTCCCTTTTCCTTCTACCCACTTTAATGACTCACAAAGGCAAAGTGACCTTGAGGCTGTTGGTAAATTGGCCTGAATAAGAGTTTCCTCATTTCTGGAAACTGTTACTTAAAAATATTTCTTTTGGAGAGTAGGGTAAGGGCTAGGCATTAAAAATAGAAACTTGTAAAACCTGTTTTTTTTTAGGAACAAAATGCTTCCCTGCTAAGACCCTTGTCTCAATCAGGAAAGGCACAGATGTCTGCCCACCTAAAATTCTTGACTGTTAAAACTTGGAAGATTTTTAAGTAGGGCAGGGCTGGTGGGAAGGGTTAGCTCTAACCATTGCGCAATTCAACATTCCCCTCACCTTGCCTACACAACTTTAACTCTCTCCTCACAGTTCTAAAACTCACCCAAAGTTCTAACTCCCCGCTGTGGTTCAGTTGTTTTTCAATTGTGTGTAATTCTTCATGACCACATTTGGAGTTTTCTTGGCAAAGATACTGGAGTGGTTTGTGTTTCCTTCTCCAGCTTATTTTACAGATGAGAAACTGAAGTAAACAGCTAGTAATATATAGTATACCGATATATACACACACACATATAAATATATACATATATGTATGTATGTATTTTAAGTGCACAAATTTCAGGTTAAGGATTTTTGCACAAGAGTATCTGCCTCTTCATTTGATGACTGGTTTCAACCTAGACACATGAGTCAAACATAAAGTTTTGAACTATGCTGTCTTGTGTATGGTACATTGTCCACTCAAAAAAAGACTGAACTTGAGTATTTTCTAGTACTTGTGTTTGAAATAGTTTCTGTACTGAGAACTTTTGGGGTCCAAGGTCCCTTTCAAAACTAGATTATAGCAATAAGAATAGCAAGTTGGTACAAGGACAAGCCCCATCAGATTTGGACTGGGAAGTCTTGGGTTCCACCCCAGCTCTTTTATTCATCTGTGAGATCTTAAATGAATCATTTCATTTTTCTTGGCCTCAGTTTCTTCATCTCTAGAATAAGAGGAGAAACTTAGAACCTTAAAGATTATCTTTTTTTCGGCTTCTTCCCCCTCCTATGTTATGAGGGCCCTGAGGCTGAGAGAAGACTAGAGGTTTGCCTTGGGTCACATGGGCAACATCATTCTGACCCAGGTCCTCTGGCTCCAACTCAAATGACTTCTCTCAGATTCCCTCCAACTCTTCAATTCTACAAACTCAAAGGCGGGATGGCTGCGAATCAGTGGGCTGACTAGCTGGGAGTTTCCTAATAAAGCACTCTACTGTTTGTCATACTTAAAAAGCATGAACTCAGATGCTACATCAGATCACAAGTTAGCCTTTTGAAGAGAAGTTGGGCTTGGGCCGAGAAATTGGCCCTGGGCCTTCCACGTGACTGAAAGGCTTTCTCTAAATACTCCAGCTGCCTTTGAGCAACAGGGTGTGGTTGGGGTTGGTTCACTAAAAAAAATGGAGTCTATGACTCAAGATCTTCCACCTGCTCTGGGCAGTTGGTGACTTATGATCTCCCAAGAAGATAGCCCTTGGGAATACCTAAGGTATACCCTGGGAATAGACAAGTCCCTGAAATCTCACAAGTCTAAGTGACTCTGACTGTTGACACCACTGAAAGCTATCATTCATTCCCCATGTCTTCTCCTCTGAAAAAAAAAAAAAGGCTTTAAATGCAAGGGAAAGGCAGAGAACAAACCTCAGGGTTAGGATAGACCTGACTTGTCATCCTCTGCTTCTGCCACTTACAGGCTGTTTGGCATATCACTGGGCATATCACTTAATCTCTTATTACCCCCAGATAACTCTCCAAGGCTATTAAATGTTGTATCTATTTTGGTAGAAGGAGTTTCCTTCCTGGGAGCTACCTTTTTCAGCTAAATTACAGGTCTGATCCAAAACAAACAAACATACAATAAAATTCTATGAAACTAAATCTAGAATTGTAAGTTCAAAGCACATTAACTTGAGTGGATGGGTGGGACCAACCCTGTGATTTTGCTAATTAGTAGAGGGAATTCCCAGAGAGAAAACACCCTCTGTCCATGTAGGTTGGCACCAGATCTGTAGTTTATTACTGCCTGTATCACTGAAAGATTAAGTAAAATATCCTGGAAGTAAAAAGATATCAGAGGCACCGGTTTCAAGTCTTCCACTTTCTAACAGAGTGAGGGCAAGTCACAACTTCTCTGAATCTCAGTTTACATATGTATAAAATGGAGGAGTTGGATCAGAGGATGTTGAAAATTCTGGTTTTAAAAAATCTGAGATTCTACAAGCTAATATTATTGAGAGGATGTGGGATAGATTGAGGATGGTATTTTTTATGTCCTGGAATAGATTAAATCATTAAATTCTATTAGCTGTGAATTCACCTTTCCATATTTTAAGATGGAGTGAATGATATATTCTTATTTCCAGAATGGCAGAACTCCCGATGGCAAGTGAGCATTTGGCAGGCAGTTCTTCTAACTGGCTCTTTTCTTTCCTCTGGGTCCTCTTTTCTAGAGCAGGAGGAGGGAGGTAACATTAAGAGCAGTCAACCCTGAAAACCATGGATTGGGTTCAGGGGAATTTATTCTACCTGGTTTGTGGACACTGGCCAATTCCACATAATCCAGGGCAACTGCTATAGGGTCACACAAACCTTGGTTACTACAAAAAATGTTTGTTTTCTTTTTTTCCTCTCATGTTTAAATCTATTTTGCACACAGACCTATTTCCAATCACCTTTCTTTAAAGCATGTTTTAGAGACCACCACATGTTTCATGTGATATTGAATTGTATCTATTTCCTGAAAAATAAAATAACATAAACTTTTCTTCTCTATGAAGAGGTACCATATATTTAGAGGTAGAAAGGACAGCAGAGATAGTCTCGTTCAACTCTCCTTATCCGGCAAATGAGGAAATTGAATCCTGGAGGGGTTATGTGATTTGCCCAAGGTCACACATGCAATGTGTCAGAAGTAGAATCTAAATCCAGATCTTCTGACTCCAGGGATGATGGAACATCCTTTCCACTATTCTATACTGAGTGTCTTGGCTCGGAGTCAGGAAAACTGGAGCTCAAATGTTGCCTCTAATCCATAGTAACAGCTAGCATTTTTGTAGACTTTAAGTTTGTAAAGCAATTCCACACATCTCATTTGTTCCTCAGGACAATCCTGTCAGATGCCACTATTATCCCCATTTTACAAGTGAGGAAACTGAGAATGCAAGAGATTAAATGATTTACCCAGGGTCATGCACTTAGTAATTGCTAAGGCAAGATTTGATCTCAGTTCCTCCTGATTCCAAATCCAATACTTGATCCATTTTGTAACCACATCTCTTCTCCTTTTGGTGGCTAAACTCCTTGGGAGAGTTATCTGTAATCAGTATCTCTACTAACTCTGCCCTCACTCTTTTCTTTCTATAGTCTATAGACTTCATCATTCAACTGAAATTGCTACTCCAAAGTTACCAATGATCTTTTAATTGCCAAATCTAATCAATCCTCATCTTTCTTCTCTATAACCTTGTTGCTCTCTTCTGCTTCGCACCCTCTTCTGTCTAGTGTCTGATTACTCCTTTACCGAATATTCATTCAGATCCTGCCCACCAGTTGTAAGTGTCCACCATGGTTCTGCCCTGGACCATCTCTTCTCCCTCTATACTATTTCTCTTAATTATCTCATTAGCTCCCATCAGTCTCTAAGCTGATAATTCTGAGATCTATTTATTTAGTCCTAACCTATCTCCTGACCTCCAGTCTCATGTCTATATCTACTTTTGTGCATCTCAAACATAGACATCTTAAACTCAGTTGAACCAAGTATCTTTCCCTCCAGCCCCTTCCCTCTTCTGAACTTATTTATTGTCACCACTATCTTCCCAGTGGTTACTTGAACACTAACTGTCATCTTCGAATTGTCTCTCTCACTCTACATGTCTAATCTTTTGCAAGTCTAGATGTTTCTAACTTAGGAATATCTTTCTTCCATGTCCCCTTTTCTCCTTGGTAATACCTGCCACCCTAGTTGAGACCTTTGTTTCAGAGCAGAATTATGGCAACATTCTTCTGGTTGATGTTCCTGTTTCAAATTTCTCTCCTCTCTAGTGTAGCTTTCACTCAACTGTCAATCTTCTCAAAATGCAGATCTGACCAGGTCACTCCCCTACTCAGTAAACTACATGGCTCCCTATCACTTCCAGGATTAAAAATTAAATCTCTTCTTTCTGGAGAGAAAAGTGTAAGAAGACTGAAAGGGGTGGCTTTCTTACACTTTTCTCTCTTCCTCATGCTCTGTGATCCAGTGACACTGGCATTTTTCTCTGTTTCTCTCACAAGTCACTCTATTGCCCACTCTAATCTTTTATACTGGCTGTTTCCCATGCCTGGAATGCTTTTCTTCTTCACCTGTTTCCTGGACTGTCTGACTTCCTTTAAGACTCACCTCAAATCCTACCATTTGCTAGATGCCTTTCCTACCTCTCCCTCCCTTCCCCATGCTAGTGCCTTCTCTCTAAGATTTACTGTTTATACCTTACAGTTTCCATGTTGTCTCCTCCTGGAGGATATGGATGTGTTTTTGTCTTTTTTATACCCTAAGAGTTTATGTGCCTGGTACACAAAAAGCACTTAATAAATGTTTGTTGACTTGACTCAAATGGACTTTTCCATATTCCCTCCTTCATGGTATGTACTCACGTTTGTTTTCATTGACTTATGAATCTGTGTATTCCCTCGACAGAGTGGAACCCAGTAGCATGCCCTACCCTCTCACTCTGAAGAGATGGCTTGTGTTTGTGTTCGGTTTTTTGGACTGGGAATTTCACTATGGTCACAGCCTCTCTCATCTGACATCATTCCTTTCCTTTCACTGATGGTGTCACCATTTTCTAATGTTCAGTGTACATTGAAAAGGCATAAGACAAGAACACAATGGCTTTCTTGTACACTGGGGTGCCACCCATTTTATGAGGCTCTCTGCAAACCATAAATAATTTTTGTTCTTGAGTCATCAGGGACCATTGTCTTTGGAAGCACTGTTAGCAGAGACAAATCTTGGGTTGGAATGGACTTCTGCCCTACTGGCTCTTCAGGTTGCCTGTAAAACACCAAAAATAACAACCAAAACAAACTTCAACTAGCTCTTCTCAGTGGGAGAGAGCAAGATTGGTGAGGAAAACCACGTCACACCTTTTCTCTATAGATACTCCTTAATTTCCAGTCAGGAAAACTCCCTCAAAGGAGGTTACTGAATGTTATTGTGAAAGAGGGGACGGAAAACCTGCTCCCAAAACTCTACGTCTGCGATTCATTCCCTATATGACTCTAAGTCACTCTAATTCCCCAGGTTTCAGAAAAAGGTTAGCCCAGAGGCTCCCGAGGTCTCTTTGGACACTAACTCCATGATCCCATGAAGATGGTAACCATTGTAAATTCAAGACGTTTGGGATCATGTGCTTTGCTCTTTCTCTATACCAATATTTATGTTTTTCTTAAGGTACCAGTAAATAACAACACATTTTATCTGTGATAACAGATAAGTTGTTCTTTTATTCCCAGTCAAGCTTGGGGATGCAAGGTAAACCTAGGGAATATATTATAAACAGCTGAAGTTGGGAGCTCTGTCTCCTTGGAAGCCTCATGTAAGTTCTTTAATGTGTGACTAAGAAAGCATCTGTTTGTCTTTAATTAATTTGTATGCTGGTGGAAACTTTGAGTCACTAGATTGAAGTTTAGGGATAGGAAGTGGTTTGGGACAGAAAGCGCCTGCCAAAGAATTTAAAACAGAAGTGAATTGCGAGTAGGCAATTTCCAGGCTTGTGCAAATAGGAGCCCCCAGTGCTTTGAAGGCAGCAGAGTTCGGTAAAAAAGAAGGCTGATGCTAAAGTCAGAAGACTGACTTTCCCCATTTTTCCACTTCCTACCTGTGTGGCCCTGGGCAAATCAGCTCTCATATCTGGGCCTCTCTCTCCATACCTGGAAAATCAGGGTAGATGGGATGATATCCCACAGCCCTTCCAACTCCAAAGCTATGACTTTTAGGGATGACTACTGCTGCTATCATGAGCATTGACTATTTTTTTAAGGTTATAACAGTTGGCTAACATGTATATGTATGTATGTATATGTACATATAGGCACATATAATATGCATATATACGTGTATGCAAACACTATATTATATTTGCATATATAGGTGGCGCAGTAGATAAAGTCATGGACTTGTAGTCAGGAAAACTCATTTCCTGAGTTCAAATCCACCTCAGACACTAGCTGAGTGACCCTGGGTAAGTCACTTATTTCCCTCAGTTTCTTCATCTGTCAAATGAACTGAAGAAGGAATTGGCAAAGCAAAAATTATCTTTGCCAAAAAACCTCAAATGGGGTCACAAAGAATCAGAGGTGATTGAAAAAAGACTAAACAACATATGTATATATATACACACATGGACATACACATTATATATGTATATATGTATTTATGTATACTCTCTCTCCCAATCATGTGTGGGTATCTATCTATAGATATATCCCTGGGTATAAGTCTGGAAGGGTGGTTCATTAAAATATAAACTCCTTTTCTAAAAGAACCTTTCCATTTGGGGCTTTGTATCTCCAATGCCTACCGCACCACTGGCATTCAATAAAACATTGGTGGATTGAATTGAATTAAAAGTCAGGGAAATGTTTCATCACACTTGGTCAAATTTCATACTGGCACTATAGGCAGCTTAAGGTAAGGGAAAAAAATCTGGACCTCAACTTAGTAAAAGACCTGAATGTGAATTCTGTCTTAATAGCCAGGTGAACTTGGACACAACACAGCTTCTCTAGGACTGGAAAAGGAAGACGTTATCTTATGTGTATCTTATTGGGTTGTAAGGCTCAAATAAGATCGTGTACACATCAAGTGCCTTGTAAGTCCACCTTACCTGTCAGTGTACCTTAAACACTCTAGGAATGCCAGATTGTATATATCTGATTGCCTTGTGGCTAGCTGAGATTTCTTTCAAATGAGATACTACTTGAAAGTTCTTTGTTCATAAATGCTTATTCCCTATACCCTCCTCCCCTATTTCTTTTCTATATTACTTTAATCATTTTGGTGACCTGACTAAGCCAGGAGAAGAGATAACAGCATCACAGACAACTTCTGAAAAGTCAGCAAATTTCAGCTGGGGCCTTGTTGTCTCCCAACACACATAAAACATTCCAAAAGAAAACTTTTGGCATATTCCCCTGGGAGTGTGACCTAGAGGGCAGTCGGGCAGCAAATGAAAGTTCCCACACTGGACAGAAGAAGAATGAAGGAAATCTGAAGTGAAGTAAGAGCCCTGAGGGACTGTGGGGCAGTGAGAACTACTGGAGAAATGGGGAAGGGAAAAAAGAAAGAAACTGAGACGTGAGTGGGGAGAGAAATAAACCCTATTCCCTTTTCCCACAACTGGAGTGAGAGCATGGGAATCTTAACCTAAAAAATTGAAGAACAATTAGAAAAAGAAGAGAGAGTTTTAAAAGTATGAGTAGATGAAGGAAGAGTTTAAAATGTGGTAAATATATTTTTTTATTTTTTTATACAAAGACTTGGGGTGTTTGGTACAGTACCTACTCTCAATCCTTCTTTTCTCTAAATACTGAAATACCCAAATTTAACCCCATCTATGCTGGGCCATTCTGTGTGACTCTGGTCAATATCCTTCCATGAGTTCATCATGGTGGGATGGGGATGGATGCCTTAGCTTCTTTCATTAATACTGTTTTGTTTTGGTTTTATTGCTTCAATCCATCTCCCCCTCTGTGTTCTTCCTCAACAGCTTCTCCACAGCCTTCTCTTAACTTTGTAAAAGCCCCATTCCCAGTGCAGATCCCTATGTCATGCTAAAACACAGCTAGGAGGACATAGAGCATCTGCCACTTTCATTGGTTCCAGGACAACTTCATTAAGCAGCTCTCACAAGTTGCAGATATGCAGCTTCTCCACCATCACACTTAACACTGTCATTTGAATTAAAGGAGCCTCTGAAGAACCTTGGAAATGCTATACAAATGGGAAACACCATATAAACAATGAAAGAAAGCTTCTTTCCTTCTTCTTTTAAATAAAAGCATTCCAGAATGCTCTCTTATTTAAAAAAACAAAGTACATACAAATGTGTGCAGTACTTATGAGAATGTCATTTCTATCCATGGGATGTTTGTCTAAAGTATTGCTCAATTTTGCGCCCTGATACACTAGGGAGCCATCTCCACTTATTCTAGTGGAAATCCCCTATAAAGCAGGCTTAAGTTTCTCTTGAGTTGGATGAATCCTGGTATCACCAAGTTTAGGTCTTGCCATAGCACAGACATACCAGTTTCTATACAAATTTATAAAAGTAAAGTATATGCAATATGATACAAATACTAGTACAAAGTTTTACAAATTAATAAAAATGAAACATAAATTACAGTGAAATTCAGGAAGATTTTGGCCTCTCTTTTGGGGTGCTTCTTCTAGCAGTCATATTGCTGTAAAGGAAAGAGAAGAGACAGCATTATCAACAGTCAGTCCTGAAGATTTTAGCATTTTAAGTCCTCACCCTGCCCTCTCCATTAGAAGAATGATGTGGCGCAACGTGTAGAGAACTTAACTTGAAGGCAGAAAAATTTTGGTCCAAGTCTTGTCACTAATATATACTGACTCTGTAACCCTGGGCAAATCACTTAACTTACAAGGGGTCTAGAGCACCCTCTAAGACGATGATTTGTAGAGAAGGCACTGATCTGCATTGGGAGAGGTCTTTATCTTATTCTGAAGTGCCCTACATTCATGAAATCATAGATCTGAACCCTATCTCAACAAGGCCGCCATTAAAAGCCCTACTCTGAGGTTTCATCATGGTGTGGAGGTGAACCATGACAAAGGCCATGCCAACTGGCAGAACATGGTCTCCACTTGAAAAAAGTCAAGTATGGGACTGGTCTTTGAGGGTGCTCTAGGCCCCTTGTAAGTTAAGTGATCAACCAATCTGAGTTCAAAGAGGCCCATCCATCATGGGAGTGATGAGTTCTCGGCCAAGGATACTCTCAAAGAGTAACTGCCAAGCAGAGAAAGTACCCATTCCCATGAAAACACAGATGATCTAGAGTTACTCCCCAAAGCAGACCTATAAAACATCTTCTCACACTGCAGTACATTTGCAAAAAGGAAATAACCAGTCACCCAGTTTAAAGCAAGATTCCTTCTAAACAATGCCCAAGGCTTAAAAAAATATTTATTAAATGTTTCATAACCAAATCATCCAGCAGAGGTCCTGAGGGAAAATAACTAAAAAAAAAAAAAAAAAAAAAAAAGAGGCTCACAGGAATGGAAAGTTACTGATGTATATGTGTGTGTTTGTGTGCATGTGCTAGTGTTCTCTTTGAAATGTATGATGAATTTATAATCAAAGAATTTCATAAGAAAAGAGAGAACATTTACAAAATCTTAAGTCTGGTCAATGGGCTAGCCACTGGAGAGGGAACCATGAACATGAACCTCTTGACCAATAGATATTCTCCCCCCCAAGTTAGAATCACTCTTTTGTAGAGTTAGTTGGAATGGATCTCAGAAATCATCCAATCTAACCCACAAATCAGTGGCAGAGCTGGTGTTTGAACTCAAATTCACCAACTTAATTATAATTGTTCATGCCACTTTCTATATGAAGCCTTTCCTGATACCCCCAGATCCCTGTGCTTTCCTCCCTGCTTCTCATAAAAAACCTATCTCTTTTATATATCTCCACATATTCACGTTACTCCACCTTTGCACCCCTCCCCATACAAGTTCCTTGAGGGTAGGGGCTGTTTTAGTTTTGTCTTTGCATCTCTAGAACCAAATATAGTGCCTGGCACACATTAAATATTTAATAACTAATGATGATTGATTATTTCAAAGCTTCAAAAGATCCGTGATTTTGTGGCTGGAGGTTGCCATTCATGGGGACCTTTCAGTAGATAGTCTTCTTAAAAGGCTGTAACCCAAAGAATTCATCACTTTGTGATAAATCTGGTAATAAACTTCTCCAAATTTAGCAAACACCAAAGATCCAAGTACCCTTTCTCACCTTATACACCTGGAAAACTTGCATGGAAAACCCCCAAGGAAATCAGACATTTTCTCCTTTTACAACCAAATTTGTTTTCATGTTCTCTCTAGTGACTTGCAGGATGTTTTCCTCTTGTTCCTAGTAAGGGTTGAATTTTGTGGCAAGGGTGAGCTTTTAGCTTTGGGGTTTGATCTACCTTTTGAAGCCAGAAGGAACTCCATGAAGGAGAATCTTCTTTGTTTTAAGGCCGGATATTCAGCTGGATTGAAAAGAAAATCTAAGCTTCTCCACTGGAGAAATCTGCTGTTTACCTAATTCTGTTACCCAGATTACAAAGTCAACAGAAGGAAAACAAATCTCCAAGCTGAACATTAACCCATGTTTGCTGGATTGAATTTGGACACAGACCCAGGCCAATAGAACAACATTATGCAAGAAGGTAGGGAGATTGCAAGTATTTTTTTTCTGAACTGGATGTTTGGGTATTTGTCCCCGAAGCCATATCCTCAGGAAACATGTGCTTCCTGGTTTTCATAGAGGAGGTTTGTTATCAGCCTAACAGAGCTAGAGGCACCATGTTGGGTATGCCACGCATGTACACCAGCTCTCTAATGGCCCAGGTGTCCTTGGTTCCTTGTATTTTCTACCACGTCTTCTTCCTATTAGAGAGTGAAGGGTACCCTGGAGCCTACTATACCCTATATTTGTTTGTGTCTCATCAGCTCTACTAAATAATTTCCAAGTGTTGGTAGATCAAGGTTGGTAAGGGAAGTCTGTGCCTTGTGGGAACTGAGTTCTAATGAACATTTTGTCATCTGCAATATTCTATAGACTGAAGCTCATAGAATAAATGGAACTATAAGGGACACTGATTACAACTAATAATAGTAATAGAAATGGTAATTCTGGTACCAGAGAAAGCACCATAAACCATGTTCTGGAAATAGCAATGGAACAATTCCCTCAAATCAACTTTTTAAGACAAATTCACTTGAGAACAAGTAAGATATTGCTAATAACAGCTCATACTTATATAAACTTGAAGATTTACAAAGTGATTCACAATAATTCTCTTATTTGGCAATGTATGCAAATACTATTTACATATTCTTATTCTTCTTATTTTTGCTGTTGTAATTAGTTTTATTATACAGGAAGCAGATCTGGGAAGTTGATGGTGTCTGTTTACTTCTGTTTCTCCAATAACAAAAAATGTATTACCTTGCAATAATTGGATAGCACTGGCCATTAGCATGGACCCTCTTACCTGTTGGCGGGAGCAGCAAAAACCACATATGCCTCCAAGCACACCATTTATTACTTGAATGAGACACAAGATGAATTCAATTCCTCCAAGTGCCAAGAGAATGGAAAACAGGGTCACATTCCACTGCACAACATTCTTGGGTTCAATACACTCGGACCATTGGGAGGGGTCAACAAGGTAGCTGTTGTTGGTAAAAGTAGAAATTGATTAGTCCTATTATTTGATACCCAGAAAGACTTCTTTCCTTTTCAACCAGAAATATCAAAGCCTCTGATGTAGGCAGCTGGCCAATATCATAGTTTCCATAAAAATAATGACATTCAGACCACCCATGTTCATGTTGTGGATTTAAAAAGCTGAATCTATAACCTCTAAAATCCAACATTCCCAGGGTGCTGTGCTTAGAGGCTGAGCACCTGGTTTTGGTATCATCAGCTCAGATATTTGTTACTTTCATGACCTCGGGCAAGTCAATTCCTCTGCACCTCAGTTTCCTCATCTATAAAATGGGAAGAGTGAAGAATTGAGATGAAAGCCCTCTGAGCACCCCTTCAGATCTAATTCTATGATTCCAATCACTTCTTTCTTTAGAAGAACAATGAATATTCTCTCTAAAATGGAAAATACATATGAGATAATAATAACCAAGCTTGGTCACAAAGAAGACGTGAGAAAATGCACCTCCCTCCTCTCCTTGCAGAGGTTGGGTACTATGAATTGGAAACCCTGCCAAACAAGATTGATATGTTGATTAGTTGTACTGAATAATTTTTTCAAAATTCTTTGTTGTGAAGGGGAATAAATATATTCAGAAATTATAGTGATCTAAAAATAAAAATATGCTATTATTATTTTAATAATATAAAGATATTATTACATTGCAATATATGATATATTAATACAATATAATATAGTTTATATTAACATATGACAATACTTATTATATGCATTATATGAAGGGTTCAAATTTAACCTACAACCGGGCCCTACAGGTATTTATCATTTTCATTATGATAGTTTCGATTGTAATTTGTCTTAAATATCATTTGGAGATTAAATTAAAATATTAAAACCAAAAGCCATTCCTGTATACTTAGTGAAATACCAAGATTAAGCTGCTAAAGTGTGCCTCTCAAGGTAAGGGTGTCGTAGGAACTGAGCTCAAGCCCCTTCCCTAAAGTTTGTGACTTGTATGAATTTACACAAGTTACTTAACCTTTTACATAAGTCACTTAACCTTTCTTGACTTCTATTTCCTTCTATGTAGACTGAGGGTGTAGCATTGGATAGCCTTTGAGATCCTGTCCAGCCTTAGATCTATGGTCCTATGATCAACACAAAGTCAATTAGCAATATGGGAGATTCTGCAGGAAAAACAAAATTCAAATGATGCTTTTCTTAGGGTGATATTAAAATCCATCCCTATTTCCTAAATACACACCAGTAGGTATCAGTGGAAGCAGCAGACCAGGGGAATACTAAAAGCTTGGGGCAGACAGTTTATGATTTAAATTTTGATGTAAATAAATTTATGATGATAAAGCAATGCTTTATCTAAAATTAAAAAAGAAAGGCTCTGTGGGGTAGAAAGGAAGTCTAGAGCCAGAAAGAACTAAATTCAAATCCTGCCTCAGTTTCTTCATCTGTAAAATAGTGATAATAATAGTACTGGCCTCCCAGGGTTATTGTAAAGATCATTTGAGTAATGTGTAAAGAGCTTTGCAATTCGTAAAATGGTAAACCCTAACTCTCTGTCTGTCTAACCTGAATTCAAATGCCAGAATTGCCACTTACTCCCATTTGGCTAGTCTCTTGATAGTTTCTTTATCTGTAAAATGTTCAGAGAAATCTATTGAAGCAATCCTGCCATTGTTTGATGTGACCAAGTGGAGTTAAAAAGGGGAATGTCTTCCTTCTCTATGCTCCCATTGCAATAGTCTTCATTTCTTAGCCACAGGTATAGTTTCTTATGGTTATCCATGTATAAAATAGGTCTCTGGCTCTGAATGAAAGATTAGCAGGACTCACTACGTGATTATTTTAAAAAGACAAAATGTAGGTGGCAATGGAATATTGAAAGTAACATCAGGGTCCATAAACTACTCTTGACATTTCCTGGCTGTGTGACCATCGCGCAAATCAATTAACTTCTCTGATGCTCAGCTCCTTTATCTATAAAATAAGGGTAATAATAGCTGTAGGTACCCTTCATTCATCAAGCCTTTATGAGACTCAGTTTAGGGAACGTATATAAAACACTTGGCAAACTTTATAGTGCTACATAAATTATTATGTTCTTCAGGAACTAGTTTAATGTCACATGTTACAACTCTTTAAATGCTAACTACTAGTTTGGGGTCCACAACTAGGCTGTATTGGTTATAAGTTAACAGTGAGAATGACTAGTTATGTATGCATAAGAGCTGTCAAATGTTCAATTGGAAATGGAGGAAGGAAAATCCAGTACAGTGATCTTCCTGAGTTCATAGATATCTTCCCCTGGCTCTCCAAAATGGAAGACTGAAATTTTAAAAATGAATTCAGAAGGTACTAAAGGAATCTGGACAAGGGTAAGCCTTTAATTACACCATGTGAAAGGGAAAATGTTCTCTAGTCATTATTTGTATCTGAACATTCACACCATTGTCTTAAATCTTTCCCTGACTTCTCTTGATAATAACTCACATGTATACAATACTTAAAGGCTTTACAAATCACTTTCCTCATAAAAGCTGTGTTGGGCATATACTTGTTAGGATTATTACCCTTCATTTTGCAGATGAAGAAAATGAGAATAAGAGAGTTTAAGTTCCTCACTCAGAGACATATAGCTAATAAGTATTACATCAAGGATTTGCACTCAGGTCTCCTGACTTTAAGTCCATGCTCTTTCTATTGTATCATGCTGCATCCCTGACAAGATGTAGGTGCTGAAATATAGTGGTAAGAGTTTCTTATTTACACTGCCACTGAGGCTAGGAATAATAATTCTGTCTTACAACTATATTATGATATTGTTATAGTATATATAATTATATAACAAAGTATGTAATAATACATAATTATATATAACATTATATTATAATGTACATTGTATATTTGCTATAATATGTATGGAAATATGTAGTCTTATGTATTATCTACATATATGTCATATATGTATATTACACATGCTTCTGTTCAGTTTTGTCCAACTCTTCATGACCCCATTTGGAGTCTTCTTGGCATAGATATTGGAGTGTTTTGCCATTTCTTTCTCCAGTTGATTTTACAGATGAGAAAACTGAGGTAAACAGGGCTAAGTGACTTACTCAGGGTCACACAATCACACAGCTAGTAAGCATCTGAGTCTGGCTTTGAACTCAGGAAGATGAATGTTCTTGACTCCAGGCACTGTGTCAACTAGCTGAGTATTACATGTAAGCAGTATTACACATGAATGTGTCTAATATGCACACATGCAGGATGTCCCAAAAATTTTAGTGAAGTTTTAAGCTTAAAACTTTACATACAGTTAATTTTGTTTTGACTTTGACCTCTGATTTAACTAAATTCACACAATAACCAGTAATGTGAATAGCATCTATCACAATGGTGAAATATGTTTTCATTTAACTAGAAAATTCACTCAATCAAGCAGAATGATTTAGTGGAAAGCACTCTGCCCTGTATTCAAAGGACCTAGTTCAAATCCCTATTCTTCAACTCATTTGCATTTGAGAAAATCGCTTAATCTTGCTGTACCTCAGTTTCCTGATCTGTAAAATGAGGGGTATGGAGGAGATGACTTCTAGGGTCTCTCCTAGCTCTCAATGCCAGGTTGCTAAAAATAAAAGCAAATTTCTTTCCATGCATACTGAAAAGACGGCTTTGCCAGAAGCATAAAACACTACATACTCTCCATTGGTGTGGGCAAAGGTGTAGTTCCATTGGCCATGGCGGTCAAGACAACGGGGACCTTCAGCTAAGCCAAGAGCTGCCACAATGACACAGTATCCAGATCCTGCCAGTCCCACGAGGGCCGCCAGCACCGAGGACAGCATCTAGGAAAGAAAGTGCGGCTTAGAAATGAACCGTGGCCCATCAGAGGGGCAGAATTTGGGAGCCAGGAGGAGAAAACCTACCGCGCAGCTTTTCCCACAGTTCTCATGGCCACAGCATCCACAGCAGTCTTCCTCTTCCAGTCCAATAAACACAAAAGCAGGAAGGAGCATCTAGTTGGGAAACAAGCCAATCAGATATGAGTTTCTTTTCACAAGGTCTCTTGGTGGTTAATTTAAATGCTATACAGGGACTTTTTAATTCTTCTTTGCCCCTAAACGCTGTAATTGCTCATGGCCAGGGACAGTTGGAACTGCCCAATTGTAGTTTGGGGACCTGCTGGGGAATGGGGCCTCAAAGAAGCTCATACAATGTTGTGAAATTCTGAAAGGGAAAACCTCTCTAAGGAAAATGAATTCTAATTCATTTAAATATAGTTAAATTTCAGGAGGTACTCTACTTTGGGAAAGGAAACAGAATAGGTGGGAGCTGGGAAGAGAACCAAACTCCAAGGTTGGGAAACACAAATTCAGCCATGAGTGATTATGGAACTTGAGTATACAATACACATACAATGACAACTGCCAGCATCACTTTTGTTAAATAATTAAATCATCCTAGACTGGGTGAAGAGTTCTGTTACCAATTCTCTGTGATGACTATGAAGTGGAAGAATATAATTTTGGTTTTAAGATTCGTAGTATGGTGACACTCTAGGCAGAAGATAGAGAACAGCCTCAAAGCCAGTTCAAGGTCTTCCTCCGATGTATAAAACAGTATGATCCTGGGCAAGTCACTTAACCTCTAAGTGTTCTAGGTCTCTCTCTAAGATTATAAATTGCAGAGAAGGTGCCAACTTCTGTTTGATGAATAAAGTTTCCCTCACTTGGGAGTTCCTTATACTAATAAAATCATAAGACCAGGCACTATCCCTATATATGATATAAGAAATATTTTGGGAATCGATGAGACAAAGCTGTTATGAAGTCAACTTAATTCCTCAGCATTTAGCAAATATTTATTCAGCATGTACTTCTGGTACACCTGCTGCCATCCTCAGAGGGAAAAAGTGAGGGAAACTGTTTTCAGAACCAGTTACAATGTCAATCAGTTTTGATGAATTGCTTTTCTTTGCTACAAGGGAGGGTTCTAAGTGGAAAGGAGGGAAGTAATGTGAGGAAATGATTGTGGCAAAAACAAAAAAGTCATCAGTAAAATATCCCTCATTTATCAAGTACCTTCTATGTGTGAGGCTCTGGAAATAAAAACAACCAATCAGCAAGCATTTATCCAGTGCTTACTGTATGCAAGACATTGTGTTAAGTGCTGAAGGTACAAAGGCAAAAAGTGCCTGCCTTCAATGAGCTCCCATTCTAAAGGGTGAGACATCATACAAATAACTAGAAGCACACAACATATATATTGAATAGAGGGAAGGAATTCTCAGAGGAGGAAGGAGCTAGCAAATAGAGCAAGGAGCAGGAAAGGCAAAACAGGGAGGTGGACAATTATGGGGAGGAGGACAAGTACAAGAACACAGATACTGGAATATATAGCATGGAGCAAAGGAGACAATTTGAATTCAAAGCTGGTTTAGCCAACTCTCAGAATCACAGATCTCCAGCTGGAAGGAGCCTTGAAAGCCCACCCACTTTACAGATGAGAAAGCTGAGGTCTGAGGAAGTTAAATGACTTGCTTAAAGTTATACAGAAAGTAAGAGGCATAGCTGGGATTGGAACTCAAGTCCTCCAACTGCTTCCAAGTTCAAGGTTCTTTCTACTGCACACAATTTACTTACTAGGATAAAAGATTTTTTTAAAAATACATACATACACAAATGTATGTATGTATGTATATATATATATATACATGTTATTTACCTAACCAATAATCAGTAAGCTCATATGGTTATATGGTCTCATTTCTGTAAGAAATTAATTTTTTAATATCCATTCCCGGTAGCTTAGTAAAAGTGTGAATCCAAGCTGAGTCATTCTTTCATGGCAGAGTTTAAGCTAACATCCCAAAGCTGGCATTTCAACACCTTCCAGCTAATTTCACACACACACACACACACACACACACACACACACAACCAGCCTTGGAAAAAACAGCACATTCCAATCTTGTCTCCAGACACTGACTTAAGATCCCACACTGCTCTGTGGGATTCTTCATATAAACCACACCCCACTCACATCCGTCCTCATTAACTTATTATCCTGAAGTTCCACAATTCCAGGCAATAGGGCCCATAATTATGTCTCTTAGTTTTAACAGAATAAATAGCAGTCAGCTTACCCTGAAAAAACCACAGTGGAGAGAAGGGGCCAACCCCTTCCCAGGCTGTCAGGCCAAAAGTTAAATGCTATCCTGTCCTGGAAATTCTAGATTTCTGGAGATTGGATGTTAGGGCCACATTCCTATTCCCTAGCCCTGAAAGCCAAGACAGTTTCAACTCTTTGGTTAGTATCAAGGTAACCCTGCAGATTTGAAAGGCAGGAGCAATCCGGGGAAGAGCTAGCTGATAGTGTAAGTGGACACCCGACAAATTCACTTCCCTGTACCCTACACAATGCAGCCTTCTTCTCATCGTTTTTTTTTCAAGTCCCCTTTCTGAAAGGAGTTTTTGAGATGAACTCCAGAAAACTACTTTGAATGAAAACTGAGGCTTTGGAAACTTCATCCCAAAGTGAGGTGTGGGTGAAAGTGGCAAATCATTCTACTTACCAGCAGCCCCCCTCCTACGATACCTGAGAAGAACCAGACGAAGCGACTCAGGTGGTCTTCACTGGCAAACTTTGTCTCCCCATTGGGAAAATACAGCAAAATGTTGGCCACAATACACAGGACAGCGAGGCCCACCAGGGAGTGTCCGATGCACCGGGCACATCTACCGTAACACATGTTGCCTGCTGGGCTTGATGTCCTGTCTTTAGCCTCCAAATCAGAAGAGTTGGTGACTGGCTGAGGACCAGGCAAATAAAATCCTACAGCCCAGGTCCGCAAAAGTTCTTAAGTAGACACACAGGTCTTAGTCACTGGGTGGGTGAGGGTTTCACGCTTTCATTGGTTCCGATTGAGGCTTCCACCAAGGGAGGAGGAGGGAAAACAGAAGCAGGAGGAGGAGGAGACATGGCAATGGCCCGCCCTTCACATGAAATCAGTTGTGGACAAATGAAACCAAGGGCGGGGATGGGAGAGGAGTTAAGGACGTCAGAAGGGAAATTGCAGGGGAATATGATTAATTTTCAACAATAGGTTCAGACATGGGACCTTGTACAGAACTCTTACCGGAATCAAGAAAGGAAGAAAGCCTTTCTCAGTTTCTAACTGACACAAATTTACAAAGAAAAACAATCCACAAACAATTTTTTTAAAAAAACTGCCTTCTGCTGCATCACATGCAATGTCACTTTCTGGGGATTTTCTAATTTGGGGGGCTTTGGTGTGCCATTTTTAGCCCTGTCTCTGACTTCATTTATGACTCGAGGCAGGTTGATCAAGCTTTTCTGTGTCTATTTCCTGACCTGTCAGGTAGGCTTGCCACCTACAAATCTATAGTGCTGATGAGATTTAAAGGTTATTTCTCTGTAGACAACAGCTACGTTTTAGAAACAGTGTGTATAAATCAAACCATCTTGCCAGAGCACTTAATTCATAGGATCACAGAATTAGGGCCAGAAGGGACCTCAAACACCATCTGGTCCAAACCACCATCCCATTCTATAGATGGCAAAACTGAGGCTGGTCAGTAAGTTACCCAAGGGCACGCAAGTAATAAATAAACGGAGGGATGATCTGATGCCACATTCTCTTGGCTTCAGAACTAGTTCTCTTTTCTGTTGTAATATGCTTACTATAGAAGTTATTTAAAGGCAATCCGGTCTGACTGCTTCTTGGAAGTTAATGAAATTCTTTTAATGACTCAGAGCTTTTCCCTGAAACAAAGTCTTTCTTTCTTTCTTTCTTTCTTTCTTTCTTTCTTTCTTTCTTTCTTTCTTTCTTTCTTTCTTTCTTTCTTTCTCTTTCTTTCTTTCTTTCTTCCTTCCTTTTTCTTTCTTTCTTTCTTTCTTTCTTTCTCTCTTTTCCTTCCTTCCTTCCTTCCTTCCTTCCTTCCTTCCTTCCTTCCTTCCTTCCTTCCTTTCTTTCTTTCTTTCTTTCTTTCTTTCTTTCTTTCTTTCTTTCTTTCTTTCTCTCCCTTCCTTCCTTCCTTCCTTCCTTCCTTCCTTCCTTCCTTCCTTCCTTCCTTCCTTCCTTCCTTCCTTCCTCCCTCCTCCTTCCTTCCTTCCTTCCTTCCTTCCTTCCTTCCTTCCTTCCTTCCTTCCTTCCTTCCTTCCTTTTAGAATCAATAGTACCTCACTAGTAAGCACAGGGTCACAGACACAAAGTTGGAAGGGACTATGGAGACCCTGTCTCCCATGCCTGAAATGCTCTCGCCCTCCAGGCTTCCCAGTCTTCCTTCAAGTCCCTGCTAAAAGTCTTTTCAACCCCTCTTAATTCTAGTACCTTCCTTCTGTTAATTATTTCCCATTTATCCTGCATATAACTTGTCTGTACAGATTTGTTTACTTGGTCTTCCCCACTGACTGTGAGCTCCTGGAGGGTCAGCACTATCTATTGCCTTTCTTTGTATCCCCAGTACTTAGCACAGTCAGTGCCTGGCACATAGTAGGTACTTATTAATTACTGACTGGCAGGGGTGGTCTGAGGCCAGCTCTTATTGACTGCTGATTGATCAAATTTCAATGTAAGCATTTACACTTTGGAAATCAACAAAGTCTACAAATTAGGGTTTGATTTGTAGTATGTTGTTTTTTTTTTTTGATTGTCTAGAGTCCAGGATAGAGTGCTGAGCCTGGAGACAGGAAAACTTGAATTCTGTGTGACCCTGGGGAAGTCACTTAAGACTGTTTGCCTCAGTTTCCTTGTATATAAAATTAGCTGGAGAAGGAAATGGCAAACTACTCCAGTATCTTTGCCAAGAAAACCCCAAAAGGAATCACAAAGACTCAGACATAGTCTGAGGCATTACAATGGAGAACTGAAGCAAAAGATGTCATCAAAGTAATGTTTGAGTAGGAAAGTCATGGATGGCCCATCTACTCCATTGGTAGCCATGCAATATAAAGAGAATGCAAGATCCTGCCTCCTTAAAGCTCAGCTAGACTCTCCCACCACCACAATGCCCCAAAATTATGGGAGGGCATGGATGAGGGTCTTATGGGCAGACATGGATGACAGAGTAGTCCAGAAAGGAAATCTGGTTTGAGAGTCAAATGATCTAGAAAAATTCTAGCTCTTCTCTTTACCCACATGACTATAGACAAGTCAGCTTCCCCCCTGCCCTGAGTCTTAGCTTTCCTATCTGTAAAATAAACTCAGTAAGGGCCCTTTCACCTCCATGATCCTATGTATTACTAGAGAGAATACTCACATCAGCAAGATGGCAGCTCCATTCAGGTATTGGTATTATTTAAAGGAAGTTTAGTATAAAAGAAATGAAAAATAATCTTGAACATCTTTTGTACAAATCAGGTTTTCATATATTAGATTTGCTTATACAGAATTATGCCAGTAGTATCATCTGTGTACTTGGTCAGGTGAGGGCATCTGCCATCAAATGATGACAGAGTTGTAACTAGGAATTTTTGCACAAGAGAAAAAGCTCATGAACCCTTTCTAGGGCAAGCAGCCTTTGGTGAAGTGGGGATGGGGGTGGTAGGACATTGCTCAATAGTGGGAAAATGTAGGGGAGAATCGGATGAGGTAGGAGAGTACTTTACCCAACCTGATATTTGACATCTTCCTTTTTAAACTAATTGTTCTCTTTTTTTTACACTAATAAAGGCTGCAACTGCTATCGTCTTCTAAGTTCCGAACTCTGAATTTGGTGCTCTTGGGGAATACCTCAATTTTTCTGTCCTAGTTATGGCTCTAGTGTGTGGATAAAATTTTTGTATTTCTTTTAAACATTCATCCCATCTCTTTCCTCAGTGCTTTTGAATAGCTCACAAAGAGACAGGCTATCTGAAGCTCCATCTAACACATTCTTACTCCATCATGGTTCCATTGCCTCAACATCAAAAAGAAGATGGGGGGAGGTGGGCAGGGGAAAGAAGAAGTATATTAAATGTAGAATGAAACTTTTTCAAGTTGATTTGTTTTAGAGTAGCAATTTTCCAAGTTGAGCTGCATGTGTATTGAACCAAAGGGATCTGGTGTAGCTGTAAAATTAGCTATGTCTTATATTAGTTAATTCAGTAGTTAGTAATAAAAAGAAGTCAGAATCACAGATTTTGAGCTCCAGGTTGGCCAGATGGTTTATTCTGTTCTATGGTCTCAGATGGAGCACCCTAAATCTAGCTAGGATTTTACCCTGACTAGTCATCTTGTAAATATATATAATTGGTCACAAAGGGGATTGGGAAAGGGAATATAAATAATCAATATACCCCCACTCGAAAATTCCACACCAAGAGTCAAGAGACTTGACTTGTTTACCAATAAGTAGTATGCCAATTAATGCACGCCAGCTTTAGTTTTCTCAAGTTTAAAATTATGGAGGAAGATAGGGAATAGATGATTTCAAAGGCAGCTTCTAAGCCTAACATTTTAAGATTCACCAGTTTAGTGAATGATGGAGCTTTCTCCACTGGATAAAACATGAAGATAATTATCATGTCAAGGAAGGAATCATTCAATTGATGCCTGAGTAAAATGCCATCACTTTGGACCAGGTGCAAGGAAAAGAGCACTAGCTTTGGGATCAAAGGATGTGGGACTAGATTGCTACCTATATGCTCTGCCACTTATTTCTTGTGTGACCTTGAGAAAGTCATTTGGCTTTACTGGGACTCAGTTTCTTCATCTATAAAATGAAGGGGTTGGCCTGGATGGTCTCTGAGGTCACTTGCAGCTGGAGATTTATGATCTTCTTCCCAAGGTAGGAGGGGTTACACAAGGGGCAGTGATTGCAACACAAGAAGAAAACTGGAGCCTCGGGATAAGTCAAAAGATGATGAAATCTCAGATTAGGAAGGGATCTCAGAGGTCATTAGTCCAATTCATGTCAGGAATGTACCCTCAGAGGTTACGTCTAGTCCAACACATACCAGCAATTTGCCCAACAACATCCTGAATAAATTTCCATTGAACCATCATTTGAAGACCTTAAGTGCCTGGAAACACCACTGCCCAAAGAAGTCCTTTCCAATTTTGGACAGTTCTAGTTAAAAAGTTGTTCTGTACATTGAGCATAGGTCCACTCTGCAACTTTTATCCATTCCTCCTGGTTCTGCACAAGGCTAATCCTTTTGTATATGGCAGCCCTTCAAATCCCTTTCTACACAATAATCATGTCTTCACCAGGGTAAACATCAATAGATTTGAAGGGCACTAGACACATTGCCCCAGATTCTACCAGCTGCAGATGTTTAGAGACTAAAATTCCTAAGAAGGTTGGAGTGAAGCCTCACCCTGGGGCTGCTTTGCAGAGATTTGTAGAAGAAAGACGAAAAAAGAGAAAAAGAAAGATAAAAGGGGAAAGCTGTGTCTAAAGAAGGAATAGAAAGGAGGAAAAAACTGGTTCCTATTGCAAATAGCAGCACTAGTACTGGCTGTACGTATTCACAGATTGTCCCCTCCATTCTATCTTTACTACCTTTTATTCCCAATGTTACAAAAATTAATTAGCAGCTCCTAAATCTTTTGCATTTGATGGCATGCTCTAGAAATGAGGGCATGTGGAGGTGCATAGGGATATAAAGATTCTAGAAAAAGTGGGCAACACAACTAGACTCTACTATGAGACATGGGAAAATATCAGAGTGATGATTGCCTCTTCAGGAAATCATAAACCTTAGCAATAGTATTCTTTATTTAGCTCAAAGAGCAGAAGAGGTGATAAGCCACAAGTTATTAATAACCTAATTGAATCGCATCATTAAACCAAGGAGAAGGTAGTAAGCCCCTTGAAGAAGAAACAATATGGCCAGCGCTATGGGGAAGTAGGGGGTCAACACTTTTCTGGATTCCTTAACTGGTTTGTGTGTTATTGCTCCCCTATACCTACTTCTTCTTCCAGTAATTTAAATGAGTGTGAAAATTTTATATGACAAGGAAGTATCTCAACTTGCACCTTTATCCAGCCTTTGTCCAACAATCCTTACTACCCATGGATTTTTATTTTTTGCCCCTTCTCTTCACAAGTAGAGATACACTCACTGTCCCTCCCCCTCAGTAAACTATTGCAATAATCCAACCATGAGATGATGAGGGCCCGTAACACAGTGGTGGCAGTATCAGAAGTGACTGAGGAAAGTGTCGACATGTCAGAGGAAAGGTTAGTACATAGGAGAGATATTACAAAGGTAGAGTTGACAGAACGTGGCAATTGATTATGTTTCAGAAGGATGACAATTAGGTTGCAAGCTTAGGTGACTGGGAAGGTGGTGATCCCCTCAAAAATAACTGGAAATTTAAGAAGAAGTGAGAACTCTTCTAATAAGTTATAAATGAACTGTGATCAACATGCATGAAGTGATAGTTCTGATTTTGAATCAATAAGATAGCCTTGGAAGGAGTAGTTTCAAAGAGATCTTTCTATAGCACAAATAAAATGCTTTAGTTAAATTTCATCAATAATTCATTGAAAAACACTTATTAGATAAGTACTTGGAATATACTCCACTCTGCTAAGTACTGATGGAATTATAATAATAAATACTGTAAAGAAAATGATTGCTTTAGTTAATAAACATTTATTAAGTGCCTACTGTGTGCTAAGTGCTTGGGATATGAAGAAAGGCAGAAGACAGCCTTTTCTCTCAAGGGGGAACAGGGGTGGTGAACAAAATTATGTACAAACAAACTATATACAAAAAAAGTCAGTTAATCAAGAAGAGGAGAAACTAGAAGTAAGGGGGATCAGGAGAGGTGAAATTTTAGCTGGACCTGAAGCAATTCAGGAATGCCAGAAAGTAGAGATGAGGAGGGAGAGTATTCCAGGCTTGTGGGACAGGCAGTGAAAACACCTGGGGTTGGGAGATAGGAGAGAGGCCACTGTAGCTTCAAGAGTTGAGGGGACTGAGATAAAGTGTAAGAAAACTGGAAAATGAATGAAAAAGAAACACTTTTATGAAAAAAATGAAGTAAATTCAACTGAAATTAAGGCACAATATGAACCCTTCAATAATCTGCAATCTAGCAGTGGCTATCTTAATATTTTAAATTTAAAGGTGGAGACACGGTGACAGAGGGAAACAAACTTCTCTTGAGCTCAACCTAGTATCCATCAAGAACAACATTAAATCAAGCCTCTAAAAGAAATCTGAAGTGATAGGATCCGCAAAAAGATGGAGTGAAACAAATTTCTAGCCCAAGATAACTTAGAAGGACTTCAAGACAGCTCTGACTCACTTGGATAAAAGGGGAGCACAGCCCGATGCAGGTGGTGTCTGAGCAAGGCAGTGGGAGGCTCTTAGCCATGGCGCAGATTGGCAACCAAGGCCCCACAGTCCAGGCTTAGCAGGCCAGTTTTGCAGCCTTCAGCCCCAGTGCAGCAGGCAAATTGCTAGCCCTGGAATACAGGGCAAAACATGAGCAACATAAGCCAGGTCACCCTAGTGCAGTAGGTAAGGCTCAAGCACCTGAGGCCATGACATGAAAATTCAGTGACCAGGCCCTTACTCGCTGTGCCAGAAGCTTGGGACATTGCCCCCTAAACCCCAGGAGCAGTGCTCAATTTTTAAAAATGAGTAAAAAACAGAAAAGAGCCTTGACTAGAGAAAGCTACTACAGCAATAGGGAAGATCAAAACACAATATCAGAAGAGGACTACAATGCCAAAATGCCTACATGCAAAGCCTCTAAGGACAATATGAATTGGTCAAAACCCCAGAAAGGCCTCTTGGAAGAACTCAAAAGGGATTTTAAAAATCAAGTAAGAGAAGTGGAAGAAAAAATGGGAAAAGAAAGGATAGTTATGCAAGAGAATTATGAAAAAATAGTCAACAGCTTGGAAAAGAAAGCACAAAAGTGACTGAAGAAAACAACTCTTTAAAAATAGAATAGGCCAAATGGGGAAAAAAAATCCACTGAAGAAAATAGCTCCTTTAAAAGTAGAATTGGCTAAATGGAAAAAGAGGTACAAAAGCTAGCTAAAGAAAATAATTCTTTAAAATTAGGATTGGGCAAGTGGAAGTTAATGACTTTATGACACAAAAAGAATCAGTTAAACAAAATCAAAAGAATGAAAAAGTAGAAGAAAATGTATAATATCTTATCAGAAAAAACAACTAACCTGGAAAATAGGTCCAAGAGACACAATTTCAGAATTATTGGGCTACCTGAAAGCCATGATCAAAAAAAAAAGGTTGAGACAGAAAAAGAGGTTGAACAGCCTATTTCAAGAAATTGTTAAGGAAAATTGCCCTGATATCCTAGAGACGAAGGGTAAAATAGTTATTGAAAGAATTCACCAATTACCTCCTGAAAGAGATCCCAAAATGAAAACGCCAAGTAGTATTGTAGCTAACTTACAGAATTATCACATTAAGGAGAAAATACTGCAAACAACCAGAAAGAAACAATTCAAATATCAAAGAAACACAGTACAGATTACACAGGACTTAGCATTTTCTACATTAGAGGATCAGAGGGCTTAGAATATGATATTCCAGAAGGTAAAGGAGTTTGGATTACAACCAATACTCAACTACCCAGAAAAATTGAGCATAATCTTTAAGGGAAAAAGAAGAATATTTGATAAAATAGGGGACTTTCAGACTTTTCTGATGAAAAGACCAGAGCTGAAGGAAAATTTGATCTTCAAACATAAGACTCAAGAGAAGCATAAAAAGATAGATAGAAAAGAAAAAAAAAACATGGTATTCAATAAGGTTAAACTGTTTGCATACTTGTAGCTCTTAAGAATTGTATCTCTATTAGGGCAGTTAGAAGAAGTATACTTAGGCAGAGGGTGTGGATATAAGTTGACTTTGATGAAATGACAAAAAAAATAATTAAGCAGCAAAAAAAGGGATTAGACTGGGAGAAGAGGAAAGGGGGGAGTCAGAATGGGGCAAATTATATCACATGAAGAAGCATGAAAGACTTATTACAGTAGAGAGTGAGGCTGACAACTCTGTGCAATTCTGCCTTGCTTGAATCCAATTCAGGAGTGAGTCAAGATCTCACCCTGTGATAATACTGGTTCTCTTAAAAAACAAAAGACAAACAATATGTATTTCTGTTAGCAGCATAGGTTTGCACAGTGCTTGGGCCAAGTGTGCTGCCACATCATAGAGAAACATTTCTATTGGTCCTTCCCCTGAGTCATATAATTTATCTGGAGAAAAGAATGAGAAATACCATTGGAAATACCCTGTTCTCTCCTCCTCCACCCCATTCCTCCCAGAGCATTAAACTCATGATCAATGCATGTCTATGGTCAACAGTATATCCTTATTGCATTGGTCCAATAATTTGTCCAGCAACAAATCTCTCTCTAGTTATGAAATTCAATTCAACAAATATTAAATTTTTCTATGTTTTCTCTGTATAAGGTATAGTGCTTGGGCCTCTGACCATTCTCCCTTTGAAAGCAAGGTATTTTGTACACCCCCACCCAACCCCCCAGGAGCCATATTGGTTAAGACCAAAGGATAGGTAGAGCATGTGTTTGCCTAGGTGAACCTGAGATTGGATCTTAAGTCCCTAGCTGTCTCATCCATTTGAGTTTCCTCACCTGAGTCCAGGTCACAAACATTGATCCTGAGAAATGCACATTTCCACCATTGATGATAATAATAAAAGTCTAGGGAATCAGGAGTTATAAGAAAGTACCACCTGTCCAATGGTAGATGGTTTTTAGGAGTCTTCTGAATTTTAGTTATCTCTTTTGAAGTAGAGAAAGTAAGATAGTTGTACTAAAACTGCTATCTATTTTGTGCACAGAATAACATTACTAGGGGACTCTATTCATTCTTTTAGGGAAGACCCTAAACATGAGACATGCCCCAACTTGACTGGAGAGATTTTCCTTTGCCAGGTTCCAATCTGGTATTACTCCCACCACCTGCTGCCTTTGTTCCGCTTCATGTGCTGTTTGTTGAATGGATCTGGAGAAAGTCCCCAAACTTTGGTGATTGAGTCCATTGCAAATTCATGATGCATAATCTTAATGGAACCCTCACTACCACAATATTTTTATGCCTCCCCAAGAGATTTACTTTCCTACCCACTACAACAGCTATTCTGGGCTTTCTCATACATCCTCAACTTCCCAAGGTGCTCCTCTCAACTGAGGATCTCACCTCATACTTCACTGAAAACATGGCAGCCTTTGATGTCTCTTCTCCTGGTTCTCCTATCTATCTGACCAATACTCTGTTTCTTTGCTATTATTTAGCTCATCCTTTAACCTTCCAAATCCCTTCAACCTCCTCTCTCCTCTGATTAGTTTCCATCATCAACTATGCCAGGTTTGAACTCAATGAAAGAAGATGTGGCTCTCTCCACCCCTCCCCTACTCTTTCATCCTTTTCTCCTATACTCCTCTTTTCACCTTTCTTTTATGTGTCTTTCCTCATTAGATTGTAAGTTCCCTAAAGTCAACCACTATCTTTCTTTTTCTAATTTGTATCCCCAGTGCTTAGCACAGTGCCTGGAACAAGGGGAGGTGCTTGATAAATGTTTCTTGAATTTGAATATGGTTCATGATCTAGGTCAGATGTGCTAACAGTGGATGTCCTCCAAGACCCCATCCTGAACTTTTTCTCTTCTCCTTCGATTCTCTCTCCCTTTATGTTCTCATCAGCTCCCAAGGGTTTAATTATCATCTCTCTACAGTTGATTTCCAGTCAAGTCAAATAAATAATTATTAATTAAATGCTTGCTATGTGCCACAAACTGCTCTAAGTTCTGGAAAGACAAAGAAAGGCAAAAAAACAGTTTCAACTATTAGGAGCTCACAGTCTAAAAGTGGTAATATGTAAACAACTGTGTATAACCGCGATACGTACAGAATACACTGGAGATAGTCACTGAGGAGAACACTAGCATTAAGAAGGAGTAGGAAAATTCTTTTCTACCTAGAAAGGTAGATGGTAGGATTTTAGCTGAGACTTGAAGGAAGTCAGGGAAGATAGGATATGGAGATAAGAAAGGAGAAAATTTCAGGCACAGGCGACAGACAACCAATGAAAATGCCCAGAATTGGGAGATGGAGGCCAGTGTCACTGATCAAAGTGTGTATGAGGGGAAGTAAAGTCTAAGAAAACTGGAAACATAGGAAGGAACTAGGCTATGAAAGACTTTAAAAGGCAAACAAGATTTCAAAAACTTGATCCTGGAGGTAATTGGAAGTCGCTGTGCTCTGTCAAGTAAGGGAGTGGCATGGTGAGACTTCTTCATTCAGAAAATCAGTTTGACTGTTGAATGGAGGGTGGAATGAAGTGAGGAAGAATTTTCACACCCTCTTCTTCTTTTTCAGATCTATAAAACTAGCCCTAACCTTTTTCCTGAGCTCTAATCTTAAATCACCAACTGTCTCTAGGACATCTCAAAGTGAAGGTCCTGTAGACATCACAAATGTAACATATCTAAAACAAAATGCACTGTCTTTTCCCTAAAACTTTTCTTCTCCCCAATTTCCCTCTTACTGCCTAAGGTACCAACATTCTCACAGTCACTGGGGCTTACAACCTCAGTGTCATCCTTGACTACACTCTACATATCCCCACTCCAATCCGTCCTCCAAGCTGCCATGGCAATCTTCTCAAAGCAAAAGTCCATCTGTGCTACCACCACCCCTTACTCAAAATCCTCCAGTGGGTCCCCATTAGCTCTAAGATAAAATATAAAGTCCATTGTCTGATATTTAAAACCCTTCCCTTTCTCGTATGTTTCTAGTATCATCTCATTAGATTGTTTTTATTTTATTAGCTTTCAGTATTCTACAATCACTTTCATATAACTTAGATTTTTTTCTCCTCCCTCCCCCCTCCTTCTCAGCTATCTCCCTACTCCCTCCCTGAGACGGCATACAATTTTATATAGGTTCTACATATACATTCCTATTAAATACATTTTTACCTTAGTCATGTTGCATAGAAGAATTAAAATGAATGGGAGAAATCATAAAACAAACCAAAACATAATACAAAAGAAAATGATCTGCTTCATTCTGCAACTGAATTCCATAGTTCTTTCTTTGTATGTGGAAGGTATTTTGCCTTAAGAGACCCCTGGAAATTTTTAAAGTCCTTGCATTGCAATGAAGTACTAAGTCTACCAGAAAAAATCCTCACACACTGTGGTTGTTACTGTGTACAAAGTTCTCCTGGTTCTGTTCCTTTCGCTCAGCATCAGTTCATATAAGTCTTTCCAGGCCTCTCTGAAGTCTTTCTGCTCATCATCTCCTATAGCACAATAGTATTCCATTACATTCATATACCACAGTTTATTCAGCCATTCTCCAATTGATGGGCATCCCCTTGATTTCAAGTTTTTGACCACCACAAAGAGAGCTGCTAAAAATATTTTTGTACATGTGGGACCCTTTCCCATTTTTATGATCTCTTGGGAATACAATCCTAGAAGCAGTAGTGCTAGGTCAAAGGGTATGCATATTTTTGTAACCCTTTGGGCATAGTTCCAAATTGCTCTCCAGAATGGTTGGATCAGCTCACAGCTCCACCAACAATGAGTTAGTGTTCCAACTCTCCCACATCTTCTTCAGCATTTATAATCATCCTATTTTCTCATGTTAGCCAATCTGATAGGTGTGATGTGGTATCTCAGAGTTGTTTTGATTTGCATCTCCCTCTAATCAATAGTGATTTAGAGCATTTTTACATATGACTATAGATAGTTTTAATTTCTTCCTCTGAAAGCTTCCTGTTCATATCCTTTGACCTTTTGTCAACTGGGGAACTCTTCAGACGTTTTGCAAACCAGTAATACCGGTCTTTTTAAGAAATTGTTTTATTTTTGATTAATGAAACAAAACAAGCATTCCCATAACACAGTATAACCAAAAAAAAAGATGACTGCCCATGAAACCACAAATCTACCATGAATTGATGGATTCAGAAAGGTGAAAGACATTGGACTTCTTGAGGTTTTTAGCATGTAGCACTGCATCTACCTACCCTAGCCTTTTCAAGGGCTGTTCCCCATTGCTGCAACACCCTCTCTCCTCACCTTAGTCTCCTGGTTTCTCTAGTTTTCTTTTAAGACTTAACTCAAAACCCACTTTCCACAAAAAACCTTTCCCTACCTCACACTTCTGAAATTTCCTTCCCTTTACTCTGAATGTACATAATTTTTTGCCTATTGTTTCCTTCATTAGAATGTGAGATTCTTGAGGATAAAGATCATATTTTTGCCTTTCTTTGTATTTCTAGCACTTAGCACAGTGTTTGACACATAGTAAACACTCAATAAATGCTTGTTGATTCCCCAGAATTCTTCGGTAGGAGCATTACCAACCAGAGAACTCAAGAGAAACTTGGTTTCCTTTCTCTGGGTTCCGGCTCCTCCAGGATAGAAGCCATACCTAGTGTCCCTTGTGGGAGTGTCTCCCATCTCTGCGTGACACAAGAATAAAGCTAAGAAGTGAATATCACTTTATAACAATATTTGGGTAACAGTTTAAATCCAAGGCATTTGCTGACTGTATAATCAGTGATGTGGGATGCATAATTTAGTTTGCCAGTGACTGCACTGCCTTTACCTTAAGTTGCATTTTCAGAAGGGATTATTTCAACAGCTTGATCTTAAAAGAGGATTATATGAAAAATATCAAACTATGAAAACTCACAGAATGGCCTTGGTTTTCATCATCATGAATATGTTAAGAAGTTTGTGAGTCATGTATAAGTATTGTATCATACATTCCAAAATAAAATGGAATTAAAAAAATAAAGCTAAGAAATAGATTTCTGATTGATATACTTCAATCTTTTCTCCCATTCAGCCCTTTTTTTGCTTCTCATTATTTCTTTTGCTTTGATTACCATTCATATTCATTAATCCATGAGTAATGACTTGGATGAATGAATAGAAACCAACATGGATAAAGGTGAGCATATGGACACTGGCTGTGAACTGGAAAGTTCCCATGCTTCTGTGGGGTTTTTTTTTGTTTGTTTTATTTTGATTTGGTTTTGTGAGAAGGAAGGAGAAGAAATCATCAAAAATTCCCCACAATTCCTATTCCTCCAACCTTCCCAATAATTTGGCACTGCCTTGTTAAAAGGTTATGTCATTCCCTCGAACTTTCTGCAGGATGTGGTGTGGGTAAAGGGAGAGACACTGATGAAAATTAAGTGGCTTCTATTACTATTTAATGGGAATAACATATCCAGTATCTAATTTTAAATGACTCCTAATTGTCTCTGAGACAGAGGCTCATATTTTAAACACTAACATACTTTCTGGTGATGTCATAGGGTGAAGCATGGAATACCGTGGTCTGTGAAAGACTAAAATGCCATGTTATCCAAAGTCAAATGGAAAGATGCAGGATGGGAGTGAGTCTGCTGCTGCATATTGCCAATAAATAACTGCATGGAAGAAGCAGTGAAAAAGATAATACTCTCTGACAATATAATAGAAATTATACTATTGAAGTTAACGTATATTGTTTTTAATCACTAAAGAAGATGCTTTATAATGTTAAACAAAATAATAATTTCCTTCAAGGAACAAAAAGTCGAGACTCTCAAGAAAAATTAGTAGGGAGATGGAGGTAGGAATATCACTTCCTGACCTCAAATTATACCATCAATAAGTAATCATTAAAACAACTTTTTGTCGATGTTATTGTTCAGTGTGATTTTTTTCAGTTGTTTTTGACTCTTTCTGATTCCTATTTAGGGTTTTCTTGGCAAAGATATGGAAGTGATTTACCATTTCTTTCTCCAGCTCCTTATACAAAGCAAACAGGGTTAAATAATTTATCTAGGGTTGCATAGCTGGTCAATAGGATTTGAACTCAGGAAGATGAGTTTTCCTGACTCTAGGACCAGCCCTACATCCCACTGTGCCACCTAGCTGCCCTTCAACCTACTTAGTATTGGTTAAAAACAGAAAAGTACATCAGTGGAGCAGATTAGATAAAGAAGAATCAGAAACAACTGAACTCAATAAACAAACTCAAAATTTGATAAGCCTGAGAATATAAATTACTTGGGGAATAACTCTTTATTTGACAGGAACTGCCTACAATACTAGTCTCTAAATTAATGAACAGTCTTTTAAAAGCCAGACCTTTAAAAATGAAAAGAAAACCAAATCAGATATCTTTCACAGCTATGGTTTAGGGGGAGAGCTAGGTGAACACAAAAGAAAACACAGACCATTTACATTACATGGATTTTAAAAACTTTTGCACTAACAAAAGCAATGCAAATAGAATGAGTAGGAAAGTTATTGATTGGGGAAAAGATTCTCTGTATCAAATATCTCTGACAGGGATATGATATCCAAGATATATGGGGGGCTAATATAAATAAAAAAGGTCAAGAAATATTCCTCAGTGGATAAGTAGTCAAAAACAATATGAACAAATAGTTCTCAAAAGAACTATAAATTATTCACAATTCTTTCTGGCAAAAAAAATGTTAAAGATGTTTTAAAAAAAACTACAAATTCACATCTCATGCCCAGGAAATTTGCAATGATTATCAAAAAATGGGAATAGTTCTTGTTGGAGGATCTATGGTGAGATAAACATATTAATACACTATTCATATTGGTTCCAGCCTTCTGAAAAACAATGTGAAATTATGTTTTTTGGAAAAAAGATTGACTTAAATGTTTATATCCTTTGACTCATAAATCCTACTGCTAAGCATCCATTCCAAAAAGGTGAAAGCTCTCTCTGTATAGCAAGACATCCATAGTAGTTCTCTGTGATAGAAAAGAAATGGAAACAAGGTAGATGCCTATTCACTGGGAAACAATGAAAGAAACCGTGGTTCATTGATGTAAAGAAATATTGCTTCTCTATAAGAAATGATTAATATGAAGAATGAAGTAAAGCATGAGAAGATTTATATGAATTGATGCACAGTGAAGCAAGCAGAACCAGGAAACCAATATCCACAATGACTTTAACAAGAAAAGGAGGTGGGAGGTAAGAATTTAAAATTGTAGAATTATAACAGTCAGATCTGGCCCTGAAGAAGAGGTGAGAAAATGTGTCTCCCTCCCTTCTTTGCTGGGATTATAGGCAGAGAATACTACAGATCATGTCAGACTCGGTTAATGTGTTGGTTAGTTTTACTGAAGTATTTTTTCCCTTCCTTTTTTATTCTTTCTTATAAGGGATGGTTCACTGGGAAGGGGAGGCAGAGAGGAGAAAGTTCAGAAAAGAAGGTGATATGACAACAAAAGATATAAAAAAAATTTAATTGAAAGAAGATATTAAAGAAAGTTGCGACTGAAAGATATGAGTCAGTAACATGGCAAGAGTGAGGGATGACTTGTTAGACATTTGTCGTATTACGTGCAAAGTCAAGACATCTAGAGGAAGGACTTCAAACCCAACTAGAGATTTTTAGGAGTATACTTCATAGAGAATGAATTATGATCTGCACATACATCAATGAGTTCTCACTTTGATTTAATCCATCAAGCATTTATAAAGTACCTACTGCATGCAGAGCCTTAAGGTAGGGTTGTATGCCCGACCAAGTACTGGCTGAATTAATTCAAGACTAATTCTCCCTCCCTCCACCTCCAGCATTCTCCAAATTATCACATAGCCATGGCTGGTATGCTAAAACAAATCTGATGCATTGGAAAGAAAGAATTGGAACATAAAAAGAGTGGAGAGCATTCAATGTTCAACTAAACATCTTCTTAGCCATCCTCATTTCTCTTCTGTTCCAGCTTCCTCTTTTCATTAACTTTTGGGTTTTTGACCTTCAATTTTGGTGGTATAAGGAAATGACTGCAGGGAGCAGGAAGGACTTCCTGTTTGGAAATTGAAGAAGGACAATTAGCTTCTCCTTGGTGGGGTAGAAAGAAATAAAGCTGGTGCAGGGTTGGGGGATAGAGGCTAGTCTTAGAAACTAGAAGAGCTGAGTTCAAACCCTGTTTGTATGACTGTGCTCAAATCAATTCACTTCTAAGTGCTGTGGGCAATTTTCTAAGAATCTAAGTTCTAAAGAAGACAGAAATCTGCATTGGCAGAGGGAGTTTCCTCACCACGTATTCTAAACAAGTAAAGTCACAGATCTAGTCCATACCCTTAAAGCATTCTAGAAACTGTTATTACAGATGTTAACGGTTACTCTTGACTATTGTTCGAAGAGGTGTGGGAATGAAATTTTCTCCTCCCGTAGCCTGGTGCCAGATGAACCTCAGCCAAAGGTGCTTCTAGAAGTCAGGATTTGAAAATTCTCCAAAGAAAAGGCGCAAGAGCTATTTCCAAATCACTCATTTTCAGAATTCCTTCCCTTTTCATGTGAACCTACAGAAACAAGTTCCCTCCTCTCTCCTCCCCACGAGGTTCCTAAATGAAAGAACTGGGTGAGCTATATTTGTTTCTTTGTCCTGTGACTCAAGTCCCCTCAGAGACAAGTAGAGACTCATTATAGAGTAAAGCATAGGGAAACCTGAGTGCTTATGGCTAATGGAAACCTCCAAATAATCATTTCAGATCTCCTGGGTGAATGCTGTACTTTCTACTGGCGTTCCCTGTGCTCTTAGGCCAAATGGTTTCTAGGGCCTTCTCTGTGCCATTCACTCCAGGGCAACCAACTCCCCAGGGAGACTGAATGAGCTAAAAATGGAGGCTGTGAGCTGCTTTGCTTCTAGTGCTGAAGTAGCGAAGAGAAAGACACAGAGACAGGAAGAGAAAGAGGGAGAGGGAGAGTGTGACAGAAAGAGACAGAGAAAGGGTAGGGGAGAGAGAGATAAAGAAAGAGAGAATAGGAGAAAAGGGAGTCAGAGACAGGGAGAGAGAGAGAGAGAGAGAGACAGAGAGACTGAGAGAGAAAGACAAAGAGAGGGACAGATGCAGACAGAGAGACAGACACAGAGAGAGAGACAGAGAGAGACAGAGAGAGAGAGAGAGAGAGAGAGAGAGAGAGAGAGAGAGAGAGAGAGAGAGAGAAGAGAACCAGGAAGCACAATTTGGGAGTGGCAGTGAAAGCTTGCTGCTGGCGATTGTGACCAAGTGACCTCGCTGTTTCCGGCCTCAGTGGTCACAGCCCCTGATGGGCATTGATATGGCAGAACTGAAGTCATAATGAGTATTACCTTGCATGAATGCGAGTCCAATAAAAACACAATCCCTCAGATTTCCTCTCCAGAAAGGGAGTTCGGATTCTATCCAGCTGAATCATTGCCTGACAACTCCCTTTATTGTGTTAGGTTTAAATACAGTCTCTTACTATGGGAACCTAGATTTAAAAAAAAAAAGTCATTCACTTTAATTGTGACCCCCCTGACTAAGAACAACAAAAAATAGATATTATAAATGTTTGCTTTAAAACCACACCTTCACTGAGATTTGAGGTTGATGTTTAATGATCTTGATGGGACAAATGCCATAGCAAGAAAAGATAGGGGAGGGAGCTGAAATGTTCTATATTGAAATTCTATACATTAGATGTAAAATTTGTGACAGTTTCTTTTTTTTCAATGTGTCCCAACCTCTCAAGCTCATTTCTTACCCGTAAACTTCTGTACTTCAGGATAAGCTTTTCCATAAGTGATTCTTAGAGAGACAGACAACCATGGGGCAAAATGCTGCAAATTCCTACTACGGACCCAAATGAAACACCAATTAAATAGCTCTGAAGTATCACTTTCCACCCATTAATGTGGCAAAGATAAAAGAAGATGGAAATGGTGAACCCTGGAGGGGCTAGACAGAAATGTAAATTGAGCCAACTGCTTTGGAAAATTTAGAACTATGTACAGAAAGTCATTGAAATGCTAACTCTTTACTTCCTTTTGGACGTTTACCACAAAGAAGTCAAAGACAGAAAGAAAGATCTGATGTATACCACAATATTCACAGTAGCAGTTTTTGTATTAGGAGAAAAAATAAAAAAGAGAAACAAAATAAGCACCAACCAGCTGAAGAGTGGTTGAACAAACTGTGTACATGAATGTAATTAATATTATTGCTTTATGTGAACTGATGGAAGGTGAAGTAAACAGAAGCAAGCGAATGATGCATAGAATTACTTTCACCATGTAAACTAAAAAGCAGCAAATTCAGATTAATTGTAGTAGTGAAACTTGGTCCTGGGGGGAAAAATGAAGGAATATATTTTCTCAGTCACCATGAGAGAGGTGGGGTACCATGTGCACAAAATATTGTATATGCTGTCAGATGTCATTTTTGTCCAAGCTTTTTTGTTACAGAGAAGACTCTAATGAAATAGACGTATCATGAATTATGTAAAATAAGAATAGTGATGAACAGAAAAGAAATTAGGGAAATACAAGTTAGAAAGGAAAATGGATCATATAAAATGACAAGAAGCAATGAGCGTGCAACCTCGGCTCCAACTTGGAATCTCAGTCAACAAAAGATGGTTTCAGCAGTTTCTATTCACTGGTGCAAAAACTTTTCTTCTTGGAGAGCCAAGAGTGTTTTCAAGTTCTTGACTGTATCAAGCTCCTTTGTCCCTTAATTCCCAACTCACTTCTTTATGACCCTAATGTCTTATATTTGAGTATAATTTTTTTTGATGTTTCTCTGATAATGCAAGGTCCTGACTTAGAAAGAAATCTTGGTTGAGTTACTTTTGAATCATATCACTTAGAACAAAAGAGATCTTAGAAACATTTAGTCTGAATTCCTCATTTTAGGGATAAAGAAACAGATTTGTTCAGAAAGTTTCAATGACTTCTCCCTCTCCAGTCAATTTACAAAGCAATTTTCCCTAAAACACAGATCTGAACATGTTCCTTCCGTACTCAACAAGTGCCCATGTATCAGTAAGCACCCCAACACACACAGGGGGACCTGATATCACAGGTTCTTTGATCTGCTTCTCTAAGGGGAAAGGTAACTTTTGAGGAGTTAACAATCACTTTAATCAAACACATATATCATTCAGTTAGTTCAAGGGAAAAAATCAGCACCCTAAACTTCAGAAAAAATACAAGAAATCAAAGATCAACAGACATGGCTTCTTCTGACCATAATCAATACATATATAATAATTCAACAGACAGGTCCAACTGTCTGACCACAGTAACCAGAGAGGGAAGCACCAACATATGGGTATTCCAAGTCAGGGGGGCTGCTTAGCAGCTTCCCAGAGTCTCTCATCTGGCACATAAACCTTCTTCCAAAAATTAAGCCCCAAAGTCAAACCTCACCCTCAGAGTATTTATACAACTTTTCAGAGCTAGAAAGCATGACCCTCTGACCCAGTGCCTCAATAGAAAAAACAAAAGGTACTTGGGACCCTCCTACAAACAACTCTCCTAATCAAGCTTCCCTCAATGGGCAGGCTCAATAATGGGTGGGAAATGGGTTAATCACTTATTCAGAGGCATCATACTTCTTGGTATAAACAAAAACAGCAAAAAGATCCTACTTTGCTTGGCCTCACAGCCCAGGGCCCCATCTTGCTTCTAGGATAAAACATATATTTTTCTATCTGTCATTTAAACCCCTTCATGACATGTTCCCAATTTATCTTTTTCACAACGCACCTTCCTGAGAGCTTAAGTCCAGTCAAATTGCCCTTTTTCCTGTGCCTCAAACACTAGGCTCCATCTCCCACCAAGCATTTGCCCTGACAGCCCCTCAGATTGGCAATTCACTCATTCCTTCCAACACTTAACTCTTGCTTCCTTCAAGTCTCAGTTTAAGTGCTACATGAAGCTTTTCCTGTCCTTACCCCCTCCTGGTACTCTCCTTTCTAAAATTGTCCTGTATTTATTTTGTATATTTTCCATATATATTTATGGACACATCGTTATTCCCCTCCTTACATATATGTGTGTATGTGTGTGTGTATACATATATACGTATATATACATACATATATATGTGTGTATATATATATATATATATACACACACATATATAGATATAGATATAGGCTCCTTGAGGGCAGGGATGGCTTTATTTTTGTCTAGGCACTATACACATAGTAGGCACTTAATAAAGGCTTGTTGGTTGACTATTTAAATTGATTGATCACATAATGGCAGGAGCAGGTTCTGAATCCAGTTCTTCTAATTCTGAAACCACTCAGCAGGCCTACCTCTCCTTCCTCTTTGGCATTCCCCATTGTTATGAGGGAGAACATTTAAGTTATATAAAAGTTTTTTAAGTGGGTAGTTTGGGGTTGTTATTGTTTTTGTCCTAAAATTAGGCATTTTACCACGACTTCTTTTATTTTGTAAGAAACTGTAGTTATTTTATAAGCTGGACTGATTGTCTCCATTAAGTTTGTGGATCATAAACATAAAGCAAAAACATTCCCTAGAAGGGAACGAAACTGTGGTGAACCTAATGGAGGTAAACAGAGAGAATATACTCATTGCTTTCCACTACCATCCCCATCCCCACATGGTTGTTACCACTGCTGTTTCCTCCTCCCAGTTCAAGTATGTGCTAAGAAGCAGCTTACATTGAGTTAGAAAATCAATGAGTCTGGCTGCTGGATGGAAGGTCACCCAGGCTTTGCTGGCACCTTCTATGCGGATCTACCCAGAGCTGCTCACGTTCCCTTCTCTGCCCTACCCCCTTCCTGGACTGCCTAAGATACTGACTGGGCCACTTTTGTGGGAGAGGGACCTATCTTCCTCAGGACATCTTGCCCAGTTTTCCTGCCCTGGCACAAGAATGGGGAAAGGCTGCGGGAAGACAATAATCTTCAATATGCTTTGTCTGTAAGAAGGGTAGGGATTCCCATTAGGTGCTACAGAATATTGGAAATTCCATTTTGAAGCATGAGGAAGTGAAATTACCCCAAACTAATGTATCACCTAGGGTTCCCCCTCACAAGTTGAGGAATTTTGTACATCAGCACCTACTCGAAAAACTGTCCATTGGTCCTAATAATAACTTTTACTGGACAACTAGAAAATACTTTATATCAAAGACAATAACATGGCAAAATAAGTGACAAGAAGGAGTTCCTCCAGGTACACAAAATTACACTCTCCCCACACCCATTTTGGAGATAATCAGAGGTAAGTGACTCATTTAGAGTCACACGGCAAGGAAACCATCTGAGGCTGGATTTCAACTCAGGTCCTCCTGACTGCAAGGTCCATTGCTCTATCCACTGTACCACCTATCTATTCAAGGAGACACTCTAAAACTCAGCTCCTAATTCCCTAGACCACCTACCTATCTCTTCCCCAGTGACCTCTTCATCCTGACAGTGACTCCAGGGAACCTAAGGTTCCCTATATACCCTGGAACCACCAGGGAATCTTCTCAGAAACCCTGTGTATGTCTTTTCCAGGAACTCTCCATTGAAGAAGGCTTTCAGCCCAGCCATATTCATTCTTTAGCTGAGTTAAACTCCTGACTTTTCCCTTCTTTCCCCTCTCTACCTTTCAGCTCTTCTTTCATACTCCTGGGTGGAAAACCTAGTTTTCTTCAAATCATTCTATTGACACCACCTAACATGACGGCCAAAGCACTGGGTGGAGCTGTGATAAAGGCATTCCTTTACAATCCCATAAAGTCCTTGATCATAGTGCAAATCAGCTCAGGAGCAAGAATGGAAGTTGGATAGGTGTGGGTGGTGTACCATCATCATCGTTATCATCATTGTCGTCATCACCCTAGTACTCACCTATAATCAAAGGCGCTACATATCATTCATTGGAATAATTAGTAATATATGGAGGATATTTGTTGTCGGTGTTTCAGCCATATCTGACTCTTCATTCCTCTGTTTGGCATTTTCTTGGCAAAGATGCTGGAGTGATTTTACCATTTCCTTCTCCAGCTCATTTTACAGATGAGGAAACTGAGGCCGTTAGGGTTAAGTGACTTGTCCAGGGTCATATAGCAAGTAAGTGTCTGAGGTTGGATCTGAACTCTGGTCTTCTTGCCTCTAGGCCTGGTGCTCAAATCCACTGTGCCACTGAGCCATGCATGGAGGATATACAATTCAATTATCACAGACAGCTGTCTAATTGATCAATTGATTATGTTCCAAAAATTATAAATTGATTATCGTTGAGAACTCAAAGTCTATTTTCCCATCAACACAACATTAATTTATGATGGTTATATTTTCATTCTGACCCATACAAGACTATTAAACTCATAATATACCCGAAGTACAATATTATATTACTATAGGAACTAGTAAAGCTGTAACAATTTTTCTTATTCACAATGTATTTAGAGTTCTAGTCTTAGAGGACAAGAACACAATTGTGGTGGCAACCCTCCTCCCCCTGCCCCCACCAATTCTATTCTCCCTACCACCACTAGTGCCCACATGGCAGGCAGCGAGAGACAGACTCCCATAGTTCTGGAGGACCAGTGCCGACCCCTGAGGCCTGAGATGGGAGCTTCATCAAGGCAGGCAGGGACACAAAAACTGTAGATAAGGCATTGGGAGAAGGGAAGAAGAAAAGCTGGGGGCTCCATGGGGTTGGAGGGAAGGAGCTGGAAAGGGTCAGGCTGTTCTGCTAACAGAAAAATCTTCTCAATCCAGGATGCTTAGCAGGGACCCTCTTTATTTTCTTTCTTTCCTTCCTTGTGGCCCAAGATTTGGCCTCCCAGTTTCTCTTCTAATACCACCAGCCTCTTCTTATCAGTGCTAATGCTGGGTCTTTGTTTACAAAGGCTTGATTTAAGATTCCTCATCACTTCAGAGAAAATTTAGACTCAGTTTATTCTTATTTTTTCCCCAGTAGGAGATAAATTAATTTAAGCTATTGAGTGTCAGTACAGACATTCCATAATTTTAGAAAAAAGGTTAGAAAAAATTATCAGTCAAGCAGAAAAATAAAAACAACATGAGATTATAAAAACTTGTCTCTGACTTGGAACCTTAGGCCCAGGGAGTTGGGTAGAGAGGACAGTGGGCTTGTGGAAAATAGAACTGGAGTTGAAGACTTTGTCCCAGAGGTTAGCACAAGTGAGAGAGACAGAGACACAGAGAGAAAGAGAAACAGAGACATAGAGAGAGACAGACATACAAAGAAAGAGACGGAGACACACGGAGAGAGATACACACAGAGAGATGGGGAGACAGAGAGGCAGACTGAGACAGAGAGATAGAGGCAGACAGAGAGACAGAGACCGACAAAGAGATAGGGAGGGACAGAGAGACAGAGAACTCACTTAGATAAACCCAAAGCTGAGAAACTGGAATAGATGAAATTAGAAATGAGAGGTATTTTTAGGTTCAGGCTTCAAAGAGGGTAAAGAAAAGAATGGAGGGAAATTCTATATAATGATAAGAGGAAAAGAAAGTAGTTCCTGGAATCATCTTCAAGTAAAGGATACTGAAAATAGTATTCAGCAAAGTTTTATATGTAAAGATCAAGAGCAAATATCTTCATAACTTGTTTCCTAGAGTTTTATTTAAGAAAATCTGTCCTTTGAAACTGATTTTTGCAGTTGACTGAGGGCAGCAAACTGTGGATTGATCAGCAGTCCAAGGTGATATGATATGATTACATGCCATCTCAAAGTTCACGTGTGAAGCATCTGTATCGATTTTCTTGCTTCACAGTTGTACTTCCATGGAATGCTGTTACGAATATTCCTGATTCCCAAAGAATGTAAATTTTAACACTCAAGTGACTTAGCACTGTTGTGAGACAAACAGGACCTAATACAGATAAGACTCCCAGTAGCTTCAAAGGGAACCTTGAATGGGGAAAATATTTGGTTAATGTTTTTGAAATTGATAAGGTAGAAAGGGTCTGTAGTATGCTGTTTAGGAGAATTAAAAAATGCCATTTTGGTGATGGGATAAACCTTTAAAGTGTTATTTCCTTAGGTTTCTTAATTATTTCAAAATCAAGATCATCCCCATATTGCAGTGTTCCCTCTATTCTAAGACAGCACTTTGGGAAGTCCGAGTTTCCCCTAGAGACCAAATTTGTTTATGGAAAAAGGCTAATTTGTTTAAATGGTTCAAGTATGACAATCGGGGAAAAAACCATTAGTACTGAGTCCCTAAAGGCTAATAAGAATGAGAGAACCTCTGTGACTAGATTTTTCTAGAAGCAAGGAACTCTGGGAGGTAGACTGACAAATATTTGTTTGAAATCTTACAAGAATAAATTTTGACTCTATGTAAGTGCTGGGTCACTAGTCTGATTTATGCTTATGGAGAGTAGCTATGTCTAGAAACCATCTGAAGTCTTCTTGTACAAAAGGTTTGGGAAGATGAAAGCAGAGTTTCTGAATTCTCTCATTGTAAGATGAGGCACAAAAATTCTTTGTTATATTGGGTGGCTCTCTGAGAAGGGTGGGGAGAAGAAAATGTAGGTAATATAAAAACAAAAGGTAATAAAATTAATTTAAAAAATAAGCAAATCGTTTATTTTTTTTAACAAAAGAGTAGACATGGACATTTTTAAAAATAAAACAAAACAACCTGTGTTTCTTCTGTCAAGTTCATAAGATAGACTGATGTACATTGGACAGGGCTGTCTCTAGAATATAGGAAGGAAGGAAAGAAGGAAGGAAGGAAAGGAGGAAGGAAAGAAGGAAATGGGTATTTATCAAGTGTCTACTATGTTGTAGGCAGATAAATCTTTACACATTAGATTGTCACAACATTCCTAGAAGATAAATACTATCATTTCCCTATTTTTGTACTTGAGGGAACTAAGGCAGACAAAGGTTAAATGACTTGCCCAGGGCAACAGAGGTAGTAAGAGTCTGAGGTTGAATCTGAACTTCTGTCTTCCATCTTCCAGAACTCTATCTATTGTGCCACTTGACTGCCTCCAAAATACAAGATTTGGGGGTGATCCCTGAGGTCCTGTCCTTTTAGGGATTCTGGATGGCTGTAGGGACCAACCCACTTATTATTACACTGGCCTGGAATATTCTTTCAGAATTCCCTTGTTGAGTTGAAATGGATAAATAAAAAAGATGGCATAATGTCAGGTGGTGTTAAAGAAGAAAATCGGATATAATTAGCATATGTTCACCCCTTTACCTCCTTCTAATACTACATAGTTCATCAAGCACCAGTTCTGGAGGCAGAAAGAATTCCTGAGTTCAAATTCAGCCTCAGATATTTCCTTGCTGTGTGATCCCAGGCAAATTAACCCTGATTTTCTTAGTTTCGTCATCTGTAAAATGAGCTGGAAAAGAAAATGGCAAACCACTATAGTATCTCTGTTAAGAAAACTCAAAATGGGGTCATCGAGAGTCAAACATGACTGAAAATGACTGAATAACAATATTTCCAATGCCAAACTGAAGCTGGCTCCCAGCAAATGTTTCCCTCTTTCCCACTCTCATGCTCTCCCTTCACATTGTATGCTACCCTACTGGGACTTCATCCCCTTTTCTTGCTTCATTTTCTGTTCAATACTTCAACTTATTTAAATTAAAAGACTCGATTCATTTAGACACTGTTCTCACCACTGAAAGCACACAGATAGAAGTAATTCTAACCCTGCCTTCAAGGAGCTTATAATCTAGTAAACTTCTACTTTGAGTGGCAATGATTACTCTCTGGGCTTCATTCAACCCAGGCTGATTTTCATTTAAATCAGACTTCAGACACATACAAATATTATAAGGCTGGGAGAGCTAGGCAGCAGTGGGATTTGATCTGAGCTCTGATTCCTGGCTACTATTCATCAAAAGATGTTGGAAAGTAGGAGGTAGAGTCAAGAGAGTGAAAAGGCAGTGACTCACCAGAGTAATCCCCCACACTCTTCCAAAAACCTTTAAGTAATGCCTTAAACAATTCCTAGAGCAACAGAGCCCCCAAAAGGCCTGGGTGAAGTAATTTTCTAGCCAAAGACAACTTAGAAGGTTTGCAGGAAAGGTTTGTCACACCTGGATAAGAATGGAGTGCAGTCTAGTGCAGACTGTGCCAGCACAGCCCCAGCCCCAGCAGGCCAGGAGCAATCCTTGAGAGCCACTGAATCAGCAGTGGCAGCAATGCTTCTGGACCACGTGGCCCACAGACAGTAAGGGGCTCAAACAACTGGTCAGAAAGAGATTACAAGGATCTCTTTGCTAGTACTGAGGCAGGACTCCATTGCTTTGCCCATATTCAGATCTGGGTTGCAGTCCTGGGCAAGGAAGAGAACCAACACACTAGAGTCTATGGGCACAGGGGAGCAGGGACCCTCGTCACTCTTCCAGGGTAGAAAACAGTGTTTGTGCTCGCTCACAGGCTGGAGCACAGGCCAGGAGAGGAGAAAACACACCTTTCCTCAGATCATACCACCTTGGAGAACCAAAAACTTACAGGCCCTTAGAAGTGTCTCTGAAAACAGTTGCACAAAACCCCTGAAGCTTGGGACAGTGCACCCCCCCACTCTGGAACACTTTAACAAAGAGTTGAAAGTCAAGAAATAGGTTTGGAAAATAGGCAAATATCAGAAAAAATTTCTGACCATAGAAAGTTACTATGGTGACGAGGAGGATCAAAACATGCACTCAGGAGGTAACCAAGTCAAAGCTCCAACATCCAAAGCCTCCCAGAATTGGTCTTAGGTCACAGAATATCTCAAAAAAGATTTTGAAAATCAAGTAAGAGAAATACAGGGAAAATTGGGAGGAGAAATAAGAATGATGCAAGAAAATCATGAAAAGGAAGTCAACAGCTTGGTAAAGGAGAAACAAAAAAAAAGTACTGAAGAAAATAACACTTTCAAAAACAGACTAGGACAAATGGTAAAAGAAATATAAAAAGCCAACAAGGAGAAGAATGCCTTGAAAAGTAAAATTAGGCAAATGAAAAAGGAGGTACAAAAGCTCATGGAAGAAAATAATTCCTTAAAAATTAGAATGGAACAAATGGAAGCTAATGAATTAACAAGAAATCAAGAAACAATAAAATAAAACCAAAAGAATGAAAAAATAGAAGACAATGTGAAATATCTCATTGGAAAAAACAGTTGACATGGAAAATTGATCCAAGGGAGATAGTTTAAGAATTATTGAATTATCTGAAAGTCATGATAAAAAAAAGAGTCGATATCATGTTTCAAGTAATTATCAAGGAAAGCTGCCCCAACATTCTAGAATCAGAGGGTAAAATGGAAATTGAAAGAATTCACTGATTCCCCTCCTGGAAGAGATCCCAAAATGAAATATTTTAGGAATATTACAGCCAAATTCCAGAGGTCAAGAAGAAAATATTCCAAGCAGTCAGAAAGAAACAATTTAAGTATCATGGAGCCACAGTCAGGATCACACAAGATTTAGCAGCTTCTACATTAAAGGATCAGGAGGTTTGAAATATGATATTCAGAGGGCAAAGGAGCTAGGATCACAACTAAGAATCAGCTACCCAGCAAAACTGAGTATAATCCTTCAGGGGGAAAAATGAGTATTGTGTGTTAGAGGACTGTCAAGGTCCAGAGCTGAACAGAAAATATGACTTTTAGATACAAGACTCAAGAGAAACATAAAAAGGTAAACAGGAAAGGGAAATCATAAGAGACTTAATAAGGTTAAACTGTTTATATTCCTACATGGGAAAATGATATTTGTAATTCATTAGAACTTTACCATTATTAGGGCAGTTAGAAGGAGTAAAAATAGACAGAGGGCCCAGGTATGAGTTGAATACGAAGGGATGATATCTAAAAATAATAAAATTATTGGAAGAGAGAGGAATGTACTAGGGGAAAAAGGAAAGGTAAAGATAGAATGGGGTAAATTATCTAACATAAAAGAGTGAAGAAAAAGCTTTTACAGTGGAGGAGAAGAGGTGGGAAATGAAGGGGAGTGAGTGAACCTTACTCTTTTTAGAATTGGCTCAAAGAGGGAATAACACACTCAGTTGGGTATAGAAACCTATCTTATCCTGCAGGAAAGTAGAAGGAATAAGAGGAGAGCTAGAAGGGAGGGCATATTAATCAGAAACAAGACATGTTTGAGAAGGGACAAGGTAAAAAGAGAGACAGAATAGTATAAATGGGGTGAGGGGAAATAGGAAATAGCAATAGTAAATGTGAAAAAAGTTTTGAGGCAAGTTTCTCTGATAAAGGCCTGATTTCTCAACCACAGAGAGAAGTGAATCAAATTTATAAATATAAGAGCCATTCCCTAAATGGTAAATGATCAAAAGACATGAACAGTTTTCTGATGAAGTAATCAAAGCTATCTATAAGCATATGAAAAATATTCTAAATCACTATGGATTGGAGAAATGCAAATTAAAGAAATTCTGAAGTACTACCTCATACCCATTAGATTGGCTAATAGGATAGAAAAGTAAAATAACAAATGTTGGAGAGGATGTGGGAAAAAATGAGACTTTAATGCACTATTGGCAGTGTTGTGAAGTAATTCAACCATTCTGTAGCATAATTTGGAATTGTGCCCAAAAGCTATGAAACCCTGTATACCCTTTGACCTAACAATAACATGACTACATCTACATCCAAAAAGAGATAAAAAAAACAAAAAAGGAGGGGAGGAGCCAAGATGGCGGAGTAGAAAGACTCACATATGCTAGCTCTGAACACACAGGCCATATATTTTCTGTAAAAAGAACTCCCCACAAATTCTGGATCAGCACAAGCTGCACAGAAACGCAAGGGAGGAGATTTCCGTCCCAGAGAGCCCTGAAAAACTGACCCCAAATGTCTGTCGCGCTCTGGACTTGGAGCCCACCCCTGCGCTGCCCTGGTGGCACAGCCCCAGAGGAGCAGATCCAAGCAGGCTTCAGGGAAGGAACCTCCAGCGGCCGCAAAGGTCCCTCCACCTGTAGGAGCTACAGGTCAGTGAGAGAGACTTCTGGGCTGGCCGAGAGGGGACTGGGGTGTCTCCGTGACTCGGGCCCCCTTGGGAGGCAGCAGCAGAGGCAGCAGCAGAGGGGGCCCGGGACTCCCCAAGCAGGCAGGAGCTCAGGGCCATTGCCAAAGTTCTCTGCATAAAGCCCCTGAGGGAACTGAGGCTGGGAGGCAGCCCTGCCCCCACCCAAGCACCAGAACTTAAGCTCACATTGAATAGCAGCTGTGCCCACCACTGAAAGCCCTGAGGCTGGGGAACAGCATTTGAATCTCAGACCCCAAGCACTAGCTGGGCAGATCTAGGTGGGGGTGGAGAGGAATCTCAGAAGTCAAGTAACTGGCTGGAAAAATGCCCAGAAAAGGGAAAAAAAATAAGACCATAGAAGGGTACTTTCTTGGGGAACTGATGTTCTTGCCTTTCATTTCTGATGACGAGGAACAATGCTTACCATCAGGGAAAGACGTGGAGAGCGGGGCCTCTGTATCCCAGACATCCCCGGGGGATGTCTGGTGGGCTCAGGCCATGGAAGAGCTCAAAAAGGATTTTGAAAATCAAGTTAGACAGGTGGAGGAAAAACTGAGAAGAGAAACGAGAGAGATGCAAGAAAAGCATGAAAAACAGGTCAATAACTTGCTAAAGGAGACCAAAAAAATGCTGAAGAAAATACGACCTTGAAAAATAGGCTAACTCAATGGCAAAAGAGGTTCAAAAAGCCAACGAGGAGAAGAATGCTTTCAAAAGCAGAATTAGCCAAATGGAAAAAGAGGTTCAAAAGCTCACTGAAGAGAATAGTTCTCTCAAAATTAGAATGGAACAGATGGAGGCTAATGGCTTTCTGAGAAACCAAGAAATCACCAAACAAAATCAAAAGAACGAAAAAATGGAAGAGAATGTGAAATATCTCATGGGAAAAACAACTGACCTGGAAAATAGATCCAGGAGAGACAATTTAAAAATTATGGGACTACCTGAAAGTCATGATCAAAAAAAGAGCCTAGACATCATCTTCCATGAAATTATCAAGGAAAACTGCCCTGATATTCTAGAGCCAGAGGGCAAAATAAATATTGAAGGAATCCATCCATCACCACCTGAAAGAGATCCAAAAAGAGAAACTCCTAGGAACATTGTGGCCAAATTCCAGAATTCCCAAGTCAAGGAGAAAATATTGCAAGCAGCTAGAAAGAAATAATTCCAGTATTGTGGAAATGCAATCAGGATAACACAAGTTCTAGCAGCTTCTACATTAAGGGATCAAAGGGCATGGAATAGGATACTCCAGAAGTCAAAGAAACTAGGACTAAAACCAAGAATCACCTACCCAGCAAAACTGGGTATAATACGTCAGGGGAAAATATGGTCTTTCAATGAAACAGAGGACTTTCAAGTATTCTTGATGAAAAGACCAGAGCTGAAAAGAAAATCTGATTTTCAAACACAAGAATGAGAAGAAGCATGAAAAAGTAAACAGTAAAGAGAAGTCATAAGGGACTTACCAAAGGTGAACTGTTTACATTCCTATGTGGAAAGACAATATTTGTAACTCTTAAACTTTTCAGTATCTGGGTAGTTGGTGGGACCACACACACACACACACGCACATACACACACACACACACGTACACACGTGCATGCACACACATACAGAGACAGAGGGCACAGAGTGAATTGAATAGGATGGGACCATAAAGAAATTAAGGTAAGTGGTGAGAGAGAAATGTAGTGGGAGGAGAGAGGGTGAAATGGAATGGGATAAATTATCTCTCATTCAGGAGGCAAGCAGGAGACTTTTTAGTGGAGGGAAAAAGAGAAGAGCTGAGAAAAAAACATGAAGTTTACCCTCATCACATTCGACTAAAGGAAGGAATAAAATACACACTCATTTTGGTATGAAAACCTATCTTACAATACAGGAAAGTGGGGGAGAAGGAGATAAGCAGGGTGGGGGGGATGATGGAAGGGAGGGCAATGGGAGGAGGGAGCAATTTGAAGTCAACACTCTTGGGGAGGGACAGGATCAAAAGACAGAATAGAAACAATGAGGGGCAGGATAGGATGGAGGGAAATACAGTTAGTCTTACACAACATGACTATTATCGAAATCATTTGCAAAACTACACATATATGGCCTATATTGAATTGCCTGCCTTCCCAAATGGAATGGGTGGGGAGGGAGCGATGGGGAGAATTTGGAACTTAAAGTTTTAGGAGCATCTGTTTAATATTGTTCTTGCTACTAGGAAATAAGAAATACAGTCAATGGGGAATAGAAAGTCATCTGGCCCTACAGGACAAAAGAGAAGATAGGGACAAGAGAAGGGAGGGAGGATAGAAGAGAGGGCAGATTGGTGATAGGGAAAATTAGAATGCTCGGTGTATTGGGGTGGGGGAAGGGGACAAATGGGGAGAAAATTTGGAACCCAAAATTTTGTGAAAATCAATGTAAAAAGTTAAATAGATAAATGTAATAAAAAAAAACCAAAAAAGGAAAAGGACTTATATGTACAAAAATATTTATAGCAGTTCTTTTCTGGGAGCAAAGAATTGGAAGTTAAGTGGATGTCCATCAATTAGGAATGGCTGAACAAATTGTGGTATGTAATTGTGATGAAATACTACTGTGCTATAAGAAATGACAAGCAGGATGGTTTCAGAAAAACCTGGAAAGAAAATGAACTGATGCAAAGTGAAATGCACTATGTGCAAAGCAATAGCAATATTATAAGTTGACTAGCTGTGAATGACTTAACTATTCTCAGCAATACAATGATTCAAGGCAGCTCTGAAGGACTTAGGATGAAAAATGCCTCCATCCCCAGAGAAAGAACTGATAGTGTTTGAATACAGATTGACACTTTTGAATACAGAAGTTTCTGAATATGTATTAAATACTTATTTTACTTTATTTTTCTTGAGATTTTTTTTGGTTTATACTTTCACAACAAGACTAACATGGGAATGTTTTGTATGACTACACATATATAACCTATATCCAATTGTTTGCTTTCTTTGAGGGGGGAGGAAGGAAGAAAATTTGGAACTCAAAGTTTTAAAACGGAACGCTAAAAATTGTCTTTACATGTAATTGGAAACTATAAAATACTAAATACAGTTTTTAAAAAGATGTTGGAAAATAATGGTCTGCACTTATATAACATTTTACTAAACTTTTCTCACAATAATCTCATGGAGAAGTGAAGCACATGTCATCATTTCAATTATATAGTGGGAGAAACTGAGGCTCAGAGAAAGTGTAAATAATTCAAGGTCCCAAAGCTACTAAGCAGTAAATCTGGAATTTGTATTCTGGTTTTTTGGTTACTAACCCAAAGGTCTTTTCTATCCTGTCTAGCTGCCTCACATGTTAAGAACTAGAAGAGTAAACCTATGTAAATGATACCTGAAAATTATAATGGGTGTTTTGGGTCTTTATGGGAATGTGCATCTTGAAAGGCAATGATAAATGGTACAGAGTGCTGACTGTAGAGTCAAGAAGACCTGGACTTGATTCCTGCCTCTGACACTTATTATATGACTATAGACCAGTCACTTGACCTCTCCGAGACTCAGTTTTCTGCATCTCTGCAATGGAGATGATACTTGCAGTTTCTGGTTACATGGTTGCTGTGAGGTTTAAATGTGTTTAAATAATATACATTGGGATAGCTAGGTGGTGCAGTGGATAGAGCACCAGACCTGCAGTTAGGAGGACTCATCGTCCTGAGTTTGCATCTGGCCTTAGGCACAGCTGTGTGACCCTGGGCAAGTCACTTAACCCTGTTGGCCTCAGTTCCCTTTCCTATAAAATGAAGTGTAGAAGGAAGTGGCTAACCACACCACTATCTTTGCCAAGAAAACCCCAAATAGGGTCATGAAGAATCTGGAATGACCTAGCAACAACAATAAATAATTTAACATTAAATATATTTGTATTAATATACAAGTACAAGATGACATACTTAAAATGTTTTGTTGTTCCATTGTGCCCGACTGTGACTCAATTTTGGGGTTTTCTTGGCAAAGATACTAGAGTGGTTTGCCATTTCTTCTCCTGTCTCATTTTTTTTGATAAGAAACTGAGGCAAACGGGTAAAGTAACTTGCCCAGGGTCACATAGCTAGTAAATGTCTTGGACAAGATTTGGACATAGAAAGATGAGGCTTCCTGACTCCAGGCCCACCCACCACTCTATGCACTGTGCCACTTGGTCACCTCTTAAATGTTAGGTATCTGTTCACAATGAATAATCATGGTTACCGGGTCACAGGATCATAGATTGGAGGGGACCTTCCAGGTTATGTAGGTCAGGGGTTCTTAACCTTTTGTGTGTGTGTGCCATGGTCCCCTTGGGCAATCTGGTGAAACTTAAGCACCTCTTCACTTAATAATTGTTTTAATGCATAAATAAAATATATGAGATTACAAAGGAAACTAATTATAATGTCAAAATATTTTTACAAACCCCCAGCTGGTTTAGAGCGGCCCCATCACTTTACAGAACAGGAAACTGAGGTCCAGAGAGGTTGAGTGATTCACCCAATGACTAAATGGCAGAGCCAGAATTTGAACCTAGATGCTCTGAGTTAAAAATTTAGTACTCTTGACCCTCCCTGGCACATCTCTCTATAATGGTTCCCTAAACTAACTCTATATATGTACGAATTTCTTTTCTGTTCTTAATGACATCAAAGTTTTGGGCAGCTATCCAAATATTATTTATGATTCCAAATAAATGGGAAATACTTTGCCACTTTTGGGGGGAAGTATTTGAGAAAGATAACAGCACAATCTAAGTGAAAAGTACATGATTCCCTTTAACCCATCTTCATCCTTACCCCTTTGAATTACCTCCCCAGCAACCAAATTTTTTTTTTTAATTAATTTCCAATTCAGGAACAAAACCAGCATTTTGAATGTATATGTAGACCCTATATCAGATTGCATGCTACCTTGGGGTGGGGAGGGATGGGGAGAAAATTTGGAACTCAAAATCTTACAGAAGTGAATGTTAAAAAACTAAAAATAAATTTTTTTTTGAAAATTTTGAAATTGCAAATCTACCGTGTATAATTTGTTATTCCCACCAAAAACACAGCAGAGTTCTCATGTAGATTCCTTTTTTTTTTGTTTCTCAGCAGCCAGATTCTGGCCACAGCTATTCCCCTGCCCATGAAATCCTTTGCTTCAGCTGTTGAAGCAGCACCTCTAAACTGTCAATAACTAGGAAGAAAGCCCTTAGTGCCAATGAACTCCACGAAGTGGTTTCCACAAAATCAAAAGTCATATATGACCCATTTCAATGAATGTCTCCTACCCCTTGTCTCAGAATCACCCAGGCTCTCTCCCTATGTCTGATTCACTTGGTCAGGCAAGAACTTGTAAACCATAAAAAGAAATTACTCCTAAGGGAGTGGCTTCAGGTAAAGAGTGAGTGCGGGGGATGGAAGAGAGAGATGGGCAGTGTGTCTGTCAATCCCACCTGACACAGGTGCACTTGGGAATCTGTGGTGGAATCCTTAAATCCAGAATAGTAATAACAAGAGTTAACACATATGGCGCATTAGCATGACACATGTCATCTGATTTGTTCCACACAAATCCTATAAGATGAGAACTGTTGTTATCGTCATTTTACAAATGAAGAAGCAGAATCAAAGAGAGGTTGTGATTGACCTGGGGGTCAAAGAGGCCCCAAGTGTTGGAGGAAGGATTTCCACTTACCCTTCCTCCCTCTCATCCACCATGCCACTCCACCTAAAGAATGAAAAATAAATACCAGTCACTGTCAATTACTGAACACGTTAAAGGCAGCAAATTGCTTCCCATACATTATGTTACTAGAGACTCCCAGAAACCCTGCCAGGAAAGTCTTTTATCTCCATTTTACAAATGAGAAAATGGAGGGTCAAAGATATGAAGCAACTTGCCTGGAGTCACAAAGCTGGTAAGTGGTCAGATTTCTTGACTCTCTTGCCTTCTCATCCTTACTCTGACCTCTGTAGGCACTGTCTCTCTGAGCTATTTTTGATCATGTTTAAGCATAGGGGATTTGTGAGGAAATTGCTTTGTAAACTTTCAAGCCTACTAGAAATGCAAGCAGTTAATATTAACATGCATACAGGCAGGGATTTTTCCAGTTCTGTTTTTGTCTCCTTGAGTCTTAGCAAAGTGCCTGGCCCTTGGAAGAAGCTTAATAAATGCTAACTGATTAATTATCACTTGCATAATAATCATAAAAATTAGTATGTTCACTTTGCAAAGAGATTTACATACATTTGACCCTTACAACCCTATGAAGTGGGTGATTATTATCCCCATTTTATATATAGGGAAACTGAGTCACAGAGGAGTTAAATGATTTGTTTATGGTCACACTCCTAATAAATATCAGAAACAGAATTTGAACTTAGGTCATTGCCAAAGGTTAATTCGGCATTCTTTACTTTTATTTTTTTAACTTTTGTTTTTATATCATCTTTATTTACAAATATATCTGACTCCCTGGGGAGCACCCAGCAAGACATTCTTTGAACCAAAGATTTATAAAGAAATAGGGAGAAAAAAACCAGTTCATCTAAACTAACCACATCAACTAAGTCCAAGTATTACCATGTTCCTTGCCCTGAGAAAGAAAGGAGGAAGGGAGATGCATTTTCCAGTTTCCAATTTGACCCAAACTCAGTCACAGTCTTCAGTTCTGCTTTCTTGATGTTTGCATGTACATTCTTCCTTCTGTAGATGGTTTGCCTGGTTCTGCTTATTTTGTTATATTCATGTGTCTTTCCACCCAACATTCTCTCTATTATATCACGATCCCTTATATAGCTGCACAAGGAAACGTCTAATAACCATCTTCATGAAGGAGAGCCATGGATCTCCAAAGAGTTGATTACTCACACTTTGGGAGGTGTTTCAGAATATGAATATCTTTGGAACTGAACATACTGTAATCAATCAATCAATCAAAAAAAATTCATTAAATACTTACTATGTGCCAGGCACTATGCTAAGCAGTAGGGATACAAAAAGAGGCAAAAGACAGAGAACCTCTGCTCTCAAGAACCTTACAGTCTAATACCAGAGACAACATGCAAGCAAATATATACAAAGCAAACTATTGACTAGGATAACTAGGAAATGATTAAGAGAGGGAAAACCAGAATTAAGAGGTGTTGGGGAAGGTTTCCTGTAGAAGGTGAGATTTAATTGAGAATTAAAAGAATCCAAGGAGGGTAGCAGTCAGGACAGAGGAGGAAGAGAATTCCAGACATACGGAGTAGTGAGAAAAAATGCCCAGAGCTGAAAGATGGAGTATCTTGTTTGTGAAACAACCAGTATCACTGCACTGAAGAGTACATGTCCATGAGTAAGATATAAGAAGACTGGAAAGGTAGGAGGGTATTAGGTTAAGAAGGACTTTGAATGCAAACAGAGCATTTTGTACTTGTTCCTGTAGGCAAAAGGAACTCATTGCAATTTCTTGAGTGGGGGTGGGCACAAGGTTGAATGTGTGCTTTAGGAACAGCAATTTAAGGGCTGAATGGAGAATGGACTGAAATAGGAAGAGACTTGAAGCAGGCAGCCCCACCTGCATACTATAGGAGTAATCCAGGTATGAGGAAAGGACAGTTTGCACTAGAGTGGTGACAAGATCTGAGGAGAGAAGGGAGTATATCAGACAGATGTTGCAAATGTGAAATCAACAGGCCTTAGCAACAGATTGGACACAGGTGGAAGGTCAGTAAACCAATCATGAGGAATCCAGGATGACTCCCAGGTTGAGAACTAAAGGTACTGATAAGATGGTACTGACCTCTGTGGTAATAAGAAAGAGGAGTGGGGGAGACTTCAGGGAGAAGATGATGATTTCTCCTTTGGACATATTAAGTTTAAAATGTCTATTGGTCATCTAGTTTGAGATGTCAGAAAGGCAGTTGGAGGTTCAAGATTGGAGGTCAGCAGAGAGGTTAGAGCAGGGTAAGTAAATTTGAGAATCATCAGCATGAGATTCATCACGGTAATTAAATCGATGGGAGCTGATGAGACCACCAAATGAAGCAGTACATAGAGGGAGAAGAGAGGAGGGTCCAGGACAGAGTCCTGAGGGTCACTTATGGGTAGAAGGCATAGAGAAGGATCCAGAAAAGGATCCAGAAAAGAAGTCAGAGAGCAAGAAGGAGAACCAGGAGAGAGTGGCATCCCACAAACCTAGAAACAGGAGAAGAGAATGTCAAGGAGAGTGATCAGCAGTATCAAAGACTGCAGAGAAGTCAAGGACAGTGAGGACTGAGAAAAGGCCACTAGACGTGGCCACTGAGAGACCATTAGTAACTTTGGAGTGATCAGTTTGGGTGGGATGATGAGTCAGATGCCAGATGGCAAGGAGTTAAAAAGAGAATGAGAGGAGAGAAGGACACACCTGTTGTAGATGGCCCTTTTGAGGAGTTTAGCTACAAGTGACAGAAGAGATACAGGATGATGGTTAGTGGGGACTGAAGATTTGAGTGAGGGTGTTTTCAGGGTCTAGGGAGCCATAGGTATGTTTGCAGGCAGTAGGACAAGAGTCAGTAGACAGGAAGAAATGGAAAATATGTGAAAGAATTGGAATAACAAAGGGGGCAGTGTGTTGGAGGGGAAGGGATGGAATGAGATCTCTTAAACAAGTCAAAGGGTAGCTTCCATAAAGAGTAAGCCCGCTTCAGCATCCGAGACAGAGGCGAAGGAGGAGAGAGTGGTAGGAGGCAGCTGAGTGATAGGATATGAGGAAGAGGAGACAAGACTAATGAGCTGGAAACTAGACTTTCCACTTCTGTCCTATTGGGCGATGCTCCTTATTCTCACTTTGGGCTGCGAATGAGCGGAATGGGGACGCAATGGAAGAAAGCAAGGCATAACTGTTTTCTTTGTCAATTTGCAGGTTCCAATCTTCTGCAGACAAGGAGGACTCTATTTGGGGGTTAAAAAGCTCCTATTTTTGTTCTCCCACTAGTCTGAAAAATATCCTGTTTACGTACACAAAGTACATAGTGTACATAATAGGTCATAGTGTACATAAGACTTGAAAATGACATTAACCCTGAAAAATTCCTTTGATAATGAAGAATTGCCTCTGTTTGGGTAGGTTCAGTCAAGATATTAAAGGAAATAATGCAGTAATAGATCTCCTAGTGACTTACTTATCTCTAGCATTAATAACCATACGGGAAAAGGTTAGAATGTTGGATAAAGCCCATATTTGTTACTTGAAAGTAAACATTTTTTTTAAATGTCTCCCACAAATTGACCACAGAATTCTTAAAGAGTTATTACAGATGCTAAGTAAATTTGCTCCTTCAAAGGACTGCCATAGATTTTTGCCTCAAACTTTCAGCATTTTTTAAAAAGATAATAGCCCTGCAGAAGCCCCCAAAATTATAACATAGCCCCCAAAATGAATACTACCTATAATCCATGGGCAGGTCATGTGATCTTATCAGCTGATCATGTAATGATGAATATATTTGATGCTAATTAAAGCACACACCACATGTCATTGGTTTCTGCCAGCAATCTAAATATGCCCACATATACTAGGTACCATTTGAAACGACTCAGTGAAATGTGTTTATGCTTATCATGTTTAGAACGTTAAGTTTAGTTGCTATTTACATCACAGACAAAGATATATGATGTGTCAGTATCAATCAACCACCCAGTTGACCCATCTAGAAACTGGAACCCAGAGAGAATACATGATTTCCCTGAAGTTACATAACTAGTACATGATAGAACAGGGATGAGAGCTGGATTGCTAGTCTATGGCGATAACACAATTGAGCACCATGGTGGTCAACCTTGCTTGGCCATGTACCGATCTCTACGTCCCAGGATTAGGTCATCATGGATCTCAGAGCCCTCTATAGTGTGTCATGATACAATGATCGGCCCTCACAGCTTTGGGGTATTCCAGCCTACGCACTGCCACTTCAGCTGGTCACTGCTACTTCTAGAGACTTCCAAGGTACCTGTTGTGAGTGCCCTGACTGCCCTGCTTGGTTTCAAACTGGCTTACTAGGGTTCAAATAGTGACTTCCAGTTCTCAGGAAAAGGTCACTCTCACAGCCTTGCTGCATCTTGCTGTCTTAACATGTTTCTGACTCATCTCTGATTTTTCTGGAAGGCTTTACTAGCTTGTTTGTCTGCATTGGTGCTGGCTTTACTCATGGGTCCCAGAACTTCAAGCTAAGTTTTTGGTATAGTTCTGGGGTGGAAGAAATCACTGTAATTTTCCATTGGATTTCTTTTTTAAAAAACAATTCTTACAAAAGAATATTTACTTCAAAGATATAGCAAGACTTAAACTCATGAACATTCCTCCCCAATCCCTGTGAAGCATAATCCCCCCCCACCCATAACACTTCCGAGAAAAGGAGGGTGGGGATTAGGTTTATAGTTGAGTTTAGCTCCTACATAGCATCAACCCCACCTAGTTCCAAAACCAAAGCCATGCCCCAGGTTTACATTTTGGCCTCCTGACGTCTCAACGTTTCCTGGAAATATCCAACCTGGAATCCTGAGCTGCACTCAAGTTTTTGAGTCCAGGATTCCACTTCCTGAACTAAGTTGAAAAAGACAAATTAGAAGGACCAAAACTCTGGACCCATTTCTTTAGTCTTAGTTTTGGCCTAATTATTTTCAAAGTTCTGAAAGTTGTATGATGGCTGAGGAGAAGTTTTAATCATTTAACTTTTCTTTGCTTCAATTTTCTCACCGATAAATGAGTGGGCAGATTAGGTGACTTCTAATATTCTTTGCACATCTAAAAGACAACTGTCCTAAATTTGACATATTAATCCATCAATAAACATTTATTAAGTGCCTACTATGTGCCAGGAACAGGGCTGGGTGCTGAGGATACAAAGGCAAAAACAGATCAATCGTTGCCCTCAAGGAACTTAGCTTCTACTGAGAAACATAGCAAGTACAGACACTCACTTTACAGAAGCAGACCACTCAACCTACCTCTAGTAAAATGAGTTTTCCATAATGTGAATTTGCCCTTGGATATGAAGAAGGGAAGGGGGAAGAGAGGAAGGAAGAGTCCATGGAGGAAAGGAGCAAATTCAAGGTCAAGGACACATGAGGCTAGAGACAGAGAAGTGAGAACAAGAGGAAAAACCCAGGGTGAGGGCCAGCCAGCAATGTCGGGGTGTGACTGGAACCAAGAGGAAGAACATTTGGGGGAAGGCAGACTCATGGGGGATGAACACAGACACAGATGGGAGAGGCTGAGAGACACGCAGAGCCAGGAACAGATGTGTGATACTGAGGGCCAAACACTCAGGCAGGTGAGCAGAGTAGGGTGGCTGTCTCCTCTTTCAGCCAGAGGTCTCAAGCCAAGCCCCCAATCTCACAGTGGTGATGGTGCAGTCTCTGGACTAGGAAGGGTTTTGTTTTAGGGTTTTTTTTGGGGGGGAGGCCAAAGAGAACCAAGGGTCAGGAGCAATAAGAGAGAGCACAATACAAGAAAATTAACATAGGCGCTTTTTATGAAATGCTTATTTTTTTCAGAATTCTTTACATAAAATCAAATTTATCAAGTTCCAGATATCAGGAACAGAGGAAACTCTGAGTCATTTTCCTCCAACAGGCAGGTCCTTTCCCCCTCAAGGTTGTCTTGGCCATGCCTCTATGGGCATGGCAAAAGATGGTTAATATTCCTTTTCAGATTGGGTCATATCTGTTGTCCTGAAACTTAAATACAAACACATAATTAAAGGTTATGTAGTAGAAAGAGCACTAGATTTAAAGTCAGAAGGTCTTGATACAATTCTCAGTTTTCTTCCTTATTATATAGGTAACCTTTGAATTTTATCTTTCTCTTCTATAAAATGGATGCACTGCACAAAATTGAAATTCATAAACCATTTTTTTTTGTCATACACCCCTTCACAAATCTTGTAGTCTCTGGAATAACACTGTTAAATGCATAAAATGAAATACATAGGGTTAAAAAAAAATTAAGTTAGTGAAGAGAAACTAAATATGTAATTTTTTTCCTATCCAAGTTCACAACCCTCCTGGAAACTATCCACAGCCTTTTGAAAGTTCTTAATCTGGCAAGTGGATGAAGTGCTGGACTTAGAATCAGGAATACAACCTCAGCCACTTACTAACTGGGTGACATTGGGCAAGTCACATAACTTCTGTCTGCTTCAGTTTTCTCAATGTAAAATGGGAATAATATTAGCATCTATCTCCTGGTGTTTTTATGAAGACCAGCTGAGACATCTGTAAACAGATTAGGGCCTGGCACATCATGGGCATTATATACATGTGAGTTACTATTATCCTAGCACCCTCAGACTAAATGATCCCTAAAATCTCTTTCAGGTCAAAATTCTATGATCCTATGTTTAAATAAAATTTTAGTGCTGACCTTCCACATCAGCATTAAAGAAGAAGAATATATGCAGGTTTGATTCAATTCCACAAGCATTTATTAAGCACCTACTATGTGCAGAGCACCATCCTAGATTCTGGGGAGACACTAAAATAAATAAGGCAGTGATTTACTTGTATGGAGCTTACAGATTAGAGGAGGACAGGACACATATATTCATGTATACACACACACACACACACATATATGTTTTTTAATCTGTTAGATAGGGGGGCAACTAGGTGGCACCGGCCTTAGAGTCAGGAGGACCTGAGTTCAAATCTGGTCTCAGACACTTGACAAATGCTGGCTGTGTGACCTTGGGGAAGTCACTTAACTCTAATTGCCTTGCCTTCCCCTCTCAAAAAAAAGTAGAAATTTCCTCCTTTGGAAAAAAAACCTATTAGACTGAAGACAGAAATGACCATTTCTCTGAGGAGATCAGGAAGATTTCAGTAAGGATAGGACATTTTAGGAGGTTGGGTAGTATTTCAGCTAGGAGAGTTGGGAAGGAAAGCATTTCAGATGATAAGCGTCAAATCCTTGGAACACTGTAAATTCATTTAGCCTTGAGTTTTGTGCTTATTAGTTGAAAATAAAATTCTATGGATGCTTCATATGTAATGGGATTACTTGTGGATGAGAAAGTCCAGAGATGCTTGGGAGGGATTTGTCTTCCTTTTGTGAAATCAAGCCCAATGTCCTCATGCTTAATTAAGAATTTGCCCTTTCAAATGTAGTTTGCTTAGCTGATATGCTCTCATCCCAGGTCTGTTCCTTTCAGGGTTAAAGGAGCTAGAGACAGAAGGGACTTTACAGGGTGTTGTAGTGAATGATTGAAAAAAATGAATGAAAAAGCATTTATAAAGCACCTACTATGTGCCAAGTATTGTGCTAAGAGTTGGGAATACAGATATAAAAGTAAAGACAGTCTCTGGATCTCAAGTCATTTTTCATTTTAATAAGGGAACAACATACACAGTGGACAGGAAGGGGTGTGTTGGTTTGGAAAGTTACAGGGATAGTCGTTAGGGCTGTATCAGAGTAGGGCACCATCCAGCCAGAAACAAAGGCAGAGTTGATGTGGTCATGTGTTCTGGAAAAACTGGCAGGGGGCAGCCAGCTGTAGAGTAAGGCAAACCATGGCCAGAAAGGCCAAATCCAACCTGTTTTTTGTCTAGTCCAAGTTAAAAGTGATTTTTACATTTTAAAATAATATTTCATGGCATTTTAAAATAAAAGGGGATATTAACTCAGCAGTACAAAAATAGATGGCAAACAGGATTTGACCCGTAAGGGAATGGTAATTTGTAGGGCTTAGTCCTTTGCTGATCTACCCAGTGTCACTTTCCTGCCCACACTGCTTCCCTTGGTCTGGCACCCCATTCTTTCTGCTTGGTCCTTTTCTGTACCCCATCCCCCTTATTTTGAATTTTCTACACCTTGGAACTTTCATGTTTGTATGGTCACTCTTGAGCCCCCACCAGTATACTCCCAATTATTAGCTAAAGCTAATTAGCTTTTAGAAAGGATATTTACCAAGCAAGAAGGAAAAGGATAGTTGTTATAGAAACACTTCCACAAACTAAAGGAATACTCTTCCCTTGTACTCATAGCACCCCTGAGCAGAGTAAGCTGAATTTCATACACATGACCACAGAGCGTACTCACATTTCCTGTTTACTGAAAGTTCTTTTATTCCTTTGAAGAGTCCTCATGAAATTTCCCCTTCTGGAAGAATTGCTCTGAGGCATGAAGTAAAGATAGACCCAAGAGTCCCACTTGTTAAAAAGGTGAGAGGTTGTTGTAATGATACATGATATGTAACGAACAGCCTCTCTCTTGCTACACCATTAAGGACTCTTTATGCCATTACCTAAGGGATCCAAGTCTTTCTACTAATATCCATAATCAGGTCGTTTCTATTACTGGTCCATTTTGGAGATATCCGTCTTAGCCCCTGTGTGCATATATGTGTATGCACATAACTGTGAGAGGCAGAGAATTTGTTTCTCTTCTAATTTTTGTAGTATGATCTTTAAGATTATCTGTTTAGAATGTATTGTGGAATGTGGTATAAAGTGTTGGCCTAAGCCCAATTTCTGCCAGACTACTTGCCAGTTTTTCCTGCAGGTTTTATCAAATAAGGAGTTTTGTCCTAGGTAATTTACATTTTCCATTTTATCAGAACCTGGATTATTGAGGCATGTTGTCTCTGAATCTCCCATGACTGGAATGTGGTCCTTCCTCACCTCTGCTTCTAGAAGTCCCTGTCCTTCATCTAGGCACAGCTAAGATGCCACCTCCTATATAAGACCTGGCTTAATCCTCTCAGGTATTTGTGCTCTAAAGATTACCTTTCACTTTGTACTCACCATTATAGATGTTGCATCCTGCTTCTCCCTCCTCCTCATTCCCCAAAACACCCAGAATGTAATATTTTCCTAATCAATGGATTGAACGGGAGAAGTGATTCATTTTTGTGTTTGTGCACTTAGAATACAGCCTGGCAAATAGTACATGCTTACTCCATTTTTGTTGAATTAAAGACAGAATCCTGACTTAGGTCATCACTACCACCTTAATTTTTTTCCATCAGATCTTAAAGCAAAGTAAAAAGCTGGATTTGTGTAATTTTTCCACATTTATTCTAAATCAGCTCACTTGACTGATTGATGGAAATGTTCATTCATTTGTATTTTTTCCATTAATGAATTAGTTGCAAGAGTATTTATCATACCTTTGTCATTTCAATCCCTTTTTCTTTCAGCATTTTTTGGGTCTCCTTTAGCAAGTTGTTGACTCACTTTTTATGATTTTCTTGCATCTCTCTCATTTTTTCCCCCAATTTTTCCTCCACTTCTCTTACTTGATTTTCAAAATCCTTTTTGAGCTATTCCATGGCCTGAGCCCATTGAATATTTATTTTGGATGTTTGGGATACAGAAGTCTTGACTTTTATGTCTTTCCCTGATGATAAACATTATTCTTCCTCATCCGAAAAGATGGGAGAAGATATCTGTTCACCAAGAAAGTAACCTTTTATAGTCTTATTTTTTTCCCTTTTTTGGACATTTTCCCAACCAGTTACTTGACTTTTGGGTCCTTTGTCAAGAGAAGGGTATACTTTGGGGATCTGTAAGATCTCAGTTACTTCAAAGTGGCACAATCAAGTGTGTACACTGATCTGGGAGCAAGAAGAAACTTTTGCACCCAGAATGTGTGTAGAGTTTCCTCTCCACAGCTACCTGGCCTCCAGTTTCACCAAGCCAGCACTAGGGGCTGAGATTCAGATAAGCTGCTCAATTCTCCCAGGGTCTTTCAGTGGGGGCAGGGCCACCATTCAGTGTGAGATAAAGATCAGCTGCTCTAATCCCCCAGAAGCATTAGGTGGGGGCAGGGCTACTACACAGGGCTGAGGTAAGAATCAGCTGCTCAGTTCCCCTAGGAGTTTTATGGTCCAACAATGGATATAGGCTGCTGTGGGAGCTGCTGCTGCTAGATGCTACCTCTGCTGCCACCTGAGGCTCAAGCTATGGGAAGACCCCCCCATTCCCCTCTCAACTAGCTGAAAAAACCCTCTCACTGACCTTTGGTGCCTGTGGGTTGAGGGATCTGCAAACCTTGGCTACTGCCTCTGGGGATTCTGCCCAAGGCCTACTTGTGTCCTCCTCCCAGTACCTTGAGGTGTGACAAAAGCTGGACTGGGCTCCGCTCCACATCCCGTGCAACAGGCCTTTCCTGCTGGCCTTTCAGGTCAACCTGGGCTGGAAATCTCCTCCACTCCATTGTTCTGTGGCTTCTGCTCCTCTAGAAATTGTTGAGAGTCTTTCTTTACAAGTATTTTATGGGCTGTGGGGGAAGAGCCAGTGTATGTGCATCTTTCTACTCTGCTACCTTGGCTCCATCCCCTTCCCAATCCCTTTTCCCAAATGAAAGTTGTGCACTTTGCAAAATTTCATCACCATGACATGTATATACATATATACACATCAATCATTTTTTTTTTCTGGACAAGACATAGTTTTAAAACCAAATGTTGTATCCCTGTCAAAGAGATCTTTTTGACAGGACTTGTGATTATACTGAAGTAGGAAACTTCTTGTGAGAAAAATCCTATGACCAATGGGGATCAGCAACCGTCCTGCAATTTATAGTTTTGAGTTGCCTTGAACACAGAGAAGTTCATTGATTTGACCAAGGCCACCCGGCCATTATATAACAAAGTAAGAACTCTAATCTAGGTCTGCCAGAGTTCCAGGATAAGTCTCCATCCACTACAGCATGATGTGTCTCTGGAGAGAGTTACTGTTACAAAAGTAGTTACTACTGCTTCCTTTTAAAAAAGCTAAATTACAGCAGGAAGAGGATGATTTATTTTGTTTTATTTTTGTCAATAGTATTACCTCCTTGTAAATTGAATGTGAATTAATATATTTTGAAATTACTGTTCTAAAAAAAATAGAAATGACCAATGCCCAGAAAAATATTTTCTATCTGTGTTTTCAGTTGAATCTTTACACATCTCCATAACACTGTTATTTTAATGATTTATAATCTGTAGTTCTGAGGTACTAGGAAATAATACCATTCATAAACAGCTTTGGTGGCTTTGCAATGAGACAACATAATAAATTATTTATATAAAGAGCTGCTAGTCCAATTTGAAAGATACATGTTACTAACTATTGAGAGGTAAGCTCTTTATAATCTTAAAAATTTAATTTGTGAATTTCATACATCAGAGGTATGGAGACTAATATGCCCTCCTAAATAAGGAGCATATTACATTTTTTCCTCTGAAGGTAAAATATCACAAGAAGGGGAAGCAAATTGGAATTAGGTAAATCAAGTGACAAAAATTTCCATACTCTTTAAAACAGAGAACAGACTTATACCTCCAAGGAAGTCATTGATAAGAAGTCAGTCCTCAGATATGCTAAAATATTTATAACAGCACTTTTTGTGATAGTTAAGATTTGGAAACATCAATTGGCAAATGGCTAAGCAAATTGTGCTACATGAATGTAATTGGATATTACCATGCTGCAAAAAATGGTATGTGTGATGATGAAGAGAGAAGTGTGGAAAGATCTCTATGAACTGATGCGGAGTGAAGAAAGCAGAGTCAAGAAAAACTACAACAATGTAAATGGAAAAATGACATAAAAAATCAAAAGGAAATATGACAAAATTATAAAGATCAAGCAGTTCTCTAATGAAGAGATATGAGAGGAAACTCTCAACCCACCTCTTCCTGGAAGTGGGAAGTCCTAGGGTGTTACACATTACACAGGTTTTCAGACTTTTTCAATGTATCAGTCAGTTGTGATGGAGAGAGAGAGGAAGGAAGGAAGGAAGGAAGGAAGGAAGGAAGGAAGGAAGGAAGGAAGGAAGGAAGGAAGGAAGGGAGGGAGGGAGGGAGGAAGGAAGGAAGGAAGGAAGGAAGGAAGGAAGGAAGGAAGGAAGGAAGGAAGGAAGGGAGGAAGGAAAGAAGGGAGGAAGGAAGGGAGGAAAGAAGGAAGGAAGGAAGGAAGGAAGGAAGGAAGGAAGGAAGGAAGGAAGGAAGGAAGGAAGGGAGGAAGGAAAGAAGGAAGGAAGGAAGGGAGGAAGGAAGGAAGGAAAGAAGGAAGGAAGGAAGGAAGGAAGGAAGGAAGGAAGGAAGGGAGGAAGGAAGGAAGGAAGGAAGGAAGGAGGGGAAAGGAAGGGAGGAAGAAAGGAGGAAGACTTGAAACTCTGAAATACCAAAACTAGTATTTTGAATTTCAAGTGAAAGCATCCCTTCAAAAATGCTTTATTTTATTTTTCAAAGGGATACTATCAAGTTGAAATGAATTTTGAAAGTCTGAGGAATGGTGATGATGTATGAGTAAGTATAAAATACTTAAAGTCTGTCATTCCTTTATGACTACGTAATGCTAAATCACTCATTTCTATCATACAATGAAGGAAAAGACTAAATCCAAACATTAAACTGCCAACAATTTTTAGTCAATACTGTTATCTAAAACAAACATAGACCAACTAACACACACTGGCACTTGTTGAAAAATATATTGTGAAACTGTTCTGTTTGGTGAGAGAATTCAAGAGGTTTTATTGGTGGTGACTAATCCCTATTCCTGCAGATGCTAAAGCTACACACAGCCACTAAAATAGGAACATTTTTGTTTTTAAAATCTCTATTGCAGTCTATTGATGTGTGGTCTTCTACAGCTATTTTCAATGGTGTAGTCAATTTCATAGGCCCAGAAATATAAGCTATAGTCTAATACTCTTGTTGAAAAGTCATACTAGAGATGTCCACTATACCCAGGGTCCAATTATGGAGATATAGAAATGCCCTAATATGAGTACGTAGACCAGAGGTATTATGCATATGACATATGGACCACATGCAAACCACAACACTTCTAAATGTGGCCAAACTATATCCAAATGTAATTCAAAATTGTTTTAAAAATAAGGACACACTAAAACATATATAGCCTTAATGTGTAGATTTCCAAGTACATATACAGCCAGCAGGTGTCCTTATGAACAGGGGACCCTGTTTCTCTTTGAGTTTGACACTTGGGGTATGGACAATCCTAATTCTTATCCATTTAACTTCCAGAGCCTGAACTAGTCAGATGGCCAACAGTTAACAAGAATTTAATAAGTGCTTACTACGTGCAAGATGCTGTTCTAAGCTCTGGGGATACAAATACAAGCAAAAAGCAGTATAGTTCCTGCCCTCTTCTAGTGAGAGAATATAACAAAGAAAGAAAAGAAGAAAAGCAGAAGCAGGGGAGAGAGGAGGAGGAGAAGTTGCCCATGGTGGAGCACAGAGGCAAACTGCAAAGTTTGGAGCAGAGCGACAGTTAGTCTAGGGCCCTTCCTCAAAATGGAAGTTCTGAGAGAAGCTCACCAACTGGAAAAGGTTGCAGAGATGGAGGGATGTTCTAGGACGAGAAAACATGGCATGCTTTGGGACACCCATCTTGACTGGGGCTGCTGGGTGTTGGCTATTGGCAGGGGCTGACAATGCTCTGTGGGGTATGTGGGAGGAAGGAGTTGGGGGCCAGACTTCCCCTTTCCCCCACTCCTGTGGTAGCTCTTGCCTAGAATTGGTGAGCTGGAATAAGTAGCATGAGGAAAGTTTCAGGCATGAAGCACGGCATGAAGCACGAAGCCTCACAATCCTTATGGTGAAGAGCCAGAGACCTCGAGATCTGGGGCCAAGGCTGATCTGGGGAGGCCATTATGTGGGGAAGGAGACGAGCGATGAGGCAGTTGGAGTAGGGCAAGCGAGGGGGAGACCTATACCATATCTCTGGATGGTAGCTTCTGGTTTTTGCTAACTATTCTTATTTATTACTCCTATCTTAACCAATTAATCGTGTTGCTAACCTCTACAGTTTCTATACAGCAACAGCACTGACATCACTGTGAGAACCCTCTAAACTCAGCACCCTAAGGCAAGGCTCGGGTTGTTCCACCCGAATCATTGCTGTTCAGTCACATCAGTTGACTCGTCTTGACCACACTCGGGATTTTCTTGGCAAAGATACTGGAGTGGTTTGCCATTTTCTTCTCCAGCTCATTTTACTGATGAGGAAATTGAGGCCAACAGCATTAAATGACTTGCCTACAGTGTCTGAGATCAGATTTGAAATGAGGAAGATGAGTTTTCCTGACTCCAGCCTAGTGATCTATCCACAGTATCATCTAGCTGCCCCTACCACCCAAATTATACCGCCTTCTAATAAAAACAATGGAAGCATTCAACCCCTCCCCACAATACTTAAGTGGCCATAATGACCATCAAAATGGACTCTTAGTTTGAGTTATAATCAAGGAAGAAAAGGGCTAAAACTGAGAAGAAATGGTTTCATTTCAACTCCTACCTTGTGTTCAAGGAAAGCACCAGCAAGGTGGTAAGTCCACTAGCTTGTCAACTAACACAAAGTATTGGCTACCTTTGGTCTGCAGCAGAATGCTCCATTACATAAGGCATCATGCCGGCAGCAAGTCATAGAAATGAAAGGTCATTAATAAAGAAAATAGATAACAGTGTTTACAGAAATAAATGAAAGCTGGGTAGAAAAATTGTTATTCCATAAGCTTCCCTTAATCATAGTCAGGACTTTTGGGTCCACAAATTAACTACACCACAATTTAGATATTAGACAAACCTCTGACCAGAGCCATAACTAGGACTGGGTGACAGGGACTTTGCCTGGTGCAAGAAAAATTTGAATGTTATTGGCAGGATTTATATTTGTTCAGAGCATCGAAACAATTATGAGATTCTCTTTCATTGTGTACCTGAATTGTGTGTACCTGAGCTGCTAGTTGCAGATTTTTCTCTAACATTAGTAAATGAATTAGCTGCCGATGCTTTAAACTATAGAAAAGGACCCTTCTGTGGGAAATTAACTTTCATCAGTCAAGGAATCACTGGAATATATTCAACAAACTGGACTTTAAAGTTCTCCTGGGCAGGGGGGTGGAGGGGAGGGGGCGGTGAGACAGCACTATTATATCTGAGGTCTAGAATTAACAAAAAACAATGGATAAACAACTTTCAGTTGTGCGTATAAATTCCAAGTAAATGGAGAATTTGGAATGAATGTTTCTTACTAGATATAAGGACCAATCCTCTCAATCCAATGCCAAAGTCTTAAAGTTACTTCTTATAAAACAAACACACCCCATCACCATGCAGCTAGGTGAGTTACCCCTTTTGAAAATAGGTTATGCTGAGTCTAATTTACACAGGGATATTTCAATAGAATGTAGACCATATTTGTGTAAGACGATGGATTTGGATCTGGGAGGGACAAGATATGAATCTATCACTCCCAGATTGAGTATTGAAAGGAACTCTAGAAGTCTAATATAATCTCATTTTATTGATGAAGAAACTGAGGCAGAGAGAAGTTAAGTAATCTGCCCAAGGATATTTAGGTAGTGAGCAGCAGAGCCAGAATTCAAACCCAGGTCATCTGACTCTAAACCTAGCCTTCTTTCCACTAAGTCATGATACCTAGAAGCCTTCTGGTCCAATCCCTTCATTTTACAGATGAGAGAATTGAGGCCAAGAGCTACAAAAACTGACTTGCCAAGATTCACCCAAAAAGTAAGGACAGAGCTAAGATATAAATCCAGGTTTTTAGATGCTAAATCCAAACTCTTTCCAATGCACTGCTTCTGTAATATAAATGTCCAGAATGTAGAGATTATCTTCACAGGGGAAATGCTAGCTGAGTATACAAGATTGTTTGCCTCCTTGTTTCTAGGATATGCTATGCACTCTCAACAGAAACCCTTGAATGGTCAGGTAAAGGCAGAAAAAAGGAAATGTTTATGACAGCCACAAATGAGTAGATGAGCAAATTAATGGTGAAAACATGAGAAGTGATTAAAAACGGGGACTGAAAACATATCTGTATACCATATCAGCCTGCTAAATAAGTGTAATGAGGTTGAACCCCATCTAGCATACATGGGGATTGGCCTGCAAGGGCCATCTTAGAGCCTGTGCTTGACATCCCCAGGCAGTTTCAGTTGGCTCACGTTAAGGACTTGGCAAATCTCTATGATAGCAACAAGATGGCAGGATGCTGCATGGATCACACAAGAGAGGGAGAGAGGTGGAGAGAGAGAGAGAGAGAGAGAGAGAGAGAGAGAGAGAGAGAGAGAGAGAGAGAGAGAGAGAGAGAGAGAGAGAGAGAGAAGAGAGAGAGAGAGAGTTCCTAGCTCTCTCTTCTTTTGAGTCCTCAGGTAGCATTATGTAACTATGGGACTTTCATGAAGGGTGGTAGATGGGTTCACCTTCTCTACCCCAGAAAAACATTGACTACTCTCACATGGGTGCTACAGCAGAGATCTGGTTAGGTAATTTGAGTCTGGGAGTCAGGATCTTTAGCCTACTTTTTCTCCTTCAGGCTTCCTTCCATGAGTATAGGTGATCAGACAGAAAAACAGAAATGGCTATGTCCAGTTTTGGAAACAACCTTATGCTTTGAAAATGTGGACATTCTTGGATTCCTCAGTTGGAGCTGGCTGTACTATAGGAGGAATTCCCTATATCTACCTCAAAGATTCTTGAGAAGGAAAATGATTGCCCACAGGAAGATGAACCCAAGTCTTGGCCTACCATGACAGAAGACCTGAACTTTGAGAGTGGCAGTGCGGAGTCAAGATGAAATATAAAATGCCCATTAAGCAGTTGTGCATCACGTTTTACTGTTTTAGGTAACAATCTCATAGGAGACTATAACAGTAGGAGCTGTCAACCTTTTTTTTATCAATGCTTATTTGTGGACCTTAGGTTTGTTAATTATTTACTTTGTGCAAAGGAAATAAATAGTTGCCCTATACCTGATCAACAAAATTAATTCTAAGATGACACTTAGGAGTTTGGTATACAGTAGGTGTTTAATAAATGTTGATTGATTAAGAGGAGAGCATCTGAGAAACAAAGCATTACCATGTGGGCACTGATTTCTTACAAATGGACTGTGATGATGAGAAATTTCTGCCTGTCCAAAGTCTTTCTTCAGGCAGATCAACAACTTTTCTGTAATTTATAATATTAAATAGCTTCCCTGGGTTGCAGAGGAAATTCTACTTCCCCTCTCACACTGCCAACGTGTCATGAGAACAGGACCTAAGCTCAGGTTTGCCTGTTTTCCTGGGCAGTGCTCTCTCCACTTTCCTTTCCATCCAAAGTTATCATTCAAATTAGTCTCCTATCTCCTCGTAAGCAATCACCGGCTAAGTCATATCACAGTTTTACAGATATGTTATGAAAGAAGCAGGGAAACTGTATGTTAGAGGGAAGGCAGGTTGACTGAATGGAACAACATTAACTTTGGCAGCAGAGAGACGTGAGTTCCAATCCCGGATGTGACCTTTGGTAATTATTTAATTCCGAGCATGTCACGCAATGACTCTAAGTCTCAGGTTCGTCATCTTAAAGTAAAAATAATAATACTTGCAAATTCACAAGGTTATAGTGACAAAAGTATTTTAAATTCAGTTCCATAAATTATTTTTGAGATGTTTTATTGAGCCCCTACTACTAGCCCTCAGGTTTACGCATATATTTTTATATTGTGTTCCCCACAAGATTGTAAACTCCTTGAGAACAGGGACTGTCTTTTGTATACACAGCACTTAACATGGTGCCTGGCACATAGTAGGGGTTTAACAAATGTTTATTGAATGATTGATTGATGTACCAGGAGCTGTGCCAAATTCTAGGAACATAAGGCCAAAACTGAAACAGGCTTACCTATTTGAGGGGTGGGGTAGGGTGAGTAACAACATGTATCCAGATATGTATGTGTGTGTGTGCGTGTGTCTGTGTATGTATATACACACACAAATATATTTAGTCAGTGAAGGTTTAGATCACTAACAGTTGGATAGATCAAGAAAGGTCTACTGTAGGAGGTGAAGAATGAGAGCATTCCTAGCATGGGTCACAGCTTGGGCAAAGGCCCAGAGGCAAGAGATGGAATGTTGTTCGTGAGCAAAAGCAAATAAGCCAGTTTGAGTGGAACAGTGTGCATTAAGGGTGGTTGCAAAGAAAGGATCTGAAAGGAGAGGCTGAAGCTGGATTATAAAGGGCTTTAAATGTTAACTATAGAAAGTTATATTTCATCCCGTAGGCAAAAAGGAGTCACTTAAGGTTCTTGACAATGGAAGCAACATGTTCAGAGTTGTATTTTGGAATATTAATTTGGTGGCTGTGTGGACTCATAAATCTTATATTCCATAGGTGTGAGTTAGAATTATCACTCTACCTTATTCCTGTGTTTATTTATGTTTTTTCAGAGTCCAACAGGTTCAATGTGAGATTTTCCTGAATTATCCACTGTATTTGCTCTCTTTGTTTCTTGGTGAAATTCCAGAAAGCAGACTCATAAAAGAGAAGAGAGAAAACCACCAGTTGACAGTTTGAGATGGATGGGCACTGAGTACCTGCTGACTTGCCAGCCTCAGGGCTTACGCAAGAAAAATAGGGTAGGTACTAACTACTAGCCTCTTGTCTTTTTTTCTGTAGGTGGGGTTATCTGATACCAAAACAACCCCTGAAGTTAGCAGAAAAAAAATTAGTCAAAGTAGTTTCATGGCCCAGGGTGTAAAATGAGGAACTCATGGATATAATAGCAGTGTTTAAATATTCGTGGAGGGCTGTCATGAAGGGGAGGGAATTGATTTGTTTTGTTTGACCCTGGAGAGCAAACTCCAATTCAGGATAGATTTCATGATAACTTTTTCACCATTTGAGCTGACTATAAGTACAAGGGACTCAAGACCTCCTTGGAGGTCTCCACACAAAGGCTAGATGCCCAATTTCAAGTGTGTGAGAGATTTCTTTTGTTTATAGCTTGCACTAGATGGCTGCTGAAATCCCTCTCAGCTCTCAGATTCTGTGAATACAAGTGAAAAAGATGGGTGATGGCCCAACATCATGGCCCTTCTTCATTTTGTCTTCCACTCCGTGCCTCCTTAGGTATCTCCAATTAAACCACAAGCTTTCCCTTAAACACTCTAAATAAAAGGGCCCATTTATTTCAGTATTTGCTGTCTCATCTAATTCTTCTGCCAAGCTTCATTAAGTCCTGGCAATAGACCACAAAAGTGATCATCTAGTCCAAAACTCTTATTTTGTAAAGAAAACTGAAACCCAGAAAGAAGAAAATGCCTTACACGACATTATTAGTAGGTGCCAAAGTCTAGACTTGAACTCCTGTCCGCTGATTGCAGAAAGAACGCTCTCTGGTGCCCACACCATGCTGCCTCTTAGAATGCCTTTCCTACTGTAGTTACCCCATGAAACAAAGGACAGTGCAGATCTTCACATACACAAGGAAAAACCTGCAGTTTCCTGAGTCTGAAATGATCCACAGCAAACATTTCTTGAGCATTTCCTAGGTGTAGGGAAGGAAACAGATCAAGTAAAGAATATCAAGGAGCTGACAAAGGGGTGAGAGTGGGGGGCTAAAAAGTGGTCTCTCCCCAAAACAAACAAGTCAAAAGGTTATTCTTGAAGTTCCTTCTTTCCTGTAGGAATTAGATGTGATCCTAAAACATAGGAGTGGAAAGAATTGTAGGTTACCCTTCATTTTGGTGATGGGGAAAATTGAGGCCCTGAGGAAGTGAAGTGACTTTCCCAGGATCACATAGGTGGTACATAGGAGCGCTGGGATCCATTCCCACCTCCTCCTAAGATCACATCCTCTGACCTTCCCACTGGACCATACTGTCTCTCACCACAGACTATCTACTTTGGTAAACTCTCCAAGGAAAAGTTGACATTTATAAAGCACTTGAAAGTTTATGAAGCACTTTATACTTATCATTTCACTAGTATCCCATACCATAAAATGTTAAAATTGCTAATAACTTTTGCTTTTGCACCATATTCATTTTTTAATGCATTGTTTCCCACTCCCTTACTCAGCAAAGTGTCTGTCTTTGTTATCAAAGATCTAAAAAGAAAGAAAAAAAATGGAGTTCATCAAGATATGACTGACAGTGTGTGCAAGACTCCACATCCATATTCCACCAAGGGGGTGTGTTTATTTTCTCAATTTTTCTCCAGTCATGTTTGATCACAGTAATCGCACAACATTCAGTTTCATTACTTTTTCTTTTTGTTTCTATTGTTGTAGTTATTGTGTATGGTGTTAAAACAGTGCCTGACACATAGTAGGAACTTCACTAATAAATGTTTATTGACAGATGGATCCCTGCTTCTGCTTACTTCTCCCTACATCAGTTCATAAAAAGTTTTCTCACAATTCTCTGAATTCTTCACACTCAGAATTCCTTGCAACGTAGTCATCTTTTACATTCCTTTACCACAATTTATTGCTCATTCTCTAAGTCTTAATTCCTAATGGGAACTTGACTGTGATTCTAGCTCTTGGCTGCCACAAAAAGTGCTACATACGTAAACTGATTACCTTTCATTTTTATTTGCTACTAGCTAATTTTCCTTATTGATTCTTATCTTAGCTTCCAAGATAATAAAAGGGTATGTTCTGAAATTTCCACATTAATAAAATTGTAACATCTGTCTTATTCATTAATAAATTTGTTCTAAGCCCCAACTAGTTGATTAAATATAATAACAGATAATTGTTAACATGTATGCAGTTCTTACTAAGTGCCAGGCATTGTGCTAAGTACTTTACAATTACTATTTCATTTGAACCTCATTACAACCCTGGGAGATAGATGCTTTCATTATCACCCATTTTACAGATGAGGACACTGAGGCAAACAGTGATTGTGTGACTTGTCCAGGATTACATGGTTAATAATTGTCTGAGGTCAAATTTGAACTCGGGTCTCACTAACTCCATATATGGCATTCTATTATTGTACCATCTACCTGCCCCTGATAATAACCTGCCTCTGTTAACAATATAATAAATAATAAAACAAAGTATGTGCGAGTTTTAGAAAAATCAAAGATTAAATATTTTAACCATCATTACAAATGCTGAATCCTTAATTCTGAAAGCAAAGTCCCATCCTTCAATTCTCTCAGAGTACCAATTAAAGTCTCTTTACAAGAATATTTTCCTGTTTCTTTAAAAGAATTCTCTTAGTAAATAACTGTCCTATTTCTATGTTCTCTTTTCAGTTTTCGTAGTTGTTTCTTCACAATGATTGTTCACCTCTGAAGTCTACTCACTGAATCCTCGCAAAAAGTAAAACTTCCCATTCTTTTTTAAAAATAAGTTTTTATTGATGTATTCTTATTTAATATTACCATAATTTCCCATGGCATTCCTTCCCTCCTCATCCCAGAAGGTCATCCCATATAACAAATAACATTTTCTGAAAACAAAAAAGAAAGAAAAGGAAGAGGGGGGAAAATCAGCATAATTAATTAATATATCCAAAAAACTGAAAATCTGTGCACTGTGAAACATTCGTGAACATCTTACATCTGCAAAGGGGTGGAATCAAGGTATCTTCTCATATCTCTTCTTTCAAGCCATACTTACCCTTATAATTCTACAACATTCACATTTTTACAATTGTTCTTTCCATTTATGTTGCTATAGTCATTGTGTACATTGTTTTCTTAGTACTGCTTATTTCTCTCTGCACTAATTCATGTAGCTCTTTCTATGCATCTCTGTATTCATTATATTCATCATTTCTTACAGCCCAGTAATATTCCATCACATTCATTTACAACAATTTGCTTTGTCATTCCTCAATCAATGGGCATCTATTTTGTTTCCAATTCTTTGCAATCACAAGAATTACTGTGTCATGAATATTTTGGTGCATAGTGAAACTTTCTTCTCATCAATTGCCTCCTTATGGAATTTTTAATAAACTACATGTTGTTCTTTGTCAAAGACTTTTTCTCCCTCTTTTGTGCTTTGGAGTGTTTTCTTTTTTAATATGATTAAATATATCATTTTCCTCATATTGAACAATCCTTGTCTTCCTAGTACAAATCCAACTTGGTCTTAATGAACAATTTCTTGGATAAATTGCTGTAGTCTAACAGGATTTTAGTTTAAATTTTATCAATAGTTATTCTATTGTGATTCTGTGCTTTATCCTTTCCTACTTGAGGCATTCAGACCATATTATCTCATACGAGGAACCTAGTATTATGTTTTCTTTCTCAATTTTTGAGAATAATATGTGTAATGTGTAGTATTGTTATCAGTTTCTCTTTCGAAATGATCAAATTCTTTTGAAACTCCATTAGGGCCAGAGATTCTTATTTGCTCTTTTTCTTTAATTTGGTTGCTCTTTTATTACCTAGTTCTTTCCTTTTCCTGAGACTAGGTTATTTAAGATCTCTGTTTGATCTTCTTTTAGTTTGGATATCTTATATATTAAGGTGTTCAGATTCTGGTTTGTTGGTATATAATTGTATAGAGTAGTTTCTAATAATTCCCTTTGTTTACATTTTGTTGTGATTTTGTTATGTTATCTTCCTATTTTGTTGGCTTAATTTTCTGTCCTTTTATTTTAATTATATTGGCTAAAAGCTTATCAATTTTATTTGCTGTTTCTAAGCGCAAGACTTTCAGTTTGCTTACAATTCTAAATTCAATTACATTTAATGTGATTTAGTCACAATTTTTAACTCTTAAAGAAACAACAATAGCAGTTACAATCTCTGTGAAGCTGCAAATTATATGACTATTACACATACAGGAGAGGCAATGTTTCACTGTGAACGGACAGCTGCCATCCAAGACAGCAGTCCCTGATTGCAGTCTAGCCATGTGATCCTGGCCGGATTACTTTATCTCTCAATACTCATAGACAACTCTCTAAAACCGTGAGCAGTAAAGCCAGGTCAGTTTGCCTTTGTAGAGGGAGTTTCCCTCTCTGGGTGTTCCCTATACTAACATAAACTCTGATCTAGATAAAAGAATGAGGTATGAGAAGTCCTTCCTAGAGATTGCTTGCAACCTATGAGTTAGAAGATGTTATCAGAGTTGTCTGAGGTTCATGAAAGTTAAGTGACTTAGTCAGTGTGATGTAGAGGAAAATATAATGGAAGTGGAGACAGAAAATCCAGGTACAAATTCCATCTCTGGAACCTTCTACATAGCCTTGAACATGTCTTTTAAACTCTTCAGATCAGTTTCCTCAACTAAAAAATGAATGGGTTTGACTATTGATGGCCTTTAAGATTCCTTCCAGCTCTAAATCTATGACATTCTGGCTCTATGATTTGTATAGGATCACATAGCTAGTAAACATCAAAGGCAGCATTTGAACCCAGATCTTTATAACTTTGAGCCCAGTTTCCAGTCACTATGCAAAATTTTCTCTGTATATGATTCTTATATAAAAAGATCATGCTCCCTCATCTCTTGTTCTCTAAGCAATGCCAGTGAACCACAAGTTTAGGCAGGTTCTACCATTTCTGGAAAGACTTCAAATTCAACCCCAGCAATTGACTGTCTCTTTTCTGAAGACAGGTCTAGCTGGCAGCGGGGGGCTTCCCATGAGCAGATTGGCCACCTGGTGATAAATTCTTTAGCTATGGAGACCAATGAAACAAAGAAAAATATGAAATGGCCTGTGAATTCTCCTTCTAATTTCCCCAGTGATGGTAACAGAACAGGCCAGAAAGGGTGGGGATGGGGTTACGTGTGATAACAGAGGTAAGAATCACATAGTTTTTGGGCTGGCTATAAAAAATCAACCTAACGGGTAGTATTCTAAGTATTAGGTTCCAGTCCAACGACTAGTGGGTTTACAACTTTTCAGAGAAACTGAATCATAGCAATCATAACATTCTTGGCATAAATGAAATCAAAAGATGTGAGCTAGCCACGTAAGAGAGATAGGAATAGCCAGTAGATCGCTCGGATGTTCCATTGGTATCTGGCCAATGTTGAGATCAAGAGAAAGACCCTTAAAATATTGGGTAGGCCTGGTAGACAGGTGTACAGGGCCAAGTACTGCGCAGGATTCCAAAGATTTGGGTGGGTTTAAGCACGCACAGACCATAAGTATCTGAGATCACAGATTCAACAAGGCTCAAGACAAAAGAACGTCCAGTCTGTTGCTGATCTATATATCACATCTTTTCATTTTGTAAATCTTTTTTTATTGTGACAGTGAACTGGACTGGAAATGAAAATCTTTTGGTAACCAAGCAGCTAGATAATAGAAAAAGTTCAGGGAATCATGCAAGTGAAATTAGTAAAAGTTTGTTAAATAATTTAAGACTGATTTTTACAGTGATCAACTACAAGACAGGTAAATTATACACTCAAACCAAGTCAGCAAGATTTTATTAAGTGTCTACCATGTATCAGGGACTGTGCTAAGCACTGGAGATACTAAAAAAGATGAACAAATCAACAAGGAAAGAGGACGGAATAAGCATTTATGTAACACCTTCCATATGGCAGGCACTGTGCTAAGCACTTTTACAAATTTGACCTCATTTTATCCTCACCAAAACTCTGCATCATAGGGGTTATTATTAACCCCATTTACAGCTGAAAAAACTGGGACAGGGAAAGAATTTTTACAACTAGTGTCTGTGATAAAGACCTCATTTCTAAAATATATACGGAATTGAGTCAAATGTACAAGAATACAAGTCATTCTCCAATTGATAAATAGTCAAAGGATATGAGTAGGCAGTTTTCAGAGAAGAAATTAAAGCTATCTATAGTCATATGAAAAATGCTCTAAATCACTATTGACTAGAGAGGTACAAATTAAAACAACTCAGGAAGTGGAACTATGCCCAAAGGGCTATAAAAATGTGCATACCCTTTGATCCAGCAACATTACTTCTAGGGCTGTATTGCAGAGAGATCATAAAAATGACATCATCATTTGTGATGGCCAAGAACCGGAAATCAAGGGAATGCCCATCAATTAGGGAATGGCTGAACAAGTTGTGGTATGTGAATGTAATGGAATACTATTGTGCTATAAGAAATGGCGAACAGGTGGATTTCAAAAAAACCTGAAAAGACTTATACGAACTGATGCTAAGTGAAATGAGCAGTACCAGGAGAACATTATACACAGTAAGAGCCACAAGGTGTGAGAACTGTTTCTTATAGACTTAACCCTTCACAGCAATGCAAGAAACTAAAACACTCCCAAAGGACTTGATGCAAAATGTCATCCACATCCAGAGAAAGAACTATGGAATTAGAACATAGATGAAGCAGAATATTTTCTCTTGTGTTATGTTTTGGTTGGTTTTTCTCATGGTTTCACCCATTCATTTTAATTCTTCTATGCAACATGACTAATGTGAAAATGTGTTTAATAAGAACGTATGTATAGAACCCATATAAAATTGCATGTTGTCTTGGGAAGGGAGGAGGGGAAGAGAGGGAGAAATTTTAAAACTTATGGACGTGGTTGTTGAAAACTGAAAACAATTAAATTTTAAAAAAAGAAAATGAAACAAATGGAAGGGTTGAACTCAGATCTTTATGATTCCAGGTCTAGTGCTCTATGTGCTATACCACCTAGCTGCCAAACAAAAAACAAACCATGATACCTGCTCTCAAGCTCACAGTCTAATGAGAGAGACACTATACAAATAAATATGTACAAATATAGTTGCCCTAGTGATGCAGTGGTTAGAGAACTGGGCCTGGAGTTACAAGTCTATTCTCAGATACTTCCTAGCTGTGTGACCCTGAGCCTGTTTGCCTCAGTTTCTTTATCTGCAAAATGAGCTGGAAAAGGAAATGGCAAACTCCTCCAGTATCTTTGCCAAGAAAATTCCAAATGGGGTCACAAAGAGTCAGACATGACTGAAAAAATAGCTAAACAACAAAACAAAATTAGATAGATATAGGTAGATAGATGATTGAGATAGATGAGAGATATCTATAGAGAGCTAGAGATTGATAGATGATAGATATGGATAGGTAGCTACATAAATGATGGAGATAGATAGACATATAAGTGAATGGACAGACAGACAGATTGATAGGTAGATAGGTAGGTAGGTAGGTAGGTAGATGAGTGGATGGACAAATAGGTGAATAGATGATAGATACACAGACAGGCTGATAGACAGACAGATAGACGGACAGACAGAAGGTATTAGCATTAACTAAGTTGAATTGGGAAAGGTTTGTTGCAGAAAGTGTTCTGTTAGCTGAGACTTGATAGAAGCCAGGACGTGGTTTCCAGTCATGGAGAACAACCTAGGCCATTTCAGCCACTGGTTCAAAAGGTTCAGTTCCAGGCAGATCCCATCCACACAACCTGTGACTCTATTCTGTGACTGTAATTCTAAGGATCAGACCTATGCTCACTTTGGCAAGCTTCTGAAGCCCTACAGCTCAGGAAGAGGCTGGAAAGCAAAGAACTCAGCTCGCTTTGCTTAGTCACTTGAGGAGTGAACTATGCCTTCCCTATAACTGACTGCCAGTGTTCCCTTGGTGACCTACATACATCAGAGCTTTAGAGTGGAAGTCCCCGTGGTGTTCACCTTTTAACAGATGAGGAAGCCACGGTCCAACAGGCAGAGAAACTTGCACAGCTGGCCTCTGAACCCTGGCATCTTGGTTTCCAAAGCCAGGGATTTTTCTACTTCAACTAAACAGCTACAATGAAGTAATAAGACTGGTTTTGATGAGGTTTGTGGTGCCATTCTTAATTAATTCATTGTCCCACTATGCACGCAGGAAATTATCAATAATTTCTTAGAATCAAAATAACAGTAATAAAAACCTTTTATGGGTTCTAGGATCCTAGGCTATGCTGGTACAGTGTTCTGGGTAGACTGGGTCTTGCCATCCTGAAAGACAAGGGGAAACTGCTTTCCCACGGGAAACCTTCAAGTAAAACAAAGGAGTAATCTATGTAATTTGACCAAAATCAATTAGATGTTAATATTTTACCTCTTTTTCAGAATATTCCTGGAACATTCTGAAGGCCACTGAGACTCAGAGACTATACTTTGTACGTACCTTCATTAATCTCCCAACTTTGTTTGTACTTCTCCAATTTTTACCTAACTTTGTACAATCCTTAATTGATCTTTTTTTAAAAAAAAAAATCTTCTCAAAATATTATGACAACTTCAGGCTTGCTCTCACTTGGGAAGGAGTTTATTTGTGGCCTCAAGGCTCTGTGTGTTTGTCTCTTTCCATACTTATGCTGTTATCAGTAGTGTCTGACTCTTTGTGACTCCATTTGGGATTTTCTTGGCAAAGATACTGCAGTGGTGGCCATTTTCTTCTTCAGCTCATTTTACAGATGAGGAAACTGAGGCAAACAGAATTCAGTGAATTGCCCAGGGTCACACAACTAGTATGTATCTGAGGTCAGATTTGAACTTTGGAAGCTAATCTTTCCTGACTCTAGGGCCAGCACTATGGCACCACCTAGCTGCCACTATTTCCTTATAGCTTTAAGAAATAAAGAAATACCTTGCTTAAGTATATTTTGGGTCAATTTCCTTGCACATCCTTTGGCCCAAAATGTAATAAATATAATATTTGAATTGGGCCTTGAAATATGGGAAAAAAGAAATAAGTTCATAGATTTAGAGCTGAAAGAGACCATAGAGGGCATTTAATTCAACAGCCTCATTTTATGGATGAGGAAACTGGGGCTCCGAGATAGATAGTCACTTACCCAAGGTCATAAAGTAAATGGTAGAGTTTCTATTTGCACCAATCTGGTCTTCAGACTAAACATCCTGGATTTTCCCACTATATCATATGGGGGTGGGTTGGGGAGTGGGGGAGGTGAGGAGTAGGATTTAGTGTTTATCATATCCCCTCTCCCCTGGTCTTTTATTTTCAAACTTTATTTCAGTACATTTCCCTGAGGTTAACACAGGTATTCCTGTTCCCTAAATCCCCCTACACTGGGCATCTTCTACCTGTCACACATTAGGGAACATCCACTATAAAAGGACACATAGAGAGAATGTTCACTGAGCGTTCTCTCTATGTCTTCTTATACAGTGAATGTTTATCCATCTTCTAAACCAAAGGAAGATAAGTACTAAAATTAGTACCCTAGACCTCATCCCTCCATTTGGAATCAAAGAAAAACTAAACGATATTTTAGCAACCTGCAGAAATATTAACTCAGGATAAAATTCTATCAACCCATCTGCTTAATCCCCCATGGAAACACATATATAAGCTTCTAATGGGAGATAACGTGGAATAACATTTTTTGGACAAATATTCATTTTACAACCAACATTTCTGGGAAGTAGCTAAGACATTAAGTGAGGCATACTGTATGCTGATCTTTCTGAAATATGCCTTATATTAAGCACAGTATAGAGATGATAAATTGAAAGGCACTATTTTATTCTTTGTAGTCTCTGTCTCATGAATTGTAAACATTCAGAAGGAAATGAGGGTTCATTTTGCCCTTCTTATTTTATTTAAGAGAATGCATGTAATAAAAATTCAGAATAACAGCATTATTTTGTTCCTAGATCAAAGAAAAGAAAAGGCCTACAGCAATTTCTCCATTTGACTAGAGCCAAAACTTTGTCTGTTGGAATGAGACTAGGGCCAGGAACCTGAGCTTTGTAGCATTCATAGCTATATAAAATGTGACGTGTGCCAATCGCTCCCATCTCTTAGAATCTCAGTTCCTGCAAAGCTCAGCAAATGAGTCACTTTCTACAAGAAACTTTTTCTAACCCGCTCCCAGTTGGTGGTGGCCCCCCACATCAATTATTTCACATTTCTTTTGTATCTAAACTCAAGGATCTATTACAAGGTCAATTGGGGATGGAGTACTGTGCCCACTTTCTGCTCTGTGCCTAATCAGGTAATTTTTCCTGCTGTAAAGTACTCCTCCTTTAAGTTCTGCCCTTTTGTATGGAGTAATTTTTTATTAAGCTGTCTGCTTTACTTACAGGCTGAGAGTTAGAGTTATTCTTGAGTTCTGATACAGTTGTAGTTTTTTAATTCATTTTTTATGTAAAAAGCTATATTATACTGAGGAGATACAGATACTAGAACTGTTCTATCATAGACAAAAGATGAGAATTTGGTCACCAATCATAAACTGAGGTGAATTGATTCCCATAAATGACCTAGACTCTAAATTCGGGAGAGAGAGAGAGAGAGAGAGAGAGAGAGAGAGAGAGAGAGAGAGAGAGAGAGAGAGAGAGAGAGAGAGAGAGAGAGAGAGAGAGTTCTATGGGTAATTTTAGAGAAGAAAGAGAAGAACAAAGTTTATAGTTCAAGATTTGTGAGTTATACCAAGCATACGGGTTTTCTTTTTCCTGTTTTGGGAGATTTCTATAAATATATGCAGTCTATCTCCCAAGACACTGTGTGCATTGATGGGAGACTCTCACCTAGGTTTATGTACAGATTATGATATATTTTATTATTCCTACATTTTCTTTACTATATGAGTATCTATGATGTTATATACTTTGCCATCCTGCTAGGAAAAATGGTTATTTTAAAGATTTAAATGTGTCATCACTGTGAATAGTTTTTTAATAAATGGAAGCATTTTGGTAGCAGCACGAGAGCTAAAATGATGAGGAGCCAGAACTGTGTTCACCACAATAGTCACTTCTAGGCCAAGGGAGAGTTTTAATATAATCACATGGTCCTGGTCCTTCTCTGGGAACCCAGACCTACATGTGTTAGAGTAGGCTGGAGTGAATGAACCAAAACTGAGAGTGAGAATGTATGTACTCTGGGAGAGGCATGAGATACTAGAGTTTAGGTGGCCACCCCATGCATGTCACTACACTCAAAAAGAATGCTAAGCATAAGATATTCACAATTTCACATCTGACACCCCCCTTTCCAAAAAATACCCCAACAGTGTTCAGTAACTTAATTCTTACGTATTTTTACAATCTGCTAAGAGACATAAAATGGTTTGCTGGACTGCTTACATTTCATCTTAATTCTGCACTGTCCAAATAATTCTCAGATCATTATCTGCTAGTAAAATGGTCAAAGCTTGAGCCAATATTCGTCCTCTCTAAGACCACTGAATAGTTTCTAGGGGCTCCTTTCCTGTCACTATTCAGCTCTAACCTGATGGCATCCAGAATCTCCAGATTTCTCATACTCCCAAGTTGCCTTTAAGACTAGGAAGAGATATTCTGAAGAGATATTCATTCATGTAAGACCATGAAAGAACATAGATGACAGTAGAAAAGGGATTAGGTGCAAGCTCACCTATTTTGAGTCCTTCTGTACCAGTTGCTGTAAGTGAAAGGTCACCATGATGCTAGGGGTGGAAAGATCCAGCCCTTCCACACCCATCACTAGAAATCTTGAAGTTACATGATGTAACTTGTAAGGCTGGGGCAAGACATACCAATCTACAAGTTTTCTTTCTTTAACTGACATAGCATCCTACTCCTCTGTCATCATTACAGGGTGAGAGAGGACCAAATAGCCATGCAGTGTTTGCCACATCATCTCAAAATGCAAAGTCCATTCTTTGTTGACCAGGGGGAGCATGCTTTAAAAATATATACATGGTTAACAAGAACCAGACATGGCAATTCTGAGCATGTACCATGCATGGGATGATTCCTATAGGCCAAGTCAACTTCAGTCCATGTAATTAATTTGTCTACATTTACATATCTCGTCCAATAGAATATAAACTACAACAAAGGTAGATACTACTTAATTTTTATTTTCATGTTCCCAGCACATAGTAAAGTTCCTGGCACATAGTAGGTGCTTAATAAATACTGACTTATTGATTAATTTGCCTTTAAGGAGCTGATCTGAGTGCCCTTTTTGCATTGTATGCTTTGGGTTGGCTTACAGGTGGAATTTAAGCCCTTTACTGGTGTCCAATATTGCAGTCAGAAGGTCCACCCATCCTGGCTGGCACATCCCTAAAAGGAAAGGAAAATGAGAGGCAGTGTTCAAAAAAAAAAAAACACCAAGCCTCAAGAATCCCTCAATCCTTCCAGGTTGGGCAGGGCAGCTGCTTTGAAAAAAAGAAGCAGACCAAAAGAGAAAAGAGAGAACTCCTCGATGAGATTTAAGGAAGTGTTTGTTGGGTTATTTTCATATTTATATTTCATGTTATATTTATTCTTTGTAGTTTGGAAAGGGGCCTGAAAATGTTGGAGTACCATCTCCCCCTGGCTCAAAGTGATCATTTTGCCTACAATTTCCTCAGAGACGTAGATCCCTTTACAGAATTTTTTTTCCCTCCATTCCTGAAATCTTAGAACATCTTGTTTTCCAGAATGGAACTTCATGTCCTACTCCACCCTAAAATGACAGGGTTTTACTGCTTCTGGATACTTTCTCCCTCTCACTGAGCTTAACAGCTCCACCAGAGCTGAATCTGTAGGACAGCTGGTTTAAAATCAGTGTTGGAGTAAAAATAGAACAATCCAAGTTCAAACCAAGTTGTTGAATCCTAGACTATTTAATGGGGACCAGTGGGGTAGGGGAGGAAAGGGATAACCAGTTAAGTATCTTCCAGAGGAGAAAATCTAGCAAGATAAATGCTCTCAATCCTACAAGCAAAGGAACTAACCCTCTTTCCCACATGCATCCCACCCCCTTCCCCATAAAAAAAAAAACAAAAATACTTTCAGTGACTCCCAGTTGCTTATAGGATAAAACTCAGCCTGACTCAGCAGTAACCCTACTTTTTAAGTTTATCCCTCATTACTTCCCAGTGCTAACCCACCTTAATGCTAGCATCTACCCTCTCAGATCACCTCCAATTTATCCTGGATATATGTTGGCTGTACATGGTTTTTGGCATATTGTTTTGTCCATTATAATGTGAAATTCATGAGTAGGAAGCCTGCATTTGCTTTCCCTGTACCTCCAGCACTTAATAATGCTCGTTGACTTGTTAACTAAACACTCCCCTGATATCAAATGGGTTTACTCTTTAGCCCAGACATACCAACCATTTTCCTTTCCTCAGGATATCTACTGGGGCAAGAGTAGCTTTTCCCCAGTGACATCACTCACTTCTGGCTTATCTAAGTCCCACCTGTTCTTGAAGGACCAGTTTTCCCATCTCCTTCATAAAGTCTTCCAAGACCACAGAAATCCTTGCCTCACCTGATCTTATAGAACCTCTTCTGGTAATTAAGCACCTCTGACTGCCCTGCAAAATCTCTTGCAAGCTTGGTCTTGATTATTTATAACTTCTCAAATGTCCATGATGCATGTGGCTCCATGGGAAGTTCCTTGAGGGCAGGAGCTCGTTCTTAGCTTTCTTTGCATTCTTCCCAGACTCTAGCCTAGGAGTCTGCATTTAATGGGCACAATAAACACTTATTGATGGATGGATTAACCAAGACTCAGAACCTTTTAGCAAAGGATAAGTCCAGCAGAAAGACAAGAAAGAAGATCTGGACCTGAAACCCATTCTACTTATTTAACCTAGTCTTAAACCAGTGAAAATAGGGCAGTTAGGTGGTACAGTGGGTAGAGCACCAGATCTAGAGTCAGGAAGACTCGTCTTTGGAGTTCATTCTACTATGTGACCCTGGGCCAGTCACTTAACTCTGTTTACCTCAGCTCCTCATCGGCCAAATCAATTGGAGAAGGAAACCGCTCCAATATCTTTGCCAAGAAAACCCCAAATGGAGTCACAAAGAGTCAGACAGAACTGAAAAATGAGTTAACACCACCAATCAGTGAAAGGAGGGGCAATTAAGGGAAACTCTAATTTGTTAGATTAGGGAAACCCCCCCCACACACACACGGAGTTGAACTTATGTTCTGATTCTTTCCTGAGCAACATTACCAGTTCCATGGGAGGTGACCCAGTCCCTATAAATCAGAGATTTCCCTAATTTTCCTACTTATACAAAGAAAATGCTTCCACCATATTTTTATGTACTGCCTTATTTCCCCCCGCCCTTCTTGTTTATCCTTTGTTTTTGGCATACTGCCATTGGTGGTTTTAATTTTCTGTGTGATCCAGACAGAAACTATGGCATTAATATTGGCATAGTTCCTCTTACGGAGATTTTAATTCAGCATATCCAAACAGAACACAATACTCTTACATTGAAAGGGTGGGGTGTCTGAAGCAGATTGAACACTAGCATATTTTCTTATGGCTAAAGTATGTTTCCAGTGAATCTCAGCCAAGTGGCTGCAGGCATTTCACTGGTAGATCAAAATGGTTTGCTTTGTTCTATTTGAATTAAGACAAAAGAAATGCCTAATTCTCACCAATAAAAGTACAAGTTTTCAATGACATAGGAGAAGTAGCAAGAGAATATGCATCTGAATCCTTGGTTGTGAGTTCTTATTGAAGTCCCTCATTCCACAAAAAGTTTTATTATGAGAGATGATTAGATAACTTAATGACAAGTTTTCACGTTTAATTCTTTCTTGCTGAAAAATTTCTCAAACCACTCATTGACTCATCATAGGATCTGAGATGGAGAGGTAGAAAGGACCTTAGAGGTTTCTATACTAATTAAAATTTTAGCCTATGTTTTAAACCAAACAGAGCTATAACTAGGAATTTTAGCATTTGAGTCATGTTTAAAATAAATTTGCTCTGAATTTATACCTGGATAGGTACAAACAATGTAATATGATGATAGGGAAAGGTAGACTCCTAGGGGGAGAAGCAGTGATGATTAATAGAGTATGGTGGTTCAAACCTAGGGGAAGAGGTGGAGTCTGGGCAGCACTGGGCTGACAGAAAAACTTGAGGTCCCCAGAACCCCTGTAGAAAAGTGATTTCCACCAGATATTGGCAACCTGGGACAAAGCCCTACCTTCCCGTGCTAGTTATGGATATATTCAAGATGCTATGTATTTACAAGGCAGGACATGGATATGGCTCATGAGATCTAGATTTGTGACAATTGCTTCTGTATTTAGACTTCTGTCATTCTCAGATCTTGTTTCTGAAAAGAAAAAAAAGGACTCAAAAACCATCAAATGGATGATGACAATACTAGCAGGAGTTAATTTTTATCTGGGAGTGTAAGACTTTTCTTCTTTAATAATAAATTATTATTATTTCTTCTTGTTATAATTGTTAACATGAACACTAATACCTGGCTATAGATTCCTGATACTTTATTATGGCTAAGGGGATGAGCCTGAGTTCTCAAAAGCTACAGCAGAGTTGTGTAAATCCTGAAAGATTGTGTGAAGATAGAAAGGCTCCAAGTCCAAATCCATAGTCTGTTGTTCAAAGATCAACCTAGCTATCAGAAATAAATAACACCAGAAGGTCAGCCATCAGTCAATAAATATTTTTTTATCTGAGCAATTCATGAAACTATATAGTAAGGCATGAAGGACCTCTGATCTCTGTCAGTCAAATCACCAAAATTGCTAACATTATGAAATACTAAAGTACTGTGTAACAACAATAATATATCAGGAACTAATATTTGCCCCTTCAATGAAGTTTTCTACAACATTTAATCATTGTTAGCTCTCCCCAAATAAATAGGAAAGAGTATTAGTTTTGTGTTTTCAGTATAGTGTTGTATTTCTTTGGACTCACAGTTAGACCTAGTATATGTCCCATTCTAGAAGTACTATGGAGGGGTTGTGGTGGTTTGTCTAATGTTATCAGCTCAAGCCTCCACTTGAGTGGGTTCTTCCCACTGTCAGATGCCAGTGAGTAGGATCTCTTAGAAGGCAGCCTCCCAATTTTCTATGGGATTGAGTTTGATCTTTTGGTTCATCCCTCTCAGCATGAATTTATTCCAGCCAGAGACATTACCACCTCCTGAACAACTTTCACTGGTAGTCAGGTAAGCCCAGTAACCTAAAGGAAATAGCAGTGCCCCCAAGACCACCAGTCCTACTACATGGCCCCTTCAGTCATCATCTGGGGGAGCAGCTGTTAGGAAGATACAGAATGGTAACCACCAAACCCGGAAAAGAAAGTTCTAGACTAGAGTCACTGTCAAATGGCTCAGCATCAGAATCAGATATGGTCTTATCAGTGAAAACAATACAAAAGAAGATGCATTATCATACACTTTGCTAATGTATCTTAACCATCAAAAAGCCTTTCCATCAGCCCTCTTTTTACTTGTCATCTCTGTTCCTCCCCGCATTAGAATATGGGCTCTTTGGGAGCCTGGATTGTCAAGACACTCTATTTTTCTATTTGTGTACCCAGTACTTAGCACACTGCTTTTCTCATAGTAAGAGCTTAATAAATACTTTTTAATTCATTCATAGATCAGGGATCCCCAACAGCCTTTTTGAACCTCCATCTTCCCAGGCACAGTCTGTGATCTTGATTCATCTAGCTGAAAAAACCCCCGTGGACCATGTAATCTTATCAGGGCCATGCTTGAAGACCAAGCCCTTATGAGACATGGAGTTAGATAAGCCTTTGTTATACCACAGTAAGTTCATAAATGCTATTGTCAGGAGAAATTCAATGTGCCATTACCCAGTCCCTGGAACCTTTCACTCAGTCTCATGGTTTACCCCTCCCCCTACTTCTTCAAATCAATCAATCCTCAAGCATTTATTAAGTGATTACAATGTACCAGGTACTGTGTTGGATACTGAGGATATAATGACAAAAACAGCCCCTGAAGTAGCTTCCATCCCATCAGGAGAGACAGCAGGTGTTTGCATATACAAAATAAATATAGGATAATGGGGTAGGGATGTGCTGGAAAATGGGGAGACCAGGAAATACCTCAGGTTTCAACTGAGTTTTGAAGGAAACTAAAAGAGAAAAGAGAAAATGAGTATTCCAGGCATGAGAGACTGCCATGAAAAGAGACAGAGACACAGGAAATGGAATGTCATGAATGAGGAGTTGAAAGAAGGTTCTTTTCTCTGGATCACAGGGCATATGAAGGAGGGTAATGGGCAAATATCCTGAAAAAAGAAGTAGGAGCCAAGAGGTGAAAAATTTTAAATGCCTAATGAAGGAGTCTGAATTCTAGAAGTTATAGGGAGGCATTGGAGTTTACTGAGTAGGGGAGCTATGATCAGACCTGTGCATTAAGAAGAACACTTTTGCTGCTGGTAAGAGGGGAGACTTGAGGCACAGAGATCCATTTTTCCTCTCCTGGACTTTTGGGATCATGGAGCTTGAGACTTGAAAAAATAGGTTCTGGTCAGTTTCCTTTGATGGGCTCTTTCTTCATTCTAGAATTTTAACTGCATAAATGCCTCACTCACATTGCCCAACTTAACCTATCAATCCCCAACACACTTTGTTAAACAGAACACCCGATTAACACATTCCCAATTCCCCCAACTTGCAAGATAACTGAAAAACTGTCCAAATTGCCACACTTTGCTCAGTTATTTTTTGGTGTATGTAAGTTCTAAGGAAATAGAATTTGAAGGGAAATCTTCAGGATCACTGTCGTTTCACACCCTTTTAAAACACTTTCCAAATAACTTATTAAAAAATCTTAAACTGTACAGGTGATCTCCAATTTAATCTAAAGCAATGATGACATCTCTTCTGCAAATAAAAATGAAGTCCCAGGAAAATTTGTGCTTCTCTTTCCAAGAAGCAGAATGGGCAGAGATGGAAAATAGAAACTTCCTGTAGGTGTTGGGATGCCATCAGGAGTCATGATGATCCAAGACATGGAAAACCAGTTTCTTTCAAGTCAGAATATCTTAACTGACTAATACAGTTGAGTTCTTATGACACCATAAATCAATTGCCAAGATCAAAATGAGGCTCTACTTCAATCAAGTCTTTAAGAACAGTGAGATCAGAAATAGATGAACGGACATTAAGATCAGGGGATGAAGAATCACTCATAGAACACAAAATGCATGAGGTAGGGTAGGTTGGGGATGGCCAGAATTCTAGCATTCTACACTTGATTTGGTAAATGCAATAGACCCACTGAAGACTCTTGAATATGAGGATGATATGATAGAGCAATGTATTAGGAAGATTTCTCAGGTATGAAAGATAAATTCCAGAAGGATTATATTGGGGGGGGGTGCTACAATAATCTGGACAAGGAGAAATGAATATTTGAACCAGGATGACCACAGTGGGAATAGTGAGGACAGATCAGATGCAAGAGATACTATTTTTCTATGTTTTATCATAAATCTTCCATAGGTGATTTCCCCAAATTTTGAAAAGAGAGTTACTATAAGTAATATGATCAAATACCAAGAATGGGAAATAATCAGTGGAGACCCCATGTGTCCAGTTGCTATGCTTCCTAACATCTAGAGATCTAAAGGGAAGTTTCCATCACTTAGCACAGACCACCCAGGAAGTGTCTGTTGGAATAGAAAGGCTTGGGTGGGTTTTTGGTGGCACTGTTGCAGAGTACCTACACTGACATGATCACAGATGCATCGGAGTATCTAAACTTAATGGATTGATTCTTGTCCTGCTCCAACAAAAGCCATTGTTGCTTCATCCCAGCTATAGAATAGCTTCCCAATAAAGGAGATTATCAACAGCTCTGTGTGTATGAAAGTGAGATGGAAAGAGAAGGTGTGATCAATGGCCATCTATTTGAGATAGCAGTCTATCATTTAATCTAACCGAACTTCCTTGTCACAATATTCCAAGTTCCAATGGCCATTTCCCAATGTTATTCCACTGCTTTTTTCTATCAGTAATATATAATATTGGAAGGTCAGAACCTATTTTGAGCTATCCTGAATTTCAAGTGATACTGGACATTTTTCTCCTCAGAAACCCTTAGCCATTTACCCTCCCCTTTCAGTTTTATGCATCCTGAAACTGAGTTATCCAGGAAGCAGAAAAGGTTGTCCTAGAAACTAAACCAATTTAGTAGAGATTAGTGCAAAGCCACATTCATTAGTCAATTAGATGGAACATTTCTCCTTCGTTAAAACTTGTTTTCCTCATTATCTCAGATCAGAAACTAAAAGAAAACAACTGTCTCTTTGTGCATGTTCCTTATCCAATAAAATGATGGGACTGAGGTTGTGTGACTTGGAATTCTTCCTTGTTTCCGTTATTTTAAATGCCTGTAGATGTATATCTGAAGGTCTTCTGATCTCAAGGACCTTGTAACTCAGTAGATTTCTACAATTAGCTCAAGATATCAAAACTATTGCTGCCTTAGGATCCTAGATCTAAAATTGGAAGTGACATAGTCAAATCCCCTCATTTTACAAATGAGGAAACTGAGGTCCAGCTAAACAGCTTACCCAAGGTCCCTCGGGGGCAAGTGGCAGATCTGGGATGTGACCTCAGGTTCTCAGATACAAACCTTTTCCACTTCTTTTACATTGTACCTTCACCAATTCCACTAAGAAGTTCTACATTTTAAAGTAGTTTCCTCATAGTTGACACATAGAATCTGATTTTCCAATAGGGGATAGATTGTAAGATACATGAAATTCTAAAATGTATCTCCTCATTGGAACTTATAAATTAAATCACAATATTTGGAAGGTAAGGATGAGAGCATTAGTCTATAGAATCTTCCCATCATGCATTGTAGACAGAGCAGGTTGACCCTTGGCAAGATACTTAACCTCTATGTATCTCTGGCTATTCCCTAGGACTCAGTTATCAAATCAAACACAACATGCATTTATCTCCTTTGGTGGAGGGACTTCCTGCACCATGAATTCCCTACCACATAAAATCGTGCCTACTTTTAATATTTACAAATCACCCAAGTTAATATTTGTTATTCTACCCTAAAACTTAAAAATAGGACTAACAAAAAGTCTAAAAGTCAGGAATCCTAGGCTAGGTCTCTGCTTTGGGAAACACCAAAGTATCAGTGAGTTCATGTGAATTTAAATAATTTTCTACTCTTCCCTTGGCTCTAATCCCTAATCTAATTTGTGTAACTAGATCCAGTAGTGGTGCTTTTAAGTTTTACATAATGACCAACAAAAAAATTCATTTTTTGTGGACCACAAGGTCATGACATACATATAATGGATGACCATTGCAAGATGCTACACACGAGCATTGACTGAGAAGCAGTTTGGTTACTTGAAGTCATAGTCCTTAGTTTTCAACCCCAAGTCTGCTACTTAAAACCTTGGGCAATTATGTAACCTCTGTGTGCCCCAGTTGCCTCATCTCTAAAATGAGGAGGTTGGACCTCATGACCTCTTTCCTTCCAGTTGTAAATCTTTGATCTTATGTGTAGCTAGTCTAATTTAGGTGCTAACTTGATGCTCTTGAGAAATGACCTATGAAACTCATAAGTAGAATTTGAGTTGGGAGAGATCTTCTTTTTGAATCTCTTTTTTTTTCAGTAACAATCTCTACAGTATGCTATGGTGATTTAATCTCTGCCCTCTACAATATGCTATGGTAGTCTAATCTCTGCTTAAATACTTCCAGTGACAGGGAATTCAATATTTTCCCAGGCAATCCAGCACTATAAAAGTCAAGTTATTAGAAAGTACTTCCTTATATCATTGAAAAATCTGCCTCTGAATCTGTCCTTAGTATACACAATAAGTAAAAGCATTTATATAGAGTTCTAAGGTTTGCACATTGCTTTACATATATTATCTCCTTTGATTTTCACAACTCTGTAAAATGGGCTGGAGAAGGAAACAGCAAACCACTCCACTATCTCTGCCAAGAAAATGGGATTACAAAGAGATGGACATGTCTGAAAATAACTAAACAAATGTTCCAGACATAGACTGGAGGATATAAATACAAGCGAAAAGATAGTCCCCCAAGGAGCTTACTTTATAATGGGGAAAGACAACATATAAAAAGAGCTAAAAAGTAGAGTTGAAAGGGGTGATATATTGACCTTGAGGCATGGCGGCAAAGACTAGACTCTAGAGAATGAAAGGTGGCTTGTCTTGGCCATTTTGCAAGATGGAAATTTTCAGAGCAACTGACCAATAGGAAATAGGGAGCTTAGGGGCAGAGGGAGAAGGTAACTGAACCATTTCCAGTTGAATGTCCTTCCATTGACCTAGTTTCCAAGAAAAATAATAGATCAAATGTGTGCTTGCCTCATAACAACTCTGTAATATAAATTCTGAAGTATCATGTCTCCCATTTTATAAAAGAGGCACACTTAAGTTAAATGGATTGCCCAGGGTCTCACAGCTGGTAAAAGACAAGGCTAAGAATTCAACCCATATTAGCAGAACCAAGTCCAGGGCTTCCCTGACTACACTTGATGGAAAAAGATTATTAAAAATGACAGAAGCTGCAAAGTTTGTGAATAATGAATTATGTAGATTCAATATTCAACCTTGTGAAGATCAATGGAAAGAATCATAAAATCATAGATTACATTACTAGAAGTGATTTCAAGGGTTTACATTGTAAGAACATTGTTTTCATCCCTCCTACTATTTTTGTGGAACTTAAGTATTACACTTTTAACATTAAAAACAATGTCCTATATTAACAATAAATAATGATATTGCCTGCTATGTGCTATGTGCTTTACAAATATCATCTCATTTGATACAACAACCCTGAAAGTTAACTATTATTATCCCCATTTTACAATTGAGGAAACTGAGGCAAATGGATGTATGTAACTTGCCTAAAATCACACAGCTAATTAGTATCTGATACAGAATTTGAACTCATCTTCCTGACTTCAGGTCTGAAATTCCTGCATCCTCACATAGTTCAATATGCTTTAAGCTCAGAGGTCATTTTATTTTATTTTTAATATATAATTTATTTATTTTTTAAATATATAAATTTTTTTTCGGTTCTTAACATTCACTTCTACCAGAATTTGAATTTAAAATTTTCTCCCCATCTCTCCCCACCCCAAGACAGCATGCATCACATCCACCCCTTCCTCCAGTCTGTCCTTCCTTCTATTACCCACCCTTCTTCCATCCTCCTTCCCCTCTATTTTCCTGTAGGGCAGAAGAGATTTCTGTACTCCATTGCCTGTATAGCTTAATTTCCAGTTGCATGCTAAAACAATTTTTAACATTCATTCTTAAAGCTTTGAGTTCTTCACTCACCCTTATTGAGAAAACAAGAAATTCAATATAGGTCATACATGTGTAACAATGCAAAGCACTTCTATAATAGTTATGTTGTAAAAGACTAACCACATTTCCCTCTGTTCTATCCTGCCCTTCATTTATTCCATTCTGTCCCTTGACCTGTCCTCACACAATAGTGTTTGCTTCTGAGTATCCCTTTCCCCAATTTGCTGTCCCTTCTATTATCTTCCCTCTCCTATCCCCTTCCCCCTTGCCTTCCTGCAGGGTAAAAATAGATTTCCATATCCAATTGAGTGTGTGTTATTCCCTCTTTAAGTCAAATCCCATGAGAGTAAGGCTCAGTTATTTCCTTTCATACTCCCATCTTCTCCTCCATTGTAAAAGCTCTTTCTTCCCTCCTTTATGTGAGATAATTTGCTACATTCTACCTCTCCCTTTCTCTTACTCCTAGAACATTCCATTCAACAGCAAATTTTATTCTTTTTTAGGTATTCTCCCTCCATATTCAGCTCACTCTGTGCCGTCTGTCTATGTATACACACACACACACACACACACACACACACACACACATATATATATACATAAATACATACACCCACGTATATATATATACGTACACATAAATAATATACACACACATACATTCCCATACACCCCTACATATACAAATTCCCTCTAACTACCCTAATACTGGAAAAGGCCTCAAGAGTTACAAATAACATCTTTCCATGATGGAATGTAAACACTTCAACTTTAATGAGTGCCTTAAGGCTTCTCTTTTCTGTTTACCTTTTCATGTTTCTCTTGATTCTTGTATTTGAAAGTCAAATTTTCTATTCAGCTCTGGTCTTTTCAACAAGAATGCTTGCAAGTGCTCTATTTCATTGAAATGCCATTTTTCCCCCTGAAGTATTATACTCAGTTTTGCTGGGTAGGTGACTCTTGGTTTTAATCCTGTCTTCTTTGACCTCTGGAATATCCTGTCCCAAGCCCTTCGATCCCTTCATGTAGAAGCTGCTAAATCCTGTGTTATCCTGATTGTATTTCCACAATACTTGAATTGTTTCTTTCTGGCTGCTTGTAATATTTTCTCCTTGACCTGGAATTTGGCTACAAAATTCCTAGGCGTTTTTCCTTTAGGATCACTTTCAGGAGGTGATTGGTGAATTCTTTCTGTTTCTATTTTACCTTCTGGTTCTAGAATATCAGTGCAGTTTTCCTTGATATTTTCTTGGAAGATGATGTCTATGCTCTTTTTTTGATCATGGTTTTCAGGTAGACCAATAATTTTTAAATTATCTCTCCTGGATCGATTTTCGAGTTCAGTTGTTTTTCCAGTGAGGTATTTCACATTGTCTTCTATTGTTCCATTCTTTTGATTTTGTTTTATAATTTCTTGGTTTCTTATAAAGTCATTAGCTTCCATCTGCTCCATTCTAATTTTTAAGGAACTATTTCCTTCAGTGAGCGTTTGAACCTCCTTTTTCACTTAGCCAATTCTGCTTTTTAAAGCATTCTTCTCCTTATTGGCTTTTTAGATTCTTTTGCCATTTGGATTAGTCTATTTTTAAAGGTATTATTTTCTTCAGTATTTTTTTGGGTCTCCTTTAGCAAGCTATTGACTTGCTTTTCATGATTTTCTTGCATCACTATCATTTCTCTTCCCAATTGTTCCTCCACCTCTCTTACTTAATTTTCAAAATCCTTTTTGAGCTCTTCCATGGCCTATGATCACTGCATTTTTTTGGAGGTTTTTGCATGTAGAAGCCTGGACTTTTATGTCTTCCTCTGATGATATGTTTTATTATTCCTCATCCAAAAGGATGGAAGAAAATATCTTTTCACCAAGAAAGTAACCTTCTATAGTCTTAGTTTTTCCCCTTTTTTGGGCATTTTCCCAGTCAGTTACTTAATTTTTGAGTCCCCAAGTGGGAGTATACTCTAGGGACCTATAAATTCATAGTTCCTCCAAGGTGGTACAATCAAGGACAATGAGCTTACTCCTCTCCTGGCCTCTTCTTAGGTCTGTGAGCAACCACAAGCACTCTTTTCTGCCCTGGATCTGCAAGTAGGATTCCCTCTCCACAGTCACCACCAGCTCTACCACACCAGCATTCTTCCTCACCTCAGGACTGTCACTCAGAACTGAGACCCAGATCAGCTGCTCTATTCCTTCAAGGTCTTTAGGTGGAAGGCTCCAAAAGTGGATGCTGCTGCAGTGACTGCCACTTCCCTGGGTCTAGGGCTGGGGCCAAATGGCACTCCCCTCTCACCCAGGTTGAGAAATCTGGGAACCCACAGCTGCTACCCATGATTCCACACCCCGAAGCCTGCTCCAGTCCCGTCCCTGCTGTGCCACACAGACAAAGCTGGGCTCCCTCAGCTCTGAGCCTGGTGCAATAGACCTTTCCTGTCAGCCTTCTAGGCTGTCTTGGGCTGGAAATTTCTTTCACTTGCCGTTTTGTGACTTCTGATGCTCTAGAATTTGTTTAGAGTCATTTTTACAGGTATTGGCTCTGCCATCACCCCCCTACCCCCCGAGGTAATTTTAGAACAAAAGTTGAAGAACCTTTGATTTATTGAAAAATAGAACCAGTCTCAGCAGTGGTCTAAGTGGCATATAAGACAGGAGAGAGAACAATGAAGCAGAGGCTAGGGCTTCCTGCATTGAAGAGGGACCACAGCAGGTAAGGACAGGTAGACAATAAGAATGTCGAGGCTGGAACAAAATTCACACCAGAGACAAGATTAGGAAACAGTTCTATCAGGTTCTTTCAGGAATTAAGGCTCCCATTGGAGCTAGAAATGGTGCCAACACAAGTGTGTTCCCATCATGAGATGTCAGTATCCTTAGACTACGTGGAATGGGATGTATTTGGTGGTGGTAGGGTAAATGTAGGATTAAAAAAAGAAGAAATGAAAGAAGTAGAAAGGATAGTGAAACATATAACATGAAGAGACTGATAGTCTAGAAAGTGTATCATGTTTCATGTTTGTCCTTCGTTGCCAAAGAAGACCATCAGAGAAATGATGACATGACTTGCACTTGACTTTGTTTTGAGTGAAGGAGGGCTGTGCAGGTCACCAAAAACTAGGGAACTGCATAAAACTTGATAGCAGCCAATCTTCTGTGAAATTGGCCTGCTCAATGGGGGTGGAATGAGTGTTGGTTCTGGAGTTAAAGGATTTCAGTTCGAATCTCTTCTCTGCCACCGAGTAGCATTTGCATGACCCTGGGCAACTCACTTCACTGGTGGGCTTTAGATTCCTCATTTATAACATGAGAAGGTTCAACTTGATGACTTTATGGATTCTTTGCAGCTCTTGATCCATGAACTTAATATTTCATCTCCCATCCACACACCTGGAAGGCATTCCCTCCTCAATTCTGTTTCTTAAAATGTCTACTTTCCTTCAAAGGTCAGGTTAGAAAGAGCCTTCTATAGAAAGTCTTTTCTGAGGCCCCCTGTTATTGGTGTTCTCTCCACCTCTATTAATTTCTATTTACTTTTTGCCATATTCCATTTCCTGAGTCATCCCATCAAAGCTTTAAGTTGAAAAGAATTTTAGAGAATATATCAATAGATATAAGCACTACTTGTCAACTATACAGCTCTCAAAGATTATCAAACCACTTCACAGATATCTCATTTAATCTCTATAGCAATTCTGTGAAATAAGCATTATTATCATCTCCATTTTACAGACAATGAAACTGAGGCTGGCAGAGGATAAATGATTTCCCCAGGTTTGCAAACTTAGAAAGTATCTAGGTCAGCATTTGAACTCATCTTTCTGATTTCAAGTTCAGCATTCTATGCACTATGCCATAGTGAGACAGTCTTTACCTCAAGGAGAGTATATTCTAATGGACTGAGATGTCGTCTCAATATAGTTTCAGGACAAGAGCTCAGAGAGATTAAGAAATGCACCCAAAGTGACACAACTGATCAAGACTGGATTAAAGGCAAAGTTTTCATGCTAAAACATTCAGTACTCTGAGTACATGCTGCATTCATCCAATGGATCATAAATTCCTTTTAAAAAATACTTATTTATTCATTCATTCATTCATTCCTTTTCAACTTTTTTTTTAAATTTTTGAGTCCAAAACTCTCCCTCCTTTCTGCCTCTTCCCCACCCATTGAGAATACAAACAACACATTACCCAAGTGGTTGTAAGTGTAAGTGGTTGGTTGGTTATTGTCCATCATTGAAGAGTGCCAAAATGACATCATCATTGTAAAGTGAAATTTCAGTGTGTCTGATTACGGCTTATCAGACCAATACGAGCTCAGAATGCTCTACCACAGGTTGGGCACCGATAGTCGGTATGAATACTTGGGGTGCAAATCCCAAATTTGTGCATCCTGCGTTTACTTTGTGCTGTCTCAATTCTGCTTTGCTCAAAGAGCACAGCACTTTTTCTTATGTGGGCACGCCATGCTGAGTGGTCCAGTGCCAGTGTCTCCCACGCTGCACACTCGAATCCAAAGTTCTTGAGAGAGGCCTTGAGAGAGTCCTTGTATCTTTTCTTCTGGCCACCATGTGATCATCTACCCCATGTAAGTTCTCCATAAAATAGTCTTTTTGGCAAGCGTACATTTTGCATGCGAACAACATGGCCAGCCCATCGGAGTTGTGCTCTCTGAAGCACAGTTTGAATGCTTGGCAGTTCAGCTCAAGCAAGAACTTCAGTGTCTGGTAACTTATCCTGCCAGGTGATCCTCAGAATCTTCCTAAGACAGTTCAAATGGAAGTGATTCAGTACCCAAGATGTATAATAAATTACACAGGAATATCATCCTCAAAGGAAGGAATTGTTTTGTTTTGATCTTTTTATCCCCAGACTCTGGCACTGTTTCTGGTAAAGTTTTTTTATGAAAGCAAGTAGAGTGGACAACTCTGGCTGGTATGATTTGGGAGAACAAACAGCAGCAGCAGCAGCAGCAGCAGCAATATAGTAGTAATAACAGTAGTAACAGCAGCAGCAATAGCAGCTGTAAGATAGCAGTAGTAGTAGCTGTAGCAGAAGCAGTAGAAGTAGTATCAGTAGCATGGTAGTAGTAGCTGTAGCAGCAGCAGTATTTATACAGTGCTTTAAAGTTTGCATAGAAGCTTGAAAATACCTCATTTGATTTTCACGACAACTTTGGGAAGAAGGTGCTATTATGATCTCCATTTATATACCTAAAATCTGAATTTTTACAGATGAGAAAAGTGAAGCAGAGATTAAATGACTTGTCCAGGGTCACACATCTAGATTTGATCTCAGGTCTTCCTGACTCCCTGTCCATACAAGAATTCGAGTACTTAAGGATAATTCTCCTCTCTCCTGTAAGTCTTCTCATATGGCATGATTTGCAGTCTTCTTGTATACTGGTTATTTTCCTCTGAACATTCTCTAGTTTGTCAATATCCATCTTTAAAACGTGTCCCTCTCATGCTTAGTTTCTTTGTCTACAAAATGGAATAGTAATGTTTGCCTACAGAGTATAATAAGTATTTTAAAATTACCATACTTAAATATTTAAAGTTCCTTGGGTAAACATCCAAGAAGCTTTAACCCTAATTATAATCCTCATAATGATACTATCTACCATAGTCAAAATTGAAGCAACATACAAAGGTCTCTGAGCTGCTAAAACAGCAACAGCATCAATGGGTACAAAACCAAGCTATAAAAGGATTTCTGGAATGTTGGAGCTGGGTGTATGTCACCTAGTCTAACCCCCTTATTTTAAAGATGAGGAAACTGAGCTTTGGGAAAACTAAACTTCCTGAGAATTACAGTCATCATTAATCAAATCTACCACCAGAATCCAGTCAAATCCAATGGGCATTTATTAAATATAGCTTTTATCTTATTGGGGAATCTCCCTTGTTGCTTCTCATGCTTTGGTGAAGGTTTCTAGCTATAATCAACCACACCTCTTTATCTTCATGGTCTCTTCCAGAACTAGACAAGGGGCTAGAAGTTACTGCATAGATAACAAAAGCTCACTTCCATCAACCCTTTGGCTTGCTTGGCATTTAAAGTCTATCATAATCTGACTCCTCACCTGCCTTTACAGCCCTACCTTCTATAGACACTACATTCCAGCCAAACTGGACTACTAGGTAGTCATTCCTTGAATCTGACATGTCATCTCCTTCCTCTAGGTATTTGCCCAACCAGACCTCATCCTAGAAATGCATGCCTTCCTCATTTTTCTCTCTCATAATTCAAATCTTGTTTCCAGGCACAGCCCAATAGAGGGGAAGCTACCTGAGGGCAAGTACTGCTTTGTCTTATATCCCCAACATCTAGTGCAGTGCCTTCCACAGTGTTATTTATTATTATTGGGTCACTTCAGTCATTTCCAACTCTCTGTGATCCCATTTGGGATTTTCTTGGCAAAGATACTAGAGTGGTTGGCCATTTCCTTCTCCAGTTCATTCTACAGATGAGGAAACTGAGGCAAACAGGGTAAAGTGATTTTCCCCGAGTTGCACAGCTGGTAAGTATCTGAGGATGGATTTGAATTCAGATCCTCCTGATTCCTGGGCCGGTGCTCTATTCACTGTGCCACCTAGCTGTCCTCTATCTTACACATAGTTTATGTTTAAGAATGCTTGATTAATAGTGTTTAGTACATCATTTTATTAGATATCACATTAACCTTGTTGTATAATATCTCTTTTTTACAGACAATGAAACTGAAGCTTAGAGTGGTTAAGCGATTACTTAAAATTCTATATGGGATTATAGAATTAGATCCAAAGGGACCCAAGAGGATGTCTAGTACAACTTGAGTCTCCATTACTCAGATGAGAAAGCAGACCCAGGGATGTTAGTGATTTGTCCAAAGTCACACGGGTAGTAAGTACCATAAACATGATTTGGACCCAAATTTTTTGACCAACAAGTCAGTACTTTTTCCATTTTATCATGTTCAATTTTTCATTTCAATTTATAGCATGTGAATTTTATTTCAATTCACCTCTTTTTAACGTATCCCTGAATCAGAGCTGAATTTAAGTTCAGTTCTTATGTGAAATCATAGACTCTTTCCGTTATACCAAAATGCCTCTCCAAAACCACCTGATCTAACTCTCACTCCTTCATTATATGGATGAGGAAATTACATGGAAAAAAGCGACCTGTACAAGGTCAAATAATGAATGAGTGGGAGAGCCTAGATCAAGCTCAGCTGCCTGCATAGTCAATATTTTCAGTGTTTGCTTATGGGAGACAGGAAGAGATTAGCCCCTACATTCCAAGCATAAGTGACACCTTTTTCCACAAGAAAACCTTCCTCCCCCACATCCAGAGCCAACCTGCCTAGTATTAGGAAAGATGTGTAATTAAGAAAGGAGCCACATTATTTTCCTTTTCAGGTATCAGTTTTCTGTTGCAAGAGATCCACACAGGACCAGTTGACACCACTCAGTACTGTCTATGCTTAAATTGGTCTTCAGAATACTTGAAGTCATAGATGGAAATGTCATTTCCAAGGAGAGAAGAATGCATTCTTCAATCCAGTTATTAACACTAGTGAAAATGACACACCTCTGGGCAGGATGAATGCTGTGGTCAAGACCTCTGGCTAGTCTGTCAGAAGCTCTGAAGACAGGCCTCCTGGATATGGTTCAGGGTCTAATTTTGTAGGAGACTGAGAATTAGGGGCAGGAGTTGTAATAATAGATAGAATCCAGTGTAAGAGAAGGAAAGAGGTGCAAGATGCTGGAGCAGCTATCACATGACTTCTTTAAGTTAATTTCTCTGCTCCAAAATCATCAATAGCTCCCTATTGATTACTAAGCAAAGCTCATACTCCAATGCTTTGTGCTGAAAGCCTTCCAAAATCTGGTGCCAATCTAAATTTCTGGCTTTATCTCCTACTTGGATCCATACTCACTTCATCTCTATCTCCCAAATGCTCCCTATATTTTCCTGCCCATTTGACTGCTCATTCCTATGCCTAAAATGTCTTCCTTCTCAGAAGCAGCTGTGTGGCATAGTGAATGTAGTGCTGTATGTAGTGCTGATCCTGGAGTCATCAGGAACCGAGTTAAAATCCAGTTTCAAACATTTTCTGGGCAAGTCCATTTAATCTTTGTTCATCTCAGTTTCTTTGGTTGTAAAATGGCAATAGCACCTATCTTGAATGCTTATGGTGAGGATCAAGTGGGATAGAATGGTTATTCCTTTTCTCTAACCTAATGACCTTCTTTTCAGAACTCATGGGAAACTGAATTTTGTACCTGTCTAATGCATTGAAGTAGAGTTGGCCATGCACTGAAAAGAAAAGACTCACTTTTTCATAATGTTTCCATAATGAAGATGAAGAAATCTTGGAAGGATAGCCACACATCACAGAGCTTCAAAGGACTTGGCTTTAAAGGGACTTGGTATAATCTGTGCCAAGCAGTGCAGGATTGCTGTGCCCACCTAGCAATGTTGGACTGTGTTGAGGGGATGCTACAGGCCCAAGATCTAAAATGGGCACAGCCTAGATGTACATGGATGCCAGAGCAAGTGTGGGACTCCTAGTGGAAGGAAGTCCAAAGGAAATACAGACACTCTCTTTCCTAAAGTTTCCACTTCTATTCCTGCTATAGGGACTGTCCTCACTTGGTGCTGTGAGATTTTTGTTTATTCCTTTCATTTAACACGTGGGAGGGGACTGACCGCCTAGGATGGAGGCCCTCTGCCAGTACCCATTCCGTCACTATCTGGGCTTCAAAGATATGTCTCATTTCAGTTCTCCATATGCTGAAATAGCTGTGATTTATTTTCAAATATTTGTGAAGATGTTGTTTGAGGGTAGAAGAGCTAGAAACAAGCTAAATTCAGATGTATCAGAGAGAATTCTGGTTTGGGAAAAGCATGAGCCACGTCAATGTTATTGGAGAGAAATTCCTCAAGACTGAAGCTGTCCCATGTGACAAAAGCAAAAAGGTGCAGGATCTCTACTGAGTCCTAGGAACCCAATTTTGACACATAGATTACATGTTTATATGTTATTATTATTATCTATACTTATGTATTATCTCCCTACTAGACTATAAGGGGTGGGGGAGGGCATAAGCATTTACATAATGCTACTGATTTATTTGTTTGTTTTCTATTTTTTAAAAAGGACTGTTCACTGAATGGGCATTACCTCACTTTAAGTGAGTACCTGAAAAGACCTTAGCCTAAACGGCTATGGTCTCCCAGTGCATCCTGGGTCATCTCCAGTCATCCTGATGAATATCTGGCCACTGCATTCAGATGGCTCTGGAGGAGAAAGTGAGGCTGGTGACCTGCACAGCCCTCACTCACTCAAAGCAAAGTCAAGTGCAAGTCATGTCATCATTTCTCTGATGGCATGGCCCTCTTTGAAAATGAAGGATGAACACACAACAGCAGCAACAAAAACACTGTTTGTCAGGCACACACACACACACACACACACACACACACACACACACACACATATATATATATATATATATATATATATATATATATATATGTAGTCCACAAAGATGAGGATTGTGTCTTAACAAATTTTATGTCTCCTCCCCCTTTACCCCACAATGTTCTACATCAATAGGCAAGGTCTTCACATCATAGATTTAGAGGTGGAGGAGACCTTAGAAGTCAACAAATCTAATTCCTTCTTTTTATAGGTGAGGAAACTGAGTCCCATAGAAGTTAAGTGAATAGTTTAAAAAAAAATTGCTTGGCAGAGCAAGAATTTGACTGCCCACTGACTTAGAATCTGGCTTTCTTTCTGTTGAGGTCGAGGGGTGCTAGGAAGCCTGAAATTCAAGGGCAAATGAAGGGGGTCCAACCTCGAATGATTTGCCCCAAGACTTCTTTCAGTTAGAAACAAGGTTTATTAGAATACATTTGAAGTGGGCTGGATTTTAAGAATCTACACTATGTGTAATACTCATATTGACAAGTAGACCATATTCTTAAGGAATGTGAGCACTTGTATCACTAATGCAAGCAGGTCAGATTCTTAAGGATCCAGAGCAAGCTAGTGTGGGTAAGATAAACACTTATACACAGTAAGACTATGTCTATGAGCTCCAGAGTGAATTGGGTTTAAGGCCTGGACTTTGAGAAAGAAATGTAGCCAGTAAACCCAAAGGAGAAAAAAGCAGTTTTTGACATTGGTCAAAACCAATATTGGGTAGGAAAGAGCTAAAAGCCATCCTAAAACACAAAAGTATTTTAATGCAAAATACATTCAAAGCAGACAAATCAACAAGAAAAAACAATTCTGAATTGAAGATATGACCCAAAGACAGAAAACATTAGCAGAGAATCACCAGGAAGCCCAACCTCTTCTGTCCTCTCTGAGGCATCAGCACAGCTTTCTCAGATTTAAGTGAAACTGGTACTTGGACAACAGACCCAGCAGCAGACAGGAGGCCACATTGAAGCCTTCCTCACTCAGAGCCTGTTCTCCCTCCTGCAGACATCTCCTTAAAGGGCCCAGAGTCACCTCCATGCCACACAAGAAGGGCAACCTGGAAGGACTCAGGGGATAGAGGCGAAACTAGAGAGAAAAATCATCTCCTTATAACATGTGTAGACAAGTGTTTAGTCAACTTCTCATCAGCTGGACATGAAATAAGTGAGATTAACATGGTCTGACCTTACTGAAAGTGCTCAGTAGGGTTACCTCTACTACTCATACTGCAATGAGACCAACAAGATCTCTGAGCTTGTTAACTCTAAGTGATCATGGAGAAGACATCTAACTTCTCTGAGCCTCAGTTTCCTTATCTATGAGGCTGAAATAATTATACCTGTCTCATCCTGTTGTAATGAGGAATCAGTAAGTTAATACATATATAGTCCCTCAACAAACTTCAATACCCTGTGTAAATGTCAACTATCATACTTACTATACAACTGAGGTTTCACCAGCAGTAGTTACCTTCAAGTACAAATACATCGAAAGAATAGTCCATTTGGAACTGGTAACGCCAGGGTTTGGACTTCGGTATTCTTTTATCTATCTGTTTCTCAGTTTACTTCTTTGTAAAATGTAAAGGCTGAAGTAGATGAAGCTTGAGTTCACCATGGCCACACCTTAAATCCTAGGATCTCTGCTTAAGCATACTTGTGAGACAGTTTTGAATCATAGCTCCATAAACATACTCTTGGGCAATGATTTCTTGAGCTTAAATAATCGAAGGATGATTTCTGAAAGCCCTTTTGACCCTCAGGAGGCAAGAATGATGCCTTCCCCTCTCCAAAGTCAGGATTTAAAGTTCACAGTATAAAGACGTTCATCTCCCTGGCTCCAGGCACTTTGACTGACTCTCACACAGGCCTGCAATGCTCCTCATCTCTGCCTCCAGGCCCATACCTTTTACTCCCTCTGGGAAGAAATCAAATATATTTCCTTGACGGTGTGACCTCCTTCCAGTAAGGAAACACTGAGGACAATCATTTGAGGCTACATAAATAGAAGATTAGAGAAACCTGAACCAAAAACATTGCAAAAGATGAGGTCATGCACTGTCTCTCAGAAGTTTTGACTCTAGACCTGGAGGGAAGAAGCTGGAGAAAAGGGAGAACAAAGCATCTCCATTCCCTTCATGGTTTTACCAACAAACTTAGACATAGTCTTAGAGAAGCTGATCTCACTGTCATAGCATGACCTATGTGTGGAGGAACATGACTTACCTCATCCAAACTTACTCTTTCAACAGATGGAGAAAGAGAGCCTCCTCCACAAAACAAACAGAAATGTAATTAGACTTGATGAGAAACTACCATGAAATTGCTAAGACTCATACATAGCCCCTTACTTTCAGAAAATTACTGGGTCTATAGCACAGTGCTTTGTAGCAAGTGTTTCATTCATTCATTCATTCATACATTCATACATTCATTCTCCATAGCACAAAAATCATTATATTATTAAATGATGATGAAAACATGATGAGCCTGGGAGCACTGTTGTTTGTACTTCATTCTCGAAGAGGATGATGACATCAGGGAGGGAATGCCATGACATGCAGGTGAATTGGATTTAATTGAGGCAGGGTAGTACAAAGTCACCAGCCTCTCTTTCTCCTCTGGAGCCATCTGGGTCCAATGGCCAGATGTCAATCAGGACAACTGGAGATGACCAGGACGAAATGAGAGCACTTGAAGATCTTTAACAGGTCACATTTTGACCAAGGCAATGCCCATTCAGTGATTAAGACTTAATAAGAATTGAGGCAGAAAATGGCCTCTTTACCTAGTCAAAAAAATTTTTTCTTAAATAAATAAAAAATTTAAAAATCATTTACTACAATGTACTGTATGTCTGCTCTGTTCTTCTGATCTACCTTTCTCTTAGTCAGTGTTAGATAGGTTTTTTTAAAATAATTATCATTAGTTTATAGTTTTTAAATTTTTAGTTATTTTATTCCTAATTCACGTAATAAAACAAGTGTTTCCATAACATAGTACAGTAGTAAATGACTATAGTAATCTACTGTTTGATATATCCAAAGACTCCTGCTTCTGGGATAAGAACTTACTATTTGACAAAAACTGCTGGGAAAACTGGAAAGTGGAGTGGTAGAAACTAGGCATAGACCAATATCCCACTAGTACCATAAAATAAGGTCAAATGGGTACATGATTTAGACATAGAGGGTGATACCATAAGTGAACAAATGGAACAAAGTCAGAACTAGAGTGAGGCCACCAGAGCATTGCCCTCTACCCAGGCAGCACATCTCCTGGGGCAACGGGTATGTATCTTCTTCATGTCAATCTGGGGACCACTATCCCTCTACTTTGTGGAGAACACCACTGAGGAGTTGCATGGTCTTTTTACTAACCCAAGACCTCAGAATTACCTTTCTATAGAACCCTTCTCCCAAAACTTTCCTCCCCATTTCTAACTCTCAACCATATTGTAAATGCAGGTAGGTCTCTCTGCAATTAAGGACTTTCCCACTCCCTTTCTAACTAAAGTGTTCTATCCTTGGCTCTACAACTGTAATAGCCCTACCCCCACTTCACACACACACACACACACACACACACACACACACACACACACACACTGGCTGTCTATCCTCCACACTGATATCTACTTCACTTTGTTTCTTGTACAATTGTCCTCAGGTGAAGGAATTTGGCCTCCAGAATAAAATGAGATCTTAAGTGTTAATATCAACTAAAGGGTCATAAATTTGTCAGAACCCTGGGGTTGGGAAAGACTAAAGACAAAAGGAAAGGCAGAGCATGAGATGGGTAGTTGGTGTCATGGAAGTAATGGACATGAACTTGGACAAATTTTGGGAGATAGTGGAGGACAGAAGGGCATGATGCGCTGTGATCCATGCGGTCACAAAGAATTGGACACAACTGAGCAACAAAAGACTTTGTCAGGACAGATTAGACCAAGTGCCCACATAATTCAGCCTCACTTTGGACTCTCCCCCATCTCCCGTAGAATTTCAGCTGAAATGTCTGAGTTACTTCTAACCTGTGCCCAACTCAGCAGCAATAAACTGTAAGCACTCCATTCACTCAATTTCAACTGTATAGACTTATATCCCATATAATTTTTTTCTAATCTAAACAGTAATAAACCCCTAAAACTGATTGACACATGCCAGAATACTTTAAAATTGAGTTTAAAGATCAATGACCAGTGAAAACTGGATCTCCAAGTATAACCCCAGTCCCCCAGGATTCAGGTAAACCAAGGCCAATAAATTCAGAGACTGGATATTAACCCTTTTCAGTCTCTTGGTGGAATTGCACTTTTAGGGTTAACTTTCCTCATTCCTACTTCCTTGCTCCTCATTTCTCATTACACAATTTAGAAAATGTTACCCTCACTTTATACTATAGATAACACAGGAGGGTCCCACAAATATCTATCATATAGACAGACTCTTTGTCTCAAACAATACATAAACTTAAACCCTGAGGGACTCTGGACCTTTAACTGGCACTGAAACCATTCTCCCACCCTACCCCAAGCTTCCCCCCACCAAGAGGCCAAACACACTGACATTGTCTTTGTGTGTTTGTGCTATTGTGAGTAGCAATAAAATTTGCCAGAGCTATTTGTGAGGGGTGGGATTGGGTTAGTTGTCTTTTTCCCCCAACCTGGACTCCCTTATATTACAAAGATAAAATTTCAATACAGTTCAGTTCAAGTCAGCTCAACTTGACATTTATTAAAAATCCAACGTGCAGATTACTATACATAGTACTAGATGATGAGGGAGATTCAAAGTTCAAGGAACACATAGTCTCTGACCTTAGGGAATACACGTTCTTGTAAAGTTATCCCTTTACATATGGGGCAAAGGGCTAAGTCACAGGTTCTGGTTGCTGGAAGTCCTTTTCTTCCATTTATGCGGGGCTTAAGAATTTCCCCTGAGTCATAGGATAGTTTTGCTTCTGTATTCTGTATTCTTTTGTGGAGCCATGAATTTACATCCTGGCTCCCAATGCAGATGCTGCCATTCGCCGATTGGGGGATACTAAGACCACAATGGGGAGATGACAATTCCAACATTCTTGAGATCCTTTGAAACTCACAGATTCCTCTTCTACCCAAAGCTGGGGATGGAGGGCTGGGAAGGTCTCCAAGGCTGAAGCCAAAGCTTCTCCTTCCCCTCAAATAAATGTGGTTCACCAAGGCCCATCCTTTCCTCTAGGCACTTCCTTCTCTGGCATTTTTATTGGAATGCAAGGTTTGCTCCAGTTTCTGGAGTTACTTTGGTTCTGTCATTATATTTATAGATGATCATTGGTCGGTGAGTAGATTTCTTCAGTCTGTTAATACAACTGTCATTTAACATCCTTCTAATTTGAATTACTATTTTTTATCTTCGTCTAAACCTTGTGATTGATTATTTGAGCATCTAATCACTTACTTTAATTGGGGTACAATGAGCTGGATGATTTACTCAGTTGTTTCTTCTTTGCATCTACGTGAATAAAAAAAATCACTGCCCTACCATGTTCATGTTCTTAAGGCAGTGTGAGATCACTCAGCTGAACTAAGAGTCAGAAAAACCTAAGGTCTAATGCCACCCCTGACTTTGTGATCTTGGACAAATTATTTAACCTGTGCCTCTGGCACTGCCTCCCCAAATCCTTCCACCACCCCCACACTTTTTTTTATTTTTAATAGTGTTTTATTTTTCCAATTACACGTAAAGACAATTTTTAACATTCATTTTTTTAAAACTGAGTTCCAAATTTTCTTCCTCCCTCCCTTACTATCCCTAAGACATAAGTAATTTGGCATAGGCTACATAAGCCTAGCACTCATTTATTAAGCCATAGAGTTGTCATCTTCCTTGGTTAAATCACAGATTTCCTTCACACTCTTCACCCCAAAAAGGTTTTATTGTATGTATTTTATATGGGCATATGCAGCAGTAGTACATGGTTGACAGTATCAAAAACTTGTAAAGTAGGATGAGGACTGGTGAAAAGGTCATTGAGCTTAGCAGTTCAGATATCATTGGCAATTTTAGAAAGATTAGTCTCACTTTATGTGTAGGTTCAGAAACCAGACTGCAGTGGAATGGAACTAGGATGGAAAGCGCAGAGTAGAGGCCATGGGTTTAGAGAAAGGCTGCTAAAGCTGACCCCTCTTCTTTTCTTTATATCTCTAGCACTTAGCAAGATGCTTGACACATAGAAATGGTTTAACAGACACTAGCTAACTCCACTCTTTTTGACTTTTCTTTCTGTATCTACTTCAATGCAACCTGTTTATGGACCTCCACTCCTAAGGGATTCCTGACAACGTGGGCTAAGACGGTCTTGATCATTGACTGTCTGGTGGGACTCATCCCCATCTCATCAGTTCACTTTTGACAATGAGTCCTTCTGGGAGATTAGGGCAACTTTTAACACAACAGTTCCAGCTGTTGATGTCAAGGATGAGTTAGAAACTTCTTACAAGGCATTGAAATGTACTCCATGGACAGTCAAAGGGGTACTCTCATTGGATTTGGCTCAAGGAGGGAATAACACACATTCATTTGGATATGGAAATCTATCTTACCCTGCAGGCAGGCAGAGGGGAAGAGGGTAGGAGAGGGAGGATAATAGAAGGGACAGCAGATTGGGGGAAGGGGCAATCAGAAGCAAACACTATTGTGGGGGGACAGAGAGAATGGAATAAATGGAAGGTGAGAGAAATGTGGTTAGTCTTTTGCAACTTGACTGTTATGGAAGTGTTTTGCATGGCTACACATGTATAACCTATATTAAGTCACTTGTTTTCTCAATGAGGATGGGTGAGGAGGGAGGAAGGGAGAGAATGTGGAGCTCAAAGCTTTAGAAATGAATGTTAAAAATTGTTTTCGCATGCAACTGGGAAATAAGTTGTATAGGCAATAGGGTATAGAAATATATCTTGCTTTACAAGAAAATAGAGGGGAGGGGGATAAGAGAAGGGAGGGTGATACAAGGGAGTGCAGATTGGGGAAAGGGGTGGTTGGAGTGCCTAGTGTCCTGGGGTGGGAAGAGGGAAGAGATGGGGAGAAAATTTGGAATACAAAATCTTGTGGCAGTAAATGTTGAAAACTGAAAATAAATAAATTACATTTAGAAAAAAACACAAACTAAGCAAGAGAAGGAGAAAATAGATAAATGAATTACATAAAAAGGTATGTGGGGGATACAAGGTATCTGGGAGGCAGGAAGTGAGAGGCCTCTCTTATTTTGATCTATGATTCCCCCTGCACTTATATACTAACCTTTGTATTTTTCCTCTTAGATCATAGTCTCCAGAGAGGGGATGTTAAAGATGACCTAGTCCAACTTTTTTATCTAAGTTATGAGAACCCTATATTTTCAAAAGACAAATGAACAATGGACATTTTCCCCAATTGGACTCAGGTGCCATTTGGTCTAACACCATCACTGGGGGCAGGGCAAGTTGTGGGCCACCCTATATGTTCCAAGTTATGTTGGAAAGTCCCCAGAGGGTTCAGACTTTTCCAGAGTCTGGGATTTCAGGTGAAAGCAAAAATATGAAGAGTGATTGGGATCCCACCACTAACCTAGAAACAGTCGCTCTCTCCTGTGTGACTTCCAGAGCTGGTGCATGTCCAGAAGCCATGATTAAAAGAACACAAGGAAATTCAAGGACTGTGTCAACCAGAGGCATTTATAAGAAATAAGTTTAGATTACTCAGAGGCAGTCTTTTTCTTTAGAGGTATTCTTTAATAGAGTAAAATGACATGCTTAGCAACAGGCACCAATTGCACCCATTTTATGTAAGGCAGGGGATAAAAAAAAGACTTAAAATTTCTCCATGCCTGTTCTTTTTTTCCCCAGTCTAGCAGTCACCTGATTGAGTTACTATAATACATTTAAAAACAACAGTAATAATAGGCTAACATTTATGTAGTATTTACTATGTGCCAGGAACTATCCTCAGCATTTTACAAACATTATCTCATTTGAATCTTGTAACAGCCCTGGGAGATAGCTGCTGTTTTTATTATCTCTACTTTACAGATAAAGAAACCGAGACAAACAGTAATTATGTAACTTGCCCAAGATCACACAGGTGAAAAATATCTGTTTGAATTTGAACTCTGGTCTCACTGACTTCACCACCACACTACCTAGCTGTCATAAGAACGAAAGGTTCCACATAAACCAAAATATTCATAGCATCACTTTGTGTAGCACCAAAAAACTCCAAAGTGGATGTCATTAATTGAACATTAATTATATCCATACATAACAAACTATTATATCTGGATATAATGAAATATTATTTTGAATAGGGGGAATTCAGAGAAACATGGTAAGACACATAAACTGGCATATAACCAGGAACTCAGACCCAAAAGAACAATCTACGTAATGACCTACAATAATGTAAGCAACATCAATGTTAAAAGATCCCGGAAATCAGGTTAGATGCTATAACCAATATTGATTCCAAAGAACCAATGATGAATTGTGCTCCTCTCAGTAAGAGAGGTGGTTGCTATGAGAATAGAATCTTTCACACATTACTAGGCACAGTAATATTTTGTTGCTTTGTTCTGGCTTTTTGGGGTAGTCGTAAACAAATGTCTTTTTCTTATAACACGAGTTTCTATGCAGAAAGGGGGTGGGAAGTAACTCTCTCTATATAACTATAATTTATATATTGATGTATTAATATTAATTAATTAATATTAACATTATATATTTAATATGTGTAAATTACATATAAAAACAAAATTATCAATAAAATAATGGAATAAATTAGCAATATAAATAATATAAATATAATAATAAAATAATAAGTATCAGTAAAATGATAGAAAACTGGTCTTGTAGCCTGAACATGATGATTTACCATATTGGTTGCTTCCCTGAAGTTTGATTATGGGATTGGATTGATTGTGTAGACATCTGATACTCTTTTGACGTAATCTAGAGTAAATGCCAGGGCAACCCAGTGGTACAGCAGATAGAATGCCAACTGTGGAGTCAGGAGGAACTGAGTTCAAATGTGACTTCAGACACAGTTGCATAAGGCATTTAACCCTGTTTGTCTCAGTTTCCTCATCTGTAAAACGAACCACAAAAGGAAATGGCAAAGCACTCCAATATCTTTGCAAGGAAAACCCCAAACGGGGTCACAAAGAGTCTGACAGGACTAATCTACAACAACCGAACAGAGTAAATGAGACAAAATAACTTGACTACTAAGGCGGGGAGGTGTTCATCACATAATTAGTCTTTTTGGACACATGACTTGATCTTACCTAACCAAGGGGCATCGAGGCAGCTCAGTCAGGACTGAGCCAAGCACATTAAATAAAGGGCAGTCCCAGACATGAATCTTGCAGGAAAAAATCAAAAGCCTTTGAAGTTGTTTCTGTATTCAGATATTCTTGCTGTTGTCTGTCTTTTGTTCTGGAAGAGGATCAACGACAGCACGAGGGATGTTTCAACTTGCTCGTGATTCAGATGTACTCCACAGTAAAGTCCTGTCTGAGCATCTGACAGACCCACTGGCACACTTCTCTCTCCCTCCCTTTCCTCTTAGGTCTCAATTGGAAGGAATCCTGGCTAGTTCTAAACATCTCCGTTAGCCCATCCAGCTCTGTGAGATTCACACATACAATCATCACTATGGCTTTGCCATTAACCTTTATTAAACACCATTGACGTGATGACATCAGGTGGCTTCTAGCCAAGTGGAGGAGTTTCTTACACTGTTGACTTCAGCTGCTGTTGTCTCCTCCAACTGTCCACATAAGTAAATGTCTCCAAAAGACAGGTGGATATCAGTCTGAGGGTTCTTGCGCTAGGCAATGATCACAGTAGCTCACAGCTTCATGATCCTTTAAGGGTTACAAAGCAGTTACTTCACAACAACATCAGGGGTTGAATTAGTTGGCAAGAGAGAAATGGGATAAAGACTCAAGGCGTGATTTACATTGCTACGTGATGGGATGGATACATGGAGCCATCTTTGAGAATTGTAGATCATTTAGAACTCAAGGGATTTTTGTCCAGAGTCACAGAGCCAATAGGGGTCCAAGGTGCAATTGAACCAAGGTCTTCATAGCTTCCTCTGTCCATTATACCAAGCTACCTCAAGCAAGCCCTGAGAGCTGCAAAATGATGGTGCTACTCATAGAATCCATGGAAATACAGAACACCTTTTTCTTCATTGTCTTCAGATGGATGCGAGATGTGAGTTATGAGCCTTGCTGCTGTTCCGTTTTTTCCATTGTGTCTGACTCTCCATAAACCCATTTGGGGTTTCCTTGGTAAAGATACTAGAATGGTTTGCCATTTCCTTCTCCAACTCATTTTACAGATGAGGAAACCACAGTGTTAAGCGATTTGCCCAGGATCACACAGGTATTAAGTGTCTGAGGCCAGATTTGAACCCCAGGAAAATTAGTCTTCCTAATTCCAGACCCAGTTCTTTCTCCCCTGTAGCACCTAGCTGTCCGTTATGAGATCTGGGCATTCATAAAATAGACTCCTTGGGAGGCAGTACCTAAAGAATGGTTCTAAATATTAAGCTCATCATCTTTATGAATGAAGTGATCATTAGCCAAAATTTTTATATTGTCTGAGGCAAGATGGAAAGTTTCAATAAACTAATTTTTTTGGCCCAATTTCTTCCTCATAGACATGATGGACTTTCTGAGATGTTAATACTTTGGCAGCACCTAGGTGGTACAGTGGATAGAGCACTAGTGCAAGAGTCAGGAGGACCTGAGTTCAAATCTCATCTCAGACACTTGACACTCACTAGCTGTGTGACCTTGGGCAAGTCACTTAACTCCAATTGCCTCACCTGGGTCATCTCCAGTCATCCTGATGAATATCTGGTCACTGGATTCAGATGGCTCTGGAGAAAAAGTGAGGCTGGTGACCTGCACAGCCCTCCCTCACTCCAAACAAAGTCAAGTGCAAGTCATGTCATGGTCTTCTTTGGCAATGAAGGACTAACACACACTGAGACGCAGAGAGGTTAGGAACCACTGCCTTAGGGAAAATGCACAAGGAAAGATAATGCAACTCTAAAGATGCTTTCATTTCTGCAGTCCAAACGCTGTACGTATTTTTCACCTAAAGGACAATGGAGAAGAACATGGTGGTCCTTAATAAGATCCAACATATTGCCAATTAAAAGCTGCATAGAAGAAGCAGCATGAAAAACATTATCACATTATATATTAGTATATATTACATTATGTAAGAATATACACATATAATTGAGTAAAATTACATTATATACAGCTAGAAAAAAAAGGTAGATTGATCATTGAATAAGAAAGAAGACTAACCCATTAACAACTTTCCACTGATATTCATAGCCCTGTGTTGATATACTCTCAATGTAAGGAGGTTTGGAAGACAGGCTCCACTATGTAGGCTAGAACACTAGAAGAGTTTACCAAAAGATGTGATGAGAGCTACACAGGATGAGAAACTGTGGGTGAATGTGATCTCCACTAGTGCTAAACATAGTTCCATTGATGGACATTGATGGATTTCATAGATCTATCCAAAAATCAAAGTGTGTGTGTGTGTGTGTGTGTGTGTGTGTGTGTGTGTGTGTGTGTGTGTGTGCATACACTGACCCAAGATCTCCCGGAAAGGAAATCACATTCAAGAAGTCCACAGGCACTGAACAAATCCCAAATAATACTCATATCCTCAGAATCTGGTTGAGATAAGAAACCACTCATCTACAAAATTTATATATTCAGGGCTGAAAAAGTACTACTGTATACCAATGTCAATGTGCCATAATGGGTCTGATGCTCTCACATGCGTGGGAGATGACAAGACTGTCTCCTGTCTATTATCATAAATAAATAACCACTAAGTGTCCTCACCCTCCATTCCTCCCCTCATAGAAAAGGAAAGTTGTAGATGACATTACCCAATGTTATTTTATGACCTTTCTTCCCAGCTCATTGTCTCATGGTTAGATTTTTAACTGCCTCCAGAGAGACTGGGATTATTGATGTTTCTTATGTTATGTAGCAGGACTGATAGGCAAAGCTGTGATGTCTATGATTCCATGGCTCATTCTCAGTCATCAAAACCAGTTTCATTGTTCCCTGAACTTACTATCAAAATTCAGATTTAACCATTCTCAGCAATTATAATTAAGACATCAGGAAATTCAGTTCTTCTGTATTTTGAAGTCAGTTTACCAAAATTATATAATTGAAATATTTCAATATTACAACACTATGGAATCATTACATCCATTTTATAGAAGGGAAAGTTAAAAAAGGAGAGCCAATTTTCTCCCAAGTAAGAAGCCAATTCAAGCCCCTCTCCTAGGTAAATTTTACTGCACAAAATCCTATTTTATTTTTCCCAGTTATGGTAGCTTTACAAGAACAAGACAGAAATTAAGGAGACAAGTATTGCCTGACTATTCTTCCCTTCAGGTTATCTCCAAAGATGATGGTGAGTCCAAATTCAGAGAAAACACTCAAAAACAGATTAGTGTTGACCACAGCAAACAAATGACCAGTGTGATTCCTAAATAGACTTTAAAGTCCTTTCCAACTCAAATCTTTTCCACCACTTAACTATGACTGAATAAACTGATGATATAGTCCAGTCATCAGGCATACTTAATTCTAGGGCCCATAATTCTACTATATTACATATTCTACATATTCTACTATAATATGCTATCATAGCAATGCTACTATGATATATTCTATACTATCATAGTAACATATTCTATACTATAATAGTATTAATACTTATAGACCCAGTCTCAGAATCATGGAGACCTGAGTTCAAGTCTTGTCTCTCAACCTCTCAGTGCCAAGACACATCTCGAAGAATATAAATTTCAGGGAAGGTGTGAGTCTCCATCAAATGAGGGAGTTTCTTCACTGGGTATTCCTTACACCAATGAAATTACAATTCTGATTTTTCTTTTAAAGAGCTGGTTAGAGGAAAATGTAGTCATAAAATTTGCCCCTCACAGGATTGATCAAATGAGGTAAGGATCAAGTGAGATTTCTGATGTAAAGTACTTTGCAAACCTTAAAGTGTTAGCCAAGCTAAGTACCAATTAGTGTGAATAATTAATCCCCTGGAAATTTTATATCTCTAAATGCTTGCATGAAAAAAAGAGAAAGTGAAGATCAATGATTGGACATGAAACTCAAAAAGCTAAAAAAAGAGCAAATTAAAAATCCCCAATGAAATGCCAAATTAGAAATCCTGAAAACCAAAGGATAGATTAATAAAATTGAAATTAAGAAAACTACTGAACTAATAAAACTAAAAGCTGGCTTTATGAAAAAATCAACAAAATAGATAAACCTTTGGCTAATTTGATTTAAAAAAGAAGAAAACCAAATTGCCAGTATCAAAAATGGAAGGATGAATTTACCACCAATGAAGAGGAAATTAAAACAATAATTAGGAAATATTTTACCCAACCGTATGCCAATAAATTTGACAGCCTGAGTAAAATGGATAAATTTTCACAAAAATAGAAATTGTCCAGATTAACAGAAGAGGAATAATCCTCTTAAATAGCCCCATCTCAGAAAAAGAAATTGAACAAGCCATCAATGGACTCCCTAGGAAAAAAGCTCCAAGGCCAGATCTGGATTTACCAGTGAATTCTACCCAACATTCAAAGAACAATTAATTCCAATACTATATAGACTATTTGGGAAAATAGATGGAGTCCCACCAAATTCTTTTTATGATACAAATATGGTACTGATACCTAAACTGGGAAGAGTCAAAATGGACGAAGAATATTATAGACTAATCTCCTAAAAGTGGTCATATGTATTCAGAATTTACTGTTTGAAGTTATGTAAAATTATGCAAATATGGCAAATTATGTAAAATATGGTAAATGGTTCCAGACAATGAAAACACACTAATGGAGACCTAACTACATAAATGCTAGGTATGGTTATTTTTATTTTGTAATAAATCAAAATATTTGGGGTCCTGTGTAAATATTTTTCAGGATAAGTAAATTTCAAAATTAAGAGAAAATCAAACACCTCCAAAATCCGGTATTGGAAAAGAGACAGAATCAATTTGCCACTATATCAGTTGTCTTATAATTCAATTTCTAGAATTTCATTGGTAGGGCTGCTCCCTTTTTCTATACCCAAGGCAATCTTTTCTCAGCTTTTGTAGTGGTCTTTGAAAGATCCCCTACTGTCATGGTTCCAAAATCCATCAGGGCAGCAAGTTGGCAACAGCAAGTTTCATGTTCAGCTATACTGATCTGTTGACAGAAAGTCCTTCCAATTTCGTAGGAACTGTTGACAAAAGCCTTCGGAGTCCTTACCATGCAATAATTTTAATGGGAGTGTTTAAGATTTAACTAAATCCATCAACAACCATTATAAAGTTCCTGAACTGTGTGCCAGACATTGTTAGGAGGTTAAATGCAAAAACGAGACATTCCCTGCCTTCAAGGCATATATAATAATAACAGTCCTCCCAGAGCCCAGGCTGGCAAGCTACGCATTATCTTCAACTGGCATATCCCATTTATTGCCATAGTCTGTTGATTTTTACCTTTTTACCATTTCTAGAAAAAGCCTCTGACACTGTCACTACTCTGGCGCAGGGCTTCAGTTCTGTACGCCTGAATGACTTATTTTAATAGCTGATTGGTGGATCTGCCAGGCGTAAGTGTCTCCCTTCTCCAATGCAAATTCCATTAAGCCTCTAAAGCGATTTTCCTAAAACGATTGTTTCATCCACACTCAGACTCCAATGGCTCCCTATCAAGATAAAATCTAAAATCTTCTCAAATTCAAAGTGCTTCATAACTCTGATACACTCTCACCCTCCCTCCAAACAAACACAACACACTTTTCCAGTCTTGCGCCTTACCCCTTTTCCCCTTCTTAGATCCAGTGACACTGGCCTCCAAATCTCAACTGCAGGCATTTTCACTGCCTCTCTTCAGTGCTCCCTCTCCTCATGTGCACTTCCTGGCTTTCTTCAAGTCCCAGATGTTACGTTCTACAACAAGCCTTTCCCCATCCCTCTTTTTTGGAGTGTCTTCCCGCTGTGGTTTATGTCTATCTACCTCGTAAATAACCCGTTTGTACATAGTGTTTGCATATTTCTTCATTCTACTGTGAGTTTCCATGAGATCGGGGACTGCCTGGGTTTTTTTTTTTGAGGGAGGAATTCCTAGTGCTTAACACAGTAGACAAATACTTATTCTACGGGTTGTTTTAGTCTTGTTCAACTTTTTACAACTCCATTTGGGATTGTATTGGTAAAGATACTGGAGTGATTTGTCATTTCCTTCTCCAACTCATTTTACAGATGAGGAAACTGAGGTAAACAAAGTTAAGTAACTTGGCCAGGGTCTCACAGCTAGCAAGTGTCTAAGGTCATATTTGAACTCAAAAAGATGAGTCTTCCTGACTCCTGACACTGTGCCACCTAGGCGCCCCTAGCATATAGTAGGCACTTGGTGTTTTTCCCATCAACCGATAGTAGGAACTTACATTCTACTAGCCTAAGGACACAGGATGTTCCCAGATAAGAATGTAAATCTAGTACTTTTCTAATAGGATGGTCCCTTCACGATGACGTCAGAATGCCAATGTGTATAGACAAATACTCGGGGCAGGTTAACACCAAAGCTCGCTAAAAGGAGGTGACCCGCGCTGATTCTTTACCCAGGAAGAGCTTTTCCTTTCTCCTGTCCTTCCCCTGGGCTCTGACCACTTCCTCGCCCACTCTCCCCAGCCTCGTGCCCGCAACCATTCTCCGTGACGACGGCCAGCGCCCCTCCGACGCCCCTGCCCACCCTAGAGTCCCGCAGCCCTTTGTCTCCTCTTGCGTGCCCCGCGCCCCGAGAACCCCGCGTAACAACCGCGCTGGTCCCCGGCCCAGCCACGACCAGCCACGCGGGGCCCACCATCTGAACCCTCCAAGAATTTATGTGCCGGTGGGAGGAAACCCGCACCCTCAGGTAAGTAGGCAGGAACTGTGTACAGAAGAGATACAAAGTCATGTGTGGAGCTTGGGGAGGCAGGACTGGGAGGCGCTAGTAGTAACCGGGGGGCTGGAGGCAGAGTCCTTGGACCCATGCCTGAGCCAGCCTCCCAAGGTCTCCGAGGGACTGGGGGGCAGAGGGGCTGATGACTGACTGTAGAGTCAAACATCCAGAGAAACCTGGAACAATTCCGTGAAAAATGCACCACACTCATGAGGTCTGGATTCATTGAAAAGTCCGACTGCCGCATGGCTTCTTCATCTTTGAAGAAGGCCTTCAGGCTTCTTCTGGGGCAGCCACAGTCTGGCTGACTAGCTGGGGCTTCACCCGCCTGCCCAGCACTTGGGGCACATTGGGGCCTTTTGGGGAGTCTCAGAGGCTGATACAGACTTCACAGGGAAATTCTGGAATGCCACGTTCCCTATCACAACACTATTAGCATCTCCTCTAGACAGGTCCAAGCTGAGGCTTAGGGGCAGAGACAAGAGGATTGGAGCTGGGGAAGAGAAATCCATCTCCTACAGAGAAGGCTGTAGGGGCGGGCATCCATTATTTCCTTCCTTTTGGACAGCGGCGTCTGGAAGTTGCCTCCAGAAATGCAGGCGGGCACCTTCTCCAGTAACTCCTAGCTTTAGAGAGTTGTCTGGGGCTGCTGAAATATTAAGGGACTTGCCTGTGGCATAGATTCTTTACTCAGCAGGCCAGGTTCCCTTGCATTTTCTTACTGCTTCAGGTAGATTGTTCCCTGTTCTAGGAGAGAAACAGAGGGGCAGGCAGGTATGTCTGGTGCCACTATGTCCTTGCCTTATTTCGCTTCATCAGGGAGTTAGCAATGAAATAAAATAATGCATTTTAGAAAGAAAGTCTTAGTAATTTTAGGAGACTCCTTTGTGATGACCAGGGCATTTCCCAATTTCCTTGCTGGTAACTTTTCTCAGGTTACGTCACTTCTACTATGTGTGTACACGTATGTATATGTATATATGTATGTATGTATTATGTATCTCCGTAGTTGCTCTCCAAATCTGCATATGCAGTCCATTGTCTTTTCCTGAACTTAGCTCTATCTACGTGTTAGGCATTCCATGTGCATGCCCTGATGGGGTTCTGAGCAATGGAGTCCATTCTCACAGAGGCAAGGCAGTGACTGTGGGGGTAGAGCACTGGGAAAGAGTAATCAGACAGGTAGGGGAAGTCATGGGAAAGATCATTGCCACAAAAATTTCGAAAGGAGAAGGTGATCCAAAGGCTGCAGAGAAGTCAAGAATGTAGATTGAGACAAGACCATTAGATTTGGCAATTAAGAAATCAATGGCAGATTGAATGATGGGTCAGATGCCAAGTGGCAAAGGGTTTAGAAAAGAGTAATTGCAAATAAAGTGAAACCGCCTGGAATACTGCTGGTTTTCTCAGAGTTCAGTTGAGAAGAGGGGAGAGATAAAAGAGGATAGCTAATAGGGATGATATGATCAACTGAAGGGCTTTAAAGAAGACTGGCAACATGGGTGTGATTGTAGGCAACTAGGAATGAACCAATAGATAGGGAGAAACTGAAAAGTGGGGATAAAGTGGGAATGATAGTGAGAACATTCTGCTAGAGAAGACAAAAGGGGGTTGGGATCAAGGGTAGATATAGATATAGGATTAGTTTTAGGAAAAGGGTCACCTCTTCATGTGAGATAGAGTAAAGGAGGAAATGGAGGTTAAGGTATACGAATAGTGTAAGATGAAGAGGATGGGAGAAGAACAATGTTAAATGGCCTCATTTTTGGTGAAGTATGAGCTGAGAGTGTGGAGGGGAGGAGTGTGGTGGACGTCTTCACAGTTGCTGCCATGTTGGATAGTACAGTGAGTTTCTGTTTCTGCATCATCTGACACTGTTAATCTACTTAATTCTCCTTGTGACACTGCTATCTCCTGGTTCTCTTTCTACCATACCTGACCTTGCTCCTCAGTTTTCTTTGCTGTAGCTTCATCCATGTCATTTCCAAAGGCTCTGTCTTGGAACATCTCTTCTCTGTTACACCTTCATTTTATCCTTTCCCATGGATTCACTTGTCTTCTCTTCGTAGATGATTACCATGAGCTCTAGTCCCACCTGACCAACTATCTTCTAGACATTTTGTCCCATCAGCATCTCAAATTCATTATGTCCAAAAAAGACCTCTTTATCTTTTCTCCAACACTCTCCTCTCTTTCCACTTTCCCTGTTACTGTTGAGGGCAACATTGGCATCCTTCACATAATCCAAGTCTACAACTTCAGTGTTATCTCTGCTTCTACCACTCTCTCAGCCATCATATCAGATCTGTTGCCGAATCTTGTTTCGACCTCCACAGCAGCTCTTGTTTACCATCCCTTCTCTTTAGTCACTCAACTGCTCTTCTTATCCAGGCCCTCATCACATCTCACCTGGTCTATTGTAACATATCTTTCTGGTTGGTTCCCCCCCACCTGTCTTCCCTCTTCAAATCTATCCTCAGAGCCTTAGTTTCCTTAGCTATAAAATGGGAATGATAACATCAGTGGTACTTACTTCATGGAGCTCTTGTGAGAAAAATGCTTTGTGACAAGGATCTACTTGCCTTCTTTTGTTGATGCCATTTGACCCCGTGAAAAGGAGTAATTAGAATAGGATGTCACTGAGGAACAGGTCTGGAAAGATGACGGTATACTGCTCCCCTTTGTATATAAGAATACATGCACACATGAACTTATACACATATACACACTCCATTCCACTGAAACTGACCTGCTAGTTGTCCCCCATCCCTGAATGTTCATCTCCTGCCTTTACCTAAGAGATCTCCCCGGCCTTTCATCAATCTCCTAGTTTTCTGCAGAGTAAAATTTAGGAGCCTCCTAATCCCTGAGGCCTTTGCTGATCCCCCAGTGCCCTTTCCTCTTGAAATGTTTTTAGATCCCTTTGTCCACTTGGAACTTTAGATCCAAGTTTACTTGGAATAGCCACAGAAGAAGAGGCACCCCTTGTGTATGCAGATGATTCATTTTTGTCTTTATATTCTCAATCCTTTATTCAGAGATAGTATTTTATAAATGTCTACTGTATCATCAAATTGATGACCAGATGCTATTCTGGTGTGTTCCTTAGAAATCCCTGTAGTTGAAAAATGGACCACACGGATAGACAGATAGTCAAGATGCTTTCATGTCTCTGCTGGGAAATAGACCTGACTCCCATTTAAAAGAGCTGCTCATGCTGGCCTACAAGCCACCTTTGTGGAGGTGCAAGACATCCTTAAAATCCCCATGTGGCCCTGTATAGGTGCTGCTGAGTCAGAGGACCTGGCTTCAAAGCTTGGCCCCACTCTTTTCTTGTACCCAAAGGCCACCTTCCTTGAGTCTTGCTTTTCTCATCTTTAAAATGAAGGGATCACTTTGAGTCCTGGGATCACAATTTAATGCAATGCAACTGAATCTGTGGCATATTAGTCAAATTGTAAGCTATTTATAATGTGATCTAAGGGTCTTTTTTTTTAAAAAACTTCCCAGCGGCCAAGTGTACAAAGCCCTGAGAGTGAAAGGAAAGAAGATCTGAAAACATGCTCTCTCCCAACTCCATCTTCCAATACCAGGAACCAAGAGTTTTGCTTAAGCTGAAGAAGTTATTGACATCCATGGAAAAGTGATTGCTCCCCAGGTAATCAAATTTATAAGAGCGCAAAGAAAAGTCTTACCAAAGTAGTAAGAGCCTAGAAATACTCTGGGGAGTTCTACTTGCATTTGAGAGGCTGCAAGTTGCTTATGGATGTTGTTGGTGGATAACTGGATTTGAATCCTATTCTTGTGAGGAAGAAGAATAATCTGAAGTTCTAGCTATGATCTCAGAGGATCCTGGGTGGGGGATACCGTGACCAGTGGGGGGAAGGGCTTTCTCCTCCATCACTTTGTATGGCTCTCTTCTGTCAGCAGGATGTGCTGTGTACAATGCGCAAAGTGCCTTGGAGGCTTACTCATTCCCCTGATGTTGTTGGGGGTCCTGACAAATATCCTGCTCTGCTTCCCTTCAATGACACTACTGGAATTTGATCAAATTACTGATGAAGTCACATACTTTGGAGGAATAATTGGATTTGGGATAATCGTGAGTAAAACAGACCCTGCCAAACCTCCCATGGGTCATCTTCCCCTGTGGATTGGGGTGAGGTGGGGGTGGAGGGGGATGGATCGAATTGGCTTTGGCCCCTGTTATTTCATCAGTATTTTAGCATTTGGAGTGTTCGTTATGGAGGATGGTCAGTAGCTGCCAGAAATCCTCCCCTGTCCTGCTAAAAAGCCAGAAATTCAGTCTTTTTAGGTGTCCTTCTTATAGTTAATGTGATTCATGCTCCCTCTTGAGTCTTCACTCATTAAAACAAAATCCTGGCCTTGTCTGTTGAGTGTTTTAGCCCACTGAATCACCAAACCATCTCTGTCTACCATGATTCTGGCCTTATTCTTTTATTATGGGAGTGTTTTTGAGGAAAGCAATATTCCTTTTAGAAGATGACTTATTTAAAGGCATTCCAAAAATAAAAACTTAATTCCACTGCATAAATTATTTCTGAGTATCTACAGATTGTTAGCAACAATTTCCATATAGAAAGTTGTAACTAGGGAAGGAGACTGGGGCCTTGCCTCAGGGCACTGAATTTAGAGGTTCTTGAAGGCTCTTCAAGTTCCAAATTAAACAAGATATCTATAATGAAGCTTATTTTGCACTTAGCCAGGAGAATTAATTGAAATAGGAAGGAACCTGTTGCCTGATGTCCATTTCCTTCACCTCTAGAAAAGTCTTCCCAGTAACTCCTTGACCATAATTGTATGTGAGGACACATTTTGCATCTTGCCAAGGATAGTATGTACTCTCTCAGGTACATGTACCCCTAGTGCCTGTCTTGCCCATATTCTTTGGTGTCTGTTAATTAAAGAAAGAAAACAGCATCTTCAGACTGTCTGTCATTCCTCTATGCTGAATGCTGATGAGTTTGCTTTTTATATTGTAAATTAAATTTAAAATTTATTTTTAATTTATCTTTAAATTAAATATTTTCATTTAATTTAAAAAATTCAAATGGCATCTAATTTATTTAATTGTTTAATTGCATTAAAATTGAATAATTACATAAATTTATTTAATGTTGATTTAAAATTAATTAAAATTTTAAATTTATCCCTCCTTATGTGCATTGACTCCAGGTTCAGATTTTCTCTTAAGTTTGATCAGCTCCAATCATGGTCAGATTAAAGGAAATCTATCCCCTATATGTGATATTTCATCTCTTTCCTGTACACAGCCTGCGATGAAATCCCTTCTTCAAATGAGATATTTGTAATGTGCTTAGGCCCTAGTAGGCACTTTATAAAAATGCTGATTCCCTTCCCCTTCTCTTTTCACCTCCCTCCCTGCCAAGTCCAAATGTTGCCTCCTATTAACCTGATCAAAGTTTGCATTCTTTTCATCCCAACTGGTAAAATAAAAGTATTTTTCCTCACTGCAAATGAATTTAAATGCATCAGAGAAATCATTTGCTCCTTTAGTGTGCATCCAATAAGAGTACTCAATGATTCACAGAAGAAATTCCCACATTTCTTGGTTTTCCATTCCTTAGTCTATTATGTTCGGCCATGGCTGGAGAGATCCCTGAGCGCCTTTGCTTCCATCCAGCCTCATTTGGCTCTGTTTCTCATTGTTGACAGATGTTCTTTCCTGCTTATGCATTTCTGCGTTTGAAGGATGCTAAGACAAAGAAATGTTGTGGCTGGGAAATCTGTGGGCCAAGGTATTGGGTAAGTGAATGCATGATGGTGATAGCCAACTCCATGGAAAATCAGGTGGCTCAGTGCAGACCCATACTTTGTGGGGCTGTGATTTTCTGGGTGCTAGACAGCAACTAAAAGAGAATGGGGCAAAGAGGGAAAGATGGAGGTATTTCCTGAATACTCTTGACTAAAAGAAAACACCTAGATCTTTTACGCATGAAAACTGGCATTTAAGTACTGTTTTAAAATGTTTCAAAGCACTTTATAGGCATTGTCTTATCTCCCTTGAGTCTCACAAGAACCTCAGGAGGTAAGCACTAGGGGATTGTGTTAGGCCCATTTTATAGATGAGGAAACTGAAGCTTGGGAACATTAAGTGACTTGTCTATGATCCCACAGGTGGAATTCAAATTCAGATCTTTTTGATAGGGGCAGCTAGATAGTGTAGTTGATAGTGCATGGCTCTGGAATCAGGAAGACCTGAGTTCAAATTCAGCCTTAGACACTTGACAATTGCTAGGTGTGTGACCCTGGGCAAGTCACTTAAAACCAATTACCTCACCAAACAAACAAAAAGTCCCACAGATCTTTCTGATGCCAAATTCAATGATAATAGTGTTAACGATGTAACACCTTAAGATTTACAAAGGACTTTATGAATATTATCTCATTTGATCCTTTCCACAATCCTGGGAAGTATTTATTTTTTTACCTCAACTCATTTTACTTAGGAAACTGAGGCACATAAAAGTTAAATGACTTGCTCAGGGTAATCCAGCTAGTGAGTATCTAAGATTGGATTTGAATTCAAGTCTTCCTGACTCCATGATTGGTCTACCTACTTGCCTCTATAGAGCTCTATCCATTATCCCACAGTGCTTCTCAGTTTCCATATCTAACATAAAAGAGTGCTTGGCTAGACTCACTGGGGTTGGACCCCTGCCATCACTCCCTGTTGAAGTGGCCATGTCAGTTTGTGGACTAGGTTTAGTCTTAGGGAAGCCTGACCTCTAATTAAGGGGATTCGGCAGCCTAATCTCATACTTTTCATCTGTCTGTAGACTGAGAGCACCCTTGCTTGAAATGTTTCCTGTTAGACACCATTCCTTCCATGAGCTCCAGCCTGGTATGAAATCAATTAATCAGCACCTACTATGTGCAAGAAATACAAAGACAGGAGTGACACAGTCCCTGTCCTTAAGCTTAGAGTTTAACCAGGGGAGACAATAGATATGTTTGTAGGTAGATGCATAGAAAATAGATACCAAATGGACACATGACTATCTCTGTGAGCAGGAAAGCCTGGAGGGGTAATGTGAGAACCAGAGACCAAACTGGTGTGTTTGATCTGGTTGACTGGGAAGAAATCCTCAGAGTCTGAAGGCCTCAATCAGTGAGTCTCTTAGCTTGACCCTCACTCCCTGAGAACGTCTCCTTAAGGAGTTTAATGTGAAGAAGATGTAGGCTAAAAGCAAGAAAAAATCTTTGCTGAGAAAGTAAACTTTCCATTCCATGATAGCAAGTAAGAGAAATATTGAATTAGTACATGATGAGGGGCTAACTCATGACCTAGAAAACCACTACATTTCTAAGATAAATGTCGCTAAAGAACTATTTAGCACAGTTCCCTCAACACTGATTTAGATTTGGGCAAAGCAGAAGGATACACTATGTTCTTACAAGTGTAGCTGAGTCTTGTGGAACAGATATTTGAGATATAATTCTTGTTGAGGAAATGTCTTAATGCCATTGGGCTCTTGCTATGTGTGGCAAAGACTAAGGCTGACTCCTACGTATAAAAAATACAGACTATGAAGTCGAGTGATTTCCTCCATGCTCTGTAGAACAGGAATATCCTTAGTCCAAGGAGTGCAGATATCCAATGGAAAAATCAATTAGCATAATTTTGTCCAGATTTTAGAGGACTTGTAAAGGCATTTTATTTCTCTTCTGTCTGGCACTGATTCTCTCCAAGACATTAAGACCTGGCACTATACTTAGGTACAAATTACACATAGGAACATTGATTCCTCTGAGAATCATGATTTGGACATATTCTATCTTGCTTCATAGACCAAACTCCTCCCAATGCCTGCCTTTACAGAGAGCAGAAATTGGTCTTTCAGCTCATTCCATTTTGCATTTTTTACTCTACTTGGTTTCAGCTCCACAGAACAAGATGCCTTTGTGCTGGGTACCCTCTACTGCCCTCCCTCCACCTTTCCTGCCTTCTTTTGTGTATTGTCTCCATCCGCTAGATTGTAAGCTCCTTGAGGACAAAGATTACTTTTCATTTTATTAATTATAAAATTATTTTTATAAACTTTTCAATTAATTAATACATTTTATTAATTGTATTCTCAGTACTTAACATTGTGCCTAGTACATACTTAATGTTTATTGGATTTATGGGATAGATCAAAGAATGACTTTCTCCCATTTAGAAAATTTAGCTGTCTCTCCTGCTAGGCACATGGTTTCTGCAATAATTTTCTGAATCCTTTTAAAAAACACTTCCCATTGCTCCCATGCTTCCCCTTATTTCTCTCCTTTCTTCTTTGCTCCCTGGCCCCACTAAAATCCCTCCCGAGATGAAATAAACATTGGTCTTCCCACTCCAGCTTACTTTCCATCATTCCACACTAATTTAAGATTCTATATCTATTTTTGCACTTAAGACCCTACCTCCAATCCCATTGGCGCTATGTGAGAATCCAATGATAGCTGTGTGGTAACTAAAAATCTGAATTTTTAATGTCTTTTTATTAACCTTAGAGTGGGAAGAAAATTCCCTAATGTACCCACTTTCCATCTGGAATATCCCTTCCATTGTGAACAGGCTCCTTTATGCCCAACAGAGCTCTTATTATGTCAATGGAAAAAATGGAGTCTCCAAAGGAAGTGATACCAGAACTGCAAGAAGAACAAGACTTTTTTATCGATCAACCACACCTCTAATGCCACAAATATGGCATCTGCCTTATCAGCACATAAAATATAGTCCACAGGAGGTGCATAAAAAGGAAGACACACATACATAGATCACTAACCAAGTATATCCTCATTAGCAGTTAAGCTGAGCAACCCTAATTCATTTCACCTTGATAATGCTACTGAAGCTTCCTGCATATCTTCCCTTCATTCAGTCGACAAGCATTTATTAAAACACCTGGGGTAGCTAGGTGATGCAGTGGATAGAGCACCAGTGCAGGAGTCAGGAGGACCTGAGTTCAAATCTTACCTCAAACACTTAACACTCACTAGCTGTGTGACCTCGGGCAAGTCACTTAACTCCAATTGCCTCACCTGGGTCATCTCCAGTCATCCTGATGAATATCTGGTCACTGAATTCACATGGCTCTGGAGGAAAAGTGAGGCTGGTGACCTGCACAGTCCTCCCTCACTCAAAACAAAGTCAAGTGCAAGTCATGTCATCATTTCTCTGATGGCATGTTCCTCTTCAGCAATGAAGGATGAACATATACATATATTAAAATGTGTTAAGTGCTTTACTAAAACCTGGGGAGGCAAAGACAAAAGCTGGAATAATCTCTGTTCTCCAGGAGCTCATCTTCTATCACATCTAAGCATGGGAGCATCCTTAAATTCACATATGTAGGTGTATATATTTATATAGAATAAATGTAAGGTAGTTTTGGGAGGGAGAGCAGTTGGAAGAAGCAGGAAAGGCTTCATGTAAAAGATGGTGTTTCAGGGCAAAGGAAGGAAACAAGCATTTATGAAACATCTACTATGGCAAGCATCATGCCTGACAAATGTTATCTCGTTTGACCTGGAAGGTAGGTATGATTATTATCTCTATTTTATAGTTAAGGAAACTGAGGCATACAAAAAATAAGCAACTTACCCAGGATTGCACAGGTAGTTTTAAAGGAAGTAGGGATTCTGTGAAATGGAGTTGAGGAGAGATTGCATTCAAGATACTTGTAATAAATGCATAATAAAATTTGTGCCAATGTGTAGGCATGGAGCTAGGAGATGGAGTGTCATCTGTGAGGAAGAGCAAGGCCAGTTTTGATTTGATCACAGAGTATGATATATCAAAGTTGGAAAGGTTGCTTGGGCCTAGATTGTGAAGGGCTTTAAAAGCCAGAACAGAGAATTGATCCCAGAATCAATGGGGAGCCATTGGCATTTATTGAGTAGGAAGACATGCTCCTGAGAAAAACCACTTTAGCAATTATTTGGAAGATGAATTGGAGTGGACATAGGCTCAGGGCATAAAGACCAGTTAGGAAACCATTACAGTACTCCAGGATAGAGGTGATGAGAACTGAAGCAATTGGTATGTGAAGAAGGCAGAAGGGAATGAAGGTTACAAGGGAAATGTTATAGTCAGATCTGATAAGATTTGGCAAATAATTGGAGAGTGAGGAGCCATGGTTAATGACAAGATTGTAAACCTGGAGGACAGGAAGGATAAATGGTGCCCTCAACCTAAATCAGGATGTTTGGAGGAAGAGTGAGTTTGTGGAGAGAAGATAAGAAGTTTTGTTTTTGAATAGGTTGCTTTTCAGGGGTCTCTACAGTACATCCAGTTTGACATGTCTACTGAACAATTAGTAATGAAGTTTGATACTCAGGAGAGAGTCTGGGGCAGGATAGATAACTCTAGAAGTCATTTGCATAGGGATGACAGCTAAACTTGTGGGAGATAATGACATCACCAAGTATAGAATATGAAAAGAAAAGAGAAGACGTCCCTCAAGAAACATGAGGTACAACCACATCCACACTTAATGGGGGAGAGATGGATGATGGTCCAAAACATTGAGAAGCAATCAGAATGCTTAGAAGAAAAAGCAGGAAAGAATAAGGTCACAAAAATCTGGAGAGTATCTAGGAGAACAAGGTGGTCAACAGTGTCACATGCTGCCAAGGGGCTTAGAAGAAGGAAGATTGAGAAAAGTTAGTCACATTTGACAATTAAGAGATTATGAATAACTTTGGAAAGAACAATTTCAGTTACATGAGTTCACAAGTCAGATGACCAGGTCTGTGTCATTAGTGAGAAGTGGAATCAATTGATGAAAACAACTTTTTCTAGGAGTTGACTGAGAAACGGATGACACATACAGGATGAGAGCTTGAAAAGATATTTGGATTTAGTGGAGGTTTTTTTTAGGAAAGACAAGACTTGGGCAGGCTTATAAGCAGAAGGGAAGAAACAGGTAAATGAGATATGAGGACAGAATGGTGATTTTAGGTAGACTGATGAAGAAAATGGAAAGGGATGTGGTGAAGAAAAGATATAGAGAATCTGGTCTTGCTGAAGAAAAGGGCTTCCTCTTTATTAGGGACTGGAGTAAGAGAAGCATAGACTGGGAGATGAGATGGGAAGACGGTGAGATGAAGGAGTCCGATCATTTTGAGATGGTGATTGGATAATTGAGGTTCACAAGAGTGAAGAACAGTACTATTGGAAAAAATGGCCATGTACTAAGACATAAAGAAATTAGAAATTCATTTAAAGAAACAGAAACACTAAATATATCAATTGTAGACCGCAGGCATAGGAATTGAACTTGTGATGTCATTGATGTAAGGTTGGGAAAGTTTCCTGGATTGTTCCCTGGATTGGGAAACTATCACTGGCCATTAGCATTCCCTCTGCAACTTACAGTCTTAGTTACCTAGAACAATGAGAGGTTGAATGACTTGCCCAGGGTCACACAAGCAGTATGTGTCTGAGGCTCTGAGGCCAGCTGTTTATCTATTGTGCTATCTTGTCTCTTACAGACCATAGCATAATAAAAATAGTATTTAATACAGATAATATAAGAAAAAGACTAGAGACAATAATGGCATCCCAAATAATAAGTGGATCAAAGATGAATCAGAAATAAATATTATCTGAAAGGGAAAGATAATTATTAGAAATAAACCAAAATTTCTGAATTGCAGGTAAAGCAAAGTTCTCAGAGGAAAAACTGTATATCTGAGATATTAACACAGTAGTCAGAAGACGCTCCACTAATGATCTGGATATGCAATCTGAATGATTAGGAAATAAGTAAACACTAAATAAGCGAACTTCCTACTATTTTAACCCCTTCAGATTTTCTTCTTCCTTCCTTCTTGTGGCTTCCACTGAGACGTGGTTCCATTCAGAATGTCCCTGCTTTCTTTGTCAGTCTGTTTACAATATGGCTGCATTTTTTAACACACCCCCAGGCTCACTCTCTGTAGAAAGGTCAGAAAATTCCTTGCTCTCCATTGCCACTTGAAGACTCCCTCTACTACCTCCGTTTAGAAAACTTTCCTCTTTATCACCTAATCCAAATCTTGGAAGCTAATTATCTTTCAGTCTCTAGGACATTCTCCTTCCTTCCTCAATGACCTCAGTACAGGGCTGTCAGCCTTCTTTCCTATCCATTTCCTGTCCTTATAAAAAAGAATTTTAACATGTAGTGATGTTCCCTCAAATAATTCAAATTTCAGTTCCTGAACCTACTCAATGCCATGATCCATTTCCCCATGACACCTCAGCTACACACGGAGATAGTTATATCCTTTATACTGCCATCACCCCCAGGTGTTCCACTTCCATGTAGATAATAAAATAACAAGATTAACAACGGTAGTAATGGCAATAACAATATCTGACTTTTATATTAAGCTAATATTTTAATTATATATATAATTAATAATATAATTAGTAGTATACTAAGATATTAAGCTAAGCTTTTTACAATTGTTATCTCATTTGATCTACACAACAACTCTGGAAGAAAGGTACTATTGTTATCCTCATTTTTACAGAAGAGAAAACTGAGGCAAACTGAGGTTAAGTGACTTGCCTAGGATCACACAAATATTAAGTACTGAGGTTGGAGTTGAAGTCAAGTCTTCCTGCCTCCCTGCTAAGCATTCTATCCATTGTGCCACTTAGCTTCAAATTCCTGTATTTAATCATAACTTTTTAAAAAATCTATTTTTCTTGTTCCAAGTTCTTCACTTATTTTTATAAGAATTTATTTTCTCCTTCCTTCTTATCCCCTTTATTCGAAAAGAAAAAAGAAAATTCTTATAGCAAATACACATGATCAAGCAAAAAAAGAAAAAAATCCGTATTGTTCATGTCTGAATGTCTCATCTTTCACCTTAAGTCCATCACCTATCTTTTTGGGAGACATAATTAGTCCTCTAAAATCGTGGTTTGTCTTTGTACTGATTAGAATTGTAATGTATTTAAATTTGTTTTTCTTTGTTATCTTCTTGTGCAAATTTTCATTTCACTGTACATCACTTCATAGAGGTCTTCCTAGCTTCCTTTGAAACTGCCAGTATCATAATTCCTTAAGTCTTAATAAAATTCCCTTACATTCATATACCATAATTCATTTAGCCGGTCCCCAATAAGTGGGCATTCCCTTACTTTCCAGGGTCTTGGGGTTTTTTGTTTGTTTGTTTGTTTTGGGGTGGGGGTGTTGCTATTTTTGAAAGAACTACTATAAATATTTTTGTAAATCAGTCTTTTCCCTTTGCTCTATTTAAGGTATAGCCTGAATAATAGTCAGATTGGGCGAAAAGGCATGCATAATTAAGTGAATTTTGTGGGCATAGTTACAAATTATTTACTGGAATTGCTGGACTCATTCACATTCTACCAACAGTGCATTGGTGGGTTTGTTTTTCTTTAGTTTGTATAACATTTGTCATTTTCTTCTTTGGTTATTTTTGTCAGTCTGATGGGTATGAGGTAGAATCATGAATTTGTTTTAACTTGCATTTTTCTAATTGTCGTTTGGAGTCTTTTTGTCATATGTCTTCCTTTGAAAATTACATGTTTATATCCTTTGACCATTTATCTATTGGGAAATGGCTCTTAGTCTTGCAAATTTGATATAAAATCTTCATAAAAAAACTTGCTGAAAAAATTCCCTGCTCTAATTACCTATTTGCCTTCTAATTTTAATTTTATATATTATATATTAATATATTATATATTAAAATTCTAATTTTATATAAAAAAACCTCAAACTTTTCATTTTACATAATCAAAATAGTCATTTTATCTTCTGTGATCTTCTCTAGCCCTATTTTGTCATGAAGACTCCCCCTACTCAAAGATCAGAAAGGTAATTCTTTTCTTATTTCCTTATGTTGCCACTTTTTATGTCTAAGTCATCCATTTGGATATTATCTTGATGTTGGTTTAAATTTAATTTCTGACAGCTTCTGTCCAGTCTTTTCATATAGTAAGTCTTTCCCCCTACCCCTCACCCCAGTAGGTCTCTAAGTTTATCAAACACTATGCCATGTTATTTAATTACTTGTTTCTGTTGTATATCTAATCTGTTCCATTGATTAACCTTTCTTTTTATACCACTATCAACTAATTTTAATAAAAATTGTTTTGCAGTACATTTTGAGGTCAAATAATGCTAGGCCCCCATTTTTCCCACTTTTTTTATGAGTTCTCTTAAAATTCTTGTTGCTCCATGTAACATTCATTATTTTTTTCTGGGTATACAAAATCCTTTGGAAGTTTAAAATGACACTGAATAAGTTACTTTAGGTCATATTGTCAATCATATTATATTAATTTGACCTATTTATAAGAGAATTAATATTTCTCCCAATTTTAGGTCAGTTTATTTATGCAAAAAATATTTTATAGTTAGACTCATGTAGTACTTAGTACATATTGGTAAATAGACTACAAATATTTTATACAATTTGCAGTTATTTTAAATTAAAATTCTGTTTCTCTCAGATGGGTTTTACTATTATTTTATAGCAATACTGATGATTTATGTGAATTTGTTACATCCTGCAAATTTGCCAAATTGTTTCAATTTTTAATTACTCTTTATGGTATCCTAAATAAATCATATCATTTGCAAAAGTCAATAATTCTGTTTTAAATTTACCTATGCTTAATACCTTGATTTATCTTTCTTGTCTTCTTTCTATAGCTTTACCACTCCTCTTAGTGGAAAAGTCTCTCCTTTTTTTCTCCATTGCAAATAATTTTTACACTCAGTTTTAGGCAGATATCAAATACTATATTTTTTTAAAGCCCATTTATTATAGTGCTTTCTAGTGTTTTTTTTCTTTTAATAGGTTTGAGTATTGAATATTGTCAGAGCCTTTTCAACATCTTTTGATATAATCATGAGGTTTTTATTGTTAATTTCATTAACATAGTTTATCACATTTATAATCTTTCTTCTGTTGAAACAAACAATCAATCCTTAATTCCATGTAGAAATCAAACCTGGTGATAGTGTATAATCATTCAAAACATTGTTGTGATCTATGTTTTAGTATTTTATGTAATTTTTTTACATTAATAGTAATTAAAGTATAGATTTATAGCTCTCATATTTATTTCCTCTTGGTTTATGTATCAAGACCATATTTATATCATATGAAGAGTCTTAAAGGGCTTCTGTTTTTTGCAAACAGTTAATGCAATATTGGAATTAAATGGGTTTTTTTGCATCTTCTATAGAATTCCCTTAAAAATCCATCTGCTACTAGAGTTTATGAGAGGGAGAGAGAGTTTATTGCTGTTTGGTTTGTTTTCTGATATTGGGTTACTTAGGTAATCTATGCCTTCCTATATTAATATGGCTATTTTTATTTTTAAAAGTATTCATTCATTTCAGTTGTCAGCATATAGTTAGGCAAAATAGTTCCAGAAAATATTTTATTTCCTTTTCAGTTGCTGTGAATTCTCCTTTTTCATATTTGATAGAAACAACCTGGTCTTCCTCTTGCTTTCAAAAAGATTAGCTAATTGTTTACCTTATTTAATGGTTTTTTTAAAAATAAGTTCCTAGCTTTATTCATCAATTCAATTTTGGGGGGTTTTGCTTTCAATTTTATCAATCATTTTTACTTTCAGAAATTCTACTTAGCTATTTAGTTGTAGGATTTTGATTTCTCATTTTAATTTTTTTCTAGTTGCACACCCAGTTCATCCATTCATTCTTCTCTTTTTTATTGATGAAAGTATTTAGTAATATAAATTTCCCCCTAAAAATAACTTTAACTGCATCCCAGAAATATTGGTAAATTATTTCATTGTTATCATTTTACAATGAAATTTTCTTTTTCTATATTTTGTTCTTTGACCTACTGGTTCTTTAGAATTAAGTTATTTAGTCTTCAATTAATTTTTAATTCTTCCTTTAAAGGCTCTTTATTTAATGTGTTTTATTGAATTATGCTCACTAAGTGATGTGCTTATAATTCTTGCTTTTCTGTATTTTTGTGAGGCTTTATACCTTAATTAATACTTGGTGACTTTTATATATATTTTATATATATATATGCCATGAAGACCTGATACTACATGAATTCTTTTCTATTGTTATTCAGTAATTGCCAGAGATGTATCTCTAATTTTTCTAAAGTTCTATTGCGGTCCTTATCATCTTCTTTTGTTTATCTTTTGGTTAGATTTATCTAAGTCTGAAAGGAGATACATTGAGGTCCCCCACAATTGTAGTTTTCTCTTTTCAATTCATTTTTCTTTTAAGTACTTAGATGCTATGCTTTTTGGTAAGTGTTGATTTCTTATCCATGAAACCTTTCAAAGAATAATGTAATTTTCCTACTTATCTCTTTTTAATGTATATTTTTTGTAGAATTATCTGAAATCCTTATGGTTATTCCTTCTTTTCTGAAATCAGCAGAAGAAGATAGATTTTGGTTTTGCCCCTCATTTGAAATCTATATTGATTTTGTCTTTCAGGTGTGTTTCTTACAAACAACTTATTGTTGGATTCTGTTTTATAATCCATTTTATGAATGTTTTTCCCATTAATGTTTGAAATTTATGCTTCTTAAGGTATATTTACCTCCACTCTATCTTTTTTCCTTTTTTTCTCTGTACTTTTTTCCTCTCTTTGCTCCCAGCCTTCTTTTTGTAAATAAAGAAGTAGTTACAAAAAGGAGTTTATCAGATATCAATAAAAAAATTTTAAATGAACTTTTAGCAAAAAACCTAAAAATCATTCAATTGTATAATAAGTTGGATTTATCTATGACTATTTCCACATTTTAAAAACAAATTAACATCATTATACATATAAAAGAATATCTCAAACTTCATGATTACATCAATATGTGCAGTAAAAAAGTTTTTTAAAATTAAAACAGCATTCATTTATGTGGGAAAAAAATCTACAAAACATTGTCACAGAATGGCCAATTTTAGTATAATAAAAAATATACCTCATACTGCAAACTAACAATATTTACAATGAAGAAACACTGGAAGCCTTCCCAATAGAATAGGAATAAAGCAAAGATATCTTTTCCCCCACCTTATTTGATATAGTTCTGGAAATGCTAACGATAGCTATGTCAAGTTAAAACTATCCCTATTTACTAATGATGTCATGGTGTACTTATAAAATCTAAGAAAATCAGCAATGAAATTAATTGAGATTATTAATAACTTCATCATAGAAAAAAGATTCATAGTAAATCCAAAAATTTAATAATATTTCTATACCAATACAAAATCCAAGAGAAATTATTGAAATGGGAGTCACATTCAAAATAACTGAAAAAAGCATATAATATCTTGGAATCAATCTACAACTACACACTCTAGATTTGTCTAGATATAATTTAAAAAATTTTCTCAAGGAAATAAAGAGTGACTTGAATAATTGGAAGGACAAAAATAATAAGGTAATTTGTTTGGAAGAACAAATAGTTCAAAATCTTAAGTTAAATAGTAGGAATAAAAAAGAAAAAGAAAAAAAGGAAAATGTAGAAATAAAAGGGAAATATCACTTCCTAATCTGAAATTCTACCATAAATCAATAATCATCAAAATTATTTGAAACTTGATATAAAAAAGGAGATAGGAAAATAAGTGAGTGGAGCAAACAAGACAAAGAATCAGAAGCCCCTGACTTCAATAACTTGGTTTTTGGCAAATTTTAAAACATCAGTTATTTAGGGAAGACCCTTTACCTATTTGGCAAGGACTGCTGGATAAACTGGAATTCAGTTCAGGAGAAATTAAGTTTAGATCAATAAATTATGCCATATTTCACACTAAACTCAAAATGGACACATAAACTGAATATAAAAACAATTATTAGTCAACCAGATCAGATACTTTTCACAGTGACAGCTAGAAGGAGAGCCCTTAATTGAGTAAGGAATAGAAATTATCACAAAAAAATTAATTTCAGTTACATAAATTAAAAAAAAACACTTTCCTTAAAATCAGTGAAATTAAGGATGGCAGAGAACAGACTGGGACACAGCTGAACTCTTTCAACATTCCCCTCCAAACATTTTTAAACTAATGCATCAAATGAAATTTTGGAGCTGCAGAGTCAAAAAAGATCAGAAGGAGACATTATTCTAGCCTAAGACAACTTAGAAGGTCTGCAGGAGAGCTCTGTAACACTAGGGTGGATTTAGGAGATAAACAGAAGGACAGTGGGGGACTTGGAGGAAGCAGGAGCAGAAGCAGATTTGGGAACTCATAGACAAGTTGGCAATGGGGTTGATCTACTGGTCAGAAGAGATTACAAGAGACCCTTTTCTGGCACAGAGGGCAGCTGGTGCTGATTGGCAATTCTATTGCCCATAGGCAGTTCTGGATCACAGTTCCAAAATGAAGAAGAGCCCTTGTGATCAGTCCCCAGAAACCTGATGAGTTTTCAAATAAGGAGATTTTACAAGATCGTCTTCTTTTTTATTCTTTTCCCCACAAAGTAAGTAATTATTATTCTTCCCTTTTAAAATATACCCAGTTAGGAAATCAGAACACTAAAGCATTGTTAGTGGAGTTGTGAATTGATCTAAAAATACTGGAGAGCAACCCCAGAGGGCTATAAAACTGTGCATACCCTTTCACTCAGTAATACCACTTCAAGTTCTATATTTCAAAGAGATCATAAAAATGGGAAAAGAACCCACATATACAAAAGATGTAGCAGCTTTTTTTGTAGTAGTCAAGAATTGGACATTGAGAAGATGTCCATCAATTGGGGAATGAATGACTGGACAAATTGTAGTATATGAATACAATGGATACTATTGTTCCATAAGAAATGATGAGCAGGAGGACTTCAGAAAAATTTGCATGAACTGATGCTGAGTGAAATGAGCAGAACCAGGAAAACATTGTACATAGTAACAGCAACATTGTACCATGACCAACTTTGATTGACTTAGCTTTTCTCAGCAATGCAAGGATCTAAGACAATTTCCAGACTCATGATTGAAAATGCTATCCACATCCAAAGAAAGAACTATAGAGCCTGAATGAAGATTGAAACCTAATATTTTCTTCCTTTTTTGGTTATTTTTTCTTTATTGCAGTTTTTTCTTTTGCTTTTAATTCTCCTAATTCTTTACAACATGACTAACATGTAAATATGTTTGATATGGTGGTATGTACATAGCCTACATCAGATTGCATGCCGGCTTGAGGAGCGAGGAGAGGAAGGAGGGGGAGAAAATTTAAAATTCAAAATCTTATAAAAGTGAATGTTGGAAACTAAAAATAAATATTTTTAAAATGTAACCAATTAAATATTTGTGTGGGAAACAAAAGAAGGAATTCTGTTTCCACAGGATTAAAAACTACTCCCAGCCTTGCGTGATAACAGGATGTAGTCAGCTGTAGCTGGTTCTTTTTTTTTTAAATTTATTTATTTAACTTTTTACATTCATTTTCACAAAATTTTCGGTTCGAAATTTTCTCCCCATTCATCCCCTCCCCCCACCCCAATACACCAAGCATTCTAATTTTCCCTATCACTAATCTGCCCTCTCTTCAATCATCCCTCCCTTCTTGTCCCCATCTGCTCTTTTGTCCTCTAGGGCCAGATGACTTTCTATTCCCCATTAACTGTATTTCTTATTTCCTAGTAGTAACAACAATACTCAACAGTTGTTCCTAAAACTTTGAGTTCCAAATTCTCCCCATCCCTCCCTCCCCACCCATTCCCTTTGGGAAGGCAGGCAATTCAATATAGGCCATATCTGTGTAGTTTTGCAAATGACTTCGATAACAGTCGTGTTGTGTAAGACTAACTGTATTTCCCTCCATCCTATTCTACCCCCCATTGTTTCTATTCTGTCTTTTGATCCTGTCCCTCCCCAAGAGTATTGACCTCAAATTGCTCCCTTCTTCCATTGCCCTCCCTTCCATCATCCCTCCCTCCCTGCTTATCTCCTTCTTCCCCATTTTTCTATACTGTAAGATAGGTTTTCATACCAAAATGAGTGTGCATTTCACTCCTTCCTTTAGTCGAATGTGATGAGGGTAAACTTCATGTTTTTTTCTCAGCTCTTCTCTTTTTCTCTCCACTAAAAAGTTTCCTGCTTGCCTCTTGAATGAGAGATAATTTACCCCATTCCATTTCACCCTCTCTCCTCCCACTACATTTCTCTCTCCCCATTTACCTTAATTTCTTTTAAGATATGGTCCCATCCTATTCAATTCACTCTGTGCTCTCTGTCTCTGTGTGTGCATGCTTGCGTGTATGTGTGTGTGCGTGCATACATGTACATGTGTGTGCGTGTGCATGTGTGTGTGTGTGTACATCTGTGTATAGTCCCACCAACTACTCAGATACTGAAACGTTTTAAGAGTTACAAATATTGTCTTTCCATGTAAGAATGTAAACAGTTCACTTTTGGTAAGTCCCTTATGACTTCCCTTTGCTGTTTACTATTTCATGCTTCTTCTCATTCTTGTGTTTGAAAGTCAAATTTTCTTTTCAGCTCTGGTCTTTTCATCTAGAGTGCTTGAAAGTCCTCTGTTTCATTGAAAGACCATATTTTCCCCTGAAGTATTATACTCAGTTTAGCTGGGTAGGTGATTCTTGGTTTGAGTCCTAGTTCCTTTGCCTTCTGGAATATCCTATTCCACACCCTTCCATCCCTTAATGTAGAAGCTGCTAGATCTTGGGTTATCCTGATTGTATTTCCACAATACTGGAATTGTTTCTTTCTAGCTGCTTGCAATATTTTCTCCTTGACCTGGGAACTCTGGAATTTGGCCACAATGTTCCTAGGAGTTTGTCTTTTTGGATCTCTTTCAGGTGGTGATCGATGGATTCCTTCAATACTTATTTTGCCCTCTGGTTCTAGAATCTCAGGGCAGTTTTCCTTGATAATTTCATGAAAGATGATGTCTAGGCTCTTTTTTTGATCATGGCTTTCAGGTAGTCCCATAATTTTTAAATTGTCTCTCCTGGATCTATTTTCCAGGTCAGTTGTTTTTCCAATGAGATATTTCACATTCCCTTCCATTTTTTCATTCTTTTGGTTTTGTTTTATGATTTCTTGGTTTCTCAGGAAGTCATTAGCCTCCATCTGTTCCATTCCAATCTTGAGAGAACTATTTTCTTCAGTGAGCTTTTGAACCTCTTTTTCCATTTGGCTAATTCTGCTTTTGAAAGCATTCTTTTCCTCATTGGCTTTTTGAACCTCTTTTGCCAATTGAGTGAGCCTATTTTTCAAGGTGTTATTTTCTTCAGCATTTTTGGGGTCTCCTTTACCAAGGTATTGACCTGTTTTTCATGCTTTTCTTGCATCTCTCTCATTTCTCTTCCCAGTTTTTCCTCCACCTGTCTAATTTGCTTATCAAAATCCATTTTGAGCTCTTCCATGGCCTGAGCCCACTGGACATCCACCTCGGATGTCTGGGATAGAGAGGCCCCGACCTCCACATCTTTCTCCGATGGCAGGCATTGTACTTCGTCATCAGAAATGAAGGGCGGAAGGAACATCTCTTCCCCAATAAAGTAGCTCTTTATGGTCTTATTCTGCTTCCTTTTTCTGGGCATTTTCCCAACCAGTTACCTGGCTTCTGAGATTCCTGTCCACCCCTGCCTAGATCTGCCCAGCTAGTGCTTGGGGTCTGAGATTCAAATGCTGCTTCCCAGTCTCAGGGCTTTCCTTGGTGGGAGTGGCTGCTATTCAATGTGAGCTTAAGTTCTGGTGCTGGGGTAGGGGCAGGGCCGCCTCCCAGGCTCAGTTCCCTCAGGGGCTTTATGCAGAGACCTTCACTAATGAAGATCCTGCCTGCTCGGGGAGTCCCAGCGAGTTCCAGGCCACTGCCGCTGCCTCTGCCCTGCCTCTGCCTCCGCCACTTCCTGCCCCTGCCTCTGCCTCCCCGCTTCCTCCGAAGGGGGCCCCAGCCACGGAGACACCCCGCTCCCCTCTCGGCCAGCCCAGAAGCCTCTCTCACTGACCTGGAGCGTCTGTGGGTGGAGGGACCTTCCCAGCCACTGGAGGTTCCATCCCTGAAGCCTGCTCCGATCTGTTCCTCTGGGGCCGTGGCCAGGGCAGCGCTGGGGTGGGCTCCACTTTCCGGAGTGCTACGGACCCCTGGGGACCACTCTCCAGGGCTCTCTGGAACGGAAATCTTTTCCATTGTGTTTCTGCGGGCCTTGCAGTGATCCAGAATTTGTGGGGAGTTCTTGCAGGAAATTTATGGGCTGTGGGTTCGGAGCTAGCATACATGAGTCTTTCTACTCCGCCATCTTGGCTCCTCCCCCTTGTAGCTGGTTCTAATAAGAGCTGTGACCTAGCAAAACCAGTTTTTGATCAAGTAAAAGGACTTCATCTTTTTAAGGAAGTAGAAGAAAGGTTGCTAATTTGTGGGTGATATTTCCTTTTAAAAGGCCAGGAGTATTAGACTTTAAATACATACACATATGTGTGTATATACATATATGTGTGCATATATACATATCTGTATGTATGCATGTAATTAAAGTATTGCTTTTAAACATTATGATTGTAAAGTGCTTAACACAAGGACTGGTATATGTTAGATGCAACATTACTATTATCTCTCTGATTTAAGGTAGTTGTTCCATACCTGATAATTTTGAAGTTTTACATACTAAAAGTAATAAGGTCAATAATTTCTATACAATTGATATCATCTGAAGTTTATTGTTCATGTTATTACTGTATTTCTAAATTGTATTTCTAAAGTTCTCTTAGACTGTAAAATTTGAGAAACCACTGTGAGATAGAAATGGTGTTAAAACAATTTTTTGATCTGAATTTTGTTGCATTCAAATGATTTTTTTTTAAAAGATGTGGTAAAAATTTGATAATTTGAAGCTTTTTTATTTGGCTGTAAAGAAGTAATGATGGTACTACTAATGTTTGCTATGATGGCTGGTTTTCCATTTGAAATTTTGGCTTTTAAGAAATCATAAACCTCTGAGTATTGTCTTTATTTAAAAGGAAGTTTCAGTTAAAATTGTTTTGCTATCACTTATGGAATTTGTGAGATTGTTAACCAAGACTCTGTAAGATCACATCTTGTAATTTTTGTCAATTATGTACAAGAGGTCTTGTGACCAGGGAATTTGGGAATTTTCTAGTATTTGGGAATTAGATATCAGACTAAATTTTAAACTGATTTTACAAGAAGGGGAAATCCTTTCAGAAGAAATGTTTTGTAAAATCTTTTGTATGATATCTAGAAAGCCTATTAAATTTCTATTTGCAAACAAATTTGTTGTAACAACTTGATACTGAAGTTTATATTCAAACCTACTATGAATTTTCTGAAATTTCTAGGTGAGATCTCAATATTTGGGGAGTTCAGGTGGATTGCAAACAGTCCCAGGGTCTTTCTATTTATCCCAGTTGAATTAAGAAGAGAGCTTTACCTTTCCCCACTTGGCAAAAGAAAAGGAAAGGGGAAGAGAAGCAGTTAAAATAAGGGACCCGGAGGCTCAAAAATCTGAAAGCATTACTCAGGCTGCTGGAGGGTTAGAAATCAGCTGACCTCCAAAACAGGCTCTTAAAGAGAACAAAAATGATGTCTAGTGATTGGCTTTTAGAACAAATTTAAATTTTAAGATGTGAGTCCTGGTAAAGTTTCGATTAATGAGACTTACTATCTGATGTAAAATAACCCACTGTCTGGGGAAGATGCCATTAGCTACTCAGAGAGAATGTGGCTGTTACATTTGGAGGCTCACCTTTGAAAAGGAATGTTTCCCTCCTGACTATTCCTGATTGTGGCTATAAGGTGGATGTGACACTGCGTGTGGAAGGCTTTCCAATCAGATCCTAGCTTTTCCGTTTTATGGCAGGTCTCTGTAATCAAAGCAAGTAGTCAGTAAAAAAATGTGAGCATAATGCAAGTATGTGAAATCTTACTGTTTTCAATCTGAATGGATGGTCATAATCATATGAAAGAATAAAATCCCTGAATAGAACATTCTTTCTGAATGTTATGAGAATAATTAGATAAAGGAAAAGAAATATCCCATAGACTAAGACTGGGATACATTTATAGTTAAACTAAATCAGAGATATCTTCAGTTTGGGGAAAAAGAATTTCAGTACAATTTTCTTAGAGGTAGTCTAAGGTCATGACTCTGTGGAAGCAGAACTTCCTTATTTCTCACACACTCCCCCCTTTTTCTCTTTATTAAAATTCCTGTTTCTATACCTGAATCCGGTCAGTACCTCCTCACTTGCCCTCCCCTATGAATTCTTTCCTTCACCTATCTCCCCATTATATGAATATGGGAAAGAGGCAAAGTTAATCAACTCGCTGACAAATTACAAAGGGACATTCCCCTGTTATAAGTACAGATACAGAGACTCAGAAAGAAAAGGCAAATCAACTAATTGTGCTTTTAGAAGTTCCATTTCATACAGCAGTCTAGGGATAAACATCACCTGATGCAGTTTTCTGGTCTGGATGATGGTTCAAGCCATCTTCAGCCCAGCATCTCAGGATCTTCCTCCCTTTATCTTCTTGTAGAAATCTAGATGTCCACTCTCCTACAAAACTAATCTTAATGCAGTTTTAGATTACCATTCCCAAACTTCATAGTCTTATCACTCTTACAAATCAAATTTGAAACTTCGGCCAATTTTGATCATATTTAAGAAATTCACATTAGAACCCAGGTTTTACATTTTACATTAATTCACTATTCATTTCCCAATCTGGAGGATGAGATTTCATAAAGGAATTAATAACAGATTCCAGTACGTACATAAATACAATAAGTAGCCATTTTTAATACAATACATATCACATCATAAAACAATTTCAACTCCTGGTCATGTGATGCTTCTTTTAAAGCATTTACAATATAGACCACAAAGCAATTTTCCTTTAACATTAACCAAGTGAGACAAAAATAATGATAACTGTGTCCTAAACTCACAGACCCTTGACCTGAATCTCTCCATTCTATTACTTAGAATTAAAGGACTCTAACTTATTCTTGTTAGTCTACAATCCTAAGCTTAATAGCTTAATTTTAGACTTAACCTCAGATGTTGCCCTACCAACAACCTATTATTTAATAGATCTGGTATTATGCTTACAAAACTTTTGATTGTAGGAAATTGCCGCCAAGAATAGGGACATTTCAGGGAAACAACATCTCCCTAACTTCATGTCAATTCCAGGCAGGAGTAGATCGCCAGCTGGCATCCAGCCAGGTTTAAAGTCTGCCAAGTGTCAGTGGGGAAATTGAGTCAGGAGAATCCTACCTCAGTTCAGGCTGCACAGCCATTCTCCCAAGCTTCCCATGAGATCAACTTTTTGCAGATCCTAATAGCATCTCACAGGCTAGCTGGCATCATGGATCAGTGATCCAGACTGCCTTTCTTACTACCCACACCTGGAGTTAGACTTATCAAAACAGTCAGTTAACAGTCCCATAAAATCGTAAAAATAGCAAGCTCCAATAATCAGTTTCAGATATGACTATAATATCACATTGGCTAAGGAAAATCTTAAAAGAAAGCAAGTCTTAAGTAGCTTGCATGCCTCTCTATTCATGTTCTAGTTTAAATAACAATCATAAAATCAAATTTATCATTAAAACCATAAGTTATTGCTCTAATAGATTTATATCTGCTTCCCAAGCTTCTCTACCCCTTTTTAACCATGCTCAGTCTAAAAGAATGAGTTATACATATGACAAGTTCAAACACTAACCTCAACTTATATTCATGAAATGAGTTCAAATCTAAACAGAAACATTTAACTTGTTCATCAGTGCAAAATATTACCAGTGGTTACCTGCCTCTAAGAAACTTAAAGTGAAATTCTTTTCCCCAAACTGAAAATGTCTTTGATTTAGTTTCAATAATTTGATTTCAGTCAATTATATTTACCCAATTGGTTTTTGTAATATGCAAAGACTTTACTTCAAGTCGGCTCTTTTGTCCTTTATCCCAAAAGAGTTTTAGACCCATTTGTCTAACAGGGCCCTGGAAAGTTGTCTAACAGGAGCTTGAGAGTTGAAATAAAGCTTAGGTTGAATTCATTTGAGCAGGACCCAGCATGTCACTGTTTTTGGGTCCCAAGCACGCCTAACCTCAATAATTCATACCATTACAGTTAACTTTAAATCCCAGTCTTGTTCTTTGGAACAATGATTCAATATCACATTTATACTTTGATTTCCTTTTCTTTATCTAATTATTCCCATAACATTCAGAAAGAGTGTTTTGTTTCAGGGATTTTATCTTTCACAAGACTTTACCCAATTAATTGAAAACAGCAAGATTTCACTACTTGCATTGTGCTTATATCTTAAACTATCTGCTTTGATTATGAAGATGAAAAGCAAGGACCTAATTAGATATCATCTCCACCTTATAACTAGACTCAGAAATAGCCACGGGGGAAAATATCCCTTTTCAGAGGAACACAGTGGGCAAACAGACTCAGAAGGATCCCATCCTTGCTGAGGACGCAATTGTCCCCTGAGGCAAACTTTTGCCTGTAAAGTTACATTCCTCTCTGAGTAATAGAACACAATTAGTAATGGCCCCAGAGGTTTTGCATTATATGGTTTCCCTAATCAAAAATATTACCAAGACTTACATCTTAGATCTTAAATTTGTCCTAAAAGCCAATCACTAGAGATCATTTCTATACATTTTCAAATTCTTGCCAAAGCAAGTTCCTTCCTTAGGAACTCCATGACTCAGACAAGCTCCTTGGAGCTGCTGGGATTGTACTTTTTGACTAGCCTGAGGACTGCTCCTTTCTACACATACACACACAGTATACCAGCTTTAGGTTTTAGCATTAATGCTACGAACAGCAAACTTGTGATTTTCTTAAGTGATAACCAAATTGTTTTAACTGTAAACATGAATAAAAAACTTCAGATGACATCAATTGCATTTCTATATCATATAAAAATTATTGACGAAGGATGGGCTGTCTTACCAAGGGCAGACAGTGACAGGCTGGCCTCTTTATCTTGACCCATCCCCCTTCACCTTCTCCCCAAGTCTGTGGCTATGTGCTGAACGTGAATACTTCCAGACTGTAGCTGCCGCCCCTTCCCTCTCCTTTCTTTTTCCACTTGGGGGAAGGTGAATTTTGCACATAGCAGGAAAAGGGTGAAACTCTTTTTTTAATATGATCTGGGATGAGAAGATGCAGTCATAATGAGAAACCTTCTTGACGCAAGTTACTCTTGGAGTAACTGGGATTGTAAGGAGGTGTTTCACAATTCCTTAATGATCAATAACAAAACCTCCAGAATCTGGCAAGATTCTGACTTTTCAGTTCTATGTTTATCCTTTAAAAATTTAGTGGAGCGAAGATGGTGGAGTAGAAAGACTCACGTATGCTAGCTCCGAATCCACAGCCCATAAATTTCCTGTAAAAAGAACTCCCCACAAATTCTGGAACACTGCAAGCCACACAGAAACAGAGTGGAAGAGATATCCGTTCCAGAGAGCCCTGGAAAGCCGTACCCAGGGGTCCGTCATGCTCCAAATGAGGAACCCACCCCTGCGCTGCCCTGGCCGTGGGGCCCCAGAGAAACAGATCCAAGCAGGCTTCAGGGATGGAAACTTCGGCGGCCGCAAAGGTCCCTCCGCCCACAGGCACTACAGGTCAGTGAGAGAGACTTCTGGGTGGGCGGAGAGTGGAGCAGGGTGTCTCCGTGGCTCGGGTCCCCTCAGGAGGCAGCGGCAGAGGGAGCAGCAAAGGCAGCAGCGGTGGCGGCCAGAACTCCCGGAGCAGCCACAGGAACTCAGGGCCATTACCGAAGGTCTCTGCATAAACCCCATGAGGGAACTGAGCCTGGGAGACAGCCCTGCCTCCACCTGCCCCATTACTGAAGGTCTCTGCATAAAGCACCTGAGGGAACTGAGTCTAGGAGGGGGCCCTGCCCCCACCCAAGCACCAGAACTTAAGCTCACATTGAATAGCACCCGCACCTGCCACGGAAAGCCCTGAGGCTTGGGAGCAGCATTTGAATCTCAGACCCCAAGCACTAGCTTGGCAGATCTAGGCAGGGGTGGACAGGAATCTCAGAAGTCAGGTAACTGGCTGGGAAAATACCCAGAAAAAGGAAGCAGAATAAGACCATAGAGAGCTACTTCCTTGGGGAAGAGATGTTCCTTCCTCCTTTCATTTCTGATGAGGAAGTACAATGCTTGCCATCAGGGAAAGACATGGAGGTTGGGGCCTCTCTATCCCAGACATCCGAGGTCGATGCCTGGTGGGCTCAGGCCCGGGAAGAGCTCAAAAAGGATTTTGAAAATCAAGTTAGACAGGTGGAGGAAAAACTGGGAAGAGAAATGAGAGAGATGCAAGAAAAGCATGAAAAACAGGTCAACACCCTGCTAAAGGAGACCCCAAAAAATGCTGAAGAAAATAACACCTTGAAAAATAGGCTCACTCAATTGGAAAAAGAGGTTCAAAAAGCCAATGAGGAGAAGAATGCTTTCAAAAGCAGAATTAGCCAAATGGAAAAAGAGGTTCAAAAGCTCACTGAAGAAAATAGTTCTCTCAAGATTAGAATGGAACAGATGGAGGCTAATGACTTTCTGAGAAACCAAGAAATCATAAAACAAAACCAAAAGAATGAAAAAATGGAAGAGAATGTGAAATATCTCATTGGAAAAACAACTGACCTGGAAAATAGATCCAGGAGAGACAATTTAAAAATTATGGGACTACCTGAAAGCCATGATCAGAAAAAGAGCCTAGACATCATCTTTCATGAAATTATCAAGGAAAACTGCCCTGAGATTCTAGAACCAGAGGGCAAAATAAGTATTGAAGGAATCCATCAATCACCGCCTGAAAGAGATCCAAAAAGAGAAACTCCTAGGAACACTGTGGCCAAATTCCAGAGTTCCCAGGTCAAGGAGAAAATATTGCAAGCAGCTAGAAAGAAACAATTTCAGTATTGTGGAAATACAATCAGGATAACACAAGATCCAGCAGCTTCTACATTAAGGGATTGAAGGGTGTGGAATAGGATATTCCAGAAGTCAAAGGAACTAGGACTAAAACCAAGAATCACCTACCCAGCAAAACTGAGTATAATACTTCAGGGGAAAATACGCTCTTTCAATGAAACAGAGGACTTCCAAGCATTCTTGATGAAAAGACCAGAGCTGAAAAGAAAATTTGACTTTCAAACACAAGAATGAGAAGAAGCATGAAAAAGTAAACAGCAAAGAGAAGTCATAAGGGACTTACCAAAGGTGAACTGTTTACATTCCTACATAGAAAGACAATATTTGTAACTCTTAAAACATTTCAGTATCTGGGTAGTTAGTGGGACCACACACACACATATACACACACACGTGCTCACACACACATACACACATGCATGCACACACAGAGACAGAGAGCACAGAGTGAATTGAATAGGATGGGACCATATCTTAAAAGAAATTAAGGTAAATGGGGAGAGAGAAATGTAGTGGGAGGAGAGAGGGTGAAATGGAATGGGGTAAATTATCTCTCATTCAAGAGGCAAACAGGAGACTTTTTAGTGGAGGGAAAAAGAGGAGAGCTGAGAAAAAAGCATGACATGTACCCTCATCACATTCGACTAAAGGAAGGAGTAAAATGCATACTCATTTTCGTATGAAAACCTATCTTACAGTACAGGAAAGTGGGGGAGAAGGAGATAAGCAGGGAGGGAGGGATGATGGAAGGGGGGGCAATGGGAGAAGGGAGCAATTTGAAGTCAACACTCTTGGGGAGGGACAGGATCAAAAGACAGAATAGAAACAATGGGGGGCAGAATAGGATGGAGGGAAATACAGTTAGTCTTACACAACACGACTGTTATCAAAGTCATTTGCAAAACTACACAGATATGGCCTATATTGAATTGCCTGCCTTCCCAAAGGGAATGGGTGGGGAGGGAGGGATGGGGAGAATTTGGAACTCAAAGTTTTAGGAACAACTGTTGAGTATTGTTGTTGCTACTAGGAAATAAGAAATACAGTTAATGGGGAATAGAAAGTCATCTGGCCCTACAGGACAAAAGAGAAGATGGGGACAAGAGAAGGGAGGGATGATAGAAGAGAGGGAAAATTAGAATGCTCGGTGTATTGGGGTGGGGGAGGGTATAAATGGGGAGAAAATTTGGAACCCAAAATTTTGTGAAAATGAATGTAAAAAGTTAAATAAATAAATTTATATTTCAAAAAAAAAAGTTTAGTGGAGCATTGAACCTTTCAGACTGACATTCACAAGTGAGTTTCTTAGGATAGCTGAAACATAAAAAAAAAATGACTGTTTCTTTGAAAGCACCTATTTAAGGCTAATCCAAGGACACGACAAACCTAGGAGTGAAACTTAGAAAATTCATAGTAGGTTTGGATATAATTGTTACCAATATCAAGTTATCACAACAAATTATTCTCCAAAGGGAAATTTAGTAGGCCTTTAGAATCACACACAAAAAAAAGATTTGCAAAACATTTCTTTGTCAAAAGTATTTCCCTTTCCAAAAAAAGCTCACAATTCATGCTGATGCTAAAAGGGATAATGACTAAACTTTCATAAAATAAATTAGCTGAAAACCTTAAAGATTGGGATTTATGGAAACCAAATTGGTCATAAATCATAAATTCATGATTTTTTGCTAACTTAGGGCAACCCTTAGGGAAGTCCTGCTGAGTCCAGCTGCAAGGATCTAGTGACCAGCAGGCCAGGAGAAAAGGGTGATCTTGCAGGCATGAACATGGAGACAGGGAGTATTGGGATGCAGAGGGAAGAAAACACCCACAGTTTTCCCAATCCCCCAGTGACAAGAGATTGAAAGAATAGGACTTACCCTTCCAGATAGGGCTTTGGAAGGTGTGCCAGGGTCTATGGTCTCCAACCACTGGACCCAAAGCCTGGGAGTGTCAGGACAAGTGTGAGACAGCCTTGTAACTAGCTGTCTGCTCTAATGGGACCTGAGAGATCAGGTCCAAAAGGCACCTCTAAGCCTTCCCAAGTACTTGGAGAATGACCCCCAACTGCAGGGAGAGAAAGGGTTAGGGAGGGAGGGGAGGCTCACATACCTTCCCACAGTGGAGAGGAAGAAAAGGATAGGGAGAGAGAGAAGGCTTACATCTAGGCAGTTTTTCCAGACTCAAAGTTCCACCAACTTACCTCCCTAACATCCCACAGGGGAGGGGAAAGAACAGCATAGGGTAAAAAGTCTGCTCAAGCAGAGCAAGGTGCCTTTTCTTTAAGTTTTGGAGATCAGATTTATTACTAAGCTTGTTTTGTTTAGAAATCCCCTTCTCAAATTACTTTTCCAGATTATATTGAAGTTAGACTGTGTTATAATAGAACACTGGCCGCTTTTCCTTAAGATCTCCTCCCTGAATTCTCCTCCCAGAAGTCTCTAAGCAGCCTCTTACCACTTTTCCCAGGGTCCCAGGAAGAGGGGAGAAAAAAAAAATATGACCGACCCAGCACAAGGGCATCCCCTTATCATCCAACTCCCATAAAACTTTTATATAACAATTTAGCTTACAAATATAAACTTAATAGATCTTCCAAAAATCATACAGAAGATTATATATATAAATTTCATTTATTTTTAGTGTTCTACAATCACTACCACAAACTTAGATTTTTTTCCCCCTGCCTACTCCCCACCACCCCCCTTCCTCTCCAAGATGGCATACAATTCATACAAAAGATTTTACAAAATGTTTCTTTAAACAACAAATATTTTATTCTCATAAAAACCATTTACAGTGTATCACACAACCCTCTTGAACCTAATTGACAAAAATTACAAGAAAATATCTAAAACCAAGACCTTTGCACATTGACCAAGCTTCCTTTCACAAACATATGTTTATAAATGCTTGATTTATAGCAAAAACAATTTTAGTTAAAACTTCCTTCTTAATAACAGAAATAAACTTTTTAACATACTTAATACATCCTTGAATGGAACAGGCTTGAAAGTCACACTTACATATAAAAATATATGTATATATACACTTTCAAGGATACTTATTTTCTCAATAAGAATTCTACAACAAAGAAACTTACACAGAATTTGTAATAGCTTCTTAACCAATTCATCATTAACTTAACAGTATAATTCCTAATATAACAACATTTAAATTTACTTAAAAATTTAAACTATTTAAGTTTACTTAAAACTTAAAATAAGCCTTTACCCATTCAGATGAATGCATTTCCACATCACCTTGCACAGTAATTCATCTCCTTACCACCACATGGGCACCTTCTGTCACCTGATAATCATTTAATATAACTTTTTGATTACAGAAATTTGCTATGAAAGAAAAAAGAGGGACAATGTAAATTCTAGTCCCATAAAGCCATTAATAGCAAATAAATGTTGGCTTGGTATCCTTTCAGATATAGTCATCTCAAATTTGATTGAGCTCTTAACCATAAGACAAGATAGCTCATAAGTTAGTACTTTTTAACCCTCTGTGCTGGAATCCCATTCCAATTTAAAGAAAGCAAAGAGGTTAAAAGCTAACCTTACAGGCTGATGTTTCACAAACTTGTTCATTCTCCCATAATTATACTCATTTTGTAAGAATGAGATACTTCAGAAATCAAGCCTTTTTAGCCAAGATTTCAAATGTAAATTCCACTATTATATAGCAAACGTCAGTATTTTCACTACTTATTTACAACTAAATATGAATTTCAAATTATCAAATTTCTATCACATCCTTTTAAAATACCAATATATATGTATGTATATAACAAAATCCAAATTTAAAAATTATTTAACAATTATATTAGATTAATGTTGTGTCTCACATATGCCCATCCTTGTGTCAAGCACTTTACAATCATAAATATCAAATAACTATCTCTTTTTGCTTAATCCTGATAGGAAGAGCATTCTCAAATGATGCTCTGTATTCCTTCAGGACAGATTTTAACAGGAATCATATCAAATCTGTATTTATAATCACTAATGATAAACATTTTAGCCCTCCTTTCTCCTTAAGTCAAATACTCTTGCTACTTAAATGAAAACTTCATTCATAGCTTCCCATAAGGTATCCCTTGAAGGAATACATGTTGGCCATTCTCAGCTCTGAATAGCCTTTTCCCTTTTATTTTTTCCTCTGCTTTCTTAAAGAGTTGAAATGCTATCTTTTGTCTCCCCTCCTCTCTCAGAGAGCCACCAGACAAGCTCTCCCAGTCTCATTCCAGCTTTTAAATCAGATTGAGGGGGAGAAAGTAACCTCTCTCTTGTGTGCATGATCTGAGCACATGGATACTCTACTGTTCCTCTCATATCCTGGCTATATACCAGGAATATATATATCAAGTTCTACCAAGAGTTTGGAATTATACGTCTCCTCAGGTTAGCTTAAAATATGCCAGTATTCTAAGATGAGGCTTTTGATCTAGGCAGAGATCTAAGGATGATGACAGGTTTTTGCCAGTCTCCCCAGGCAGAAACCTTCATAGTTTCAAAAGATTAAGTAATTGAATGACTAAATACTCACCTTCCTTGTCTTCATCCTTCAGAATCTGGAGAGAGTCTATGCCTGCAAAAGAAATCACTGAAATTTGAAAGTGAACTTGCATTTTAACACACTGTCTGGTATCAGATACGGTGACCCAATCCAAATATGAAGTACAGATTTTAACTTTGAGATCTCATACAATCAAAACTCAGTTTTTCACTGCTGACTGCCTGAGGCTCATTCCTTTTTTTTTTTTATTTGCTAATACAAAAGAAACTCTCCTTAGGTGAGGTAGGGAATGGCCTGCATTCAAAAACTTGGCCAGAGTTTTTGAATGCAGAAAGATTTTTTTTCTTACCCCTCTCTCTCTTTTCCACCCCACTCACTCCTCTTAAACTGCTGTGGGGGAGAAAAGAGGAAGATAATGGGGAAGCCTTGCTGGCTAACTGCATTTACAATTTAATGAAACACTTCACATGCACACACAGACAAGACATTTAACAAAGCATTATCAATTTCAAATTTGAATACAGACCTGGTCCTAGTCAATTTTAAGGATTAAATTTCTCCCTAGTAAGCTCACTCCAGCTTCTGGGACAAACAAGAACCTATTCTGACTCCAGATGGCTTGGGAAAATGTTGTGTCACTGTTGGAACTAAGTCCCTGGGCTCCAACAGTCAGCATAGTCCCTATATCCCCAGGGGCTCTTCTTCTTGCCATTGCTTGAATTCTAGGAATTTTGTCCAAGTTCTCTCTAAAGAGAGCTTAGAGCTAACAAGGAAATTCCTGGACAGGGACATGACCAACAAAAAGTTTACCATGCCAAACTTCACCTCATCAATAAAATATCAACCTGGTGTGCAAGTTCCCAGGGTGACCTGATCTTTGCGCAATATACTGAGTTACCTGGTCCACCAGCAAATTTTGTCCCCTAAGTCCTCTGAACTCCCTGCGGTGGTCTGATGTAATTTATAGGGATTGTAAAAAAAATTTTTACAGGAGCATTATTCCTGTAAATTTTGTCTCACTTCCTCTAAGTCAGCAAGTTGAGCTCCATGTTGGGCGTCAAATTGTTATGGACACACTTTGCAGACAAAAAGGTATCAAGGAAATTTTATTAAAATTGAGTCCAGAGGAGGGAAGGCCTTCTACATTCCTTGAAGGAATGGGTAGTTGTTTCCAGCACGGCTACCAGAAAAACTACAACACATTCATACAACACATAATGGAAGCTTCCTATAATATTCCAAACTTTGGATATCCTGGGCCATTGTCCCCTGGCCATGTGACATTATGTTCTTCTCTCTGAAAGGCTTTCCCTCAAACAGCTCATCAGGCTTGTGCAGTAATTTCTGACATTTACCTGATCATTCTAAATCATGACTCTGTGGAAACAGAACTTCCTTGTTTCCCACAACAAATAATAGTTCCATTTCAGGATGGATTTGGGAGTTTTCTTATATATTTTAGACTAATTTTGTTCTATATTTAGTTACCCCCCCCTTTTCAGAATGGGAAGAATTCTGGTTTAAAGGCTTCCCCAACCCCTCCTTACCCTGAAGGGGCATCTACAATGAGAGCCTTATGACCTTAAGGGGATTTCTCTGATTTGTTGCCTATAATCACCAGTTACACTAGACACAAACAATAATTTACCAAGACAGATAAGTAGAGTTGCAATTTCTCCAACAGTATTGGGGCCTTACTTTGGCTCAGAAGAGCTGAGAACAAGGGGAAAATCCATCCTTCGATGCAGTCCTCTATGGAAAGTCTGAGTTCTCCAGAAGTCCCCCTGAGAGACTGCCCTAGGGAATGGCTTCCTTTCCTCAATCCCATCATAATTGCCAACTGGTTGTGATGGAAATTAAGATAAACTGAGGCAACAAAGTTCTGTGCACATTGAAATTATTGGCAATGCTAGCAATTACCAATAAAGGGGATTTTTAGCTCCTCAATAAGTCGAAAGATCCCTCAGTATAAGACTTCTTATAGTTTAAGAAAAGTGGATAGAAATGGAACAGTAGATAAAAATAGAACTGCTTTCCATTGATGGAAAGAATGAGATTTTCTTCCTTTTTGCTAGGGAAAGCTGATTGCTTGTATCCATCTGCATCCTTGCAAGGACAGCTAGTGGTGCAGAGATAACAGGTTTCCTTGCCTTTAAGAAGGAACAGTGATCATAGGAAGACTGAATTTCTGAACTTAACTCAACATCAAAGAAATGTGACTTAAGCAGTAATACAAAATGGTGGTAGAATCAATTTCAAAATGGAATCAATCTGATTTTCTAATTTCTCAAGTACTTAGGGAAATGAGTCAAATTTATTAAAATAAGAGCACTTCTCCAATTGAATGGTGGTAAAAGGATATGAAAATACAGCTTTGATTTCTTTTTCTGAAAACTATAGTCATATGAAGGCAGTTAAGTGGAAGAATGGAGAGAGGGTCAAGTCCGGAATTAGGAAGACTTGAATTCAAATCAGGTCTCAGACACTAGCTGTGTGGCCCTGGGCAAATCACTTAACCATGTTTGCCTCTGTTTCCTCATCTGTAAAATGAACTGGAGAAGGAAATGGAAAAACCACTCCAGTATCTTTGTGAAAAAAACCACAGATGGGGTCATGAAGAACTGTATATGACTGAAACTAATGAACAATAAAAGTCATATAAAAAATTCTCTAAATCACTATAGAAAAAAGTCAATTAAACTAACTCTGAAGTATTACTTCATAACTATCAGAAATGACAAATGTTGGAAGGGATGAGGGAAAATAGATACAATAATAAATTGTTTGTAGGGTAGCAAATTGGCCCAACTCTTCTGGAGAACAGTCATGAGCTATACCCAAAGGGCTATAAAACAATGCACACCCTTTAGTCCAGCAATACCACTTATAGGACTGTACCTCAAAGAGATGAAAGGAAAGAGAAAAGGACCTATTTCTACCAAAAAACATTGCTTTAAATAATATTTTTTTCCAATTATGTGTAAAAACAATTTTTGGTATTTTTTGAGGTCCAAATTTTCCTAAGAACAGTAGGCAATCTGATATAGCTTATACAGATACAATCATGTAAAACATTTTCATATTAGTCATTTTGTGCAAGAAAACTAGAGAGAAAGAAAGAGAGAGAGAGAGAGAGAGAGAGAGAGAGAGAGAGAGAGAGAGAGAGAGAGAGAGAGAGAGAGAGAGAAATAGTATTCTTCAGTCTGTATTCAGATGACATCAGTTTTTTCTCTGGAGGCACATAGCATTTTTCATCATGAGTCCTTTGAGAGTGTCTTGGATTGTTGTATTTCTGAGAATAGCTAAGTCGTTCGCAATCTCTCATCATATAATATTGCCATTACTGTGTACAATGTTTTCCTAGTTCTGCTCCCTTCACTTTGTATCTGTTCATGTAAGTCTTTCCAGTATTTTTTTTCTGAAGTAAAAAATAATATAGCAGCCTTTTTTGTGGTGGCAAAAGAATTTGAAACTGAGTGGATGCTCATCAATTGGGAATGACTGAACAAGTTGTGGCATATGATTTTGATAGAATACTATTGTGTTATAAGAAATGATGAGGAAAGGGGTTTCAGAAAAGCATAGGAAGACCTACATAAAGTGATGCAAAGTGAAATGAGAAGAACCAGGAGATCATTGTACGTAGTAACAGCAATGTTGTAATGATGATCAACTGTGAAATACTTTACTATTCTGATCAGTACAGTAATCTAAAACAATTGCAAATGACTCATGATGAAAACATTCTATCCACCTCTAGAAAAAGAGAAGAATGAACTTTGAGGGCAAATTGATATACAATTTTCTTGCTTTGTTTTGGGTTCTTTTGCTTTGTTTTTGTGACACGGCTAATATGGAAATAGGTTTTGCATGATTTTACATGTATAATTGATATCATATTGTTTGACTTCTCAGTTGTTTGAGGAAAGGATGGGAAGGAAGGAGAGAATCTGGAACTCAAAATTTAAAAAGAAAACATCAAAAATAAATAAGCGAATTAAGGGGGGAAATCAATTAAATTAAGATGAAAAACAAAGCTATCTACTGGAGGGGAAATCTTTACATCAAATATCTCTGATAAAACTTTAGTAGTTAAGATAGAGGATCTAACAAAAAAGACCAGGCTAATTCCTCAATAGATAAGTGATCAAAATATATGGACAAATAGTTCTAAAAATTAAAAACAAGTCAGTCAGCAATCATATATTAAGCATCTACTCTGTGATAGGTACTGTGCTAGACACTAGAAATAAAAAGACAAAAAAAATGAAATGGTCTTCATCTATTGAGAAAGACATCATGAACATAAATAAGCATATCTTGGGCATAGGGGTCAATTTATGGATAGGCACAGGGAGAAAGAGACTGCATATTATAAGAAACAATAAGAAAGCCAGTTTGGCTGGCTGAAGAGTACACAAATGAAAATAATAGATTGGAAAGGAATATTGGAGCCAGTTTATGAAGTTCAGCATGGGAGCTGTTATTTGATCCTAGAGGCATTAGAGGTATCATGCACTTTAGGGAAATCATTTTGGCAACCATATAAAACACTAATTCATTCAATAATTATTTCAAAACAACCCTGGGCTTTCCAACTCATAACCAGCAAATTGACACAGATGACTAAAGATTGGAATAGTCGTTGTTGAAGGGTCTGTAGAAAGACAGGCACACTAATCACATTAATAAAGTGTCTGTGAAGCTACAAATTAGCCTACAATTTCTGTGAAGTAAATTAGAATTGTGCTAAGATAGTTACCAATATGTCTTTATTCTTTAAATTCAAAGATCCCCATTGCCAGGAGTATATTCTGAAATAGATAGGAAAATAATGGTTCCGTAAACACTAATATTTGTAGCTATACTTTTTGTAGCAGCAAAGAATTAGAAATAATGTAGCTAGTTATCCAGTGGGAAATAGTAATGAGCAATTACTGTGCCATAAGAAATGATGAAATGGTATAACCTATATCTGACTGCCTGCTGTCTCAGGGAGGGAGGAGAGGAGGGAAAGAGGGATAAAATTTAGAACTCAAAACTTAACAAAACTAATGTTAAAAATTGTTCTAACGTGTAACTGAGGAAAAATAAAATATATTTTAAAGAAAGAAATGATGAAATTTGAAGAAGACAAAAAATCCTGGGAAGATTTATTTGAACTGATGCAAAATGAAGTTAACAAAACTAGAAAGCAATATGCACAATTACTGTAATAAAACAATCAAAGAATAATAATGACAGCCTCAAAACTGAACACAAATTATAATGACTAAGCTTTACTCCAAAGAAGAGAAGAGAAAATGTACTTCCTTTCCTTTTTTTTATTACAAAAGAAAATATGTAACAACACAAAAGTACAAGCAAGAGGGATGATATTGCAATGGGGCATTTCATAAATCAACATGCAAGTGAGGAAATAATTTTTTGTGGGGGGAAAGGTAGTAAATGGTGCCTTTGAAAAGTTGGTGTATGCACATCAAATGAGCAACAACCAACTCTGCTCCTATTAGGATATTCTTGTACTAATAGCTGAGCGATAAATTAAATTGCTTCAATATAACTTCTCTGTATCTCAGTTCCTTCTATAAAATAAGGAAAATAAAACTTATGCTTCCTTGTATGCCCACTATAGAAGGCATATAAAACATTTAAACTTGAAAATAGGCAGTCACCTTGAGTGGTAAGTCACTGCTACCATTAGTGTAATCAAAATGATTACTCTGCCTGTGACTGTTTTCTGTGAAGTTAGGTCATCTTTCGACTGTACTGGCTGGGAGATTCTGGACAAGTCATTTAACTTACTAATGCTCAGGGGACACTCTCAGATACTGTTTTATAGGTAACATTGAGAACCATTGTCTTCAGTTGTAGAGACGATGCCAACTTGTTTTAGTAGAGGGAATTTCCTCATCCAAGAATTACACTAAATGAAAGCCTAGATCAAGTCCCTATCAATATCATGAACGGGAGAAAATTACTTAATTTTCTTTCTTTGTTTTTCAGATGTTTAACTCCATAGTATATGCACTAATGGGAGTTGTAGGAGCTTCATATGGAATAGCATTAGCATGGACTGCTATTAAAAAAGGTCCCAAATGTGATGTAGGAGATAACCGCTGGGACTATCCCTTCTATCAATGGTAAGAACAAGCATTGCAACATATGTACTCTGCCTACAAGGATCATTGGAGGTTACCTTCTTTAGAGCAAAATCAACTTTCCTGTTATCATATGTTTTACACAGCTCTTTTCAGTATTAGGTGACAGAGAAGCCAAATGGCAAATGGGGAAAAACTATGGTCTTTCTCTGGGAATATCATGCAGAAATCTCATATGTTGGCAAGGCCAAGGTAACCTTGAATAGCTCTGAGTCAAGAGTAATAATGGTTGTCATATGATATTGTAGGTAGAAGGAACCTTAGAAATCTAAATTCATCACATTCATTTTTATAATATTTCACTTTTTCCAATTACATGTATAAACAATTTTAATATTCATTTTTTAAAATGAAATTTTGAGTTCCAAATTTTATCCTCCCCCTTCCTTCCTATTCCCTAAAACAGCAAGCAATTTGATATGTTTCATATTAGTCATATTGGAAAAGAAGAAACAAAACAAAAGGGGAAAAAATAAAGTGAAAATAGTATGGTTCAATCTGCATTCAGAGTCCACCAGTTCTTTCTCTGAATGTAGATAGAATTTTCCATCATGAGTGTTTTGGAATTGTCTTGGATCATTGTGTTGCTGAGAATAGCTAAGTAAAATCATGGTTGAGCACTGCAAAATTTTGCTGTTACTGTGTACAGTAAACTTCTGGTTCTACTCACTTCACTTTTATGTAAGTCTTTCCAGGTTTTTCTGAAATACACTTGTTCATCATTTCTTATAGCACAATAACATTCCATTACATTTGGATACCACAGTTTGTTCAGCCATTTCCCAATTGGTAGGCATCCCCTCAATTTCCAATTTTTGCCACCACAAAAAGAGTTGTTATAAATATTTTTGTACATATAGATCTTCTCCCCTTTTTATGATCTCTTTGGGATATAGACCTAGTAATGGCATTGCTGGATCAAAAAGCATGTACAGCTTGATCGTCCTTTAGGCATAGTTCCAAATTGCTCTCCAGAATGTTTGGATCAGTTCACAACTCCACCAACAGGCAGCATATTCATTTTAAGGTAAAGAAGTATTAAATAACTCTAATTTTTCCTAAGTTATTTACATAGCTAACAAGTGGCAAATGTAGAATTTGAACATGGACGTCTTGAGTCTGGGTCCTGAACTTTTATCATTCATTACATCTTATTCCTTCTGAAAGAGGAAGGAGTGTGTGTGTGTAAGTGTGTGCATGTGTGCATGTGTGCTCATGGATCCAAGAGAGAGAGACAGAGGGTGAGAGAGAGAGAGAGAGAGAGAGAGAGAGAGAGAGAGAGAGAGAGAGAGAGAGAGAGAAACTTTAGGATCTTTTGGAGAAGAACAAAGGAAAATGTGTGTATGTGTGTATTATCTGTGTGTATGTGTGTATTACTTGTGTAATAGCTAGAAACTGAATATTTAATAAGTGTCTAAACTTAACATTAATCAGAGAAGAACAGCTGATGTCAAATCTTTCTAAAATAAAAAGCAAGCTTAGACTGGTTCACTAATAAACATAAATTGCCAATAATGGTACAATCTTTTAATGGAGCAAAATTAATGAAAATGATGTTAGTTGTCCGCCAGATTAAATGCTAGCCATTTAGCTAATCTAAAATAAGACCATTCTTTGTAACCTGATACAAGAGGTTGATCCATCATAGTCACATTCACTGGAGGGTAACTTGTAAACCCACATGACCTTTAATTAATTTGGAAGTAACAGACAAACCAGTGTAAAATAGTCCTTCCATTCCCCCAAGGGTACTATACCTTTGTCCAAGATTTTGAGGATACAACAAACTCAAACTCAAACTTCAGCTCAGAACTCCTTCCCTCAAATGATCTACTACGGTGAACCTCCTTGATAGCTGGGATTACAGGCATAATTACAGGTCACAAACAACTATCCCCAATTGTACCTGTAGGGAAAATGAATCTCAAGAAGATAAGAGACCTGCCCAATAGTTGATCTCATTACTAGTGCATGCCAAAGGCAAAAATCCCTTTGCAATGACATTTCAATGCTTGTACACTTCACACAGAAATAGAACTACTACTCAAGTGGAAGAGAGCTGTCATTTGCTCTGCTTTAGAAAGTAGATGGCATACTCCAACAATATTTAGGAACTATAACTTCTAGCTCAAAACCATCCATCCATCCATCCATCCATCCATCCATCCATCCATCCATCCATCCATCTATCCATCCATCTTTCCTTTTATCCCAGGACAACTTCAGCAAGAGTTATTAGTGATAGACTCCTTGCTAACAAGAAATTTAATCTTGGCAGCATTGTATACTTCTCTGCTAATGAAGGACATCATTCTCATAAAGGGGAGGGTGGAGTTGAGAGAGACTTCTGTGGACAAACCAGTATGAGACCATGTCACCTTTTCTGAACCTCTTTGTCTGGCCTCAGCCTTATCAACATCTCTAGCTTTTGACACTCTTGACTACCTCCTGTATTCTCTCTCCTCTGGGATTTCATCTTACTCTCTCCTGGTTCTCCACCATCCTACTTGATGGCTCCTTCTTGGTCTCTATTACTAGCTCTTCATATCATGTTTTCCAACTGGAAATGTTCTGCAAAGTTCCGTACTGGGTTCTCTTTTTCCCTCTATACTTTCTTACATGATAATCTTGTTCCTATGAGTTTAATTGCTCAATCCTAGTCTCTTCCCTGATCTCTAGTCACATATGTATCAAGTATTTCTGACTGGACATCCCAAAGGTCTTAAAATCAACATACCTCAGAGTAAATTTATTATGTTTCCCTTAAAAATCTACCTTTAAAAGTTTCCTGTATCTATTGAGGGTGTCACTGTCCTTCTACTCACCCAGATTCACACCCTTGTGTAATCCCTAACTCTCGACTGCCCTTCCACCTACATATCTAGTCAGTGTCAATTCTTTTTTTTTCTACCTTCACAACATCCCTTAAGTCTGTCCCTTTCTTTCTGTTCACCCAGTCACCACCTTAGTTCAAGCTCTCATACCACTGACTTGGATTCTCACAATCCACCTCTTAATTAGTAGTATTCTTGTTTCAAATTTCTCACCTCTCCAAATGCATGCACTTCACAACTGTTTGTGAACATTTGACCATGTCACTCCCCTACTCAATAAACTGCAATGGCTTCTTGTCGCCTCTAGGATCAAATATAAATTTTCTTTAACTTTTTTTTTTTTTAATGAGACAATTGGGATTAAGTGACTTGCTCAGGATCACATAGCTAGTAGTATTTGAGGCTGAATTTTGAGCTCAGGTCTTCCTGACTCCAGGCTCAGTGCTCTACCTACTGTACCACCTTCTATTTAACTTTTAAAGCCCTTATTACAAACTGCTCCCCTTTACCATTTCTACAATACAACTAAACTGACCTTCTTGCTATTTCTCTCATACAACCCTACACCACTCATATCCATATCTTATTCCTGGCTGTTTTCCGTACCTGTCATGCACACCTCTGCCTTTCAGAAAACTTTATTTCCTTCAAAAGTTTACTCAATGTGAGCTGATCCAACCATTCTGGAGAGCAATTTGGAACTACGCCCAAATGGCTACAAAAATGTGCATACCCTTTGACCAGCAATATTGCTTCTAGGTAGGACTGTATCCCCAAGGGATCATAAAAAAGGGAAAGGGTTCCATATGTACAAATATATTTGTACCTGCTCTCTTTGTGGTGGCCAAAAACTGAAATCAAGGGGATGCCCATAAATTGGGGAATGACTGAATAAATTGTGGTATATGAATGTGATGGAATACTGTTGTGCTATAAGAAATGATGAACAGGAAGGCTTCAGAGAGGCCAACAAAGATATATATGAACTGATGCTGAGTGAATGGAGCAGAACCAGGAGAACTTTGTACACAGCAACAACCACAGTGGATGAGAAATTTTTCTGGTAGACTTAGTACTTCATTGCAATGCAAGCAATTATCCCAGTATTCTCTTTTTTTTTTAATGTTTATTTATTTTTAGTTTTCAACATTCATTTCCACAAAATTTTGAGTTCCAAATTTTCTCCCCATCTCTCTCCTCCCCCCCACCCCATAACGCCTTGCATTCTGATTACCCCTTCCCTCAATATGCCCTCTCTTCTATCACAACCCTCCTTTCCCTTATCCCCATCTTCTTTCTTTTCTTGTAGGGCAAGATAGATTTCTATACTCCATTACCTGTATTTCTTATTTCCCAGTTGTATGCAAAAACAATTCTCAACATTTGTTCCTAAAACTTTGAGTTCCAACTTCTCTGCCTTCCTCCTTCCCACCCATCCCCACTGAAAAGGCAAGCAATTCAATATAGGCTATATATGAGCAGTTTTGCAAAAGACTTCCATATAGTCATGTTGTACAAGACTAACTAGATTTCCCTCCATCCTATCCTGCCCTCCCTTTTATTCTCTTCTCTCTTTTGACCTTGTCCCTCCCCAAAAGTGTTTACTCCTCACTCTTCCCTCCTCCCATTTGCTCTCCCATCTATCATCCCTCCCACTCCACTTGTCCCCTTCTCCCCTACTTTCCTGTCATGTAAGATAGATTTTCATACCAAATTGAGTGAGCATGTTATTCCCTCCTTTAGCCGAATGTGATGAGAGTAAGCTTCACTTTTTCCCTCTTACCTCTTCCCTTTTCTCCTCCATGGAAAAAAACTTTCTCTTGCGCCTTTTATGAGAGGTAATTTGCTCCATTCCATTCCTCCCTTTCTCCTCCAAATATATTCCTTATTCAATTCACTCTGTGCTCTTTGTTTCTCTCTCTCTCTCTCTCTCTCTCTCTCTCTCTCTCTCTCTCTCTCTCTCTCTCTCTCTCTCTCTCTCTCTCTCTCTCTTTCTCTCTCTCTCTCTCCACACACATACACACACACAAATATATATGTATACATATGTGTGTGTATAATCCCTCCAACTGCCCAAAAACTGAGAAAAGTCTCAAGAGTTACAAATATTATCTTTCCATGGAAGAATGTAAACAGTTCAACTTTAGAAAGTCTCTTATGATTTCTCTTTCCTGTTTGCCTTTTCATACTTCTCTTGATTCTTGTGTTTGAAAGTCAAATTTTCTATTCAGTTCTGGTCTTTTCACCAAGAATGTTTGAAAATCCTCTATGTCATTGAATGACCATTTTTCCCCTGAAGCATTATACTCAGTTTTGCTGGGTAGGTGATTCTCGGTTTTAATCCTACTTCCTTTGACTTCTGGAATATTATATTCCAAGCCCTCTAATCCCTTAAAGTAGCAGCTGCTAGATCTTGTGTTATCCTGACTGTATTTCCACAATACTGGAATTGTTTCATTCTAACTGCTTGCAATATTTTCTCCTTAACCTGGGAACTCTGGAATTTGACTACAATATTCCTAGGAGTTTCTCTTTTGGGATCTCTTTCAGGAGGTGATCAGTGGATCCCTTCAATACTTATTTTGCCCTCTGGTTCTAGAATCTCAGGGCAGTTTTCCTTGATAATTTCATGGAAGATGATGTCTAGGCTCTTTTTTTGACCATGGCTTTCAGGTAGTCCCATAACTTTTAAATTGTCTCTCCTGGATCTATTTTCCAGGTCAATTGTTTTTCCAATGAGCTATTTCACATCATCTTCTATTTTTTCATTCTTTTGGTTTTGTTTTGTAATTTCTTGGTTTCTCATAAAGTCATTAGCTTCCATCTGCCCCATTCCAATTTTTAAAGAATTATTTTCTTCAGTGAGCTTTTGAACCTCCTTTTGCATTTGAATAATTCTGCTTTTTAAAGCATTCTTCTCCTCATGGACTTTTTGGACTTCTTTTGCCAATTGAGTGAGCCTATTTTTCAAGGTGTTATTTTCTTCAGCATTGTTTTTGGTCTTCTTTAGCACAGTATTGACCTGTTTTTCATGCTTTTCTTGCATCTCTCTCATTTCTCTTCCCAGTTTTTCCTCCACCTGTCTAACTTGATTTTCAAAATCCTTTTTGAGCTCTTCCATGGCCTGAGCCCACTGGACATCCACCTCAGATGTCTGGGATACAGAGGTCCTGACCTCCACGTCTTTCCCTGATGGCAAGCATTGTACTTCCTCATCAGAAATGAAAGGAGGAAGGAACATCTCTTCCCCAAGAAAGTAGCTCTCTATGGTCTTATTTTGCTTCCTTTTTCTGGGTATTTTCCCAGCCAGTTACTTGACTTCTGAGATTCCTGTCCACCCCCGCCTAGATCCGGCCAGCAAGTGCTTGGGGTCTGAGATTCAAATGCTGCTCCCCAGCCTAAGGGCTTTCCATGGCAGGTGCGGGTGCTATTCAATGTGAGCTTAAGTTCTGGTGCTCAGGTGGGGGCAGGGCTGCCTCCCAGGCTCAGTTCCCTCAGGGGGTTTATGCAGAGACCTTCAGTAATGGCCCTGAGCTCCTATGGCTGCTCCAGGAGTGCCGGACCACTGCTGCCTCTGCCACTGCCTCCTGAAGGGGCCCAAGTCACAGAGTCACCCCGCTACCCTCTCAGCCAGCCCAGACGTCTCTCTCACTGACCTGTAGCACCTGTGGGTGGAAGGACCTTCATGGCCGCTGGAGGTTCCATCCCTGAAGCCTGCTCGGATCTGCTCCTCTGGGCCTACATGGGCAGGGCAGCGCAGGGCTGGGCTCCACATCCAGAGTGCGATGGACCCCTGGGGACGGCTTTCCAGGGCTCTCTGGAATGGAAATCTCCACTGCAATGGTGCGTGGCTTGCTCTGCTCCAGAATTTGGGGGGAGTTCTTTTTACAGGAAATATATGGGCTGTGGATTCGTAGCTAGCATACGTGAGTCTTTCTACTCTGCCATCTTGGCTCCTCCCCCCGAGTTAGTCTATTTTTAAAGGTGTTATTTTCTTCAGCATTTTTTTGGGTCTCCTTTAGCAAGCTGTTGACTCACTTTTCATGATTTTCTTGCATTGCTCTCATTTCTCTTCCCAATTGTTCCTCCACCTCTCTTACTTGATTTTCAAAATCCTTTTTGAGCTCTTCTATGGCCTGATACCATTGAATATTTATTTTGGAGGTTTTGGAAGCCTTGACTTCCTCTGATGGTATGCATTACTCTTCCTCATCCAAAAGGCTAGGAGAAGATATCTGTTCACCAAGAAAGTAACCTGCCATAATCTTATTTTTTTTCCCTTTTTTGGGTATTTTCCCAGCTAGTGGCTTCACTTTTGAGTCCTTTGTTAAGAGGAGGGTATACTCTGGGGACCTGTAAGTTCTCAGTTCCTCCAAGGAGGCACAATCAAGGGAGAGGAGTTTATTCCTCTCCTGGCCTGTTCTCTGGTCTGGGAGCAGCCGAAAGCTTTTCCACCCAGAATCTGCAGTACTAGAATTCCTTCTCCACAACTGCCTGCAGCTCTACCACGTCAGTGCTCCTCCTCACCCTGGGCCTGGCTCAGGACTGAGATTCAGATCATCAGCACAATTCCCCCAGGGGCTTTAGACAGAGGGCTCCAAAAATGGACACTGCCTCTGCAGTGGCTACTGCTGGCAGTCCAGATTGTTTTTCCTTCTCCTGGGTCTTCACACAGCTTTCTCACTGACCTTTGAAGCTGTCTGTGGAATTTGTGGGTTGAGCAATTTTGGAACTGCTGCTGCCAGTGGCACCCTGAAGCATATTCCAGGTCCTGTCCCTGCCATGTAGCCCACTTTGGGCTGTGCTTCACACTTTGGGTGTGGTAGACATTTCCTGTCAATCTTCCAAGCTGTCATAGGCTAGAAATTTTTTTCACTCTGTCATTTTGTGGCTTCTACTGCTCTAGAATTTATTTAGAGTCAATTTTTACAGGTATTTTATGGGCTATGTTGGGGAGCTTCTACAGGTCTGTCTTTCTACTCTGCCATCTTGGCTCTGCTCCCCTCCCCAATGGTCTCTTAAGGCAAAATGTCTTCCACATCCAGACAAAGAACTATGGAATCTGATCACAGAATGAAGCAGATCATTTTCTTTTTTATTACTTTTTTTTTGTTTTATGATTTCTCCCATTCATTTTAATTCTTCTATGCAACATGACTAAATTGAAAATGTATTTAATAGGAATGTATGTGAAGAACATATTTAAAACTGTATACAGTCTCAAGGAGGGAGTAGGGAAGGGTGGAGGGAGGGGAAAAAATCTAAAATATATGGAAATGATTGTAGAACACTGAAAACAAATAAAATAATAATAATAAAATTTGCTCAAGTTACAACTCCTACCTGAATCCTTAGGTGAACCACCACTTGCTAACAGCCCTTGAGTCTATGAAGCCCTGGTAGTTTGCACTATTGGCATTTTCTTCTTCCTTTGAATGTAGACAGAAGAAATAAGCAGAGATAGCATGGGATTTCATTGGAAGTATGTAACCTCTATGGTGCTGCGCAGTGGCATTTAACTCAAATAGAAATGGGGTCATTAAATTCCTACTGACCCCACATAGGCACATATTAACATCATCTATGTTCTATTGTATTTTAACTTATTTTGTGAAATATTTTTCCAATTATACTTTATGTCAGAATGCTACCTAGGACCCCTCTAGAGTACTTCAAAATACCCTGAATTTGCATCAGTCAAGAGGCTTTGTTTGTAATCCCAGCCTCAATACTGCCTAGATTCATCCTGGATGACATCCAAGTGCTCTGCACCTCAGTTTCTTCCTAAGGAGAATAACAATAACATAGGTTGGCAGTATGTGTGTGTGTATATTATATGTGTGTATTATATATATGCATACATGTAAGCTGCAATTGATAATCAGAGACAACTTGGCATAGCTAGATAGATAGACAGATAGATGGATGGATGGATGGATGGATGGATGGATGGATGGATGGATGGATGGATGGATGGATGGATGGATGGATGGACAGGCAGGCAGACAGATAGACAGACAGGCAGGCAGACAGACAGACAGACAGACAGACAGATAGATAGATAGAGTGCTAAGTTTGAAGTCAGGAAGATCTGAATTTTCTTCCCATATTTGACACTAGCAGTGAGAACATGGGCACTTCATGTAACCCCCTCTGAGCTCCAGATAACTTTATGAAACTATAAATTATAGGTGATTTTTCTTGTTACTATGATCATTATTATTATTATTGGGATCTACATTGGTGGATGGAGTTCCCACACTGATAAAATCACAAATTCATTCAATATTAATAAGTCTAAATCTTAATAAAAGATGAGTATTGATGCATATTGATAATAAATTGTTTTGAAATTAAAAAATAATTTAAAATAATTATATTAAAGATTGATAAAATATAATTTTTGGTATTTTTGTGAAACAAAAGGCTAACCTTTCTTGTTATCCCAAAGCTATCCTTTAATAGGTGTCTTCCTCACCAACTTTATAGAGTTGAGTACTAGGAGTTAGGATTGGCCTCTTTGTCTAGCAAGCTGTGCTACAACAAAGGAAAAAGGCCCGATTGCTGAAAGAAACTCCCTGGTGCTATATTTTATACACACAGCATTCCAGAAAAAAATCTCTTAGATTTGTTCATTTCATTCCATTAAAGTTATTAAATTGTGAACAGAGAAAAGGTTCCTTGTGGGCAATGGAGAATCTTCACTTTTCCCATGATTCATTCACCTGCTGTATGATCTTGAGGAAGTCCCTTGACCCTCCCTTGAACACAGGGAGATTGGACTTGATGGAAGGTCTCCAAGAGGCACTCTTTTCTCTGTGACACACTACACTGTCTTGAATCAAGAGAGTCATTACAGTGAGTGTTACACAATGCATTCTGGCTGTGTGAATCTTTTCTTGAACACTTACTAATTTATGTGGTCTCACAAACTCTCTGGATCTCAGTGTTGCCATCAGTTAAAGTGAGGCAGTTAGATGGGATGATTGCCAAGATCCATTCTTGTTCTTTGTCATATCAATCACAATGTTCTCAAATTTTGAAAACGAAATTTATTTTGATTACTTTATTGACTCATTCATTTGTTTGTTTGCCAATTTATTTGTTTTTGCAAAATAGATACGTGCTCTGTCCTAATTGCAAATATTGGTTCTACCATTTATGATCTGTGGGACTTTGGACAGATTTCTTAACCTGTCTGTCTTAATTCATCATCTGTAAAATGAAAGGACTGGACAAGATAATATTTGAGATTCCTTCCAACTCTAAACTTATGGCAATATGAGGGGAAGGTAATATGGCACAAAGTCAAACAAGAGGATGGCAGAGTCTTCCAAGTGTTGGAAGTCATGGACTTCTTGAGTAGCTACATCGTCTTCTCAAGGCTGTTAGATCCTGTGACTTCTTTCACAGTGGAATATGAGATTAGTCTATTGTCTTAGTCTATTGATAAACAATGACAGACATTATCTTCATTTAGTAGCTAAATCTGGAAAGAGGACCTGCAATGATGAAGGGAAAGAAAGGTCCTAAAATAGAGGATGTCCTCTGCAGCAGAGAAGGGACTATGATAATTGAACCAATGATACTGGAGGTTTAATTTGGGAGGCAGGAGGAATACTTTTGTTTTCTGACAATTCAACAAGCAGTTATTAAAAGCCTGCTGTGCGTGCAAGGCACTCGGGTAGGTCCTTGGGATACATAGATGAAAACTAAACAGACCTTGTCCTCAAGGGTTTTCCATTCTCCTGGATGTATGCTGTGGTTATTAATTTCTCCTTTAAGGAAAAAATGATTATATGTAGTCAACCATCTCTCTTAATCCAAATTTAATTTTAGAGAGGAATGAATATAATGCATTATCTTTTTTAAAGATTTTTAAAAATAATCTTGGAATTTGAAATTCTCTGAATTTGGAAATCTCTGAATTTTGAAATGAAATATTTGTAAAAATATATATATATATATATATATATATATGCATAGCACATTGCCCAGCACTTAGTAAGCTCTGTATAGATACTTATTGTTTCCTCTCCCCCACCCTGTGCTTACCAAGAAAGAGCTCCATCCTTCCTGACTGGAACCAGACAGTAGCAGATCTTCCAATTCTGTCTGTATCCTCTGGGATGTTCACTTCTCCCAAGGCTGTATATATATCCATGGCTGAAAAACTCCTCTAAAATTACAAAAAAGATGAAGGAAAGGCTATTTGACCTATCTGCTACTAAGCAACTTCTCATTGCTTTGCTTGAATTAGCCTGATACTTTGGCAAATGTTCCGTTTGACCCCTAACAATAGTCAATTTGTTAAGTATATCTGAGACTAAGAGACTATGAGAGCATACCACTGGTGAGTGTCAAAAGCTGGATTTTAACCTGAATCCAGCTTCAAGACACCATCAACAATGCCACCATGCTGATGACATTTTGTTGGTAAAAGTAAATGATGAGCTATATATGCATAATTATATACATTATACATATGTGCATATACATATACACATACATATGTATATGCACTCATGTGCGTATACTTGTATATGTATATTGGATGTATACACATATGATATGTTTATTAAATGTATACACATACATATATAATATACATGCACATATATGTCTGTGTATGTTTATGCATATAAATAACCTTTAAGTTATTGGAACCTATCAGTGACAAGAGGCAGCAGTGTCTAGTGTAGAGGTGGGAACCTGAAACCTCAAGGACAGATGGAGCCTTTTAGGTCCTTGGATGTGACCTTTTGACCAAGTCCAAATTTTACAGAACAAATCCTTTTATCAAAAAGATTTGTTCTATTTGTTTTGATTCAGTCAAAGGGCCACACGAGGTCCTAGAGGGCCACATGTGGCCTTGAAGCCTCAGGTTTCTCAGCCCTGTTCTAGCAGATAGAGGACTGGCCTTGGAATCTAGAAGACATGGGTTCAAGGCTTGTCTCTCAAGTGCCTTATCTCTCAGTGGCCTAGCCTAAAGCAAAAGGAAGAAAATTGCTCTAGGCAAAAGAATTAAGACAACCACAGAGACTTGGCCCATATGAATGAATCAGCAAATGGAATTTCAATAAGAAATTCTCAATACTAATAATGAAATCTTGGTTGCAACAACCACATCAAATTGACCAGACCACTTTGAGGTCTGTACAAGATTGTATTAGAGAATCCTTTGGTGGAGAATTCATGCCATTTATGGAAAGGGTAGCTATAATTGTAAGCAGAATTGCCATGGCAAGCTATTTTTCAAATTATAAGATTTTGCTTACAGCTTTCAAATGCCAGCTGACTATAAGTTTCTTAAAGGCAGGGAAGGTGTCACTTTTCAACTTTGTGTCCATAAAACCTAACTTAGTATAATGTACACAGTAGGCATTTAATAAAGTATTTGTTGAATGAATGTCTTCATCATCTGCTCCCTCTCATAGGGACTATTTGACTGATAGATTCTTGTGGACTAAGTGCAAAAGACCTTCTGGCATTGTGTCCTGGAACTTGAGTCTCTTCTCCATCCAGCTGGCAATAGGTTCCGCTCAGTTGGTAATCTGTGTGATTCAACTGATAAATGGCCTCCTTGGAACACTATTTGGGCAGTGGAAATTTGAAGATTTTTGTTAGGTAAGTTCATCATTTCTCCCATTTCTCATCTCACTCCCTTATCATAGAAATCAACTCAAGAGAGGAAAGGATTGTTTAGAAAATAGAGCTCCATAGACTTATCCATCCAGTAGAGAACTAGTTCAGGAGCAAAGGATGCAGTCAGCCTCAATGACCATAGCTCATCACAGCCATAACTCTTTGGTTGAATCCAAGAAGCAACAGATTGACTCTTGGTGTAGCGTTAAGATCGTTTGTCCTCACCTCTCCAGTTCTCTAAGTTCATATTGACAAAGTGTGGTGAATGTCTATCTACACAAAGCAAGTAGCTTCCAAGGACACAGAAGATCATTGTTCGGCCCCTATTTCCCAAACAAATCTAGAGAGTATAAAGTAAGAGGAAGAGGCTTACCTAATTACCTTATTTTGAGGGATTTTCTAGGACATTTTTCTCACTACCATAGAGTATGCCACTTCAAAAGCTCTTTCTTAATGTAAGAGAACCAGACTCCAAAGTGGAGGACAAAACACCTACAATATTGAATCTTTGTCACATAGATAATGCTGAGTTAAAAAAAAACAACTACTGAATGTAGAAATGGTCTGATTACTTATTCAAGTTATTTTTCAGCTGAAACATAATATATAAGAAATCTGTTAAAATCACATCCCACTTTCCAACAAACCAAATATGAAATAGTTAAAAAGGTTAAAATATACAGCAAGCTTATGGTGACATACGGTGAAAGATGAAAATTTTGTACCCATTAGGGTTGGGTCAATTGGATTGTTTTTTTTTTTTTTTTAATAATTATCAATAGGCAGACTGCCTATAGGTTTGAGTATTTCCCTAATCTTTCATTGCCTTCACTGGATAATGGCTTCTGGTAAGAAATCAGTATATCAGAAACTTAGAACATTCTTAAAATTCTGACCCGAGCTCCATAAACAGTGATGCCAGGCAGATAATAAGAACTATTGATTTTATTTTCCTTCTTTGGGTGGAAATTTTGCTAGATTTGTCTCAGGTAAGTTTTTCCCCAACCACAAGACCGACTACAAATGCTATTGAGATCTAAATGAAAGTATTTCAGAAATTAATGTTTCAGAAAGTGTTCAGAAATATGAGAGTCCTGGGTTGATGTGTCATTTATATAGTTACAAAAATTCCATCTCCATTTAGTTCTGTTTTATGAGGGCTACCATAATAGCCAAGCAGTCTTATTATTCTGACATCCTAAAGACCAATGAAAAGCTTTTTAGTATAGTGAATTAAAGGACAGCTTTAGAGTCAAAAAGATTAGTGTGTGAGGCCATACTTATTCTATGACCTTGAGAAAAATCGTTTAAGCTGTCAGTACTTTTAAAAATTACAAAAATACAAAAGAATCACTAATCTATACTGGCAGAAAGGATTTCCATGCAGGAAAATCTTCACACCAAAAAAAAAAAAAAACCTCAAAGAACAAAAATAACAAAGCCTAAATCAGAGCATTCAGTCCCCAAATTTCTTGATGCCCAAATATTTGAAGGTTGAGAAAAACAAATGGAATAGACTCACAGTGATTAATTCATGGAGAACCAGTGAATGATCAAGCAAATGTATCTTCCCTTTAACAGAATCAAAATGCAAAGTTCCTAGGCCATCTCTGTATCACTAACCAATCTCTTTTCTTTTTTCTCCATCCTGCTTCCTTAGTGAACCAATTCAGTTCTACACTGTCCTCTTTTCTTGGATGCTTGGCCCCCTTATCTTGCCAATTTTTCCCTGCTAAACCTTGACCTTGGATCGCTCCCACCATCCACCCACTGCCTTGAATCACTCCCACTTCCACCCACTGCCTTTTTTCCTACATATGAACTGCTGAATGAAAATGTAGAAAAATCACATGACCATTACATACATACATATATGTATATAACATATACATATACATATATAATATATATACACATATATACATATATACATATATATATATATATATAAATACAGCATTGACTGAGTCCTCACTGCTGCTAGGCAATCCTACCATTCCGCTCTTGTCAACTCACTATCCCACCGTCTGCAGCAGCAATCTGAAACCTTTTCGCCGCTCCTCAAACTTCCCACAGCTCCCCCTCCTGACATCCATCAGCTGAAATCCTTACTTCCTATTTTACATAAAGAGCTGAAGACGTTTGCCATGAACTCCCTCTCCTGTCCTCTTTCTCATCTATCACTCAAGTGCCTTCAAGTCTCTTCTTTCTCACTCCTGTTTCACATAACTGGATGGTCCCGCTCTTTACCAAGATTAACCCCTCTAGCTGTACAAGAGTTCCTATTCCATCTCATCTTCTCCAACAGACTGTACCTCTACCATCCCCATTCTATCATTTATTTTCAATCTCTTCCCAGGTAGTGACTCTTTCCCTAGTGACTACAAATAAGCTCATGTCTCCCTCATCCTGAAAAAATCCTCGCTTGGTCCTTCCATTCCTACTATCGTCCTATATCTCTTCTGACCTTTGTAGCTAAACTCCTCCAAAAGTCCTTTTACAATAAGTACTTCCATTTTCTCTCTTCTCATTCTCTTATAATCCTTTATATTTTGGTGTCCAACATTATCATTCCACTGAAACCTTAGTTGCCAAATCCAGTGGCCTTTTTTTTTTCCTCATCCACCTTGGCCATTCTACAGACTTTGACCCCGTTGGTCACTCTCTCCTCCTTGATAATGACTACAATCTAGGTTTTTTGAGACCCACTCTCTCCTGGTTTTCATCTTACCTATTGCATCCTGGGCCATCTCCGGTCAAACTGATGAGTATCTGGTCACTGGACCTAGATGGCGCAGGAGGAGAAAGTGAAGTTGGTGATCTTGCACAGCCCTCCCTCACTCAAAACAAAGTCAAGTGAAGGTCATGTCATCATTTCTCTGATGTCATGGTCTTCCTCGAAAACAAAAGATGAACACAGACAGACTCTCCTGGTTTTCATCATACCTCTCTAATCACTCGTCATTCTCTAGATCATGCCCTGTAACTGTAGGTGTCCCTCAGAGTTCTGTCCCAGCCCTTCATCTCCCTCTATACTATTTCACTTAGTGATCTCATCAACTCTCATGGACTTAATTATTATTTAAGTGCTACTGATTATGAAATCTACTTATTCTATCCCAAACTCTCTGCTGACCTCCAATCTCATATCTCCAACTGTCTTTCAGACATCTCAAACTGGATGTCCAGTCTTAAACTCAACATGGCCAAAATGGAACTCATGCTTTTCCCCCCTGAACACTCCCCACTCCCACCTTTCTATTACTGTAAAAGGCAGCACCATCCTCCCCAGATTCACAAGCTAGGAGTCATCCTGGACTCCCCATTGTCTTTCACCCCCTACCCATATCCAATCTGTTGCCAAGGCCTGTGGATTTTGCCTTTGCAACATGTCTACAACAGGCCCCCTTCTCTCCTGTGATAGTGCTAGGACTTAATTCTGCTGTAGGCTCTCATTACCTCACACTTGGATCATTGGAGTAGATGACTAGTGGGTCTCCCTACTGCCATCTCTTCCCCACCGCAATGTATTCTCCATTCAGTAACTAAAGTGTTTTTTCTATAGCACAGGTCTGATCACATCACCCTCCCCACCCCTTTACTAAATTAACTCCAATGGTTCCCTATCACCTTTAGTATCCAATAGCAAAATTTTCTTTTTGGCATTAAAAGTTCTTCATAACCTAGCCCCCTCTCACCTTTCTAGTTTTCTTATATCTTATTCCTTGCCACATACTCTTATATTCATTGACACAAACCTTCTGGCTCTTCCACAAACAGGACACGCCACCCTTCCACTCCAGGCATTTCTCTGACATTCTTCCATGCCTAGAATATTCTCCTTTCTCATCTCTTCCTACTGGCTCCCCTGGCTTCCTTTAAGTCTCAACTAAAATTTCATCTTCTACAGTAAACATTTCTCAATCTCTACTAATTCTAGTTCCTTCCCTCTCTTAATTATTTTCTATTTATCCTATATAAAGCTTATTTATACAGTTTTTGTTTGATAGCTCTTCAAGTAGACTATGTATCCCTTGAGGGCAGGAACTTTTTTTTTTCCTCTTTTTGAACATGGTAGGCACCTGATAAATGTCTATTGGTCATGTCTTGGGAGTGGAAGGAAGAAATCCCCAAAATTGTAAATTCTTTTCTAATTTAATTAAGAATGGTACAGCATACTAACATGTTATCCTTTTCTCATATCTAGGGTAAGTAATCTTCTTAAAGCTCGTGCAATGCCTTTTGTCATCCTTGACTACCCTAACAGAAGAGTCATCATCTTTGGAAGGTTCCAAAGGATCCCCTGGCCTTTTCCTGAGAAGGAGTTAGTACAAGGCAACTTTGCTGATCTCTTGGCCAAGCAACAGCTCATGAAATTCTATGTTGGAAAATTCATTGAAATAAATACAAAAACAGGAAAGTCAGTTCATTCTTGAATAGTGATCAAAGGATGTGAATGACTTTCAAAAAATTGTAATCAAATACCTTATGACAGTGTGCTCCAAATAACTAATAACAGTCATGCAAATTAAAATAACTGTGCATTCTTGCCATACCTTGAAAATGAGCAAACATGACAAAAATAGTAATGGCCAGTGTTTAGAGTGTCTGGGTACAAGTAAGACATATAAACTTATATAGTTGGTAGAGCTGAGAAGTAGTCCAACTCTTTTGGAGTCTGGACCAATAATTTGAAGTTATGTGAGAATAGTGACTGAACTATTTTTACCCTTTGGCCCACTATTGGACATCTATCCTAAGGAAATCAAACAGAAAAAGTAAGGTCCAATATTTACCAAAGTATTCATAGCATCACTTTGGGTGATAGAACTGGAAACAAGGTAGATATATGGTAACAAAGTCTATTGTTTGATGAGAGGTTGAATAAATTATAGCATATGAATGTATTGGAATATGCTGATACAGTCAATCCATCAACATGTATTTATCATATGTCAATTACTTTGCTAGGCACTAGAGATTAAAATACAATGAATCAAACAATCCCTACCCTTAGGGAATTTATGTTTTAAAAGAGAAGGCAACACGTGTATATGAAGATATAAGTGAACTAAGTATAAAGAGAATAAATACAAATCAGTATAAAAATGCCTGGTAGTTTTGAAGAGAGGGCACTAACAGTCGGGAGGATCAGGAGAAATTCCAGATAGAAGGCGATAGTAATGCAGTATGAGAAGCAAGAAGAATTCAGAGAAACATGGGAGACAACAAGAAATAAACAAAAACAAAGCAACCATGACTATAAAGATGTAAATGAAAACACTAAAAGTACTCCTGAGGTATTAATTTGCTGGTAAGTTCTAGAAAGCCTGAATGTGTTGACAGGAGAATGAACATTTTCCTTGTAATGTTGTCAATATTACATTACAGCATTGAGCATCCGACTCAAAGCTAACTTAAATGTGAGTTGTGCCTACCTACTAGGGCCTTCCCTGAAAGAGCTGAGAAATAAGTTATCACCAGAAAGTTTAATGGTTTTGCCAGGCACTCTAGCTCTGGGATCATAGCATCAGGGGATCGCAGATTTAGAACCAGGAGGGAGATCATCTTGTCTGTCCTCCTCACCCCCATTTTACAGATGAGGAAATGATGTCCCAAAGAAACTAAACAACTTGCCTGGGGAAAACACCAAGTGGTAGTAAATCTAGCACTCTCTCCGTACTGTTTGTTTATCAAATGATAATATTAAACCCCACAATGGTCCCAGGAGGACCTCATTATTACATCGAGCAAAGAAGTATTTATCCTTACTCACTTTTTTCCTTTATATAAGCTCCTTATCAATGATAAAACCTCCCCTCCAAAAAAATTCACAGCAACTCTCTTTTCCATAGTATTTCTTAAAGACTGATGGTAGTAGAAAGCACACTCAAATAGGAATTGATCCGTGTTCTGATCACAGCTTCTGCAACTGCTATACACCCTTGAATAAATCATTTCTCGGCTTATTTTTTTTTCACTTTATAAAAGGATTGGAATAGATCTGTCACTTCTCTTTCCGCTCTCACCTTCTGTGACTATAACATGATACCTTGAAATAAGTTATTAGTATCCCCAATCCCATTCATATGATTTACATCAAGGAATTCTAGTCAATTATTAAGCTGGGATTTCTCTAACCTCCTGCTGAACTTAGAGTGTATAGGCTTCATTTATTTCTCAGCAAGCCGTAGTGTGTCTTGTTGTTATTTCTCATGCAAAGGTGCCCAAACAGCAGCACGCAAGCTTCTGAGAGTATCCTGAGCAAGATTAAAATATAATTGGGAAATGTTTGGTAAAATATATATATATATTTGGTAAAAAATATATATATATATTTGGTAAAATATATATATATATAAGTGTACATATAATTTATGTATGTGCATGTGCTAACAGCAGCAAGTAATCAGCAGAATTCCTGAACCAGATTAAAATGTAATTGGGAAATGATTGACAAAATTTATATATATATATAATACACAACAATATTAACTTGGGGGTTTCTACATCAATAGGCAGCCTGTTGGGATCTAGTTTAAGTTTAACACATATGTATACACCTAGTCACCCCAACTAGAGTCTAAATCCTTGTGAGGACAGAGATTATATTTTATACCTGATCACCTAGCCCAGTGCTCTACGCATTTCAATAAAAGGTTGCTGTTAATGCTGATAAGTCGTCTAGATTATTTTTGTTCAAGTATTTGATGATCCCCAGCTATGTGAAATTCCAACTGTGTGTCCAGTATGGAAGGAAGACTCAGTAATTTAAAGTTCTCAGGTCCTTACCAGAATAGGAGAAATGTCAGTCGTCCAACCATACTTTAACCAGGGACCTCTAAGACCGAAGACACACTTTCCACCAGACTTCCTTCAGTACTCTTGTATAGACAGCTCCTAATTCCGTTATTTACACTTTAATATAGCTGGGTAAACTCACACATGTTGCTTTTCCTAACTTTGGCCTCTGTTTCTTTACCTAAATATGCTTCTCTATGATTTCTTTCCATGGCTTCAAGTTCCAGCCTTTTGGATCAAAGTGAATAGGAATAAAATTACATCTATATAGTGTTTTACGGTTTGCAAGGTGTTATACAGATGTTGAATCTAATTTGGTTTCCATAAGACAAATAACTTAATCCTGCTCAACTCCTCAAATACCTGAACACTGCTATCATGGGGAAAATGGTAGGATTTTCTGGGTACAGATACTGGAGTGGTTTCCACTTCCATCTCCTTTTGAAGATAAGGAAACTGAGGCAAATGGAGTTAAGTGACTTGCCCAGGGTCACTCATCTAGTATCTGAGGCAAGATTTGAACTCAGGAAAATTTCTCTTCCTGACTCCTGGCTTGGAGCTCCATGCACTGTAGTGCCACCTAGTAGCCCTTGGAGTTAAGGGAACTAGGACCAAATATTGATACTGCAACTAGCTACATAAGTGACCTTAGGGAAGCACCTCTTGAGGCTTACAGTTTCCTGTTTATAGTGCATGGATTGAACTAAATGATTTCTAAGGTTTCTTTTCCTTCTAAATTGTATGGTTCAGTGTATGGTCAATAAACATTTATTAAGTGCCTCCTTTGTCTCACATACTGTGCCAAGGGTTAGGAATACTTCCTGCTCTCAAGGACCTTACAGTCTGACAGAAGCCAACACATAAAAGGCTAGAAATGGTGTGAGGGAGGTGCCTAACGCAGCAGGGGAGTGCATGAGGAAGACCAGAAACTGAAGTGAGAAAACGTGTTATAGAGTTGATTTCACCTTGCACTATGATTTTTTTGGCAATCATGAAGTCCAGGAAACCAGGCAGGGGGGAATTAAGGCAGGGTCTGGGAGTCGCCATTCCCACTTTCCAGTCAAAGAGAGCCTTAAGTCTTTTTTAGTCTAAACAAGTATCTCCAATCATATGTCTGTTGTGTGAACCTGGGTTACTTAGTGCACTGAGTCTGTTTTCTCGTTTAAAATGGATAAAAATGCCTACTTTGACAAGGTTTGCAAAGTGTTTTGTAAATTTTAAAGCTCTATGATGAATGTGAACTCTTATTAAACTAAGGAGATCAAACTTGTCCATGTTCTTCCTAAAACATGGCCCCAGACCCAAGAATTGGAGTGGAGGACTGACCATATTGTGACCTTGGACTGAATGACCTCCATGACCCTTTCCATCTTTAAAATCCCATTTTGCCTCCATATCCTTTGTGAACCAAGTTAAGCATATTTCTTTTCTCTTTTTTGTGGTATATTCAACAGCTTCCAATTTCAGATATTATTTTGCCTTATGAAATGTTTTTCAAGTCACAGAATCTTTGGGAATCTAGAAGTCCTTATGTTCATCCTCTTGCCCTTAACTTCATTTCATATATCAGAAAATTAAAGTACATGTTCATCAAGGAGGCAGCCTCTTCAGTAGAGAGAATGGTGAAATGGAGAAACAAGAGCTTACACTAGCAACTTTGCCACGAAGGGCAAATCCCTCCAAATATACTTGGGGGAAGGAGCTTTTGAAGGCTTCCACTGATGAAGATGGAGAACTCAACGTACAAGGATCCTTGCAGGAGGAAAGAGCCGTTTTTGAAAAGAGGGTATAATGGGAGTCAGGAGCATTGGAAGGGATCTCGGTAGCCATTTAGTGTCATTCCTGTCCTAAGGAAATCTCCACTATAACATACCCTAAAAGTGATTAACCAGCACTTGACTTGATCTCCAGTGAAGGGGAAACCTACCACCTCTCAAGGCAACTCATTACACTTTTGGATAGCAATAACGGTCAGGACAAGTCTGTCCTCAGTTTTTTCTCTTTGTGGTTTTCAAACATTTCTCCTGGTCCTGTCCTTTGGGGACAAACACATTGTGAAGCTGCTGCTAAGAGACTGCTGCTAGCAGCCAAACCAGGAACTCACTTGGGGTTTGACTGCTGTTGGAGAAAAGTAGCTTCCTATTTTCAATTTCCAATTGCCTAGGTGCTAAGCTCAGTTACCTGGTAAAGGACAATATGAGTTGTTAGCGCCTTGTAAATGTTGACACCCTAGGACAAATCTTCATTTGCAGAATCCTTGTTACACGTCTGTTAGACACCCTGAATTTGAATCCCTGCGCAGATACTTACTAGCTTCTTGACCATATTAGTCAAATCTACTAAATACTCTGGCCTTACTTTCCCTGTCTGTAAAATGACACAAGGGAAGTGTCACTTACATGCTAAGATCTCTTCAGCTCTAACATTTCACGGTTTGTGAAGTGGAGACTGTCACTCACTCACTAATTAGGGACACATCAAAGTTTAGAAGTCAGGTCTTTTGCTCCCAACCCAGGGCTTCTTCCAACAAAACAGGATGTCCTCCCATGGATTCTGTAACAATTCTGTTGTTTCTCTTTGACCTTCACACACCTAATGTCTAATCCATCCCTCTAAGGAAAAGGGTTAAAAAATGTGTTCCTTAAGAGACAATTTGTTTATAAGAACAAGATAGCAAGATGACTTCCCCAAAATGGCTTCTCTTTGTACACATTGACCTTGCTTCTGTTGCAAGCTCAGGAAGCATCCATGAGAAAAAGTGACAGGGATGTTACCAATTTGCTTTTCCTCTTTTCCTAGCTGGAATGCAGAATTCTAGAAAAGAGCAAGGAGAGATCAGATGTTCTTAAATGAACAATGCAAAAAGAGAAGAAAACAGCAGACTGGGAAAGAAAGATCTTTTCAAAAAAATTAGAGATACCAAGGGAACATTTCATGCAAAAAACAAGCATGATAAAAGATAAAAATGTTAGGGACTTAACAGAAGTAGATTTAGAAGAGTTAACAAGAATACACAGAAGAAATATACAAGAAAGATCTTAATATCACCAATAACCATGATGGTATGATTATTGCTCTAGAGCCAGACATCCTGGAGAATGAAGTCAAGGAAGCACTGGCAAGAATAAAGACTAGAGGACGTGATGGAATTCCAGCAGGCCAAGAAGCAACAGTTAGAACTGAACACAGAGCAGTTGATTGGTTTAAGAATGGAAAAGGAGCATGATAAGGCTGTATGTCACCTTACTTATTTAACATATGTGGAGTACATCACCTGTCATTCCAAGTTGTATTAAGGTTGCTGGGAAAAATGGCAATCTCAGACACGTAGATGATACCACTCTGATAGCAAAAGGTGAAGAATTAAGAAGCCTCTTGATGAGGGTGAAAAAGGAGAATATAAAAGTTGGCTTGAAGCTTAGCATAAAAAAAATTGAGGTCCTGGCAACTGGTTACATTACTTCCAAGCAAACTGAGGTTTTATATGTAGATAGATATATGTGTGAGTAGGTAAGTGTATATGCATGTGTGTATGTAGGTAAATCTACCTGTCACTGCAGACAGCTATTACAGTCATGACATAACTAAGATAAGTGTTCCTTAGAAGCTATAGCAAATCTGGATACCTTACTTAAAAAGAAGAGATATCGATTTGCAAATAGAAGTCCAAATAGTTAAAACTGTGGTTTTTCCAGTAGCAATGTATAGCTATGAGAGTTGGACCAAAAAAAAGGGGGGGAAAAGAAAGTTAAGCACTGTAGAATCAATGCTTTTTAGAACTGTGGTGCTGGAGAAGACTTCTGAGAGTCCTTAGACCAACCAGGTCAAAGTAGTCAATATTTAAAGAAGTTAATTCAGAATATTTACTAGAAAGATGAATACTGAAGCTTAAATACTTAGCCACATAATGAAAAGACAGGACTCCTTGGAAAAGACCCCAATGTGGAGAAAGATTGCAGGTAAAAGGAAAAGGAGATGGTAGAGGATGAAATGGATAGATAGCACCACAGAAACAACAAACATGAATTGGACAGACATTGAGAGATAGTGGAGAATAGAAGGGACTGACATGCTATTGTCTATGAAGTCATGAAAGAGTCAGACACAACTGAACCTTGCCTCAGATACATTATACTGAAATCAAACAAAAAAGATCAGTAGAACTGAAAGGTCCATCACAATGCAGAGAAAATGACCACAGAGAAAACAAAAACCATTTATGATATTTTCCCATCACAAATTTTTCAAAAATACTCTCATTTACTCATTCCCAAAAGACTTTCCTTCTGAGTCAGGAAAAAAATTGTACAAGATTTAAATGACTGCCTAAAAGAGATATTTTCCAAAGTTATCATACACATAGCCCATATATGGCCCACAACTCTCTGGAGTATAGCCTGAGCCAGATTAAAATACAATTGGGAAATATTTAACAAAATATACAATAAACTATAGACATTACTTTTAAAACTAAGACAATATGTGACCCACGGGGATCTTATTGATTAGTGGACCTATTTTTAGTCAAGTTTGACACTATTGCTCATCAAATTGGGTGATGGAAGTTGTTTGGTTTTATAAACACGAAAAGAAACTTGAAGAAAAGACCTTGCATCATGCATGGCCCGGATCTCAAAAATGGTTCCTCTAAACTCTTGTGACTATTGCCAAACTTTTTAAAAAAAATTTAAATATATATTTCTATTTGTAAGGAAGCGAGTACCATTGGTATAATCACAGAGGCTCAGAATATAATCACAAACTTTTAAATGTAAGGATGGATACACAAGATGCATTCATGCATTGTGACATCCTTATGAGATGTTAATTTCTTAACCGAGTCAAGAAGGGAACATGACTTTGAATATAGGCTGTCTGTGCCTCCAAAGGTTTTAAATAGCAGAGGCATTTTAATGGTAATTAAAAGTTGGAGCCAGAAGTGAAGGAAGAATCAGCCCCCTGAGGGGAAATAATTTTGAGGGTATGAGAGTACTTTTTCTACCCCAAGTCTCATTGTCACATAATTGGAACTATTCAATTACTAAGAGAAAAAGCATCCAGCCAGGAAAAGGAAAACACTCTGAGAGAAGGCACTGATGAAGGGAGATCATCATCCAAAGGATGGGATAGCTTCTTAGAAGGTGAACCATGGTGGTGGAAAGAAGTGGTGCTTATAAATTCAAGAAAAGGACATGGCTTTGAGAAATCTGCTGAGCAAGCTGACCAGAAAAGAGTCGCATCCAAAGTGAGTTGTGTGAAGACTCCACAAAAATGGAAAAACTTCCAGTACTAGAAATGGTAAATTATCCTGTACCATTCATGTATCATACATGTGTACCTCACCACTATTATACTCTATGTTTGAGCTCAATCATTCCATGAAAACTGGGTATATTTGTGAGTGTCTATACCCTAGGGTTCTTGATGGGCTGTTTCGGTACAAAATGTTCTTACCACCTTAATGAAAACCTTTGCTAAAAGTTAATTAAGTCTACTGATTGTTAATGGGAACCACACTCGTGAGGGCTCAGGAACTACAGCATTAGGAACAGCCCCCCAAAGGTGAATCTCTAGACCCAGAGGATGTAACTATTCTCTGGGAAAATCAGACGACGAGTAGAAGCATTAATGTGGAGATTACCCAGACAGATTGTTTCATGTATTGTTGGTGGACAATAGTTTGTTGATCTTTTTAACATATAATTTTTAACTTGAGTTCACATCCACAAAGGTTGTTGCATTGGGTGAGAAAGCAGCAAGACTTTCTTCTCTCGTCCTTCTCATGGAGCATACAGATGAGGATTTTTCCAAAAATGATGAAAAGGAGCATTCTTAGATCTTTTGCGAGCACAGTAGAATGTTTTAGAGTCCAGCACTTCTATTCCTCCACTGGGGAGAAAAAGATCACAAATTATATTACTATTCAGGCTTTTTTAAGCTTTTCATCCCACTACCATGTATCACCAGCTGCAAAATCACCAGGTTTTGTTTACAAATTTATCATGTGTTGACTTTGACTGAGACTGTCCCAATGAATTTTAAATAAGTGCAATGGATAGAGTCTGGAGTCAGGAAGATCTGAGTTCAAATACAGCTTCAGTCACTTACTAGTTGCTTGATCCTATGCAAGTCATTTAACCTCTGTTTATTTCAGTTTTCTCATTTGTAAAATGGAGATAATAATAGCACCTCCCTCTCAGGAGTCTTGTGAGATTGTGATCATGTTCGTCCTTCATTGCCAAAGAAGACCACACCATCAGAGAAATAGTGACATGCACTTGACTTTGTTTTGAGTGATGGAGGGCTGTGCAGGTCACCAGCCTCACTTCTCCTCCAGAGCCATGTGAATCCAGTGAACAGATATTCATTAGGATGACTGGATTTGACCCAGGATGCAATGGGAGACCTTGGCCCCCTTTAGGTCAAGATCTATTCAGGTACTCACTTAGGGTGAAGTAATGCCCATAGCACAATGTCTGACACAACATTTATTCCTTCCCTCCCTTCCTCTTATCCCTAATATATGTAAACATCAAAAAAATTTAGTGGTTATCTCCTATGACTTTTTGCTGTTTTCCATGAACATCAGTGTGAACTCCTTATTTGTAACCTGCCTCCAATAAATGGATATCAGTGATTCTGCTGCATCTGTATAGCCTTCAGACATTTTCTGGGGAATCAATAGGGGTACTGAGAACTTAAGCAACTTGCCCCCTGATCATACAGCTAGCATATGTCAAAGCAAAGTCTTGAACTCATGTCTTCATGACTGTACAGTTGGCTCCCTATCCATTATATAACAATACTTCATATCAGAAATTAACTGAATTTCTTGAGCATTATGATAACACCCCTCTCCCACTGGAACTGGTTGGAAACAACCCATTGGTGATACCAAATAAATAATACTAAACATCAATACAGACCTTTCAGATTTAAAAAAAATTTCATTTGGATGTCAGTGGCATTTTCAACTAGATTTATGAACAAGAAAAATTTAAATACAAAGGAAAATCTAGTCTAGTTCCTTCCCAAGGATGGAATGTGAAGGCAGCAATCCTTATTATCTACCTGGCATCTGTACTCATACAGAGTGTATAAGCATTTCAAAGCTTTTTGAAATATTTGATAGTCTGATTCCCTATCATAAAGTTATTTCCTGATGAAATCAGTAAATGTTAAGGGAACATAGAAACTGACACATGGTCCAATGTTCTCATGCTTTTAAAAGGGGTATTTCTAACAAACAATCTTATTGGGCATGAACATTTTCATTCTTTGTGATATATCATGAGTCACTAAACTGTTCGTATTCTTTGCTCCAGAAATACCACTTACAACTTTCCACTGTAAAAAGATTAAAGAAAGACTGAAAGTTCTAACATGTGTAAAAACATTTTTGTCAGTTCTCTTTGTGTTATCCCCAAACTGTAAACTAAGTGTTCACGCATTATTGGGGAAGGCCAAACAAATTATGGTATATAATATTGCTGTTCAGTTGTTTCAGTTGTATGACTCTTCATGATCCCATTTTGGGGTTTTCTTGGCAAAGATATTGGAGTGGTTGACATTTCCTTCTCCAGCTCATTTAACAGATAAGAAAACAAAGGCAAACAAGGTTAAGTCATTTGCCCAGGATTACACAACTAATAAGTATCTGAGGCTAGATTTGAACTCATGAAGATGTGCCTTCCCGATTATAAACCCAATGCTCTATCCTCTGTGCCACCTACCTGCCCATACATCAATATAATGTGATACTATTGTTCCATAAGAATGAAGAAAGGGGTAGTTCCAAAGAAACCTGGAAAGAGTTGGTATGAACTGATGCAGAAGGAAGTGAGTAGAACCAGGAGAAAAATGTATACAATAACAAAAACTCTACAAAGGCAAACAGCTTTGAAAAACTTGAGAACTTTGATGACTGCAATAACCAATCACAATTCCAAAGAATTTCAGAGAATTGTTATCGACTCTCAGCAAGAAACGTGATGGACTCAAGGTACAGAATGAGACAAAAACTTTTCAACATGGCCAGTGTAGGAATTTTGCATGTTATTATTTTTCCTTTCTTTTTTTCTCCTTTAAATGGGGTGAGGTATGAGAGAGAAAATAAAATTTTAATGGAAGAAACTATCATATGCTACAAATATTTTTTAAAGAAACTGAACACTCTGAAATTAAAATGACCAAGTTTAAGATGTAAGAACATACCCTCCCCCATTTTTTGTGGAGGTGGAAACTTTTAGGTGTGAATGAAATGTGTATTACATTAATTATAGTGTATATATAATTAATTGTATTTATTATTATATAATAATTATAATGTAATGAAATATAATATAAATTGGATGTTATGTTCATAGTTTTTCTGGATTTTTTTTCTCCTTTGGTATAAAGAATGACTCTCTGAAAGGTAAAGGAGAAGAAAGAGGTGTATTGGGGAAATTTATGTGATTTAGAAACAAAATATATCAACAAAGCAAAAATCAATTTTAAAAAAGTCTAACCTTATAACCATTTACCCTATATACATATTCACCCACACTTTGTCCATATGACCACAGGGAGCTGGATTTGGTCAGTTTGTTTCATCAAAGGTAGTTTTAGTGTTGATCAAAGATTATAATTGGTGCTTCTAGGATCCAGTCACATAACCTCACTCTGTAGATGAACTGGGGACCAGTCAGACTGATGAGCTTTTTGGTCATGGTCTGGTGTTCTGCTAAGAGGATGCAGAAAGCTATCTGATTCTATAGACCAAACAGCCCTGCTCTTCCGAGTTAAGTCATATGATGGAAGTATAATGTGAAAATGACAAAATGACTCACTTACCCCTGTGTGCCCATGGGAACTTTTCTGATACAAAGACTGTTCCTAAGAGACCAGAGATCAGTTCACAGATGCATATTATCAACTGAGTAGCACTTACTAGCCCCTGAATGAGGAAAATACTCAAGTGCCAGGGCACAATATGAGGGGGACTTTTGCAGTCTTTCCAAAATTTCAAATCAACTAGATAGTTCCTAGACGAGAAAGGAGAAGGTAAGTGAGAAGACGAAATTGATTCCACATCATTTTTCTTGATCCTATTTACAATTAATTTCTTTCTTATAACTTAAATAATGGTTCTCTGTCTCCAAACTCAGTTCAGAAATTTAGCTACTCTATAATAAGTTAAGTTTAGAAACGGGTTCTTCTGCTAATTTCTGTTCTATGCTTGATGCAAGAAAATCTTTTATCCTTGGGAATATTAGTGGACACCAGGGAGAGTAGTCTAGTATCTTTACACCACCAAGTTATACTTCGAGGATGTCTGATTTATTAACCAAAAAAGTTGGGCCCACCATCTACGACCTTGCAGGTGGACTCAAACAATGAACTTTTCTTAGTCAAAGAGATAAAGAGGAGGTTGTTGGTAGCCCCTCATTCCCAATTTCCAACCAGTCATAATGTCCTCCACACTTCAACTCTGTAATCATGTCCTCACCATCATGATGTTACCAACCTGTAACCAATTATATTCTTTCCCCACCTAGGAATTTCTGTTCTTTGTTCTGCCATACACCTCAAAAATTATAAAAGGGGAGTTTTCTGCTCAGGATCTTTGGCTAAAATGGAAGCAGTCATAGATTCATTTGGCAAGTACCACCCCTGTTAATAAAATGTTATCTTGCTCAGAGGGAATGTTTTTCAGTCTTCCTTTGTTGAATTTCATTCATGATGCTCATTAATTAATTCTTTTTATTTATTCAACAAACTTTTATTGTCTACTATGTATATGAAATTGTTTGGGGGCTAGGAATATAGGGGTAAAAAGTGATGCCATCCCTACTGTCAAGAAGTTTATAGAATACTGGTATTTGAAAAAATGAACCTGAAACAGAGAATTAGTTGAATTCAGCCATAAAATGGAAGCAAACAGCAGAATGGATTAGAAACCAGAATCCAACAATATGTTGTTTACAAAAAGCATACTTGAAACTGAGAAACACACATGGAATTAAAAAAGGGGGCTAGAGTGGAATCTATTATGCTTCAGCTGAAGCTACTAAGGCAGGGGAAGCAATCACAATCCCAGACAAAGCAAAAGCAAAAATAGATCTAATTAAAAGAGATAAACAGGGAAACTACATTTTGCCAAAAGGTACCATAGACAACTAAGTAATATTAATACTAAACATATGTGGACCAAATAGCATAGTGTCCCAATTCTTAAAGGAAAAATTAAATGAGTTGCAGGAGGAGATAATAAAACTATACTAATGGATCAAAGGACAAATTATACAAACAATAATTTCATTAAAGAGAATGACAGCAATGAGACAACATTCCAAAATTTGGGGGATATAGCCAAAATAGCACTAGGGGAAATTTTCTATCTTTAAACACATATTTCAGTAATAGAAAGAGTAAATCAATGAATTGACACACAACTAAGAAAATAGAAAAACAACAAATTAAAAATTCCCAATTAAACATCAAAGTGGAAATTCTGATAATGAAAGGATAAATAAAAAATGAAACTATTGAATAAAAATAAACCTAGAAGCTGATTTTACATTTTAAAAACAATGAAATAGACAAACCATTAGTAATATAATTTAATAAAAACAAATTACTATTATCAAAAATGAACAAGATGAATATACCACCTATGACAATTAAATTAAGGCAATTATTATGAGTTATTTTGTCCAATCAAATGCCAGTAAAACTTACAATCTGAGTGAAATGCATGAATGCTTACCAAAAATATAAATTACTCAGATTAACAGAAGAAGAAATGGAATACTAAAATAACCCTATCTTATAAAAGGAAGTTGAACAAGCCATAAATGACCTCCCTAGGAAAATGGATGGATTCACAAGAGAATTCATTTGTTTAATTGATAATCATGTTTGAGGTTTTCTTGGCAAAGATACTGGAATGGTTTGCCATCTCTTTCTCCAGCTTATGTTGTTTTTTCATTCATTCATTCGTTCTTCCTTCTCAAAGAGGACCAGGTGGGTGATGTCTTAACTTGCAAATAAATCAGATTTAAGTGAAACAGAACTATGTAAAGTTATTAGCCTCACTCTTTCCTCCAGAATCATTGGAGTCCAGTGGCAAAGTAAGTCAAAATGACTGACAATGGCCCCCTAGCTCATTTTATAGATGAGGAAACAGAGGCAAACAGAGTTAAGTGACTTGTCCTGGGTCACAGAACTAGTGTCTGAGACTTGATTTGAACACTTGCTGTATGACCCTGGGCAAGTCACTTAATCTTGTTTGCCTTGATTTCCTCATCTACATGGGGAGAGAAAGTAGAAATTGCCCACAAGCATGTAATCAACAGTGATCCTTGTAACAGAGTGCATATCTAGATATTACTTGTTCTTACCCTTTATGGAAGGGATATTCCCATTTATCACCACCTACAAAACATTTGGGACCCCTATAAAGAGCAAGCAATGATATAAAAAGTCCATATGATGATCCTAGGATTCCAATAGAAGAAAATATTACGGCATTGACATTCTGAAAAAGGAAAAAAAAAGAAGTTATTCTTTTTCTCTTTGAGAATAACCTCACAAAAAGCATTGGTGGGGAAAGCCACTATTCTGACAAAATGAATGATTCCACAGATTTTTCATGTGAGTGATTGGTTTATTTTATTTGCAATATACCTTCCTCTCAATAACCAACCACATAAGGTCAGTGATACAAATATTTATTGAGTCATTTTAGTCGTGTCTGACTCTTCAAGACTCCTTTTGGGGTATTTTTGACAAATAATGGAGTGGTCTTCTCCCATTTAGATAAGGAAACTGAAGCAGACTTACTTAGGGTCACACAGCCCAGGTGTCTGAGGCTAGATTTCAACTTGGGAGATCACTCTTGATTTTAGGACTGAGGTTTTCCACTATTACACCCTAGGATACATACTACTATCCTGGTTTTGCAAGTGAGGAAGTTGAGATTCAGAAGTTACATACTCAGCAAATTACTTTATCTCTATAAGCCTCAATTTTATCATCTATAAAATGAGGATAATATTAATAGTCCTATCTACCTCCCACAATTGTTACCAGGTATAAGTGATCTAACATCCAAAGAACGCTCTGAAAACTTTAAAATTATATGCCAATGCTGATCAGTTATTATTATACCAGGTTTTGATTTTTTCCCCTTTTCCCCCCATCTCCCCCTGCTGCCTTTCTAACTCACTTGGTCCAATACCAACAGAGAGCTGGTTATCTTTCTGAGCTGCCCTAGACCAACGATGTCACTGGATGTTAATGTTCTTAATTCACTTACTGAAAGTGACCTTCCAAATGCAGGATGGTGAAAGCATCCCCAGCAGTCAAACTTCCTTAGCCGTAAGTATACAACAGCAGGGAAAAGCATCTGTCAAGACAAGGAAATAAATAGTGAGTACGTCGGCTGGAGATGAAATATCATGGATGGCCTTCTTTATGTAGATCCTGAAACTGAACCTGATTAAATAGAGTACTAAAAGGAGACAGGAGCTCATAACATCTAAACTTGCACCCTCTTTTGTCTTCCTTTGACAAAGAAAAAGCCTGGTCTGGAAATGCTACAATTTTTCTTTTCTTTCTAGCAAGCTGGTTGATATAATGGACAGAATGTAGGATCTGGAGCCAAGAAGACCCAGGTTTGATTTCTGCCTCAAACACTTTCTTAGGTGCGTGACCTTTAATCTCTCGGAGCTTCAGTTTCCCCATCCCCCAGGGATGACAATAGCACTTACTTTGTAGAGCTGCGAGATCGAATAAGGTAACATTTGTAAAGTTCTTTGTACTTGAAGTGATCTACAAACAGTAGCTATTATTATTAGGATTGTTTGCACCTGAACAGTACAATCCATGCCTGGAGCAAATGACAAGACACATTCTTGAGTCAACTTTTTAATCTAGGGCCAAGTGGAAAGGCTTCCACCCAGTTAATGGTAGAAAGGACACAGGCCATTTGGTGGCTTCCTCTTTCTCTTAATCCTTTTAGCTAAGTAGGTGCTATGATCATTTATACCTATGTTGTTCAAGGAAAAGCAGTCTTAAGATGTTTAAAGTCAGTGCCCTGGGAAAAGCTCCCATCACCCTTCCTATCTACAGCTTTGGATATAATTCTAATAGTTTCCTATTATTCAGAAAGGATACATACTACATGAGTATATGATTTCTTTGGTGTTTTTAATGAGGAAAAAAAAAATTGTCTCTTATCAGGATACTGGGAGACAGCAAATAGCCTATTTGACCAAAGTAGTAAATAGGCAAATATATAGTAAAATAAGTATGATATAATAATAAATAATTGTAATTATGTAATATAAATTATATATTATATTATGTATATATTATAAATTATATGATATAAACAATGCAACATATAATATGCCATATTAAGTATAATGCAACATAATATAATTAATATATGATATATGTTATAATATGTGTTATGATTATGTTACAATAATTCTATCAAAAAATTGATATATGATATAATATAATATGTAATATGATATAGTAATGTAATTAATGTAATGTGATAGATTATTCTATTATATTACTATATTATTATAATATTATAATTATAAAAATAATTATAATATAATAAGAATAATAAAAATATAAAGTGAAATAGATTTTACTTTAATGACTAATGAAGCCAAAGGACACTTTACTTATATTAAGTCCTTATGAAGAACACACAAGGACAATGAAGTCACTGATTTTTAGTGTCAATCCGGTAGTGAGTCAACAAGCATTTATTAAGTACTTACTGTATACTGAGCACTGGGCTGTTAGAGACCCACAAAAAGGCAAAAATATAACGCCTGACACCTCGAGGAGGAGACAACGTGCAAAAATTGTACAGACAAGGTATTCACACGTTTTCAGTTGTGTCCTACTCCCAATGACTCCATTTGGGGTCTTTCTGGTAAAGATACTAGAGTGGTTTGTCATTTCCTTCTCCAGCTCATTTTGCAGAGGAGGATGAGGCAAACAGAGTGAAGTGAATTGCCTAGGGTCACACAGCTAGTGTCTGAGGCAGAATTTGAACTCAGGAAGATGAGTCTTCCTGACAGCAGGCTCAGCACTCTGTCCACTGTATCTTCTGGCTCTCATACAAGGTATAAACAGTATAAATGGAAGGTATCTCCAAGTAAAGACACCAGCAACCAGCCAGACTCAGGAAGCGATAGATGAACATATCCTCAAATCAACACATGGCCCCCAAATGCCTAAGTACCGATGAAAATGAAGGGGCAAGAGCAAGTCCAATGCCCTTGAAAGGGCAAAATGAGTTGGGATTTTTTGATTCGTTTACTCACCACAATCCCACTTCCCAGAAATCCTCCAAGCTTCCAGGCCTCATCAGGAATTTTGTCAAATGATACTCGTTGCATTCCAGGGAAAAGGAGGAGAATATTAAGCAATATGCTCAGCAGTGCCATATGCAGGAGCGCTATCCCCAGGCAATGAGTATAGTCTGTAGAGCACATGGTACTGACTGATAGACGGATACTTCTCGGTTGGTAAGAAAGCAGCCCCCATAGACAAGGTAGTCTTGGAAAGTCGCCCCTTGGAAAGTTGACTTGACTGGGCTATGCCAGACCTGGTGGATGGTTTAGTTCTCTAATGCAGTCCTGAGGGGCTGGTGAGGGGTGAGGGTGGGGGATAAGATTCTAAAGGATCTGCAAACCCTGTCCTGGAGGAATGTTGCCACTTCTTAGACATAAGCAGGGTTCACCACAGCATTCATAGGCTCTTCTTTGCCCTGGAAGCTTTTTAGTTTTCTATGTCCATATAGCTGATTACCTACTGAGTGATCACTTGGCCATGGAGTCCAGTACTTTGTATTATTATTCTGGCAATCCAGATAAGAAAATTGCATAGCTGGAACTGAAGGATGGAGCTGAGATGAGCATGACTTTAGATCTGCCTTGTGATCCACTCTTACAAGTTCATACCCTTGTCCACTATGAAACAAAACACACACACACACACAAAGGAAAAAAGACATGATCAGGTGGCTACAATTGTACTCCTGAAGCTTCCTATCCTTTACTAATAGATGACAATTCTCTGTTTATGTTTTGTGTTTGTCCTTCATTTTCAAAGAAGACCATACCATCAGACAAATGATGACATGACTTGCACTTAACTTTGTTTTGAGGGAGAGAGGGCTGTGCAAGATCACCAGTCTCATTTTCCCCTCTTGAGTCATCTGGATCCAGTGACCAAGTATTCATCAGGATGAGTGGAGATGGCCCAGGATGCAATGGGAGACCTTGATCTTTTTTGGCTAAGCCCTATTCAGGTACTCACTTAGAGTGAGGTGATGCCCATTCAGTGAATAGGCCTTTTTAAGAAGTAATCAAGCAACAATTCCCTGTACTACAAAAATGAACTCCCAGATATCTTTGAGAATTCAGCAATTAAACATACCAGAAGTGGAACATCAGTATAAAGACAAAAGAAACTGTCATCCACAACCAGTTAGGCATGACAGTGCTCCTTAAAAATTTGCCAACAATATTGTAGTAGCTATCATCTTATTGAATATTTGTAAATGCAAATTACATGGAATGGAAAACTTGCAAAATATAGATATTGGGGAAGCAGAAAGAGGGGCCTTGTGTCTTTGTTGTCTTGCGATTTTGATTTATTAAATTATGAAATAGATGCAGGTATTACCAATTCTTTGGGTACTCTCCAGAAAAGCCCATGATTGGCAGTGAGAAATGAGGTAGCAATCACACTTGAATTAATACAGACAGCAAGAAGCCCATAAAGGGAGAGACAAGTGCTGAAAAATGGTATAGAGGCAGGGAGGAAATGGGATAGTGAAGGAAGGCAGGCAGTATGGGGTAAGAGAATGGATATAGGGAGAGACAGAGAGCATCACTCCCATAACCATAGACTAGAGCTGAGAGCACTCAGTAGGATGGACCTGTTGGAGAGGGAGGAGGGGGCAGAAGATTAAGGTTTCCTTTTGTAGGGTTTTTTGGGGAAGCGGACTGATGCTTCCCTGCACCATCTTGGGGTTAGTTCATTAGCATGTCCAAATCATCTCCAATTTATTGGTAAAACTTCAGTCATCAACTCTAAGTCATTTTTGCCTTTTGATATTCTGATGGTCTGGAGCTGTGGAGATCTGTATTTTGTTTAAAACTGACCCATCACAAGACCAGAAACCTGGGCAGCAGCCCCTAGGTGATTTCCCCTGATTCAGTACACATAACTAGGATATGAATTTTGGTTAACATATGATACAGTTTTTAAATGATGTTCCTTTGATCTTCGGAATGGTATGTATATAAATTCTAGATGCCCCTTTGCAATCTTGCTTCCTATTATTGCCACTTCATATTGGCTACTATTTGTAAAAGTATTAAGCTGACAAAAGGTGGCAGAAGGTGAGGGGGAGGACCAGGACTAGATACAATTTTAACACAACTTCATTAAGTAACACAATCTTAGTAACACAGTCTTCTGCTTCAGCTACAGCAAGGAGTCACATTTTTCCTATCTTTGTTTATTTAAGCCCTCCTCGCTTCCATCTGCCAGAGTATCAAATAAAAACTTGTTTTGCATTTAAAGACTTCACAGCCTAGCTCCTACCCTTTCTTTTCAAGATTCTCAGTGATAGGAATTTGAATTCTGAAAAGGGTGGAGGAGACTTAGAAAAGAGATATTAAAGAAAAGAGAAAAAAGAAATAAAAAATAAATTATAAGTAAATTAATTAATCAGAAATTTTAAAAAGAAATCCAATATGGTGGCAATGATATGCCGCACATCCTACTAAGATTCTTAGAGACTTCCATATTGTACCTTCTCAACACTGTTAGGGTGTAGCAAGACTATCTCCCACATTTATCAAAGCTGTATTGATGTGGGAAAGCCAGAAAAGAGGCATTACTGCCATCATCATCTTCTCCTTTGAAGTTGGAAGTACCTGAAGAGACTCGAGGGCCAAACAACCCAAGAGACCAAATCTTTCCTCTCCTGTCCTTGCAAACTCCACCCCACCTTACATAAGCACAGGCACTGATCTCCACCAATGAGGAGATCACACATTAAAGGTTGCCAAGGCTAACTCCTCTACTTGTTCAAGTGGTCCCATTCCATTCCAACTCCTCCAATAGACTGCCCTCTCTTTCATTTCCACTTTTCCACATATTTTCAGTCTCTCCCTCTCTACTGACTCCTTCTCTATTACCTACAAAAAATGTCAATATCTCTCCCACCTTAAAACAAACCTCACTGGATCCTAACATCCTTGCTAACCAACATTCTCTGTTTCTTCTGCCTTTCGTAGCTCAAAATGTCCATCTACAATAGATGTCTCCCCTTCCTCTCCTCTTACTGTCTTCTTATCCCTTCAATCTGGCTTCTAATCTTATTCCACCAAAACTCCAAAGTTACTAATCTTTTAGTTGCCATATCCAATGGCCTTTTCTCAGTTCTTATTCTCCTTGACCTCCCTGCAGCCTTTGACATTGTGCATCATTTTCTCCTTGATATTCTCTTCTCTCTGGGTTTTCATGGTACCACTATCTCTTGGTTTTCCTCCTATCCCTCTAAAGATCCTTCTTCTGCTGCTTAGCTGGATGCTTTTCCAGATCATGACCTCTAACAATAGGTTTCCCTCAGGGTTTTATCCTGGGCCCTCTTCTCTTCTCTCCCTATACTATTTCTCTTTATTATGTCATCAGTTCCTATGGATTTAATTTCCATCTCTATGTGAATGATTATCAAATCTACCTACCCTGCCCCAATATCTCTTATACTTCAATTTGTCCTCAGAGTTAATCAGTTTTCTCTCTGGAGGTGGGTAGCATTTTCTCATTACGAGTCCTTGGAATTGTCTTGCATCATTGTATTGATTAGAGTAGCCAAATCTTTCACAATTGATCATCATTACAACCTTGCTATTACTGTACACAAAGATTTCCTGCTTCTTCTCACTTCACTTTGGATCAGTTCATATAGGTCTTACTAGATTTTTCTGATACCATCCCCCTCACCATTTCTCACAGTACAATGGCATTTCATCACCATCTTATGCAAAACTTGTTCACCCATTCCCCAATTAATAGGCATCCCCTTGATTTCCAAATCTTTGTCACCACCAAAAGAGCTACAATAAATACTTTTGTACATATAGGACTTTTTCCTTTTTACTCTGATCTCTTTGGGATGCAGACCTATTGCGAGGTCAAAGGATATGCATCTCAACTGTGAACTTAAGAAAAGTTCTTTTGAGAAGGGATCCCTAAATTTTATCAGACTTTCAGAAGAGATTCATGACACAAAGAAGGTTAAGAACTTTAGCCCTAAAGCAAGATGGAGTGGTTTACTAGGGAAAGGGTCTTTGAGTCAGGAAGGATATTTGGAACAGGAAAGACTAGACTTTTTCCAACTCCTGCCTGGAGTTAACAAATAACCTCAGAGTTATGGTTCTGGAGGAGTCAAAGGAAGAGGTTTCTGCTGATCCTAACCTAAGCTAAAAGTTTACTGAGCAACTAGGTGGCATGCTCTGGGAGTAGAGTTAGAAAGGCCTAAGTTCAAATTCAGCCTATACACTTACTAACTGTGTGACTCTGGACAAGTCATTTAATTTCTATATGCTTCAGTTTTCTCATCTATAAAATGGGAATCACAATAGCAGCTACTTCCTGAGCAAGTCATTTAAGCTCTATTTACCTCAGTTTCCTCGTCTATAAAGTAGAGATTATAATAGTACCTGCCTCCCACGGTTTTTGTGATGATCAAATGAGATAAAAATCATAAAGTACTTGCACAGTGCTTGACACATACTAAATGCTGTATACATGTTAGCTATTACTATTATGACTACACCTACCATCATCATCATCGCTCTTTCTGAAAGAACACTATACCAGTCCAGCTGATGAGTGTACTCTCACCCACCAGAGTTCCATTAAAGTGAAAGCCCAGGAATCCAGCAGTCTAACCTATCTATGAGAGAAGCTCCATGGCTTCCAGTTAAAAGGAAGCAACCCAAGAAGTCCAGTGGCTTGCCTGGCACTGTCCAACAGCTACCATACAGTGCAGTGCATCACTCAGGCTCTGTCTAGTGGCCACTGCCCAGTGCAGCAGCCACCTGGACTTCCAGGCGCTGTCCAGCAGCCACTGCCCAGTGTACGGCCACTTGATCACCTGGCTAGCACTGCCTGGCGGCACTTGGCCAAGAGCAACATTGTCCAACAACCCATCTAGCAGAGAAACTCTCTTTTGAGAAGTCAGTCCAGTTGACCAACAGAAAAACTCATGTACTCCCTCACTTCAAGAAGACTTTCCAAAGAAAGAAATGACATCAAAGTTGTGCATTGCCTTGCCACAGGAGTTCTCTCTCCATTGTCTCACTATCACTTCATTTTGCCTTTGCCTTTGCATTACACAAGATAGAGTTTGGGGGATAGCAACTCACAGGTTTATCTTTAGAGCCCTGAAAGCTGTAGTAAACCCTCTTTTGGAGAATCATCTTTGCCAACGTTACCATTGGGGCTGGGCAAATGAGCCCAGAGGAGGGGTATTGCATAAGTTTTTGTTTGCTTGCTTTTTGAGGCAATCAGGGTTAAGTGACTTGCCCAAGGTCACACAGTTAATGTGTCTAAGGCTAGATTTAAACTCAGGTCTTCCTGATTCCAGGGCTGGCACACTATCCACTATACCACCTAGCTGCCCAGGTTATTACATAAGTTAAAGAGAATTAAGTTTCATTCTATCTATTCAACAGCTACTAAGTTCCCTGTGTATCTACTAAGTTCCCTGTGTATCTAGACAGCACTGTGTTAGTTGTTATGGGTGTGGCGAAACATGAAATAGATGATATCATCTCTTCCCTCAAGGAGCATATAGTATTTGGAAAGAGACATGGTTCATGACAATATATAAAGTATCTATGATTACAATCATGTTCAAACAACCTCCCTATAACTTTTCATCCCAAGACAGTTGCCTGAGGCTCAAAGATTAAGTGACTTACCCACGGGCACAGTGCTAAACTGATAGTCTCTGACTACCCATTTCAGCATTCTCCCCAATATACCAGGTTGCCTCTAGGGATAAGAGATGAAACAATTTGAAAAGAAAACATGGACCATAGCCTCCAAACTAAAGACATGTTTTAAGTGGGCTGTTAGCAACTTGGCCTGTATTTTCCCACATAAATTAAATTGAGTCATTACATTAAAAATGGTAGTCGGTATGCCTGGGTTGTTCACCAAAAAACTGCTTAACATAACATAGTGTAATGGCAAGCAAAGTAGGACCTTTTGCTGTTTTTGTTTATACAAAAAAGTATAATACCTCTGAATAATGTGATTAAGGAGGATCTTTCCCACCCTTTGTTGGGCCTGGGAAGATTTGTAGGATGACCCGAACCTTTCGTTAATGAGGCACTGGTTCTCAAGTGTTGTGATACCCCCTAGCTCTAAAAAGTGTATAAAGACTCAGAGGTGCGGTTTTACTTTGGGACTTAGTTTTTTGATGAAGGTTTTATGCTCCAAATGAGACTCTGGGAAGCCAATAAGCCTCCCCAGCTTTGAAAACCCAGATGTTGGTGCTTCCTTCTCTGGTAACTGTGGTCAGACCATTGGATCTGTCTGTTGAATTGTGATATATGTTTTGCTTACTGTTAGACAGTTTGGAAGTACTGTCTTCTGATATAGATTTCTCTATATTTTCTCTGAAGTTCAGGGTGCTGACTTTTTCCCCTGAGCGAACTGAATGATGCATGTGCTTGATTAAAGTGATTGTTAACCCTTCAAAAGTTGCCTTTTCTTTTACAAAAGTAGATCAAAGAACCTGTGATAGCAGGCCCCCCTGTGTATGTCAGGGTGCTTACTGATACACCTAGCTGAACTAAGATATCTATTAATATTATGGCAGAAGCAAACAATTGTATGTAAAATTCATTCTCTGGGAAATTCATTTCTAATTCCACCTCCAATGCCGAAGACTCCTAGAATTTAGAGATGAGAAGACCTTACAGGCCAGATCTACTCCCTAACCCTTCATGTTACAGATGAGGAACTGAAACCTCTAGAGTGAACTGCCCAAGGACCCACAGGGATCCCCATTCCACCCTATTACCCTTGCCACTAATAATTATTAGTCAAAAATACAGACTAACAGCCAGCCCCAACTTTGACTCTCTGGAAGCTGGAGAAGCAGGAAAAGACATGTCCCCTACCCTGCTGGACCTTATATATTTACAAGAAAAACAATGTCATAGCACATAAAACCAACACAGAATATGATAAGAAAGTTCATGCACTTGGGGGTTGAATCATGTGGTTCAATAGTCGGGTTTTTGGCATATAACTCTTGATTCTTCTCCTACCAGCCAACATCTCTTGACAAAGTATCCTTGTACTTTACATGGGTAATCTCAGTTGACCCTCACAACCAGCCTGTGAGATGGGTTCCATCATGTCCCTATTTTACAGATAAGGACGCTGAAAGAGAGAGCTTAAGGGGCTTGCTCATGGTTGCAGAGCTAATTAAACTTCTGAAACGGGACTTGAACTCACCTTCTCCTAAAACCAGATCCAGCATTCTCTCCTTTCAGACTTCTAGCTAGCTCCCTCATGGCTAAAAGGTTATTGTTAGGAAGACTCAGGTTCTTAACAGTATGACAAGTCCCATGAGTGTGACCCAAGGGCCCCAGATATCTAAAGCTAAAAGTGATGGAGGAGATGTCTGCCTGTATTGCAGAAGGTAAGTTCCATACCCCAAACCACAGTCCTTGGTCCAAAGAAAGACGAGTCACCTTGACCCTCACCTGAGACCCTCCCTCTCCCAGGGATCTGAGTTTCTGCTTTGCAGCCTCACCTCCACCTATGAGGCAGTGGCTAGGGCTTGGAGTCATGAAAAGTGTAGTTCAGGTAGTTTTCTGTGTTTAAACCTGGGAAAGTCACTTAACCTCTGTCTCCCTTGGTTTTTTCAACTATAAAAAAGGCAATAATAATAGCACCAACCTCCCAGGGTTGTGTTGAGGATCAAATGAAATATTTTTGTAAGGCACTGGTATACAGCAGGCATTTAATATATGCTTGTTCTTTTTCTCTCTCCCTTCTCTCTGCTCCAAATGCACCACAGCTTCCCGCACATAGCAGATACTTAACTATTGGGCTGGAGGTCCAATAAAGTTGGGCTCCCAGAATGTCCCAGAAAGTTTGGCAACAATTCCTGGGACTCCCCAATGCCTCCCAAATGCTGGAGGTAGGGGAGGAGTCTCAGTCAGACAAGGGATGGCTGCTCTTGAGGCAGGTTCAAGGTCTCAGAGAAACAAAATAATCGGCCTTTATGCCTGATCTTTTTACAGATCCAAAGCTCCGTATTGCCTGGATGCGAGCTCAATATCGTTACCTGAATGGTTCCAATTTTCTCTGAATGGTAGACACTGAATAAATCGGGGGTCCTTAACCTGTGGTCTATGAACTAGATTTTGAAAATATTTTTCTAATTGTATTCCAATATAACTAGTTTCCTTTGTAATCCTGCGTGCTTTAGGCAATTCAAAAACTGCATTCTGCCCTAAGGCTACGAACCGCTGCTATGGCAGAGACCCTGTTTGGAGGTGTGTGCCCCCCTCCCCGGTGTGTGCCCGGACTCCGGGGAAGAGCACAACGCTCAACCCCCAAGGCGCCTCCGCAACCATCCTCCACCTTCGGTTACCCAGTCCTGCGCACCCCATCTTCCCCCATACGCCTCATACAAAAGTGCTTGTATCTACGTTGTATCTACATTTCTGGTTACCTCTGTTTTTGTTGTTTCCTCGGGACTGGAGTGCAATAACTGTTGGCAGCATAGGGTGACTATCAAAGAAGGCAGATCAGGGGGCCCTGGCAGCAGTTACGGGGCTGCCCACTGTACTAGACTCGTGGGGATGGGGGCGTGGAAGACAAACGGCTGGGAAATCGGAGAGAGGACTCGCGGTTGGATTGGCCAGGCAGTTGGAACTTAGGGAAGGGCTGGCGTCAGCGGATAAAAATGAGAGCTGGGGGGTGCTGACTGAGTAGAGAAGGCAGAGAAAGTGGAGCATTCCTCCTTAAAACTCAACTCAAGCCGTCACCTTCCAGAGGCCATTTCAAGCCCAATCTCTTCCAATCACTGTATTTCTTCTGTGCGCATCCTTGTACCTCCTCTGAGATCCGGGCGTATCCCTGATCTCCAGTATAAACTCTGAGTGCAGATACTTATCTCACCTTTATTTATTTACTCCTATGCCTCAGCCCGGCACCTTGGTAGATACTTCGTGATTGATTCCAGGGACATGCTGGGGAGGAGGGGAACACAGGAGCATTTGAGAATTGACCCACCACGGAACTGAGGAAAGAGGGGAGAAGGTGGGATGACAGACAGGTAGTTGGAGAGTCTGAGGTAGGGCCCAAGCCACAAAGGAGAAGAGAGAGCCTTGGAGCACAGTCAGGGAGAAATTAATTTGAATGTTCAATGACTTATTAAACAGAATTGAAATTTGCCTTGCCGGGTGGATCGGTTCTTGAGGCTGCTAAGGAGTCATTCTTAGGCATTTAAGTTTGTTGTTATTAAGCTGGAGGAAAGGAGCATATTCTGATTACCTTTAGACCTCTGGCAGAAAAGCATAGGGATTTGTACAGCAAGACACAGTATCAAAGGTTCAAAACATTATAGAAATATTATATCATCATTAAAAATCCTTATGTACTGGCTGCTAAAAAGGCTCAGATCTCTGATCTCATCGATTCTGGAGTTGCTCCAAAAATGTAGATGACAGCTTCTCAGTGCCTGCCAATCCATGGTGATTCTTCTCCATATTCTCCTAAAGTGCACTCAGCGGGAGCCCGATCAACATTTTGAAGGCCTTCCTTGATTGGATGACCACGATCAAGTTCTGAACTCAGATCTTTGTGGATTGTACTTGTGTAGGGACTGCCCCACCGAGACTCTAAAAGTTGAAGCTTAGTGGCGGAGTGGATAGAGTGCTGGGCTTGGCAACAGGAAGACTTGGGTTTAAGTTCTGCTTCAGAACTCTGCTGGCTGTATGAATTTGCCTAAGTGAGGACCTCTTCCAGCCTCCTTTCCTCATTTGTAAAGTGGGCATAGCATAACAGGATTGTTCTAACAATCAGATTGACAATCACACAACAAATAAATCAAATCTGTGTCAAGGAGTTTGCAAACCTTAGAGTGTTTACAATGTACCAGGGTGAGATAAAAAAAAGGGGGGAAAACCCCAGTCCTTAACCTCAAGGAGTTCACATTCTGATAGGAGAAATAACATACAATTATGTCTGTACAGGATAGATTACTATATATGGGAGGTAATCTCAAAGGGAATGTACTTGAGGGTAAGGGAGAGAAAAGAGGGGAATGGGGAAAAGTTGCTTGAAGAAGGTGAGATTTGAGCTAAGTCTTAAAGAGACTGGATTGATCACATGTAGAGAAAAGGAATGAGAATCAGATGGCAGCTGTCTTGCTCATACCCCAGGTTGAGTCATAGATCCAGTGCTGACTGAGAGGGGGACCTGAACCTCAGGTTAGAGGACCAGGGCAAGGGATGGTCACAAACCAAAAGCTGTGTACTGAGTAAGCAGAAGCTGTGGGGAACCTGCTGCCTCAAGGTCCCTGTCTAGGTCCTCAAGTGTGGCTCTTTGACTGAATCCAAATTTCATAGAACAAATCCTTTTATTAAGACTTTACTAAGGTCTGCACCAGAATAACCAGGGCAAGCTCAGAATAAGAGCTAGTTTATGAGGCAGGAACCAGCAACAGTCTACTGGAGCTCCAACCAGGGGACAAAGCCACAGTTCTGTTGGCTAGACTCCGACTGGGCTCAGATATTTGCAAAGATGATTAGGGGGCAGCCATTAGACTTTGTCTTAGATTAAACTGCTTGGACAAGCTGTGAGCTTTCAGGTCCCTAGCCTGAGCTGCCCATGAAATCCTTGAATATAGAATTCAATATCCAGAAAAAATAACCCAACGACCCAAGAACATATAAAACAGGCACAGGCAAAGTCCAGAACTTCATAAAAGCCTTCATAAAGCCCTGTAACTTTTAACCACTGAGTGCCATAGAATGTGTGCCTAGCCATGACCTCTAGGTCAAAGAGTAAGGACTTTTTTAGTCATTTCTACCAATACTTTATAAACATACTTCTCTTTCCATAATCCCTCTAAGATCAACTTTTTTCACCTTTTCTAATTTGCTAGATGAGGTGAAACTTCCCAGTTATTTTTATTTGGAGCACTTTAATGTTCTATAGTTTCCAGTTTGAGAATTGTTTATTCATGTTTCTCAAAGATCTATGCATTGGGGAATAGTTTATGGTCTTAAATATTTTGTTAGTTCTCTATGTTTTTGGATATAAAACCCTTACCAGAGTACCAGAGACACTCAATGCAAAGATTTTTCATTGTTAACCACTTGTCTTAGTTACACTGATTTTGCTTATGCAAATTTTTAAGGATAAATTAATATATTTTTATTTTTTGCCATCATCTCTGTCTCTTGGTTTGGTTAAGAACTCTCCCATTACCAATATATGAAAGCTGCCTTTTATGGTTTCCTGTTACTTTTTCTATGGTACAAAGTATAGTATTCAATCAGATATCCATTCTGAGCTCACTGTGGTATATGATATCTCTGTAGTGAAATCTAACTTGTGTCAAACTGCTTTCCAGTTATCCTAATAGTTTTTATTAAAAACAGAGTTCTTTCCCAAATAACTTTTACTCTGAAGTTTATAAAATACTATATTTGTTTCATAGTTATCTAATGTCTTTTCCTGACCTACTTTTCTAGTTTTTAACCAGTAGTAAACAGTTTTGATGATTACTGCTCCGTAATATAGAGATTGGGAAGTGTTATTCATTTATTCTTACTTTTTTTTTCACTTCTTCTCTTGCAATGATGATCCTTTGGATGCTACAAATGAATTATTTTGTCTAACTCTACAAAGCACCCCCTTTTTAGTTTAATAAGGATAGTACTTAATCTGTAAATAAATTTAACAGCAGTCTGTAAATTGCAACCATGAACACTAAATGTCCTTCCAGGCAGTTGAGTCATTCTTTAAATAGCAATTTTTAATTGTTTCTACCTATGAATGTCTTGTATTTGCTCTGGTAAATTGACTTCCAGATATTTAATGTATTTTGAAACTGTTTTGAATGGGAGTTCTCTTTTCTATTAATCCTTTCCATATTTTGCTGTCATATATCTATTTTGTAAATTATAGATTTATTTTGTGTCCTACTGCCATAGTGAAGCTATTATTTCAAATAGTTTTTGTTGATTTTCGAGTATAAGAAAGCCACTGTGATCAGAAAATAAGAATTATATTTTAATTTTTGACCTATATTTATACCATTATTTCTATTGTCTTTTTGCATTTCTAAAACTATGTCAAATAACAGAAAAAGAGGGAATCCTTGCTTTACTTCTACATTTGTCAGTTTTCAAACTGATTATAACACTAGCTTTTAATTTTAGATACTTTAATCATATTAAAAAGAGTCATTTTCTGCTTTGTATAAACTGGTGTTTTTTGTTAAAGTTTTCCTACATCTCTATTATTATGTGGTTTGGGACACTTCTATTTTTAATAAATTACTATGTTAATTGCTTTCCTAACGCTGAACTAACCACATATTCCTGGCATAACACCAACATTATACATATACACACACACAAATATGCATATGTAGTATACATAGATATATAAACACATATACATATATAGGCGTATATATACATATACATATATAATTTTGTATGTGTATACAAAATATATATATTTGTGTATAAGTATTTGTATGTATATATGTATATGTATTTACATGGATTCGTATTATGTATATACATGTGTATATACATATGTATGTATATCTATGTGTATATGTATTTCTATATATGTATACATATATGTATATATGAGTATACATACTCATATATATGGTATACTCATGCCAAGCTATATGTATATCAAGAAGATTAAAAAGTAAGCTCAAATATATAGCAAAATATTCATAGCAGGGTTGTGTATGTATATGTCTGTTACCAAAGAACTGGGAGCAAAGTTGCCATCTTGGGTATTGGCTGGATAAATTGTCACATATGATTATAATGGAATATAATTGTGCAGAGTTACAAGAAATATTTAGAAAATACCAGGAGAAATGAATGGATGCTATGTGAAATGATCAGATCCAGAGGAACCGTATCCACAATAATGCAAATGAAGCGGAAGCTGAATCCTGAGTAATTACCAAAGCTCCGATTGGTCCCAGTAAGTATTTGAAAGGTGGGAGACAGCTGGAGCAGACGGCTTCATGCTGTCATTCACTGTAATAGTGATTTTGCTTAGCTGTCAAAAGAATGACCTCAAGGTGTGAAGGGGCAGGGTGGATGCAGAAATGTATGATATAAAAGCCCCAAATAGCAATTTTAAAGATGAGGTTAGTGATTAATAAAGTTTTAGTAGCAAGTAAATGAGTAATGACTGAGTGCTTCTGTTCAGGGTTTATCATTTTCTCTGGAATGCTAGGAGATGGATCTGGTTGGTTCAGCCTAGGGAAGAATAGTTAATGATCTCAGCACCTTCTTCATTTTGGTCCTCCGAGATAAAGCTCCACTTGTTCAGCCCTAGTTGTGGCTGCCCCTCTAAATCTGATCATTGTTTAGCCGCTGACTAACTGCACAACACTTGAGCCAGTCATTTAAACTCCATGGCTCTAGCTTCCTCATTTGTAAAATGGGGTAGAGAAGGACATCAGTGACAAGATCTCTTAGGTCTCCTCAGCCTTGGCACCTTGTAAAGTCGAATGGTCAGAAGCAACACTAGAATCCAGGTCTTTGGCTTCTCAGCTTAAGGCTCCTTCTACCAAACCACTAGCAGTGCAGTGCACAGAGCATAGAGTCAAAAAGACCTGAGTTCAAATCCAGCCTCACACACTTAGCTGTGTGACTCTGGGCAAGTCACTTAAACCTCTGTTTGCCTCAGTTTCCTCAATTGTACAATGGGGATCATAAAAGTACATAACTCCTAGGGTTGTTCTGAGGATCAAATGAGATAATATTTGTAAAAAGAGCCTAGCACAGTGCCCAGAAGCACAGAACATAGAAGTCACCATATAAATGCTTATCCCCCTCTCTCTTTTCACCAATCCAAGATGTGCCTCCATGAGTTCCATCTTCTCAGTTTTTTTTTTTTATGCCCCTAATCATAATGACTGGCTTACCACCCTAATGCAAGGATTTTAAAGAATAGACTCCTCCGGAGATAATCTTGTTTCTATATAAAATATAAGCATATCACTTAATTGGAAAAAGTACTTCTCCAAAATCATTTCTCTTTATACATTTTGACATTTCTCACTGGGGAGGCGGATCAGAAAGCATTCCTAGTAAAGCTAACAAGATCACTATTAATGTGTTAATTATTTTTCCTCTTCTCCTTGCTTTGGGTACCTAATGCTGAAACTAAAGGGAAAAGATGGAGACATCATATATTATGGTAGAGTCAAAAGACCCATAACAAGCAATGCAAAGAAAATTTCCACAAGACCACCAGTAACACCATCTGTGTTACATTTCATCCCTCACAAATCTGTGAGAAACCTTCATTTGCTTACTCATAGGGAATCAGGCAAGCATTCCAAAAGACAGAAATGTCTATTAACCTGTTCTACTAGGGGTAACAAAGTGTGTAGCATGAAGTGCCTAGTTTTATAATCATAAGATATTTATGAAGAAACAAGCTTAGCTTATGCTCCTAGGTTTCAAAACTGAGACTGTATCTAAAAAAGTTCATTTAAACTTATAGTACTATTGATGAGCAAAATTTAAGAAGAAACAAGCTTATTACTCTCAAAGAATACTTTAATTTTATTATTTTTCTTATTTCTTTAAACAAATTTTCTAGCACAGATTTTGAACTGGACCTAAATCCCAGAAGGGCTTGTGCCAAGGACTTCTTGGTGAGCATACGGAGGATGAGGAACTTTCCAAAGGAGATGGCTGTTGAACCAGGGTAGTTGGGTATTTCAAAGAGCTCATCATAGCTGAAAGAATTCCTCTTTTCTCTACCCAGGGATTATGTGAGCACAATTACGAAACACTTTTTCACACAAATAAACATAAATAAAAGTAAATCACAAAATACTTTTCACACATGTAGGCTGAGTCGGTATAATAAAAATGGCAATCACACCTAAATGAATTTACTTATTTATTGGCATACCAATTCAATTGCTAAAGAATGATTTTGTGGATCTAGAAAACAATGCCAAAATATAATATCAAGAACATCAAGGGAATAATTTTTTTAGTATGTGAAGGAAGCTGACCTTGTAATACCAAATTATGAACTGCGTTATAAAGTGATAATTATCAACAACACAGAATTGGCTAAGACATAGAATGAAGGATCAGAAGAACAGATTAGAGCCATAGTGGCAAATGATCAGTAAGCTATTGTTTGATAAACCCAAAGATGCAAGCTTTGAGGGCAAGAACTCACTATTTGTCAAAAATTTCTGGGAAAACTAGAAAGCAGTTTGGCCAAAGCTAGGAAGAGACCAACATCTCACACCATATGCTAAGATGAGGACAAAATGGATAAATGATTTAAAAATAAAGGGTGATATCATAAGTAAATTAAGAGGCAGGAAAAAATTTACCTGTCAGATATATGGATAAAGAAAGTTTTTGACCAAACAAAAGATAGAGAGGATCATGAGAATTAGATGGATAATTTTGGATATGTGAAATTAAAAAGGTTTTGCACAAATAAAACCAATGCAGTCAAAATTAAAATAGGAAACTGAAGGAAAATTACTGCAAATTTCTCTGATAAAGGCTTCATTTCTTAAATATATAAGGTACTGACCCAAATTCCCCAGTTGATAAATGGTCAAAGGCAATGAATAGACAGATTTCAGAAGAAATCAAAGCTATCAATAGTCACATGAAAAAATGCTCTAAATCGCTATTGATTAAAGTTAAAATAACTCTGATTTACCACATCACACCTATCAAATTGTCTAACATGACAGAGATTGCACTGGCAGACCCAAAGATGTGATGCAGGCTTTCAGTCCAACACCCTGGTCCTCCCTCTCTCTTTCTAGTGTGATAGAGGGCCCAGTTCCAGGCTCTAGGCTGCTGAAGTTTGCTCAGGTCTCAACAGCCAGCGTGGCCACAGATCTTCATGGGCAAAAGCCTTCTAGAGGCTGAAACTCAGAAACTCCAACTTGGAGAAACAAGCTCTGCCAAAAGCAATCTGTGCAGGTGCCAGGGAAAACAGCCTCTGCCATTACAGAAAAGGCAGGTTCTGAATTACTGGAGTCAGGCCAGAGAACTAAGGAACAGAAGGAGTAGGACAGGCCAGCAGGACAGGACTCTTGTGCGTATAAGCAGCTGTGCACTCACTATTCCACCAAGCCTGAGGGAAGACATGGCATCCATTTGAGGTCAGTTCTGACCAGAGGTGGAACAGAGACCTAGGCTAGTGAACTATGGAAGGAGACGGAGACATTTAGAGATAGGACTCTCAAGGAAACCACAGAGTAGGTAGGGAGTCAGAAGAGAATGATAAAAAAAATGATGGGGGTTGGGGAGGTGGGATGAAGAGACTGAAAGTACCAAAGATTCCAAGAAGTGAAAAATCTCACAGATCTCAAACATAAACAGATAAATCAATAGGAAAAATAGCAACAGCAGGAGGAAATATAGCTTCCAGATCTAGTAAACAAGTTCAGGCATCTGTGAATAATGCTGCCAAACAAAGGGAAGTGATCCAACACTTAAGGAGACCAAGGACCCTTCAGAATTTGAGGAGAACATGGGACCACACAACATGCTGTTTCTGAAATGGTTTAAGAGAAATGAGATTTATAGGGGTAGAATATATGTCCTGCACAGTGAAAATAATGAGCAGAATGGAAAAACTTAAATCTGTAATGGTAAGTCTCACCAAAGAAGCAAGAAATTAGGATACAAATACACAGAACTAAAAGACAACATAGAAGAAAAAAAACAAAATAAAAAAACATTAAAAGAAACTGACTGGGCAGCTAAACATTTTGGTTATTTGTCGTAGGTGGTCTCAATGCTGCACAAAGTGTAAAACTACAGCTTCCAAGATTCAACCAATGAACTATGGCTCTAATAACCTATGGCCATTAAGGGTGATGGGACATTTGGGTATCCATCTGGTTCTCTGATGGTACACAGAAAGAGGCAAAGTCTATATGGATCTATTGTCCAAAGAGCCCACATCTTCTGAGCTGTATCAGATGATCACTGAGGAATGTGAAAATACGCAATTATTAACCTTCCCTACTGGTTGCAGGACCAGCACTTACCACAGAATGCTGTACAGAATGTTACAAGCACCTGAGACCTTCGGAATCACATCTGAATGATTCTTGTGCCCATCTAAATGAGACAGTTATGCACCAGGGTACAAGCTTAAGGGAACATTCACACTACCCCCCACAACTTCACATTTTTCAGATAGTTCCTGTGTGAGGAAAGAGAAAGTGAGAATGATGATTCATTGTGGCAGCAAACATTTACTAAGTGACAACTATGTTGGAGGCACCATGCCGGCTGCCCGTATTGCAAAGACGAAAGTGTCACCATCGCTGTCTTCAAGAAACTAAAATCTGCCATTCAGTTGAAAGAAATAAGCAAAAACCTTAATCTCACAGAAATCACTTGGCATGGTAGTCCTGAGTAGAATAATAGAGAACCTTTCTACTTAGGACATGTATCCTATGTCATCCCACATAGATCTCAATTTGAGGGGAGACCTGATTTCATTGGGGTATGGAAGTTGCTCATAGAAACTCAATTTATGGATGTAGGTGGCAGTACCTCAGTAATTAAGAGTCTTAGTGGCCTAGAGCTCTGAAAAATTAAGTGACTCAGAAATGATTCTATAGATACATGTTTTATTTATATGTGTGTCTATGTATGTGGGTGGAGGAGAGATATAATTTGATTGCAAGCTTGCCCTTTATCCAGTATCCTATGCTACCCTTCAGTCTTGCCAGTAAAAGGTTCCAGTAACCCATCTACTTCTTACAGACACATGACTATGTAGGAGAAAGAGCCCTGAGCTTGTTTTCAGGAGGACCTGGACTAAAATCAGCCTTTATCTCTAGCTATGTGATCAAATCTGAGGCTCAGGCATCTACGACAAACTGATTATAATGGAGGAATTAAAGACATTAGGCAATGCAGATAGATTTGGTTTTGGTTTTTTTGTTTTTGTTATGCATGAAGGAGATAAAATTGCTTTTCTTTGATCTGAGTTTATATTCTGAGGGATTATATTGGCCTTGTCTAGGCATGACCATCATTATGTTGCCAAGAACAGGAGGATCTGCTCCCCTTGGATTTTAGCCAGGAAAGGGGTTTGACTTGATTGTATTTGAGATACTCTATTGGTAAATGCTCAGAGATATATGAAGACAATAAGATTGAAAGAAAAAATCCATTATTTTTATTCCATTTTCACAGAAACTTTAAAGTAAATGAGCTGCTTAATCACTGGGTATAAAATAATTTCATCAGATTCTTTCTTTAAAAAAAGCGCTATTATTTTTAAAGTCTAAAATTCAATCACCCCATGTCTTCTATCCTCTCCAACCTTTTTTAATGACAGAGGACATACTGTTTTCTATTAAGAACTTCCCTCTCCTTAATCATTTCAGGACCTGTCTATTGATCTCTCTAGAAAATAAAGACTGTGTCATTGCCTAGCTCAGGCAAACAAACCAGTTTCACATCCCAACATGACAGAGACCAAAAGATCCTCTGGCCCCTGGGAATAGGGAGCTTCTGAGTGGCCAGTCTTTCAATCAGCCTGTAACTTCCAACCTTGGGAGGCCTCTGCTCCCATCCTTGGTTAATTTTGTGACAAGATTTTGCCCCTTCTGAAGGCATCTAGATGGTCAGGCCCAAAGATCCCTTGTGCTCAAACATTCTGGGCAGATGTTTTTTAAAAAAAAAAAGTGGAGTGTTAGAAAAATACAAATCTGGTAAGAAGTACAAAGGAAAGGAGACCTTTCAGTGAATCAAGTGAATAAATGATGGGCTTTAGAATGAAAGAGTGAAAAGTGGGCATTTGGGGCAGCTCTTAGAGGTCATGCTGCCCAGCTGTAACGTTAATTAATGTAAGGTTAATGCGGGAGGAGGGGAGCGGGGAGAGGGTAAAGATCTTCCCCACCCATTAATAGGCCTCAGGTGAAGCCCATTAAGGGAAGCTTGATTAGGGGAGATTTGTTTTGTAGAAAGTCTAACTTTCCTTTTGTTAATTGCTGATGAGGCACTGGTGCACAACGCTTCATAGTGATGCCCTCCAGCTCTGAAAAGTGTATGTATACTCTGAGGCGAGGTTTCACTTTGGGGCTTACTATTTGGCCAGATAAGACTCTGGGGAACCATTAAGGAGCACCCCCCCACACTCCCCAATTTGAAAACCCAGATGCTGGTGCTTCTCTCTCAGGTAACTATGTATGTATGTATGTAATGGTCAGACACTTGGATCTGTCTGTTGATCTGTGATAAATGTATTGCTTATGGTCAGACAGAAACCCTGTCTGTGGGTCTTTATTTCTTTGCTTATATTTTCTCTGTTTGGAATGCAATTAAAAAAGATTGTTGACCCCTCAAAAGTTGTTTTCCTTTTAAAAAAGCAGGTCTAAAAACCTGTACAGCAGACCTTCCTGTATATGCCAGGGTGCTTACTGATATACCAGCTTCTTCCTTTTACTGATTTAGAAACTTGAGACCAGAGAGAGCAATGATTTACCCAAGTCAAGAGGCAGACCCAAGACCTGAAAGCCAAACAGGGCAGATATCTATAAAAATGACAGCTTTGGCTTCCAGAAATTGAGAATATTTATTATAGTCTATTTAGTACAGTCTATTTAGACATATAATATATGAAGCATATAGTATGAGAGTATATGGTATAGTATATATGGTACATATGGTATAGAAAGTATATAGTACATATAGAAGAGGGACAGTGTGTATATAAATGTGTATATTCATATGTACATATATGTCTATAGTATAGTCTATATAGCCCATATAGTTTGTAGGGCTGGAAGGGACAAATGATGTTATATCATCCAATCACTTCATTTCACAGATAACGAAACTGAAGCTGAGAGAAAGTTAAGTAATTTGTCCCTGCTCGTAAGAGTTGATAAACCCCATAGGGATCCAGGGCTTTTTGCATTATCCCACATTACCAATCATTCAGGGCATCCCAAGGCGCTCCAAAATCAGAGCTGGAAGTTCCTACTGGCATTATTTCCATCCACATTCCATTCTCTCATTCTAAAGCCCATCATTTATTCACTTGATTCACTGAAAGGTTTTCTTTCCTTTGTACTTCTCACCAGATTTGTATTTTTTCTAACACTCCACTTTTTTTAAGAACTTCTGGCCAGAATGTTGGAGCACAAAGGACCTTTGGGGCATCCATCTAGAACTGGCCCCTTGTTTTGCCCACAAGGAGACTGAATTTCAGGGAAGTCACTGACTTGACCAAGGTCACGCTGCCCAAGATCACATAGCAGCTAAATAGCGGTGACAATTCTCCATTGCTCGTACATGACAGCTTCTCTCTTCACCAAGACTTGATAACTTGATAGAAATAATGTTTCTAGTCCTGAGCTCCCAGGGACAATTTTCTGGTAGGTTAAGTGTAGAAAATGTGGCACCAGAGAATTTTCTTAAAAACTGGACGTACTTTCTTTCCCTTGTGGTAATGACTTTGTAGAGAAGGGGGCAACAGTGACCTCTTGTGGTGAATATGATAAAATGAGGAAAAAGCCTCCTTGCGAACCCAATATGTGAGAGATGGCACTTGAACTTGGGTCCTTCTGATTTCAAGTTCATACCTAGGCATTAGGTCCCACTACCTTTTTTTAAAAGAATAATTCACATGTTCTTGTCCTCAGATCAGCTCCAAAAATTAAAGTCCAAGTAGCCTCATAGGGTCATGAATCTAAAGTTGTAGGTAATCCCCAGAGTCTATCCTAGTCCACCCCAATGAGGAAAAGGAGACTCAAAAACACAAGGGACTTGGCCGAGATCACACAGTCAGTAAGTATCAAAGGCAGGATATGAATTTGGGTACCCTGACTCCTGGTCAGGAGTCCAATGATATTAAGCTGTGAAGTCATGCTGTCCTTGTTACCTATATGAAGAAACTGGAGTCCAGGGAGTTTAATGATTTGCCAATAATTGAGCTAACAAATATAAAGGCTAGAATCAAATTGTGCCTCTGGACTTTGAGACCAGTGCTCTTTGGACTACACTATATAGATGAGAAAATGATAGAGAAAATGTTAATAGTGCAGTTTAAAATTAAAATGGTCACGTGTACATTTTTGAGACCTGGTTGTCAAACATTTAATAGCCTGCCCCCTACAGGATTATATATTTTAACTAATTGTTATGCTTTCTCTGAGTATTTGCTTTGACTACATTTTCATGGAGAAACAAAGGCTGTTAGAGCAAACAAGCTTGGCTTCTTCCATGGCAGTAAACAAGGGACTCTGAATTCCCTCCTCTGGCCAAGCTCCTCTTTCACAGCATCTTCTCTTTCCTTCAGTTATGGTCACTCCATGTGGGAATCTGTAATTTAGCATCTTACACTGTCTCAGAGAGCCCTCATCAGAGGTACAAGGATCTAGAGTAGGATTAAGTGACAAGTTTCTCAGACTCCTGCTCTGCTCCAAAGCATCTTAGAGAAGGTCAAAGAGTGATTCCCAGATGCATTCCATCTGTTACATAAGAATGTGAGGGAGAAAAAGCACTTGTGCCCACTTCTAAACTAAAATAGTTTATGAAATGGGCTTTTGTGAATGCTGTTGTTAAGTCATGGACCATGGCAGGCCAATACCGTGGTTTCTTTGTTTGTTTTTTGGGAGGAAATGGTTTGCTATTTCCATCTCCAATAGATTGAGAAGGCAAACAGAGGTTAAATGACCTGCCCAGGGTCACATAGCTCGTATATGCCCAAGGCCAAATTTGAACTCAAGTCTTCCTGACTCCAGCCCTAGTGCCACTGAGCTACCTTGCTGCCCCTGCTTTTACGAATGCCAAGACACTGGGCACTAGCTGCCATGTAGTCAGTTTCTTCTCAGGGAATATTCCAACAATAAGTCCTTTTGCAAGTCATTAAGTGCTTGAAGAGAAGAGGGGGAAAGAGGAGCATAAGGGAGAATGAGGAGGAGCAGAAAATGAACAAGATGGATGCTCTACTTCAAGTAAGCCAAGATAGGAAATGATACAAATCTGTGTCTGACCCAGTGATGTGTCCCTGTTATCTGAGAACCAGACCAGCAAGGTTGGAAGATGGCAAACAAGCTAATTGCACAAAAGAACCAATGGCCATGGCCAACATGATGGCCTTACCCTACTTGGATATTAGATTATTCGATTGTGAGCTCCTTAAGGGCAGGAATGACTTTTAGCCTTTCTCTGTATCTCCAGTGCTCAACAGAGTGCCTGGTGCAGAGTAGGCATTTACTCTGTATTGGCAGACTGGCAAGGGACACATAAATTGACTGAAGACAAAGATTTTTTAGCAGGCCAGAAAAGGATTCCTGTGAGCAATGAATATATTCTAAAATCACAGGATCATTGGTTTCAAGCCAGAAGGGAGCTTAGAGGTTTTCAAGTCCCACCTGATCATTTTATAGATGAGGAAACTGAGTCTCAAAGTGGGTAAGTAATTTACCCAAGGTCACACAGCAAGAAGTGTTTGAGATGGAATTTGAACCAGGTCTCCAAGTACAACACATTCTCTCCACCTCCCTGTGCTACCACTCAACCCAGGGCCCCTAGATGGCAAAATGTCGATGAAATGCAAAGGACAGAAGTCCAAGACCTCGTGAAGAGGAAACGTGAATGAGGTATATTCAGTTCATTTACTCACTATGTCCTGCCTCCTGTGAGTGCTCCCAAGCACCAGGACTCTGGGCTAATTTGCGACTTCTCTAATCCCATTCCCCAGGGAAGAAGACAAGAATGTTAGCAAGGGCTTCAAGGAACTAGGTGTTGACTAGGGTGGTCATCACACATCCTGTTGACAGGAAGGCAGAAAATAATGAGAAAATGAGAAATGAGTCCCCAGCAGCCATTCCTCTCCCCACAGGAGCCTCAGAAGGGTTCCTAGGTCAGAACTTCAGGACATTCTCCTCTTCCAACAAGGCTGTCTTGAAGGCTGGGAGCATGAGGAGAATGTAAGGAGTCTGCAAACTGCTTCTCAGAGAATTTCCAAGTTATCTTCTACCTGGCAGCTGTTTTTGTTTCTTTGCACCTCCATAAATTTGATTACCAAGCAGTCACTTTACCCATATCAACTGCATACTTCTGTTTATGAGGAACCAGCAAGGACAAAACACTCACATCACTGGAATCACTGGATAAAGTTAGAGCGCTCATCTGTAGGTCTGCTTTGCTGTCACTTACATCCTCCTATGCTCAGACACTATGGCAAAAATAAGTGGGGTTTTGATCTCTTCTAACAAATTCCACACATGTTGAGTTAGTGTCACAGACTCACTCATGACCTGGGTTAAATCAAGTTTGTAGGATTCAGGGCAACACCCCTCATCCCATTTTGCAGATGAAAAAACGGAGGCAAAAGTTACATAGCTTCCACACCAAGGCAGTAAAAAGTTGCACTTTACTAGAATCGTGTATGAAGGGAAATATTTAACTATCCTCTTCCCAGACCTGTTCCTTGATAACATCATGTGCTGGCTGTCCCATGGTGTGGGACAATGGCATCAGTAAAGGTCCTCTTCTCATTGGCTCCTCCCTGCCCCACCTCAGGAATAAGGAAGATCCAAGAGAGGTGAAAGGGTTTGGGGGTGGGGGGAAAGGCGAAGAGCCAAAAGGAGAAAAGTAAAAAGAGAAACTCAAAGTCTGGGACTGGAGCTGACCAGACGACAATTCCACATTTCATCATCTGTCCTTTATTTGTTGCTTTTCTACATCCACTTTGAAAGTGCTTGTCTCAAGTGTGGACCAAGTTCAGCATTAAGTGACACCCTTTGGCTCCAGAGTAGACATAACAGCCATTTCCAAATAACCAAAGGGCTTTCCACGTGAAATACTGTGTAGATGGTAACAGTAACTACAACAGAGTTATAGGAAGCTCTAGAATTTGAAAAACACTTTCTTACTTGTGAGGTGGGTAGTACAGACAATGTTCCCAGCTGAGAAAACTGACTCTGAGAGAACAAGTGACTTGCCCGTGATCACACAGCTAGATCGGTGTCTTAAGCTGGATTTGAATCCAGCTCTCCTGAGCCCACCACTCTCATGGGGGGGGAAAAAACTAGGGAGGTCAAATTTGGTTCAATACAACTTTAAAAAAAATAGATCTGTTTGATAGGCTTGCAAAAATACCCCCATCACTAAAAATGGTCCCAATAGCTAGATGACCAGGAATACACTGAATAAAGAATATTCTCAGTTGCAGGGATAGTATACCTCATTAACTTAAAACTGCACTAAGACTTTTGGGACATGCTGTCCCTCAGGGTTACTTCCCTCTCTGCTTTTACCTAAACCCATCAGTTGAGTACTAGAAAAAACTGATTTTTAAAAAGCTGAAAACCCCATTTTAGTACAGTCCAAGATGTTATTTTTTAATCATAAGAATCCCCATGCCAATATGGGTGCTTTCAAAGATTCTGGGAGAAAAGAAAGAGATATGCAGAGCTCCCTTTGAGCAGATGGCAGTTCAGATAGTGGACAAATGGAAAATAGCTGTCTAGCATTTTATGCCAGACTAGGAAAGGCTTTGGAATCAATTTTCCTCACAGAAGTTCTTGGAATTACTCCTACAGAAGCAATGAAGTTTGTCCTGTAAGAGCTAGAAAGCTCCCAGAGCAAAGAGATAACTGAAGAAAAAAAAAAAAAGCAAAGCCCAGCTCAGTGAACAGAGGCGTATTCTGTTCCAGAAGCATCTCTGTTCTCACCTGTGCACACACACAGAGAAATGAGTCAAGGCTGTGAGACAAGTTTGCAACCTCAGAATTCTCAGTTCCTTACTCTCCCTCTCCTTTGCAGTCATTCAGCTGCTAAATTTTATGGATTCTCCCTCCACAAGACTTCTCGTAGATTACCCCTTCTCTCCATTCATACAGCCACCACCAAGCCCCGCCCCCCTTCTCCTGAGACTATTGCAATGTCTTCGTAATCCTATATCCAATCTGTATTTTGTCTCTCTCTCTCTCTCTCTCTCTCTCTCTCTCTCTCTCTCTCTCTCTCTCCTCTCTCTCTCTCTCTCTCTCTCTCTCTGTCTCTGTCTCTCTCTCTCCCCCTCTCCCCTCTTTCTGTCTCACTCCTCTCTATCTCTGTTTCTCTTTGTCATTCTGTCTCTGTCTCTTTCCTGTTTCTCCGGAGGAGGGGAAACTGAGGTTGTGGTCTTGCACAGCCCTCCCTCACTCAAAATAAAGTCAAGTGCAAGTCATGTCATCATTTCTCTGATATCATAGTCTTCTTAGAAAACAAAGAACAAACACAGACTGTTAGTAGACCTACCTGCCTGAGTGGGGACCCAGCTAGCTGGGTAACCCAGCCCATCCTCTCCCTTCTGTCTCCCTCTCCACTTCCAACTCCCTCTCCCCTTTCTTTGGGGCTTTGGGGTTTACTGGCTAGATGTCCTTCCTTCCTTCCTTCCTTCCTTCCTTCCTTCCTTCCTTCCTTCCTTCCTTCCTTCCCTTCCTTTTCTCTCTCTGTCTCTCTCTCTGTCTCTCTCTCTCTCTCTCTCTCTCTCTCTCTCTCTCTCTCTCTCTCTCTCTCTCTCTCTCTCTCTCTCTCCTCTTTCCTCTCCTATCTATCCTCCACAAAGTTGCCAAAATGATAGAACATTTCTAAAATTCAGGTCTGGTCATGTCATTCAAGAAATTCCAGAGACTCAGTATATCCTAAACATCTTTAAGAAAAACTGAAAGTTCTTTATGAGCATTTGAAGCCTCTCACCATTAAGCTCTAAGCAGATTACAAATTACTCCTACATTGTATGATCGAGCCAAACTTTTCCCTGTATATGACATAACATGTCTCACTTCCAGGACTTTGAAAAGTCTGTGACTTATGCAGAGAATGATCTCACTCCTTGCCTTCACTTCTTTGAAACCAAAAGAGTGCCCCTGCCCTCCTACGTTCAAGGCTCAGTTCAAGGGGTACATCCTTCAAGGAGCTCTTCCTGATGCCCCCATTTTTTACTCTCTCCCACTCCAATCACTGCATTTTTATTGTGTATATCCTGTTTGGGCATTCAGCCTAGCATATTGGATAGGGAGATGGACTCAGGAAGACCTGGGTCAAAGGCCGGCATTTGTGATTCTGAGCAACTCTCAGCTGTAGTATCTCTCTCAGGACCTCTTCCCCCTCACCCCCACAAAAAACAATGACAACAAAGCCTCTCTAAAACAAAACATTGCAGAGCAGGTGGTAATCTACATGGACAGAGAAAACTTACTCATTTAGAGTTTCCTTTATACCACTGCAGTCACAGGATCAGTGTTTTTAAAATGAACAAAGCAGTTCCTGTATTTAAATTCTCACTTCACAGACTTTCTTCAGAGTAGTCTCCCTAATGTACTAATCAGGTAAGCTAATCATTTTATTTTGAAGGCCAGAATTAGTTTAAACTTTATTCAGCCACTGAAGGCTTTTGAGTAAGGCAGTAAAATGATCTATTCCTCACAGATTTTGCTTGTGTAAAGAATACTGTTTGTTTCAGACTCTTTCCAACAGGAGCATCTAATGAAGAAAGGGGAGAAAAGTGTGTCTGAGCAAAGGAAGAGAATGCTATTAATTATCAATTAGTGGGGGACATTGCAACTGTTATGGATGAGAATTTGCCAGCCTAACAGGAGTAGAAAAAGAACTTTGTTTTAAAATAAACTGCTAAAATATGTGTGAGAAGAAACACAGCCTTGAGATGGAATTTGAATGGTTATATTAACATTATGATTACTCAGCACCAGGATGGTTTTCTCCTGTTAAATATTTGAATATTTGGAGAGGACTATTGTGTCCACTGTGGGAGCAAACAGGATCACTCATTCAGCACTCAGTCCAAACTTGAGACAAAAAACTTTTAAGTGATTGTGGGAAAGCAATCAAAAAGCAGCAATTGATGAATTTTGTAATGGCTCTGAATCTATATGTATGTGTGCACATATGTATGTGTGTGCGTATATGTATATGTCTATATATGTATATGTATATATACTCAGCTTCCCTTCTAGGCTCTAAAGTTCCCTTCCAACTTTTCTCCTTTGTCCTACTTGTCCCTTCCCACCCCTATCTTTTCTCTCCAAAACTCTCTTCCACACAACTTGGAATTTCTTTTTGTCTCCAGATTTTATCCTTGAGATCATGAGGAAGCTTGACAAGATACTTTGCTGATGTCATTGCCCCATGAAATGGAGAAGCTAGTATGCTGGGTGTAGAGGTTGATGTCAATGGGTCCTGAGTCTGGGAATAGGCTGCTCTCTCTCTGTCTCTGTCTCTGTCTCTCTCTTTCTCTGTCTTTCTGTCTCTATCTCTGTCTCTCTCTCCTCCTCTTCCTCCTCCTCCTCCTCCCTCCCTTCCTCCCTCCCTCTTTCTCTCACATACACACAAGAACACACATGTACACACACACATACACACACACACACCACACCCCATTACAGTTGTTCCCCATACCTGAAATTCCATCCCCAGCCTCCTGTCTTACACATCTTCAATTCCTCATCTTTCTTCAAAGCAGAGTTTGGGATTAAGACGCCCCTTAGACCCCTTCCTATTTACTGATTGACCCTTTATTAGTCTGCCTCTTGTAATGTCTTCATATAACTTTGCATGTACCTGTGTTAGCTTCTCTAGGGACATGTGGGATCCCACACAATGGAATCGAAGTCCCCGGAGCAGGGACTATTCTGAGTCTTTGCATCCCCAGTGCCTCGAATCATTCCTTGCACATAGTAAATGTTTATAAAAGTATGTTGCATTGCTGAATTAGTGGCAGGGTACATTGCTTGATTTCTTAGAATTTCCTGGAGGTCTAAAGTAGACTCAAAACCTAGCAGGGCAACTAGATGATCAAAAAGTTTTCGTTTCTCTGAGTGTCTGCTGCAATGTAGACCAGGGGTTCTTAATCTGTAGTTCTGGATTTGTATGTTAAAAATATTGTGATATCTGTATTTTGACGTAATTGATTTCCTTTGTAATCTTATGTCTTTGGTTTTAGCTGTTCTGAGGCTTTAGCTGACTGCCAAAGAATGTGTCAAAGAAAAGTATAAGAACCCTTGTGCTGGACAGAGCCCCGGACTTGGGAGGAAGGATCGGGCTTGTGGAGGTCAAAATGCCCTATCCAGAGACCCACCCCCAGTTATTGGCGCTGCCCACTCCTGCACCCCAGAAATAGTTACTACTTTGTACACATTTTGTATCTTCTTACGGCCATTTACCCGGGTTTCTTTTCGATTTAACACGCGCCTCTGGAAGGCACAGATTGTTGGTCCGATGTGGAGAGAAGTCTAGACAGCAAGCTCCATCTGCAGTGGGTGGGACACGAGGGCAGGGCAAACCACTGGGACGCGGATGGGTCTTGAGGAGGGGCTGATGCGCTGGAGGGGCGCGACCCTCCGCCCACTGGCTCTGGGGTCCAAGTCTGACTCCTCCACTTACACGCTGTGGAACCTTGGGCTTTCAGGTACCTCTTCTGGATTTGATCATCAGAAGTCCCTCCCGGGGCCTAAGGAAGGCCTAAGGAGTGGGCAATGGAAACTAATCCGATGCAGAGAAAAGAGTACCCCTTTTGTGAGATTCAGCTTAAGTTCCATCCTCCAAGGACTTTCTGCCCACCAGCTCCCTTCTCCCAGATATTCGTGCCTCCACTCAGTTACTGCGAATTATGTGTACTTATCCTTTTTTACTCCCTTTTAATCTCTGTGAGTGTGGTGTATTCTCCTAGTAGAATATAAACTTCTTGAGGTCAGGGACTGACAGCTGACCTTCTATCCCTTGTGCCTGGCACGTGCTGGTTCCTTTGTTGTTAAAATGGATAAAATTGTTCATTGGCATGGAGGTAACCCAGGGCTCTGGACACTGTTAGCAGATCTCAAATTTTCTGTAGTCCCTTTTTTGTACTTCAGTCATGACTGACTCTTTGTCACCCGTTTGGGGTTTTCATGGCAAAGATATTGGAATGGTTTGCCATTTACTTCTCCAGCTCATTTTACAGATGAGCAAACTGAGGTAAACAGGGTGAAGACTTGCCCACAGCTAATAATAAATGTTGTCTGAGGCCAGATTTGAATTCAGAAAGATTAGTCTTCCTGACTCCAGGTCCAGCACTCTGTACACTGTACCACCGAGTTGTCTCCCTAAAAGGAGACTTGATCAGCCCCAATTTCCCTCACACAGCTTCCCAATGACCTAAAGGATTTTTGAAAGCTTGATGAGTCACCATGTCCTTCACCCTCATCCTGGTGACCAAATGTGTTTCCATATGGAAATGAGGGGAGAGTGGGGAACACTGAGAGAAGCCAGGTGCTTGTTGCATATCCTTACTGTGTTAGGGCAAGATAAATCTGCTTTTGTTAACTGTTCAGTGACTTACCAGTGCCTCATTTCATCCCAACGTTAAATCTGAACTGGGAGTGTTGGCATTAGAGCCCCCTCATATTCTGGTTTGTCCTTCTTTCAAAGAGGACCAATGACCTCATGGAGTGATGTCTTGACTTACTGCTGAAAATGGAGTTCAGTGAGGCAAAGTTGCAAAAAGTCATTGGCCTCACTTTCTTCCAGTCGTCCAAGTCTAGTAGCAAGGCAAAAGTCATCATAACTGGAGATGGCCCAGGAAGCAATGGATGACTTTGGCATCTTAGATGCCTGACCAAGCTCTGAATGCTCTAAAAACAAATAATTTGGGGAAATGAGCTTGGGTCGTGCCCAAGGTCTCAAAAAGTGGGCCAAGTCTAAAAAAAATGTTAACTTTATACTATCAGGTTGGTATTGCCCAACATTTTTTTAAAGTTAAAATGTTCACATGCATTACTCTCAAACAACTTACTAATTTTCTTTAATTTTTTTCTTTTTTCTTAAATTAAGTTTCTAACATGGAATTTTAATAAACTTTGACCTATACCCAGCAAAGCTGCCTTGTCCTAAGGCCTTCTTGAGTGGTGTGTCAGGAACCTTCCAGAGATAATGGTTCTTTATCCAAGATGGTGGAGTATCCCAAAGTGCTCATCACAGCTCTAAGGAGTTGTTTTTCCCTAGGAAAGAGAAAAGGCCCACAAATTACTCTGCTAACTCAGTCTTCCTTTTTGGATTCTCAGTCCTTCACCTTCAAACTATGACCAGCTGCATGCTCACCAGATTCACCTTCTATTCCTCTTCTGAAACATATTTCTGCTACAACCAAGATACTTTTCTTTGTCCATTCACATACCATATCCCCATGAGTGATTCCTTCTGAATCTGTTCCTTTTCTTTTTCTTGACCCTCAGATGGTTGGGCTTCCAGTGACTAATGAAGGAATGATCGTTCTAATTAAGCCCTTGTTGTAGAGTCAGTGAATTCATCACAAAGTGGGGGAGGTCCCAATGTGGAAACTCCCTCCATCGATAGGGACTAGTGATTGCCTCTGTAACTTTATAAATTAAAAGAGTTGCCAGGGGTATAGTCACTTACTCCTGCTCATGTGTAAGTGTCTAAAGCAGGACTTGAATCCAGGTCTCCCTAACCCCATGGCAGATCCTTTATCCACTATACCAGGCAGCCTCTTATTAGTCATTAAAATGGCAGAATGACCATTTTGCTTGACTATCATGGTAGTTTCTTTTCAAATAAAATTGACTACAAGCAGTGTTTTGATGATACCACACAAATAAAACCATACCTCAAACCAGAACCCTCAAATTTTGGAAAATATTGTCATCTCATGTATTTCTCATCCTTGTGGATGGGAAAAATGTTCCTAATGATACCAACTTAACCCAGATGTCATGTAAGGAAGAAAAATGAAAGAACATTTCTTGTTCTCTACCTTGTATCTAGGGCTAATGCAAACTGAGTGAGGAGGTATTTCAAAATTATTTTAAAGTGTTCATACTCTGAATGACTGACAAAGGCCATAATTGTTTAGAGAGCACAAAAACTGCTTATTCTCTGAAAACAAAAAGTCATTTTGGGAGGAATGAAGGTTTTTATCTTTTGTAATATATCAAATAAGTCTGACTCATTAGATCATTTTTGGTCATTCAGTGTTTAGTCTGTTAGAATTTTTTGTTATGGGGGCGGAGCCAAGATGGTGGAATAGAAAGATACACATACTCTAGCTCTTCCTCTACAGCCCATAAAATACCTGTAAAAAATTACTGTAAACAAATTCTAGAGCATCAAAAGCCACAAAATGGCAGAGTGAAAGAGATTTCCAGCCCAAGGTAGCCTGGAAAACCAACAGAAAAGGTCTATCGCACGGGGCACAGAGTGCAGCGCAGTCCACTGAGCCCAGCCCAGCCCTGGCCGTTCAGCACTGGCAGGAACAGGACCTTTAGAGACCTTGGGGGTGGAATCCTCAGCAGCAGCAGCAGTTCTCAGATCCCTCAACCCACAAACACCAAAGAAGCTTCAAAGGTCAGTGAGAAAGCTTTTTCATCTGGACGAGAAGGGAACACAGTCTGGCCCTGCCAGCAGCAGTAGCATCCAGTTTTGGAGCCCTCTGCCTAAAGCTCCTGAGGGAATTGAGAAGCTGATTTAAATCCCAGCCCTGAACCAGGCCCTATGGTGAGGAGGAGGATCACTGGCATGGTGGAACTGGAGGCAGCTGTGGAGAGGGATAGGATGGAGGGAAATATAGTCTTACACAACAGAACTACTATGGAAGTCTTCTGCAAAACTATACATATATACCCTATATTAAATTGCTTGCTTTGTCAGTGGGGATGGGTGGGGAGGGAGGAAGGGAGAGAAGTTGGAACTCAAAGTTTTAGGAACAAATGTTGAGAATTGTTTTTGCATACAACTGGGAAATAAGAAATACAGGTAATGGGGTATAGAAATCAATCTTGCCCTACAAGAAAAGAGAGAAGATGGGGATAAGGGAAGGGAGGAGTGTGATAGAAGGGAGGGTATATTGAGGGAAGGGGTAATCAGAATGCAAGGCATTGTGAGATGGGGAGGGGAGAGATGGGGAGAAAATTTGGATCTCAAAATTATGTGGAAATGATTGTTGAAAACTAAAAATAAATAAATCAATGTTTAAAAAAAGAATTTTTTGTTATTTCTTAATAATAGACGTTTATGGGGCAGATAGGTGGCTGGATAGAGCATTGGCCCTAGAGACAGGAGGACCTGAGTTCAAATCTGGTCTCAGACATTGTGACCCTGGGCAAGTCACTTAACCTCTATTGCTTCACACAAAACAAACAAACAATAATAAATGTTTACTGACTTGATTTTGCTAATAAATTGATAAAAATAAGGGATGAAACTATTTGCATTCACTTGTCTCTATCACACTCAAGGAATCCTAGGAAAATAGGATTATAGGGTCATAGATTTAGATCCTGAAGAGACCTCAGAGGTCAAATCCTAACCCCTCTTTTCACAGAAGAGGAAACGGAGTCCTGGAGAGCTTAAATGACTTGCCTCAGTTCACATAGTTCACAAGAGTCTGAAGCAAGATTTGAACTCAGGTCTTCCTGATACCATGTCCAAAAGTTCTATTCCATGATCTCATTAAATCTCCTATGAATTAATTCCTTCACAATGATATCTAGTTCTCTCACATTAAATGTTGTCATACATATTCTTTTTGAATTGATGTGCTCTGTGAGAATTATTTTTTAAAAAGAATTATTAAAAAAAAACCCTTGTAAATGGCTATCAATTCAATTATCTCTAGATTTGTGTAGGAAACTAATGATATGGTATGCTTAGGGTCTAACAGTGATGTGCTGTGTCCTTGGAAACTGTATAGAATTCACCTATTCTTTTTCTGTATTTCCACAGGGAACTGGATGGAAGATGAAAGACTTTGATCTACCTGGTTCACCACAGGTGATCTTAATGATGTACAAAGAGCAAAAGCAGTGCTTCTGGAATCCAGCCAATGACCTCTTGCCATGGCCATGATGAGCTGTGGCCAGGCAGGCACAGGCAGTCTCTTTGGTCCTTGTGGATGGAGGCAAAACCTGTGTCAATGTCTTGATCAAACAGCCCTCTCCTCCTGAGATGACCCAAGTGGTATAATATGGAAATAACAAACAACCTACCCCACAGATCACAGGGCATCGGCACTTGTCACAGATGATGGTACAGCAACTTTTGACCACCTGAATGGTGCAGAGTAACATCTGAATGCTGCTTATTATGAGTTGGATGGAGAAGAGACTTAGGTTCCAGGGCACAATATTAATGGGTTCGATGCAGATACTCCACAAGTGTTTGTCTTTGAGATAGTTCCTGTGTAACAGAAGAGATGCTCATTCATTCAACAAGCATGTAGTGTTTAGCACAGGCAACAATCCCCTGATTTAGTTCAATGCACATCTCAAGCCATCTTACCAATTGTTTCTTGATCAGTGTGTGTCAGGGTACTAAGCGGATCAAATGAGATGAATGGTGTGAAGCACTTTACCAACTTTTAAGCGCTATATGTTATGTGAATTTCTATTATTAGTAATCGTTAGCTGTCAGCAGGCCTCCAGTCTGGTGATGACTTCATTCCCTAAGCTAGGGGTGGGGAACCTGTGGCTTGGGGGCCACATTCTAGGTCCTTGGATGCAGCCTTTTGACTGAGTCCAAGTTTTACAGAACAGATCTTTTTTATGTTAAGGGAATTTGTTCTATAAAGTTTGGATTCTGTCAAAGGGCCACATGTGAGGATGTAGAGGGCCACATGTGGCCTTAAGGCCACAGGTTCCCCACCCCTGCAAGCTTTCTACTATGCTCCTGCAATGTTTATGGAGCAGTATAGGGGTCTATTGTTAAATGTTTAACAGCTGACTTTTCAGGGGAAAAAAAAGGGTATTGTTGTGCCCTACCTAATTGAATCTGAATATTAAAGCTTAACTCTAGGCAATGAACAAAACAATATTTCAAGCATGATTTATAGTGATCCGAGGTGTAAGTATTTGCTGCTGCTGTTCAGCTGTTTTCAGTCATGTCCACCTCTTTGTGACTCCATTTGGGGTTTTCTTGGCAAAGATACTGGAGTGGTTTGCCGTTTCCTTTTCCAGATCATTTTACAGATAAGGAAACTGAGGCCAACAGGCTTGCCCAGCTAGTCACACAGCTAGTCAGTGTCTGAGGCTGGATTTGAACTCAGGAAGATGAGTCTTCCTCACTCCAGGCCTAGTACTCCATTTACGATGTCACTTACCTGTCCTAGCAGCTCAACGTTGAAAATTTAACAATCAGTACAAGCCAGTTAGAAACCGCTCTGTGTGACTGATTTTACTGGTTTAGGGACTTTCCTGGGAGAAACTCAATCTACTAATGTATATGATCAAGTACTTTATAAATAATTGTATCAGATACTTGACTTGGGCAAAGATTAAGTAAGTTGTTAAGAGTTGCTAAACTACTATGTATGGTAGCAGCTAAATGGTGCATTTGATAAGAGTGTTGGGCTCAAGAAGACCTGAATTCAAATCTTGCCTCATCCACTTCCTAGTTGTATGACCCTGAGCAAGTCACTTAACTGTTTGCCTCAGTTTCCTCCTCTGTAAAATGAGCTGGACAAGGTCACGAAGAGTCTGACACAGTTAAAGTGACCAAACAATAAAAGTCATTTTCATCTAGACTTTTGAGTGCCTGACCCCTGGGTATAAGATCATTTCTCTTCCGAGGGGCTTTCGATAAGTAGCTTATACATTTAGCAGAACGAAAGTTCCACGAAAGCTGGTCTTTAAATTTTCAGTACTTCCACAAGTACCTTGTATATAGTTGATGCTTTAAAAATGCTATCTGAATTAAATAACTCAAAATATAACAAGAGAATTATGACAACACAAAGCACCAAACCACCACCAAGTCCCTAGTCTCTACTAGACCTGCAGAGCATACTCCTTCATTTTTCATCATTCCAGGACCTCTCTGTTGATCCGGCTGTGGAATGCAGACAGTGTATCTCCCTGTTCAGCTCAGGCAAACAGATCCCAGTTTGAGAGAAGGCTCTTTGGCTCTTGGGAACCATCAGTGCTAAGAATGGTCAGTCAGTCGTTGACTTCTCATTTTGGGAGTGCTGGGCACCTCCTTGTTTGATTTGAGGACATACTGACTCCTTTCTAGAAGCAGGATCATAGATATAGAGTGGGAATGGTCCTCAGGTCACCCAGTCTAACCCCCCATTTTTTTTACCAAGGAAGAAACTAAGGCGTGAAGGGGTACGGTGCTTTGCCCGAGGTGATCAGGGGCAGAGCCTGTATATGAACCCATGCCAGGGACATATCTATTTAGCAAATAAAAACCAAAATAACTTTTTGTATCAAGATTTAAGAGCATTTTGACTCATAGGAGCTAAAGTTAGGAAGGATCAGAGATCATCCAATCTAATCCCATCATTTTAAAGAAGGGGAAATTGAGGCCCTGTGAACGAAGTGATTTAGGATCACAAACAAAGCAGCATCTAGAATATATTCATAGGATCACAGATCTAAGGCCTCACAGGACCTTAAAAGTCATCATGTCCAACCCCCACATTTTGCTTTAAGGAAACTAAGGAACAGATATTTTCCTATAGCCATATGGCTAGTATCAGGAGAATCTGAATTTGGTTCTTCCTGATTTCAAGTACAATACCCTCTCTACTGTACCAGAGATGTCAAATTCATGGCATTTTTGTGGTTATTCAGTCATGTCCAACCCTTTGTGACCCTCCTTGGGGTTCTCTTGGCAAAGATATTGAAGTGGTTTGCCATTGCCTTCTCCAGCTCATTTTACAGAAGAAGAAACTGAGGCAAACAGGGTGAAATGATTTGCCCAGAGTCACAAAGCTAGCAAGTGTCTGAAACCAGATTTGAACTCAGATCTTTCTGACTCTAGGCTCCATGGTCCATCTACTTCACCACCTAGCTGCCCCCCAAGCCTGGATGGGTCTAGTGGTACCTGAACTAGATTAAAATGTAAGTGGGAGATGTTTAACAAAATAAACAAATACAGTAAAACAAGTAATGTTAATTTGTGTTTTCCTAAGTCAATATGTGGCGCACAGGGATCTATTTCTGTTTGAGTTTGGTGCTATTTTCCCAAGGTCACCCAATTAGTAACAGAGCCAAGAATTGAAACCCCAAACCTCCAGCTACAGATCCAAGGCTCACTTCATGATATCCTACTAATTCTGACTCTACAGGGTACTAGGGTGCTCCAAAATCAAGGTTGGGAGTTTTGACTAGGAAGATTCCTCTCTGCATTTCACTTTTTATTTCTAAATCACATTAATTATTAGCTTGAGTCACTTAAAGAAAGGTCTTTCCTTTTTACATGCTGCTGACTTAATAATGAACTTTGGACATCCCACCAAATACAAGAGTGGAACAGGCTTCCAATCAGGCCATACTCTTCTCAGATCAATTTTTTTCTTCTGCACCTCTTTCTTTTAATGGACAACAGTTTAGCACAGGGATCTAGTATGTGCAGTGCATAGAAGCTGAGTCTAGAATCAGAAAGACCTGAATTCAAATCTAACCTTACAAGTTTACTAGCAGTGTGACCCTAGGTAAGTCACTTAACCTCGATTTGCCTTAATCTACTGGAGAAAAAAATGGCTAACCACTCCAGTATCTTTGCCAAGAAAATCCCAAATGGGATCACTGAATGACTGAAAAACAACAGTCCATTTCTGCTAAAACGTCATGGAACAAAGAAATCATGGAATGTTAGAGCAGAAGGGACCTCGGGTATCATCCAACTCCAGGGATCCAGTAATTTTCCCAAGATGCTACAATAAGTGAATCTTGGTGAAGGGGGAGTTTCTCCATTACTCACATGCAGCAGTTCCTTTGATCATAATTTAATAACTGATAGTGATCAAATTTATAGTGCTGAGCTTCTGAAGATTTTTTTTTTTTTGGCAGACTATGCACCGAAAATATGGCACTGAGGAATTTGGGGATGGTGGTTATTTTTTGTTTTGTAAATTGAGTCTCCTTTCTTTTCCCTGCAAGAGAGAGAATTGGGCCAACACTGACACCTTGTGATCAACCTGATAAAGCTGGTGAGGAAAGCATGCATTTACAAGATAGCTTTGGGAAAACAAGGAAAGTCAAGTGTCTAACTTTCATTTTTTTACTCATGAATATTTCATTGATCTGAGATTTTATCCCTGTGGGAACTCCCTTCAGGGTTGCAGATTGCCATCCATTTGTAATTTATTGTCTTAGAGAATTCCTGAGACTCATTGCTTAAGGACTCATTGCTAACTAGCCTCAAAGATGGAACTTGAACCCGAATTTTCCCTGTATGAGTCTATTGTGCTACCTCTGATTATTTAGGAGTCACAGAATTTGACAGGCAGAAGCTATTGAAGGACACATCTAATCCAATATATAGCCAGAAGGAATCCCATTATAACATACTTACCAAATGATCATCCAATCCCTGTTTTAAAGACTAATAAGAGAAAGCCCATTGCAAAGTTAGGAAATCTCTAATCATTAGGATAAGCCTAAATTGACCTTTTTGTAACCTCTACTTATTGTTCCTGGCTCTTCCCTCTGGAGCCAAAAAGAGCAAATTGATCCTTTTTGCAGAGTGTATTAAGAATCCTTTCCAATTGAGTGTTATCCGTATGTCATTTGTTATAGTTGAGTGTTAAACAGCACAAAACTCCAGACACATTGACTTCAAATCAGGAATCCCACCATCCAACCTCCTCTCAGTCCATATAATTGTATTATCATCTAATCGCCAGGTGAGGGATACTCCATTCCTGGCCAGGCAGTTGTCAACCCTATAATCTAAGCTGTTGCTCTGAAATTCATATCCCAAACTCAGATACTACTACCTCAGCTAGCTGTTCATTTCCCAAATCCACTTGTCTCTTCTGCATCCCTTGCTTTCAGTAGAAAACAAGAAAATACTCTAAGATCAGTTTCCTACTCTCAAACTTTATAACCTTTGGCAACATGTTTAGTTTCCTCCTATTGCTCCCAGGAAGAGTTGTCATTAGAGGTCATCCAGTAACCTCCAACTTTGAGGGTGCCTTTTGTTCGATTTTGGGACATGTTGACCCCCTCTAGACACATCATAGATTTCCTCAGTGCCATCTGCACTTTTTACTGAGGTACAAACTGAGACCCAGGAAAGCGTAGTAACTTGCCAGGATAATTGTCCTCTATTTTGATAAGTCTTGGTGGGCCACATTTTGGAAACATATCCTAGGAAGACAACAGAACTCTCTGTTGTTGTCATCAGGCCAATAAATAGCTGCCTCTGTGCACCCCAAGAGAAATCTCCAACCATTGCTCCTCTTCTCTTCTTCCTCTGCCCCTTACAGGATAATCACTCACCCAGAAGCCTCTATCCCATGAAAGGGGCTCAGCTTAATAGAGGCTTGTATCGCCAAGGCAATATTCACAGCACCCACCACAGAATTCTTCTTGGCCTTGTAGCTTCTGTATCCTCAAATCACCCAGTTACCCCCCTTCAAACAGAACCTTCAGCCTGGTTTGGGGGAGCTCTACTGTAGCTGTCCTTTCTCTTCCCTTTCTCCTCTAGGCAAAATCTGTTCACTTTCCTATCTCCTGACACAAGGTGACATCTGCCCTCTACCTCAAATCTCCCATTTTCCCCATTAAAGCCTCACTTTCATTTCTTTTGGTAACACTTCATTATCTCAAGCAGCCTAGAGTGTTTTTCCAGCCCTTTCTCTTTCTCTTCCAGGAGGGAACCAAATGTGGCAGGAATATAGACACCAAACACTGAAAATTACTGCACCATTTCCCATCCTTACCATACTGGTTGAGATTTTTAGCCTTTTTCTTTTAAACTACTTAGGGGTCTTTACACATCAATCCTAAGTACCTGGTTAAGAATTCAAAGCTATTTATGACCTCTTACTAACATGACAAGAGAGGGAGGAAGTAAGCTTCTCCTAGGTTGGCTAGTGCTTTAAAATAGTAGTTGAGTTGAGACTCACAACAGCCATTGTTGTGTTTGTCCTTCGTTTTCTAAGAGGACCATGACATCAGGAAAATGATGACATGACTTGCAGTTAACTTTGATTTGGGTGAGGGAGTGCTTTACAAAGAAGTCACCAGCCTCACTTTCTCCTCCAGACCCATCTGGACCCAGTGACCATTCATCAAAATGACTGAAGATGATGCAAACACAGCTAGTAAGGGTCTGAAAAAGCCAGGTTTGAACCCATGTCTATCCCTATTTCAGGCTCCTTGGCTGCCTCTAGGCAGGACCTCACTCAACTGTCTCATCAACTCCAGGGTCACACTGGAAACCTGCCTTTAACACCTTCCCTTCAGCCCTATACCAGCCCTACCCTCCAGACCCTTCAATCCAACGACTTGACCCTCCAATTGTTCCACTTCTAGACTGTCCTCCACAATCCTCCTTGATCTCCATAATCTCTTTATATCCTTAAATTCTCCAGAGTCTTGTTCCTACTTCCTCAACCAAGTTAGGAGTAGAATCTGGACAAGAGTCTGCATCTGGATAATGTTTTTCTTTCAAATTTTCCTCAATTTGTCCCATTTCTCTCCTCAAAGTCAGTCTCAGCCCTTCCTCACTAGTCTATGCTGTCAACATGAAATCATACCTGAACAACATCCCTCCATATCCCCTGCACAGTTTTGTTCTTCTGAATTCAGATGAAATCCTTTTCTCCAATACTGATTCTTCTCCAACAATTTTCTCCCTTGGAAACCAGAATTTGATCTACTGAATTAAAGGATTCAACAAGATGGCTTCTGGTGTCCCTTCTAATTCTATATCCTGATAATCATGGGAGGAGGAAAGTAAATGATAGAAGATAGATGATAGATAGATAGATAGATAGATAGATAGATAGATAGATAGATAGATAGATAGATAGATAGATAGATAGATGGATGGATGGATGGATGAGTGGATGGATAGAGAGATGGACAATAGATGGATAAGATAGTGAGATTAGATAGGTAGATAGTTTAGATAGATGGGAAGACAGGTAAAGAAATAGAGTATATGTAAACAACTTTGTAAGGTCCATAATGGATAAAGTTATGGCCCAGGAGTCAGGAAAACCTGAGTTCAAATCTAGCCACAGACACTATCTGTGTGAATCACATAACTTCTGTCTTCCTCAGTTTTCTCATTTATAAAATGGGGGTAAAAATGACACCTACCTCTTAGGATTGTGGTGAGGATAAAATTGGATGAACTTTGCAGTCTTTAAGGGACTATGTAAATGACAGATGTTATCATCATCACTACTACTCCCATTTTCTAGATGAGAAAACTGAGGGTAAGAGAGTTGCAGAGATATTTGTCCATGGTAAATTTAGGATGAGTTAAGACCAGGATTCTTGGTCATCTTTATGCTCTCTCCACTGTCCAGCAGAGATCATGCTTTTTAACTAAGTTCCACACGTGCTCTGCCCATTTCCTCTGTTATGTTTACATGAAGGAACAAAGATAATTAGGACAAGCTATCGGAGCTCCATGGGTAGTAAACAAAGGGCTGCTGACCTTTCTCTCCCCCTGCCCAGCTACTCATTCCCAATCTTCTTTTTCCTTCAGCCTTGGCTCGAAAAGTAAGGTGCCAGTTGGGACATTCTGTGAGACCTCACACAATTTCCTATTTCATATGCCAAACTGCTGCAGAAAAGCCACTTAAACATTCTGTTTGATTCCCATTTCTTCACTTTGAGCAAGAACATGTAGTTTAGCAACTAATTCTACTGTCCAAATAGCTGCCATTGAAGAAGGTAAAGCTGAAACACAATTAATGGCACTTTTTCTTAGAATCCTTCCCTGCCCCTTTAATCTTAGAATGGGTTGAACAGGAATTTCTACATCTGGACCATCTGTCACATAAAAACACAGATTAGGGTAGGAAAAGGCTCCTTTACCTCATGTTAAACTAAAATAGCATATGAAGGGGGACATTTATAAATTTGTTGTTGAATCGTGTCTGACTATTCATGCCCAGTTGGGATTTTCTTGGCAAAGATACTGGAGTGGTTTGCATTTCCTTCTCCACCTCATTTTATAGATGAGGAAACTGAGGCAAACAGAATTAAGTAACCTTCCCAAGGTCACACGGGTTATAAGTGTCTGAGGCTAGATTTGAACTCAGGAAGATAAATCTTCCTGACTTCAGGCTCAACACTGTGCACTATGGCGCCACCTAGCACCCTGTGACTCCACAAAGGTAACCAAGAACTGGGACATTAGCCACTGACCAGTTCCCTGGAGGATATTCCAACTCCAAGTCCTCTTGTCAAGTCAAGAAGCATGTGCTTGTTTTTTTCCCTCTGACCTCATATGGTTTGCTCATTAAGAAAGAAGTAAAGGAGGAGGACTGGGAGACACCTAGCTGCACCATCATAAATTTTCAGTATTATATTCATGAATCTTTCACTATCATAAGATTCACCATTATTGGTGCTTTGGATGTATTAATGAGACATGTCTAAGGCAGGTAAGAAGAAAGTTTTCCTTTCTCTCTGAAAGATGTGACATGACCTGAACCTCTCTCATATTAAGATCAGATGGCTCATGTTGATGCCAAGGAGAGTCGAACTTTAGCTCTTATAATGTTTCAGCCTGGGGATGAGAGAATGACCTCTAAATCTCACGTGCTTCCCTCCTCTTCAGATTCAGGGAGTTTATTTTAGACAAAAGATTATGAATTCTGTCTCAGTTGCTCCAAACATCCAGCCAGGAAAATGCTTAACATTTAGGTGGAGTTTGGGGTCTCCACTTAACTCTACATTTAGATCTATCTCTAGTTAATCTCTGGTCTCTTTTAGATGAAGCAAAATTCAGTTTATTGGAGACATTTAGAGAAGAAAATTGCAGATGATGTTGTAGCACCTGTGAATAGATGGGCCAAGGCAGAGGACGTTTAAGAAAGAACCAGCCTTGTCTTGCATGCACCATGCATGTATCTCCTTTCTGTGTCATAGCTCGAGTTCACCTTTGCTCCTCAGGAATGTGCTAGAATGACCCCTTTTCCAGGGCCTCTTGAATGAATCTCTTGTCAACCTGACTGATAATTCACAGGTGCCCCTGAGGCATGGCCAAATGTCCCCAGGCTATCCAAACACTACTTGGACATCATCATTCCAGTTCTAAGGACTTTTCATATTTAGTCTAAAGTCTATGACTGAAATGAACTGATCAGATAGCATTACCTAAAGTGAAGTGGGGACAAACAAATCATTCTTTTCACTCTTACAGGTGTAACAAATGCATTCATATTTTCCTTTCCCCGAGCCTCAAGCTGAGCCCTTCTTTACCTTTCTTCTCATACCTTCTCCCAAAAGACATTAGGTCTGCGATCTTGTGAAATTCTACTTCCATGTAAGTTCTCATAAAATACTTGATTCTGCAAGATGACCCTTAATCTGTCATCTAGCATCAAATATTCTCTCTCTCCCTTTTCTCTCCTCTTTTTCCCTCTTCTTTTTCTCTCTTTCTATTTCTCCTTTCTCTTTCTCTCCTTGTCTCTCTCTGTCTCTCTCTCTGTCTCTCTCTCTCTCTCTCTTCTCCCCCCCAGTTTTCTCTCCACTTCCTCCTTCAGTTTGGTGTAACAGCAGAAGTATAGGAACACTCCGAGTCAGGCCACTCATTGTTCCAAGCCCAGCTAAACCCAGGACAAATTTCCTAATCTTCACCTTCCAATAAGCTCATGGGACCAGGCAATGGCCAGAGTGCCCTGCAGCTCCTGGATTCCATGTCTGCCATCTCTCTTGGCTCAGAGCTGTTTAAGGTTACTCTGGATGCCCCACCTCATAAGATCCACACTGATTTATTCACAAGGAAAGACCTCTCTTGCTATAAGATCAAATATTCCAAAGAACAAATAGAACACAGACATTAATAGGGAAGTAGATTTTGTCTCAGAGAGTATCATTGATAATGATTCTGATGGGAAAAGTCTGTATGTCCATAATGTTTGATCTTACCCATTATGAAAGGGATATATCCATGTATTGTTTCCCACAAAACATTTGGGCCCCCTATTAATAGCAACCACGGAGATGACCAATGCATATAAAGCTCCCACAATGCCAGTCACAGCAAATAGCATGGCGTTAAACATCTGAAAAAGAGAAAGAAAAAGTTATTTTTCCCTTCGTTGAAATAGCACAACTTCACAAAGATCAAAAACAGTCAAGGCAACCTTTCAGATGCTGGAGTGACGGCTCTTCTCCCAGGCCTTCATTACAACAAGCGGAGGAGGGCAAGAAGGTGAATGCAGGGATAGCACAGCAGGGGCCACAGCGGGTAGAAAGCAGGGGTGGAAAATAACAGCACCCTCCTTCCTGGGAAGATCCAAGGAGAGATTTCTGTAGAAAGTGCCTAGCACAATTCCGGACACACTGTAGCCACTAGATAAATGCTAATTTTGTCAAATAGGATTATCCCCAATTTGTAGATTGTGAAATTGTCACTCAGAGGTTGTCACTTCCCAGGAAGGCATTGGATCACTTTCTAGGCACTCTCCCAAGCCTCCTGAAGGCCTGGCTTGTCCCCACCCGGGCCTCCTCCTCCCCACTTTCCAGCTCTCATCTCTATGCCAACTGTTCTTGAGTTTATTTGTACTATTTTATCCTCTCTCCAGAACTCCAGTTTCACATCTCCAATAACCTATTGGATTTTGAAGGAGCTATATTTCTCATAGACATCTTAATTTCAGCATGTCTGAAACCAAACTCATCTTTTCCCCAGAAATTTCCCTATTATTGTCAAGTAAAACCCCCATCCTCTCAGTTAGCCAGTTGGCCACCTAGGTATCATCCTTGACTCCTTCCTCTCACTCACCCTCATATCCAATTAAGTTGTCACTTGGCTTTGATATATCTCCTTGGACACTGTCACCACCTTGATGTAGGCCCTGATCACCCTGCCACTGGCCTACAGGTGAGCCTTCTAAATTCATCTTTCCTCACCCTAGTTCATCTTTCACACTATTGTCAAATTGATCTTTCTAAAGTACAAGTCTAACCATATCACTTCATCCCACCATTTAATCAACTCCAACGGCTCCCTATTGCCTCCAGAAACAAATATAAAATCCCTTTTGGTTTTTTAAAACCCTTCATCACCTGACCCCTTCTCATCTTTCTTATCATTCTTTTTTTGAGGCAATTGAGGGTAAGTGGTTGTCCAGGGTCACACAGCTAGTAAGTGTCTGAGGTCAGATTTGAACTTGGGGCTTCTGACTCCATGACTAGCACTCTATCCTCTGTGCCAAGTAGCTGGCCCTTTCCAATCTCCTTATGCCTTTCTCCCCTCCACTTACCCTATGGTCCAGTGTCTCTGGCCTCCTTGCCATTCCTTGTACATAACACTCTATTCCCCCAATCTGGGCATTTTCATTGACTGCCCCCAATGCCAAGAAGTCTCTCCTCCTCATCTCCACCTCCTGACTTTCCTCAAATTCTAGCTAAAATCTCATCTTCTGCAAAAAGCCTTTCTGAATCTCCCTTAATTCTAGTACCTTCTCTATGGTCATCTTCTTCAATTTATCCTATTTATCATATATCATGTAATACACACAAATGTATACACACATATGTATATGTGTGCACTTATAGACATATGCAATCTAGTATACAATTATCTATCATGACTACAACAGTATACAAAGAACAGCTATGACAACGAAACAATCAAAATTGAATTGATTTCTTTGTTTGATTTTTTTTTTCAAATGGGAGGATATCTTTTTTTTCCAATGTGTTTATTTTTGTTAGTAAGGGAAGAAAAGGGAGAAATATATTGGAAAATGTAGGTGATATAATAAGTAAATAAATGAACGAATAAATGATAGACAGATAGATTTTTAGAAAGAAATATACATGTACATTGGGAGCTGAATACTTGCCCATGTATATTAGTTTAAATTATGGGTTTCAAAGCAAAATCTCTAAGAAGGGAAAGTGATTTCATCCTGCTACCCCTGGAAACATCTTCACTCTACAACCTGGGACAACAGAGGAAGTTTCCTTTTTTATGAGTATTCCCAGATGGTCATTGGTGTCTTCCCTTTTGATCATTTGCCCAGACTTTCTTGTTATCACCAGGGCCATTCCAGAGGAGAAGCTGTGTGGGGTGTGTCATGTATAGGGAGTGGGGGTGGGGGAACCTAAGCCAATCAATCTGTGGGTCCCCTATCTTAAAACTTTTTAGATGGGCAGAGGCACTAACTTAAGATCAGAAGGAATGAGGTTCAGTCCTGAGTCTGACATTTTTCAGCTATATAACCTTGCGTACAAGTCAGCTAACCATGCGTACAATGAAGGGGGCATATTTGAGAATTCTATGGACATCAAAGGCAATGGGAATAGAGGGAAATGGGAAAGACTGGAAGGAAGTTGAGGCTTAGGTCTGATGACAAGAATATTATGACTGATTGCACAGTGTTCGAAAGGTACAATGGAAAGAAATATGAGTATCATGATGACTTAAGACCAGGAAGATCTGGTATCAGATCCTCATTGATACTTGCTGGGTATGTTCTCATGGCCAAGTCTCTAATTTGTAAAAAAATAATAATAATAATGACTGTAAAATAATGATACCTCATTCTCAGGACTGTTGAGAGGCTCATGATATAATATATATAAAGTCCCTTGAAAACTCTAAAGTACTAAATGTCAGTTATTAATTACTATTAATTAGTAGTAGTAATTAATTGCTATTAATGCTACTAATTCTAATTATTAAGGGGTTGTTTTATTATCACTAGCTGTGAAACTGCCCCCCTATTCTCCACTGCTTCCACAAGCCACCTCCATTTCCAACAGAGTGGAAGCTTCCCAAAGGATGAGGTTGGGGCGATCGCTCTGACCTGGACATTCTGAAAGTCTTTTTTGTCCCTCCTTCACTCACTTTGAGGTTCTTCCCACAGTCCTCCGGATCAAAGTTTGCACAGCAATCACTCTTCTTCAGATTCAACAATGAGACAGAAGGAAAAATCATCTGCCAACAACAGGAAGATAACCACGGTGAGTGTGGACCTTGGGGAGGGAGCTTGGGGTCCCCTATGCCATACACATTCAAGAGTCCTGGCCCATGATGAATCGTAAGGGCTGAGAGGAATTATGGAACTCCAAAGAATGTGGAGGTGACTTACAAAACAATGGTGCTCATAACTGATGCATGCTGTAGGTGCAGCTAAAAAAGAATATGGCACCACTATGGATATGGGAATTGAGATAAACAATCTATATTCGTTCCTAAGTAATACACACAAGGCAAGTGTAAGTGATTGCTTTGGGAGTTTGGAAGCAATTGCAGGCTAGACTTCAGACCATTGCCTTCCACTCAGGCCATCTCCCCCTTTTCTTCCCCACTAGAAACTTGAACTTCACTCTGGGAACCATTTGATTGGTGAGTAATCTTGTCTGGAACCAGGAGGCTTCCACCTCACTTCGTGGTCACCAGCTCCAATTACCAGTTTCCCACCTCCCCTTTCCAGCTCTCCTTTATGTCTGATCTTCTCCCTTTACGATGTAAACTCCTCAGAGGCAGAGACTGTCTGGTATTTGTATACCCAGTGATTAGCACATTGCAAGGCATGTAATAGATTCTTAATAAATGTGTTACATATCAATCCAACCTTCACCAATCTGTCCAGTTATCAGAAATAATATCATTTTTTTCCCAAAGATATTATCTTATGGCAAAATAATAACCAAGCCTGTTAACAAACTCATGGAGGCAGAAGTGATTAAAGGAGGAGAAGGAGGAGGAGAGAAGTCAACCATATTAATTCTTTCACAGAGTGCAGTTACACCAAAGTCACTGACCTGGGAGGATTTCTGTTAACAACTAAACATATTCCCAAAGCAATTGGCAGCCTTGAAGTGCCAAAATACTAATAAGACCAAAGAGGGCAGAAACCAATCCAATGTGTTCTGAAAAGGAGAAATGAACTGGGAAAGAAGGAATTGAGCTGGGTTTTTAGAAGCTTTTTACTCACCAAGACCCCGCATCCTAATATTCCTCCAAAATACCAGACCTCTTCGGAGAGGTTTAGATTGTTGTCTATTTTGTAAGATCCAGGAAAGAAGAGTAGAATATTTGCCAGCGTGCCTATCACAGCCAGAGGGATGAGGGTACCCCCCAGGCACCTGGCACAGTTCACAGAACACATCCTCCTGAGGAAAAGATAGCAAAGGAAATGAATGTGAAAGAATGAGCAGTTGCTCTCCACCCACTGCCACCATTTTCTCTTCAGAGGTCCTAAGCCAGAACTTCCAAATGTTCCTCCCCAGTGCCATTCTGGAGGGATATTGCAGTCTCTCAAATTCAGGCAGAGCACCCCAATCGACTTACCTGCTCTCCTGATCGTGGCAGGCTTTTTTCATGCCCCTCCATAAATGTGATTATGTGTAAGCAATCATTTCACCATGGAGACTGATAAAATCTGTTAATATTCCACCAGCAAAAAGGCAGGCATACAAATATGCTGGTAGTGGAGCTGTGAACTGGCCAGATCATTCTAGAAATGGACTCGGAATTATGCTAAAAATGACTAAAATATTCCTAACCCTGCACTGGAGGTCCCACTGCTAGGCATATATCCCAAAGGAAAAAAAGAAGGGTCCTACGTACACCAAAATACTTATGACAGCAGTGTTTTAAGACAGGAGAGAACTAGAAACAATGGAGGTGCCCATTAATTGAGGGATGCCTAAACATACTGTAGCACATAAATGGAACGGAATGTTATTATGACAGATAACAATGAGTATTAAGAATTCAGCAAAGCATGTATTCTAGAACTGGGAAAAGAAGATATTCAGTAAAAACGTCACGGAAAGAGTCAAACACTTAATTATATTATTGAAGCTTGACCCCAAAGAAGAGACAAGAGGATCCCTTATTTACCAAAATCAGGACTATAGATATGGAATACTGCGCAGACAGCTGGGCTTCCCTGTTGTCTCTTTTTCTTCTGTTTCTTTTTTCTTTTGTGTTGTAAAGGATGGCCCTTTGAGGAAAAAGGGAAAGGTACAAGTAGAAATGAAGGGCTGGAAGAACAAAATATAATTTTCTTTAAAAATTAAAGGAAAAAGGAAGGTTGTACTTATAATAATTTATAGCTATATTACATGTTTCTTCCTAAGAGAATATAAAATGTTTTTGTAAAGGTACAAACTATAATATGATATAACATGATATGGTATGATGTTATATATGATATAATGTGATATATGATATGACATGATATATATGATATAATTAATATGACATAACACAATTAATATACTATCATAAATATACTATACTATAATGTAATGTAATATAATATAGAAGTTCAGTTGAAGGAGAGCATAAATGCAGGGGTGGGGAACCTGAGGCCTCAAGGCCACATGTGGCCCTCTAAGTTCTCAAGAGCAGCCCTTTGACTGAATCCAAACTTCACAGAACAAATCCCCTTAATAAAAAGATTTAGTCTGTAAAACTTGGACTCAGTCAAAAGGCCACACCTGAGGACTTGGAAGACCACATGTGGCTTCAAGGCCACAGTTTCCCCATCCTTAGTGTCATAGCTTTTAGGCTGCTGAAAGGATGCCTGTATAAACATTTTGTGCCTTCTAAATTTCAGTGATCTGTGACAAAATCTCTATCAACTCACCACAGTTATAAGGCATCCCAGCACCAGCACAAAAATGGTATCCAGTAAGAGTTACTTGTCAGTAGGAAGAAAGGTGAAAGGTGAGAGGGATATAGCCATATTCTCATGTGGCAACCACCAGGGCATCTTTGTCTTTTTCGAAGACCAGGCATGGCAATATGATCCTCATGCAGCCTCCATCCCTAAGTTTCATGGCATAGTTTATTGAGCATTAACCTGGAGAAAAGATTTTAATAAAGAAACCAAGGAGTGATAGAAAACCAGTGTTCTTACCTGATTCTATTCAAATACTCTTTGAGTTGGGGTTACTTAAAGCACATAGAGGTGAGATTTTTCCCAGGGTCACATAGCAAAGAATTGTCAGGAGTAGAATTTGAATTCACATATTTCAGACTCTGAGCCTACTCCAGTATTCACTATACCACACCATGTCAACCTGACAAAGGCTTAAAGATATCTTTGTACCCCAAATAGAATGGTCATGATTTTCAGAATTTTAGAAACCCTTTGAAAATTGTATCCAGAAGGAGAAAACCACTCACAAAAAAAGTAGGATGCTAAAAGCTAATACAGATTTTCAAAACAGCAGACTGGATATAAAATTGATAAAAAATTCAAGATACAGCCACAATGGGATGGTAGGATCTATAGCTAGGATAGTTATTAAAAGCCCGCTTAATCGGGCTGGCAGCAAATATTAAGATGCATAGTAATGGTTGAAAACATGGAACTATGTAGAGCCACCTAAATTATATATTATTTTGGTTAAACTAATACAAAAATCAAAACAAAATGTTGATTTTCAAATTTTTATTTTCATGACTTACGTGATGTTTCTTATTAAGGGATGTTTATGAATTTTTTTCTCCCATCCATAAAATACTCCATGCCTTAGCCTAAGGTTCCTGGGAAAGACTGTGGTATCATGGTGACAGTCAGGAGGGTTTAGTGGCCTGCAAGCTACATATGAATCCATGTGAGAAGGCAGATAAGAAAGCTCATCTGATAAGGCTTCATTAAGAGTAGGATAGTCTCCAGGAAGTAGGTGACAGCCCGATTTTTATTTTCAGCTCTGGTTGCCATGTTTAAGATAGGATATTGAGAAGCTAGAAAATGTTCAGATGAGGGCAACCCAGATGGTTGGGTGAGGAAATTGAGGCTGTTTAGCCTGGAGGGGATGGGGGCAGGAAGGAGGCAGGTGATCACAAAGGGGAGGTAGCTTTCTGCCTTCAACTACGAAAAGTCATAAATTAGAGTTGTTCTTTTGGCTCCAAAAAGCAGTCAGAAGGGGCAATGCATCAAAATTGCCAAGGGGCAAACTGGACTTGATATAAGGAGGAAAACCTTCCTAACAGCTAAAGCACTCCCTTCATTAATACTGGCAGAACTGGAGTAGGAGTCAATAAATGTTTATTAAGTACCTACCACATGCCAGGCTCCGTGTTAAGGCTAGAGACACAAAGAAAGGCAGCAGACAGTCCCTATCCTCAAGGAGCTCGCAGTCTAATGTGGAAAGACAACACCTTAAAAGAAGCCGAAAAGGGAAATGATAAAGTCCTGTCATAGAGAGGGAAATGACCTGAGCTGGTGTGTGAGTTACAGAGTTGATTTCATCTTGCTTGATGATAAGTTCTAGAGATCGGAAGATCCAAGATAGCTACAGTCAGGTGGGAAATGATGATATGAATTCCCTGGGCACCCTCCTTAAATGGCAAGGGATCTGGGAGGAATTCCCAGATGTCCACCCCGCAACTTCTCCAATGAGAGGGAAAAAAAGGCTCTAGGGATTTCATCTTGAACACTGATAAGTTTCTTGAGATCATAAAATCCAGCAAAACAGCTGGGTGAGAAATGATATAATGAATTCCCTAGATATACTCCTAAAATGGCAGAGGATCTAGAAGAAATATGGAAGCAATCCCTTAATTAATACTATGTTGGTCTAGAGAGAGAATTTGGAAAGATAACATAGTAACATTTTCTTCTCTATATTATTTCCCATTTTTAGTGGAAAATGCATTTCTAAATGAGTAATTTTGTGATAAATCAGTGTGTGTTTGAGAAAAGAAAAGGTCTATTTCAGATGCGTATTAATAATGCTTCAGAGGATTCTTTACTTCTGGGATTCTGATATAGTAGAAAGCAAAATGTGACTTGCTCAGAGAGAGTTGAACTTTGAAACTAGCAGACATGGTAAGGACAAGACACAAGTTAGAGATGGTCTAACTCACTCCATGCCTGCCTTTGTGAATTTTGGAGGTCTGTTCACATAGAGATAGCAGCATGCTCCCATGTCTTTGACTAGTCTCTGCAAAATATAATTATGGAAGAGTCCCAGAGCTCAGGGGCTCATGGTTCCTACATTGAGTCATTAGCTCCTAAGAGGCCTAAAATGGTCAAGTAAAAAACTAAGGTGCTCTTAAATTTGTGCCTAGCCTAGATGTTTTTTTAAAGTCTCCTGAGATAATGCCTAGACTCTACATGAGGGGTTGAGAACATGCAATCTCAAGACCACATGTGGCCCTCTAGGACTTCCAAGTACAACCCTTTGACCGAATCCAGTGCCCTTACTAAAAGGATTTATTCTGTGAAATTTGAATTCAGTCAAAGGGTTGCACTTGAGGACCTGGAGGGCCACATGTGGCCTTGAGGCTGCAGGTTCCTCACCCCTGCTCTAAGATACACTATTGGTGAAGTACATGGGCCAACATTCACTCACGGTCTTTTATTCAGTATTTCACATATTGGGAATTCTTGCCTTTATACGATGGACTAGCAGTAACAGTGGTATGTAGAATAGGACTTAACACATTCCCCAACCAAGGAGATGCCTCCGAAGTTAGTGGATTTACCCTCACTGGGGGCATTTGGACAAAGGCAAGACAACCATCTGCAGAGACAAGTCTTTTTCAGTTAGAGGTTAGTCTAAATGGACAAGGTCCCTTAGTGCTCTTGCTTCAGGGTTCTTTCCCCACCAAACCCCTAAAATTACTTTGTTCTCAATATTTTATATTTATATGTTCCTTCTCCCTGGTACAAAGTAAACTCTAAGAAAACTCCCTGCTTCCTGTTTGTCTTTCTATCTCCAGTACCAAAAGCAGGGTTTGACACATACATAGCAGGCACTTGTTGAACTGATGTCCAGCTTTGAAATTCTGTCATTCTACAGCCATAAAGATGGCAGCCATGAGCCACAGAAACCAAAAAAAACAAGGAAATTTGCTGTGGTGGGACAGCACTAAACATGAGGATCTGAAGTATTATTCACCCTGACTTGGTAATGAAAAAATAGGGTCAAAATATTGGCTCTGGTATTGTAAGGAAAAGAGGCCAACAACTTGGAAAGGATGAGTCTGTGACGAGTTTGGTGTAATGAGCAAACCCTGCATCTCTATAATGTACAGTAACATAAGGAACAGTGACCTGGTAACATGTGTCCTCAAAAATCTGAAATAAAATGAAAACCAGAATCCTACAAACAATTATTGATGCTCCTGAACTCCAGGTATGAAATTGAAGAAAAGGTTTGTCTACAGTATTTTCTTTCTTTTCTTTTCTTCTAAAAGGTGTCATATATAATCCTCTCATCACTAAAGCTTTCCAGTTAAAGGTACAACACAAAAGACTGAAAAAAAGCAAAGGCCACTAAGTGAAATTTAATTATATTTATTTTTCTTGTACAGGATCAGAGAAAAAAACCAGTACCAAACTCTGGGTACAACAGTTTCATCTGATTGGTTTGACTGCATACATTTTGTATGCATAGCCATTTAATTAAAAATAAACACTCACACATATGTCATATAACAAAAAATGTAGAAGTAAATTTAAAAAATTAAGGCACTAGAACATAAATGGATGTAGTGTATTAGGAAACAATCTTTGTCGATCACCCATTTTTCCCATTTAAAATGAATGTACGATGTCTTACAAACAGCATTGTGTCATCAAGTCAAGCTTCTTCTGAGAACTACATTCTAAGAGTACTATCAGAATAAAAACCACAATAGACAATTTCCCTCCTGTTTGTTCCATGCCACCAACACTGATGTAGAACTGTCTTACCCAGCAAGGGTCAACTGTGTGCCTGCGGGTACTTCGGCATATTCACTCTGTATACTTCCTGTACATCATGAAAATTGTAAAAAAAAAAAAAAAAAAAAAAAAAAGTTGCATTTCACATCATTAAATAATGCAGTGAGACACTACCTGAAAATCACTGCATTCATGGAATTACAAACGTGAAGCTTTTGTCCAAAAATTCATTTCAAATATCTTTTAAGTCAGAAAAGGCATGGGAAGGAATACACTTTAAAATGTATCTTTTCCATGCTAAAATTAATTGGTTGCAATGCAGAATTTTCTTTTATCTCATCATTATTATCTCAAAGTAAAAAGAACTGGCATTCTGTCAGTTGCTTTAAAATCTAACAAAAACCTGTAAGATAGCACCTTCTGTTTAATTTGGTGGGAGGTCTATGATGACAGTTATCTGAAACTATGTATATAAGAGCTGCTACTGCTTCAAGTTTTCTAACTATTTTTTTCTTCTTTTCTTTCTTCCTTTCTTTTTTCTCCCTTTCTTTTTGAAACAATGTTTTACTTTTACATGTCATTAAAAAAACACTCTACTTGGCTGTATTCAAGTGATAACACAATATTGATCAATGCTTTGCTTTACTCTGGGGGAAAATATAATTTCCTTAATAATAAATGTTCAACTAGTTTCTCTAAGAAAAGAAAAATTCACCTAATATTTAATAATTTCAACTATAGCATACTAGAAAATTCATTTCTGAAAATAGACTGTAAATCCCCAATGTGCTAATCATGTATTTTTTTAAAAAAGGCAATGAGGGATAGCTATTTCAGATTTAATTTGATAACCTGAAAACAAGTCTTAAAGAGAAAAAAAAACTTTAAAAAAATACAGTAACACTGCTTAGCCTTGTTAGGTCCCTTGTTTGTTCAAAAAGATTGTTCCCCTCTTTTTCAATTATTTCTAGCAAAAGAGGGGAAAAAAATCAGTGCTCCCTTCAATTTGGCAGAGAAAGAAACATTTCCATCCAGTTGCTCTATTCCCCTCTACCTCTCCTTACTCCTTGGGTGTGGGAAGAAAAAAGAGGGACAGAGAGTGAAGAAAATAATTAAGAAAAGGAAGGGGGTGTTGGAAAAGGAAAGAGAGAAATTAGAAAGGGGAGGAGGATGGAGTTCATCAAACAAACATAACGGGGAGGGAGGGAGCAAAAAAAAAATCTCAACTCTACTATTTATTTAGAAAAAAAGTTTCTTTGTTTTGGAAGTAACAGTAGTTTCCTCCTCATCCTTCTCATTCCCTATTTCACCTTTCCAATGTAAAGTGCACCAAAGTAGTTTTTTTTTTTTTAATAGAATGGAAAAATCTTTTGGTATAAAAAAGTTATCATAGAAAAATTCTATTCACACTTCTGTTTGGGCACCTGTCACATGAAGCTCTTTTCACCTCTGGGGCATGATTACATCCCTATCCCTATCCATTTCCTGACTTTCAACCTTTCCATATTTTTTCCACACCATTGCTACTTGAACTCTGACCTTTTCACCTGCCTTCTTCCCAACAAGATAAAAGATAGTCTGTACTTCTTGTATGTTCTAATACATAAGAAAGAATCTGAATTAACAGACCATCCACAACAACAAAATAAAAAATAAAACACTTAAATGAGTGATCAGCCTCCTTTCTTTGCTAGGACCTGAAAAGTCCTAGCTCAGAGACTGGAATTAATGATAATGCCTTTAAAAAGTAATGCATTTTGTTAAAGTTTTTTAAAACAGATTAAATTCATAGATTATAAATAAAGACAGCTGAAAAAATATTAAAACATTTGAGGACGTCATTGGCATACTGGGGGCACTGAATGCTAGCTATATTTTATGCACTCTCAGTCCTAAACATATCAAAAAGAAATTTCTCTTGATTACATGAGAGGTATTGAGTATATGTGATATGCCTTTTATACCAATGGTAGCAAGCAAAAAGGTTTGGATAATAGAATTAGCAGACATGGAATAGTTTGACTGAATTCAGAAACATTTGCCTCCACCATGTACCCTCCCCATAAAGCCAGCATTTGTTTACAGGTCATTCAGTGATCGGTTGTTTCCCGATTACAGTTTCATCGATACTGTCTGTTTCAATTAGCTATCGTCTTGGAGACAAGACCAACAAGGCTTATTAAAAAAAAAGAGGCAACTGGGTATTCTATCGTCAAGTTGTAAATTGTGCCAGTTTCCTATCCTGATATATTTTAGGATTAATCTCCCAAAATCAAAAAAGCAGTTGCCACAGATGTATCAAAAAAAAAAAATTCTGTTCCTAATTATATAATCAGTTACAAAATTACAGCGAGTGCTTAATAAAAATAAACATCAAAATCTGAATTGCATTTTATTATAATTGCATGTTGTTTCATTCCACTGGTTTGTTTTCCTAGTGGTGGTGATGGTAAGTATCGATGTGGTCTCTTTCATGGCATCTTTAGAATAAAACAGTTACTAGACAATCTGCTACTTTTGAAATTGGAATTGTTCATTAACTGGAAGCGATACAGTAATATACTGGAGGATAAACTATAACAGTACTGTCTGTGCCTCTGCAAATATAGGATAATAACAGTTATTATTATCATAGCCAGCATGGATTCAAAGCTGCTCTGCATTCCATACAGTACTATTTGACTAACAATATGATGATTTCTTGAAAGCTCAAGTTAAATAGAGTTTTCTTTTTTCTTTTTGTAAAGCATTTGGTACTATTGTCATAAATATAGCTACTGCCCTGCACTTTGGGACTACACTGGTGCAGGAATCCTGGCTGAAGGTGTCACATCAAACTCTGCTTTTTTTCTTGTTTGTCAGCTTTCAGTTTAAACTAACACCCGCAAGCTTCTTCACAGGCCAATGAAACGAGAGAAAAGGCAAAACAAGTCTGCAATCTCTCCCTGAAATCCGGGCTACAGCCATGCCTCAGCCAGTATGCCGTAGCAAACAGATACAGTGAAAAAGTAAAGAGAAAACAGGCATTTATATATTTAGACTTAAGTTCTTGTCAGTCAAATCCAGACAACAATTTCAATTGACCACATGGATGGAAAAGAGTCATTGGAAATCTTGAGTACTTTCTGGGCTCCACGTCTTTTCCAAAGAGGAGAAGGAAATGGAGGATGTGGGGGGTGGGCTGGGCCAAAGCCAAGAGCTCAGATTACAGCCAGGTCAGGAAGGGCTCACTTTTGGTAAGGACAGACTCCACGTCGTTGAAGATCGGAATCAGGTCGTCAGACTCCAAAGTCCCAAGATCAACATTAGTTCCAGGAAGACAGTCAAGGAAGTCGGGGAAACGGGTCTGCTGGGCAGATAGAGTCATCGGTGTCTGTCCCACATTTTCCCCTATGAGAGAAAGCAATTGTCAACAACAGCAAAAGTTCTTGAAGAACAAAGTTTAATAAAAACCCAAGTCCACTTTTCACTAGAACGGCATGGATGCCTGAAGACTTGGAGTCAGTAAGACCTGGGTTCTAATCTCACCTCTGATACTTCCTATGTGCGGCCTTGGGAAAGTCACCACTTGTCTGCAAGCAACAATTTCCTTACTTTAAAATGGACATAATAACTTGGAGTAACTACCTCCTGTGTCGGTTGGGAGGCTCAGAAAGGAAAATGAATATAAAAAGAGCTACATAAATGTCAGATGTTACTATTATCATTCTCCTCAAAAGAAGTTAAGCTTCTTAAGAGTACAAGAATGTGGTATCATAGGAAGAGGACTGACTTTGGTTCTGGGTTCAAATTCTGACTCTCTCCCTATCAATCTGCATGCCACTGAGTGTTTCATTTAACATCCCCAGTCTCAGTTTCCTTATCTGCAAAAAAAAAAAAAAAGAAGGCACTGGAATAACAGTCCTCTAAGGTCCTTCCAGCCCTCAATCTATGATTTTGTCTTCATGTTCTTAGGCCCTAACAATACATCTTATATACAGTAAATATTTATTAAGTGCTTGTTGAATAAATTCCCTATATTAATAGAGCAAATATTACGCACTGCAGCACACTACAGTCAGACCATCAGTATTGAACACAAGAGCTCCAGAGTGTGTATATCAATTTTGTGTGAGATATATCTCAGGAGACACAGCCTTAAATGGATAGATGGATAGATCAAGAGAGAACCCAAGGGCATGAATAATAATGCCAGTTGGTGTCAGCCCTGCATCAGTCATTCATCTTTTTCGCTCAGTATTTACAAAATTGCCTCCTGGTACATCATCCTCAAAAAGTTAGGGATGAGAGGGAAGTCACTGAAAATAAAAAGTCAAGTCAACAGCCTTTTTTTTTAAGTGAAAAATGCGGCAAGATTCTTGGATGCACGCCTTGATAAGTGCCAACACCTCTCATTTTCTTGGTCTCTGAGGACCTCTGGGGGCTGTGACTACTGGCACCACTACCCCTGCATCCTTCCTCCCCTTCCCATTCATTTGCACTTTGCCATTTTCCATCTGCCACTTCTGTAAGATTCTGGAAGAAAGTAGGTCTAATGACTCTGTCACCCAGTATCCTTCCCTTCCAGACTCTCTCCGAGGTACTGCTTTGCAGCCTCCTATGGCACCTCTGCTCAGTGATGTCCCTGCCAGGGCCAGGGGAGCTGTTTGTCTTCCTCCGTCTATCCACCAGGGGACTCCCAGCCAGTACAGACAAATCAGGGGAAAATTCAGATCCCCAACCCCTTCCCCTTTGATTTCTCTGACTATTTTGTTTTCCATTATCCAGTGTATAGTATGTGACCCAGGGGTCCTGTGTAGTATGAGCAAAAAAAGGCCTTAAGGCTTAACTTCCACTGCTAGGGTTTTCATGTTGTGGCTAGGGAAGCAGAGTTTTGTTGCAAAGATACTTTCTGAGCTAAAAAGAGAAAGCTGAAATGTTTGCTCGGCTAAAATGCTACTTCTGGAGGTATTTCACAATCCTCTCAGTTTCTAATGGAATTAGAGTTTTTAAGAACATAGATTTAAAACCAGAAGAGATTTTAGAAGATATCATTTTATTGATAAGGAAATCAAAGGCCAAATGGGCAAAGGACTTGTCCCAGGGACACAGAGCCCTGTGTTCCAGACAGGATTTGAACTCAGAATTTCTGGATTCTAAACCCAGTATTCTACTCACTGCATTAAGAAACAGAGGGCTTAATTATTTGGGTGTTGGTGGGGTTTTTAAGGCAAAGGTAGGGATTTGATTAAAAAGAAAACTTTACAAAGTTTATATTTAACTCATAATTTTTTTTGAGGCAATCTGGGTTAAGTGATTTGCCCAGGGTCCCATAGCTATTATGAATTCATAATTTAAAAAATGTTTATAGTTAGCTTATTTGATAAATTAAATGTTCTATATGATTGCATATTCAATAAATGTTACCTTTAAAATAAAATCCCCTGTGGGCAGACCCTAATGAAATATGCTACGTACACCTAGGAAAAGAAGAAACTTATACAGACATATATTTGGGGACTTAGAAGAAATCTGGTTTCCTTGATGAGCATAGGGAAAGGGTCTATCCTGAGAAACATGTGCTGAGAATTCATTTTAGCCAGACCTTCTTTGCTCAAAAACACTCAAGACCAACAATGAACCATATGGCAGAAAGGATTTAAAGAACCATCTTTGGCTTCCTACCTGTGTCCATCTCATCTACGTTGCCAAGGAAATCTTCAGGAGTTGTTGGGATGCTGTAGCATCCTAAGCCTAGGCCACTGTCCGTGCTCTGCTCCCTGGAATGGTACGGCCCGCTACAAATGAAAACATGGAAAATTCCTCAGTGTCATTCACCCTGGATGAAATCTCAGTGCCAACTACAGGAGGGCAACGGAACAAATGAGGGTTTTATGAACTAGTCTAAAAGTCACTGTACCTAACTTTCAGCCCACATTTCTCCTTTTCCAGTTCAAGATAAAGTTCCCCAAATTTATAATATCAAATAAGCAATAATCGATAAGTAAACATAAGAGCCTTTCTCAAGGGACAAAAAAAATTGGTCATTTATACTACTGTTCTATTTTATGCATAAATTTGTACTTTTTCATTTCAATATCATGAGCTTTTTAAAAAATCTTCTTACATTTTTCAGTTTTTACTGTTTCAATTTTTGTAAAATATCACATTTTTTCTCTATAAAGTTATTAATAGCTTCGTAAAAGGAGACAATAGGAACAAACAAAAAATTAAGTGAGAAATAGGTCAAATATGGTCTATGTTTGTAGTTGAAAAGGAGGCAGAACCAGAATCTCAACAGTTGTAAGAAATTTCGGGGTCAACTTGTCAATAGAGAGTGCTATATTTTAAAATGAACAATTTTCCTTTAAGCTGCCTTTCTCTTTAATCCTCTCCCAGCGGCCTTATACTTTGCATGCAACATAACATGCTGTTATCTTCTTGGGTACAGGCCCTATTCATTGGCATGGTTATGACTCCATTTTACTGCTCAGTTCAACAAATATATTGAGTATATGCCATGTGAAAGTCACTGAAAATACAAAGACCAAAAAAAAAAAGCCCTGATATTTAGTGGGGATGAGGGCAGGGAGCATGGAGGAAAGAATACAGCAAGTTCACAAGAAAATTCAACAAATACATGGCAACATTCCCTCCATTGAAAATGTAAAAACTTTTCCATTCTCAGGGTCTTGACCCCATGATGGAAGGTCTGACCATTTGTTCACATCCAGTAACCAATATGAATGTGAAATTTAAATGGAAGTGAACTTCCCTCCTCCCCAACCAAGTAGGCTTGAAAAGAAATGCGATTTTACCCATTGAGAAAAGGATCCGAATTATTATTCGTTATTGGTCTGATTTCCTGGGCCATGGCAGGTGTGTTCCCAGCAGCCTGAACAGAAGTCATTGCCTCTGATTCCATGGGAAGTTGTCGGCACAGAGCGGCTTCCTGCACAAAGGTGAAAGTCAGTGGAGAAAATGAGTTAATCATATTCCCTGACAAGACAGATCAAAGTACTACATAAATGGTTCCAACCAAGCAGGGACAAAGCTATTTCTTTCTCATGCTTTGGGATTCATATCCATTAGCATTGCTTCTCAACAGCCCTTCCATAAAGGCGCTCTAGATACACACCCAGACCCAGGACACTCATCCATAGTCACATCCATAAGAGTAGTGGCTGGACCTCTGCCCCTTTGCGTCAGGTATCTGCAGCTCTAAACTCCTACTTACTAAAGGCTATTTCTAGAGATGGTTTTCCAGATCAAATCCAAATCAAAGTTCCATTCTAAGTAGCAGAGTATAATTCCTTGACGGCAAAGGGGATTGGGTTTTTGTTTCCCTTGTCTATCTCTAGCATGTAGTACATACATAAGAACAATTCATTAAATTTAATGGGATTAGATTGGAACAGATTGAATCTCAGTTTTTGTCCATGTTATTTACAAGTCAGAAAACTTTTAATTCATGACAGAGTAATCCTAATGGTTATGTCTATGTATTATGACATCAAAACACTGCCATTAGGTCACCCCCAAAAAAATCAATGACTGATTTTTAGATTGAATGTATTGAATGGGCATGATGAAGAACCGGTTGGAAATTCTGCTTCCTGTTACACTTTTGGGGGAACTTGGAGGCCATGATAAACATCATAAAAGCAGCAACATTAAGCTATACTGTTCTCTTATGGAGAAAGAGTGACAGAAGCCAAAGAAAGGGTCTGTATTCCAGGAAATGTCAAGTGACATAAAGGGATAGTAAAAGTGACAGACTAAGAAACTGCTAATCTGGATTCTAGTTCCAAATCCCCTTTTGATTAGAAAGGTTACCTTGGACAAGCTGTTTAACCTCTCTGGGCCTCAGTTTCCTCATCTATAAAAACAGGGAATTTGATTTGATGACCTTCTGGCTCTGAAATGCTATGACACCATTTTTACAAAAGTGACAGAATAGTAAAATCATGTGGTTATATGTAAATTCTATAGCAGTAGTAGTAGTAATAGAAAAAAAATCTTATTTTATCCATACAACAACCATGGGAGATAGGTGCTATTACTAACCCCCTTTTACAGATAAGGAAACTGAGGAAGTATGAGTAAATTGTTTAATGCCTCTGTATCTCATTTCCCTCATCCATAAAAACAGGGTATTTAGCTTGATGGCACCAAGTCCCTTTTAGCTCTGAAACACTGTGATATCATTTTAACAAAAGTAAAAGAACATTGAAATCATGTTAAAATCTGCAAATTCTATAATAGTAGTGATAGTAATAGTAGAAGTAGCAGCAGCAACATTTGTATAGTGCTTTGTGATTTATAAAGAGCTGTACAAATATTTCATTTTATCCACACAACAACCCTGAGAAGTAGATGCTATTATTGCCATTTTACAGATGAGAAAACTGAGGAAAGCAGGAACTAAATGACTTGTCCAGGGTCACACAACTAATAAGTGCATAAGACAAAATTCGAACTTGTCTCCCTAACTAGGTCCAACACCTTATCTTGTGCTACCTAGCATCCAAAAGTCAAAAAGACACTATAAACACTCATTTTTCTAGTGAACAGGGGAAAATATTATTGGTTTATTTCTGCTACCAAAGCCAGCTTAGGACAGTCTATTTTTATCTCTCTTGTCTACAGATGTTCCTTGATTGATACTACCTTACATCCTGAAACTGCTGTTATTACAGCTCAGTTCAGCCTATTTTAAGACTATTTCATGTGGTGGTCAAACATGGTCATGCCACAAATGATATTTACCCAAATGACAATGCTCTTGTTAGAGAGTGGTTTCCGTATAGCACGGGCTGATTGCAACCACCTGCTATAAATGACCTCTATCTCTAACGACGTTCATTTGGTCATTCCTGTGGGCAATGAGATCTTCATTAATTAAGAGCCTTTCAGACGCTGATTTTTCATAATAGAAGCTGATGCTATAGGGATGTGTGGGAACTGGGCAAAAAAGTGTTAGAGAAAATTACCATTTATTCGGAATCCAAGTAACTGGAACACTCAAAGAATCTAACTTCTGGTCTATGATCTATTTCTATGGAAAATGAAATAAATTACTAGTCAATATTCTGATATTAAATGACTGCCTTTTCTGCGGCATAGTAGATAGAGAAAAGAGTCAAGAAGACCTGGTTTCGAGTGCCACCTCAGATGCATACTGGCTGTGTGACCCTGAGCAATTCATTCAAACTTCTCCTTGCCCTCAAGCAAAGGTATAGATGATACCCACTGGTAAAAGAAGATCCTTCATTGGGAGCTACTTATAATAAAGATATCACAGATCCCAGTCTATCCATCCATGTGTCCTTGTGTTAGGTGGTGGGGAAGACAAAACAAGGAACAAAGGCATGGTCCCTGACCTCACATGGTGTTTACAGTATAATAGAAAGATCAAAAAAATTCATTTCATGCTGGGCCATTAGGTCAGCATCATTGCAACCCAATTTCCTATAATGTCTAGGTCTGTGGCTTTGTATAACATGCTACTTGGTAGGTGTACAGAAGAGGAAAAAGGGGATGTGTGGCTGTCCATCTATCTTTATGCCATGCCTCCTGCCACCAACTCAGTTCTCCTGCTCCTGTCTGGGGATCTGCACTTTGGTGAGAGGTCTCTATAATTTGCCAGACTCTTCTGCCATTTTTATCTCCCTTTCACCAGCCCCAAATTCCTCCCCTCCTCCCGTTCCTTCCATGTCCAGCTTAGGAAACAATAATCCATCAGTGCTGCCATTCTTGGAAAGGACATATCAATCCATGCCCTGTGGTTCCACTCAACAACCCTTTGACTCCCCAGCCCAAATTACTTCTTTCTGGCCATTCTCCCTTATGTGTGCCATCTTTCCTTATTAATATATAAGCTCCTGAAGGGCAGGGAGTGTTGTTATGAATTTATTTCTCAGCATCTACTTGGCACATATGCTTAATAAATGCTTTTTCTTTCATTCATTCATTCACTCACTCACATATTTATATGCCTAGCCCTGATGTGAAATTCACAGAGCTCATGCCCTGGATCAACTGTCACAGCTCTCCATTCTCTTCCCTTAATTACAACATTCCCTTTAAGATTGTTTTGGTTTTGAAGATATATTCCAGTTCAATTATCTGCTTCAATCAGTTTTCCAAACAGCCATTACCCTTATTAAAGACATCCCCTGAAGAGGATACTATATTTGACCTGTAGAGGGCTCCCTTTATTAATATAGGATGCTCACCTTCAAGAACTGCCAAAGATGACCCAGTAAAACAGGGAGGAAAGTTTCCCCAGTATCAACTATACTAAAGAAACAGTCAGGCTGATTTATCAATCAGTAAATACTTATTAAGCACCTACTGTGTGCCAGACACTGTGCTAATCACTGGCTTAGCTAGTCTATCAGCTGGGAAGGTATTGTTCACCACAGATATTTTTTTTAGCATTGCAACACTGGACAAATTTCTGCAAGTCATTTTTTAACCTCAGCCCCAAATTCTGACCTGAATTAACTAAGAGAGAAAGCATTTGTAGCAGTATTCCTCATTCCTCCTTGGTGTTTACTCCACATTTCTTGCTTGTCTGCAACAAACTCCTGGGTTTTGAGCCAATGGCTTATTCCAAAAGGAATCCAAAGAACTGGATTTGCCAAATGTGCTCATCAAGCCTTCGTTTTCTACTAATTCTTTATCATGTAGCTTTTTAGAGAGAAGGTATAACAAGACTGATATTTTTATACAAAAATGGCAATTATCCTCTAGGTGCAATTATTCCAATGAATACTAAACTCATTCCCCCAGGGCCACGGCCGCCAATGGTCAGCCTACAAGGGTCAAGACCCTTTCCTACAATCCGGGTATACTGGCATGCTTCTTTTTGCCTCTCTTGCTCTCTGTAGCTGCTAGTGCCTTCTCTTCAAGCTATGACCTTATAGGGCATTTTCTTGGCAAAGATACTGAAATGGTTTGCCATTTCCTCTCTGAGATGAGGAAACTGAGGCAAACAGAGTCGGATCAAATAACTTGTCCAGAATTTCACAAATAGTAATTGTCTGGGGCCAGAGTTGAACTCAGCAAGATGAGTCTTCCTGTTTCTAAGCCCTATACTCTATCCACTATGCCATCGAGGTGTCTTCTGAGACTACCTTCCATCAACTCTGGATAGACCTTGTATGTAGCTTGTCATTTACGTATTGTCTCCTAGAATGTGAGTTCCTGTTCTTTTGCCTTTCTTCACATGCCCAGTCCTTTGTACAATACCCAACTCACAATAAGTACTGAATAAATGTTTGTTGACTGACTGGCAATGATGTTACCCATACTTCAAAGAGTTTTGGAACTCAATGTTGGCAAGTATCTTCAGAGACTTTTCATGACCCATAGAAGGCTCCCCGATTGGAGGCAGAACCTGTTTTTGAATACACTTTTACACTGACAACAGATAGTTTTTGGCAGTTTCCAAAAATCCACCCAAGTCTCTAAGGAGTGGAGTTTTAGACTTAAGATGACCTGGAGGCAATCCCAAATCTGGCAGTAAATAGTTGTGTGACCATAAGTTAGTTAACTTTTCTAAGCTTGTCTATAAAATGAAAATAACAATATCTGTGGTACCCACTTCTCTGTTGTGAGGTTCCAATTAGATAAGGTTTTTTGTAAGCTTTTGAGGGTCATATACTTGGGAGTCATGATTATTGCTCCTATAAAAGAATGGGGCATGGGCAGAGGCTATGACAGCAATTCTTACTGCCTGATAGCTTGAATTATAGACCAAAGCTCTTAATTCTTCCTAACGAAATGTTCAGTTCTCCCAAGACACAGCTTTAATTTAATGACGATGACAAATATAATGACCCTCTCTTTAAATAATTTTAATTTGTTTTCATATCAAAATGTTCCAGAATAAGATGAAGAGAATGAGTTTTGGGAAATCATTCAGTGTTTTCAATAATTCTAGCTGCTCCATTACAGAAACATTCATTTTTTTAATTATTATTTTTCCAGTGATATAAAATCATGAATGAGACAGGGAGAGGCTTACAAGGCATATTTCTCATCAAGGAAATGTACACTCAGATTAGGGTTGTCCAACAGGTGTCTTGTTACATGGAAACAGACAGGCCATTGGAATGGGGCATAACTTTTCATAGAATATTTAAAGAACTTCTAGAAGGCTGGCAGTATAATTCATAAATCTTGAAGGACAAAGCTTACATAGAGTCAAAAGCCATGGACATCTGAACTGTGGGAAGGCAAACCCACATTAACGAAGCCTAGGAAGCATTTATAAAACTGCTACTCTATTCAAGTGGTCATTTTCCATTAGTGGAATTCTAAAAAACAAATTAAATCCATTTTCAAAGAACTTAGGTACAGTGATGGGTTACCCAATTTATTTGGATATGACATTCTTTAGATGTAGTGGCAAATCTCATCACCCTCATAACTTTCTGAAGCTAGGTGTCCTTGGAAAAGTCACTTCTCATTTCTAGATCTCAATTTTCTCATCTCAAAAATGGGATTTTGATTTGATGATTTCTAAAGTCCTTTCAAGACCTAAATCCTAAAGCAAACTGTATTTAACAAGGTCTTTGAATGGATTTTTGGAAGGAAGTGCTGCCCCTCTCCCCTTGCTTCTCTCCATGGAGCTGTATTGCTCAATGCTTAGTCATCTTGTGTACCAGATGAAGGCATGAGGCTAAATGGTCTCCAAGGTCCTTCTAGCTCTGACATTCTGTGGTAGTAACCTTGGCTGCCTGCTCAGGTCTGAAATCCAGTAATAGCTGGAGGTTTTCTATTCAACTTCTCAACTATTTAACTCCATGATAGTCACTTAGGGAATTCAGCAACTTGTCTACTTTCAAAATATAGTTGCCTGTTACTTAATAATCCTCTCTGAAAATAGGATGGAAGGAATCCTAACTCATTTTCCAAATTCTTGGTCAATGGGATTCTGCTTTCAGAAATGTCATGACTTAAAATCTTATCTGCTCATAAATTGAATAATGAAAAAAAAAAGCCAAAAAGAAGTTTCTCTTTTCACTATTTCATTTATGTTCTGTCCCTAATTGATGATATTAACACAATAATTAACACTTATACAGTGTTCTTTATACATAATATTATTTAGCCCTTATAAAAACCCTGTGGATTTGATCATTTCACATGTGTCTGACTCTTTCTGACCCCATCTGAAGTATTCTTGGCAAAGATACTGGCGTGCTTTGCAATTTCCTTCTCCAGATCATTTTACAGATGAGGAAACTGAGGCAAATAAGGTAAATGACTTTCCCAGGGTTCCACAGTTAGTAGGTATCACATGGGTCGTAATTGTCTGAGGCCGGATTTGAACTCATAAACACGAGTCTTCCTGATTCCAAGCCCAGTGCTCTATCCACTGCACCACCTAGATGAGAAAACTGAGGTTGGAAGAATTAAGTAACTTGCTACATGATCACATAAGCAACCAAGGCAAGATTTGAACCAAAATTCTCCTCACTCCTAGTCTCTTTCTCTCATATCACACTGACTCTCCCCCAACTCACCCATCCCCCCCAAAAGTAGGAAAAAACCCAACTCTGTCACCATGGAACAAATAGCAATTTGAACTCGAAAAGGCTTAAACATCTTTTGAGCCTTTCTCCTAATTTTACAGATGAGCAAGCTGAAGCCCAAAGAAGTGAATGATTTTTGAAATCATAGGGCTGGTCGCAGAACACTAGACTGGACAGGGGCTTAGCGACCATCTAAGTCCAATGCCTTCCTTTTACCACTGCTCAGTAACAATATGGAAGCTAGACTGCAGATCTCCCGCCTAACCAGCCCCCGGGCTTTCTAGCACACCACAGTCATAGACTTAACTTCCCAGGATAAACTATACTCTGCTTTCCTTCCCTGGCTTATGTATTCTCAATGCCCCTTGAATACCTACAAGAAAATTTCTGAACTTGTCACACAATCGGGACAAGCCCTGAATCACTTATACTTAACTTTGACATACAGGCTTATATTTATTTGACTACATTTTAGTGAGCCAGAGGAGTGAGGCAGTACCTCAGAAATAAATTAATGCAATCTCCAACTATATTAATAGAAGCATAATGTCCAAAACAAAGGAGGTTATCATCCTACTGGACTCTGCTGGTTGAAAAGTATCTAGAATGTTATATCCAATATCAGAATGGATATTGACAAATTCTAGGGCGAGGCTTCTGAAATTTTTGCATGTGTCATGGATTATCTTTGACAAGCTCTTTGGTGGAGCCTATGAACCGCTTCCCAGAATGAGATAAATGGATAAAATAAAATATAGGATGCCTCCAACCTCTTAGTGCAGTAATTTTTTTTTAAATTCCTAGATTCCCCTAGTTAAAATCTCTTGTTCTAGAACATGGAGTTGCTTTTCTGTGTTAGAGCATAACCTTCTTAAGGGCAGGGACTGTCTTTTACTTCTTTTTTTATCCCCAAGGTTCAGGAAATTCCTGGCATTTAGTAGGGGCCTAAGAAATATATAAAATGTGTTGATTGAAGAATCACTAGATGAACTGTTGGTTAGCTTGATCCATCAATCAACGAACATTTATTAAGTACCTACTAAGTGCCAGATGCTGAAGAAACAAATGCAAATAGTTCCTACCTTCAAGAAACTTACCAGGAAAACAATATGGGCGCATACTATGCATGCAGGATAAAAACAAGGTAATAGGATGGGAGTGGGGGGACTAGAAATGAGAGGGATCAGGAGAATGGAAGAAAGGGTGTTTCAGCTCAACTTTGAAGGACTCTAGGAAGGTAAGGCACACAACATCAGGTGCTGCAAGAGATATCATGACCAGTTTATTGGGAAAAGCAATTCCTGGACTGGGAGGGAAGACTGAGCTAAATGGGGATTACAGTTATTCCTAATTCTAGCAGGGGACAGTTCTCTGACTATGGCCCTAAGACCATATATTTAAAGCTGGAAGAGCCTTTAATACTAATTACTCCAACAAATGGGGAAACTGAAACCCAGTGACTCACCTCCCAGTGCCTCACTGGTACAGCAAGAGACAGCCAGGATTTAAACCCAGGTTTAATTCCAATGTCTGATTCCAAAGCCACCACCCTTTTCTCTCTACCCCACTGCTGTCCAGGGAAGTCACAATACAGACTCAAAAGAATTTGGAGAGCTGCCCAGCATCTCCATAATGACTCCATGTTGAACGTCTCCTTGCTCTCTTTTTCCAAGCTAGGAGAGGAGAACACCATGTCTCAGACCCCTGCAATGTATAAACCCAAACATCCCTGTTAAAGGTGGCAGTCTGCAAAGTTTACTACACCTTTCCTGGAGGTGGGTAATTATATGGTTGATTGTTTTTAAAAGGTTATTCCTGTTAGCTCAGGATTAGATGGGGGTGGGCACTGGGGAAGAGGCAAAGAGGAAGTAGGGTGCCAAAGTGGATGCGAATTTCCAGTAACTAAACAGAAATTGCCTCAGGATTAAAACCTCAGCCCTCCTTCTCTTCCAACTTGCTTGGAAGAGTTTTCCTGTGAAATAAGTAAACAGAGGAGGTGAGAAAGTACACTGCAGTTGAAAGTCAAGCAGTCTGTCATGACCAGGGATGCCGGACTGGGGTCCCAGCAGCCCTTGCGATGTCTTTGGCTGGGGAAGTGCCTCCTGCTGCCTGGCTCATGTGGCCTTTGGCATGGACTTCAAAGGGAATGCAATGATAATAAGCTTTTCAGAGGGTCCTGTTCTGTCAGTAGGAGCGTTGGAGGAAAAGATCCGAAAAAATGGGATGCTGTATTGTTTTAATTAACAAGGGTGGGGTAAATGGAAACAAATGAAAAAATAAAAGCAATATTTTGAAATACTGAGTCTCAAAGTGGTTCTTCCTTTGCAGAGAATGTGTAATCCCTGCCAAAAAAACTTTACAAGACTTCAAACATTGTAGGACGCTAAATTATTCACCTTCTTTACACAACGTCCTTTTGTAAATCTCTTTTTAACTTTCTGCCAAAGGAGTCCAGAGATCCATTCTCAGAGTTCCTGACAATGAATCTCCCTGGTTTGGGATCTGTCATCACACATGCTCAGTCACCAAAATGAGTTTGGACAGAAAAGGCAGAGTTCAGGCAAAGCATTTGTGAATGAGAGGGCTTGGGCTTCCCCTGTAGCTCACCCCATTCTGCCATCCTCCACATTTGGAGGGACACAAGTCTATGTTGGTATCCCCAACAGCAGAGAAAATATTACAGCTGTAGAAAACAAAGGGAATCCTAAAATGGAATATTCCCACATAGCCAGAGATCGGAGATCAGAAAAAAGAGGCATTAATGGATATCTGGTGCCTCAGTCTGAATCACTGGTGAGTCTCATGTTTCACACATTCAACCTCATTCAAAGTTGTCAAAATGGCCTCAGAAAGGAACGATGGCTCATTACTCCTCTGTAACAGCAGGAAAAGAAAATCAGAGCACTTTGGACACCGTAAATGTTTCCTGGGATTACAAGTTTCCACTTGATTGGCTCCTTCAATGTGAAGTTTTATGCCTTGTCACTTAAGTTTCATTGGAGAAGGAGGAAAAGGGATGGGGCCAAGATGGAGTTAAATGGCTATGACACTCTTTAACCTCTCTTTCTCGAGAGAAAAAAAAAATGTTGCCCTTCTAATCAAATATAAGCCAGGCCCTGAAGGCTCCCTGAAACCCAGACTTGCTCACGCCTGGGCGTGACTCTCCAGCAGAGCAGCTGCAAAGTTTGAGCTGTCAAGCTCAAAGGAGATTTGTGAGGGAGGCTGGCCAAGAGAATTCCACTGACTTTCACCCAAACCCTCTGCGCCTCTTTCCTGTTGCTTGGCAACCCCACAGCACACTTACTCAGCATTTTCTTTGATTCTGGTCCTTAGAGTGGCATGGGAGCGATGGGGGAGTAGGGTACTAGGCAATGCCGCAAGATGTGAATGCCCCCATAAGTGACTGCAAAAGCTGCAGGGAAGTCTTAGTTTGCAGAATAATAATAAAGTCTGAAAAATGAAACCCCTGGAGGGTGGATGGGAAGGAGGGGGGTACTTAAAGGGATTTCTTCATTCCATCACCATCCAGGCTTTGTCCTCCCATCATTTAGATTGGAGCAAAGGGGCTTTGTGGGGACCTTTTTTTTAAACCTAAACTGTGCTTCTAATGGTGCAGAAGGCCAGAGGTGTGAGACTTCCTCCTCCACTTCTTACATTCTGAGCTTTTATTAAGTATTTACTATTGGCCAAGAACTGAGCTGAGCACTGGAAATACAAAGAGAGACAGTAACGATCCCTACCCTCAAAGAGCTCACATTTTAATGGGGGAAGCAATCTATAAATCTAAATTATTTATCTATAAGACGGAATTACAGCTGACACAGAAGACATTAATATCTGGAAAGCTCACAGTCCTGTGATGGAGGTGCTATTATAGCCTCATTTTACAGATGAGGAAACTGAGGCTGGAGCAGTGTAGGTGACTTTCTCAGGGTCTAAGGCAAGATTTGAACTGACTTCCAAGTCCATTACTCTAACTGTACCACCTAGCTGTCTTGAGATATATACAGAGTATGCTAGACAGATAAATATGTATGTTTATGTAATTCTGTATGATACTCTCCGCAACTTGGAGCACCTCCAAATCTGCACGAGGTATAATTTTATACGTGTGTATGTGTTGTGTGTATTGCATATGTGTGCACATATACAGAGATATATAGTACATTGTGTATGTACATGTGCACATACATTGTATATGTGCATACATATACTCCCATACATACTTACATGCTCTACATTTATTATATAGATCAATATGCATATATTAGTATGTGTTGTGTGTGTTCATGTATATATGTATATCTATATTATACATGCGTATTGTGTATATATACACATTCATACATACTCCTGTATATATTTATAGACTTTCTTTATCTGTTAGATAGGTGTGTGTGTGTGTGCGTGTGTGTGTGCGTGTGAGAGAGAGAGAGAGAGAGAGAGAGAGAGAGAGAGAGAGAGAGAGAGAGAGAATAAGCCCGTCCTTGCTCCCAGTATCTTTTCCCTTTAAGCTTTGAGAGAGATCAGCAATCTCGGGTGCTCCATGGAGACAGGTCCCAGACATTCTCATTTGTCCTGGCACCATTCCCATCTGTTGTGTCCTGCCTGCTTCTGACCAAATTGAAGGGCTCCCTGCAACTGGAAAGTGAAGAACATTCCCAAATACTAAGTGTGAGCTGCCCACTGTAAACCAAGCAGTCCTTCAAAGGCCATCTTGATCTAGGGACTTCTACTAGAAAGAAATGTCTCTTTCTGGTGCTGCTGTTGACATGAATTCAAATTCCTTTTCAGGAGAGGGGAAAGTAGATGAGCAGAAATGCCCTTTAAATGAAGCCACCTTGCTTTTTAAAGGAATAAAGCTTAAGGAGCAGTGAGGAGACAGGAGGAAAATGGGAGACAAGGTCGTAGCTCTCTTAATTGTTCCTGGGCATCCTCAAAGGCATTACCCTCCCCACCCCCACCCCACACCTTCCTGATTGCAGAGCTGCTAATACCAATTAGAAAATTTATTTAGTCCACTGTCATTCACTTGGGAAGTGGAGGATGGAAAAACACTATAAAAGGAAATCAAATATTAGCCTCCAATCTCCTTTACAACATGTTTTCTTCCTCTCCTTCTTCAAAGTCTCTCCCAAAGTTGTCAAAAGTCCATTGAATGTGTTTCTCCTCCTCTCCATTCCTGTGTCCCCTCCCTTAGTAGAAGAGCTGCTGGGGCAGAAAACCCTCAAAAAGTAGAAAAGATGCATGGAAAAGCTAAGGCTTTGGGGCAGCCAGGTGACACAGTGGATAGAGCACCAGTCCTGGAGTCAGGAGGACCTGAGTTCAAATCCAGCCTCAAACACTTGACACTTATTACCTGTAAGTCACTTTACCCTGATTGCCTAGGTTAAAAAAAAAAAGGTAAGGCTTTAAGGCAACAGTGTCAAGAGCACTGCTTCTGGGTTCAGAAGACTGAGTTCCAGTTCCACTTCTGATGCTATCAGTGTGACTTTGACAAGTCACTTAACTTTCCTGGGTCTCAATTTCCTTGTCTATAAAATGTGGAGGTCAGATTAGATGACCCCTAAGGTCCATTTCAGCTCTACATCTATGACCCTAATATCGAAGCTCAGTGATTTGGCATTTAATTAATCAAGGCAAGAAAGGAAACTTCCCAGATCATCCTGAAAGCATGCCTTTATTGGATGGTCCCTGATAGTTGATTACAGGCGTGTGCTGTTGAGCCAGCTTAGTGACTCCATGTTAGGAAGACAAGCATTGCAGGAATTTGGTGAGAACCCTAAAAACTGGATTTGGATTCACAGTAATAAACTGATTTTTTACCCTCACCCTCCACAAAAAGAAAATGGAATTTTTAGAAATATTGGTGTATAGAGAGAGGGAGAAGGTGGGGAAAGGGCGAAGGGAAAGGGCAGGAGGAAAGAAAAAAAGGAAGGAGGAGGCCTATTCATCTTTGCTAAGTGGTGTCAGGTATGAGAAAAATCTAATGTATGAGCTTCCTCACATTGGCAATAAAAGTTGCAAATAGATACACAGTTCTCTTTAGTGTGGTCTGCATTCATAAAGTTAAAAAATAATTCCAAGTATTTACCCAAATTGAAAAAAAGTTGTGGAGCCATATCCTGCCAAGAAACATGATACCATATTGCTAAAAGCAGTCTGAACAAATGTTGCCCTGAAATAACCATGTAAGTTCAAGCATAAGTCATACACAAAGGCAAGAGGCCAGAGCTGTAACTAGGGTGGGGTGAAGGGACTTTGCACCAGAGTGCTGAATTTAGAGAACCTCACTTAAAGGGTGCTGGGAGAACTTGTAGTCTTTCAACAGCTATAAATAGCAGGATTTAGTACCCAATAGGTAAGAATAATAAAAATGGAAAGCTCAGATGAGTTCAAATAGGGTGTAGCTCTCCCTCACCTCTCTTCACTTCCTCCTTTTTCCTCTGGCTTTACGGAGCTTCATTCCTGTCTGTGTCCCAGGATCTCTATTTCAGCTTTCTCTGCACAACTAAGAAACCCTTTGTGTGACTTGCCCTGGGAATAGTCTGTGGTACTTGACCTAGACAGCAACAGGCATAGTAGTAGTAGTAGTAGTAATAGTAGTAGTGATGGCAGCGATAGGAGTAGTAGTGGTATTAATAGTAATGGTGGTGGTAGGGTGGTGTGGTAGCAGTAGTAATGGTAATGGTGGTCGTAGTGATAGTGGTAGTGGGAGTAGTGATGGAGGTGATAGTAGTAATGGTGGTGGTGGTACTAGTGGTAGTAGAGGTGGAGGTGGTAGCGGTTGTATTGGTGGTAGGGGTGATGTGATGGTGGTAGTGGTAGTGGTACTACTGGTGGTGGAGGTGGTAGAGGTTGTACTGGTGGTAGGGGTGATGTGATGGTAGTGGGGGAGTAGTAGTAATAGTGACAGTGGTGATGATAATAGCGATGGCAGTGATATAGTGGTGACAGTAGTAGCAGCAGTGAGGGTGATGATGGTAATAGTAATAGAAGTCATAGTAATAGTAGTAGTAGCAACAGTAACGATAGAATTTTACATAGCACTTTCAGGTTTGCAAAACTCTTGATGTGCTATCTCATTTGACCTTTCCAATAGCCCTATGAGGTGCTATTATTATCTTCATTTTACAGATAAGGAAACTGAGGCAGAGAGGGGTTGAGCATCTTGTCCAGGGTAACCCACCCAATGAGTATCTGATACTTGGTCTAAGTTCTCTGAACCTAAGTCCAGCACCCCAGACCGTGCCCCCAAGTGTATGTACAAAAATTCCAGGAGCTGACTCCATGAGGGCACATCAGTTAAGATTAAATTCTTTCCTTCAGATTTGGGGGATAACTTCTACTGGATAAACAAATCACATTGTCTCTCTGTTGGCCTCACTTTCTGAGCCCAGTTGACTTCAATACTATATTCCCCCCACACAAAAAAAGACTTAAATCCACAAGTCCCATCATATATGCAATTTATGGGCTAGAATTTACATCTGAAGGGAAGTAGGCTATTTATTTTCTTTAAGGAAGCTGACAGAAAATTTCCAGACACAAAGTCATAACTAAGAAAATAACCACATATTCCCTAACAAAAGAAGGAAAATGTGTCCTTTCAGTAGTCTGTTAAAACTGTTTATTTCCTTAAGCCATCCAAAGGAAGCTCCCCATCTCTCTCATTCCATGAGTCACAAAGCTAAGTCTAAAGCTTTAGGATCATAAATTGAAACTTTCCTCCCAAATGATAGCCAATAAAATTCATGAGACATGCAAACTGGTTAAATTAGCATTGTACTATTTAAACTTTTTTTTAAAAAGTCCTATAATTGCCCAAGCTCATGGTGATTTGCCTGTCTACTTTCTCCTGGCCCTCTCCCACTATTCCTGAGAGAACTGGAGATGCAGGCAGGGAAGGGCCCCGCCATGAGGGGCACCCAGAAAGCCAGAAGCCTGCAAGCTTGATATCCAGCAGGGAGCAGGAATGAGGGAGTGGGGGAGAGGAGGATTTAGCCTGTTCCATAATTCTGCTCTTTCTAATAGCCAGACACTAAAAGAAAGGACTCAGAGCATGAACCATCCTCTGCCTGGGGGTGAGGAAGAGTCCATTTATGGCAAAGGTTCCAAAGAGGAAGTTTGGAGTAATATTCTACCCAGAATAAACCTCTTTTCCATCTCTTTCCCCCACCTCATTCTCTTCCCTGCTTCTTTCTCTCACCCCTATACCCATTCTTCTACCTTTCCCTCATCTTATTTCTTTTCTCTTTTCCTCTCCTCTTTTCCTCAGGACTGCCAATGGTACACACAACTGATGTAGGAATCAATATAGGCAATGATGTATCTAGCAGTTTCTTACCTCTTGGTCCTGAGAGCACTGGGCAAAGGAAGTTTGGGAGGATAAAATGGTTTGGAGTCCTTCAGTTTTTAAAACACTGGGGTCTATAGCTCTGGTTCAAAGAAATCTCCTTTCCGGACAGGTCAAAAATGGGGTGAATACCTGTCTCATGAGTTCCTCCTGGCGCATTCGGATTCTTTCTCTTTCCATCTGGATCCGCTGGAGACGTAGTTTCTGCTGCTGCTGTTGCTGAGTGGTCAGGGCATTAGGTAAACTCATCAAGCCTGCCTGTGGGTTTGGGGCTGGGTGGTTCTGCTGGGACAGAGTGGTGTTGGATGCCATCTGTTGCTGGTGCTGGTGGTTCATCACTGAAGGGGAGGAAACGGGAAAATGGTTAAGGCCAAAGGCCCAAAATACCTTAAAAGAAATGAGAAAGTTATAAGCTTAGAAGGAGTGAGTCAGATTCTTGAAATTTTTATGGAGGATTTTTTCTTTCTCTTTTATTAAAAATTATAATAAAAATAGCAGCTATCGTTCATAGAGTGCTTAAAGATTTACAAAGTGCTTTACAAATATTATCTTGTGGAGACAGATGTATTACTCTCACCCCCATTTGACAGATAAATCAAGGCAAATAGAGGTTAAATGACTGATTCAGAGTCATCCAGTTAGCATGTAACTAAGGCTAGAAGTGAACTCAGTTCTTGCAGACAAGACCAGAGCCCTAACCACTGTACCACCTGGCTGAGCAGTAATAGCACGGAGAGAACAAGGAAGATATACCCTCAGTTCATATTCCTTTGGGGGAGACAAAGGATTCTTGCTATCACAGATACTTTAGTAAATGTTTACTATGGGTGGTACTGAGGACAATTAGAATTCCAAGTTAATTTATGTATAGAAATTACATTTTACAAATGAGTATTTTAGTAAGTAGTTAAATAAGGATTATATTTTTTAAACCACTGTATAACGGATGTCTTGCTTAACCTCTAGGGAGGTGATAAAGAACCGTATGTCTTTTCATTCCTTTGCTTCTGAGAAAGAAGCAGTGCCAAGGAAAACATGGCATTATTTGACCAGCACACACCATCTCTAGCCATTATTGAAAAAGAAAGTCAGATGTTTGTTCTTCATATAGATTTCTCAAATATTATATCATCTGGAAGCATAACAGAAAGGTCTCTGACTCTAAAATCAAAAGAACAGCAAAATCAGATCCCATCTTTGAAACTTCCTGCTTGCATGTGTGACCTTGTGCAAGTCACTTAAAGTCCCTGAGCCTCAGCTTCCTTATCTGTAAATTAAAGGAGTTGAATAGGATCATAGCTTTAAAAAGGGGCCTCAGAGGCCACTGAGTCATATGATAGCAGACCAAGAAATAGAAGGACCCTCAAAGGTGACCCATCACTTTTTAATTTGGGGAAACTGAGTTCCTAAGAAGTTAAGTAATTTGTCCATTGCCACATAGCTAATAAATGTCAGGGGTGAGATTTGAACCCAGAACCTCCTAACTATGTCAATCATTCTATCTTATTTCAAAAGGCAGTTCACTATGTGGAGACCAGAATTACATAAAGTTACTGAAAGGAACCCTGTTTCCATGTGTTATCAGATTAGTGAGAGTCTCCACTTACAACCAACAAGCAAAACTCCCAACTAGCACAGTATTTTATAAACAGTAGGTGCTTAATGAGTGATTACTGAATTGAGCTGAAGAGTTAAGAGCCTGATCAATTACTCTAGAGATGGAAGTGACCTTGGAGTTCAACCTTCCCATTGAAAAGATGAGGAAACTAACACCCAAAGAAATTATGTGACTGGACCACGGCAATAAGCACCAGTGACAGGATCTGAACCCAGAACCTCTGACTCCAGAGCCAAAGTTTTTCTGTTTCATAACTCCAGATATCCAGAGTTCACTTTAATTCATGTAAGAATCAGGGGGAATAACTAAAATTAATGGCTACCCATCTTCCTTCCTTTTGGGGGACATCTATTTAAATACGAACAAAGGATCCTCACTGTTTTCCCCAGGTAACTTGCAGAATGGCGTTGCCAAAAGAAAAAAAGTACACCTTCATGCCTCAATGAGGTGATTTTCTGTGGCCAGCACCAATTTAGTATCTTCCACAGAAATTCAGCTGTTTGCTTCATTAGGAATCTCTGACCAACAGGAAAGGAACTTTTTAAACTTCTAGGTTAAGAATACTTTAAAATGTGATTTTACTGCACATAAGCTTTTCAGCAAAGGAAGAGATGGCCTCTTGTTAAGTCCTTTACTGAAGGAGATCTGGGAGTTGTCCCTAGGAATCATTCCAGTTCCATAGTCTGGGTGTAAACCTACTTTACACACACCAAGAATGCGTCCTGTTATTGAACCTTAAGAGGCAACCAGATCCTCCTCAGCAGATTTTATTAATGTCTGAAACCTTATCTGGGGGAGTCTCAAACTGGGAAGAAAAGTCTTCAAGGACCACACCCTTGCTGGAACATTCAAAGCACTCAGTTCTCAAAGGGAGCTCTCTGGGGAAGGAGGGAGGGTGGATTGAGGGAACAGGCTTTTTCCAATTAAATTTAGATTCAACCCACTGAAAGCTCAGTATGTCTGTTGGCCAACGGAAATAGAGGTCAAAAGATAGCAGTGCTTGAACAATGAGATTGTTTTTCAAAAGCAGTGGTGGCACTTTTTGTAGGAGCAAGGAACTAGAGACAAAGTAAATGCTTATCCACTAGGAAATGGCTCAACAAGTTGTACTGAATGAAGTAGAGTATAACTACACCGTAACAAACAGAAAAGCACATGAAGACTTGTGTGAACTGATGTAAAGTAAAGTAGGTGGAACCAGGACAACAATATTCATGGTGATTATCACAATGTAAATGGAAAAATATATTCATATCTAAGCAGTTAGGTGACACAGGGGATATAGCAGGTGACTCAGAAACACCTGAGTTCAAATCCTGCCTGAAACATTTATTTCCTTTGTAACCTTGGGCACAGACTTCTGTTTGCCTCAGTTTCCTCATCTAAAAAGTGAACATAAAGATAAGTATCTACTTATCAGAGTTGTTGTGGAGCTAAAATGAGAAAGTATTTGCAAGGTACTTTTCAAACTACCTCAGTCCCCAAACTACCTGGGTGTTCCACAAACCAGACGCTTCATCTCTCAGCTCCAGGCATCTTCTCTCATTTTCTCCCATGCCTGGAATATGCTCTCATTACTGACCTCCCTGGCTTCCTTTATGTCCCAGTTAAGATCCCACCTTCTATAGGACATCATTCCTAATTATTAAAACCAATCCAGTGGCTTCTCTCAATTATTTCCTATAACTCCTGTACATAGCTTGCTTTGTTTATATTCATGTGTTGTTATCTCCCATTAGATTACAAGATCATTGAGGGTAGGGACTGTCTTTTGTCTCTGTTTGTAACCCCGGTTTTTAGCACAGTGCCTGGTTTATTGAACTGAAATGTTAACTATTATGATTATTAAACTGAATTCTGGGAAATTATTGTGACCCAGATTGATCATGAAGAAGAAATGAGAAAATGTAATTCCCTTTCTCCTTTTCCTTCAAAGGAGGAGGACTATGAATTCATTTCATATATAAACAGGCTGAGATAATGACTCCAAGGCAAACACAGGTCAAGTGACTTGCCCAGGGTCACACAGCTAGTATCTGAGGACAGATTTGAACTCAAAGACTGGCTCTCTGCCATTTAAAGACAGATTACAGGAAAGTAACAGTCATCCTTCCCTGGACTAAGAAATGGTAAGGGCCACAGAGATCATTTAGAACTACTTCATTGTTTTAACAGATGAGGAAATTAGGGCCAAGGAAGAAGAAATGCCAGCATATTGATAGTGAACAGAATACTATGGGTTCTGCATGTGATAATCCTGCCCCTTATGAGGGTAAAGCATAAAATATGTATATTCAGAGAGTTATTCCAAATGTACTATCTGAAGCTAGACTGGATTATGGGCAGACTGCCGTAAACCTCCTGAGAAAAACTAATGACCTCCTCTACACTGTTTCTTTGCCAGTCTCGGCAGAAAGAAATAACCCAAACAGAAACTGCTCCATCCAAGCAAAAATGCATCAGATCTCCAACAGGGAAGTCTTTCACTTTTCTTTCCAAGAGCATAAGAACTGACATCTCACATTTATCTCTCTTTCATTGTTGCTTTCATCAGAAGGAAAGTTGGAAGACCTCAAAATAAATAGGTTTCTCGATGATTATTTTTGGAAAGGGATGAATTCATGCAACATAGATATTTGACCCCTAGCTAACTTCCCAGGATAACGGAAAACAGAGAAGATGGAATTCAATTCAGCAAACATTTATTAATATAATCTACTACGAATAAAGCATTGTACTAGTAAAATCCAAAGATGGGGATGACTGTGGCTGGTCCCAACAGTCTAGAAGGAGAGGGAAACTGTTATTTATCATCATCATCATCATCATCGTCGTCATTGTCATCGTCATCATCCATCACAGAGAGGAGACAATAATCAAAGGTAGAACGTCAGCCTTGGAGACACAGATTGGCTGTGGGACCCTTGGCAAGTCTCTCAACTACTCAATGCCCCTATTTATCTATGATGATGAACTGAAGAAAATTACTGACCTGTGTTGGCAGACAGATTTATGCCAATGAAGTCATGGGTCCAGATTAAAAAAAAAGAGAGAGAGAGAGAGGTACAGAGTATGAAGTAGATTATCTGACTTTCTTTGAATGAACAAAAGATACTCCTTCAGAGAACTGTGTTGTAATGGAAATAATACTACATTTGAAGTTAGGAGACCACAGTTGAAATCCTAACCTGTGAAACTTTGGGCAAGTCAGTTAATCTCACAGAGCATCAACTTCCTCATCTGTAAAATGATAGTATTTGGATTATATGACTTTTAAGGTGCCTTCTAGCTCTAAATCCTATAAATAATAATAATGATCCAAAAAGAGACCTTTTTTGCACTAAAATGTGTAAATTGCCCTAAAAAATTTAAATTGGGTCAAGTGCTTTAATCTTTTCTTGGTTTGATTTTTGTTTTGATATCATTATTTGATTCCAAGTAATTTCGCAGTATTTTATTCTAAGTATAATTAAATAAATAAAAATAAGCTGTATACAAAGCATTTACCCAAAGGATACCATGAGTTCCTTGCTCATGTATTTGAGACCTTATACCCTTGCAACATGTATCTTTACAAAGAGATTCAATATCTACAAGGTCTAGTCTGCTAGCCATTTCACAAACACCTTGATCAACCAATCAACAAGGACTTATTTATTGTACCTGGCAAGCCCTGATCACAAGGAGACCAAGCCGGAAAAGTGACTGGATCAATATGAACTCATCATCACCCCTGGAAAAACAACTGGGAACTCAAACTCCAAAAATCTTGGGTCAGCACCATATTCCTACGGGCATTAATAGAGGTCATGTTGGCGGGGGGAGGGTGAATTGAGTCAGGGGAAGTTGGTGACACATGAAATAACCATGCTAATTGACATTGTTGATGTTATGGTAATGTCATCCTTACTCCTATAAAATATTAAAGGGTTCACTGGTATCAGATATGCAAATGGGGGAGGAGAAGTACAGTAAGCACATGAGCGATTTCATGACCATACGTACAGCGTCAAGCTGGAAGCTTGAAGAGTCCAATCTCTTCAGTTTACAAATAAGGAAATTGAGTCTCAGGAGTTAAATGACTTGTCCACAGTCAAAGAAATAGCATTTGCCAGAGTTAAAGATTCAGAGCTAGGTCCTTCTGTTCCAGGTCTATAACTCACTGGCTCATAATTAACATGAACACCAGAAAATACTTGCTTTGGATAAAAAGCTCTTCTTGTTCTGTCTTTCTAGACTGGTTTGGACAAGTAAATTGAGCTCATAAAATCAAGGAAATGAAAGTTCTTTAAGGGTGGAACTTTCTTGGGGAAGGAGGGGTCTTTGCATGCCAAGCGCAGTAGATGGCACATAGTAAATGTTTAAATCATGCTTACTGAATAAATGAATAAGCTCATAAGTCTGTTTGATTCACAGAGCTCAATAGGACTTTAGCAATCACCATGTCCAAAGCCTTCATTTTATACATGAAAAGTGTATGGTTAAGTAATTTGACAAAAGTCAAACAGGAGAAGTCAGAACTTAGGAACCCGGGCCTCCAATTCTTGGCTCCAAGTCCTTCCATAGTATTTCAAAACCAGAAGATGAATTGCCCTTTCCCTTGCCCCCTCCCCTTTCCCACCTCCACAAACACATATTTTGAATAATGAACAAAACTAGACATTCACACTAAAACTGAAAGTGTCTAGTTGTTGATCTGCACCTATAATTGTAGCAAGGTTGATAAACTTTTTTTTCTCATTCTGGGAAATACAGCAACTTCTACTGCACAGCTCTATTATTAAATGTGTTGTAATTAGAATTAAAAGGTCAGTATGTGGATTCCAGCTCTGCTACATACTACTGGTTGTCTGACCTTGGACAAATCATTTAACTTCCTCATTGAATTTCCTCATCTGCAAAATAAAGGAGATTAATCTCAAGGACCTTTACTCTAAGAGCTAGGATCTTTAACTAAGGTCTAAAAAGACTGTATCAGAGTTAAGTTCAGTTTTTTCAAATACAAGATTATTTGAGAAATGTAGATTAAAACACCTGTAAGATACCACCCAACACCTATCAGATTAGCTAATATGACAGAAAAGGAAAAGGACAAATGTTGGCGGGGATATACGAAATTTGGGACCCTACTGCATTGTTGGCGGAGTTGTGAACTGATCTAACCATTCTGGCACACAATTTGGAACAAGCTGAAAGGACTTTAAACTATACATAACCTTTCACCCAATATTACCACTACTGGACCTGTATCCCAAAGAGATCTTTTTTAAAAGGAAAAAAAAAAAAGACCTATATGTACAAAAATATTTATAGCAGCTCTTTCTGTGGTGGCAAAAAATTGGAAATTGAGGCAATATCCATCAAATAGGGAATGGCTGAACAAGTTGTGGTATGAGATTGTGATGGAATGCTATGGTACTATAAGAAATGGCAGGATGCTTTCTGAAAAAAACTGCAAAGATTTATATGAACCGATGCAAACTGAAGTAAGCAGAAATAGGAGAACATTGTAGACAGTAACAGCAATACTGTATGATAATCAACTGTGAATGCCTTAGCTATTCTCAGCATTACAATGATCTAAGACAATTCTGAAGAACTCATGATGAAAAATGCTATCCACTTCCAGAGAAAGAACTGATGGAATCTGAATGCAGATCAAAGTACACCTTTTAAACTTTATTTTTCTTGTCTGTTTTTTCTTTCACATGACTAATATGGAAATGTGTGGCATAACTGCACATATAAAACCTATATAAAATTGCTTGCCTTCTTAACGAGGGAGGAGGGAAGGAGAGAATTTGGAACTCAAAATTTAAAAAAAAGTGAATGTTAAAAATTTTTATATGTAATTAGGGAAAAAATAAAATACAAAATACAAAAAGAAGAAAATGGAAAGGATTTTCTGTATAAATTTGGGCTCTTTGCAAGGTAAAGGGGAATAGCAGAAAGAGGGCAGACAAATCCTTCTAGAGCCAGAAGCTTCAGACTGTGAAGAAGCTAAGTGAATCAGAGGCTGCCCCAGCTGCTTTCCTGGAATGTTTGACAAATGTCCTCTTGGCCTGGAAAAGGTATAATGACTTCCTTTCCTATGTCCTGGATCTCTCTCCCTCTCTCTCTCTCTTTCTCCCTCTCTTTCTGTCTCTCTCCCTCTCTTTTTCCCTGTCTCTCTCTCTCTCCCTCCTTTCCTTCCTCCCTCCCTCCCTCCTCCCTCTCTCTCTCCCTCCTTTCCCCCCTCTCTCCCTCCATCTCTCTCTCTCCTCCCTCCCTCTCTCTCCTTCTCCCTCTCTCTCTCCTTTTCTCCCTCCCTCCATCTGTCTCCCTCTCCCTCTCCTTCTCTCCCTCCCTCCCTCTCCTTCCCTCTCCCTCCCTCTCTCTCTCTTTCTCTCTCTCTCTCCCTCCCTCCCTCTCTCTCCTTCTCTCTCTCTCTCTCCTTTTCTCCCTACCTCCATCTGTCTCCCTCTCCCTCTCCTTCTCTCCCTCCCTCCCTCTCCCTCCCTCTCTCTCTCTTTCTCCCCTCCTCCTTTCCTCTGATTCTGCCTCTCTTTCAAATAGGTTTTGTTCACAAAAACCAAGCCAAATGAAGAACACAAACCCATATGGTTAGGCTTAAGAATAAAAACCAAAATAGACACCAAACTATGAGGCGTTTTGTCAAAGACTCCAGTGCTGGGCTCACCGGCAGCCACCAACATTCCGGAATCAGGGCCTTTGTCCTCTGAACCAGCAGACTAAGAGTTTACCTTTCCTCTCTCCTCCAAACGCTCTTTCCCCAAAGGCATGGTTCATGTGGGGAGTCAGAAAAGAAGCCGAGACGGAATCACCAGCATGAGGTACATGGGTAGATGACAATTCTCCATTCCCAGCCCTTGAAAAAGGGACTCTGAGCCAGGCCCTTCAATATCTTATCTCAGCCAATGTGACAATCAATAAACTTATTAGGGGGGGAGTGGAGGAGTGGGAGGAGAGAAAGGCATAAGGTCTAGTGTTAAGGGTGGGAAACCTGCAGCCTCAAAGCCACATTTGACCCTCTAGGTCCTCAAGTGCAGCCCTTTGACTGGATCCAAACACCTAAATCCAGTTTGGATTCAACCAAAGGGCCATGCTTGAGGATCTAGAGGGCCACACGTGGCCTCAGGGCCATAGATTCCCCACTCCTGGAGCTCAATGAATTCTAGAATGAGAATGTTTTCATTTCTAATCTCCATTTCCCCCCTCCTAAGTACTGGGTCTATTTCCATGTCTAGTAAAATAAGTGAAGTATTTAAAAATATATATATTTTTATTCTCAATAAACCCAAATAACATCAGCATTGTTGGTGGAGTTGTGAACTGATCTAACCATTCTGGCATACAATTTGGAACAAGCTGAAAGGACTTTAAACTATACATAACCTTTGACCCAATATTACCACTACTAGATCTGTATCCCAAAGAGATCTTTTTTAAAAGAAAAAAAGAAAAAGACCTATATGTACAAAAATATTTATAGCAGCTCTTTTGTATACTGCAACAGAAGAGGATTTTAATACAGATCTCATGAACATTTACTTTCCTATTAAATAATAAATACTAATACATTAAATATCATAAATTTAATGTGTAACTTTCAAAGTTGTTACTTGTGCTTCCTTCAAGCCTTCCTATTGTTCTCCTCTATATATTTAAATATGTATGTCTATATATATATATATATATATATATATATATATATATATATATATATATATGCCTCACTGATTCTTTTTTCTCTTTTTCTTTTTCCTGTTCTATTTCTATATTCCCTTTCCTCCCCATCCCCCCAAAAAGAGTTTACAAAGCTAAGCTTTGTACCCCAATTAGGTGCTTCAGAAATATGTCAACTTGCTGGCATGGGTGTTTCTTCCACTTATATAAAACATTCCAATAACTTAGGAAAAGGTGGCCAGAGATGACACACCTAAAAATATCATCATCCTCTGGATGGCCTGTTGATGAATGCTCTAAACTAAGCTAGGCGTAGATCACAGACATCAAACTCATTCTGTACCTATTCCTATAACCTTTACAAAGGGTTTGTGCCTCAGGTGAACCAGCCTTCAAGAGCCTAGTAGAGTGGAGAGGGTACAGGACCTGAGTCAAGGAGACCTAGGTTTAAATACCCCTTAGACATTTACTAGCTGTGTCCTAAAGAGCAAGTTACTAGGTGTCCCTAAAGCTCCATTTCCCCATCTGTTTAATGAGGGGGCTGATCTGATGATCTCTGTCATCCCTTCCAGTTGTAAATCCATGATCCATAATGAGGCCTCAGTGTAGGACTGAGGTGGGAAGGGCTCAGGTAGCACTTCACTCTCACTGTTTTACTCTGAGAAGCAAATGTCTTAGAAAACATTCATGTGACAATGCTAAATCTGTCAAGCCTTATCATCACGGACTCTTTCTCCAGCAAATATAACACTCATGTCTCCCATCCAAGATACTTCCACAATGTGTAAATAAGCAAAACTGGGAAGGGTTCCCTGGAGACCCTCATTCTCTAAGGATACACACCAACAAGAACACACATGTCTGTGCTTTCAATCCATGGACACAGTGCTTGAGAAGACAGACCATGAACACAAGATTTAACTTCAAAAAACCACAACATAAAGGTGGGTTGTTCTAAGTGGCATAAGAGAGATGCAAACAAAAGACTATTGGAATTCTAACTTGAAACGTATTTTCACAGTAAAGAATTAATAAAAAAAAATAGCTAAGTTCCCAGGCAGGGCCGGACCACAAAAGTCGATTTAAGAGATCAAAAGGGAGGAAGGACAGCAAACATTTTGTCAAGTCAACTGAATTCAAGTATGTACAAAGCACCTGCTGTGTGTTAATCACCATAACAACAACCTATTAATAGTTTAATATCTCAGGAGCTAAGGATGATGAAAAGATGGGAAAAAAAAAAGAAATGAAGTAACCTCTTCACAGGCAAGGCAACACAGCATGGCCAAAAGAGTCCTGGCTAGGTAAAGCCACTAACTGTATGACGTTAGGAAGTCATTTAATCTCCAAGAGTCTCAATTTTCTCATCCAGAGATAACACTTTCACTAAGTAGGCAACTTGGTAGAATGGTAGACTCAGAATTAAAGAGGTTTGATTTTAAATCCTGTCTTTGATATTTCATTTGATGTGTTACCATGGACAAGTCACTGAGCCAATCTGAGTCTCAGCTTCCTCATTTGAAAATGAGCTGGAGAAGAAAATGGCCAACCACTTCAGTATCTTTGCCAAGAAGACCCCAGATGGGGTCACAAGGAGTTGGACATGACTGAACAACACCATTATTGTTACTGATGAAGAAACTGACGTGCAGAGCATTTAAAGACTTGAAATAAAGCTAAGACTAGAACTCAGACCATCTGATTTCCAGTTCCCTGCTTCATCCAATGCACCAAGTTCTCCTTCCCTCCTACCTTTTAAAAATATTCTTTAAAAAAAAGCCTGGAATAAATGCCCCATTCTTCCCACTTTACCCTGGAGAGACAGATCAGTGTATTGGAAAAAGACTGGGCGTAGAGCCAGAAAGATCTTCCTCTAACACATATGGCCTTCGGGATCAGAGGCAATTGAGTCCATTTCTCAGTATCCAAGGTGAGTTTCTAAAACTATATAAGTAGAGTAAGTTTTACTACTAAGAGTTCCTTCCATGGATGGAAGAAGTCATCCCAATTTCTGCCACCAAACACCCCCTTGACTTGGCTATTTTAAACTCATCTCCAAATGAACAAATAAACTTTTAGATAAACATTTATAAATTAAAAACTGTTCTTTGAGACACACGCACACACACACAATGAGCTAATGAAAGAGTAAGAATAATTAGCAAATTTGTTGACTAGACTTCTAATTATACTTCCAAGGATGGTCTTTAAAAAAAAGACATTCTGCTTTGATTAAGATCTTGTCAGTCCTAAGTAAAAGAAAAGTTGCGTGAACGTTACAATTAACTGTCATGATCTGACCACATCACTCTCTTGCTCAATAAACTCCAATGGCTCTTTTTTTTTTAACCTCTGGGAGCAAACAAAAACTCCTTTCTTTGACATTTAGATTCTTTACAATATGACATCAAATCCACTTGCAGCCATATTACCCATCATTCCCCTTCAAACACTCTAGGAGCCAACCCAGCTCCATTCCCTATATATGGTATTCCAATGGTTGTCTCCCATGCCTGGAATGTATTCTTTCCTGGCCCCTGCCTCATAGAATTGTTGGCTTTCTTCAAGACATAATTCAAGCATCATCTTTTACATCTTGACTTGACCTGGAAGATGCAGAAGCCTTTCCTGCTTCCACCCTTCCCCCAACCCAGAATACTAGTGCCCTCTATCCCAAATCACCTTGAATTTAATTACTATTTATTTATTCTCTTTATATTTACTTTACATAGAATTACATATGCATTTATTGTCTCACCAACTGGTATGTAAGCTTTTTGAGAGTTATTTCTTTATATTTAAATTCCTGCAGTGCTAGGCATAAAGTAAATACTTAATAAATGTTTTCTGATTGCCCCTGATTGCTACTGCTTTATCCTCAAAATTATCTTGTATTTCTCTTGTATATAAACCTATCCAATATTCTTGGGAGGAAGGCTAAGATAGGTTCACCAATCCTATCCAATGAGCATTTACCAAGGGGCTATTTATATACAGAGCTCTGTAGATACAATAAAAAACTGATCTCAGTCATCAACGAGATCATATCCAAACAGAAGAGCTTGCATTCGACAGGAGTTTAGTTAGAGACAATCACAAGAGCACAGGAACACACAGACACAGACACAGACACAGAAAAGACACTCCTAGGTCTACTACACTGAGCCACCCCATGAAGCAGCCTCCTTGAAGCCAGGGGCTGGTACTTTTCATACTTATGTCTTCAATGGTTACTATAGGCTCTTGCAGTTGTTTTTTTGGTGGCGTAAGGCTGGGAGTGTTGGGGTCCAGACTTGTGATTTCATTGCTACTAATGAAGACTGGCAAATAAGTGTTCTACATACAGCTTGCCTTGAATATATCACAGGTGCTTAATAAATGTTTATTGATCTTTGAATGAGAGAGAAGGTTCCTAGAATGCCAAAGCCCTAAGGGTTTGGGTCCTAAAGGGAAAGATTTCAGAAAGATGCTTAGACAGAAAAGCTACCCTTCCCAATGCACATACATATGTGTATGTATGTATGTATATATGTACATGCACACATATTTATATGTATATATTTGTACATATACGCATGTGTGTATATACATATATGGGCATACATATACATATAGATACATGTGTAGAGTATATTCCACCACCACCTCAAACAGGAGAATTTCTACTTTTAAAAAATCACTCTCTGATGAATTTCTACTTTAAAAAAAAAATCACACAATCAATCAATAAATACTTAGTAAGCACCTACTATGTGCCAGGCACTGTGCTAAGTGATGGGGATGTAGAAAAGGGAAAAAGACAATCCCTGCCCTCCAGGAGCTCTCAATCAAACTGGGAGAGCAAGATGCAAACAAATACATACAAAGCATAAATATATAGAAGATAAACAGGAAATAGTGAACAAAGGGAAGGAGTGAAGTGGGGGCATCGGCTGTCCTGTCCTAAGTGCCTCAACCGCTCTGTTTCCATTACAAGCAGTCCTGCTCCTCGGGGGACTAAATGCCTGTGATTCCACACATAGCATTTCATTCATTTAATGCTCAAGAAGATCGTCCCCCACCCCCATGACAACCCTGAACTAGGAAATCACTTACCACTCTGTAGACTGCATAGCATCATTCCCTACAGGAATTTAGAGTTAATTTTCCAGTAAGCTGAACCAGAAAATCAATATATACAATACAATAACGGTAGGAATTTTTTTTTAAATGAAGCACTTTAGGCAGCATGATGCCTGAAAAGAAAAGTCAATAGCTCTGGAATGGAGGACCTGGCACTAACAGTTTTTGGTATATAACCTTAGGAAAGTCACTTTTCCTCTCTGGGTTTCCATTTCCTCAACTATAAAATGAGAAGACCAGATTAAAATTTTAGTCCCTTCTGGCTCCAAATCTAGGACTCTCTCATAAGAGTGGGGGCTATAACTGAATCAATCAATCACCTCCATCCAAATTGAAATAACGAAAAAAATGCTATAGTCCTGATAACATTTTACCAGGGCAGAATACATCTATTTGAGTTATTCAATAAGAGAGATTTCACTAGGTGCAGGAAAAAGTCCTTGAAAAATTTGGAATGAGAAAAGATCACTAGATGAAGTGAGGTGATACTACATGGGGGATATATTGGGATTAGAGTTGAGCCTACAGAGAGGAGTTACAGCTAAGCCTCTGAGAGGAATTACTTTGGGAAAGTGAGGGAGAAAAGACTATTCCCACCAACCCTAAGAGAAGTTCATGTGAATTTCAAACAGGCTAGAAGTTCTGAAGTTGTTATAAGAATCCCAGCAACGTCCCTAGAAGAGCAATAACTAGAAACAGCACCTACACTGGAAGTGAGTGAAGATATAAGGAAAAAAAAGAAATTTTAGGACTCTATGAGAAATCCAGCAGAAATTTGGGTGGCTAAGCGGAACTTTACAAAGGCCTTATGAAGGAGAGAAAGGGAGCCCAAGCAAAAGATTTCCAGGAGCTGTGATGTTCTTCCTTTGCTAAGCATGAGACCACTTTTCCCAATACTCTGCATAGACTTATGGGAAAGTGCAATGCCCCAGACTTTGGGGAGATAAACTCTTCATTTTTATTTGTTTGTTTTGTTTTTTATGTTTCCATCTGTATTCAGACACCATCAGTTCTTTCTCTGGGGACAGATAACATTTTGCATCAAAGTCCTTCAGAATTGTATGGATTGTTATATTGCTGAGAACAGCTAAGTCATTCACCTTACAATATTGCTACCACTTTGTACACGGTACATCTCACTTTGCATCAGCCCATGTAAGTCCTTCCAGGTTTTTCTGGGAGCATCCTGCTCACCATGTCTTATAGTACAATAGCATTCCATCACAATCTCATACCATTCCCCAATTGATGGGGACGTCCTCAATTTCCAATAAGATGAACTATTCTTACCATACTTTAGTAAATCCCACTTTCAACAGGTTATTACAGTCTGGCTGATACATTGTTATCAAGTGATTATCATTTGAGGGCAGTAAGACCAGTGGGGGCTCCTGAGCTAAAGTCCTAGAAACCACCTCTCAATTCCTCAACATTGCAGTCCTAGAATCCTGAAGGGAAACAGCCACTGCCTTCTGGCAACCCTATCTACCAGTGCAGTGAGGGTTGAAACAGTAGCGCAGAGCCTGTGTTAAACTTTGAAACTGAAAGTTATAAAATTATAATGAAAGGACTTGGCATCCCAGAAAGAAATATGAGGATGCCCCTTCACTGAAGAGGTGAGTGAGGGGATGTGGGTGTCGAATGCTGCATGTAATGTCAGATTTGACTGATGTGTTGGCTAGTTGGTTGAACATGTGTATGTCTGCGTGTGTGTGTGTGTGTGTGTGTGTGTGTAAATTCTATGGATGGCTCTCTGGGAATTGGCAAGGGAGAACTATATTTGAATAGAAAGGGGATATAAATCAAAAGAAATCTGTAAAAAATTTTAAAGGGCTGACTGAGCCAACTCAGTGCAGTGGATAAATCAAATAAATCCTCCCTCAGATACATCCCAGCTGTGTGACCCTGGACAACTCACTTAATCTCACTTTATCTCAGTTTCTTCATCTATAAAAATATCTATAGATAACAATAGCATCTACTTCACAGGGTTATTACGAGGATCAAGAGAGATGACATATGTAGAGGTCTTTGCCAACCTTAAAGGACTATGTAAATGTTGTCTACTATTATCAGCTCACTTCCAATGGGGACCATCACCATCCCTGCCCAGGTATTGGTTTAGGCATTATAATCTTAAGTCAAATTCAATTTACAATTGTTTTTCATCAACCTTTTCCCTTCAGGCCAGCACCTGGCACAATTATCAAATAATACCCTACTATTCAAAATAAAGGTCAGTCTGTCTAGACTAAGCTTTGATGGGTTCCTCTCTGGATTACCAGAAGGGGAGTTATCCTTTCTTCCTATACAGAAAAGTAACAATCACTGAGGGGATATTACCCACCCACCAGATGAATCCTCTTAGAAGTTTAAGGAAATGGGTATTATTTATGACGTTATAAAGTTGCCCCCCAAAGAAGGAGACAGGTGATATCAGAGGTCCAGGAAATCTTTCATTTGGAATATCCAGCTAAGATATAGATATGGATATAGAAATACACACATATGTATATATATATATATATACATATGTGTGTGTATTATATATTATATATGTATAGCATTATATATATATATATATATATATATATGTCATTGTGAAAGCTTTCATGATAAATAGCGTTCTCTGTCCCTTCTTCCTGCCATCGAGACTCAATTGCATTTTCCTAATAGATTTATATAGTCCTTCAAACAAAACTTTAGAAGAGATGAAGACTTCCTCTTGCCTGCCCATCCCCAACACAATAGGCTCTGCTTTGAATTTCACTGTGAACAGCAGCTCAATCATAGTTGGACTTTGAGTTATAATAGGATGGGAGGCATCAGGCAAAAATGAGTTCAAAATAAAAAGATGGAAATTAGCACTGGATGGAACATCAGAAGCCTTGGAGTTCAACTCCTGTATTTTACAGATGAGAATTCCAAAGCTCAGGGATGTTGGGATTTCTCTGCTTAATACATAAGTAATAAATGCCAGAGCCAGACTTTGGATTCAGGTTCTTGACTTTAAATCCAAGGATCTTTCCACTTGACCACATTACTCTCCTCTAACACCTTGTTAGATAAGTTTATTGTATACACAAAAAGTAACAAAATAGACATATTTACAGATATCTATGACTGAGAAAGGCAGTTGGGTCTGTCATATAGAAGAAATGGGGATAAAATGGAGATGGATCATGGGCTACACTGGGAATGATGAGGAGAGTAAAGTCAACAGCCAGCCAAGCAAGGCCTTGAGAACAGTGCTTATAGCTGGTGTAGATGATCATTTTTTAAAAAAATATATTTAAAAATAATTATTTTCCTTCATGAGTCAATGTATCTTATTTTATGTATTTTAAAATATTATTCTGAGAATGGGTCCATGAGCTTCAGAAGAACCACAAAAAAACTAAGAAACTTTGTTCTCGAGAGAATTTGTGACAGTGTACAGACATGAGTGGAAGAGGCTAAAGGATAGAGGGGTGGATATCTGTGTCAGTGAAGAGACAACTGACACTAAGGAGATCATGGACTCATCGAATTGTACAATCATACACAAACAAATTCATATGCATCATTATCATTATATAGCTAACATTTACATAATGCTTTAAAGGTTGACAAAGTGCTTCCCAAACATTATCTCATTTGATTCTTACACCAACCCTGTGAGGTACATGTTATAACCATCCCCACTTTATAGTTGAGGAAGCTGAGGTTGAGTGCCTTGCCCAAGGTCACACAGCTAGTAAATTTCTGAGGCTACATTTGAACCCCAGTCTTTTTTGACTATGAGTCCAAAAGAATCCCTTATTGTAGAGATGGAATGATATAACCCCAACACCTTTTATTGAGATAGCCCTTAGATCCAGGGTTAACTTAGGGTCTGTGAACTTTTTTAATATTTTATTTTTCCCAATTACATGCAAAAATAATTTTAACATTCTCTTTTCAAATTTTGAGTTCCAAATTCTCTGCTTCCATCAACTCCCCCTTTCACTGAGAAGGCAAGCAATTTGACATAGGTTATGTATGAGTAGTCATGCAAAATACATTTCTATGTAAGCATGAACTTTTAAAAATACTTTTTTTGATAACTGAATGTCACTATCATGGGATTTCTTTGTCATTTTAGGCAATGTATGTATTTTAAACATTCTAGAAAGGGGCACTCCCCTCTTAGATTTCACCGGACTTGCCAAAGGGATCCATTGCACAAAAACATTGGGAACCCCTGCCTTGGCAAATCTTTTAGTCCAACTGTGTTATTTTACAGGCATGGAAACTGAGGTCCAGAGACAGAATACTGCTTTTCCATGGCCATACCAAGTTTTAGTGTCATACTAAAACTAGACTCCAGGTCTCCATATTGTAAGGCCAATGCTCTTCAATCAATCAATCAATGAACATTCATCATATTCTTCAAAGTGCCAGGCTCAGGGCCAGGTACTTGGGATGTGACAGTCCCCAGGAATCCCTGCTTTCTTCCCTGCACCACCCTCGAAGTAATGTTGTTTTTCTCAGACTTAATAGGAAATAGAATAGGGCTCAATGCTTTTGCTCCCTTAAAATAGAAACTCTCTTAGACATTCTACTTTATAACTAACTCATCAAGGTCTAAAGGAGGAAAGGGCAGCACCTGGCATACGGTCTTACTGGGCCTTCTGGCTAAGATATCTTTCTAGGTAGAATGATTTGCAAGTGGAAGGCCAAAATATACAGGTGTAAATTGTTCCTGACATGTGTGCTGCTCCAAGCTCCTCAAACTTTTTATGATTCCAATGTCAGAGTTGCAGCTGTGCCTTTTCCCCTCTGCTTATGGGCAGCCCGTGGCTTAATTCATGCAAACTGGCCAGCATCAGGTGTCACACAGCCCAGTCTGATGTAAAACACATGTCAGTCGAGGTAGAAAGAAAAATCCAGCCATATTATGGTCTTGTCTCAGTCACGACATCATGAAGGAAAAAAAGACTCAAGCCCAGGCTCTCTCCCGCCTTCTGTCTCTCTTTGCTCCTGCCAACAAAAGGCTGCTTGTTTCTCCTATTTCCCAGAAACAGTCTTAGCCTTCCAACAAGGTCAGCAAAAAATGCAGTTTTTTTAGTTCAGGGTGCAGAGAGTTCCAAAAATCTGCAAAGTATTAAACAAAAAAATTGCACCATCCCGACTTCACACTGAGCCCTTTATCCAAGCCTCTGGACTGAAAATCAGTAAAGAGAGATTTCTCAACAGTCTCAGCTGATAGGAGAAGGAGTCTGTGTTCTGTACATTCTGCAAGCCTCTCCTTGTCTTCTCTCCTTCCCTCTTGAGCAAGGAATCCCCAGGTACACCAAAGCAAAACTTTGGCCTGACAGGTGGCCGGTACCCTGTCCAGTGGCGTGAAGCATTTTCCAGTCTTAGATCTGATGCTCAAGCTGGACCCCTAGCTCATTCACACACAGTTTTTGGATGCTGGAATATTTCTGCCAGGAATGGATCTGCCCATTGGAGTACTGTCTATTCACTAATAATTCTTCTGTTCCACTAATTAATGCACAACATTCATATCTTGCTCAGGAGTAATTCAGTATAAGTGGGGAAAAGGGCAGGAAGGAGAGTCTTCTAGAGTCTTTCTTCTAGGTTTTCCTAATAAAAATAGCTTCAAAAGTGTACATTTGAGAAGGGTGAGGTAGTCCAGTAACAATTTTTTAAAATGAAATGGGCAATTTTTTGCTGTTTTTGTTCAAAACTTGTCATTTCCTTGTGTCACAAACTCCTGCTATGGAAATTACACCATCAGTTTCAATACAGAACAGCAACTATCTGTAAATTATAGTTCTAGACAGTTGCCTGGGGCACTGATAATTTGAATGACTTAATAAGGGAAACAAGCAATCTTTTATTGGCAAAAGCAGGGAGGATGTGTCTGAGATGGGACTTGAACCCAGGTCTGATTGGCTCTAAGGCTAGCTCATTATCTAGTGTGTCATACTGCTTCTCAGATTTCAGTTAACAACAGCAGTGAGTTCTCTGTCACTAAAGGTCTTCAGAGTTAAAGGCAAGGACAACTACTCAGCTGAAAAACTGTAAAAGGGCTCCATGTGTCAGGGAAGAGTTGGGACGTCATTTACCTCCAAGGTCCCTTCCAACTTTCAAAATTCTCCCATTGTATGAGAACGATTCAGATTTATTCTAGCAACATCAGCAGCTCCTTTTCCAGAGCTGGGTAGTGGAAAGCTTCATTCCTTGGCTCTCATCAACAGTGTCATTCAGTTTCATTTCAACAAATTTTATCAAGGGCCTACTACATGCAAGACTTATTCATCCACTTGAAAAGGATATATTAAATACTTTCTTTGTACCAAGCATCAAGCCATGCTCTAGGGATACAAAGAAAAACAAAACAAAACAAAAAGAGTTCCTACCCTCAAAAAGCTTACATTCTGTGAGGAGGAAACAATACAGATAAGTAAATAAAGAATACATATATAGTAAACAGAAAGCTAGGTGGCACAGTGGGTAAAGCACTGAGTTTGGAATTAGGAAGATGTCTTCATGAGTTCAAATCCAACCTCAGTCATTTACTAGCTGGGTGACCCTGGCCAAGTCACTTAACCTTGTTTGCTTCAGTTTCCTCATCTATAAAATGAGAAGGAAATGGCAAACCACTCCACTTGCTTGGTCAAGAAAACCCTAAAATAGGGTTACAAAGAGTGGAAAACAACCAAACAATGGCTAAAAACATAGTAAATAAAAAGTAATATGAATTGTGGAAAGAGGTAGGATGATATAGTCATTAAAAAGCTGGCCAGAGAATTAGAAAGGCCTGGGTTCAAGTCTTGCCTCTGATATGTTCTAACTCTGTGACCATGGACAAATCACTTAATCTTGAGCATAGCCACACGTTTGACTATATAGAACACATGCCAGTTAAGGGAGGTTTCTCCCTGGGAATAAACATCATATACTAATGAAATCACAAACCTAGTCTAAAAAAAATGATGGAAAGGTGAACAAGGGGGAGGGGAAATCATGAAAGACCTGGCAGTGGAAAAGGCAAAAGAAGAAAACCTTAAAAGGAGCTATGGATGCTAAAAGAAAGAGTTGAGAAGAGAGAGCATTCCGAGAATCGATCTGTGCAAAGTTCTCAGAGATGGGAGATGAGATAGAATACAATGACACATCAAGCTGTTCCATTCTGAAGGATCTTTGCCTGATGTCCTGATAATCAGATTTCGTAAAGTGGAAAACTCCATCTTGACTTTATCTACATCTTTCCATCTTGGGTGAACTAATAACCCAAAGTCACCTGAAGAATATGACAGAGATCTCCCCTACCAGATTATAAACTCCTTGAGGGTAGCAAGTTTTATCTTCTATCTTCCCTACTCACCCTCCTTTGTATCTAGTTGGTGCTTAATAGCTACTTGTGTCATGATTGAAGATATAGACAAACTTAATTGTGTTAACTCCAGATGCCTGGGAAGCCTGGAGGTGACTTACTCTTGCTCCTACAGAAGGATACTTAGCTTAAGCTCTCCCCAGTGCTGGTTACCCAAATTTTCATCATCCTCCAGCAACAGGTACCCTTTCATCCCTGCTAGAAGTGGAAACATTACTGTTTTTCAGGATGCATTTATTGTAACTGTAATAGTAAGCTTCCTGAATGACTTCATATTAGAAGGGCTTTGCTTGTCTTTTGTTTTATTTTGTTTTCATGATGGTGAGGGTGGAGGGAAAAGGATGGAGAGTAAAGAGATTTTGTTGATTGAAAAAAATAAATTTAATTTTTTTTTAAAACAGTACTAAGGTGCCAAGGGGCATAACCCCTTCACTAATTGAAAGAAGAGGAGGCTAGGATGGTGAACAGAGTGCTGTACTTGGAGTCAGGAAGACTCATGTTCAAATTTACTAGCTGTAGGACCCTGGCCAAGCCACTTAACCCCTTTCTGCCTCGGTTTCCCTATCCGTAAAAGTAGAGATAGTAATAGCACCTATCTTCCAGGTAAGGATAAAAATGTTGTAAAGATAAAAAGGAGTTAGGATTTGTAAAGTCCTGTGCAAACCTTAACGTGCTATGTAGATGCTAGCTATTATTATTAAATATTTGTAAATGAAATCAATCTACGCTCCCTCAGGGCAAAAATTACATTAACTTGTATGAGTATTTACCAGTTCTTTAATTTGGCCTCCTTAAAAAGCAACTTTATTTTGTTTTATAGTCATCAAGGCTGAAGGGCCAAAGAAGCTTCATTAACAAGTAGACATTTTCTCTCCCACAATCACCATAAAATATTATTCATGATCTATTTATTACCTCTTTTTAGAAGAGGGATCAATTAAATTCTAAAAGCATTCTGCACCATCTTATATGCATTCCACATCTCTGGTACACACAGAAGCTAAGGAGATAAATTACAGTATTTGGTCTTTGCTGGCCATCAATTCTGATGCCCCTTTCCCCCAATATATCTTGCTGTGTTTAATATGAACCTCTTCTTTCCAAATTATGTTCTAATTTATAAAAAAAAAAAAAGCTGTTATGTTCATGTATTAACTACAAAACCAGGACTAGGGTGGGGCAACTAGAGCTTTTTCTCAGGGTGCCACAATTTAGGAAGAACACTAAAATAGCATCTGCAGTTCCTCAGCATCATAGAAATGACATAGCAAGATGAGTCAGTTGACAAACCTTTATCAAGTGCCCACTATGTGCCAGGCACCATACTAAAACTAGTTAGTTAAAATAGAAAGCTAACATATGGTGGCTTTCTTGTTCATTCTAATTACAGGCAAGAGACTTCCTATTCAACAAGGTGACCTTGTGATTTCCCTTGTTGTCTGTGACCATCCCCACACCCACCCCAGCCTGGGATTCTAAGCTTATTTCATGCCAGTGGCCCTACGTACACTTTGAGCTGCTTGCCCAGAATTCAGTAATGACTAATTATGGCTTTTGCTTGTTTTCTCTACTAGGGTATCCACTTCTTGTGGTTAGGGGTTGTCTTACAGCATCAGTAGAGAGTGATTTCTTACCTGGGTGCTTCCCATCATAATGAAATTAGAGGTTCACTCCTTTTCACTAATATTACACACACACACACACACACACACACACACACACACACACGCACACACACACACGCGCACACACACACACACACACACACACGTACATTCTCCCAAATTAAAAAATGTCAAGTTATCATTGAAATATATCTAATTTGTTTTAATTAAAACAGACGGGAGAGTTTTTGATAAGCTGATCTCTCACATTGCTTCTAACAAACATTGCCTTCTACAATGTTAGGATTCTATGAAACCCTCAACAGGGAAGTGCCATCACACTGACTGACTCGAAGGTGGTTGTATTTCTATTCACTAAGATAAGAAATACTAGAAACTGCCATGCTGCTTTATGTCACATGTGAAAACTGTCAATTCCTATGCTGATGAGTAACTTGAGTTTGGGGAAAATTATATTGCATACTCCTAGATTTTAATTCAATTCAACTCAAGAAACAATGAATGAGGTCTTATGCACCTGTAAGTCTCTGTGCTGGATAGAAAGGAAGGCCACAAGATGAATGAAACCTACTCCCTACTTTCAAGAGGCTTGAGAAGAAGATAGATCAGCTAGATAGACAGATAGATAGATAGATAGACAGACAGACAGACAGACAGACTGACAGACAGACAGACAGACAGACAGACAGACAGACAGACAGACAGATAGATAGATAGATAGATAGATAGATAGATAGATAGACAGATAGATAGATAGACAGATAGATAGACAGATGTATGGTACAGACACACACATATAATTTAGAAAATCTGAGCAACCAAAGTAAACTACATACAAAGAAATACCAGTGTGGATGGAAGGCTGAATAAAAGAGGTCATTGGAGAATTTCTCCACATGGATGCCTAATTATCGATAATGAAAGTGACAGCCAGTCACAATTATTGACAAGGTTATATCTAAGCTATAACTGCTGCACCAAAAGTCGTTTGTTTTGCTTTCATTTCCAGGACGTTAAATGAGCATATCTATAAACTGACTGCACCACTTGTTATGACAAAGCACAAGACACCTTCCCACCAATAATTAAGAAAGATTTGTGGACTATCCATCCCTGGTCTGGTTGGGGTCATAGAAATGAAGTAGACTTGAGCTCTGCATGCATGTATCAGTGGGAATCTGGATAAGTGACTGAGGAAGAAGGAAAGAGGAGGGTATGACTCTGAGTGGGAGGAGGAAAGGATCTCTGAAGGGATGACACTTTGGCCAGAAAGAAACTGGGAACCTGAGGACGAGGGATCATAAACCAACCAAGAAATAGAACTGACATGGGGAAAAGAGAATGAAGCGAGGTTATCAGAAGAGCCAGGTTCCTTCACTTTCAGCCTGTATCCTCTTCAACAAGTCACTGCCCATCACTGAGCCTCAGTTTTCTTATCTGCAAACTTGATAGCACTGAAACTGGGAATGACTGGAAGAGACTCATCATTGTCTTAAGCCACGTCAAGAACAGACTCAGCGGCGGTGGCAGAGCTAGTGTTTCTACTCTCCCTGCTAGGAGCTACACACTGTACCAAGGGATTCATGACTTTGTCTCATTTGGTCCTCACAACCACCCTGAGGGGGAGAGACCATTATCTTCATTTTACAGATGGGAAACTGAGGCAAAAGAGGTTAAGTGACCTGCCCAGAGTCACACAGTAGTAAGTGTCTGAGACCAGTTTTGAACACAGGTCTTGCTGATTCAAGGCCCATTGCTCTACCCACTGTGCCAGCTAACTGCTGTTCTCTCTAGCATGTTGCCATACCCTAAGATCTCCTTGTATTTTAATACATAAAATATGACCTTTATGTTGAGAAGGAAGAACCACAAGAGAAATAAAAGGGGGAAAGTTGTGAATGTTAGAGCTGAGGTCTTTGGAGGAGAAATCTCAACCCTTGAAACCTAAAGTGGTAGCAAAAGAAAGTTATCCAATCAAGAGGAGATGAGAAAGAGAGAGAAGGAAGGAAGGGAAGAGGGGCAAACCAAGGAAGAGGGGAAGGGGAGAAAGAGGGGCAAGAGAGAAAAGAGGGGGAAGAGGATGAAGAGGGGGAAGGGAGGGAAGAGAAATAAGAGGGGGAAGGGAGGGTCTTCTTTTGGAGAATGTTTCTGGGAACCAGTTATGTCATAGGAGGACAATTCATTTCCTTCTTTGGAAAAGTTATGCTTTCCATTTTAATTAATTCAAGCAAATTGGGAGGTTGATGGGGCAGAGATGGAAGGAAATGACTGTAAAAGTGTGGGCTAGACTTTATGTAAATTAAATTCTTATGGAGCTTGAATTAAAGTTCATCACATTAAGATATATCACTTTTTTCTAGCTCTGCAAATAACTAACTCTGGGCAAAATTTTAAACTATTCTTTCCCTCCCTCTTCCTACCTCATTGTCTGACTAAGAAATACAACTCTATAGACTAGAAAGAAAAAATAATATGGAATGAAATGCACAGTATATCATGGTTGTCCATCATTTCAGGCATGTCTGACTTTTCAGGACCCTACTTGGGGTTTTCCTGGCAAAGATAATGGAGTATTTGTCATTTCCTTCTCCAGATCATTTTACAGATGAGGAAACTGAGGCAAATAGAGTTACTATATGGCCTATACTGCAAAACACATATGAATCTTTCCCTTATACACAGTTGCTGTTCCCTTATACACAGTTTTTGCTTTGATAACAAACAAAAGGGCAATGAAAAATGAACAGGGCAATGGAAAATCAGTTGGTGCTCATATTAGTATACTGGAAAGGGCAGTATCTGATTCAAAACATGGCCATTCATGAGTGTTCTGGACCTTTAGGGAAAAACTCTCCCAAGTACTCCTTCCTCTTCTGCCCCCACCTCCATCCCAATGTCCACCTTAAAACACCCCCAAAGGGATTCCACTTCCCTTGGGCTTCAATGTTGTTCAACGCACTCTAGCCCATGTCCTGTATCTCGCTTCCCTACTCTCCCCACTTTTTTTGTTTTTGTGTTGGGGAGGGGGACTTAATCGAGAATGATTTTCATGGGGCATTCATTACCAAAGACAAGCTACCAAAGTGTTTGTTTCCCAGACTATTTCTCCGGTAGTGGGAATCATGGTGAGTTCATCCCTCGGAATTACTCAGAGAGCTGCATGACGGAACAGCTGTTATTGACCACCAACAACTGCAAAAGACACTGGGAATAAATTTAGGATTGCAGGAGAGGAAGCAGAAATGAATCTTCCAGTTTATAAAGGGAGAGGGTGGGGAAATGGGGGTGGGAATGAAGATCCCCCCCCAGCCCGGAGACCACAGGACCCGGAGCCTTCAAAGAAGGAAGGCAAAAGAGCTAGACAAATGTCACTGGGAGGTTATGGGTTTGATCCAAGTGCTGGAGGACAGATCATCCCAAATTCACCTTGCCTGGAGAGGGCACTACACTGTAACTGGATGACTGGCTGTCCCAACAGCAAGGAATTAACTGGTGGCAGAAGAAGGATCTGAGGCAACAGACATTCTTTAAGGGGACAAAACTATATTTAACACACTTGACAATTTACAGCTGAGAAAAATGGGTTCAACCTTTTTGTGGGAGGGAGGAAAACAGACAAAAGTTTTGGGGTTTTTTTAAGTTCCATGTCCCAGACTTCACCTCTTACATGTAGCTGTTAGAGCTAAGCTGCTTGTAACGAAATCCATCAAGCAATGATAGAAGCGTAAACCTCATCCAAAATAATTATAAAATGCAAATCATTTCTGGGAATCATTCAACCAACGCACACTAATGACCTCCGTAAATACAATTATAAAATTCTCCTTAAAGAAATAATGAATAATTTAGATAACTGGAAGGATATTTTTTATTCAAGATTAGATGAAATGGATAATACTTTAAAGCAGTCATCATTCAAGCTATTTGGTTACTGGTCCTGGCTAAAAAAAAATTTTTTTAAAGTAGATCATTGGAAAAGAGCAGATAAGCATGCATCAGAAACAATTGAACTAATTGTAAGACCCACCTAATGTTCAATATACCTAAGAATAGAAATTACCTGGTAACTCCTTCACTTCGATGATTTGCTGGGAAAACTGGAAAGCAATCTAGCAGAAACTGTGGAGACCAACATCTTATAGCATATACCACAATATGTTCAAAGTAGGTTTGTAGAATATTCAAGATTATAACATAAAAATAAAGAACCAGATTAGGTACCCCTCCTCATTATTGCTGGGGGGGAGGGGTCTGGTAGAGAATTCTTAGTCATGTAGAGAAGAACAATTACTAAAAAAAAATTTTAAGCCATATTTTAAACCATTTAATGACATGACATCAAAAACTCAAATAGGATAAGATAAATGGTCAAAGGATATGAACCAGCTGGTTTCAAAAGATTATAGATTATTAACAACTCCTTGAAAAAATGTTGCAACTTACTAGTCATAAGAGAATTATAAATCAAACCATTTTCTGAGATTTTACTCCACAAAACATGGGGATAGTCAATGTTGCGGGGTCGAGGTTATTGTGGAAAGACAGATTCACATACATTGTTTAGAGAACTACAGATTGGTCTCATTACTCTGACAAATTACTTAGATTTACGCTAAAAATAATGACTACAATATTCAATGACATAAACAAAAGGGATCATGTGTACCAAAATGTTGATGCTAGCATTTTGTAGAAGTAAAAATAAAGAAATAAAGTAGATATTCATTGATAGGAAAATGGTTAAACAAGGCAGTACAAGGTGGTGAATTGGAAGCATTGGAAGATTTCCATTAACTGTTGCAAAGTTCTGTAAACAAAACAGAGAAACATCTTGACTGCAACAATGTAAAGGAAAACATCAACTAGACAATTAAAAGAGAACTCTATGACTGTTTGGCCATGTGAGAGAAATAGGGGAGGAAACCCCCTTTCCTTTCTTTGCAGAGGGATGGATGACCAGTCAAGATCTCTGCATATAATGGTAGACTTGGTTGATGTGTTGTTTAGTGTAATTGAACATTTTTTTTCCTTTTTCAATTCTTATATATAAGAGATAGCTTTCCAAGAAGCCGATGGAAGATGTATATACTAGAAAATGTAGGTGATGCTAAAACCAAAAATATTCTTTGTGTTGATTATTATTTTTGTTCACAAAGTCCTGGAACTTTAGTCGGGTGTATGCTAGCCAAATAAGAGTGCAGGAACATGTAATTATCCAGGGAATTACAGCAAGGGAGACCATTCAACAATCTGGATAATTCTGATCTCTCAATCCCTTCTTGATTTTTTCCCCCCATTAGCAAGTGTTTCATGTGATTGACAGGTCAAAGGTCTAAGCTATCAGGATAATTGTCATAGCTCCCTGCTTCACTTGGAATTATTTCCAAATCAAGCAACCAACGAGTATTTATTAAGCAGCTACTCTGTGCCAGGTGCTGAGGGGGAAGATGATGATGAGTACTACTACTGCTGCTACTGCTGCTGCTACTACTGCTACTACTACTACTACTGCTGCTACTGCTACTACTACTACTACTACTACTGCTACTACTACTACTACTACTGCTACTATTACTACTACTACTAAACACTTATATAGTGATTTAAGTTTTGGAAAGCACTTTAGATATGTTGACTCATTAGATCCTCACAGTAATCCTATGAAGTAGGTGCTCTCTCCATTTTACAGATGAAGATACTGAGTCACAGAGAGGTGAAATGTGATGACCAAGGTCTCCAGCTGCGAGGGAGGTGCTATTATCCCCAGTTTACAGATGAGAAACTGAGGTACTGATAGGTTAAGTGGGTCCTTCAGGGACACACAGTTGATGAGTGTCAGAGATTGGATTTGAGTTTAGGTCTTCCTGACTCTAAGTCCCCAAGCTTTGTCCCATGTGCCTGGCAGCTTCCTTCAAAGGATAAAACAATACCTGCTTCTAGAGACATGTGTCTTAAGGGGAGTCAAGTACATATATAAATACATGAACATAAAAAAGAAGCAAGTGAACACAAACACATCCAAAGTCATTAAATCTGAGATAGTTTAGGAGGCAGGGACATACTACTGAGGTGCTTTGCTTCCCCATGCCGGGAAGCCTTCTTGGCAGGGTCTTCTTGCTTATTAACCCATGCCCTTCTCTCCACCTACCAAACGAATCAGAGCCCAGCGGGATGCTCAATGTAAACGGGTTGTCTTGGGGTTCCCATCAGCATCTCCTCAGCTCTAGTGACAGCTGAGCCACTGTAGCTGCAGAATTTCACAGGTGCCCTGCTCTCTTCTTCCTTCCCTTTAACAAAACATAATCAAGTATATTCTTTTGAAAGACCTTACTCTTCCTCCCCCAGGGTTCTATGTACCAACAACTACCACCAGAACTTCCCAGAGGAGCAAAGAAAGAGAAAAATGTAAAAAAAAGACATAATTGTAACAATCACCACAGAGAGAGACAGAGAGAGAGAGACAGAGACAGAGAGAGAGACAGAGAGACTGTAGAGACAGAGAGACAGAGACAAAGAGAGAGACAGAGAGAGAGAGACAGAGACAGAAAGAAAGAGAGAGACAGACAGACAGACAGAGGAAACATGGGTCCAAATCCTGGCTCTGAAAACTGCCTCCCTGGGTAACCTTGGACAAGTTACATAAGCTCTCTGGGTCCCAACTTCATCCTTTATAAAATAAGGATGAAATAAATGCACTCAAAATTCCCTTTCAATTTTAAAATCCATGAAATTAACTAGGTGAGGGAAAAATAAGAAGAATAAGCAAATCATGCTAGATTTTAGTATTGAGTTCTTTCTAATAGAGTATAATCTAATACTGACAGTTTTTTTTTAAGGTGAAAAAAAAATGTACTGGGAGACCCCAATAGTGCAAATACAGCCTCCTAGAACCTACAAGAATTCTTTAAATTTCATTCTCTAAGACACCAAGATGCACTGGGATCTAACTACGTTTGTTAACTAACCAGGAACACTAGTTAATGTTCATACTATAAAATGTCCAGTGGAAACAATTACATATCAGAATTCTTTACAGCCTCATATAACTGGGGAGGAGATGTCTTCTACATAAAATGGGAAGTGGAAGTGGGCGTGAGAGGAATACATAATGAAGAGTGGAAGCTTTATTTTCCGCAACAAATTAGGGAAAATTGTAGTAGCTCTACATCTGTCTTCTTATATGAAGAAATCACAAACTAATTAGTCTATTTATTCACTTGGGTCATTTTGGTGCCAAAGCCCAGCTGGCTGATCTGGCTGCATGAGCTGGTACAGATGGTGAAGACCAGTGACTGGAAAATTGTTAAGATCTGAAATGATCTGTTTCACCATGCTACAGTCAGATTCACTTATCTCAAGTGTACATAGACCAAGTTTCCCTTCTTATGGAGGTGTTTACGATGCATAGACATAATTATACAGATGCAGCTGCAGGGGGAGAGGAGAAGAGAGGAGGTGAAGGGGAGAATATCAGTAAAAGAGAGGATCCATGGTCAGAGTTCTTTTAAACTATTTTTTTTTTAACAAAAACCAACAATTTCATAAAATCCCTAGCTTCCTTCATATTCAGTCCAAGTGCCACCAGGCATGTAGACCTTCTTAATCCTAGTCCTCACACCTAGCCAAAATTGCTATAGATACAGACACAGACACAGACGTAGATACTGACACAGAAGATAAAAATATAAATAAACATTTACTAAGTACTTACTATGTGTCAGGAACCGTGTTAAGTCTTAGGGATATAAAAAGAGGCAAAAAATGGTCCCTGCCCTCAAGGACCTTACAATCTAATGGCAGATGACAGCATGCAAACAATTATGTACAAAGCAAGCTATACAGGATAAAAAGGAAATAATTAACAGAGGGAAGGCACTACAATTAAGAGGGTTAGAGGAGGCATCCTGTAAAAGGTGAGATTTTAGTTGGGACTTAAAGAAAGCCAGAGAGGTTAGGAGTTGAATGGAAGAGGAAGAATGTTTCAGACATAGGGGAAAGCAGATGAAAATACTGAGCAACGTTTTGTCTTGTTCATGGAATGGCCTGGAGGCTAGTATGTGTTGGGGAATAAGGTAAAAGAAGCCTGGAAAACTGGGAGAAGGCTTGGTTATGAAGGACTTTGAAGCCAAATGGAGCATTTTGTATCTCATCCAAGAGGCAATAAGAAACCACATAGATTTTTTATATGATTTTCTATGTATGTCTTTTTTTGCCCATAATAGAGTATTAGTACTTTACGGGAAAGAACTGTCCCATGCAGCCAATGGACAGAGCACTCAACCTGGGCTACCCTGGGATGACCTGAGTTCAAATTTGGTCTCAGACTTGTATTAGCTGTGTGACTCTAAGCAAATCACTAGATCTCTGTTTGCCTTAGCTTCCTCAGCTGTAATATGGCAATAATAACACCTACTCTTGTTGTGAGGATGAAAAGAGACAATATTTGTAAAGCCCTTAGCATAGTGCCTGGTACATAGAGGGCACTTAACAAATATTGGTTTTCCTTCCCCTTCCTTTCAATTCCCATTGGGCAACACAGCATCTGGAACACAGCAGATACTTAATAAATGGCCAATGGATTGAGGAGATTTTACATTTTTAAACTAAATTTATTGATTCAAGAAATACAACTGGGGAGAAGGAATGGGTAGATCCAAAGAATATATAAGGTTTTATCGTCTTCATTTCCACTCTAGTAAGCTTCTTTCAATTGGCACTTCATGATATTTGTGTCTATAGGAACTCACTGAGTCTGGGGAGACTCAAGAAATGTGGCTAACCAACTGACTTTAATTTGGAGGATTTGTCCTCCAAATCCTCCAAACTCTCCACGAAGAAATCATTAGTGAATCTTGCCCATACTTAGACATCTCTTCCTGCCAAATGCTCTTTTTAATCATGAATCTCAAGACCTGCCATTCCCCTGGAAACCCCATCTCCTCTAGGGCTTCAGAGCAGGGAGTGAGGGAAGGGAGACACGTAGTCCTTGCTTTGGGTAAGAGTAAGTTGCAGAAACCACAGTATTAAAAAAAAAAAAAAAAGATAGTGAGAAAACCAGAGCTGGAAAGAATGGCTAGTAAGCCAGATGTGTCTGCCATAAACTCTGGTTTGAAAAACAACTGCAGAGGGGAGCAGACAGCCCAGAGCAGGAGTCCGAATTGCAATGAACTTCTATTGCCTCTGCTCCTATATGCTCTAAGCCTCACTAGTCTGTGGTCTGATTTAGCTATTTTCTCTGCTTTTGATAAAAAATGTTTTAAGTGTTTTTGTACACTTCCCTTCAAACATAGCTCGAGGGAGGTTAGGAGCCAGGCCAGCCAGCTAAACAACATAGTTGATTTTCCATCTCGTCTCCAAAGGCAGAGCTAGACACACACATGTGTTTGCAATTTCAAGTACAGATCAGGGCGCAGACCTGGAATACTTTGGCCCTTTGGTGGTATATCTTCAAGAAAGAAAGAGGGAGGGGGAAAATATGTACATACAAATATATGTATATGTATATACATATATAATCCCTACAGTACCTAAAAATATACTACAGACAGAAGTGGAAACTGAACTTTGCCAGAAAGATCTCTAACAGTCTCTGGCCAAAAGAGATTTAACTTGTTACCCAGTATTTTTCCTGTGATGTCTGGCAGGTTGCTGGCACAATAAGGCTTGCTGAGACACCAGCACCCCATTCCCAAAAACTTCTTGGTTCAATGTCTGACATGAGCCAGACCAACCAAGATTTGTGACCCTTGGGATTATCGCAGAAGGGTAAAATAACACATTACTTTCTTTTGGCAAAGCATTTTAATACATCGGGATATTTTAAATTGCCATATTCAGTGAAGTTCTCCAAAGAGAAAGACAGACAGATAAAAGACAGAGGGGAGAGAGACAGAGACAAAGAAATGAAAGATAGAGAAGAGGGAGGGAGGGGGGAAAGAGACTGGGGGAAAAGGAAGAGGGGAGAAGGGAATAGAGAGAAACAGGGGGAGAGGAGAGGAGAGGAGAGGAGAGGAGAGGAGAGGAGAGGAAAACAGAAAGAAGAGAGGAGATAGGGAAGAGAGAGAGGGAGGGAGAGAGAGGGAGAGAGAGAGAGAGAGAGAGAGAGAGAGAGAGAGAGAGACCTCACACCTTTCAGTGCATGTAGTTTGGGAGAGTGAGAAATCCTCTTAAGCTTCAATGGATATTGGGTGTGGCTGCTTTTTGGTGACCCCTTTGTTACTAACCTAGATTGAAAGAGTTAATAACAGTATGGATCATCACTGTCATCACCATGACTTTCATGGATGTTGACATAAAAATGCTTGATGGCTGGATCATAATTGACATTTAATAACCCAAGGGTGTTCTCTACCTCATCTCACGTGTCATTTATCTCACATCATTTTCTTTATTCTGAAGTTATTTCCCTTTTAACCCCCCCCCCCCACAAAAAAACCCTTTCAATAACAAAAGAAAAGTATTTCAGCAAACCCAAAAGACATGGCCATGACCCCTCTCAGTGTATACTGTTTTCTGTATCCACAAGCCCCAGCCCCTCTTTGTCCACATACACACACCTGTGTTCCACCATCAGTTCTTCCAGACCTAGACTAGACATTCCAATTAATTTTCATGTTGACTTTATGTCCATACAGTCTATTGTTCTTCCAGCCCTGCTCACTATCTCTATTAGTACATGTGAAGCTTCCCCATTTCTCTGAACTCTCCCTTCACTTTTGTTGTCTGTTATGGCACAACAGAATTTTATTGCATTCCAACCTCACAATTTGTTCAGTGGCTCCCTTGTCTAGGAGCACTCACTTAAAAAAAACCCACTGGTTTTTGTTGTCATAAAAAGTGATATGAACAATTCGGTGTTTGCCTCTTATCCGCTCAAGCAAACATTCCTCTCGAGGCTGTGAGTCTCCACAGGATTTTGTCTGCCATTCCATAGAAACCTCACTTCACTAATGGATTACTCAAATTGGAAGTACCCTCAGCCCTTAGGGTCTCTCCTGCTTGACTGCTTACTCCCAGAACTACCATTTAAGGAGTAGGTTCAGGCCAACTAGGGTGGATGGCTGACTTATTTCAAAGGGACTTTGTCAAATATCCTCCACCAGCCACCTTCCAGATACCTTCGTCTCCTAGACTCATCCCCTTCCTTTTCTGTATGACATTTTCCCCCATTAAAATGTAGTCTCCCTGAGGTCAAGGATAGTCTTTCTTATTGGTCTTCTCCATTTCACACATGCAATGCCTTTGGCTTAATAAACACATCCTGACTCAACTTCATTTTTCATCCTTCTAATGGGGCAGCTAAGTAGTCGGTAGATAGAACGCTAGATCTGAATGAAGTCAGAAAGAGCCGAGTTCAAACCCCACCTCTGATACTTATTAACTGTGTGACTCTAGGCAAGTTACTTAACTTCTCTGTCTCAGTTTCCTCCTCTGCAAAATGTGAATTAATAATAGCACCTACCTCACAAGGTTGTCATGAAGATAAAATGAGGTCTTTGTAAAAAGGAAGAGAATGAGAAAGCATGTTAACTATGAATTAGCAAGTTTCTCAACAAGGCACTTGAGAACCTTGGGAGGCAAGCTTTCCAGACTGGTGCCATGATGTGCCTTTTTAGAGGACACAGGAAGTGAGGCAAGAACTAGTCAGTCACCAATTGAGTGAAGCCCTACTGAGTATGTAAAATGTTTGTACTAGAAATGCAGGATTGGAGAATGATGGTGCTGGAAGAGACCTTGGCTTTTATCCCTTCTACATCTAAAGCGATCTAAAGCAATCACAGAGTCATAATTCTTTATCTGGAAGGGACTTCGGAGGTCACCCAACCCAACTGGCTCATTTTACAAATCAGCGATTTACCCAGGGTCCTACTCAAAGTTTGCGGCAGAGACACAATTCACACTCAGCTCTTCTGGCCTCAAATCTAGTGGACTCTTTCATCCACATCACTGTCACCTCCTATATTTTTGACAATGCTTATTTTTTTCTTTTTCTTTTAGACAGCTTGGCATAGTGGGAAAAGTCTAGGACTAAGGTCCCAAGACCTAGGTTTGAGACTACATTTGCCATTTTTTGGCAGGAAAGATGTAGATGTGTTTGTCCTCCATTCTCAAAGAAAACCATGACATCGAGATGAGGATATAACTTGCAGCTGACTTTGATTGGAGTGAGGGAGGGCTGTGCAAGGTCACCAACCTCACCTTCTCCTCCTGAGCCATCTAGGTTCAGTGGCCTGATATCCATCAGGACTACTGGAGATGGACATGAAGACCAAGATAAAGGTGAAGTGTTAGAATCCGAGGGGGCTTTAGCCATTATCTTGTCCGCAATTCCCATTTTCAAAATAAGCAAATGGAGACTGAGATTATGGAACATACCTGTGACCATAAAGACAGGAAGATAGCTGTAACTAGAACTGAGGTTACTTCTTGTTGTGTTCGTCCTTCATTGCCAAAAAGACACCATCAGACAAATGATGACATGACTTGCACTTGACTTTGATTTGAGTGAGGGAAGGCTGTGCAAGGTCAGCAGCCTCACTTTCTCCTCCAGAGTCATCTGGATCCAGTGACCAGATATTCACCAGGATGAGGAAAGATGGCCCAGGATGGCCCCTTCAGGCCAGGGTTTATTCACGAATTTACTTAGGGGGAGGTAACACCCATTCAGTGAACAGGTCTGTTTAAGAAGCAGTCAGGGGATGGCCTTTAATGAGGCAAAGAAAAATAACTACATCAGGCTGGGAGGGAAGCAGCAATAGTTACCACTGATAATCACTCTGAAGCCAGGAGAAAACAGCCCTTAAGTGTAGCTTGAGCAGGGACCTAGCGTCGTGCAATCTATGGGCTTCAGAGGGCAGTAAGGTTTACTTAGCTCTTGGGTCAAAACACTTTCTCCTTAATTTTAGAAAATAATTTACCTTATTGCTCCTTTCAAAAGCTCCCATCTTGTATTTGAAAAGAAATCGATTTGCAGAAAATTTTCAGGGACATCAGGAAAAGGATGCCAAAACAATTTTACCTCTATTAACACAATTGTGTTTCTCCACATCTCCACCAGAGGGCACTATTCCCAATCAAAGTAATGAGTAGACATAGAGAGTATTTCTGCCTAAATGGAAATACATTCAATTTTGGAAACCCCTGCTGTAAATAAAAATTATTATTTTGGAAGGAAACTGTTCCAATAATATCAAATAAAACATTTCCGAGACCCCATATAATGACTGATAATTGAAGATTAATGTAACGTGGTGGCAGCATAGTATAATGGTTCTGGAAACAAAGGTCCTAGGTTCAAATCCCAGCTCTGGAAAGTCAGTTGAGGCATGTAGTTGTGTACACAGCTCAGTACAATGAAAAGAGTGTTCTGAATTTGGAACCAAAAGGACCCAGCTTTGTCACTTCTGCAAAGAATTGGCTTAATGGCCTTTAAGACCCTTTCCAGCTCTAAAGCCAGGATCTTAAGGATTAGGTCCACACTGAAAGACCAAAGTCATGTAATTAGCCTTTACCATCAGTGTCTTCCTAAGTACATGCAAATGTCGGATGAATCCACTGCTATGACAACAGCTAATACAATTCATCCCAGCAGTCCCAGTCTGGCTCCTGTGCCCTGGCTTCATGATTATCTGCTTCCACACCCCAGTGCAATCTGTGTGTAAATACCCAATAGCAGCACAAGATATGATCTGGAACAACCATGACTGATGCCTATGAATAACCTCTTCATGATGTATGAGGGTGGTCAAGGCACTGCAGGTCTCCTAGACCCTCAATCTCACTCCTCTGACTCCTACTCAACTCCTTATCTTCAGGTAACACCTTCTCCACTCTTCCACTCTCCATCTGTAATACAAGTTGCTGTCCATTCAGCACAACTTATCCACAAGCCCCCAATCTATCCCTGGCTGCTCCTCAACTCCCCCATGGCTTTGCAAGACTAATCCATCAATCCCCTTGTTAGCTGATGAACAAAGCAGAGGAAACAGACGTGTGAAAAGCTCCACTAATCTAAGAAACTCCCTGGATAGAGAGGGCACTAGACTTGGAGTCAGAAAGTCCTGAGTTCAAATCCCACCTCAGATTTTTATTAACTATGTTACCCTAAGAAAGTCACTTAAGATGTCTGAACTTCAGTTTCCTTATCTGCAAAATGGAAATAATAACAGTACTTACCTCACAGGCTTTTTTGTAAAGCTTAAATAAAGCAATATATGGAAAGCCAAGGATGAATATTAGAATTATGATCACCTGCCTCTCCACCCACTGACATGTTAATCCTGTCCTCCCATGTCACTGTCATATTCTCAAAATATTCTGAATATCTGATATTCTGAAATCTCTTGGAGATGTGTGTACTTTCCAAATAAGGGATATCTATTACCCACACACTTGATGAACTTCTCAATGCAGTCTATCTTCTTTTTAAAAACACATTTTACTAATGCCTTTTTCTTGACATTGCAGTCATTTCAACCCTTCCCCTTTTCCATCAACAGCTGAAATTCCAAGATGAACTTGAAAAATGATCTTATCTTTTTTACCTTTATATCTGTATTTTAAGACTGATATAAAAAGAGAGTGAGCCACAGGCAGCTGTAGTTCGAAATGATATGCTCTGAGGGAAGCGATGGATATTCCCTTATTGTGACTCACTAAATTATTCCCCAGCCTTTGCAGTGTACTCAGGTTTCTTCTTCAGATGTCCATTCTTAGAGCACATCTGCTCCTCTCCCCAGGCTGGTGGAACAGCCCACGCCATTAAGGCCAAGTAAATACCCCAGCAGTGAACCTGGCTAGGAAAACCAAAGTACAGAGAACTACAGAGCAAAATGAGGAGAGCATAAGACTTGGTGTAAGGAAACCTGCCTCAGACACTAGATATGTGATCCTGGGCAAACTAATTATCCACTCTCTGCTTCAGTTTCCTCATCTGTAAAACATTGATGATAATAGACCCACATCCCAGGGTCAATGTAAGGATCAAATGTATTAACATATGTAAAGCACTTTGGAAGTCCTAAAGTGCCATATCAATGTTGTTGTGATGATGATGATGAAGATGATGAAACATGAACTGTCTCTCTTTGGTGCACATCCCAAGGCATGTAGGGTGTTTTGTACTTTGCATAACAAGATATATCTAGGTAAAAGCAATGGACAGAGGGTGACATGAAGAAAAGCTGAGTTTAAAATATGCCTAAGTTACTTAATAATGATGTGACCTTGACTGGGCAAGTCACTTGAGCTCTGTGCCTCAGTTTACCCATCTTTAAAATGAGTATGACAGGCTTGAGTTTCCAGTTCCTTCCAGCTCTAAATTTCTAATTTTATCATTCTATACAATCAACTAGTTTCAGAAGTCTTCCTTTGCAATCTTGTTGATGAGAGAGAGAGAGAGAAGTCAATAGGTATTAAAAAAAAATGCATGTTAAGTTGGTTCAAATTGAAGTCTCCTTTGTGCTTTGAGTATAAAAAGTGAAGGTAGGGAAAGCAGCAGGTAGTGGTGAGCCCTAGCAAACAGAGTGTCTGATGTCAGAGTCAGAAGTCGTGGGTTCAGACTATTTCTGACCCTAGCCAAATCACTTAGCCCCTCTGTGGCTCAGTTCCCTTCTGCACAGCCACATAGAGAAATAATGAGGACCAATGAGTCAATCTCCATCAAGTGTTGTGCTTTCCTAAACATATTATTTAAATGTCTGCTTTTATTTTTTAAAATCAAGGTAAAAACTCCCTCTCTTCCAACTTAAAAAAAAGCTCCCCACTATGCACTAGGCAACATGGGACGGCAGTACCAGCATCTGGTTTCTGTACAATGGTGGCTGTATTGGGGCATGTGACTAAAGGAGAATTTGGATTCCTCGATGCAGGTATAATCATTAGTTATTATTTTTCCTTGATCTCCCCTCTAGATAAGGACTCAATATGGGCTGCTCTCTTAGCCTTTTACTTTTTGGCTATATTTTGTGTCTGCAACCTTCAAAATGATAACTCCAGACTTCCTGGAAGAATGAGCCCGATTTTCACCGTAGGCTAATTTGGGTTCTATTTCAGTTTATATTCCCTTTGGCTACACTGCAGAAATGGGGAATGGATCCAGGAATAACTTGTCCATTTTTATCCTTTTCATTCCTGAAAATCCAATGTGAGATTTTGGAAAAATGGGTTGCTGAGACTAAATGAAACTATGGTCTGAAATTTGTACATTTGTAGATGAAAAGCCTTTTCTGGTTTTTAACCATTAAAAAGGACAACCAAAGAAGGCTGGTTCTATTTAAATATTGATTTTATTTAAAATTCCATTGGTGGTGGTGGTGGTGGTGATGACAAAGTCATATTTTTACTATCTTTGAAAGAAAGATTATTGGCAGAAAATATTTTCTGTTCTCAGCCACCAATTCTATAGTTGTGATTAAGCCATCTATGCAAAACAAAAACAACGCAAGTATAGTGGGGGGGAGGGAAGATGAAAAGAGGGATGCAGCAGGATGGAGGAGGTGAAACACCTGCTCCAGAAAAAGTAAAGTGGTCTGGGGCCTCACTTGTAGAATTTGGCTATTTTCACTGATTAAATTCCCAGGCAGTGTCTCAGCTCCCCCTTTCCCTCGGTCTATGTGAACTCAGCCAGACGCTAATTTTTCTCACAGGTCCAGTAAAACCAAGTATACAGCATGATGTCAGCACAATCAGTGCTGAAAGTGACAGGTCCCCAGACCCAGGGCTGTAGAGAACGGAAGAAGAAAGAAGAGGGAGAAACAAAAAAGAAGAACTGCACAATTCCTGGCCCCCATAGGCCACTCAGTAACCTAGAGCTGGCGGCTACACTGGAACTCTCACTCTAACCATGCCCAAGTCGAAGGCCAAAGGTCAGATACTCACCAAGGTTGGGCTGAGACATTGCCATCGATCTCTGGGGCATTGGCGTTGAAGTTGTGGCAGGGTGGAGGGCCATGTGGTTTAAAGGCTGAGTCATCGTCTTCCGAGGGTCTTGCCATGTGGTAATTTTTTCTATGTGACTAAAATAAGAGAAATAATTAATTTCTAAATCATTAGAATCACAGTCATCTGCATCAGCAGCAGGGGTGAGAGCAGTTGCTCAGATTAAACGGCAGCCACTTATTAATTTAGAATGTGCATGCAAGTGGGAAGGTTCTTCTATTTGCTTTCATTAAGAGACCTATTGGGTTTCTAGCAAGTGTACTCCGAGCTTCCTAAACAAGGAAATGTTTATTGGGGTCTGTTGGCTGCCCAACCCCAGTCAAGAACGTGGGCTCTATCAAGGGGTAGCATCTAAGTCCACAAGTGACTATCTTCTTTTGCCTACCGATAAGTTCCCTGGATACCAAAACAAGGTTCAAACTCATTAAGTCAGCATTTGTTGGCAATAGGTCAAAACACAAATAAATAACTTCCTTGACCAGGGACTCATCCCTATTTCACCCTTACTCCATTTGCACCAACTACCTCCCTTCAGCGGAACTGTTTCATTACATACAGAGTGAGAAGCATGGTAGAGGTGATAAGGACCTCAGAGGTCATGTAGTTCAACCCATGCCTGACCACTCACTACACACACACGCACGCACGCACGTGTGCACACACGCACACATGCACACACAGTGTTGTATCTGTGGGCAATCTTCCTAATGCTTTTAGTATATCTGCTCCATACAATTAATAAGATTCTGCCCCTCCTCCTCCTTTTCCTCCTCTTTTTTCCTTCTCCTCCCCAACAATTTCATCAGCACACAGGTTGTGCTCCCAGCCTACCAAACCACCTTAGCAATCCTCTCAAGATGACTCAATCCCAGCGCCAAATTGCCAACTTCCTCTTCCACTCCCTCAAGCACTAACTTTTGTGGGAGTTTGTTAGCTTCTGCCCTTTGAAGATCAGCCTGATTTCTCTGGTGCCTCCACCTGAAAAACTGATGTACTTTGCTTTTCTGAACCAACACAGGGACCAATCTGACTCCCCAAGGGACGGCAGATGTCCCATGTGTTTGACAGCTGCCTCTCGGAATGATGGGCTATCTCATAGACAGGCACGCCTGCTTCTCCCTTCTCCCAAGCCTGTCTTCCAGTGTCCACTGCTATTCGTTTTCTTCTGCATACATGAAAATGACTGTGATTTCACTTCCTGCTGCACTTTTTCTCAGATTCTAGGGGCAATGACTTCTTGGTCTTTAAGGTGGGAAGCTACTCTCTTTACCTTTTAACATCACTACTGGGTCTGGAAGTTTTTAACCCCAATTCATAATTTTGTGGCAATTTGACTCCCTTCTTTTTTTAGTTAAATGTATTTATTCATTTTTAGTTTTCAACATGCACTTTTATATGATTTTTGAGTTCTAAATTTTTTTCCTCCTCCCTCCCCAAGACAGCATGCCATCCGATATAGGCTACACATGTACAATCATATTAAACATATTTCCACATTAGTCATGTTGTGAAAAAAGAATCAGAACCAAAGGAAAAAAACCACAAGAAGCAAACATACAAAAAACAACACAAAAGGTAAACTAGTACACTTTGAGCTACATTCAGACTCCGTGCTTTTTCTCTGGATGTGCTGGCTCCCTTTGAAAGCAATCTTTAACTGATGCACTAAGCATGGCACAAAATTAAGCCACTAAATATTTAGGAGAAAGCTGCGATTTAAGGACGTGAAGCAGTTACATATTCCGAGTAGAGTGTTGGACCTGAGTTCAAATTCTGACCCAAATACTTCATGGCTGGGTGACCCTGCTAGGAAAGTAACTAAACCTCTCTTAGCCTAAGTGTCTTCATCGGTAAAATGGAGATGATGACCATAGTGGCACTCACCTCTCAAAACTGCTAAAATGCTTGCTAATGGACTTTTGGTATTGCCAACTGACTCACAGGCATGACAGGTCTGGAGCCAGAAAGCATCTGAGAGGCTACCATGTCCAACTAATCGATTTCACAAATGAAAAAACAGGCCCAGAGAGTTTGACTTCCCTGAGGTCGACAGATAGCAAGTGAAAGGCACAGGATTTGAATCCAGGTCCTCTAGATCCTTGTCAATACTCTCTCAATTGCATCATACAGCCTCTCTCATAATCTTGGATAATATTCAAACCAGTAAGAGGATATAAAAGAAACTGAAGAGAAGGAAAATCAGAGTACCAGAGTATAGTAAGAATATTAAAAAAAAAAACAACTTGTTATATAGTCTTATAAACTTGACCAAAGCGAGGGAGAGCAGCACCGGCAAACATCAAAATTCAAATGACACGAGTTATCTTCAGTACACCCTTTACCTCAGTTATCCGCTTTCTTTTACAGCCTTCTCCACTGAAGTACATGAAGAACACCACAGCCCACCTCCCAGGGCCCAATACTTTAAGGATGAAGACAGAGTAAATACTCCATAAGCAGCTGATAATGCCATAAACCCTATTTAGGGTTAAACAAACTCCCTTCCAGTGTATTAAGCCCCCTTTTACCTATGCCTCTAGGCTTCGTATTGTAAAAATAAACAATTGTGTATGAATGCTAGATGTATAATCTATGAGACAGTGACAGCCTACCTAGAATTAGGGCCATCTATCACCACCTACCACCAACACACCCAAGTACCTCCTTTCCATTAATTTCCCCCTAAGTGTAGTAGCATTGACCAGGATGCACAGCTGGATTTCACAAAAGCAGAGATGGTTCCACCTCTTAAAAAATCCTCTTTCTGATATACTTTGTTTTCAGGAACTTTATTACAAAAGATAAAACTAACGTAAGAGATCTAAGGATGGCTTCTCACAGGTCATAGATCTCTGTACTCCCAACAAAAGAAGAGTACTTTCTTCTGTTTTCCCTCTTTCTTCCTTTTCAATGAAGCTGGTTATGGCTCTCCAGTCCTCTCTGTCTGAATGGAGTAAGGAGTACACAAGGCTTCCATATACATGGGTTTGATACCACATTTCATCATGAAAAAGTCACACAGTCACAGTTTGGGGGACCTAACTATTCACATCCTGGAACTAGGACCTCCTTTCAGCTACCACCATGACCACCTCACCCAGAAACTTCTCCCAGCCTCTGCTCCCAGGACAACTTTGTTCCAAGGTTCCTAGTTTCCCAGGAAGTTTTTTTAGTGAGGCATCACTGTATCTCCCAAATAATCTCCCAAGCAGTATAAAACATAGACAGGAAAAAAGGGCAGTTTTGGAGATGTTTGAGTGAAAATCAACAAGGAATGGATAATGGATTTAGTCATGGAACCTGAGATGGCATTCTTGTGACCTGGATGACTCTGGGCAAGCCACTCACCTCTCACTAAGAGGGATGGATTAGATGCTCCTGGCTCTAACCGCATGACGCTGAGCCATACCAGCAGTGCTTTGTGAGACAGAGGACAGGAGTCAGTCCCTCATTTCAGCAAATTAATCTGTCCTGAAACCACACCTCTCACTGTTGACCTTAAGCGACTGTCTAAGCCATCTATAGACTACAGAGAAATATGTCATCGTTAAGTCATTTAACAATGGCTCCTTGTCTACATGTGAAAACTTCCTTTACCCAGAAGAGGCAGTTCAGTAAGCAGCAAATCATTTTATTTACAAAATGAATTGTCTTCTTGCCCAAAGCTCTTTCTTGCCTAGGCTCACTGCCCCACCTCCCCACCCCTCAGCTGAAATCTGGGTTTCATTTCTTTACTCTTTCATTCAGCATGTCTCCACTCCCTCCTCAGAGGTACTGAGTCACTTCCTTTCTCGACAACTTGTAATGAAAACTTTCAGTTGGCCACAAGATTGGATTTACAATCATGTCACTTGAGGAAGGACTTCCACCTGTTACACTCCCTTGTTGACATTAATTTAAAATCATTTGGTCTCCTGGTGTTTGTCATTCCCATAAAGTCTCCCTTATACTGATTTCAAATCTTCATTCGCCACTTATTACCAGTGTGACTTGAGGAAAGTTATTTCGCCTCCCCAGGCCTGTCTCTTCATCTGCAAAACGATGGGGTTGGACTGGATGGTCTCCAAGGCACCATCTAATTTCCAGATGATGGTCTAAGTATCTGTTTGTTCAGTAGACAAGAATCAGGAGTTGCCTATAACACAGTACATGTGCAAGTGGCTTTGAAAATGCAAACTTTCACCAATAATGTTGATCAATAAATAAATTTCAAATAAAGAATCAGAGAAATTTGCATCTCGGATTCCCAGGGCCTTTAGCCATAGGGCAAGAAAATGTGAAGTACATATGAACAGTAACTGCGTATCATTTCTAGAAAAAGTGGCTCAAAAGGCATTATCATTCAAATGTGATTTCTTTTTTATTTTCCTGCCAGACAGTGCTCTCATAAAAGGAATTCCTTTGTTACACTATACAAGCTCACTATACGGGAGCACTTTTTAGGGGTATGCCATAAGCAGTTTCTGTTGTTTAGTTCTATCAGTCTTGTCTGGATCTTCATCACCCCATTTTGGGTTTTCCTGACCAAGATACAGGAGTATCTTTTTTTAGCACATTTCCTTCTCCAACTTATTTTACAGAGGAGGAAACTGAGGCAAACAGGGTTAAGTGACTTGCCGAAGGGGACACAACTAGTGTCTGCTGTCAGATTTGAACTCAGGAAAATGAGTCCTCCTGTCTTAGTATATTTCATTGATGTCAAATTCAAATATTAAAAAGGTCCACTAACCCATACAAAATGATATTTAAAGGCTACAATTTGACTTAGAAAATCACATATTAATATTATCTGTTTTTTGTTGTATTTTCATTTTTCTTTAACATTTTTATTTTTGACATTTGTCTTTTATTTTTATTATTTTTTTTTAAAAAAAAACTTCCCAATTACATTTTAATCTGATTCTTTATGCACTTGTGGACTGTATGTAACCTGCGTGTATGACACCTCTGATGTAATTGATAAGGAATTGTTCTTAGAGTCAGGAAAACATGAATTCAAACCCCACTTCAGATATGCAGTAGTTATGCCATTTGTCAAGTTAAGTTCTCTAGCCTCTGTTTAGTTATCTGTAAAATGGGAGGGTCGGACTGGATACTTTGAGCACTTTTAACACTAAACCTATGATCGATCCTCTGCTCTGAGACATAGTGAAAAGGGCACTAGATTTTTGAGGCAAAGGTCCTGAGTTCATACCTTTAATCTAATGCCATCAGAGTGATAGAGCAGCTAGGTGATGTGGTAGATAAGAGTGCCAGGCCTGGAGTCAGGAAGATCTGAGTCCAAATCCAGCTCAGACATCTACTATGACCCTGGGCAAGTCACTTTTACCCTGCCTGCCTCAGTTCCGCATCTATAAAATGAGCTGGATAAGAAAATGGCAAACCACTTTCTCCAAGAGGAGAAAAACGAAACTGAAAACAGCCAAACAACAAGAGGTGATGTTGGGCAAATTCACCATGACATGTTCCTGGGCTCAGCATAGTGCCTGGCCCAAAGGAGGCGTTTAATAAGAGCTTACTGACTGGTTGTGTCAGTAAGCTTAACTAACGGAAGGGTGCAGCTGGGATGGTTCATAGGATCAGTAGTTCAGAGGGCATTTAGACCAGAATGCAGTTCCTAACACTCCTGAGTGTGTGAACCAGACTAAAATGTGATTTTCTAAGTCCATATGGGGCCAGCAGGGATCCTTATGCATAGTTTCATCACTGATCTATACCAATATCCTCATCTGAGAGCTGAAGAAACCCAGACCAGAGAGATTAATTGACATCAACTGAAGGTCTACAGGGAGTAAACACTGAAGACAGATCCAACTTGAACCTAGGTCCTCTGATTCCAGAGAGATGATAAGCAGGAGAGACCTGCCCTGGAAGCAAAGGAGGAAGAGCCAATACCAGGTGTAAGAGCCCAGCTAAAGTCCAAAGTGTGTTCATCCTTCGTTGTCGAAAAAGACCATGCCATCAGAGAAATACTGACATGACTTGCACTTGACTTTGTTTTGAGTGAGGGAGGGCTGTGCAGGTCACCAACCTTACTTCTCCTCCAGAGTCATCTGAATCCAGTGACCAGATATTCATCTGGAGCATGACCCAGGATGACCCAGGATGAGGCAATTGGGGTTAAGTGACTTGCCCAAGGTCACACAGCTAGTGAGTGTCAAGTGTCTGAGAAGAGATTTGAACTCAGGTCCTCCTGACTCCTATACTGGTGCTAAATCCACTGTACCACCTAGCTGCTGCCAAAGTATTAACATCTCAGAAAGTCCATCATGTCTATGAGGAAGAAATTGGGCTAAAAAATTAGTTTATTGAAACTTTCCATCTATTAGTTTTTCTAATTCTTTCTCAAAATATCTTAAACTATTTTCAACCAAGGCACAAAATTAGAAAATTTGTTTGTGTACTTGATCGGGGAATTTCATACAGATTAAAATATCCATGAAGTCAACTACATTCAAAAAAACCCACTAAAACTCACAATTTCTGTTCTTAAATCATTTACTCTTCATTATATTCCCACTTCTATTATTAGAACCATTAGCCCATGCTCCAAACCCCAGAGCCATGTTAGACTTGAGGCTCTTTTTCATCTCCTACTACTGTACCATCAGTCTCTCCCTCCTTCTCCATGCTATTTGTGACCAGTCAGGGACAGACTCCTGTTGCTCCATTCATTCACTCAACAATTGTCTATGCTAGGCATTGTACTGGGTGCTGAGGGGAAAAAAGACAAATATGAGATGGTCCCTGTCCTCATGGAGCTTTGCTTCTATTACAGGAACACAAGTACATATATAAAGTACAAAATATGTACAAACTTAATAAAAGGTAATTTACATGGAGATGAAATTAACAAGAAGGACATCAGGCTAGGCTTCTTGTAGGAACTGAATTCCCTCTAAATTAGCTGGACACTTTACTGGACTCCCTTCCACCAGACTCTCCCACTTCCAGTCCATTTAAGAGTCATCTCAAATGCTATTTTCTCCATATTCTGGTCATGACAAAAGGGATTGTGAGAGATCTTCCTCCTTTGTATGGCAGTTATCACCTTTTACTTACTACTTCAGTTATTGATGTACTTGTCCTTCCACCTCTACTAGATTATGAGATCCTAGAAGGCAGCATCTTACAATCTTATCTTCCTATAATCTAACAAAAGGCCTTGCACAAAACAGTCTCCCAATAAGCATTTCCTGAACAAAATAATGAATGGACCTATAGAGACATAACTAGAACTGAGTGGCTGGAACTCTGACTCAGAGCAATAAAAGTTAGTCAGAGTTAACAATCACTGCCATTTTTCAAAGCATGGTCTGAATATCCTGGGAAATCCTCAAAACCCTTCAAGAGGACCTGCATAGTAAAAAAAAAAAAACAACCCACTATTTTTCATAATATTAATAATATGATCTTTTATTTCAAATACAGTATCAAGACATGACCCACAAAGCAAAAGCTCTTTGGGGAAGAGTTCTCAAAACTGTAAAGTTTCTACTAAGGGATCCTGAAGCCAAAAAGTTTGAGAACTACTGCTTTAGTAATTCAAAAATAAATGAGCTTAGCAACTATTAAATAAGAAAAAATTATTTTAAATAGGTAGCAACCAGTAATCAAATGGTGTCCCCTTCTCAGCTCAGGAAAGTGACAGCCATAGTGAGCTCCTCCCCATCCATCTGTACCCAAGGGTCTCAGAATCTGTCTCAAAAAGTTGATTTGAAGGTACAATTATCTGCCTTTTGCTGGTTACAATTCTCTCTGTGAGTATATTGAACAGTTCTTAACCCTAAATGAAAACAAGGAAAGCCAGGGGACAGAATAAGTCATAAATTTTCAATTTATAGCCAAGAAAGAGATTTATTTTGCTTATCTATACTTCTTGTATGGGGGAAGTCTTCTTTCAGGTCTAGGATCTGGGGAGTCTTATGGGAAACAAAGTTGGTAAGTACTGCTGGTGATGCACCAAAAAAACCCACCCAATACAACTTAATATACATAATAGAAGAGAAGGAAGTTCAGAAAGGGACATAGACAAGCAAAGAAACATCATTACTGCAATGCTAGATTTAACCTACACTTTAAAAAATCATTATAAGAGAGGGCCACAGTTTCACAAACAGACCTCTACTCTTTGTAGATGAAAATGTTCATGTTGATTGATGTTGACTTCATGGTATATAATGCACTTTACATACATTATCTCACTTGATTCTCACAAATGAGGATCCTGGGTTGCTAGGTGCAATTATTATGTCCATTTTACAAAAGAGGAAAACAAGGCACACAGAGGTGAAGTGACTTGCCCTGAGTCACACAGCTGGATGAGTATCTGAGGTGAGATTTGAACACATCTTCCTGAGCGCAAGTACACAGGTGTACCTACTATAATACCTCACCACTGGAACCAGATGTCTCCAGAGGAGAAAGTGAGGCTGGTGACTTTGCACAGCCCTCCCTCACTTAAATCCAAATCACCTGCATGTCATGGCATCACCTTCCTGATGTCACCGTCCTCTTTGAGAATAAAGGCAAACAACAGCAATCTCCCTACAAGTTTAAGTATATGACAGAATGCTATGTCATTTACTAAGTTATTTCTTTTTTCTTTTTTACTAAATTATTTCATAATTTTTCTTTGTGAAGTTTCTGTGCTAGTTGCTCATGTCCTAAACATTTCTTGGCTACATCCACATGCATAAAATAATAAATGTAATCATTTCTTCCTTATTTCAGCAATTATCTTCTTAGTCCTAGAGAAATCAATCTCTATAAATTACCGTTGGAATTAGCCTAATTTGCCAATTTTATTTCTCACTGACAGCGAATGGTCAAGAACAGGATAGAAGAACTCTCTACAGGAGAAAGCATTCCCATCTTGATGGGGTCACATGGCAACTTAAGAAGTACGGTCTTGCAGTGTACCTTGTACTTTGCGACTATAAGCAAGGTATTTTATGCCTGCCTCTGATCTTGTGCAAGATAGTCACAAAGGTCACACGCTATCCTTGCACAAGACAAAATGAGCCTGAAAATTTCCTAGGTGAGGTTTAAAAGCAAAACACACAAAAATAAACTTTTATTTGTTTGGATGAAAGTGATGGAAGGGGTGGGAGTGAGGAGGGAGCATTTTCCTCTAAACCTCAAACTACTTCTCAAAATTGACAATGTATAACAATTAATATTTGGTTACTTTAAATTAAAAAGTAAGGAATTTAACCCTGCGAAAAGCATACCTCTCTAACATAATCACCTCTAAATAGAAAGTGTGCAACAACTACGAAATGATATCCAATAATCGTAACAAAAAATTATAACAAAGTACATTTGAAATGTATTAGCATTGCACAAGGGAAGAAGCATGGACATTGGAATCAGAGGTCCTAACTCCCACTTCGGGGCTTTCTACCTTTGTGACTTGGAGCAAATCACATGACCTCCCTGGGTCTCACTTTCCTCATCTTTAAAATGAGAAGGTTGGACTGGTTGACCTTTTCAGTCCTTTCCTCTTCTAGAAAGAGGCAAACCTTCTGCTATTATTCCACTTGAAGAATAAAACTCATTTTGGGACCCTCTGCTGAGGGCACATTGACAATAACATCATCTTTGCTAAGACCATTCTGATCCCTCCCTGTCATTATTTTTCCTCAATATTTTGCATAGAGTTTGGACTAAATATTTCCACACTTGTTTTTACTCACTGACATGGGTTTCTTGAAGACTTATGGATCCTCAGAGTTGGGAGGGACCCATAATTACACAAGGTTCATGTCTACAGTGTGCTCAACAAAGTGTTTTTCCTAAGACAAAAATCTCACTATGTAAGGCCAATATTCAATAAACCTCAATGTCTCTCTATTTCTTTCTAGAATCAAATGTAAAATGTTATATTTGATTGAAACATAAATTGAGAAAAGCCTTTCACAACCTAGCCCATTACTACCTTTCCAGTCTCCTAATATCTTACACCCTCCTACACATATTCTATGTTCCAGCCACAATGGTCTCTTTGCTGTTGCTTAAATGAGACACTCTATCTCCTAGCACTATGCATTTGCATTGGCTATCCTCCATGCCTGGAATGGTCTCCCCCTCACCTCTACCCCTTGGCTTTCTTGGATTCCTTTAAGCTAAAATCTTACCTTCTTCAGAAGTCTCTCCAGATGGGTCTATCCCATTGCTAGTGCCTTCTCTCAATGGTTATCTTCCATTTATGTCAGAGATAGAGAGAAAGAGAGAAAGGGAGGGGGAGGAAGGAGGGAAAGAAGGAGGGAGGGAAGGAAGGAGGGAAGGAGGGAGGGAGGGAGAGAAAGAGAGAGAGAGAGAAGGAAACTGAAGGGCAGAGGTGTTAAGGCACTTGCCTGAGGTCACACAATTAAGTAACCATCAAACATGGGATTTAAACTCAGGTCTTTTGACTTCTGACTAGGGCAGTTAGGTGGCAAAGTAGATAGGGTGCCGGACCTGGAGTCAGGAAGACTCAGCTACCTGAGTTCTAATCTGGCCTCAAACACTTACCAGCTGTGTGACCCTGAGCAAGTCACTTAACCTTGTTTGCCTCAGTTTCCTCATCTGTAAAATGAGCCTGCAAAGAAAATGGCAAAACCATATCTTTGTCAAGAAAATCCCAAATGAGGTAATGATGAGTCTAACAAAACTGAAATGATACATTAACAACTTCTAACTTCAGAGCTAATGTTCTTTCCACTGTGCCACTGAGCCTCCCGGAATGCCTTAGATGATAAGCTCCTTGAGAGCAAGGCCTGCCTTTTGCCTCTTTTCTATCACAGTGTCTGGCCCACTGTAAGCATTTAATAAATGTTTATTGAGTGACTGATTAGCTCCCCCCACCCCCAGTCAAGCCTTTTCCTCTTCTCTAGGCTAAAACCCAAGGCTTACAGCATTTCCTTCAGCAGCCCCCACCTAACCTAGTGCAACAGTAAACACTCAAGAAATGTCCATGACATCGATGAGGGAATGAGCAAACGAATAGATAAACCCAAACCCTTTTCTGTCTGCTCCCCCTTGGTGTTGTTATGACCTTACTGTCGGTATTATGACTTGACTTGCTTCAAAAAACGCATAGAGAGCAATGCAATCCAGCACATACTGGTGGCTGCACTTCCTTATTAGGTAAGCTGGTAGAAGCTTTTCACTGGGTCTACACCAAGGTGGTGGGAGGGGATAGAGCGCGCTCCAGAGTGCAATGTGTACAAAAATTCCTCCCTGGGGACAAAAAAGCAGTGGTGGGGGCTGGTGGCAGCAGAAGCATGGACTTCACCGAAGAGTCGGGATTTTACTCCATGAGAGAGAACATAAGCTTCATTTCTTCTTCCAAATCTCGGCTCCTTTCTCTTTCCCATGTTTTGGAAACTGGAATCTATAAAACCTCATGGCTTTATAGAAATGAAAACTATTAAAGGAATTTTAAAACTACCTTACCGACTGGGCTGCATTCAAAATTTCAGGTTATTGTGTCTAGGGAAAAAAAGGGGAGGATTGTGACAGATAAGAGATTGATTGAAGGTAAGTTTACTTGAATTAATAATATTCTCTCATTTCTGCCCAGAAACCATCACTCGCCAGTAGCTACTTTTATGTACCATAAATATAATTTATTCACTTCCTCAAAGGCTCTCTACCAGTCTACCCTTGACTGTACTATTTTTCTCCTAAAAGGACAGTAAAACAGACCACCTGAAGGAGGGAAAGATAACCCTTATTATGAATCATTAACATTCATTACAAAGCTCATTCCCATAACACCCTCTTCCTCCAATCACAGTAATCAAAATGTAGAGCTTAGAAAACCACAACATTTTAGATCTAGAAAGGATGCCTTTTATAAATGGGGAAACTGAGTCCCAGAAAAGCTAAAATATTTGCCCAGGGTCACACTGGGTGATGGAGCTGGCCTTAAAATCTAGGTCTTCTGTCTCCTAATCCACAACTCTTTCCACTGTTCTAAATTACATCTTTCTAGAAGATGTTTATGATATAAAGAACCCTTGAGTAATTACCTAATTATCAATTCTCACTTGAGTACTTAGTATTTCGGACCAAGGAAAGGCTTCAATAAAAGTTAGATCTAGAAACATCAAAGCAATTCAGTTTTGTGTGGGCTCTCTCTTTTTTCCCTTGTTTTTATTCAATCTGAACATGTGATTTCATGTGTGAGGAATCTCCCAGTGTGGAAATGCTCTTTGATTATGGAGACTGACAACTCCTCTGTAACTCATGATCATGAGAGTTCTCTAGGGCACTAAGTCAATTAACCTGTTCAAGGTCATGTAACTAATATGTATCAGAGATTACACATGAAACCAGATCTTCCTAACTCACTTCAAGACCAGCCTTCTATTAATAACACCACCTTATCTCCCTTTTCCCAGTTTACATTAGACTCTAAGTTCCTTGAGGGCAGGGACTATATTTTTTTGCATTTTATTGTATATCTGTATCTTAGAATACAGCAGGCACTTAATAAATGCTCATAAATACTGACTGATTGATTCACAGAACTCATCAAAATCTAAATGTTAACAATCAACCTGAAAGAGAGAACCACAAGACTCCCATGAGTGTGTTCAGTGTGGTTGTGGTAGGACTGGCAACCATGTCAGGTCAAATATCTACACACCATTTTCATCATTTCAGCGTAGCAGAATAACAGATGCTTAATGGCACCATGGTCTCATCCCAAACTCTGCTATAAGAATAATGGAAAGTTATCTTTTTTCCCCCAACAGACATCTGAAGTTGAATGCACAGTAATAACACATCAAAAATATAACAGACCTTCCCAAAGAAGAAGGAATTTGAGCTAAGCCTTGAAGAAGGCTTAAATCTATTGAGCCAAAACTATGGGGAAGAGGAGAATGCTGGGGCATGTCCTACAGCTCACGAGATAGTAAGAGAATGTTTTTCACAAGGTTGACTGTATATGGTTTAAATGTCTGCCTTATTTCTAAAAATATAATCCCCAAATTATAATGCTCCCTATGACTGCTACTACCATCATTTACCATCCTTAGGCTGAAAATAGCCTTTAAAAACAGGGATGAAGCCTAACTGCCCTTTCCCTCAGCCCCAAGAATGATCTATTCTCCATGCTCTCCATCAGTGTTTTTAGTCCCACCTCTAGGATAAAATTCAAACTCCCCAGCCTGGCATTTAAAGCCCTTAGCAGTCCAGATAGAGTCTACCTTTTTCAGACATTTCATATTATGCCCCTTCTCTTTCTAATGTTGAGGGAGTGCTATATCTACCTCCATAATATCTCTAAAACCTACACACATACATACATCTATGTGTATATACACCTTTATGTATATGTGTCTGTGTGTGTAATGAATGTATGTATATCTCCATCTTTCCATAGATTAGGCAGCTAGGTTATGCAGTGGATAGAGTGCTGTTCATGAAATCAGGAAGACTCCTCTTACTAGCTGTGTGACCCAGGGCAAGTCATTTAACCCAATTTGCCTCAGTTTTCTCATCTGTAAAATGAGCTGGAGAAGAAAATGGTGAAACTGCTCTAGTACCTTTGCTAAAAAACCCCAAATGGGATCACGAAGTGTAAGATATGACTGAACCAACTGAACAAAAACAACAAATTCCCCCATATAGTCACCATTTTAATGCAGGCCTTTTCATCATCTTATCCCTGGCAATACCTTCTGGTTGGTTTCCCTATGTCAAGTCTCTACCCACTCCAATCAGTCCCCCATTTAGTTGTCAAGGTGATTTCCCTGAAGAACACGTCAAGTCCCTTAGTCAATAGGCTTTGAGAGGTTCCTAAGACCTCCAAGATCCAATGTATCATCTTCTGTTGGGGATTTACAGCCCTTTACAACTTGCTCCCTTCTAAGCTTGTGAATCTTCTCATGTCATACTCCTCCCCATCCACTCTACAGCTAAGGGACTCTGATCCATTTGCTCTTCTACAAACATAATACCGCATCTCTTGTCCCTTGGTCTTTCACTGGCTCTCCCTCACGCCAGCAGCGTTCTCCTCTACTTCCATCCCCTGGTTTTCTTGTCTTTCTTGGTGACTCAAGTGACCTTCTGCAGAAGGTCACTTTTGGTCTGTCCCTACGCCCAGTCTCCCCCATGACCTTTCCTCTGAAATTGCCTTCCGTTTACCCCTTACCCAGCTTGCACATGCGTAGCTATTTGCATATCGTCTCCACCATTAGAATGTGAGTCCTTGAGGGCCCCACCTCAACTCCCATGTCTGCAAGGTTCCATTCAAGGCCCAGGACATATGCCAGCTCCTTAGTAATTAGGGCTGTTTCCCTCTCCCCCTCTTTTCTTTGTCTTTTGTGTGTGTGTATGTGTGTGTGTGTGTGTGTGTGTCTGTGTCTGTGTATTTATATGTTGTATCCCTCATTGGTGGCATGGATTATTTGAGTTTTGGCAATTGAATTCACTGTAATTTCCCAATGGCCAGGCTATAAACCTATGTCTGTGGCAGCAGTCTATTGGCTAAACAAATTATACTAATCAGGGCTTAAACCTCTAACCTGTAAAACTTATTCTGACAATCAAGGGCCAAAAAATCAACTTCTAAGGTCACCAAGAATTAAAGTAAGATGGCTCAGGTTTTATTTCTTCCATTTGGACAGCCCACTAGAGCTCTAGATATCTTCACTGACCTCAAAGAAAAAAGAATGATTAATTCAAAGAGACATTTTTTAAAAGCCTTTGGAAGCACCCAATCTGAGGTGACCGCGGGCCAGAGGGTTATCTTGGTGGTGAGATTCTGAGTCCTCTTCCCATTCATATCCAAATTTAAAAATATTCTGAGTCCTCTGGCATTTTACATGAATGGCACAGATTGTATTTTTAACCAGCAGGCAGGCTCTAATCCTAAACTTCCTTAGCAGACCTGCCAAGAAGCCTCCATTATTCTAAATTAGCAGCAGTCAAAGAAGCAGCAGCTGAAAAGCTGCATCAGCCTCCAGCCTTGGCCAGCTGTGATGATGTCACCACCCTGTGTATTTCATGGGCACCAATGGTGGTATCTTTTCAGCCTGGATTTGAACCTGATCCTAGTGGGGCAAAAATGAAATCAAGTACACCAGCTGTTGGACACGGACCTTATGGGTGGGCTGCTGATTTTCATGTTTCTGCTGGCTTCAAGGTGGGACTTTTTTACAGTTCTGCCCTAGGGGCAACCCCATGACTGGGCCACTTTTCAAAGTCAACCTGTTTTAGGGTAAATGGGAAATTAGTGACTCATGTAGGAGTCCGCCCCTGAAATCTGACTCAGCAGGTGACCACTCACATTGTGTGAGTGAGGGCACCGAATCATTCCCTGCCATCATTAAATGTGGGTAAGCCTGTTCCCAACTCTGGAAACCCAGCCAAACCCTGCCTTAGCCTTTTTTTTCCTGTTCCCTGAAAAGGAGAGTCTTCTCTGGAGGCTCAGAGAGCCAATCAAAGGACCTTAGCTTTCTATTCAAGCAGAGAAATAGTTCATTTCATTACAACAGCTGAACCCCTGGATTTAGTATTGTGGTCTCCCAGGAGATAATGACCTCAACTCCCTGGATGGAGATTTGGGGGTGAAGCTGGAAGGAAATCCAAACCACAAACAACTCCAATAATTTAGACAAAATAAACAGGCAGCAGAGGTCTGTTACATTAGTTTGACTGGACAGGAACTCAGTATAAAGGACATTCAGACCTTTATTTTAAAGTCACCAGAAAGAACAGTAGTACATTCCAAGTTCCATCTCTGCTCAGAGTTTCTCCCCAGGTCACAAACATAATCTGCAAGGAGCATTATTTTTCCTACCTCCCCAAATGTTGCTTGTCAGGGCAGATAAACCATCTAATTCAAATAAAATCAATTCAGCATTGATAACTATACATTTAAATTATTTTTCCCTGCTTCACTGAAAAACAGCTGTCATTGTAAGGAAGAAATGGTACATTCTATATAATAGGACACAGATAGTATGTGTCAGAGAAAAAAAAAAATCTTCCTCTAAGCACTATCTCTTTATATGCTATCCCAGAGCTTCTAACCACCAAGGAACCCATGAAAAGAATTTCAGGAGGGCATCCATAAACTTGGATGGAGGGAAAAAAAATTACATCTTTACTTTTACTAACTACTAACTGAAAATTAGCGCCCACATTTTGCTGGTAAAAATTAAGGTTGCATAAGGAAGATAAAGACAGCTAATGGAGAGACTTGAAAGCTAAGTGACTTGATTTCATTTAAAAAATGGAAGCTTGGGCTTCATAAATTGGAGAGTCCCAAGCTGAAGACCCATCTCTTACAGAAGGCTAATTGGGTGACTGCTAAAGATCCCTGGTTGTTCAAATGTCTTGTATTAAATCCAAAGATCTGTGGCCAATCGCTTAGCCAGCTGCAAAACTCTCCCAACCCTATAGTTTTATAAGAAGCTCATTTTGGAGACCCTTGAGTGACTAAGTCTGCAAAGCTTTTGAAATTGCTTTTTCAGATTCTCAGAAGTCATGTCCATTTCTCCACCTGCCATTCCAGTCAATCTTGAAAGGGCTTTTACTACTGCTTTTTCCAGATACTCCAGATATTTTTGGAAAATATCCCAAATCCCAAATTATAACTGATTTTCTTCTTTTTCCTTCGAAGTGGCCAGACAGAATTGCTTGCTAAGCATAAAATGAAGGGAAAGGCCTATTTGTATTCCAAAAGCCATTTTTCTTAGATCTTGGTTAATCCCTTCTCCTGTTTTCACATGAAGCACAAACAGAGGAAAACCTGAAATCCTTCAGTTCAATTTCATGTAAAAAATTCTTGAATCAAATGTTGAACTGTGGATGTGAAAATCTGGACTTTGAATTCTGAGGTTTCCATCACCCTGACCATTTGAGAGAAATGAAATGACTGAAATACAGAATGAATGATATACATGTCACACCCAATCTACTCTTCATTATAAAAACTCTACCAAAGGGAAGGGATGGATGGAAAGGGATGCCTTTCTCTAAACAGGGAGTTTTAACCTAAGGTCTGTGAATTTGTATTTATTTTCATTTTTTAACATTTTGATAACTATATTGTAATATATTTTTGATTTCCTTTGGAATCCTAAGTATTTTATTTCATACACTTAAAAACATTATTTTTAGAAGGAATGCAGTCTTCACCAGACCTCCCAAGGGTCCCATGACATAAAAAAGGTTAAGAACTCTTGTTCTACACACTTGTACCTGGAGAAATCAGGAGAGGCCTTATATGGATGATTACACTTGAACTAGGTCTTAAAAAAAGGGATAAAGACGTGTGTAATATCTACCATGTGGCAGATCCTTTACAAATATCATCTCATTTCAACTTCACAACAACCTTTCTAGGTAGCTGGTATTATTCTCCCCATTTTACAGTCAAGGAAACTAAGGCCGACAGAAGTTAAATGACTTGTGCAGCTAGTAAGTGTCTAAGGTCACATTCGAACTCATGTCTTCCTGACTCCAAGCCTAGAACTCTATCTACTGTGCCCCCTAGCTGCCTACATGACTAAGAATTTTAAGAGGCAGAGGTACAGAGGAAGTTCATTCCATTTATGATGGGCTAGCCAGTGCAACCCCAGCAAAAGAAGCATCATGGGGAAAAACAAATGGAAGCCAGGCTTGGATTCAGGGAAACATTGAGTTCAAGTCAGCTGACTTGTCTAATGTGTCTAATGTCTAAAGTGACCCTCGGTAAATCATTTAACCTCTCAGTATAGAAGACATTATTTAATTAAGCAATACTTCTTAGTGGCTACTCAAGCAACCCTCTAAGATTATGGGTTGCTGAAAAGCTACCAGGTTGCTTTGGTGGAAGGAATGAAACCTTAACCAGATTAAAACAATTGGGAAATGATTAATAAAATAAATAAAAATGCAATAAGACATATAGATAATGTTCTTTTGAGGTTTTCTAAGTCTGAGGTTAATACCACTGGGTAACATTTAGATGAAATCACAGGACCAGATCAAGTTAAGACATATGAGTTATTAGGTTAAAAATTCACATTTATATAGCATTTTGAGATCTACATAGCGATTTGCAAATATTACTTCATTCAATGCTCACAACAACCCTAGGAGGTAGGTGCTACTATTATGACCCTTTTATAGATGAAAAAGCTCAGATATACAGAGGTTAAATGGCTTGTCCAAGATCACAAAGTTAGTAATTGACTGAAGCAGGATTCAGACTCAAGTCACAGAACAAGTCAAAGAATTATGGTTAGGTTACTCTACTGTGATTAGAAACATTTCATCCCTAGTCAAGTACTACTCAGTAAATTTGACAGTAGGAAATTAACGTCACCTTTACTATATTCAATTAATACAGTATCTAATGTCATTTTCCTCTAAGGACTGCCTTGATCGGGTTCAGCAATCTGTAACTGTATGAATACTCAGTACTATAACCCTTTTGGCTGATTAGACCTGGGCAGATGATTGTAGGTTACAATTTCTACAGCTTTACAATGTTCAGCTTTATTGCAGAACTACTGAATTTTTTAACAAACCCCAAAACACTCTGCACATTGACTCCCATTTCACAGTTTCTTTTAATGGCACTGCCTTGGTCTCTCTCAACAGTGAGGAAAAGTGTTGGAGTTGGAGTCCAAGGTTCTGGATTCAAATTCAGATCTACTCCTTACTTCCTCCATGTGATCTTAGACAAGTCACCTGTAAAACGAGGGGGTCCCTTCATGGTTTAAATCTATGCTCTTTCGTGACTTGAACAGGCTTCTGAGTTAGAAAAATACCACATAAATTCATCCCCATCCATGGTAGAGATTCAATTCAATAAAGGTCCTGTGTGTAAAGTACCAATCGTCTATACTTTTCTCAGCATCTTCTGGCTACATTGTCATCTTACCTTCCCCTCACTTCTCATCTGGCTGCACTCAGTACCTTAAGACTTCTCCACCATGTCTCAGGAAGACCGTAAGAGGGAAAACCTCATGACCCAGCAAGATCCCATCAGCCTCTGGTCTCATCATCTCCCCCAGGCACTCAGCTCCTGCTTTTCAATTTGCTTTTGTGTGTTGTCTTTGCCCATTAGATTATAGGTTCCTAGAAGGCAGAAACTATCTTTTCTCTAAATCAAGAAAACCCGTAAAACAATAAATTAAGCCAGAAATCCTCATTTAACAAAGTTTTAGCTTAATTTGAAAGGTGGTTGTGTTTTTTTTAAGCTATTTACAAGGACTAGCTAATGAAAACGGTGAACTGTTTTACAGTATTTGCTTTAAGAGAAATTACACATCAAGGAAAACACCTCTAAAGTAATTCTGTTCCTGAATTTCATTTAGGTGAAAAGCAAAGTTTTAGTCTGAAAAAAAAGAAAAGGAAAAAAAAAATCAATGCCATTTTTTATTCAGGTGGTTTATGCAAGCCCTGAGGAGATAAACTTTCTCTTTGTAAAAGACAAGCACGGACTCTTTCTAGATTCAAGTGTAAGAAAATAGTCTATTGTTCAGTTGGTACAGCTGAGCCTGACTCTTTATGACCCTTTCCCCCCACCTCCCCACCTTGGGGTTTTCTTGGCAAAGATGCTGAAGTTGTTTGCCATTTCCTTTTCCAGTTCATTTTACAGATAAGGAAAGTGAGGCAAACAAGGTTAAATGACTTGCCTAGCTAGTCACTATCAAGTGTCTGCAGCCAAAGTTGAACTCTCAGGTCTTCCTGACTGACCCAGTGCTTATCCACTATGCCACCTAGTTTCCCAAACAGAATGATCGACAATCCTTCAGACTGGAATACGTATTATGTTACAATGTTATAATGTTATACAATGTTATACAGTGTTATAATAAGAAGGGGTAGACAAGTTCAGATTCAAATACTATCTTGAAAGTTCCCAAATTATTGATTTCTTTTTTCCCATGACTTATTTATTAGTGTTATAATTAGAAGGGGCAGACAAGTTCTGTGTCTTACCCAGAACTGTGTTTATTAGACAGAAAAACAAGAATAAGAAATAAAAGCTCTTATTTTTGCCCTAGCTGGCACTAAATGGCCCCACTCACTATTGTTTTATGACTCATTCTTAGTCCCATTCAGAACCCTAGGTATATGAGCAGACTGGGTAGAATGGTGGAAAGGCCACTTGTTATTATAAAGAGCTGAGTTGGAATCCCAGACCTCAGCTGAGTGACCCTGGAGCAAATCACTTCTCCTTTGAAGGTCAAATTTTCTTTGTCCCTTAGATTTCATTATTTCTCAATCTGAGGTCTACCGTAAGAGCTCTATAACAATAAACCAGGATTTGGATGTATACACACATTCTAAATTCCCTGGAGACTCGGAGGGATAAACTTTGATTGCTTTCTTTTCCAAACCTGAGATCTTAAGAAAAGTTAATCAACACACGAGAAAAGAAAGTCATTTAGAAGATGAAAAACATAGCAACAAAATAGAAAAGGTCATCTGGATGACATGATGCTTCTGAAGAATATGCAATGTTCAACAGATAACTGGCTGGTACCACTTAAGGACGATGAGAATAAATGACAGATTGTTACCCAAACTTGCCCAGCTCTTCCAAGGTTTCATTTCACTATAATGCGATATAAATTTAAACATTTCTCACAAAATTCCTTTATTTCTTTGGGAGAAAAGCTTTGTTTTCATCAGCAAGGACTTTATTTTAAAAGACAGCAGAAAGGAACGTGAAGGAATCAAATATTTTACAATACACCTTTCATTTACTCAGTTTCCCTGTTGTTATTAGCTCAAATGATTCCCTCAAAAGAAGCTTCTAGGAGCATTGTAATGTGATTAACAAGTATATTCCTTAGCAAAATGCTCTTTAGAAACTGAATGACTGCATTAAAAAGGAAAAAAACCCAAATTCCTTTGCTTTCATTTTGATCAGGAAGCAAATTTTTTGGCCCAGTCTCTAGGCAGCATAGAGTGAAAATCAAAGCAGTTTCACTGAGTACCTTTAAGACAGACTTGTTATCCTTTGACCTAGTGACACTACTCCTTAACAAACAACCCCAGAAGGTCAAAGACAGAAAGATCTAAGATAAATCAAAATATTTACTAAAGTACTTATTATGGTGGCAAAGAGTTAGGAGTAGATGCCCCTTGCCTGGGCACTGGATAAAGAAGCTATGGGAAATGAATGCCTTGGACTTTGTGTGCCAATGACTATGAAAAATAAAGAGAAGGGAAGCAAGACATAGGAAAGTAATACAAAAAGAAGTAAGTAGAACAAGGAAAACAATGTGCCCAGTGGTCACAATGATGTAAACATAAACAATGATATTAAAGAGAAAAAACCCTCAATGCCACATAATTATAACAGCCAAGCTTAGCCCATTCAGTCAATATGCATTTATTAAGCACCTACTCTGTGCCATGAGCTCTGGAGATATACAGAAAGACAAAAGACAATCTTCTCTCAAGGAGCTCACAGTCTGATGAGGGAGACAACATACAAGCAACTTTATTCAAACAGAAGGAAGAGATGGGAAAATGTACCTTCTTTCTGTCCTTGCAGAGGTGGGGGACTATGGATGCAGAACACTGCATACACTGTCAAGATATAGTAAATGTGTTAGTTTTGCCCGAGTTTTTTTTTTTATTCTTTAAAAACTTGTTTGCAATAAGGTATGGCTTTCTGGGTCAGTGATGGTGATATATTTAGAAATGACGCAATGTCACAAAAAGACATCAATAAAAATGTTTTCAAAGAAAAGAATATGGAGACTTCCAACTCATATGAACTGATTTGGAGCAGGTGTATATATATATATATATATATATATACATATATATATATATATATATATATATATATATATATATATATATATATGCATACATGCACACATACATATATTTAAACACACATATGTATATATCTCAGAATAATTTATATGTGACTACAAAAATGCAAAGAAAAAAGCAATACTGAGACCTCAAAATGATGACCACCATGACCAAGTATGACTTCACAGGACCAATGGCCAAGCATGTCTCCCTCTATTTAGTAGAGAATTAGTGGGTCACAGGTAGGAAGTAAGGTATACACTGACAAAAAATGCCAGGTACGTTCATTTGTTTCACTTCCTATTACCATTTTGTTTTAAAGGAACAGTCTTCAATTTAAGATTGGGGGATTGGACGGAAGGGAAAGCTAGGAAGTAACAGTGATATTTTAGGAATATTTGCCAAATGAGGTATTTATAAAGTGTTTAGCATAGTTCCTAGAACACAGAAGGCACAGCTTCCCTTCAGTTCCCCTAAAAGAAAACGGATGAATAGGAAGAACTTGTGGTCAACACACCAAAATACATCCCCCAAGATGTTGAAAATATGTCACATTCCAGAAGGGAACCCATTGGCAAAAACTGGTAATTATCACCTCTGAGCAATCTCATCCGAGAAGAGGAGTTCCGGGTTGAAGGCCTTCCCTGGGAGGGCAGGAGAGAGCGGCGCCATCTAAAGCTGGCTGCTCCAAATGCCTTGCCAGAAGGCTCTCCATTGGAGCAAGGGAGGGGCTCCCAAAAAGAGGGTAAAGAAAGGGATCAAGAGGATCAAAGAAAATTCTATAATTAAGCAATATTTCCTAGCTGCCTCGGGCAGCTGTTGGAAGGAGCAGGCGAGGCAGAGAGAGCCTGGGACTGCCACCAGCAGCCACCCTCATGGCGGGCAGATCAAGCCGAGCCTATCATTCCTGGGCCCTGTCAATACATCACAGGCAGCCAAGGCCGGCTCAGATCCCCACCTGTCAGCTCTGGAGACTCCAGGCTGCCCTTCTGTTATTGCTGTCATCCCCCTAATCCAGAAGAGGAGAGGCATTTATTGTTTAGGGAGAAAGAGTAGGCTGGAAATATCTCTGATGGATGCCATGAAAGAGAGCCCGTGCCCACGCCTGTTTGTGTTTGTTTGCATCTCTCTCCTCCCTCCCTTTCTTTTTTTCATTAAAGGAAATCACAAGGAAGACCCTACCCTTGCAGCTGTATTTTCCTTCTTTTTTAAAAAGAACCCGTCATGTTAATTATATCTTTACTACAAATAAGGGTTTAAATTTAGTTTCACAACCGACCATATTTGCTCCCTTTCATAAGATGAGGCACATCCTGCCTCCAAACCCTGTACACAATTCCCATTGACATAAAGGGGAACTCTGTAAGAAATGAAACAGGATATGCTCTGTAATAATTGCTGGAGGAAACAGAATTTTCTTAACAGGCTTCGTTCAGGGCTTTTTTTTTTGAGTTTTTTTTTTTTTATGGTGTTGAAGTTGGCCTTGACATTAAGTCATTCAAGCATGTGAAATGTCTCAAACCTGCTCTGTGGTCATCACACCTGGGGTCTGGGGGGAGTTCGGACTATCTGGGTCTTTTTGTGTCCAGTAGCACTAGACAAGTCAGAGTGTCCCTAAGGCTCTGTGACATGAAACCACTTCAAGGAACCTAGAAATCTTTTGGAGAGCTCTGACCTTTGATTCTCAGATTGTCCTTAATCAATTTTGTGTTTGTCGGACCAAATTGGTGACTTCCTTGCAATAGTCAATCCTCGGTGAGAAAACTCCCTTTCCCAACACAGATGAGCTCCTGTTCTCCCATGTAAAGACACCCAGGCAGCTTTCCTAGCCAAGATAGGAAACTGACCTGGTCAGGGTTACACAGGACCCAGGATCCTCTGAGCTGATATTCAAACCTGCCTTTTATTAATGTTCTTAACATAAAAGGAGATATATAACACAGATGGAAGTTACTATTGTAATAAAACAATTTAAAAATTAATCCTGTCTTGTTAACTAATGAATTAATATGAACTATGTTTGTACATATTTGTTTACATGTTCCTTCCTTGGATGGTGAGTTCCTTGAAAGCAAGGTCCATCTTTGGCCTTTCTTTGTAGCCGGGTGATTAGCACAGTGCTTGACACAAAGTAGGTGCTTAATAAATATTTACTGACTGACAGGAAATGGAGAGTCAAGTCAGTATTAGATTTTTGTCCCGACCTGGCTGTCTCAGTCACACTGAATCACAAAATACCAGGGTGAGAAAGCACCTCAAAAGCCACAAATTGCAGTACATACCTCCATAAAAATTCCCTCCACAACACAGCTAGTAGGCATCCAATGTCCGCATGAAGACCTCTCATGAGTCCAAGGAGTCGATTCCATCTTTGCAAGAATCCAAGTTGTTTCCCAAAGCCATCTTAAATGTGCTTCTCTGCAGCCCCTCCACTTTACTACTTCTTTTCTTCAGAAACAAGCAGGAAAAAACCTAATGGTGGCCCCCCAGTTATTACCTAAAGACAGTTAATATGGCCCTCTTTTTCCAAACTAGGTAGCAGAATAGATAAGCACTAGCGATTTGGGGATGAGAAAGAACTAAATATGAATTCTATTTTTGACACTCAGTTCTCAACTGTAAATTAGAGATAATAGTACCCACTTCCCAGAATTGTTGTGAGAACCAAATGAAAGAGTTTGCAAGAGTTAAAGCATTACACAAATGTTAGTTATTATGACAAGAAGCCTAATCCAGCCTCAGACATATACTGACCTTGGGCAAGTCATTTTCATCTCTATTTGCCTCAGTTTCCCAAATGTAAAATTGGAGTGATAATCATAATACCTCCTTTCCAGGGTGGTTGTAAGGACCAAACAAGATAATGTCCATGCACAGAGTCTGGTACAAATGCTCCTGTCCTTCCTTCCTTTTTTCCTTCCCTCTCTCCCTTCCTTCCTTCCTCCCTTCTTCCCAATCCTAGTTGAGTTCCTTTGGGTCCTCTCCAGCTTATCAATGTCCTCCTTCCATGTGGCATTCACAACAAAACACAGTACTCCAGATATATTCTTAACCAGAACATCACTTCCCTAGTCCTGGACACGACTACCTCTTGATTTCTAAGCAACCTTATCCCACATACTCCTTCTTGAACCATATTGAACTTGTGGTCCACTAACAAACTCAGATCTTCTTCAGACAAACTGATGTCCAGCCAGGTATCTTTCATCTTATACCCAAAAAGTTGCTTTGCTGGTGACACTGAGCATAAGATTTTATATTTGTACTTATTAATTTTGTTTCATTAGGCTTGACTCAGTCATTACCTGAATCCATTAATAATGTCACTGACCATCAAAGCAGTCCTCTCCCAGGTTTCTACCTTTGGAAATTTGATAAGCCTTTGTTGAAGACATTAGTAACATGTTAAATAGCACATAGCCAGCCCAGATCCCCAGTAGGGTAGAGATTCTTCCAAATTAACAATTAAACATTGATGGTTAATCCCTAGCCCGTAACCCCACCTAACTGTACAGGCACCTGGCCCTCATCTCCCCATCTTTTCTATAAGAATACAATGAGATTTCCTGAAATGCTTTTTTAAAATCTAGGTCTTTAAGGTTAGTCTGGTATGACCTGAAATAAATCTACTGGTCAATCTTTTTCTTCTTTGACTTCAACAGAGTTGAGCAGAGACTTCCCCTTGCCCCATTGAGTCATCCATTGCATCGACTTACCGGCAAAGTCAACCGTTGAAAAGTGTTCCCTCTCCACCCCTGCCTTGATGCTAGCCGCAAAGTCAATTAAAACTGGAAATGACTCTGATGCAAAAACAAACGGCATCAGTAAAAACTTTTTTTAAAGTCAATCCTCCGGGAAAACCAAAACTCTTTCCTACGGAGACAGATCTCCACTTGAGTCACAGTTACAGCATTGTTTATCCTTATTTTTTATTAGTGATGATTATGCAGACCAATATTTGCTTAGAGTTTGGCCCCTTCTCCTCATCCTGCTTCTTCTGGTTGCAATTTGTTTTCAACATTTAGCATTCACTGTTTAGGACCAAAATTCCACTTTTTCTAAAAAGAAGTGGGAAAAAGTTCTAAAAAGAAATTTTAAAAAGAAATTAACCCCAAAGAAAAGCAACTGAAACTGAAATCAAATGACAAGGTTAGAGCGGAGAGAAAACTATAAAAAATTAGGAGCAGGACCACAGTGTAAGACAGACTTCCAGAAGTTACTTGTTGGCCATTGGTAACCCTTGATGAAGTCATTCTATCCTAGACAGAAGAGGGAGCTATTTATTTCCCTGAGCTCCTCTCTAGAAACTGTAGGCAGGTGCCATGGCAGAAGGTAGATCCAAAGCCATCGTAAACACATTTAAAGATTGGTGAAATATGAGAGACATCCCAAAACCATAGATATCTTAATATTATAGAAAGAGGCAGAATTTTAATCTCAAATTTTAATCTTCAATCCAATTCATACCCAATCATGACATCACCTCATGATGTCATTGGAGCTCCTTGAAAATGAAGAAACCACAATAAAAACAATTTTTAAGAAGGATCTGTGTACATTCTGGGCACCAGTTCTCTCCATTGGATTAGATGTTCTCCAAAGTCCTCTCCAACTCTCAATCCAATTATTAGAGGATCTTACCAGCAGTAATTATTATGTTAACCTAACAGAGATGCAAAGAAGTAAGGGAGGAGAAAAAGGTGGAGGATGGGGGGGGGGGAGAAGGAGGAGGAAAAGAAGAAGATGATGATGATGGTGATGATAGTATTTATATGGTGCTTTATAAGACTAGGAGACAAAGGCGGATTTCTAATCCCCATAATGAGATCACGTGAGTATTTGTTGAGCAGAGATAGTGTTAATCCACTTTTCTTTATCCAGATTTTAAAGACTGTGTTAACAAAAGGACCCTTAGCCCTGACCTTAATGAATTTAGTTGATTTACTGGAAACATTTTCATTCTAAAAATACATTATTAAATATCCTCACCCACCCAAGGGAGGAATAAATTAGTGATATCTTGTGCTCCTCTATTAAAGTATTTTTAGAAATATAGTAGAAAGTTCCCATTTATTTCCTCAAAGGGATAAATGGTCCTGTAGTGGATAGAGGGTTGAGCATAAGTATCAAGAAGACCTGAGTTCAAATTCTGCCTTAGACATTTTTAGCTGGGCAAATCACTTGACCTCTCTCTGCAGTAAAATGAGGGTAACATAGCACTTACCTCACGTTATTTTTGAAAGGATCAAGTAAGATATGGAAAGTGCTTTACAAATATCTAAACACTCTGCAAATACCAGCTGTTATTATTAATAATAAAACAATATCAGGATTAATTTGAAGTACCTTGTATTCTGGCATCTGATACACTAAAGTTCAGGGTCTATACTGTCCCCAAGATGGCGAATAATGAATTCACACTTAAATCCCTTCCTAAGATGTTTTCCACCATCTTCCAACGGATGATATGTGTTTGTGTTGGTCAAGCCCTCTTTCATGGGTAAAATTAAGTCCTTTCAGCATACAAGAAATATGTTGTATTTGTATTGTTTTAAATGTTTTCATTTACTCTTAAGTATTCTAATCTTAACCTCCAAGCAAGCATCTAGGACGAGGAGGTCACCTACCTCTGGTCACCACCCTAAACAGACTTCAGCATTTTCATTGTGACCAGCATAATTTGACGGAGAAAATAAGGAAGTTGGAGGAACAAAAGGAAAACTGAATTAGCTAATTAATTGATGTTAAGGTTGTATTTAGGTGTTAGGAGATCAGTGACTTTGCTAAAAAAAAAAAAAAAAAAAACCACTAGTAATAAGCTAGTCTACAAGTCACTCCTAAAAAATATAAATCACACCTGGCCAACTGAGGCTAGCTAAAGTAGACATGGAATTAATCTCTTTAATGAAGTTTAGAACAAACAAATAGTCTGGAACAACCAAAGGGATCTTTGCAACTCTCAGCACAACTCTGTGAGGTAGGTGCTATTATTATCCACATATTACAGATAAGGAGATTGAAGCCAACAAGGATTATGTGACTTGCCTAAGGTCATATAACCACAATGTGTCTGAAATCCCTCTTTATCCAATACTCCACACTGCCTCTCATTTGATCATTTATTCATTTTTTGCTTGCTAAAAAGTGTCTGAGGTCAGATTTAAACTAGGGAAGAGTTCCACCGTGCCACCGAGCTTCCTCCACCCACCCAAAAAAAGTTTGGTATATAGTAGGTACCACCTAGTTGTCCTGCATTTTGCATACATTTTCTTATTTTCTTTTCACAACACACCTCTAAAGAGGGGACAGACCAGAGTATGTCATGGACTTGTTTTGACAGAAAAGCTAGAGAGAAGCAACAGAACTAAAAAGGATGCGGCTAGAATGAAATCCAACATTGCTAGTTGCATAAACCTAGAACATGTCTCTTATCTTCTTGGTTATTATTTTTCCATCCGTGAAAGGAAGGAATCAGACTTAAGGATCTTGAGGGTCCCTTCCAGGACTTGCATGCTACAAACCTACATGTTATAAAGACCGTGCTAATATACTCTCATTATAATATATTTACTTCAGTGGACCATGGATTTCCTTGGTCCTTCCACTGACCAAACAGGAACGCCTCTACCCCTTGGTAGATGATCTCGAATATCTGAGGTTAAGCCTATTAAGGCCTGATATGCTCAAATGACAAACACTAGGTCACTACTCCAAAGCTTTGGCAGAACCTGCTAGATCTTGTCTTCCCTGACCTAAGGTCTCCCAACACTAAGATGAGGCAAGTTAATAATGATTCTTTTTTTCCTAAGTAGAATTTAAAATATATATATATTTTATATAAAATATATATACATATATATATATATTTTAAGTTACACTAATGATAGAAGAGTACATTTTATAAAATGAATAACCCATGTTCACATTAAATCTTGATCTTTCATCTCTCATTATTTCTCTAAGATTTTCAATCACACTGAAAGCACATACTGGTAATTAGCTACAAGTTGAATTCTTATGCCCTCTGAATTCCAGATTTTACAAGATTTTAGAAAGTTGCTTCTCAAAGGAATATTTTTCTAAATGAATTTGACACATTTAAGTACTTCTCTCATTAGGCCTATCATGGCTCAGTGCCAATTCTATTGACTCTAACAGTTAAAGCTTTTTCTCAATGTAAAATAGCTTAACTCTGCATGGTACTTTGGAGAAGAAGTCTTAAAATAAAAGCTACACCCCATTTTCTGTGGTTATGTGGGAGTTTTTTTGGAAGGTGTCTGTTGTGTCAAAACAAAATGAAAAAAGAATTTTGATGTTAAAGAATAAATGGGAAAGAAATAGAATTCAACTTCCCTATTTCCATCTCTTAAATGCTCTCTACACTCTACCATTTCTAGGTAAGAGCTGTATTTTTGTCCTGAATGCATTAAAAACAAAAAGACACACTACTTGGAAGGGAAAGCGCTTTGGGGGCAGGTTGGTGACGCAGCAGATAGAGTACTAGCCCTGAAGCCAAGAGACCTTGAGACCCCAGTCTCAGACCCTTACTGTGTGGTTCTGGGCAAGTCATTAATAATTATGCCTCCAAAAAAAAGGAAAGTAGTTTTAAAAGTATCAAGTCTCATAGGAAAGCAACACCTTATAATTATGGATCTTAACTTTCTATATATAATTTTCCTCTTATAGAACTTTCTATTTATAATTATATATTCTCCATTAACATTATTATAAGCATCAATCAAAAATATATTCATAAGCTCAAATGAATTTAGGAAGAGAATCTGGTTGACCTTATTTTATCAGGCAAGAATTCCAACACTACTGAGTAAAATTCGCTGCAATTGATTGTGATTAGTGGGTAGGCATGGTTGAAAATGACAAGACTAATTGACAAGGAACACAAGAAGCGATTCCAGTTAAAAACTTTTGTTATCCACCTCAAGCCTGACACTATATCTATAGTAAAGGGCTCGCGAGGGCTTCCTGTGCTTTGAGGCACTAGGGGAAATCCAAAAAAGGCAGCTACTTTTAGAAAAGGCAGCCAAAAGAGAAAGACTTGTAATGTGTTGCAGCCCTCCAAGCCACTGAGGAAGACAGGTCCTATCATTTCCCTGATCTCCAGAGCCTACAAACCTAGAGACTGATGAGAGAGGACCTCCCCTGGGCAAGATCATTTTCCCTTTGGGTTTGAAGGGAGATCTTGTCTCTCAGCTGAAGAGCTCATTTACTCAGATTTTCCAAATATACTTTAATCTATAGAACATCTCCAGTTTGTTGGTGTTTTTATTGTTTGGACAAATGGATTAACTCACTATGGGCTATTTGTAAAGGTCTTTCTTACAATTAGCTGTTTGGTGGAGAGATGTTAGTCAATAAAGGGCTACCCCAGGGACGGTGTTTTTCTTCAGAACCTAGATCTGAAGCCTTCCAGGCCAAAGATATTTGAGGGAAAGAGTACAGTTAGATATAATTCTAGTCTAATGCCTCTTTTGAAAACTAGAGTAAAGATTTTCCATCCTCAGCAGGCATGGTCCTTGCCCATCACTTCCTCTAAGTAGTGCATGAATGATCCTTCTTTTCTCTGCCACACTTCAGATATAGATAGACAGACAGACAGGTAGATAGATAGATAGATGGATAGATAGATGCCGCTCATGAGCTGCGTCTATATATTTAAACAAGCTATGCAAACAGAATTTTACATTAAAAAAAGTTTCTTGCTATAGAAACTCGGTGCCAATTTGTTCCAATGTACTGAGAGAATTTTTTAGCTAGCAAAAATGTCAGAAATACAAACAAAAATAAGACTGAAATATAGCTAAACTCTAAATAATTATATAGCCCAATCCTGGTCTCAGAGAAAAAACCTACCTCCCTTAATTTTGGGGTGAGGAGAACTAAGTTAGGGAATCTTGCATACTCTGTCATTCACAGACTATTACATTTATCATGGCACAGTGGGTAGAGTGCCAGGCCTAGAATCAGGAAACCCTGAGTTCAAATACAGCCTCCAATACTTACTAGCTGTGTGATTATGGGCACGTCGCTTAACCCTGTTTGCCTCCATTACTTCATCTGCAAAATGAGCTGGAGAAGGAAATGGCAAACCACTGCAGTATCTATGCCAAGAAAACCCCAAATGGGGTCACAAAGAGTCTGGCATAACTGTACAACATCACCAATAGCTATAGCTGTTCCTCTGAATAGTGTGCCTTGCCTGTCTGACAAAATAATGATTGTATCATTTGTCATTTGCCCTAATGATCAAATAAAGACTTTAAAAAACATTCAAATTGACATTTTATATATACACCTGAGTCTTATTTGGGTTTAAACTCTGCAGACATTTTAACTGCTTACAAAGGACAAATGTCTATATAGTCAGACATATGGATTAACTCTGATAAACTGAAACACTGTTGAGAAGGAAATTCTAACATTACAAACAGAAGAAATGATGTAAGGCTACCCATACGCTGACTGTCGTTTCTTATTTGGGCCCAAAACATTTCTCAAATCCTGCTTTTTCTCCCTGTGGAGCTGAGGTTTTGAAGATAAGATGGCCCACCATTTGGGAAGCCTTAGTCTGCAAATATTCAGTGATCAGTGAAAACAGCTGGAAACAATGGTAGACACCAAAGAGAGTTGGAGGTGGTGAGGCGAAATCAGTTCCCACAACTCTGTACCTTACTTCATTCCCCTTATCAGAATGCTCCCATGGCTCCCATGCAGAGTAAGAGAATGTATGCAGACCTAGCGGTAGTGATCAACTTTAGTAAGGTCTCCTCCCTTACAGCTATTCTCTCCAGCCTTGAAGAGACATGACCATTAATTAGCCTTTTTCTCCTGCTATCTTCCTAAATGCTCTTTGCTCTCTCCTTTACTGGCTCAGCCTTTCTCCAAACCTTTAAGGTACCTTATCGGGCACTTAAAGGGCATGTCCTTAGCCTTCAATTTTGAAGGCATCACTTTCCCACCTCTTTTCCTCCCTCTCTTCACAATGTCATTTACCTACAGGTTCAACCAAGACTCCAATGCAGGTGGTCTTACCTATCGTCCATCTCCAGCCCTGACCTCTCTTCTGAGCTGCAGACTTACATCTCCAATTCCTGGGGCAGGATTTGCACCCTGAGGTCACCAGCACCTCAAACCCAACATGGCCCAGACTGAACTCATCCTTCTCCCTAAATCCCCTTCTCTTTCTACCTTCAGTATTTCTTTCAGTAGCATCATCATTCAGCAGTTATGTGCATAACATGGGTTCTAAGTGTGCTCAAGGTCCAGTTCTGGCCTCTCATCCTGAGGGAAAGGAGTGTTTGGGGATAATGAGGAAAGTGGGGACACTTTACCCAGATTTACTAAAAGATAAGAGCCTGAAACTATGGGCAAATAAATCCATAGCAGCTCCCTACGCCCTCACTGTTCTCTCTTTCACTCTTTGCTTCTCCCCTTCATCCTTTCCAATCCCATTCAAAGGTCCCTTCCCACTTAACCTCTCTTGATTTCCACCCCCACCCCCTTGGAGTCCACAAACATTTGTAGCACGCTTATCTTTACTATAGAGGACAACCTTCAGGGGAGCATTAAGTTAGATTACATCTTGGGAGAAAGTAGCTAACTGGTCACCAGGGCAATCTAGAACATTCTGGGTCATTACAAGATATGGGCAGAAACACATGGGTTTAAAAAAAAAAGAATTCTGCAATTAGGTTGCCTTATTCCTTGGAGATGGTAGCAGATACCATCAGCCTTGCCATGGTAAACATAATAATACTACTTTTATTTCTCTTTTAAAAAAAAAAGAGATTTACTACAAAAAATGTTAGGCATGAATTTGACCGATTTTTTTTTTTTTAAAGAAAGAACGACCCAATACTTTTCATCCTTTGAGTCCAGGTTACTCTGAATCCTCAGAACCACAGCTAGGGAGAAACTATGTATAACATAATGAATTATTTTGTATCATACTTATCTGTGCCATAGAATTTTGAATTTCATAAGTACAGGACTCATGTCTTATCTGCTCCTTATTAAGAAGGAGACAGCATGGTACAATAGAAAGATTTGTAGCTTTGGAGCCAAAGGACATGAGTTCAAATCCCAGCTCTGTTACCCAGTGGTGTTAATCTTCTTGTACCTTAGCAGGCCTTTGTGGTCCTACCCAGCTCTAGGGCCATCACCTTTCTGCAACCTCCCTTCTAACTCTTGACATATGAGCTTATGAGGCAATGTACTGCCTCAGTCAGAGTATTTGGATGTCAAATGTATGGCGTTTAATTTTTCATTCACTAATATAGCATGAAACTTTCACGAAGTTTTAGCAATGGGTTACAAGAGTATTGAACTGATTATATCTCAGGTCAGGTTTTCTTTCTACAAGTTAACTGCTAATAAGTTACTCAAAAGCTGAAGTGTTTCAAAATTATGATTATTAAAACTTGCAGGACTTTTTTTTGGCCAAACTTGTGGCAAATATGGTCTCTGCTTACATAACTAACTTCTAAGGATGAACAAGAAATGAACAAAGAAATGGTGGAGACAGACCCTGAGTAAACTGTACTGTGCGGTATCAGGTGGAATATAAAGGGAGCAAGTATCAATATTCCCCTGCTTCCAAAGCTTTTTGCAAAAACATCCAAGTCCTAGAAAACAAGCCCCTTAAAAAAAGTTAAGCTTCCTTATCTCAAAGACAGAGATTAAATGTTTTTAAAACTGTTTTTCTTACCTAGAAGCTTTTAAACTCCCATAGCTCAGAAATGCAACAACTTGTTTCTATCTATTCTTAGTGTGCTCTCAAAATACTTGGCACTCGCAATAAACTTAGCTCCCTTTGGCCCATGTTTACAGCTGTTGCAAAGCACTCTGGGTGGCTCCTCTCGATACCCTTGAAACAACTGGTGTGTATAGAGCACCAGGCAATTAACACAGCTGCTCGATATGTCTTTCTAACTTTAGTAAGTTCCGGAGTCCCTGTGATCACTCACTCAAAGTGAACATCGGATCGGCGGTGGTCAATGATTTCTCTTCTAAAAACTATGAAAATGCCCAAGCCTGTGCCTCCTCCAGCTGATACAACAAAACAACAGACAAGAAGGGAGGAGAATCTGGGTGACCTCATTTAAGCAGTTTGTTCCAGGGATCTTCAAAATTCCAGTCCCTTATGAAATAGCTAGAAAGCCCACATTGGGACATCTCAAACTTATCCTCTCCAACTGCTCCATTATCTTGCAACATTCATAGACTGACATCTATATAAAAAGGGGTGGGGGTGGGGGGTGTAAATAGGTGGTACAACGCATAGAAGGAAAATTTTTCTTCTTGAGTTCAAAGTTGCCCTCAAGACACTTCCTAATTGTGTCACCCTGGACAAGTCACTTAACCCTGTTTACCTCAGTTTCCTCATCTATAAAATGAGCTGGAAATGGTAAACCACTCCAGTAACTCTGCCAAGAAAACCCCAAATGGGGTCATGAAGAGTCAGACACAACTGAAAAACAAATTATCGAAGAAGTAGCTAGGAGGTGCCACAGAGAATAGATTGTTGGGCAAGATCTGAGTTCAGATTGAGCATTAGACGCTAGCTGTGTGACCACAGGCAAGTCTCTTTTTGCTTCAGTTTCCTTAGCTATAAAATGGAAATCATAACAACGCATACCTCCCAGGGTTGTTGTAAGAATCAAACGAGATAATATTTGGAAAGTGCTTAGCCTAGTACCTCGCAGATAGTAAACACTATAGAAATACTAGCTGGTTGGGTTTTTTTTAACTGAATTGTTCATTTTTCCAGAGGATGAAAATAATAGCAGAGAAACCAAACTTCATAACTCCAGAACGAGCTGCCTGTCTCTAATTCCCCTACTAACATGCAAGACACTCGTTTTTTCTTTTATTCTTAATGTATCATGAAATTTTAACAAGGAGGTTATGATGTAATTATTTGCATTTAATTGATACACCCGAGGCCCCATTTTTTCCTCTCTCAAGTTCACTGGTAATTACTTGTCCTAAAGTGGAGATGTTTCAGAATTGTTTAGCTATTTATTATACTATGGGAGCCACTAATTAAAATAATTTCCCTCGGTGAAAAGAATTGCTCTTTTTTCCTGAATTAGTTTCAACACTGTTCACTGCTGGGAAGAGAACTTTTGAGAATGTCTCGCTAGGCTTCCCTGTAATTGACTGATTCCATTGTCAGTATATGCTATAGACTTAAAAAACATTAAACTAGTGATACAAATGGAAACAAAACACCCTTTGAGTTCTATTGATAATTTAACCTTTAGCGTTTGGATGCAATCCCAATCCTTGAGAAAGGGAGGGGTTAGAGCCATTGAAAGGAAACCATTATATGAAACATTGTTGTGGGAAACTTGTGTGCATGTGAAAATATATACAGTATATTTCAGTTTTAAAGTATTTGTATGATGGATGAGGACTCTCATAATGCTGCTTGAAACATTAAATATAATAAACTTTTTCTTTCTCTACATTTTGCTCATTTTATTGAAGAAACAATTCAAAGCAGGATTTATCTAAAAAAGGAAAAATGTGGGTCTGTGGGACAGGGCATCTCTGTGATCATCTCCAAGACTGTCACTTATTTTATTTATTTAAAACATGGTTTAGATTACTATTCTCCTTTGAAAAAAGTGAAATTTGCTCCTGTGGTGATCAAGCCATCAGTGGAGGAATTTAAATAAGCTTTCCTAGTAATCCTCTCTAATTAAGTTCCATTTTGAATTGGAAAGAATGGGCATGCTATTCATCCATAGGCAGCCGAGGCATCTCATAGGAAGCCGAGCCAGACATCATAGAAGCAGAGATTGAGAGCTGGAAAGAACCTCAGGGGCCAATAATCCACCCCCCTTATTTTATTCATAAGGAAATCTGAGACAGAAAGGGTTAAATGATTTTCCAAGAGTCACCCAGGCAGTGGGATTCAAATCCAGCTCCTTTGGCTTCAACATTGGTTATTTTTCTACTCCACAACCCTGATGTCCCTTTCAGCTCCATGGTTCTGTAATTCTGAATAAAATCTAATTTTTAGAAAATAAATCGAAACTCCTTTCCCCTTCCCCCCACTCCCACCCCTAAGCCATACTAGAAAGAATAACTTCAGCAAAGGACAGTGTCCTTGCACAAGCTCTGGAATCTGTTCCTACAAGTGTGCAGCACAGTTGTTCGATGGGTTTCCCAATGACAAGCTATCAGTTTCCTGCACTATCCAGACAGCCTTTCCAACTGATAACACAAAGGCCTTAAGGAATTCATCTCTCTGATGGCGTGTTCTTTGGCTCTGGAAAAAAAAAATGAGCCTGGGAGTTTCAAATAAGATCTTGGCTAGGTAAAGAATATGTTCTAGGACCAGAGTTCTTACAGACAAATCCTTCTCACAACCCCAACTTTACAGTCCCTCTATTTGTAACTTACAAAAAAGTAGCAACAGTGTATTATCTTCAGCTCTCTGTCCTTGAAAAGCAAGGAAATTTAATTTTTAATACAAATGACAAAAGCAACAGCTTAATAGACCTGCAGTGCTGAACTGGACCCCAAAATGTCTTTTATTTTTTCATCAAAAAAGTCTCCCCCACCACCAATGCACTGTAGACTTTATATTATAGACTAGGACTTAAGAGTTGTCTGTGCTTTATTTTTAAATAGATTTTTACTGATAACTTTTATTTTTATGTCACCTAAATTTCTTCCAAAGAGCCATTTCTTATAACTAAAAATTGTCAATAGAGTTTTTTTATTAGTTTTCCAATATCCTTTCTTAAACTAAGTTTTTTTTTAATTATCCCATTTGCTCCTCCCCACTTTGTTGCTGGGGTTGCGGGCTGGAACACCCAATACAGAATACAATGTTAGATTCAGTAGTTGTGATGGCTGTGCTGCTGTTTTTCTCTTTTCTTTTCTTTGTTATAACAGAAAGAAGACTTTCTGGACAAGGGAGAGCTATCCTGAGCAAGGGAAGTGATTTAAAAATCAAAGATATCCCAAAAGTTTTAGAACTAAGAAAGAATTGTTTTTTAAATCTCAGTAATCCACAAAACAGATCAAAAGCCTCATACCAGTCAGTTAATAAACATAAGCACCTACTATGTGCCAGGGTTTTAAATTCTAAAATCACAAAAGGAAACCACATACTTGTACATCATAGTAAAAAAAACAAATGGTTTGGAAAAATAGGAATGAGTGTTTGTACAGCTCTTTACTCCCAGGTACTCTCAGACCTTCTCCCCAAGACAAGGGTACACCTGAATGGGTTTTACTTTTGAGCCAGGCTTCCTCAGCAAGAAGAAACTCAAACCATTCTGTGCCTTGGTTTCTCCTACTATAAAAATAGAGATAATAATCCTCATGAGTATTTAAAGATTTCATTCTCTACATAAATATAACACTTTCCAAAAATAATGTAAAAAAATCAATAAGTTGACGATCACCAGAAGACCTTAGTTTGAACGTCAGACCTGCTATTTCTTGTTTATAACCTTATTTAATTCTTGTAGGGTTCAGTTTCTCCATCTGGAGGGTGGCTTGGGAAAAGGTAGGGATAGATTGCCCTTCAGTTATCTCCTAACTTTAAATATATCTAGTTTTAGGAACAACGGCTAATTAATCTGTTTTATGAAAGCACGTCTTTTAGCTTTCCACAAAGTAATATTTCTCTATTAAATGTTTGATGCCTACCACTGCCCAATTGCAGAAGAAAAAAAAAGTTTGTACTCTATAGTCTTTGATACCGAAACCTATATTTGCAACAATTACAATAATCCTCGCTCGATTGCTCCCCAGAGCAAAGCAGGCCAGCCACCCAGGCAAAGCTCTCCAGATAAATATGGATTATTATCTCTCTTTCTCAGCAGCATGTCAGGTCACCAGAAGGAACTCATTTCATCGGAGGACTCAAAGAAGGAAGGAACAGAAGACTGCACGTTCCAAAGTTATTCTGTGGAAGATAAATCTTCTTTCATTCATTTCTCTTTTTGGTGTCACAGTGAAAAAGAAATGCTCTGATCCTTGAGAGAAGAAGTAAACATTTAAGATTTTCTTTTCTTAAAAGTGTGGACCCAGATTATGCTTAAATTTCTGTAAGATTTGTCCAAAAGAGAGACACTAAATTCAGGCACTCCCGCTTCCCTCCACGATTTTTAATGTGCATAAATTCTGTCCCATTCCCTCCTACCACCCACCCCTAAAGCCATCCCACAGTGATCAAGGGTCTGGGCTCTTCATGGATGGCTTGGCAACAGCAAACTACCCAGCGATTCCCATTCTTCTGTCCAATCACAGCTGGGGAGAGGTGGCTGAATTCTGAGAGGCACTCCTATCTCATTGAGTTTCTGAAAGAATGAGATTCAAACTAGGCTTCAAAAAGAGAAGGTGGGATTTGACAGCCATTCTAAGATCTGAAGTGGGCCTTCACTCCACCAGATAACAACACCTTCTTTTAGCCATGGTCTTTGCATTCACTGCAAAGGATTGGCCTGCTAAAAGACCCAAATAAAAGCGGCCACGTCCCTCTATTTTTTTCTCCTTTACCTCCCAGTTGCCAGGCTTCTTCCACTCCCACTCAGAAAAATGAAAACTCAAATAATTGGGAATAATAACGGGGACAAATCCTTTTGGTATTGTTCCAGTCTGAAGAAATAGGGAGCAATTTCTTCTCATTTCCTAAGAAAAATGTAGGTGACATTTTGGATGCCAGCCTCTCTGAAGCTATCCTCATGGGGCAGTTATTTCTCAACTTAATAAAAGTAAAATCGAACCCATTTGTAATTCTGACATTTTGAGATGACCATAAGTTGTTGGATGTTAACACCGGAGCCCGTAATCAGTTTGGTTTGTATTTAGCATACCTTTTCTCCTTAGATAACAGACTTTTAAAAAGCCAGTTTCTTTTCCTAGAGGCAGTCAAATATATGGATTTTCCAAGCTCAGCCAGCCGTACTGACACCATTACTAAAATATGCTATTGCAAAGAAATCCCAGATTTAAACCACTCAGTCCTATATGGCCCTCATTTATTTAGATAATTACAGTCCTGGATTTAGAAGCAGAGGACCAGAGTTCCAAACCAGCATTGCCAAACTGGACCTCTGCATGCCTTTCTTCAAGTTGCTTAATTTCTCTGGACCTCAGTTTCTCCATATGAAAAGCAAAACAGTTAGACTACATAGCCTTATAAATCTGAGAGGTAACACAGTACGGTGGGTAGCAAGCCATCCAGGGTTCACAGCCTGTCTCTGAGACATACATAATGACTGACTGTGCAAGCCTTTCGACCTCTAGGCAAGACATCACCTTGGGATGTCACTGATTGTCTTCGAAAATTAAGGATGAACAACATTTGTTCTAGGTAACTCTAAGATGACTACAATGATCTTGATAATATAGCCCTACTGTGTGCCAAGCACTGTGCCAGGTCCTTTGCAAATATCCCATTTTATACTCACAACAACCCCGTGAGATAAAGAATAAGCATAGTGCCTCCTATGTGCCAGACCCTGTACTAAGCCTTTTACAAATATTATCTCATTCTGCCCTCACAACAAACCTGTGAGGTAGATACTACTATGAGTATTCCTATTTTAAATCTGAGGAAACTGAGGCAAATAGGTCAAGTGATTTGTCCAACATTACACAGCTAACGGCTGAGTCTATATCTGAACTAAGTTCTTGCTGACTGTAGCACTCTAACCATTACACCCCATACATGCTGACCTGCATCGATAAAGCAAGTTTCCTTGCCCAGGAATTCTCTTTATTAATGAAAACTCAGGTCTAGTCCATTATCCCCATACCTCTGACTCTATGAGCAAGGCTAAGTGGCCCAGTGGCAATGGGTCAGTAGTTATGCAAAAGTATAGAAATTTAACAAGTTGCCCTATTTTCAAAATGAAACATCAGGTTATAACATAATGATTTTTTTTCTCATTTTCAAGAAAATCACTATAATCATATAAGCCTTCAATGTGTATAGCATCTTTATCCTCATAGCTTACTCATAACAATAAATAAGTTTACAAATGAGGAAACTGAGGCCCAGAAAGATCAAGATATTTACCAAAGGTCAACCAGATAATAAGGAACAGAGCAAGAATCTGAACCAAGGTCCTTTGCTTCCACATCTCAAATTCCTTCAACTACTTCATCCTGCTTCCCTTGGGTCTTATACTATTTTCAAGCTTCCATCTAGGAAACGGAAATGAATATATAAATAAAAAAACCAGAAACATTCTTGGAAACATAAAGAAATTGGAATTTTTTTCTATAGCTATAGGCTCGGGGTTCACAAATAATAAAAAGGTTAACTCATTTTTTAACACTTGAAAGAGTAATCTTTTCCAATTCAACAAGGGCGTCTCTGAAAGTATCTATTGGCATGAAAAGATTTTTTTTTTCATTGATTACCCCAGGATTTCTTGACACTTTCCTGTGAGTGCCAATTTACAACCCTCTTTGGAGCCTCTAAAGTAATGTCTTTCAAACTTGTAGCTTCCAAGATCAACTCTTTGGAAAAATTCATTAGTGAGACTTTTCATCGTTTTCAGATTTTTATTTTTCATTATGTTATGATAAAGACAGATTTGGTTTCAATTTAGTGGAATCAGTAGATGAAGGAAGAAGGCAACAGCTTCAATTAGCAGACAGGTTATTCTTGGACTCCTTTTCTTTTCTCCAAATGATAAGCTGATTAGTTCCCATGGAAGAAAACAACAGTACAAATAACTAGGCTAATCATTGAAGTTCAGAAAGTTGGCCTTAACAATTGGAACTGGCCGTGTATCCAGGAAATCCTGCCAGACAGTCGCTGTTTGCAAATGGCTGGGAAATATGGTCTTTTGCCATCAAAAACAGATGAAAAGCAGGATCTGGTTAAAAGAACGAAGTCTTTGCCCAAGAAAAACCTTTCCAAAATAAAGAAACAGTGTACGCTAGCTGCTAATTGACCTCAGCTGAAAGAGGGTGACAGTTCTGCATTGATGCTCGCTAGACCTAATTCAAGATTTTTTAAATGGGACCAGGAATGAAATGCAACTTAATCAGGGGAAAATATGTGGCCAATTATGACTCTGTGCTAATAACCTAATCTAAGATGCGATGAGCTTCAGGAAATTTTTTTTTCAAAGCTAAAAAATGCAATAGGAAGAATTCCATTCTAGGGTAAAAAAATAAAAGAAGAAAAAAAAGGAAAACTACAATGATATAAATAAGAGCACTTTAGACTACATTTTCCAAGTCATCCAAAAGACAGACAAGGTTTTTCAGAACTCCTTTAGTAGGTTTAAGGCATATAAGAGACAAAGCAAAAGACAAATAAGGGCTGCATTTCAGAAATCTAAATGTTAATTAGAGGCAACTCTCATAAAACATGCCTTGCATGTAGTAGGTGCTTAATGTCTGCTGAATTGAATTGACAACAGCCAACCCACAATGGTCTGAGTTATTAGCAACATCATCGAAACCACTTCATCAGCTCAGTCCCAAGAAAGGCTTAGCAGGCTACAGGGAAAATGAGGCTGGTACAGAAAGAGGAATTCAAAACTGACTCCCTGCTTGATGTTAAACTCAATAAAGTATTTGATGGGTTATGAAATGTCCTATGATCTCCATAAATCATTCATCTCTTTTCAGTGTCCTACTTAAGAGAAACTCACAGGTTCTAGAAAACAAGTATTCAGATCATTTTTAAGACATGGAAAGATAGATTTAAAAGAAAACATTCTTCCTCTGCTTCAAAGGACAATAAAACCCACCTCCTCCAGGATGAATCTATATCAACAGAAAGCTGAAGGTGGAGGGAACCCTTCCTGACAATGTGATCAAACCTCAATTCAACTAAATTGCCCCCATAGGCAAGGCACGCTGCCAGGTGCTGGGGGAACAAAGACAAAGATGAAAACAGTCCCTGCTCTCAAGTAGCATAGATTCTACTACAGTTTACACATAAGGAAACTGAGGCTCTGAGTAGTCAATTGCCATGGCTCAAAAGCCAGCTAGAGGCAGATTTCCCAGACCTCTGCTCTCTTCACTACACCATAATAATCATTCTATTCCCAAATAAGCAATTATTATGCATCAACTGTGCACTATCCTGGGGGATACAATAATGAAGAATTAGAGACTGGGAGGGATACCACATATCCAGATAAGCAAACCAAAGAATATATAATGCAAATGATGAAGGAAATCAGTAATAGCTTCTTGAAGCGAATCTTGAGGGGAACTAGGAATTCCAAAATGTGTTTAGGACGGGAAGCGTATCAGTGATGAGGGGCAGTCTATGAACACACTCAAAAGTAGAAGAGGTAATATAATAAACCATAAGCAACAGACACCTGGAACAGAGGATATGAGGAAGAGTATGTGCAATCAATCTTGAAAGACAAGCCACAGTCAAATTGTGAAGAACTTTACATGCCAAGCATAGTTATCCTAGAGGCAAGAGGGAATCACTGATATTTCTTGAGAAGGGGAGTAACATACACATCAGTAATTTCAATGTTGCAATAGTAAGGAGGAGAATAGAGAGATTTCAGGCAAAGAGTGCCATTAGGAGATTTGCAATAGTCCAGGAGAAAGTTAATCAGGAGCTCAGATAGAGTTATTGTGGTGTTAATGAAGTGAAGGGGATGAAGCAGATGGAATCAACCACATTTGGCAATTAATTGGACAAGACAAGATGATAAGGAACAGCAAAGAGAGGCTGAGCGATGATTCTGGTTGTAAACTTAGATGACCAGAAGGATGTTAGTACCCTTGACGGAAATTGGCGGGGAGCGGGGACAAGTACAGAAAAGGTCATTTAGGAGAAAAGCTGCTTTCTCTTTGGGGACTTGCTGAGTGTGAGATACCTATGGGAGATATCCAGTAAGAAGGAATGAAGCTCAGAAGATAGAGGAGGGCTACAAAGAAACAGAGAAGAGAGGTAAGTCAATGGAAGCAGATGAAATCACAGAGAAATTAGGGAGATGAGGGCCTAGGACAGAGCCTTGGGGAAGGGACAGGAGATGGATAATTTTCCAGCCAGGAAGACTTCGAATTAGAACGATGTATTGTACAGAGAGGAAAGAAACCAAAACAGCAGTTGAGAAAACCTAGATGAGAGAGTTTCCCAAAGGAAGGGAGTGGTCCACAGAACCAAATGCTATAGATTTATCCTGAAGGATATGCATTGAGAGAAGGCCATTGGATTTCTCAATAAAAAAGATGATTGATAACTCTTCAGTTTCATTTGGTAGGAACTGAAGCCAAATTGCAAGGGAATGAGAAGCAGGCTTGAAAATGAAAAAGCAGTCTGACTTATTTTTCCTTTGAGATTTTGGCTGTGAAAAGAAAGATAGAGTGCAACAGCTTCAGAAGCAAGTGAAAGTTATTTTTAAGGATGGGAGAGATTTGGGTATGTTTGTAGGCAGCAGGGAAGGAGACAGTAGATAAGAAGAAACTGTAAATTAAGAGCAGAGAGGGGATGGTCAAAGGGGCAAGCCACAAGGAGGTAGGAGGGAAGAAATTGAAGGACTTGAGACATAGGGGTCGCCTAAGACAAGGAAAGGGACCACTTCATCCTACAACACATAATCTTTACCACAGCCTAGCCTCCAACCAGTCAACATTAATTCTGCCTCATCAATTTCTTCAGCTCTAAATTACACTTATTCACTCAATAAGCATTTATTAAAATTAGAGGTTTTAATTAATTAAAGTCAAGGCCTCCATCTTTTTGTAGAAAAATGCCTCATACAAAGCAGGGTTTGTTGAAATGAATTATCCACTAATGACTCAGACTATACAAAAAGAGCCAAGTGCCTGGGTGACGTTTCCCTTGTCTCCAGAGATTCTTATCGTATATTTAGTAGGACAAGACCACTCCAATCAGCAAATAATTCTAAAAGCGGTAAATATAAGCCAGGCTACAATAGGATAGTAAATAATATGCCCACAAGTAATGAAGGAATTCAAAGCAAAAGAAAGGTGATAAAGGGGTATGTGTGTTCACTTTATAGTTTCTCTATCCAAACATATTTATGCTGATTATGTTCAAAAGTCTCATTTATCTCCTCCATGGGATAAACTCCTTATAAGCAGGGACAGAAATCTAATCTTAATCAATATCTATCATCACTATGACCAACAACCACATCTCACTCCTACTTTCCCTCATAAATCTCCCAAATAAATCACCTACTAAAAGAAATTTATACTTTTTGGCTCTAAGGACTGATTTTACTGATTTTTTCAACTGTAAGGTCAGCAAAGAAGAAAAGAGGCTTTCCCGTAAGCAACATATATAAGAAGTAAATTATATTTAGGCAATGCTTTGTAAGTCAGAAAGTGAAATGTAACATGAAATGAATGCATTTGGACACACTGTGGTTCAATGTAATCTAATAAGCATTAAAAACTGGTTACTCTACTTCATCTGCACTAATGTAAAGAGAGCAGAATGAGAACACCACACAATGACCACAACCATTTAAAGAGAAATAATGAAATGGCATTGGACAAAGAGGAGAGATTGAAGGAGAGATGGAAAATTCCTAAGTATTGAGTCAGAATGAAATATCAGAAATGGAAGAATACACATGATTATTACAACGATGGGAATGGACAGAATGCTCAAAGGGAAACACAGCAGAGAGAAATGATGGCCAATCTTGGTCCAAGACCAAGACAATGAATGAGAGCCCAGATGTTGAGTGCTTTACGCACCAACATGTTAACAAATAATACAACCATTTCTTAACCCATTCAGTCTCTCACCCTTAATGATGGTCTCTGATTACCTATATCTTCTATGAGAAATAAATGACTCAGCATGGAAAGCATGCTGGACTGACTGGAAAGCAGGAGACCAGGGACGAAATTCTGACTCTACTTAACTATCACCTTGGACAAGTCCTTCCCTCTTTGGGACTCAGTTCCTCATCTATAAAAATGAAAGGGCCATACTAGATGGCTTCTAAGTAAGGTCCCTCTGGCTCTAAATCTACAATGCTCAGAAATAATCAAAGAAAAACCAATTTTATTACAAAAATTAAATATTTTCTTGTGTAATTAATAATTATTTTCTGTAAGCACATTCTCATATAGTAGGAACTAATATATAGAGCATTGGACCTAAAGTCAGGAAGAGACCTGGGTTCAAACCCTTCCTCTGATGTGAATTAATGATATGGTCATGAATAAGTAAGTCATAATATCTTTTTGTCCCTCAGCCAGTTCTTTAAGACTAAAGGAGTGTGGGGCAGCTAGGTAGTGCAGTGGATAGACCAACAGCCCTGGAGTCAGGGGGTTCTGAGTTCAAGTTCAGCCTTGGACATTTGTTAGCTATGAGACCCTGGGCAAGTCTTTTAACTCCGATTGCTTAAAAAAAACCAAAACTAAATGAGTGGTTTGGACCTAGATGACCACTTAGGTGCCTTCCAGACTTAGGTTATTAATCTGAAGTTTTATATCTGAGATCTGAGAGATGAGGAGATTAATGAAATCCTGGTCCTTGACATATCAATGTATATTCTCAGTTGAACCTGAAATCTGGAACATGAAGGATAAGCAAAGCTTAGACTCCAGGGTCATTTAAACTACCTAATATAATGTTGTTTTGTTCTTTTGAAAAGATTTAGAATTTGAACATTCAGCCCTGTTCTTGTTTAAAACAAACAAACATGATGGTTAAATAGGGATTGCAACTTTGTAGACTCCACTGGGGCCACATATCAACTGTTGTTATTCAGGCATATCTGACTCAATGACCCCATTTGGGGTTTTCTTGGCAAACATACTGGAGTGGTTTGAGGCAGACAGTGGTTAAGTGACTTGCCCAGGGTCACACAACCAATAACATCTGAGGCTAAATCTGTACTCGGGTCCTCAACTTCAGGACCAAACCTCTATCCATTGTGTCCAGGTTAAACACCATGATGTGCTAGAGAACTCTAGCTTTGGAATCAGAGCAGCTTGAATCCCAGCTCCCCTGTTCACCTCAGAGAAGTCATTTCTCAACTCTAAGCCAATAAAACCAATAACTTGAAGGGAAGGAAGGGAGAAGGGGAAGAGAATAAGCATTTATTAAGAGCCTACTATGTGCCTCATACAAAGCAGGGTTTGTTGAAATGAATTGAAATTGAATGTGTTAAGTGCTGATCAACCAAAGCTCTGAGCTTCAGTTCTGGAGCCTACGACTCCAGTTCTGATCAGCATGAGTCACTGTCCAAATCGGCCAGTGTGGAACAAAGAGAAATGTCTCCTGGCTACTGGAGAACTGGCAGGGATTTTAGATGTCATCGCATCTGCTTTCCTCCTTTAAAAGGTGAAGTGCTTCATGCAAGGTCCGCCCCCTCCCTCCCAAAGTTAATGAGATGAAGCACTTCAAAACACATTTGCAGAACATCTAAGCAGCCCTCCAAATCTAGGGTGCTTTTATCAACTCTCCTCAGTTAATCTTTGGTAAACTGGTAAAGTCCCAGATCCCAAGTAGTGCATGATCGAAAGACTGTATTTCACGCACAGGATGAGATTCTCCACACACACACTTTTTCCCCCACTTAGAATGTTTAAAGAGTCCCACTCAAATTTCTCTGGATACTTCCTCTACAATTCCAGGTTGCTGACTTTGAATGTCATCCATGGAGTCACTGACTAAATATTTATTTAGCAGTATCCTCAGTCACTGCACAGTTCTAGGAAGGGTGAGGAGTGGTAGGGGTGGGGGAAGGCAGGGAGAATCTAAAGAAGTCAATCACATAGTCACTGCTCTGGGGGAATATCCCCAACACTGCTTACAAGGACCTCAGACAGAGATGCCTGCTGCTTGTTAGTTATAGGTCCATGGTGGAAAACCGATCTTTAAAATGGAAAAAAAACCAAAACCAACCCCAGCCTTTTCTGACTAGGTAATAAAATTAACTTACCTCTATCTTCATGAACATTTTCAAGTAGCTATAATTTATTTAGATTTTGCTTACTAGATGATTTAACCTAGCTCAGCTAGCCTCAGTTTCCTCATCTGTCAAATGAAGTAATAATAGCACTTTCCTCTCAAGGTTATCCTGAAGATCAAAGGGGATAATTAATAATAAAAATAAAATTTTGATGTAACACTTAATATGTGTCAGGCACTTTACAATTATTATGTCATTTGAATCTCACAATAACCCTAGGAAATAAGTTCTATTATTATCTCCATTTTTTTACGGATGAGGAAACTGAGGCAAACAATGACTTGCAAAGAGCCCTCAGCTAGTAAGTGTCTGAGGCTTGATTTGAACTCTAGTCTTCTTGACTCCAGGTCCAGCACTCTATCCACAATATCACCTAGCTAGCTGCCTCTCAATAACTTTAAAAGTGCTTAATACATCTTAAAGTATTATATATAAGTGGCACCTGTTATTCTTGAGTCCCTGCCCTCACTTGTGGGTACTGACATCAAGATGGTTTTATGGGAAGACATGGGCATGGACAACAGTCATACCAAGTGGAAGGCCATGGACAGGTAGGGCTCAGGAGGGTCAGGAGATCATGGATCCGTTGAAAAAGATACACCAATGAAGATTTGCTTTACAATCCTAACAGGAGTTGGAAAATCTCTATGTTAACACTATTCGTTGTTCATCATTTCTCTCCACCCTCTAGTCGGAGTATACCCCACCCCCACCTTTACCAGCCTTCTGACTCCCCACCAGTCCCTTAATGAAAGAAGAAAGGTGGAGCCCAGGGCAAAAATCAAGCTGGTTGGCTGCATAAAGGGCTCTTTGTCAATCGGAGTAGAAGGGAATGCAAATGAAGATAGACTTCATAAGGAATTTTGACATCTTAATGAAGATTTATGATGAATTTTTGGCACACAAAACCTCAAAGACTAGGGGAAAATGAACTCACAAATGACAACATTGGATTTAGAAGGCTGGTGTTTTGTTTTTTACTTTACCATTTTTTTTCTCCTTGAAGAAATTCTAACGGTGTTTAACCAGCAATAATCCTATCTGGATTGTGAAGTTGGCTTTTCCCCTTTTTGGTATTATGCTATAGGGGCTCCTAGGATCACCCCCCAGGAAAGCTAGTCAATTTCTTCTTTCTTAAAGGAATCATAAGATGGTATCTGTCCCTCGGTATGTATACGTGCCCTGCAGACTGTGAATTGCGTCACCAACGAAAGCATTCCAGCTCCTTTACCCTACACACAAAGCATTGTGTTATATAGTTTTCTTTGTTCATATCCTTAGTAATGCAGAAAATCAACTGACATTTTCTCCTAATAATGATTGGATTATGAACCAATGTCAGTGAAATAAAACTGGGGCAAAGATTGCCTTCTTGGTGCTACAGAGATGTCATATGGGATCTTAGCATTTGTAGTGAGTACAAATGTTAGGAAGAAGCAGAACATTCTCCAAATCCAGAAGAGAGAGCCTCTCCAGTGATCTACTGAGTAGTCCCAGAAGTGGCTGCACAGCCCACCACCTATGTACACTGGAGGGTCCATATTGATTTTGCTGATTGGATTGAGTACCTCAGGAAGGCTTATCCCTCAAACATGATTTCATTATATTCACTCAATATTACTGATAATAATAGATGGCATTTACATAATGATTCACATAAGATAATAAGTGAAGTGTTTTGCAGCTATTAAAGCATTATCTTACATGATCTTCTCAACTGTTCATCAAAAGCAAATCTTTGTTGTTTGTTTGTTTCCTGTCCAACACTTCCTTACCCCATTGAACAATACTGTCCATGGGGTTGTCTTGGCAAAGATACAGTGGTACTAGATCTGTATCCCAAAGATATCATAAAAAGAGGGAAAGGAATCACGTACAAAAATATTTGTAGCAGCTCTTTCTGTGGTGGCATAGAATTGGAAATTGGGGGTGGGGGTACCCATCAATTGGGGAATGGCTGAACAAGTTGTGGTATATGAATGTAATGGAATACTATTGTGCTATGAGAAATGATGAGCAGGCAGATTTCAGAAAAACCTGGAAAGACTTCTTAACATGAACGTATGCTGAGTGAAGTGAGCATAACCAGGAGAACACTGTACATAGTAATGGCAACATTGTGTGATGATCAGCTTTGATAGACTTAGCTCTTCTCAGCAACACAATGATACAAGATGATTCCAAAAGACTCCTGATGGAAAATGCTTCCACATCCAGAGAAAGAACTATGGAGTCTGAATACAAATCAAAGCATCCTACTGTTTTGTTTTTTAATTTTCTTGTGTTTTTTTCTTTTGTTCTGATTCTTCTTTTACAACATGACTAATACGGAAATATGTTTAATATGATTGTACATATATAGTCTATATCAGATTACTTGCAGTCTTGGGAAGGGGAAGGGAGAGAGGGAGGAAAAAAATGGAATGCAAAATCTTATAAAAGTGAATATTGAAAACTAAATAATATATATTTTTAAAAAGATACTGGAGTGATTTGCCATTTCCTTCTCCAGGGGATTAAGGCAAACCGAGTTTAAGTGACTTGACAAGGGTCACACAACTAGTAAGTATGGAAGGGCAGATTTGAACTAGATCTTCCTGACTCCAGGTCCAATACTCTATCCAATGAGCCCTCTCGGTGCCTCAAATAATCTTTTCCTAAATTCAAAACAACCCTTAGTATAACTTACCACTAGAATTATCTTGATTCTGAAACCCCATTCCTTCACCTTAAGACTGGGATTCACAAGTTTAGGGAAGGTGGGGAGAAAGAAAGAAATAGGCTATGCTCTCCTAAGGAGACCCTGAAACCTGGGTCACAGTTGCTGCTGCAATAGCCACCTTAATCCTCCTTGATCTGGCCCGGCTCTCCACTGACCAGGCTGTAAGCTAACCACCTGCTGTCAGCTTCTCTTTTGGGGGCAGAAGGGCAGATGTCAAACTAATACAACATCACTCACAGAGTACTCTAACTACTTATACATGTTTGCAAGACAGCTGCAGGCATCAACAGTGTCATCCCATCACCGCAGAATCAAGTAAGGCTAGGAGCCCATACAAAGGCTCCCCCTGTGTCCCTCTGCTCATCAGCACTGTCTTCTAACCAACTGATTCAATAGATCAAGATGTGAAAATATATTCAAATGAAAAACATTTTATTTATTAATATATATCACAACCAAACCATAACTAGGGTTGGGTGACATGGTCTATGTCCAAGAAGGTTGAATTTAAAAGGCTGACAGAACTTTTCTAGCTTCTGTAGCTAGAAGAAGAAAAAAAAAACCCAGAACTTCACAGCCAATTAGCAAGAATAGTTAGTTAAAAGAGAAAACTAAGAGATATTCTTCCTCTCCATCTTTTTCTCTCATTTATTCATCCACAACCCTGCCTTCTCTCTCTTCAATTTGCGGTATTTGCTCATAAGAGGGAACACAAAAATCCCTGATCATGGCTTTGATTGGCACAGTAAATTTCATCCTTCCCCTTCACATAGAGAAGAGCTTTTTAATTCCCTCAGGAAGTCTGGTGAAACCTATGGGCTCCTCAGAATAATGGTTTAAATAATTGAAGAAAATGCTAAATTTCATTTAGAGGCTAATGAAAATAAAGATGGAATTTTTTCCTCATCCAAGTTCATTGGTTCCCTGAAATCTATCCCTGGATTCCTTGGAGGTCCATGGATTTCAGGGTAAGAACCTTTGATGTTAAGGGAGAATAAAAATGTGTCCAGGACTTTAACCCTGAGAAGGTAAGGAGAAATGTTTCCTCCTCTGCATTGTGAACAAGACTTAAATGCGTTCATTCCACCCTGTCAAGTAAAACTGAAGACAGATATGGGACAGGGAGGACAAGGAGGAAATGTGCGTTTACTAAGAACCTGGGCTTAGACCTCAGGGTCTGGGCTAAGATCTTTACAATTACTGTCTCATTTGATCACAATACCCCTGGGAGATATGGGTTATACTATAGGACAAGTCAAGGCCCAAACCAGAAAAAGACATCTGGGCATGCTTTTCTTGAAAATTTGGCCTCTCTACGCTTCACCCAAGCCTGTCCTGTTGAATAGAAACTTTGAGTTTTTCCTGTGATGCAGTGTTGTCCAGTCATTTCAGTCATGCCTGCCTCTTCATCACCCCATTTAGGGATTTTTTTGGTAGATAGTGGAGTGGTTTGCCATTTCCTTTTCTAGTTCATTTCACAGATGAGAAAAGTGAGGCAAACAGGGTTAAGGTGACTTGCCCAAGGTCACACAGCTAGAAAGTGTTTGAAGCTGGATTTGAACTCATGACGAGTCTTCCTGGCCCTAAGCCCAGCACTCTACCCACTGTATCACTTGGTCATCAAATCTCCAGATATTAAAAACACTTTTTTTTAAAGTCCTTCCTATTACCTTTATTACCTCTTCCTTCACATTTTGTGCCCTACGCAAAGGACTACCTTGGCCCATCCCTAGCTCTGCTTCTAAGTAGGACAATGCCAACCCCACAATCACCATTGCTTATATCCAAAGCATACCTAACCTTCAGATCAGTCAAGACAACTGGTAGCACAGTGGATAGAGCTCTGAGCCTGGAATCAGGAAGATGTGAATTCAAATCAGGCCTCAGATACTTACTAGCTGTGTGATTCCGGGCAAGTCACTTAACCCATTTGCCTCAATTTCCTCAACTGTAAAATGGGGATAATAACAGCATTTCCTCAACAAGGTTTACACAGATCAAAGGAGATGAAAGTTGTAAAAGGCTTAAGCACATAGTAGGTGCTATATAAATGTTTATTCCCTTCTCATCACTGCTGGACACATACCCAGTGATATCACCCTTCTTTCACAACTACCATGCAAAGAATGCTGTCACAGTGACTGCTCAAGTCACATGGCTATGTTCCCAACACCCTAGGCTGTGTTTGCTAACACCAGCTTCAATTCAACAAACATTCGTTAATTGCCTTCTGCTCAAACTGGGCACTAGGCTAGGGAGAACTAGAGCTGAATTAAGACAAGGTCCTTGTCACAGGAGCACTTCCATCCAGTAGGGGATAAGAAACCTACACTGACCATTTGTATCACCTGCCCTTCGACCATCTCCTCTCTGGCCTCCACACTGGGACCAGAGACTGGCCCACTAGCTCAGGCCAGGCCAGGCAGCCACATGCCTCACTTTACTACCAGCCCATCACTTCACCTTCCATGTCAACCCCAGGAGGGCTCTGGGCTCAACCTTTTTGCAATACTGGATGCAGAATTAAATCAATCTACCATTGCTAAGGGAAAGGGCATGTCAGTGTCCTCCGATATGACTTCATTTACTATTCTGGAACTTTCCAAGACATAATACCATAGCCCTATTAGAAAGTAAGCCCCTTGAGGGGACAGAGACTGTTTCTGTATTTGAATCACTACCCCCACACTCCCCCCACGCACACATTCACACACACTCTGGGCTTGGCTCAGAGAATGCTCTTAATAAATGTTTTTTCATTCATTCAGAACATTGCTTTTATGCTTCCAATGCACTTTTAAAATAAATAGGGACATATTGGAAGAAGATAGTGAGATCTTAGGAGAGAGACCAGGGAAGGGGAAAGTCACCAAAACCTTTTTTTGTGTTCTGCAACACAAAGGATTCAGAAGGATCCAAAGCATGTTACAGGAATTATCCAATTAGTTCTTTCAGCATAAACTATCAGAAAGGGAAATGGCAAACATGACCACCTGCCTTTTAGCACTGTAAATGCTGGAGCCAAGAAAGTGGCTCTGCTTCTAAAGTCATTTGCTTAAGGAAGTAGAATCAATGACAAGAACTGGAATAAGATAATTCTCTTGAGTCCTTAATCCAAATTTTAATTCAGAGTCTATGCTGTAACTTTCCTGGAAAATTCCTTCATTAGTTTTCTTTAATTCATCACAATCTGAACTTTCCCTGGTATCAGGCACCGAATAGGAGTTTCCTCCCTCCACCCATCACCCATCTCATCCCTTGGTGCCTCAGTTTCCTCATCTGTAAAATGGGAGGAAGGGGTTGGATTTATGTGATTTCTAAGGTCCCTTTCCCCTCAAAATCTATAATCTAACTAGCTCCAGCCTTCTCATCCACATTGTTTCTTCTTTGATTACTACAAACCATTGTTTTACCAGTTGCCCAGAAAACAAAGGGGGGAAAGTTTCCACAGAGGAAATCATGATAACCTTCCTTTTTCCAAGCACCCAATCTGCCAACAGTATGAGCACACACATTAACCTCTCGTATTATCAACAGGAATCCTTTGTGAGAAGGAGCAAGGGGCTGTGTGTGTCATTTTCTCCAAATGAGTTCAGATGACTCTGGTGGCATGTTTCCACTAGTCAGCCCAGCCACGGAAAAGAAAAAAGTTCTACGCCAACTAACAGTAACAAACAAAAACAAGTGCCCAGTTTTGTCTGAAATTTAAACCACCTTCCTGCCTTCCAAGACTCATCTTAAATCACTAAGCTCCAAAATGGCAGCCTCTTGATTTTGTGTTCTACACTAATTTAGGGTTTGGGAAGTTGTTTTGTTTTTTAGGCCTCTTTTTGACTGGCCCTGTGGTTTTGCTCTGGATGAACCATTTCCTTGACCTTACCTTCTAGACTAAGGCAGTTGAGCTGACTAGAGCACCAAAAAGTTAAGTCATATACTCTGTAGGTATCAGAGGCTGACCTTGAACTCAGGTCTTCCTGACACCAAAGCCAGTCCTCTCTCTACTCACCCTTTGTAGTCCTTTAGTTATTTCAGTAGCATCCTACTCTTTTGAGATAACTAAAATAGTAATTGTTTCTTTTTTACCCAAGAACCCTGAGGGTCTTCCCCTCCCAGTTTGATTTTTTTTTTTTATTAAAGGGACCATCCCTTGAGTAACTTAAAGAAGCCTATTCATTGAATGGGTGTATCTCACCTAAAGTGAGATTGTGAAAAGATCTCAGCCTGAAAGGGCCAGGGTCTCCCATTGCATCCTAGGCCATCTCCAGTCATCCTGATGAACATCAGGCCACTGGACCCAGATGGCTCAGGAGGAGAAAGTGAGGCTGGTGACCTTGCCCAGCCCTCCCTTACTCAAATCAAAGTCAACTGTAAGTCATGTCATCATCTTGATATCCTGGTCCTCTTCGAGAACGCAGGACAAATGCAACTACAACTCTTTGAGACACCATTTGGGGTTTCCTTGGCAAAGATTCCTTCTCCAGCACATTTGACAGATGAGGAAACTGAGGCAAGCAGGGTTATAAGTGCCTTTCTCAGCGTCCCATAGATAGTATGTGTCTGAGGCCTGATTTGAACTCACAAAGATGAGTCTTCCTGATGCCAGGCCACATCCTCAGTGCACTATATCACTAGCTAGCTATCCATCATACCACAGTTTATATCTCTCTAGAACCTTAAAGTGAAATTGATATTTGTTTCTCAGTGTCCCTTATCATTTACTTGTTTTTCCTTAAGACCACATGAAAATAAAATAAACTGTGTAAAAGAAGTCAGAGACGCTAAGTTCACATCCAGCCTCAGGCACTTAACACCTGAGTGATCTTGATCACTGCTAGGTGTCAATTTCTCTAACATGATCAGCATAGACTTTTCCAACTCCAGCTTTATGATCTATATTCTTGTCTATGCTATCTATTAAAGACTCACCTTTAAAGCTTCAATGACTTTCATGTAGAAAAAAGTAATAAAAGGCACTACAATATTTAAAAAGCGAAGTCAAATGATCAAAGAAATGTGCTTGTTTAGCAGTTAGCATCCCCTAAAGACTAAGGCAGTCTTTGGGCCTTAAAAACATAAACTGGGAAGATCTCATCTTTTTTCCTTGGAAATCACTTTTAAGTTTAACTACAGCCACTTACATCATGAGTACAGCTGTTCTGCTCAAGTTACCGAACAGCACTTTGAAGGAATACTAAAACGTTAGCTGCAAATTGGGTAAACCACTTCAAATACAGAGTAAGAATTCCATGTTTATGAAATCTACCAAAATTATGGCAGGGAAAGAGAGATGAGAGGATATATCAAGACTTTATTTCCAGCTCAAAAATAATATTCTCCTCCCCCTTCTGTAAATCTCCTCTTTTGGCCTGCTACCAGAATACAGCAGAAATGGGACCCCAAAAGAAACCTTTGGTCATCATGTAAGAAACTCAAGAATTGGTAGCAAAGTGATTGTTCAAGCCTAGCCTCTGTTAGACCCAAGTCCTGAAAACTTTTTGGCAATTGTCAGAACATACCATCCGGCACTTATCCTGAATTCATGGGCAAGCAGTTCTTGCTAAATGTATTGGGGCTACATTGCAAGTTCTAGAAGGCAGAGACCCTGGCTTCCCTATGGCATATTGTTAGTACCCAATAAAATGTTCTTGATTAGCTTACAGTTGAAAGGATTCAATAAATACCTGGTGATGGTCTGAAAATCAGCCTCTCTAGGTTTGGTTTTAGTTATTATTTTTTACCATAATGATTTTTTAAAAACTATTTAAAGTGTACAACCTGTGTAAATAAAGTACTATCAACACCTACCTAGAGTCATAACAAGCAATTTTTGCATTGACAGTAAGCAACACAAAATGGACCCTCAATCTAGTTGGAAGAAGAGGTCAGGAGAGACCTGGAATACCTGAGGATATTTCTTGGAAGGCCACTGTGGGACAGAAAAGGGAAGAGGAAACCAATTGGGAGTTTTCCTATATTAACTATTTACAGCTGCTAAACTCAACTGTGTTTATGCTGCCAAAGAACTGAAAGTGCTTTCAATGACCCCCTCTCAATTCTGGCTCCTTAAAACAGAGCCCTGGCCCTCCTGCCATAGTTACAGCTCTAGTCATAGGATGAAATTACTTCTTTTTCAAAGATGATGTGTTTAACATCCTAGATAGGTTGACCTCTAATTCTAACTCATTGCCCTGAATCCTTGATGGCATAAGAGAAGGAAGGAGGACACTGTGATGACTTCTTAGGTTCCTCTCGGCTCTTAAGATCTGGATTCTAAATTCTCACTTTAAAACATAGACTCAACCAAAAACTTCTACTTGGGATCAGAATTTTGAAGTTAGAAGAGACTGTGGAGATCATGTCAAACACATCTCTTTTTGGCTGGTATGATGGAGGCATATTCAGATTTATGAACTGTTAATTATTAAATGACAGTTAAGTAATAATCTCATTGTGACTGATGATACAATAATATCACCAGATTTTTTTTTTAACAAAAAAGAAAGATTCTATTTTCTTCTGAACCAATGAAAGTGCCTTGGGGTGGGGTGGGGGGAAAGAGTGTAGCGCTAATGAATTTGGCACATTTCCTCTAAACCTGATTGGGGCTGGTTAGCTCAGTGAACATTATTGGAAGGAGGCTTAAGTTAGTTGATGTGATCCTGGTGTGAGCAAGACAGTCATGTGCTCCAAACTGGTTGGATACATGCACGCTGTATGGAGACAGGGTGACTACAGCACAGAATGGCTATAAATCGATCACCAAATCTGAGAAAAACAACTGTAAATGCATGTCATCAGTTCCCCCACCTTTGTATGCCAAGAATAACATAGTACTATGAGCTATCAGAGGAAAATGAAACTCAGTCCTAGGGTAAAGGACCCCTGCTAATTCCCCAAAGGCCATTCTGTATACATGGGTACACAACAAACATTACTGACCAAAAACCACTAAGGTTTGAGTGACTCCCTTAGAAACCACAATTGCCTGCCAATTGAGTAATACTGCCTTTTCAGGGAAATGCCATAAGAAAGGTTATATCTTAAGTCACTAAATATTTCCTAAGCAGGAAGATATGAGGGACTGAATGTCTCTTTATCAGCAGGATACAAAGTCTGGTTGAGAAATTGCCTTTAGGGACCACATGTACAAAATTATTTACAGCAGTTCTTTTTGTTGTAGGAAAAGTACTGGAAACTAAGGGGGTGTACATCAACTGGGGAAAAGCTAAGCAAATCATGGTATATAAATATAATAAAATATTTTCCACCCCAGGAAAATGACAAAATGGACAGATTTTGAGAAATCTGAGAAGACCTATATGAACTGATGCACAGTAAAGTGAGTAGAGCCAGGAAAACATTTTACACCATAATAATGTTATAGAAGAAAACAACTTTGAAAGATGTGCGAACCCAAGTCAATGCAACAGACTAACCCTAATTCCAAAGGATGCTACTGAAGTAGGCTACTACCTCTCTTTAACAGAGAAGGGATGGATTATTCAAGATGCAGAATAAGACATACAACTTGGGACACAGCCAATTTGGGGAGAGAGAGAGAGAGAGAGAGAGAGAGAGAGAGAGAGAGAGAGAGAGAGGAAGGGAAGGCAAGGGAGGGGAGGAAAGGAGGGAGGAAGGAAGGAAGGAAGGAAGGAAGGAAGGAAGGAAGGAAGGAAGGAAGGAAGGAAGGAAGGAAGGAAGGAAGGAAGGAAGGAAGGAAGACAGATCATCATTGAGGTATCTTTTTTTAAAATTCAGAGAATGGAGGAAATATTAAAGAAGAAGCAATCAGGAAGGTTAGTTCCAAAAGCTACAGGTTGAATATATACACTAAAAAAGTCTACAAAATAGAGATGTATACATAAATGTCCACTCTAATTTATGTTAAAGTTCAGAATTAAAAAAAAAACTGGCCTTAAAAAAACCTCTAAAACAAAACAAAACAAAAAACAGGGAAAAAAGAAATTACCTTTGAATTAGAAAGTCAATCTTGGGTGTGAAATGGAAAGAATACTAGCCTGGAGTCAGAAAAAGCTAGTTCCTACCTTGAGCTAGAGGGTGTCCTTCAAGAAGTCCCCTAACCCCTCTTCATTTTAAGATGAATCCATTGGACCAGATGACAATAACTTCTGGAGTTTAATTGACATAGCTTTTTTAGGCTGAAAAGCATTTTCATCACAATACTGTGAGGTGATATTATCTGCATTTTGTTAATTACGAAATTGATGCTCAGAGGTTAAGTGACTAAGGAGGAAAATCCCACAGGTAGTAAGTGCGGGAAATCAACACTCAAGCTTAAGTCTTCTTATTCTAAGATCAGTACTCTTTCATCCTCAAGTTCCATTCCTAGCTATGAAATTCTGAGATTAATCATAACAGCAATAATAAATGTTTAGCATTTATATAGCATTTACTATGGACCAAGCACCATGCTAAGTCTTTTACAAATATTATCTCATTTGTTCCTTACCACAATCCCAGGAGATAGGTTCTATTTTTTTCTCCATTTTACACTTCAGGAAATTTAGGCACAAAGAGGTTAAGAAACTTGCCCAAGATCACACAGCTAGTAAGCACTTGAGGCCAGATTCAAGCTCAGGTCTTCCCAACTCCGTAGCCAGAGCTCTAGCCCTCATCTTTGGTCATCTGATATTCTTAAAAAACAATAGTTATTCCACCATCTGGAATTCCCAAAGGTTGGAATTTTCAAGCTATAAGCCAACTTTTACAAATGATTTAACTGTGACCACTGGGATTATCTTCCATTAGTCTGTCAAAGGGCTAAGAGCCTCTCCTGAAATTCTTTTCACAAAGAAATGAATGAGTCAAAAAGCATTTAATAAACACTCACTATGTGCTTAACTCTGGCATTGGCTTTCAAACAGACCTAGCAATCCCACTTCTCACCTTGCCACCTTGCTTCCAAAGGAGGGGGCACAAGGAGTAAGCCAGAAGTCCTGTGGGTAAATACAACTGAACTTTCAGATTCCAAAAGAAAGTGACCAGAGGAACAGTCCTACCATCCATTTACCAATGTCTAGCTTTCAGTCTCAGACACCCTCCTGCCATGGTGTCTGGTTCTCCTCCTAGTACTTTGTCTTGCACATAAAAAGAATTATTTTTTTAAAATTACTCTCTCACATACTTTAACCGCATAACCTCATTTACTCTTCAGGACAATCCTGTAAGATAGGCATTAGTAGTAGCAGTAGTACTAGTACTAGTAGTAGCATTGCTTTATAGATGCATAAACTGAGCCTTAATTAACTTAGATCAAAATCACACAATCAGTAGTAAAAGCAAAAGACAGAACTAGTCAACAGGAGGAAAGAGGTTAGGAGACAAGGGGAGACCCCTGAAATAGGTAACCATTCCCAGATTGTGGGACAGGTAGCTTCACACCTGTCCTAAAGAGTTCCACATCAGAAAGCTAGGCATCATGCCACCACCTCAGCTATGAAGGAATTGCTCCTAAAGGAGTCAGGTGATCTGCTGAAGGGCAAAGACCTGTAGTTTTAGGGAAAATCACTCTTCCCATCACATGGCAACTTCCAGCCACATGACTCCTTGTCCCAGAGAATGCCTCAGGTGTTTAGATGTCCCTCTACTGTTTTAAACATTGTAAAGTTCTACAGATCATGGAAATCACACAGTCAGATTTTGCTTGACCAACTCCAGAAAAACCAGTTTTTGGAGATAGGTGTAAAACCTGTATATTTCTCAGGTGACTCAGAAAGATCCGTAGCACAGTGCTTGCTCCGTAGTAAGGACTTTTAATAAATGTCTGCTGACTGCTGGTGAAAGGTCAAGATATGGTTGGAGTGCAGATAGCAGGAAAACTGTTTCATACAACAGGTTTTAGGAGTTAGGACATTCAGCAGGTATAGGACAAATGCTTTATTCATTTTAGTTTCCAACATGAATTAAATCACTTTCAGGTGGGCAGTATTTGTGTTGGATTCTTTAAACAAACCATGAATATTCTAAAGTCCACATCTCCCAGCAGTGAAGGAGACCTTTTACCTTCCACTGGGGAACTACAATGACTTACTCACTTTTAAGTCCCTCCATCTTAAGTAACAGGCACTGAGAGAGGAAGAGAGAAGGGTCTTTTATCTCCAACTAAAAATATTTGTATTTCAAGTTTTTAAGTTAGGGAGAAGAGGCCTAGACTTGCTATTTCAATGGGATATAAAGTACTCTAGGATGCAGAAACTCCCTGTACCCATACAAGGCACCACCCACCTTCTCTTGCCACTGAAGAGAGCTCTCTAGCGTCCTGAGAACTTACAGGATTTGTCCAAAGTCCCACTGTCCATGTCAGAGAAAGAATTTGAATTCAAGTCTTTGTGGCTCCATAACAGTTCCTTAGCCACTAGCCGTGCTGCCTCTTTTATGCTACATCAGATTCAATTCAATGAGCCTTTTTATAAAGCCCCTACTATGGTTCAGCCACAGTGCTAAGTTCTTTAGACACAAACAGGAAATTCAATGAACTCAATCAATCAGCAAGAATTTATTAATCTCCTACTATGTACCACATACTATCCTAGGCATGGGGATGTAGAAAGAGTGGCAAATATTCCTAAGACTGGGAAAAAGGGAGTGTTTGGGGAGGTAAGAAAAAAAGGAAAAAATTTACATGATAACTTTATTATATACTTAAAAGGAATTGCAAGTTGTGCAGAATAAGAGTTACAGTTTCATGTGCAATCATCAATCATCTTTTTTATTTACCCTGTATTATGGAAATACTTGTTTTATTCCATAAGTTAAAAATAAAATAAATAAATGTGAAAAAAGTGGCAAACATTTTAAAAGGAGCATTAGACTATGAGCAGTATGGCGGCATGGAATCAGCCCTAACCTGGGATGCCCCATCATGCCTCCTCTGCCATTTACCTAGAACTTCAAATTTCAGAACCTCCAACTTCAGCTCAATCTAGAGACACAAGGGAGATCTGCCAGAGAGGAAGAACATTTTAAAACTATCCATCAAACAACTGCTAATACTTCAACATTTTGGATCATTTATATGATGCATCTGAAGTCTGTTTTACTGATATTATCTTGTCTGAGACTCATAAAAATCTTCTAAGGTAGAACTTCCAGATATTAATCTACAGTAAAGCTTAGAGAGAGTAAGTGACCCATTCCTGGGCTCACAGCAAGTAAGTACTAGAGTGGGATTGAAGTCAGGTCTTGTATGTCTATACAGCACCATGCTCACCGCCTCTATACCATCTGTAAAATGAGGGGAAGGCTGAACTAGGTGACCCTCTAAGGTCCCTCCTATACTCAACCCAAATTATAAAGCACTCAGCAAACAAAACACTACTTTTTACCAAGAATGTCATGTTCTGGGGGCATGAGGAGGGCATCATTTTCTGGGATGTGAAACCTGAACTGCAGAAGATTTGGGTCACTTGGCAACTCCAAAGAATGGTTTCCATCATTTCAAAGAGTTTTCCTTATTAACCACTATCTCATCAGCCACTTCAGAACTTGCTAGACCTATCTCTCCTCCCTACAGACTCCATCTTGTTTGACCAAGAAGCCAGTGAGGATGGTGTAAAAGGGTAACCTGTTGACCCCTATCCCTATCCTCATCCCAGCACACACTTTTATATCATCCTGGACTTTCATAAATATTATTGTCCATGAGTAAACTTGTTCCATTGTCATGCTGGGTGCTTTGGAGCATCCTGTTTTTCTAGAAAAATGAATCAGACTTCTCTGTTTATCCAAGATAAAACAGAACTGTGTGAGAACAATATTAGTTTGATAGGAGCCATCCTGGCTGAGAAAGGAAATGTCCATGAGTCACAGTATCCTCCATAAGAGACATCCCTTCAGTGAAACATACCAGATCTGTTCCAAAAACGTTCCGACATCTGTGAAGTGTGGCTGAGAGGGAAACACGGAAGGCTGCTCTCTGTTCGCTCAACTGTATTTTTATTGGCTGTGTCTACACAGGCAAATCTCAAGTTGAAAGTGGAGGCAATTAATTATCCAAAGAGTTCTGAGTTAAAGAAAAACCACAATCGAGAAATCAAGGAATTTAGTGTCTACCATGTATGTGTAGTGGAAAGAAAAATGGATTTAGAAGTCAGAGAAAGTGGGTTCAAATCCCAGCTACCCCGATGATATGATCTTAAAGGAGGTGCTTTCCAGGATTTTATTCAATTTCTTCAGTGGAATGTGAACTGAGTCCTACAGTCAGGTGGAGCCGAGTTCAAATCTTGCCTTAGACATTTAATAGCTATGCAACCCTAGAAAAGTCCCCTGACTTCTGTCTGCCTCAGTTTCTTCAACTTTAAAATGAGGACAATAATCACCTACCTCACAGGGCTGTTGTGAGGATCAAATGAAGCAGTACAATTTAATTAATTAATTTAATTGATATAATTTAATTAATTAATAATAATAAAATAATGAAGTAATATAATTTGTAAAGTGTTTGGTCCAGTGCACATAGTAGGCATCCTACCAATGTTTCTTCCCTTCCTTTTCCTTTTCTCCTATAAAATGATATAGACTAGATCTTAACTGGAATTTGCAAAAAAAAAATTTTACATATACATCTTTAGTAACTATATATTTCAGTATCCTAGGTTTCCTTTTTCTAAGCCTATGTATTTTATTCATTGAAGAACATTTTTCTGAAAAGTGTTCTGTTGGCTTCATCGGGGGAATCCATTTAAAAACTACTGGACCAAAGGATGGGAAGAAGGGAGGGAAGTACCTACTATGTGCCAGTCCCTGTGCTAATCACCTTTTTTTTAACAAATGTTATCTCTTTGAATCCTCACAACAACCCTGCAAGATGAGTGTGGTTATTATTCCCATGTCAGAGTTGAGAAAACTGAGGCAAATCAAGATTGTGTGACTTGTTCGCAGGCACACTGCTAGTGTCTGAGGCTAGATTCGAACTCTGTTCTTCTGGGCCCCAGGCCCATCATACTATCACTGTCCCACCTATCTGCCGATGATCTCCGAAGTCCCTCCTAGTTCCAAAGTCTTATCATTCTATGACCTATATCAACCAAGTAATCCAAATAATTTATCTTGGGGAAAAAACACAGTACAGCGAGAAGAGAAATGACTCTCGATAGTCAGATTTAAATTCATTTACTAATTATGTGATCTTAACTAAGTCACAACCACTCTGGGTCTCAGTTTCTTATCTTTAAAATGTGAAGGTTGAATAAGGTAGTTCCTAAGGTCAACTCTAGATCAAGGATCTTATAGATAACTTCTCTCAATTCTCCATTTTGATCCTTGGAAACACATCCCTGGAATATTGCATGCTCCCAAATGAATGGTTCTGGGTCAGAGAAGAAATAGCCCAAACATATGTTTTTTTGATACCATCATGCTGGACTGAAATAAGATGGTTGGTGCCCAGTGACTCTTGGCTTCCAACACCCATGGTCACAAACTCTATCTGAACCATGCCTTCTTTACATGGATTTGTTTTTCAGTAAGTTTCCCCTTTTAATCCAAATTGAAGAACACCAGGAAAAGTTAGATCACAACTGTCAGGGACAGTAGGAAAATGTCAGCACTGAAAGTAAGCACTACACAGTAGAGGGATGTATGTGAGAATCAAGAAAACTGGAATCTTGCCCCTCCCTAGCTATGTGTGTTTAACAATAAAAATAAAAATGCCCATCCATAGGGTACTGTCAAAGTTAAATTACAACCTGATGAGATAGATGGTGCAGATATCATTATCCCCATTTTACAGATAAGAAAACTAAGTCTCAGTTCCTCTGAGCACTGAGATATTAAGTGACTTTAACATGAGATTACACAGAGCTATTTTGGCAGAGTTGTTCAATTGCTCCTGACTCTGTGATCCCACAGATCATTCTGTCCATGGGGTTTTCTCTTGGCAAAGATACTTTACTGGTTTGCCATTTCCTTTCCCAGTGTGCCTTCATTTTACAGATGAGAAACTGAGGCAAATAGGGGTTAGGTTAATTCCCCAGGGCCAGAGAGCCAGTAAATGTCTAAGGGCAAATCTGACACCAGACCTGGTACTCTATCCACTGCACCACCTAATCTTTGTACTGTGTCAGTGAAAGGACTGAAAGGAAATATGGGTCCTTGGAAGCCAATTTAGGATTCTTACATCTTTGTAGCCTTTTCTTAAATCACTCCACATCTCTGGACCACTTTCCTTATAGGAAAGAGGAGGGTTGGCTAAAATTGAGGGCCCCTTTCAGCTCTAAATCAGATGGGAGTAAAACTGGATTTAGTTGCTTTGCGGGGGCAAGGAGGAGGAGGGAAATCCAGATCAGCGATTTCATCAGAATGGAAACTCCCTTCACCACTGCAGATTTGTGACTTGTTAAAGACTGCCTTAAACTGAGTCGCCTGAAGCACCAGTTCATGACTTGCCCAGGGTCACAAAGCTAATATGTATGAGAGGCAAGACTCTGGACTTTATCCACCAGGCTGGGCCTCAGGCTCTTGCCCGCTGTGGGATGATGGGCAAATTACTTAGATGTGTACTTCCCTTAAAACTCAAGTCTGAGTTTTCTCTTTCCATAAGTCAAAAATTCATTCTAAATGTCTTCATTCATTTTGTTACCAAATGCCAACGATTCCGTAAATCATACCAACATTATTCATGAACTCTAAAAAGCCACTGTCAAGTTTTCAGACTTGAACAAAAAACAAAGGAATTCAGAGAAAAAGCCAAAGGGGCCCTTTTGGATTGCTTCCAGCCCAGAAAAATGGCACTGTAGCCACACAGCTCCAAGAGGGTTCACAGGTCCCCACCGGGCCACTGGGTCAGGATGTGTATGCCTGCTCAGGAGCACCGACAGAAATAACAAGAAACAATGGATTTGGTGTCCCAGCTAGCTAGAACAGGTTCAGCAGAAACTCAGGAAGTCAAAGAAGCTTTGACAGAAGGAATACTGGAAGCATGAAGGGTCTCTCCTGAGTGTACCCTCTGCCATAAACTCCACTTGGGGACATCTAGGAACAGACTCTCAAGAGCTGATTGTAAAATTTTCAGTGTGAGCATTGACACTTCAGAAAATGATAAACTCTATAAATTAGAGCTTGACTTACTGTTTTGTTGACTGTCTAGACTTGAGAAAGTGATGGGAAAAAATGTTAATAATGCAGATTAAGTTTGAGTTTGGGAGAAGAAAAACCATTTCCCACTCTCACAGGCAGAACACTGATGTGAGACAATGCATCCAAGACCCAGGACCCAGGCATCCCATCCACAGGATTCCCTCTCTAGAGTGAAAATGCTCAATGGGAGGACAATCTGACTGATATCATAACAAGGAAATTCAAAAGATAATCCTGTATCTGTCATTACCTTAGGTTGGCTAGCAGACAGAAAGACATCATGGCAATTAGAATACTATTTTGTAGATACAGCACCCAGAAGAATTTTAAGTCAACATTAATCATCCCTGCCTGATAGGACAGCAGTGTGCCTATTTTGTGAAATGGAGGCATTGAGACATAAGTTTATTCAATTCCAAAAACATTTATTAAGTCCCTATTATATGCAAAAGCCAGAAAATAAATCCCTGAACTCAAGGAGCTTATCATCTACATTGAGAAGGTAATCTCAGCTCCAAGTAATTTAGGGGAGAAGATAAAGGGTAGCAATTCAAAATACCGTTGCTAGATATGAGAGGAAACAGGGGAGAGTGGATAGTAGTATATAGCTTGATGTGGAAAAAACAGATTCAAATACTGACTGTGATGCTTGGCCTTTGGCTCCTGAACAACTCTACAAGGTTGTTCCCTAATTGGTAAAATGGGAGTGCTGGTACAGTTATTTCTGCTTGCTTCAGAAATGGGAATTTGTTCCAACACAAGTGATAAATTAGGGAACATTTGGAGCATAATTTCAATTTTGATTTGTTTTTCTTTGAGAACCAGTGAGAAGACAGAAAACTACGAGTTCATAACTCACAAGCTGAGTTAACTGACCCCTCAATGCCCACGTCTACCAGCAAACTCCCAGTCTTGACCAAGGTAAGGCACCATATTTACTCTCAATCATCTGGTGCAGTAGGAGCTGTGGAAGTAGAAAGAAGTGGAAGAGGGCTGAGCCTCACTTTCCATGCCTCAGGCCTCCCCAGGCTAGAGCCTAATCTCCGCAAGACTTTCTTTAGCCTGAGAGTATAGAGATATCACTGTTTACAACAGTATTTATGTATTTCTTAACCATTTAACATGCATAACATTAACTGTGCTACCATTTTTATTAGATTCCTATCTTTTTATGAGTCACTGACAGCTTTTTGAGTGCTGTGCCACTAAATTCGTTTTCCCCATAAGTCTTGTGGTTTTGGGGAATGTGTGTCAGGTTAGAGCAGAACTGACCGTCCTATCAGAAGTCCCTACTCAAGAGGGTTGTTGTATAGATGCAGGCTGTCCCAGAAGTCTGAGTGCAGATTGAAGCTATTAAATTAAGTTGAACCATTAAACTTCAAGATATTAAAGCTTAAAACTGAATGCAGACTTTTGGGACACCCCTTATAAAGGGCTCTGTAAACTTTAAAGTGCCAGATAAATGTCATTTATATCAAAACATCAATTAGCTAATTAAACGAAACTGTTGAAAGATTTTTTTTTTAACTGTAATAGCAGAAAAAGAAATGACATGGGCTAGTCCAGTTTGCCATTTCATTGACACCTCCCCCAGCCCTCTCCCTATCACAGGACATGGATGGCACTTTTGTTCCAACCTATCATTTCAAGAATGTGTCTAGGATGGGAGCCTGACGCATGACATTGACTGCTGGGCAGAGATGCTAGCCATATATGTTTTCTTTGTTACTCGAAGCTATGCTCCGGTCACAGCACACTTGACTCCGAGTTTCTCCTGAGGCATGTGCAGGCTCAGATGAGAAGAATGAAGCAGTTGTCCCTCTGCTCACAGCCTGAACCTGGTGATCGGGTTACACCAATGGTTTGCTTTTCCTCGGATGTCAGGAAGTCGATTTCTAAATTTTGGTTCATCCATTTAAAGGCCCTGGGCAGCTGAAACTACAGAAGATTCTGCCACATGCACCAGTAAGGCCCTGGGGTTGGTCTCTCAGTCCTCATGACTGAAAGCCTGGGTTCCATGACCACAGAACCTGGTGCTTTGTTGCAGTACATACTTCTCCGGACTTACATGAAAAGATCCAGGATGAAGAAAAGAGAGCAGGAAAAAACAAAAAAGAAGCCATAATTCCAACTACGTAAATGGAGTTTTAAGCCTCAGATCAAAGTCAATGGAAACTGACTGCATACACCACCTCCTTCCTGTCACTATGGCAAGGAAACATGGCATGAAACAGTCTCCAAAGAATTTAAAAACGAGTGTGACACAGAGAAGTAAATGGGTGATTGAACAGACTATAACATCTAACCAAAGAGAGATTCCAAAGAGCCATAGTATGGAATGTCATTGGAGAGGTGGAGAATCTATAAAGGGAAGATAGGATGGGCACATGCTGAGAGGGAGGAATAGCAGGTGGACATCCCAAGTACTCCACTGGCATCCTTATGATGGAAGGCGAAAATCAAGGATGTTGGGTGAACCCAGTACATTGAGTTTATGGGAGAATATGGACGTAGAGACACAAAAGATGGGCGGCCATGGACAGGAAGCAATCTACATTGGGAGAGGGAACGCTCAGATCAATGAGATCTTAAATCCATTAGAGTAGGGTTGAATGTACTATCAGTTAGAATCATTCCATGATGTTGTCTTACTCAATTATTTTGTGGTGATTGTGCAGTGTAGGAGGTAAGGGGATGTCTAGGGGCTTTAGCTGGAACAGATTCTCAAGAACTAATTGTAAAATTTTCAGTGTGAGCATTGACACCTCAGAAAGTGATCAACTTTATAAATCAGGGCTTGACATTGTTTTGTTGACTGTCTAGACTTGAAAGTGATGGGGGAAAAAGTTAACAGTGCTGGTTAAACTTAAAAGTGTATCCTACACACACTTTGTTCCAACCTAGTGAGCTGTCTCTTAAACATTCCTCATCACACCATTAGGCAAAACTATGAGTTGGCTGGAGTTTGAAAGGGAGTGTGATTTATCAAGAGTGCTGAACTTGAAAGCCAGTGAGATATGGGTTCAAATGAAATTTAGACACTTAGTAGCTGTGTGGCCCTGAGCAAGTCACTTAACTCCACTAAGTCTCAGTTTCCTTATTGTCTAAAATAGGGATAATGATATAACTACCTCAAGATTATGGTAGAAATCAGATGAGAAAATTTAAACAATTTACACAAATAAATATATATAAAATATACAATAAGCAAAAATTAAAATTTACATAAACCATTTTATAGTACTATATGATGAGAGCTAGTATTTTTTTATTACTGTGTGATTGCAAATAATTCACTTTGCTCTGTAAAATACTAATCATAAGAGCACCTATGTCATAGGAATAAGTGTGAGTAACTTATTTAAAGTGCTCTCTATACCTTAAAACATCCATAAGCCATACAAAGATTTACACTAGCTCTTTTTGTGGTGGCAAATAACTTAGATAATAAAGAGTGCCTTTTGGGGGAAGTAGCTGAATAAATAATAACCTATAATTGTAATGGAATGTTATTGTGCCATGAAAAAATGAGGCAAAGGACAGTGGTTTTGGAGAAATCTGAAAAGAGTTGTTTGGGTTAATGCACAGTGAATTGAGATAATAATTTATACAATAAAAAAAAATTTAACTTGAAACCTTTGAGCAACGTAATGATCACTCATGATGTCAGAGGATGATGGAGAACACTGCTCACCTCCAGCCAAAGCCAAAGCCAGTGATGGAGTAACATGAGAAAGGAGACACGTACTTTGGGACATGGTCAATATCAGTGTTGGTTTTGTTTCACTATGTTTACTCATCACTCAGGTTTTGTTTTTGTCTTTTTGAGGGGAAGGCGATGGGAGAGAAAAAACAAATGCTTGTTAATTGAAAAAAATCAAATTTAATTTAAAAGAGGAAAAAATGGTCATATAAATATCAGACATTATTATATCCCGTGATTAAAATTTACTGCATTTTTAAAAAATGAATTCTTCCAGAATGCTTCTGGGAATTTACTTTAAGATTTTAAATAAAACACTGTAAATGAAAACTGGCTTAACTGGACCTAGGACACAGGTTGTGATCTTAAGGATATTATGAAATCTTAGAAACTGCCTATAAAATGGGAACAACAATCTACTTTCCCTGGTTATTGTTTAAAATAACAAAAAGATCTGACTGCACAGCCCTAGAAGAACTGGATGGGCTAGAATGTAATTAAGATGATCAGCTAAATTAGATGAGGCAGATGTTTGTGGCCTTCCGGAATACTCCTTGTACCTTAACTTCTCCATGTGATAGAAGGGTGATTTCCAAGCCCTCTCATCAACTTCTGTCATTATCCACCAAAAATCTTCCATAGAATTTAAGACTAGATGGAACCTTTTAAAAATAATTTTAATTATTTATATATTATTTACATATATGTATATATAATATATATATATATATATTATATTATTTATATATTTAATTATTCCCAGATAAGGAAAACTGAGTCTCACAAAGGTTAGCTGACGGCCCAAGTTCCTTGGCAGGCAGACTTGACCCTCTGACTATGGAGCTAGGGATCTTTACACTGTCCCACACTGAAGCATCCTACACAAAATGCTTCCTTACCCACCATGGGATGGCAAAGTCCCTGAAGAATCTATAATTGCTCATCACCAGCAGAAATGCCAGCCATCTGCAGCTTAGTTGATATATCTTAGAAGAGAATTGTCTGAAACTCCAAGAAGTTAAGTGAATTACACAGGGTCCCGCAGCTAATAAGGTCTTCACGCACCGCAGAAATTAGCAGAATCCACCATATTCAGATCCTCAGTCCTGACGGCAGTCTCCTCCTATGGGACATGGCCTAGTAACAGGGCCACTGTATGTAGCCAGGAGGCTAAATTCACTGTCTGTCTCTTGGCCTTCACCTCAGTTTCCTCCTTTGTAATATGATGCTGTTGAACCACATAAACTCAACAGTCTTTTCTAGCTCCAGAATTCTGTGATTCATAAGCATAGGTTAAGTCGGGCCAACTCTCTGGGTATTTCAGGCTCCCAAAAGCTTTCTGGGATTGAAAAGGAGAGCTCTACAGGCTGAAATATCCAGACAGGCTGTCTGCTCTGAACATTATTCACTAGGTAACTCCTCTGCTCTCTACTGCTCTTTACTGGGACGGACAGGCTGAATATGGCATTCATAGCCTTTTTCTGCTGTGCTCCCTAGTCCAAACATTGGGCACTCCATTCATGAGAACAGCCTAATCAGAACTTCCTAATCCTTGTCCCAAAACAGTAGTGCCCCCATCACCTTGGACTTATTAGTATTTTATATTTTTTATTTATTCATCTATTGTTTCCCTTAATAGAATATAAGCTCCTTGAGAATATTTAATCTTTGACTTTGTATTGTATTGCGGTAGCACAGGGCCTGACACATAGTAGGTGCTTCAAAAATGCTTACTGAATGATTTATTAACAACTCCTGCTTCTTGTCAATGCTAAAATAACAATTCCATATGAGACCTCTATAATCCTGAAATTTCAGATCTAAAGGTCACTCATCCTCATCACTTTGATCCCGTTCCTTGTTTGGCATGTATAGGGTGATTTGGGAAGAACCTAAAAATAGTAATTGTGTTTCTCTAAATACATTGTTAAAAAATGTAATTTTATTTTCTTGGTGGAAAACAAATTGATTTTACAGAAATAGTCTAGCATCCATTCACTTCCTGCCCATCTCCTAACCACACCATTTGATTTCCAGCCACCTTCCCCAACTTCTCCCTACCAGAAACTTGGACTCCACACCTGGAACCACCCTGGGATCTAATAATTGAGTTTTCCACTTATCTTGCCCATTTCTATGCCTCTGCCTCTCTTCCCAGTCATCTGCAACCTACACAGCTGCGATTCTGACCCTATCTTACTTGAAGGAAACAAAAAACCACAGAAAATGGAAGAGATTTAGTAGCAACACAGACTAAATCACTTCTCAGGAAGACAAGTGAAATTGTCTTCCATACCTTATTGTGGCTGTGTCTCTTTGGACGTATAGCAATGAAATAGTTCATCTTTTTTAAAGGTAGAATCTAGTTGAGCAGGTGTGATTTTATTGACCACTCAATATGGGGAGAATGTTGGAAAGAAACCCCAGGTCTTCAAGATGAGCCCTAGAACCCTGAAAGGAGAAGCTGCAGAGCTTCGGGGATGTAGACCAAGTGTGAGTTGGGAGAATGAACCTAGAACCTAAAAGTTAAATATGTAAAACACTTTGTAAACCTTAAAACATTATATAAATGAGACCTATTATCTCAAAAAACCTGCCATCCTCTCACAAGAACCAAACTACGAAAAGAGTCGACATGATTAGTGGCAGAAGCCATAAAGACATGGCAACATTAAACAGGGCCAAGCTCCTGGTTTTCCATTCTGTAGCATCATAAATCTTCCTGTGCACACAGGACGCCACATCCAGCTCTCTCTGCATTCCTCTCCTACTGTTTCAACACGTTGCTGGCACCCATTCAACATTGGCATACGGCTCCTTTATAACAGAACATGAATGTTTGCTCAGGGGACCCAAAGAACACAAGCACCATTAGGAGTGTTCTTCCACTTCCTTATCACTGCTTTTTTCAACGTTCATTGACTGCCTTTTATTCTTCTATGGACACTTCTATAGACAAAGATCTAAAATCCTTTGGTAAAGGTTGTGACTCCTCACCACACCCCATACTGGGGCTTCTTCTTGTGAGGAGTTAGCAGGAACCATATCAAGGATCTGGGTTGCTGCTGTTGGGAATAGGGTGTGAATTTTGATTCTGTGGTTCGGTTGTTTTAGTCATGTCTGACTCTTCAGGACTCCATTTGGGGTTTTCTTGGCAAAGACACTGGAGTAGTTTGCCATTTCTTTCTCTGGCTCATTTCACGGATAAGGAAACTGAGGCAAACAGGGTTAAGTGACTTGCCCAGAGTCATACAGCTAGCAAATGTCTAAGGCCATATTTAAACTCAGGAAGATGAGTCTTCCTAACTTCAGACCCAGCTCCCCAGCTGCCCTATCTCTGTCTTCTAGTGCCAACATAATCTGGATCAACTCATTCACCTTCTTTGAATTTCAGTTTGCTCAATGGTAAAATTGGTGGATGAGAATTATCTTCCCAATTTCCTCCACATCCTGTTGGATTACAACTCTCTAGGTATCACTAGAGTGTCTTAGAAATTTGCCAGAGGTCCACAGGAGTTAAGAGACTTACCCAGAAATGGTAACACAGCTAGAGTCAGATAAGACAAAGCTTTCCTAAGCAGAGGTTCAGCACTCTATATACTCTGCAAAACCACCTCTCCGTTAACATCAACAGTTTCCCATAAATGTAAAATCCATTATGTTCCAAACACCACCCCAGTGGAGAACTCTAATCCATTCCACTTACATGAGGACAATGTTTTGGGTATAGGACAGTTGAACAAATTTTTTCAGTGCTCCATCTGTCTTCCCTCTTCTATCCTCCGTCACCTCTGTACTTCCAAAGTGCTAGCACTTTTTCTACCTAATATTACTGTTTAAATAATAACCTTTAGTTTTAAAAACTGCTAAGATATTAGGGCTACTAGGAAGGATATTTTAAAATACTAAAGTGAAGTCTTTCATGATGTTCCCAACAACTACTTCCTTGCCTCCCAATTAAACTACTTTGGATTTATTTGTACATATTCTTTCTGTTCTGCATATATACACGCGCGCGCACACACACACATATTGTGTGTTTATTCTTTCTGTTACTCTGTACATAATACACATACATACATATATACCTATATAAGGTATGTATCACATATGTGTACACGCACACACCCAGAGTATACCAAAAGTCTTAGGCAATTTTTAGCTATTAGGACACTATATATTTACTGCTTGTCTTTCCCATTAGAATGTAAGCTCTTTACAAATTGACATCCATCTAGGGCTGCATCAAGGTCCATTTGTCCTATCATTCATTTCAAATGAGAACAAATGAGACCATTTATGTGGCAAAATCAGTTCTGCTGGCATGAACTGATAGTAAAAAGAAACCTATACTCCAAGTCAAAAGACCTGAGTTCCAATTATGGGTCCACCCACTCACCAGCTGGGTGACCTTGGGCAAGTCACTCTACTTCAGAGGACAGATCACGTGATAAAGCAGAAAGTATACAATATTTGGAGTTAAAGGATCTGGGCTCAAATCCTGCCTTTGTCCTTCATTACCTCTGGGATCTTGGTAAATTACTTAACCTGTCTAGTCTTTTGGTTCTTCATCTATAAAAAGAAATAAATAGTTAAAATAGACAGCCTCTAAAGTTTCTTCCGGCTTTAAATCTATGAGCCTATGACTTCTTGGAGCCCCAGCTTCCTCTTTCGTAAAAGTCATACAATTACTTGTACCATGGCAACACTTTATCAATCAACCAACCAATCAACATTTATGAAGGGCTTTCTATGTGCCAGGTACTATACCAGGTTCTGGGAATACCCAAACAATTCCTATCCACAAGGAGATTCCCTTCCAACAGGGAGAGAAAGCCATAGACACACATGAAGAAGGGAGGTAATGGGGAAAAAAGCATTATGCCAGGGGTTCATTAGCATAATTTAGTTTTTTTTTAATTTTGGTAATTATATTTCAACAAAATTACATTGAAATTGAAATACTTGTGTTTCCATTAAAAAATTTTGCATCCCCAAAGCCTAGCTCTCCTTGCATATAACAAGTGCTTAGCTCATGCTGTTGAACTGAAATGAATGAGACATATTGATGTCACTTCAACATAATCATAATAACCCTAATAATGTAAGCAATAATGACAGGAGTATTATATAGTTTCATTAGCTTGGAGATGAAAATTACTTACAAGCAACAGTCGTCCTTTGACTATGAAAATGATGCTGTCATCAAGGGCACCTCCCATGGGCATGGGAGTGGCCACGTGAGCCACTGGGCCTGTGTCCATCTGTCTGTCTGTCTGTCTAGCTGCCTGCCTACTTTAAGAAGCTGTCTGTATATAGATGGCACTGCCTGACTGTTCCCTGACATGGATCGTAGTGTATTATCTACCAACCAGAACCTCCCTTTGCTCCCGATAACAGAGTGTGCATCTGTTTTAACACTTTAACAAGTGCCTTGTCCAGAGGAAGCTTTTAATAAATGCCTGATGAATGGAATGGAATATAATTTTTTTTAGTTATTCTCTAGTTCTTGTGGATGAATATCCTTTTATTATTTATAATATTGCAGGCAAATGTAGAAAACATACAAGAGAGGAGAGACTGTGGAGTAAAAAAAGTCATCAATAAACTTATTTTTAAAAACTTTTTTAAGATATCTAAAAACCAAAAAGGCTATTTTTTTTTTTTGCTGTGAGATAAGAGGAAAAAGATGAGTGTTGTAAAAGAATTTGCCCCCTGACGTGTCACTGGATCAAGGTAAAATAATAATTTGATTTTTTTCACATAAATTAACAGCCTTTATTAAAACAAAGTTATTTTCCCACTTCTTTTACATAGCAAAAGATTCATTTGACTCTTTTTTAAATCACAGTAAAATTTATCTCACAGAGCCATCTTAGAGGTTGGCTACATGCCAATATGTTTGTACACATTTAGAATCTTTAAAATTTTCAAAATTTTAAAAATTTCAAAAATTTTTTGTTTTACATTTGCCCTATGAAAAATAGGTTTGCTAAGCAAATGAATAGTTGGAACAAGATTTCCAAGGAGAATAAAAGAATAAATAATTTTCAAGCACCTTCAAAGTGCCATTTATAGCCAAAAAATGGATATTTAAATTATGTACTACTCAATTGGATATCTGGTCATAAAGACAAGTTGAAGGAGCCCTACTTGGCAAAATACTGGCTACCCCTTCTTAAACCATGTAGTTTCCGTTATGCTATGTTCTTCAAAGTAATGCCACTTTTTAAAAAATGCATAAGAATATTCTCAACCTCCACTGATGAGTTTTATTGTGTTTATGATCCTTTGATATGTATAAATAATAGAAAATGTTTTGTTAACACTTAAAAAATAAAGCAAATTCACAGGTTGTGAGTTAAGAGGGCAGGTCTTAAAAATCACAAGATCAGAGATCTAAATCTGGGATGGACCTCAGAGGTCATGTAGGTCAATATCTCCATAGGGCAGTTGAAGAAATAGAAGTCTACAGAAGTTGTCACTTGCCCAGGGTCACACAGCCAGGTAGCATTAGAGTTGTCATCAGAGGAAAATCCAGCTCCTCTGATGTCAGCAAATCCAATGCTTCTTCTCTAGTATAATGTCACCTCAAAGTTCCTACTTGGGTGCCTCCTTGTGCTGTAGAGTTGACTCTGGGTTCTTAGAGATGGTGCCAGTGGGGTACAAACTCTAGTAGATTCCACCGAGCTGCCAAAGATTTAAAAACACAACCTGTATCTGCAATCACAGGAGCAGCTTCTGACTGGAGAGGCTCATCACCAAAAAAGCTAGTCTCTAGATGTGGAATTCTTTGACGATGACAACCAAAAGACAATGAGTTTTATTAATTGACCTTAAGCAACCCAGTGAGTTATCTGGGTGGTAACATAATTATTTCCATTGTACAGATGATGAAACTGAAGCCCACAGATATGGAGGGCCTTGTAAAAACATTATGGATAACCAGTGACCAAATCACAATGAAAATAGCTACCTAAAGCCACAACGCCATGAGGTCAATAACAATAGCTCCCAATGGAGGTTTACAAAGTACTTTCCTTGCAACAACCCCAAAAGATAGATAGTGTAAACATGATTAGGATTCTCCACTTATAAGTCCAGCTCGGAAAATAGAAGCAACTGGTCCACTACCATATATTCAATGGAATAAGAACTAACCCAGCCCTCTGATTCCAAGAAGAATGTTGTAGGTTTCCTCTGCCTTGTACCTGGCTTTGATTTGACACTGGATTGCTAGGGACCATTAAACCACCAATGAAATTCCATTATCTAACAGGCATGATTCTGAGCTGAACAGAGCAAGTCTCAAGAGGTTGTAATGTCTTAGTAACTGTTATACCTGACAGAGTGTTGATATGAAATATGTCTGGCTTTTTATAGAGATTTCCGGAGGCTGATAAAGCCATCCATCATTCACAAGTTTATTCAGCTGCTCCTACTGCTTCATCCTTGTGCCCCAGTTTTTGACCATTTCAACCCTTGCTGGTTCTGAATTTAGACGGCATTAGTCAAAATGATTTTGCAAGGGGAGATGGTCCCACAATGTCATCAAAAGGCAAAGAGCCAAAAAACCATTATCAATGATTGACAAGAATTTCACTAAATGCCTCCTTCATGCCTGCACTGCACTGTTCACTATATGTATGAAGAGAAAAAGAAAGAAAACTGTCCCTGTCCTCAAAGGCTTTATGTTCTATCTACTATGATGGCAGAATATTATATACGTTGTCAAATACAATCCTTATTACAACCCTTTCCCAATACTGCTGAATTGGAAAGAACCATAGAGGCTATATGATCCAATGAGCTTGACTGTATTATCTTGGCAACTCATTTGCAGAATCTTTTAAAATTAGCAAAGTGTTATGCCCATTTTACAAACAGTTCATTTTAGCGCTGACAACTTGTCCATCAGCACACAGTACCGAAGGAAGAATCGGACCCCAGTCACTTGACTCTGCATCCTATGCTTTATCCACCACACCACCCTAACGTTCAAAAATGGTATTGGTAGAGACAACTGTATGTGGGCTATGTCTCTATTTATATGTGAATGCCTGGTTAAAAAAAAAAAAAGAAAAAGATCTGTTTAGGAGAAAATTTAAACCAGTCATTAAAATTCAATGCTTTAGAATTTAGGTGTTTTGCTGTGCCACTACCATCACTAGGCATGTCAAGAGAGATAATTCATCATATTACTAAAACCTTACAATGTGACTCTCATCACTTGGTTACCATGCATCCATTCATTACTTGAGCACTCAGTTTAATTTGTATTTATTCCACTTGCTGTAGGCAACTTAGAAATGTCTTTTTCCCTGGATTGGCACATCCCAACCCTTCCCCCCCATTCCTCACCCCTGATGTTAATTGTTTCTACAAAACATGATGGTAAAGCAAAGTGTGACGTGGATGGTCATTTCCATCAGAAGTATCACAAATGGATGACTGACAAGGATATTGCAACGAGGTTTTAAGCATATGAGTAGTGCTATTACTAAACAATGTCCAATAGAGCACATTTATGTATGATACGTATCCTGTATGTTCTCTCTCCAATAAGTGCACAAATTTAAGATTAGCATCTTGGTAATGTCTTTTACATGACTCTCTCCATCCAGGCAAACTTGAAATACATATAAAGGTCGAAACACAAGACATTAATGAGAAGGAAAAAACTTTTGCAATAAAGCAATAAGCAAGCCTTTCAAATACCAGCTGGTTGGCAGGACTGGTTTTGGTCTCCAACACAGCAAGGACTGTTTCTGCACACAGGGAGCCATCTCCCAGGGAATGTATTTTCTTCTCTCACAACCCCATCAAATAATGGATATAGAGGCTTCTGTCAATTTAGACTTAGAAATACCACCTATCATTCATTGGTCTTGAAAGACACATTTCATGGTCTTCTTGTGATAAGCTGATGATGTACATTGACCAATTATAAGAAAAAGATTTGTGTCCTGGCTGTTCCTCACAAACAAATCAATTCTTAAAGACTTTACTGGTATGGGTACTTCTTCCACTGATGTTAATCACAATCCTTTTATAACTTAACAGAGAGTTGTTAAATTAAAAAAAAGATTACTCCATAGCTAAGCATCTCCAAACATAGCTAAGTTAATACCCCTAATAAAATGATCTTTTTTTAATTGTTGCTCCAGATCTGATTTCATCAGCCTAGACCAATGTAGGTCAGCAGCTTATAGTCAGATGAATTACTTTTCATCCTAAAGAGTTGATGAGAGGCACCAAAAGATTATAAAACTTGACCAGGATCATATAATTCATGTAAGTCAGAGGCAGGATTTGAACTCTTGAATACCCCCAAATCAGCCCTCTTACCCATAGCTTCTCAGGATATGATACTCTCCCTCAATAGTGATGCCAGAAAAGTTTGGGGTGCCTCTTTTCATCTGACAAAATAATAACAGTGACCAAAACAGACAAAGTAAAAAAAAATTAACCACAGGGCAGAGCCTTTGCTAGGATACTGTTTCCCTATAGGGAGAACAACAAGTCCCAAACACTCCCTAAATGATGTTGCAGTTAGCACTGAGTCAAATGGAGCGCCACCTCCTTAATGGCTTCCCCTATTTGTAGCATTGCTTCCTACCTAAGTATAGACTGGGCCCAGCCCTAGCTGGATTTCTGACACCTAATGACCTCACAGCTCAAGGTGACAATCATCAAATTATGACTACCAATGAATTGACCACCACCGCCAGTCATGGCGACAAAGGGATGACAAATGAGTCTTCTTGCAGTGCTCAGGAAATCCCGCCTTCACAGAACTGCCCTGACTCTCCAAGGAAAGACTGAATTACACTAAGCAGCTCATGGATTCTTGGGGGATTTGTGTAGCCTGGAAAGGTTAAGGGAAGTTTGGGGAGAAATAATTAACCCCTGTGATTTGGAGGTCTACAGTCTTCCTTTGCTAGGTGAGTAGCTACGCTGAGCCAGGGAAGGACTTGAAAATGAGAGCCTAAATGCCAAAGGAACCATGCGCAGCTATGCAAGATCCAATAGTGTGAGGCACCGGATAAAAATCTCTGTAAATGTTCCAGCAGTCCCGTGATCAGCTAGCTTTCTTGTCTTGTTTTCTCTCGAAAACTTAACAGATTGAAGTTAGTCATTCAATTGCATAACTCAAGTCAACTATCAGATTGCACTTTGTTCCAGCCAGAATTTAAAGAGAACTTAAGCACTGAAAAATGCACTTTTTCTCCCATTTCAAATAAACTTGATCAGAACCAATATGGTGTTGAAAATACAAGTGGAACTATTTTAGATATTTTGGCAATGCGTTGAAAATCCAAATAACGATGTAACGGACCACCAGATCATAACAGACAGGGACCTCCTTAAAAGCTATTCAGCCCAGTCCCTTAATTTCACAGTTGAAGCAACTGAGTCCTACAAAGGTGAAGGCATTTGTTTAAGGTCACAGAATTAGTAAGCAGGAAAGACAAGATTTAACACCAGATCCTCCAATTCCAAATCCAGCACATTTCCCAACATATCATGCTGCCTACCCTATAAGAGAGTCCATGAGAACTTGAGAAAGGAAAACTCAATAGAGCTGATAGATTAAAGAGAGAAATAAAGGAATGAATGGGAAAAAAAGATACTGATGCTCTAAAAGACAACGGTTATGCAAGATCATTTGGGCTCTTCCTAGAGGCAGCAAGGACCAAAGAATTATAAGATTGAAAACTGAACAGAACCCCAAAGATAGACCATCCTGAGCAATGAAAAACTTGGAAAACTTTTTGAGAGGGAAGCATTTAAGGAAATGGACCTTCCCATTAGGGAAGCAATGATAATACTCCAGTGGACCTATGACCTGTCAGATGCAAACTACAAATTGCAATCCATCCATGTCTGCCCATCCTGTACAAACCTCTTCCTTATCCTCCCATAAATTCACCACACACCCAACACACTGGGAACCTTCCTCCAATTATCATAAGAATAGCAATAGATACCAAATGGGCTACTATCAATCTATTGATTCTTTTGGTAGGGCATGCTATCCAAACTTCTTACACAGAAAGTCAATTTAATGCTGAATGAACATGTACAGAAAATATGAAAAGATCAAAACAGGGCTTTTTGTCATCTCCAAAAGCTATGATAGTATCACAGGCAAGATGTTGTAAATAGTAAATGAAAAAAGAAGGCAGAGCTCTGCACATCTTAAAATGTTATATATAAGTTATTTGTATTACAAAGAAAAAAGTACAAACAGTATGTCTCCATTATTTGTAAGTACTGGCTTTCCTTTTCAGCTTGAAATTATTTGTAATCAGTATTTTTGCTTTTTTTTCTTAAAAAAAATAATAATCAAGTGCTATCAGACAAATAGCTAAAGGTTTCCTTGATAATGATTTGGCAGAATGGAAATGTTCTTTTGGGGCTGTTTAAGATCAAAATAAAAAATATTTTTTTTCAAAAAAATTACATGGCATCCAAAAAAACTAAAGCAATCTCAGGCTTCATTGACAGGTATAATCCGTAGATAGGACTAGGGAGGTGACAGTCCCACTGTACTCTGGCCTGGAATACTGGGTTCAGTTCTGGGCACCACATCTAAGAGGGACAGTAAAGGAGCAAAGAGCATCTAGTTCACGTCAAGTTTCATGTCACAAGTGCATTGACTGAAGGAACTGGGAATGTTTAGTCTAGAGAAGAAAAGATTCAGACTGGGCAAAATGCCCATCTTCAAGTATTGGAAGAGCTATCAAGTAGCAGGGAGGTTTAGATTTGAACACTGAGTGGAAGGTACAAAAAGAAAACTTCGGACTAATGAAAGAACACCCTTCCTAACAATGAGAACTTGATACAAGGGAATGGGCTGCCTCTAGGTGTAGTGGGTTGGAGGCCTGAAAGCAAGGGTTAGATAAATTAATTGTATAAGGATTGGACTACATGGCTCCTGCCAACCCTTCAGATTCTGAATTTTTGTGATTATTATAAACATTTATTATAATCATGTTTCTCACTTGAAAACCACTGAGAATTTCAGTAGATATTATCCCAATAGAGTTAAAAAAAATCAGGTAATTAGGAGATACTCTACTTATACTTACTTATACTTATTACTACTTACTGCAAAGGCTCTGAGTGTACAGAAATCATAGATCCAGGACAGGATGGAAGCTCAAAGACCATAAAGCCCAACCACTTCACAGATGAGTAAACTGAGGTACAGAGAGGCAAGGTAACTGACTTGCCAACAGGCAGATGGGGAGTATGTATCGAAGCTGGGATTTGAACTCAGGACCACTGATCCCAGAGCTAGTATTCTTTCCATTATACTGCACTGACCCCAACATCTAGCTCTGAAATGTTGCTTTAGTTCTCCCAGAAACTTCTTCTGAATGTAGAGAGAGAAGAGAGAGACATCCTTCTCAGAGTGAAAAAAAATGTAAACAAATGTCTTCCACTATAGCACTCCTGCTGTTGCAAGCAATTAAGGATCTTGCATAACCAATCACATCAAAAATTACTGCCTCTTCCACCCTGCCCCCCCAAAAAAATCTCTTGGAGAAACTTTCATTGAAGAAACCAGAAAGAGCTGGGGTTTTCTACCTCATTTTCTACCTCAACTCTTAGCTCTCCAGCTGGTGTGAGCTGAAATAATCACGAACATGAGCTGAATGATATATCAGCATGCCAAGTTTCTGTGCCAATCTTACCATGTTTCTTCCAGGGGAGCAGTCAGTTTGAAGAAGCCTGACAATTTGCTGGATCTTCTCTGACATAAAGGAAGGGCTGACAGCCAGATAAAAATGGCACATACCACCTTTCCCCATCCTTCCTAAATTCTGTTCACTAGAGGATAGAGCTTCTTGCCCATGGGGCCTCTTGAGAAAGGACCAAGGAGAAAAACCCATGGTGCCTCTGTGTGGGCAGATGAGCTGATGAAATCCACAAAACACAGGGATGCATCCAGAACAGCCTCAAACGCAAGGCATAGTCCAACGCTGAAGTCTAGTTGGCAGGTAGGTGAACGCCCACTCTGTCATCGGGCCTCCAAACAGCGCCTGGCCCATACCGAAGTGGTTTCCAGCACTTCTTCTATCACCAGACTAGTATCTTTCCCCACTATCCTTCTATTACTCCTCCTTCAAAACATAGAGACCTCAGACCAGGTGCTGACCCAAGACTTGAAAGCTGTAACAATAAACGTAGGCACAGGGATTAACTAAGCTTTGAATAGCTTAGTAAACAACTATTAAATTTTAAAAAGAGGAAAAAAAAGGAAGTATTAAATACAGATTTAAACTCTTATGTTTTATCACCATTGGACCAGGCTTACGGCTAATATAACACAAAGAAATGTTGACTTAATAAACGCTCATTTCACCAAAGCTTTACCTAGGCAAGACTTAAGATTAAAAAAAAGCAATTCAATTCTGTTCAATACATTTAATAAACATCTACTTTGTTCCAGTCACTAGTGAAGCAAACACAAAAAAGGAGACAGTCCCTACCCTAAAGGAGATTACTTTCTCCCAGAGGAGGGGGTGGCAATCATGTACATATTTAAGTATACATATGTGTGTACACACACACACACACACACACACACAATAAATACAGTATTGGAGGGAGGGGTTTGCACTCAGATGATCCCAGAAGTGAGCTAAGGATTGCTAATTGTCTAAGCAAGAAGTGATAAGGAGCTAAACAAACAGATGAGGAGTTCTACTTCGAATACGTTGAGTTTGAGAAGACTAGACCAGAAATATGGAGCAACTAGTCTGTTAGCAATGGAGGGCTTCCAGACCTTTAAGGTCTATAGATTTGGGGCCATCTGTATAAAAAGCCCCAAAGGGAATAGGCTGCCTCTAGATGTAGTGGGTTTCCCCACTGGGTCTTGAAGCAATGGTTAGATAAAGTTATTGCATAACTTTATGAATCTATGTGATTTACTGAGAAGGGTAAGTGGAAAGAGAAACAATGACCCAGGACAGAGCCTTGGGAGCATAAAGTAAAACAAGAGTACACAGTATTTGTGTAGGAAAGATTTCTATTCCTCTGAAGCATGGACGTCTCCAAAATGAACTGATGTAACTGCTCCCAAGAGGGGCTTCTATCCTTGCTTGCTGCCTTGAGGCTACAAAGGCTAACTCTCCCCTTGCCCTCCTGTTTCCCATCCAATCTGACTCTCAAGGTGGGATTTTCTGCCTGAATGCTCCTTGCTTCATGGATGGTACTGTCTAAGATGGGTTCCCAACCTTTTCTCCTTATTCAATATGGCCTGTGAAAGAACGGTGAACATTTTGTCTTAGGAGTCGTTTGTTTTTTTTAAAGAACATTAAGTTCTCATTGTTAAACTCCTCCATGCCTCATCTGAGCTCAGTTGCAAAGAAAAGTTGCTTTTTTTTTCTTTTAACAACAAATGAACCTGGATGGTAATACAGCATAGGACAAGAATCATTGTCTGACTTTGAGCAATTGAAAAGTCTACAACTGGAGGAGGGTGGGGAGATGGGGAGAGAGAGAGAGAGTAACTTCAGAAGTAAATTCTGAGTCCATTCTGAAAAATCCCTCCACTCTCTTCAGATCACTTCAACCAATATCCCTTACAGATCCACATTATCTCCCATCACTGGACAAACAAGGAGACTCTTCTCCATCAAGTCAATGACTTTGTCTGCAGACTCCCAAGCGTTATACCCTTTTGTATTGACTTGCCTGATTTTTATACTCGGTCCTTCTTTCCTTCATGCAGACCCATAGACTGGCACAACCAAAAGAGACCACAATCATTGAGGCCCCTCTGACTTGTCCAAGGGAATTAATGGCAGAGTCGGGCATGTCTAGCACTCTTTCCCAATGAATCCATGATCCTCTGCTCATAATGGCCTTTGGCAGAAAGCCAAGATATGTGCGCGAATGTTTGTATGACTGTCAGATAGAGCAAAGGCCTTAGAATCAGGAAGACAACTTCAAGTCATGCCCAAGATAAATACCAGCTATGAGTCCATGTGCAAATCACTTAATCTCACTGACCCAAACAACTCAACAACCCTTGGCCACCCTGCCACTTGGTTGAGGGAGTTTCCATATTGGGAGCTCCCAACACAGATGAAATTATAGGTCTGGAATCATAAATAATACACATAGATACATACATAGAGGTGTGTGTATGCATGTATATAATCACATGTGTATATCTATGCATGCATGTCCCTTATAACTAAAACCCCAACCTTTCCAAAGTGCACTATCAAGATTGATCAACTAAAGTAGGCACATTCATAAAATTAACAAGTCTCTTAGCAGAGTAAGACATACATTTTAGACACAGACAATGTGGGAATTTGTTTTGCTTTATCATGTAAATGTTGTAAGGATTTCTTTTTTCTTTCTTTGTTTTTTCTTTGATGGGATAGGAAAGAAAGGGATGCTAAGGATAGGATGCTCTCCCCCTCAAAAAAGGTCATTCAATCATCTCTTTTTAAAAGAAAAGAACAGAATGAAGGCCAGACAAGCAGGAGACAGCTTTGAAAGCTACCATTTGACCGTATTATGTACTTAAAAAAAAACCAAACCAGAGTTGTACATTATAGTTATATATTACAGTAGCCTCAAGTTTCACATGCCAGCTTCTTTCTTTCCCCTCTTCTACCAAGTACAGGACAATGCTCATTCTATTTGGTGTTGGTTAAGTTCAGGATGTAAATTAAAATTCAAGAGAAGTAAGTGCTTCTCTGTCTTTGTCCTTCTGTCTTTTAATTAGATTTGGGTTCATGACTTTGGAAATGAATAAACTGAAAGAAAGAAAGTTTGGAAGATTTTGTGTGTTTGTCACTGTTTGTTACTGAGGTGCTTCAAACCATCCAAAGTAATACAAGGCCCAAAGATTCTTGTGTTTCCAGAAAGCTAAAATAATGGGACCACCTTTAGCCTCTGTTGTGACTAATACCCTCCCTCTCAGAACCTAGGATGACAGTAGGAATAGTCCATATTTATATTGTACTTAAGGAACTGCAATGCACCCTACAGATACCTCTGAACTGATCCTTCCAATAATTAGAGGGTAGATGCTATTATTATTATCTCCATTTTACAGTTGAGGAAACTGAGGCAAAAAGAAGTTGAAAAACTTGTCCAGAGTTATAGTCAAAAAGTGTCTCAGATAGGATTCCTCTATCCCCTGCCCTACCCAGAGGTGCCTAGAACATCTGCTCTATGCCGAGGGCAAGGACAGAAGACAAGGATAAGGGCTTCCTTGGTCTGTCCAGAATCCACCTCCACAGTTCAGTGCAATTATCTGCTGGCAGGTAGGTAACAGTGTGGGTCAAAGGAATGGTTTCAGTTGCAGTTTAGCTCACACACTCCAATCCCAGACCTGCCCACTTGTCTGAGCTCAGAGGAGGAAGAGAAGTTCACATGGAAATCAAGTCCCAGGAGTCCTAGGAAGAACAGTGGCTATTAATAACCAAAGTCACTAGACCAGACTTACACACCGGCGCCCATGGTCATGGCAATGGAATGTGCTCTCAGAGGGACAGAACACTCCACTTCAGGGCTCTAGTCATGGGTTGCCGAGCACTGGGAAGTCATCAACCAAAGCAACCTTCTCATCTGTGCCCAATTTGTTTTCACCTCCATTCACTTGTTTCCAGCTTTTGGGTATCTGAATGTGGGCCCAAGACTTCTTTTCCCTTTTCTCTACTTGTTTCTAAGCAAATGAGCCATTATCATTAATTCCAAAAAAGCTCACCATCCGATGAGGTAAATGTCAGACTCAATTGGGAAAATGAGGTGCCAGTCCCACTGGGAACAAGAAGTCTTTTGTCAAAGTCTCCCACACAAAATCTGGTCAACGTGTCAGCTTGAAAATGTTGACCTTTTCACTATGCTCTCTGAATGTTAGATGGCTCATGATGGTGCAAAAGCCTGGTTAAGGAGAGATCTGTCTTATTTTACAAGATCCCAGGAAAAGAGAGAAGGAGGGGAGGTTTAGATAAAAACCTGAGAAGGCAAAGCTTCACTCTCTTCCAAAAATAGCACAAAGTCAGAAGAACTGAGGTGGGATTTTGAAAAAACTGTTTATTGCTTATTCCATTTAAAGATTCACTATCTGCTTCAAACACTGAGTAGCTGGGTGACCCTAGATATGTCACTGTCTCTGAGGATCAGTTTCCTCATCTGTAAAATGAGGGGGTTGGATTCGATGGTCTAGTTCTAAGTCTATCATCCTACAATCTCTAATGTGTTTCTACAATTTAACTTAAGCAATCAAAAAAATTTTCACATCTGTGGGGGAAAAGATATAGACCATGCTGTTTGAATTCCAATAGCATGAGGTTGATTTATTCATTAATCATTCTATTACCCAGATCTACTCCAGTGAGTGCCATTAGTATCATCCCTTCCAAAAAAATAAAGGTAAATAAATTAAGTCACATCCTTCATCTTCCTGTGATCCCATGCTGTGTTGGTGACTTCTCTGGGAATACATGGAAAGAGTAATTCTGCCCTTCACCTGAATCTTGGAAGTTCAATCAAGTGATCAATTTCTCAATCAGTCAAGGTAATTCATGGACATGGAAGAGAAATTGGAGATTTCCTCATTTTAGAGATGAGTAAACTAAGGCATGGCTTATCTGTGTGATAAGGTTAATGATAATAAGTGGCAATAGAATCCAAGTCTCCTGATATTCCCTTCCTGCCTCCCTGCTGCCCTACCCCCACCAATGTCTTCCTTATATCTGAATCACAGATTCTCTGAGTTGCAAGTGTCCTTAGAGTCACAGGAAGTCCACCCCTTGCCTGACAGGAAATTACTAATAAATGGTCTTTCAGCCTCTGCTTAAGGGCTTCTAGGAAACGGGCACACACAACCTTTGGAGGGAGTCCATTCCATTTTTATTTTTTGCGGGGGAGGTGAAGCAATCAGAGTTAACTGACTTGTCCAAGGTCACGCAGCTAGTAAGTGTGAGGTATCTGAGGCCAGATTTGAACTCAGGTCCTCCTGACTCCAGGGTCGGTGTTCTATTCACTAAGCCACCTAACTGTCCACTTTTAGACAGACCTGACTGTTGAGTTTTTTCTTTCATCCAGCCTAACTCTGTTGGCTCCCCCCATTTTTCCTAATTCTGCCCTCTGAGGTCATAATACTCAAAGCTGAAAGGACCTGCTACTGACACTTACTAGTTGTGTGATTCTGGTCAAGGCACTTAACCCCTCTAATTTCCCCGCCCCATTCAAGTTTCATCCTTTGTAAATGAGAGCTATGGATCCAAGGGCCTTGGAAGTCCCTTCCATGACCTTCTAGTTCAACCCATATCCCTCCCTAAAGAGAATCCATGACAACCCCTAAAACAAGTGGTCATCCAACCTCTGCTTAAAGGCCTCTATGGGGGGGGAGCCTTTAAGCCTTTGACCTGTCTAGGCAGCCCAACCCATTTGGCAGTCCTGACTAATAGGCAGCTTTTCCTGACATCAAGCTTACCTACACTGCTCTCTCTGAAAGGTCCACCCACTGCTTCTGGTGCTGCCCTATGGAGTCAGGCAGAACAAATCTAGCTCCTCTCCCACATTTAACTTCTTTGAGTACTTGAAGACAAATATATATCCCCTGAGTTTTCATGGACTCAAGGCCCTTTATCATTTTGATAAATAATTTAGTACAGTACCTGGCTCTTAGTAGGCACTTCTTACTGATTATAACAATGATGATGACGCTAATGGGCACGCTCCACCTTACTAAACTGTGGTTCCCAGAATTGAACATAGTCTAATCATGATAGACAGTCAGTTCAATAAGCAATTATTAAATACTTGCTATGTGCCAGGCACTGATCGTAGTTGAAGGGGAAGCAGGTTCCCATTTAGGGAATATGGTGGCTAAGTCTAGAAATGCAAGGGTAGCTGGGAAGAATGAACCAGTGGAAGAAGGAGCCCACAGGACTGGCATCAGGAGGAAGTTAAGGAACAGTAGTTAAATCCAGAGAATAAAAGATAAATGGCAGTTCTAGGGGGAAAATGACCAATGGGAGAATCCAACAGGACTCATCACCTCCTTATTCCTGAAGTTGTATCTTTCAATGCAACAAAATATATTAACTTTCCTTGATGACTGTATCACACTGTTGACACATATTAAGCTAATTTAACACTAAAATCCTCAGATCCTTTTTTTTCCAACCAACAATTATATAACCATACTTCTTCCATCTTGCAAAGCTGATTTCTTTATATTTATCCTTATTAAATTTCATCCTATTAGATTCACTCAGTTTTCTAGACCATAAAGACATGCTTACATCCAAACTCTGCCATATTCTGTTCCAGCAATCCCTCTTGATTTTATATCATCCACAGACTTGAAAAGGATGTTATCTATGGATGGATCCAATTCAGTGACAAAAATATCCACAGCAAAGAGCTCAGCATAGATCTCTGTGACACTGCACTTAATACCTCATCAAGTTAACATGGACCCAATTATAACTACTTATTATGAGAAACTGTACTTGGTAGAGGCATATTTAGAAAGAAAAGGATGGATAATTGAGTGATTCCAAAGGGGGAAAAAAATCAATATCAGAGTCCCTGTAACTAGGAAAAATCTGGGATTACATCCAAAACTCAGAAAAGAGCAGAAGCAGAAAGAAGTTGGAAACCTGGAAACCTAGTTCTGAGTCCCTGGAACACTCAAATTTTTAGGGGATGGGGGGCAGGGAGTGTTGCAAGAGAGTTTCTCAGAATTTAAGGACAGAGTCCTCAGGATACCTAAGGCCATTTCTGGAAAGGCCACCAGGAAGATCTCAATGGAGTGTGTCCAAACAGGAGAAGCTCACCATCTGGTAACTTCCTATTTCAACGAGTTACTCTTGCTAACTCATTGCGAAGCTCAATTGTTTCTGGCTGTTGAAGAAATATTAACCGTTACCAGGTCCCTCTGAATTTAAATTCTGACCATTCCTCATACTTTCAGCTTAGCTTTAGAAAAATCAAGTAAAATCACTAAAATGCAAATTAATGCACACCTACTATGTGCAAGATACTCTATAATGTATCCATTGGTAAACAAAGAATAGATAGCCACTGCTTGATCCTATGGTCCCCTCACTTCCCTAAAAAGACTTACCATCTAGTTAGGAAGATAAAACCTTAGGACATGAAAAGTTAAACTATAAAAGATTTTAATAACAGTTCAAGACAATAGAGATGTTCAGAGGTAGAGCATGATTAATTGCCAAACAGACCATACAGGCAGTAATTGTTACGAGTTCAGATGATTGGCAAGGGTTCAGAAGAGGATGCCTGCTGGGACTTCAAATAATTGCCAAGGATTCTGAAGAAAAAGGTCTAATGGAAAAGCAATAAATTTCACTCAGAAGACATGAGTTCAAATTCCATCTGTTTCTTAGTGCCTGTTTAGATTTGGGCCAGTCACTTTTTTCCTTTGGAGTTCAGTTTTCTTTTCTGTGAAATGAGAGGCTTGCTTGGCCTGGATAATCTAAGTTTCCTTCCAATTCAAAATCTTTTTATGACCTAACTATCTTAAGATTCATTTGTTAAGTGCATTTGTTAAGTCCTTCCATGCAAGGAACCTGGGCTAGCCCCTGGGATCACTTTAGGCTGTGATGGTACCAGAAGGACAACATTTTGTAGGCAAAGTGTACTTTGGTAAGGAATGGAGAATGGAAGACATTCCAGGTGGATGAAATCATATGAGCAAAAGCCCAAAGGCAGGAAAGCACAGAAATACGGAGAGAGAGAGAGAGAAAGAAAGAGAGAGAGAGAGGTATTATAATATGCAAAATTATAATATGCAAAAATTTCTTTGCAATTTTTAGCATCCTTCAAAATTTAACTCAGATTAAACACACACACACATACACACACACACACACACACACACACACACACACACCCTCCCCTTATGTGGTACCATCCCTGATTCTTCCAGGCAGAAATGACTCCTTCAGCCCTCCTCTATCAGTCTACACCTCTGCTATAAACTTACAAATCAATTACTTTCCTAGTATCATACTCTATACTAGATGTTAAGTTTCTTGAAGGCAGAGGCAATGTCCTGTTTATCTTTGCATCATATACTATATCTGGCAGAGTAATCTGCACCTAATGTGTGCTTGTCCTTCATTCTCAAAGAGGATCATGACATCAGGGAATGATGACATGGCTTGCAGTTGACTTGGATTTGAGCCAGAGAGCCTGTACAAGGTCACCATCCTCACTTTCTCCTCCAGAGCCATCTGGGTCCAGTGGCTTGATATCCCTCAAGACAACTGGAGATGGCCCAGAATACAATGGGAGACTGGCACTTTTAGGCTAAGATCTTTTCAGGCTCTCACTTCCAGTGAGGTAATGCCCATTCAGTGAATAGGCCTCTTTAAGAAAAGAGTTAAAGGATGACTCCTTTAGCTAAAAAAAAAAAAAAAATCAAACTGGGAGAAGACCCTCAGGGTTGCTAACCAAAAGAGAAATAGTTACTATTTACACCTAACAGGTGAATGAATTAAGAGAATAGCATCCTTTGACACTTTAAATTTTTCTAGGCTAAAAAAAATGGATACTATGTCAGATAAGAAAATCAGGATCTAAAGAAAGCTTGTCACATCAGAATATTTGGTCAAATCTAATATTATGAAATTTACCATTGATAAAGAGTCCTATGAGTTTGATCATTAATTTTTCAAATATAAGTCAGGGTAGAATGAATAAACCAATCACCTTAAAAAGATCTGGTGGTTTTAGTAGCCTGAAAATTAGTATGATTCATAAATATGACATGGAATTGAAAAAGGAAAAAAAATTTTTTTCTAGGAATCACTCTCAAGTTTTATATACATGCATATATATATACACATACATACATACATATATACACACATGTGTATGTATATATACACACATGTATGTATATGTGTGTATGTATAAATATACAAAATACACACACAAACATACCTCTGCCTTTAAAAAAATCAGATTAACAAACTGTAGCACATGGAATTAAAAGGACTCAGTAGAATGTAAGCACCTTGAGCACTTGTAAGCACTTTTTGTCCCTTGTATCTCCAGGCCTGTGTAATTCTCCTAAGATTTTCACATCTGCTGGCAGCATTAGCCTAAGCCTGGATCTGGACAGTGACTGCTCCCAAGGTATCTTCCACCTCCCCCATGCTTTTTTCTTTTTCTAACCCATTCTCTGAATAAAAAAATAATAATAATATCCAATTCCAGCACTCTGTCCGTTTAAATTCAGCCCACATGACATTTCCTTCTAATTTAATTGCTTCCATACAATTTATATCTGCTAGTCACGCTAGACGCTTGAGCACTGAACATGCTTTGTTACAAAGAAACTCTTGTCCTGTACTAACCTTCATAAAAGTAAAGTGAAGGAATTATGGGCCATGAGGGGAAACACACAGGTTTTCCTCTTCTTCCAAAGCCAGGCAGGAAGCAGATCCAAGCCCGGCCGCTCTCTTGGCCATCAGGAAGGAGAGAGCTGCAGATATCTGCTGCCTGCCCCATCTCTGCACTCACTGCCAGACAGGTTTGAAATTGGACACATTCATGGGGCCTGCCCCCAGCCACAGCCCTTCAGGGAGAGCATGAGACCCTGCAGGGAAATGTTCTCCTCTTTCAAGTCAAGCCATTGGGAGAAGTTTAATCGTTGTCAACAAAACCAGCTTAGAGAAAATGTTTTTTTGTTTTGTTTTGTTTTAAGCCAGGGGATAGTTCTTCCTTGTTCCTTGGACTAGGCAAACCAGTTATGAATTCTTTCTTCCTGGAGTTGACTCAGGAAATACTTCAGGTCCATTTCCATAAACATGACATCTCATGGCAATTCGAGGGATCTAAATATCCACTTAAAATTTATATCTCTGGAAACCTCAGCATTCATTTAACACTTAAATGTTTATAAAAGTACATCATTGATAATATCTCAGTTGATTCCAATAACCAAAACAAATCTCAAAAAACCTAAATTTCTTTGCGCTCTTGGGAAGAGTGGGGGAGAGACTGTGTTTCCCTATCTTGCTCAAGTTAGAAGCAGAGTTACCATACACAGACTTGATCCCACTAAGAGATCTGACTTGTTTCATTTCTGACCTGGCCAGTTTGTCGATCCTGTCGTTCCCCGCCCCCTACCCTCCACTACACTCTCTACTCCTGGAAGCTAACCATATCGGTCCCAGACAGTGCAGAAATGAAATCATCCTTTGTCCATTACAGCCCAGAACTCCCAAACTCAAGCAACCCACCAGCCGCTGCCTCCTTCATAGCAGGGATTATAGGCCTGCCCTAACCAAATGACTCAGGTATTCCCTCATTTCAGAAGGTGATTTTTGTGGACAGTTTTTCTGAAACTTGAAGTCCCTGTTAATACATCCTCCTCCTCAGAACAGTGGTTTTAAATTTATAAAATAAAATACATAGGATTACAAAAAAAGTCAATTATATAGAAAAAGAGTAATCAAAAAATTTTAAAAACAAGTTCAAAGACCCCCAAGTTAAAAACTTCTGATCTGTTGGAATACATACATACTACTCTTTGTTGGACTTAAAAAAGGTTGGGCAACAAAAATTCATCTGTAGAGGCAAGAAGACATGGGCTCAAGTCCCGACATTTATAAACGGACAAATCACTGGACAAATCGCTTAATCTCTTTAGGCCTTTAGCAATTCCATAGAACTTATTTAACAAGGCCCAGATGAACTGCAATGTTCATGGAGATGACAAGAGGGGATCCCACAACAGGAATATGCCATTCTAACAAATATATTTTCATTTATTGCCTTTGGAAACACCCGTGACAGTCTGGACTTTAAAATTTCCAGAACTGGACACATTACCTAGGCACTTCGTACATCTTTATTTAGACTTTATATGTACATTGGAGTCATAGGGAAAAAATCTGGTTTTTCATGAGCACTAATTTAATGGTTCATGTTTACATTCAGAGAGAAAACCTTATATTTTAATGGCATAGCTATTATTTATTATGCAGTGGCCCTTTTATCTTGTACTACATTATAACTTTTCTTTGTTCTGCCCTTGGCAGACCGATCTCTCTCTATACAAAACTGACATTGTTTTGAAAATCCATTTATAATAAGTGTCAGTAAATATGATCTGTCACAGCAGCTACAGCCATGCAGGGGAATCAGTTTACACCACTACACTCAATTGGAACATCATCCTAAGTGTCTTTTCAGCAGCTCTCCAATCAAGACTCAAAATAGATACCTATCAGTCAACAAGATGTCTCCCAAGCTTCAAAGGGGCCTTCTAAGAATTCTAGAAACACAGACTCATCCCTGAGGTTTCACCCTAACTTGGTCATTGACAATACAGTGGCATCACTGGGCCTGCTTCAGGATTCTATATAAAAGACTGGAAGGCCTAGAAATTCCATTACATTCACAACTGGGCCCCTACCTGAGTAATCTGAGATCTTTCATACAAACTATACTTTTCAACTGATTAACCAGAGCTGGCCAATTATTAGGTTAAATATCACGAAGGCTGTGGCAAACTCCATTCATGTAGCGGTGGCTAATCATTGAAAGGGATTATGCTACACCTTCTATCTTGCTCAACCCCTTCTAAGTTTTTTTCAATTTAAGTAAAGACAGATTTTAGAACCTTAAAAAAATAATCTTTCTCCAAATTGGCCTTAACAGCCTTGCTGTTTGGAATAATCTGTTAATAACCACCAACTGCTCGATACTTATTAAAATGAAAGCAATGAGCGAACAGAGCGCACAATATGGCTTACACTTCCTGGGCACATTCCTGAGAGTCCAACTTCCAAGGTCCCAGCACCACTTCACATTTTCTTGCGAAGGGGTCAGAGTTTCACTGGGCACTAAGTGAAGGATCAATAAGCTTCAGATTGGTTTCTTTCTCACTGTAGATAAGATTTGACTGCATTTTGTGAGTAATGTGTACTTAATTGAGTAAGAAAGTGGGGTTGTTATTTCAAAACACACAGCTAAATCACAGCTGTACTACAATCATTCAGACATTTATTACTAAGTACTAGCTATAGAGTGGCCACTGCCCAAAATGTTTAAAATACAAAGACAAAACAGTGTCCTTGGGAATTCTATTGGAATATATACTTTGAGGTTCTCCCCCTCCAGTTTTTAGTGTTTTTTTCCCCCTTGAAATTATTTTATGTGATTTTGTACTAAATATGACTTTAAATAATGTATGATTTTGCATGAAATTTAGTGTATTTTTTATTGTTTTGCATGAAAATATTTTGTAAATTTGTATGAAATTGCTTCATATAATATATAAGATTTTACATGAAATTATTTTGATTGATTTTGCATTCAATTGCTTTCTGTGATTCATATGAAATTTGTATATTTATATGATTTTGCATGGAACTTTTTACATCTTGTATGCTTTTTGTATGAAACTGCTTTGTATGATTTTGAACATTTTGTATGATTTTGTACAATATGATTTGGCATGGAATCATTTATATTTGTATGATTTTTGTATTGAAATTATTTTGTATGAAATTGTTTCGTATGATGTGTAAGATTTTGTATGAAATTTATGATTTTGTATTAAATCACTCTGGATGGTTTTGAGTATTTTATATGATTTCACATGGAATTATTTCACAAATAGTATATGGTTTGCATAAAACTACTTTGCATAATTTTGAACATTTTGTATGCTTTCATATAAAATTTTCTATATATGATTTTGCATGAAATTATTTTGTATATCTTGTATGAAGTTGCTTTGTATGATTTTTGTATAATTCACATATTTTATATGAAATTACTATGTATGATTTTATGTCTATGTTCTTTCTACTTACCTGTGATTATGTTATATCCCGCACTGCTGCTCCATCTCCCTTCAACCCTTACTCTAGGGAATATAAATTCCTTGAAGCAAGGAGTTTTTCTTTTTCCTGGTCTTTGTATCCATGGCACCTGGCACTGTGGTACATACACACACACACACTATATATATGTATATATGACATACATATATATGATATACATATATGCATGCCTAAGAGATGATTATATTTTAAAACATATTTGATTATACTTGAAGCTTTATTTACTAGGCATTGAATAAATGTTTGTTGAATGAATGGTGAGTTATATTTTAACTGAGCATCTTTTACAATCAGGTCCTCTTTTTCTCCATCTCTTTTTTAAAGTGCTCCTATCTTATTATTAAGTAATAGCTACAGAGTGGCCACTGCCCAAAATGTTTAAAATACAAAGACAAAACAGTGTCCTTGGAAATTCTATTGTAATATATACTTTGAGGTTCTCCCCCTCCAGTTTTTAGTGTTTTTTTCCCCCTTGAAATTATTTTATATGATTTTGTATGAAATATGACTTTAAATAATGTGGGGGGAAAGTAAAGTTGAAATATACTGATTCAGTACTCTTATTCTAAGCAGAAATATGCTAAGTTCTGCACAGAAGAAAGAACCTTTAGCCTTCTGAGGACTCTAGTACAGAGCCTAGAACACTGAAGGCTCTTCAACATTTGGGGTGCAAGGGGGGGTGTTAAAATAAAATTGAATTGAATTTTAACCTTCATTGAAGTAGGGGATCATTTCTCCACACCTCTATTTCCTTCTAAATTAAGTAAATATTTTTTGAAATACATATTTTTGGGGCTACCTTGTCCTTTAAAACTTTATTACAAGCAGGATTGACCAGATCCCTGGGAGCAAAGCAGGCTGGGGAACCTACTCATTAGCTGTCCTCTGATGTGTGTATGTAGGTCAAGATGTTTGCTGTCAGGTCTATATGCACAGGGCTTTACATTTCAAGGAGTAAATAAACAGAGAAGATAAAGTCGGAGCTAACAGCACCAAAGATCACTTCTCCAGAAAACCCAAGAGACTCCATAAACATCTCTGTAATTTACAGTACTCGGACTTCCTCAGTCTTAACCCCTCCCACCAAATGCAGTTATGCAAGCCCTAAGCTGAGTTCTTCTACTTGGCAACGTGAAACAAAATGAAGGCTAAACTTTAATATAAGTTGGAAAAATTAGATGAAGTAACAAAAAGGAGTCAATGTGTGATACAGGTTTTAAATACCTTATACAAACATCTTTCTTTTGAAATCAGACACATGCTTCAGCACTTCAGGGACCCGTAATCTCCCCACTGGTATGGGACTTGGCAGACTGCTATCCTCTGAACCTTAGTAGGTGGTATTTACCTACTTCTGTGTCCAAAAAGTTCATTATCCTGTGGTCATCACTCTGTCGATGAAGTCACATATTAACATATGTATCTATAGTGAAAGTCAACCTAGCTTAATGGATAGCTTACCCTTGAAGGCTGTGCCTCCAGTACATACTAATTGTGCAACCAGGGTCAGACAAATCTTCTAATTTCTCTGTAAACCAGGCAATTCTCTAAGATGTTAAGATACAAATTTCTGATCTGCATTGATGGAGAGAATTTTCACACTGGAAGTTCCCTAGAGTGATGAAATCATAACCCCAGACCCCACCCCCCCAGATGTGTGTATACACACACCCACATGTTTTATATATTTATATATAATATACATACATGCATGCATATGTGCATGCCTGAGAGGTGATTATATTTTAAAACATATTTGATGATACTTGGAGCTTTAGTTAAGTAGCAAGTTCTCTCTCTAGACTTCTATTTCCTTCCTTCAAGTAAATATTTCTGTAGAATAGAATTTTAGCTCATCTGTGTACATCTGTCTAGAAAGACAGCTAAGCATATCAGACCCAGAGAATGTACATTCATTGATATAAGAAATACATTTTTCCTAGTACCAATATCATTCCAAGTGCTAGTAGAAACCAAGATGTGAATGATAAAATGCATAAAATGAAACTGCAGTTCTGCATTATTGTGAACCATAAATTTCAATCTGATCCTCTCTCAGAACAATCTATTTTTATTATGGCACTATATGGCATATTCCAATACTAACCATACTGAGAATTATAAACCAAAGTGTAGCATTGAACATTTTCACAGTGGGGATGAAAATGAAGTTACTAGGTTGATTAAAATAAACTTTGAGACCTCTCAATAAGGTGTAAGAAGAACCTACAGAGGGATCACCAAATTTCTCTCCAACAAAATTTTAGAAATATACTCTCAGAACATGATTTGTGGCAGCATTCTGTAGTGGAAAGACAATTAGGCTGAAATACTAGGACCAGCTACCTTGCTCTGAAACCCAGTTCTTCCCCTTTCCTTACAAGCCTATGCTGGGGTAGCTAGGTGGCACATTGGTTACAGCATCATCCCTGGAATTAAGAAGACCTGAGTTCAAATCCAGCCTCAGAAATTTCCTAGCTGTGGGATCCTGAGTAAATTACTTGACACTGATTGCTTCAAAAAAAAACGAAAACAAAAACAAAAAAAAACCAAAACACACGCAACCAAAAAAAAAATATATGTGACCTAGGACAGGTTACTTAAGTCACTCCTTCAAGCTTCTCCTACATAAAAAAGGATAGTTTTAGAGTTCCCTAAGGGCACTGAGAGATTAAGTGATGTATTTACTGTCAAGAGTTGTCAGTAAGTATTAGTTAAGGCCAGCCTGCATAAGGACACAAACCAAGGTTTTCCTAGCTTTGTTTTTCCTAGCTTTGAGCTGACTTTCTATCATCTACCACACTCTTTCTCAAGTAGTATGGTGTGGTAGATAGAGAAATGACCTTTGACTCAGAAAGGCCTGGGTTCAAGTCCTTGCCTCTGGGCATAATGGCTATATGACCTTGGGCAATTTACTTAATCTCTCAGTGCCCAAAGTAATTCTCTAAGGCTGTAACTGCAGAGGATCTATATTGACAAAGGGAGTTTCCTATTTCCGAATTCCTTAGTTCCTAATAGCAAACTCAAAAGGAAAGTTTGGGGGAAAACCACATATTAACATTATCTATGTTTTATTGTATTTTTATTTCTTTTGTAAAGTATTTCTCAACTACATTTTAATCTGATTCCCATGAACCTGGGAATGTTATGAGCCTCTGTCCCAGATGTTCTCAACTTTTTAGTTTCAGGACTCTTCATACTCTTAAAAATTACTGAGGACCTCCTCCATGAGATGTGTATATGTGGGTTATATCTATCATTAATTATTGCATTAAAAATGTAAAACTCTTAGTATTGTTATGAAAACAGTTTTGATCTCACAGACCCCCTTGGATCTTGAGCAACTCTGAGATGGCACTTTGAGAATCACTGCCCTAAAGCAATGAAATTGCAGGTGCAGTAAAAAAAAAAAAAAAAGAAAAGAAAGGAGAGGGAATACTTCAAAATGTTGCAATAGGGATCAAATAAGCATGCAAAAGCACTTTTTAAAGTAGGAAAGTGAAGCGAATGAATATTTATATAGTGCCTCCTATGTGCTTAGCACTTCATAAATATCTCTTCACAATTACCCAGTGAGATACATGCTGTTATTATCATATTTTACAGTTGAAGAAACTGAGACAAAGTTTAAGTGACTTGCCCTGAGTCATACACCTAGTAATCGTCCAAGGTTGAATTTGAACTCAGGCCTTCTTGATCCAGATTCAGTGTGTTCTATCCACTGTACTACCTAGCTGCTAGATAATACTTTATAGTAAAGTTAGTACCATTAAAAAAAGTGAGCCATTGTTCTCTTAATTGTTGTCCCCTCATCAAAGGTTAAAAAAGAGTGGCTATTTTAGGTCAATATTGGTTCACTATAGTGGAGAAATCTAATTCACCTAGTGAATTACTCCCTGCTATGGTCTACCTCTGGGAAGAGTATTCTGCAGAGGATCAAGCAGGAGATGAAGAAGAAAGTCAAGACTACTGCATCAAATCAAAGACCCTTCCACTTGATGGAAAGGTGAAAATGTCTTGAAACAATGGTTATTATGGCCCAGCTCACATTGGGAGAAAGTAAATGTAAAGAGGATTGTTTTAACAATCAGATAGTTCTAGGGGTAGTTCACCTGAATAAGTCTCTGGATTGGAGGATAAAATCCCTCCTTTCTGCCCAGACTCCATCAGATGAACCACTCTTCCTAGGAGCTCTCCAGGGTACTGGACCACTTCCATCTGATTCTGGATTCCATCAAACCCACTAGGTCTTCAACCTTAACCTCTCCCCTCCTGACTTTGACTATTCCATATGCCACATGTGCATCCTTATCTGTGCCTTGTCTAAATTTTTCTATGACTGTCATGTGGCCCATTCATACTTTAGGGCTCTGGTCTAATATTCCAACTAAAGGTTCTTAAGCCTGGACTTCAAAGTAACCCATCAATAAAAAGTATCTCTATTGACTGCCTATTTATTGTTTGTAAGACTGGCCAGGAATAATCCCCTCCATCCAGCTCTACAATTCTAGGAGTCTATGACCTGATAGAGTCCCTGTCCTCTATGGGTTTCTAGAATAGCCCTGGAGAAAAATGTAGTAAGGAACCTAACCGGGGGAGGAGCCAAGATGGCGGAGTAGAAAGACTCACATATGCTAGCTCTGAATCCACAGCCCATAAATTTCCAGGAAAAAGAATTCCCCACAAATTCTGAAGTACTGCAAGCCGCGCACCAATGCAGTGGAAGAGATTTCTGTTCCAGAGAGCCCTGGAAAGCGGTCCACAGGGGTCCGTCAAGCTCCGGACAGCGGAGCCCAACCCTGAGCTACCCTGGCCCTGCGGCGCAAGAGAAGCAGACCCAAGCAGGCTTCAGGGACGGAATCTCTGGCGGCCGCGAAGGTCCCTCCACCCACAGGCACTCCAGGTCAGTGAGAGAGACGTCTGGGCTGGCCGAGAGGGGAGTGGGGTGTCTCCGTGACTTGGGCCCCCTCGGGAGGCAGCGGCAGAAGCAGCGGCAGAGGCAGCAGCGGCCTGGAACTCCCCAAACAGGCAGCAGCTCCATTGTTGAAGGTTTCTGCATAAACCCCCTGAGGAAACGGAGCCTGGGAGGTGGCCGTGCCCCCACCTGAGCACCAGAACTTAAGCTCACATTGAATAGCAGCCGCACCCACCACTGAAAGCCCCAAGGCTGGGGAGCAGCATTTGCATCTCAGACCCCAGGCACTAGCTGGGTGGATCTAGGCAGGGGTGGACAGGAATCTCAGAAGTCAAGTACCTGGCTGGGAAAATGCCCAAAAAAGGGAAGAAAAATAAGACCAGAGAAAGCTACTTTGATGGGGTACAGATGTCCCCGCCTTTCAATGACGAGGAACAATTCTTACCATCAGGGAAAGATGTGGAGGTTGGGGCCTCTATATCCCAGATATCCCAGGGGGATGTCCGGTGGGCTCAGGCCATGGAAGAGCTCAAAAAGGATTTTGAAAATCAAGTTAGACAGGTGGAGGAAAAACTGGGAAGAGAAATGAGAGAGATGCAAGAAAAGCATGAAAAATGGGTCAATACCTTGCTAAAGGAGACCCAAAAAAATGCTGAAGAAAATAACACCTTAAAAAATAGGCTCACTCAATTGGCAAAAGAGATTCAAAAAGCCAATGAGGAGAAGAATGCTTTCAAAAGCAAAATTAGCTAAATGGAAAAAGACGTTCAAAAGCTCACTGAAGAAAATAGTTCTCTCAAGATTAGAATGGAACAGATGGAGGCTAATGACTTTCTGAGAAACCAAGAAATCATAAAACAAAACCAAAAGAATGAAAAAATGGAAGAGAATGTGAAATATCTCATTGGAAAAACAACTGACCTGGAAAATAGATCCAGGAGAGACAATTTAAAAATTATGAGACTACCTGAAAGCCATGATCAGAAAAAGAGCCTAGACATTATCTTTCATGAAATTATCAAGGAAAACTGCCCTGAGATTCTAGAACCAGAGGGCAAAACAAGTATTCAAGGAATCCATCGATCACCACCTGAAAGAGATCCAAAAAGAGAAACTCCTAGGAACATTGTGGCCAAATTCCAGAGTTCCCAGGTCAAGGAGAAAATCTTGCAAGCAGCTAGAAAGAAACAATTCCAGGACTGTGGAAATATAATCAGGATAACTCAAGATCTAGCAGCTTCTGCATTAAGGGATCGAAGGGCGTGGAATAAGATATTCTAGAAGTCAAAGGAACTAGGACTCAAACCAAGAATCACCTACCCAGCAAAACTGAGTATAATACTTCAGGGGAAAATATGGTCTTTCAATGAAACAGAGGACTTTCAATCATTCTTGATGAAAAGACCAGAGCTGAAAAGAAAATTTGACTTTCAAACACAAGAATGAGAAGAAGCATGAAAAAGTCAACAGCAAAGAGCAGTCATAAGGGACTTACCAAAGGTGAACTGTTTACATTCCTACATGGAAAGACAATATTTGTAACTCTTAACACTTTTCAGTATCTGGGTAGTTGGTGGGACCACACACAGACGTACACACACACACACACACGCACACACACATACACACATGCACACACATACAGAGACAGAGAGCACAGAGTGAATTGAATAGGATGGGACCATATCTTAAAAGAAATTAAGGTAAATGATGAGAGAGAAATGTAGTGGGAGGAGAGAGGGTGAAATGGAATGGGGTAAATTATATCTCATTCAAGAGGCAAGCAGGAGATTTTTTTAGTGGAGGGAAAAAGAGGAGAGCTGAGAAAAAAACATGAAGTTTACCCTCATCACATTCGACTAAAGGAAAGAATAAAAGGCACATTCATTTTGGTATGAAAATCTATCTTACAGTACAGGAAAGTGGGGGAGAAGGAGATAAGCAGGGAGGGAGGGATGATGGAAGGGAGGGCAATGGGAGAAGGGAGCAATTTGAAGTCAACACTCTTGGGGAGGGACAGGATCAAAAGACAGAATAGAAACAATGGGGGGCAGGATAGGATGGAGGGAAATACAGTTAGTCTTACACAACATGATTGTTATCGAAGTCATTTGCAAAACTACACAGATAGGGCCTATATTGAATTGTCTGCCTTCCCAAAGGGAATGGGTGGGGAGGGAGGGATGGGGAGAATTTGGAACTCAAAGTTTTAGGAACAACTGTTTAGTATTGTTCTTGCTACTAGGAAATAAGAAATACAGTTAATGGGGAATAGAAAGTCATCTGGCCCTACAGGACAAAAGAGAAGATGGGGACAAGAGAAGGGAGGGAGGATAGAAGAGAGGGCAGATTGGTGATAGGGAAAATTAGAATGCTCGGTGTATTGGGGTGGGGGGAGGGGATAAATGGGGAGAAAATTTGGAACCCAAAATTTTGTGAAAATAAATGTAAAAAGTTAAATAAACAAATTTATATTTAAAAAAAAGAAAAAAAGAAAAATGTAGTAACCCTTTTGTTTTTTGCTTTTGTTTTATTTTGGCTTGGTTTGGTTTTTTTGAGGGTTTTTTGATGATCAGGAAGAAAAAAAATCCACAGAATTTGAGGATTGGAAGGGACCTCATCCACCATGTAACACCCAACAAGTAGGCATCTAGTCTTTGCTTGAAGACCTCCTAAAATGGAGAACTAGGAGATTAGGCAAAAACAAATGCATGAGAAAGACAATAACATAAAGCAACATGTGTTAAAAAAATTATGTCACCACCAACAAAAATTTAAGGAATGCCACTACTTGAAAGGAACTCTAGGAATAATACAAAGCAGTTCCGAATGAAGGCCCTAAGCTCCTCCCTTATTTTTCTGTTATTTTTGTCTTCCTTTCTCCCTACCCCCTTAGATTGTGAGCTTCTTAAGGACAGGGACAGTCTTTGCCTTTCTCTGTATCTTCAGCACTTATCACCATGCCTGATACATAGCAAGTTCTTAATAAGTGTTTATTGCCTGTGTGTTCATCCTTCGTTGCTGAAGAAGACCATGTCAACAGAGAAATGATGACATGCCTTGCACTTGACTTTGTTTTGAGTGAGGGAGGGTTGTGCAGGTCATCAGCCTCACTTCTCCTCCAGAGCCATCTGAATACAGTGGCCACATATTCATTAGGATGACTGGAGATGACTGGGGTTAAGTGACTTGCCCAAGGTCACACAGCTAGTGAGTGCCAAGTGTCTGAGTAGAGTTTATTGACTGACTGACTGGATTGAGAGCTTCCTATCTGCCTACTCTAATTAACATATAAAAACATGAATAATGATATACAATAGACTATTATAATATAGGACCAAGTGTGACAAAAAGTGACATAAGAATCTCAAAGATGAAGAAAAATTATTGTCCATCTGCTGTAATGGTAAGGAAAAACCTCACACAGGAAGTACGGATGAAATTCTGATAGGCATAGTGGAATAAGGAGGGCTTTTCAAGAGAATTAAATCAAGAAATTAATTAATCAAGAAATTAAATAAACTAAGGCATTTGGTGGGAGGGGGCAATGAGAACCTTTTCCTATCATCATCAACCAAAATTAAGCTATTGCCCAACTGCAAAATCACAACACACAGGCATCTTGCCCTTAAACTTGGAATCCTCTCAGAGAATATTAGTAGTAGTAGTTGTGTGTGTGTGTGTGTGTGTGTGTGTGTGTGTGTGTGTGTAAATCAGCTGAGGAGTTGAAAAAAACACCAACCACTTAAATCCACCTAAAGCCAAAACAACGAACTAATGCTATTTTAAAGAAAATCACTTCTCTCAGTGAAACTAAATAAGTAATTGGTGTGAACAGAGCACGTTCACCTCTTTGGCTCAGTGACTCTTCCGCTCTTCAGTCAGTTGGTTAGTGTAGACATTGTTTGTCTTTGAACACTTAGACAGAGAAGTGTTTTACCTGAGCACAAGGGACGAGAGAAAAGATTTTAATATTACATGGTGTAAGAAAATTACCAGGACAGAATGCTGCTGTTCAGTCATTTCAGTCATTCTTCACGAAGCCATTTGAGGTTTTGTTGGTAAAGATACTTAAGCGCTTTGACATTTCTTTCTCAAGTTCATTGTACAGATGAGGAAATTATGGCAAATGGAGTTGTAAGTTGCCCATCGTCACACAGCCAGGAAGGGTGAGGCTAGATTTGAACTCAGGTCTTCCTGACTTGAGACCCAGTACTAGCAGGCTATATAAATAAGCCACCAGATGTGTTTGTCTCTAATCAGTTATGTTATTATTTCTAAGTCCAATGTTGAAAATGCACTAAGGCAGGCTAAGCACAAAGCAGGGTAGAGCTTAATTTTATCTTTAATTTCCAAGCTGAATGAGTATCAAAGGGCTTTTTAAAAACAATAGCTACTTTTTGTGGTGGCAAGGTATTGGAAATTGAGGGGATGTCCATTAATTGGGGAACGAACGTGGCACATGAATGTAATGGAATACTACTGTGCTATAAGAAATGACGAGCAGGTAGGCTTTAGAAAAACCCAGAAAGACTTCAATGAACTGATGCTGAGTGAAATGAGCCTAACCAGGAGAACTGTATACATAGTAACAGCCACATCGTGCAGTGACTAACTTTGATAGACATAGATCCTTATATTGCTGAAAAAAGCTGACAACTCCAAAAGACTCACACTATTCACATCCAGATAAAGAACTCTGGAGTCTGAATATAGATGGAAGCACACTATTTGCTCTCCTTTTCTCTTGTTTCGTTTTGTTTCTTATTTCTTGTGGTTCTTCCCATTAGCTCTAATTCTTCCTTACATCATGAGTAATGTGAAAATATATTTAATATGAATGTATAAATACAGCCTATATCAGATTGCATAGCATCTTGGGGAGGTTGGAGGAGAAGGTGAAGGAGCAAATTCAAAACTCAAAATCTTGTGGAAGTGAATGTTGAAAACTAAAAATAAATAAATTATTTAAAAAAAAAACAAAACATTGAGCTAATATTGGGCAGTACAGATCAAGCACATAATACACAGTCTTCATGCAGTGCATTGTTTGGTTTTCTAATTGAAAATTCTTGTAAGACAGGTTAGAATTATTAGCCCTTGGTCACTTAAGAATAAATTCCCTGAGAATATTCATTTGTACCTCTCCATCAGAATTTAATTTTGGAACTAGAGCAACATGGAAAAGCAGTCTAGGAAATGTGGTTTATGATGATAGAAAGAATTAGAACTTAATTTTTTTAATTAAAGGATGAGAGGATGAAGAAAGCTTGATTTCAATATAATTGCTGTTTCATTGTTTTCAGTCATGTCTGACTCCTCATGACCCCATTGGAAGTTTTCTTGGCAGATACTGGAGTGGTTTGCCATTTTCTTCTGCATTCAATATGGTACACGTCATTTAGTCAGCATCTCTGTGTCCCTATGTGTTGGTCTTCATTCATATAGACTAACTTTCTGGATAACTGAAGTTTACTCTATTGGAAAGAGGCAACCGTAGGACAGTGAAAGGAAAGCTGAATTTGGAGACGGAGAACTTGGGTTCAAATCCTAGCTCTGCCGTTTACCATCTGTGCGACATTTTCAATTAACTTCTCTGGTTTAATTAATTAATTAATTAATCTTCTGGTTTTCCAGCTATAGAATGAAGAGGGCGGAACGTCCTTGAAGCTCTATGATCCTAAGTCATCATTATGAATGACCACCATTGTCATTCTCAGATCCTACAGTTGTGCCCAGTTTTAAGTGTCTCTGCCTTCTCCCTCAGTGTCAGGCGTCACTTGTCCTGATGTCATTGCTCCTGTCTGTTGTAACCTGGAACCAGTACTCCATCTCTTCCTTGCTGCACCCAATTCCCTGTGGCCTAAGAAACTAGAGCTAGACTTACTAGGCTTGTCAGAGGTTAATTCCAGGTCAAGAAGGCATTAAGCAGAGATGTTTTAGAAGCCAAGTACATAACTAGGGCACAGAGACTTTGGAAGAACTGTTGATTTAATTCAGAAGGCTCCCCCATTCCCACCCCAGCCCTCTTTTTTGAAACCTCCCTGAGAAGAAATTTAAATCTACTTCTCTTCCATAGATTTCAAGTTGTCTGGTTCATACTTATCCTAAAGAGAAAGGGAGCATTGAGAAATTTCTGTTCATAATTGTTTAAGTTCTTAGAGTAAAAAGTTGTTCCTCCCTAATTCCTATCTCCATCCAGGAGACTCCATTTCTCTTAGACGTTGTATTAAGAAACGATCTCTACCCTTTGACCCAATGATATCAAAACTAGGCACAAATCCCAAGGAAGTCAAAGACAGAGGGAAAGATGCCATCATAGCTAGACTGGCTTTCACCAAATATCTCTTTCACCATCAGCTCATTTGTGAGCTCAGAAACATTCAGTGGATCCCTGCTTCCTACTCGATTAGATCTAAATTCCTCTTTTTGAATTTCTGGGTTCTCCACAGTTTGGTGCCATCCACATAAACTATCATCTTTCCAGGCAAGTCTCTTTACTATAGCATTAAAAAGTCATATTTATTTCTGCCTACTATGCCTTCACTCCATTCCCTTCTAAAATGCTTTCTTTTCTTCCTTTTTTTCTTTCATTCTCTCTCTCTTTCTTTATTTCTTCCTTTCACCTGTGATTCCATTGGCGAAGGGAAAAACAGATGAAGAAATTCCTTTTAGTAATGCAAATCAGTAACTCTTCAGCAACTTACATACACTGGAGTTCAGGTTCACACAACCAGAATGTTATCAGAAGGACTTCAACCCATATTTTCCAGACCCAAGGGTCAGTTCTCTATCTACTCCATCACACTTCCCCTTTTCCCTCTTCTTTGTATCATCCCAGATCCTACCCATCCTTCCAGGCTCAACTTACATCTCAAACAAGCCCTGATGCTCCAACCATCATAGTTGGATGGAACTACCCAGGCCAAACACATCTCTGACATGAGGAGACAAAGAATCATGGAGGTTATGTGATTTGCTCAAAGTTAACACAGGCAGGAAGCGATCAGGAAGGGTAAATCTTAACCCAGGTTTTCTCATTCCAGATCCAGTGCTTTCCCCATGATATTCCACAGACTCGTATCAGGCCATAAGACAATATTTAATATATAATTGTATATCGTCTATCATGTCTTAATGATAGTTACTTTTTGTTGGTCACGTCCCCCTTTAGATCCTTATAGACTTTATAATTAGAAAATTGCTGCCTACACAGATGCTCAATAAATAAAAACTGACGGATGTTTCTGTCATAATAACTGTCATTACCACCGTCCTGGAGTAGTTTGGAAACCTCTCTCTGCACCTTCTGATTAATCTACGGCTTTGCTGTAGTCTACAGTTCTCTAGATATGACATCAAATACAAAAGGAGACATTTAGAAAAAGAATAATCAGTGAAGAAAAGTTTGAGGAAATCCATCTGACCTTAACATTGGCCAACAAACACATCCTCTGCCCTGAGTTATATGGACAGAACTTTATTAATTTTCTACCAAATGACTGCTCCAAAAACATATTGGGGGAGAAATAAAAAAGGAAAAATAGCAACTACCTGAAGCTCCCAAAATACATTTATTCCTGCAGTATAAAGACCGCGTGCATTGTGCACGGCTGATAGGGGTGGACTGGCCACAGAGCAAGTGTTAGGGATGGACACTGGTATCCACAACCCTCCATGGTTACCTGTCTTCCCAATGCCAAGAGATCTAAAGGACAGGTCCCAGCAGGTTGGGTGGTGGATTTACTAGAAGACATGAATAAGAGTTACACAGGATCGAAAAGTATGGATGGGTGGAGACAAGAACTGGTGAAGGGAACAAAACCCTATGTCCTTCACAGATCCATTACAGCATCATACTGACTAGAGATCCTAAGTGAAGATATTCACAGTCTGCAAGCCCGTAGGCATTGTATACACTGGAAATAATAACAATAATAAATGACAGGGATGACGGCTAGCATTTGTATAATGCTTTAAGATTTGTGAAGCACTTTACTAATAGTGTTTCATTATCCTCACAACACCCCTGGGAAGCAGGGGTTATTATTATAGCTATTTTACAGATGAGGAAACTGAGGTAAACCAGTTAAGTGACTTGCTCTGAGTCATACCACTACTAAGTGTCTGAGGCTAGAGATGAACTCAGGTCTTCCTAACTCCAGATCCAGAGCTCTATCCACTGTACTACCTAGTTGTCATGAATATAAATACTTAGGTCTCCCAGAATTTGTTTAAAATAATGAAAGATTTGCTTATAAAAATTATTTATGAAAAGCTAATAAAATATTACTGTACACCAGAGGTTTTAAGATTGGAGTTCATGAATGCATTTCAGGGGTACATGAATTTGAACCGGAAATATACATTTACTTATTTCTTCATTCATTTATTTTCTCTGGCCTCTAAGTGAACTTTAGCATTTCCTTCAATTATTTGAAAAGTTATTTAAGAAAGGTTCATAGGCTTTCCCAGACAGTTAAAGGGATCCATGACACAAAAACAGGTTGAAGTCAGTCACACACACACACACACACACACACACACACACACACACACACACACACACACACACACTTCTCCTGTTAGTGGGCCTGATCCTCTCACATGCCTAGAAGATGGCTACCATGACCAAGTGTGGCCCCTGGCCTTCAATGATAAATAAATAAATCATTACAAAACATTCTCACTCTCCATCTCTCTCCTCACAGAAAAGGGCAGTTATAGATTACATTACCTTAGCTTTCTCTGGGACTTTTCTTTCCCCCAGCCTTATAGTTAAATGTCAGGAGACATGGGGACCATAGGGCTCCTTTAAGTTTCTTCCTTTCAACAGCAGGAACTATTGATGAGGCTGTGATTCCTACAAAGCAAAGCTCATTCTCCATCATTATACTCTAAGCTCATTTTACCCTGAACTCTCCACCCCAATTGGGATTTAATCAACAATTGTAATTAAGGCATTAAGCAACTTAGCTCCTCTTCATCTTTAAACTACTTGGCCAACATTATATAACTAATTGTCTCCCAGAGAGAGTATATAATGCCATTATTCCCATTTCACAGATAGGGCCACTGAAGGCAGAGAGACCTAATCTCCACATCAGAAAGACAATTTAACCACCTTGTTTTCTAGGGTGAAACATTGAAGCCTTTTGCTTTTTACCAATAGTTCAAAGCTTGACAAACAAACCAGAAACAGGAAATCAAAGCAATACCCAATTCTGTTTTCTCCCCACAAATCTCCAAAAATAATATGAGAAGTCTAGACTGAAACACGACGCTCAGAAACCAACTTTTGATATTCAAATCCACTCTAACAGGCAAAAATCATCTAAATCAAATGGTCTGCTTCAATTATCAACAATGTAGTATCCTAAGATCTAATTAATGGATAATTACAGAAGCTATAATAGCATGATTAGACAATCAGTCAGCCTTGGAGTTATGAGGACAAGCCCTGCTTCTGACTATGTGACCCTAAGTCATTTACATTCTAAGAGTCCTAACCAGATCCCTAAGACTGTAAGTTGCAGAAGTGTGGCTGATCTGCATTAGTAGAGGGAGTTCCCCTGTGAGGGAACTCCCTTCATCAATGTAACCACAGGTCCTATGGTTGTTGCTATATTTATAATTTCATTGGGATCCACTAAAGTACAAATCACAGCTGCTGTGGCCAAGAAAATAAATTGCTTTTAATCACCATCCTACAGTCAAGCTATAGACTCCAAACTTAGAGAGGGTCTCCCAGGGTCCATCACTTCAACCTGTTTTCAGATTGCTAGGACTTGGCAGAGCTTTGTCTCTGTTGATGTAGCCCAGGGTGACTTCTGCACCACAATGACTCAACTGAGTTGGACTGGAGTGGATGATGATAATAAAATTATAACATCAATAATTATAGCTTACCTTAATGTCGTATTTCACCATTTACTAAGTGCTTTGCATACTGGATTCCAAAATGTAAATAACATCAGTGAGGAAGATTAAGCGTGAGAAATTCTGCCTGTGTCCAGAACATAGTTTACCAAATTTTCCAGACTACCCATCTCGTTCAGACACACTATTAACTTGTGCTGTAATAAAAATATACTTGAAGTATACACTACAGGTTCTTCCAGTAAGTCTTAATTGCCAAACTGGAAGGCTCAGTCATCATCCTTCTGGATTTCTCTGTAGCTGGGCTTTCTGGACCATCTGTCACCTCTCCTTCCATATACTTTCTCCTTTCTTGGCTTTTGTGAAATGGGTCTCCTCTGATTTTGCTTCTACCCATCTGGCCATGGTTTTCTCCATCTCCTTGGCTGGATCATCACTACATCCTGTCTTCCAACTCTGAGTGTACCCCCAAGATTCCAAATTGGACCTTCTCGATATTTGCCCTTTCTCTTGGGGAATCTCATTAGTTCTCATGGATTCAGAGGATCATAGATTTAGAGCTGAAAGTTCAAAAGTCCAACCTCTTTATTTAAAGATGAGGAAATAAAGGCCAGGGAACTGAAGTGATTTACCCAAGTCACACAGGTAGTAAGTGGCAGAACAGGAATTTGAACCTTTGTTCTCTAACTCCAAATTGAGCTATTCTACTAAACCTCAACACAGTGCTTCTCAATTATTACTTACAAACACACACACTCTCACGGGTATGGGGAGCAGGGGAGTGAGGAAATCAACAGGGCATGAAGGATGAGGATTGAACCACGCAATGTGGCAACAAAGAACTTCTGTGAGTAGATGTATGCATATGTGTATGTGTATGTGTCTTTATGTAGGAAAGGGAGCTTGGTATAGTAGACAGAGTGATGACGTCGAAGCCAGGAAGGCTGGGGTTCAAGTCTTACCTTGACTCCTACTAGATAGGCGACTAACCTCTCAGTACTCTAGGCCAGTGAGGTCAAACATGGGCTGCAGCCCCAACAAGATCAAAATATAACGGAGAAATAAATATAATAGGACATAGGTGATGTTAATATGCAGTTTTCTAAGTCAATATGAGGCCTGCAGGGATCTTTATGTATGGTTTAGTGGCCCACATTTCTATCTGAGTTTGACAACACAACCCTAGGCAACTCTCCAAGACTATAAATAGCAGACAAGGCACAACCTGCATTGACAGTGTGAATTACTTCATCAGGAAGAGGTCCCTATACCAAAGGAATCCCAAGCACAATCCCTATGCATGTATTTCTGTCATGTGTATATATACACATGAGAAAGGGAGAGAGAGAGAGAGAGGGAGGGAGAGAGGGAGGGAGGGAGAGACAGAGAGACAAAGAGACAGAGACAGAGAGATCTACACACATACACATATACATGCACCTCTCTCTCTCTCTCTCTCTCTCTCTCTCTCTCTCTCTCTCTCTCTCTCTCTCTCCATATCTTTCTGTGTCTCTCTGTCTCATCTCCTCCTCTCTCCCTGTATCTCTGTCTCTCTCCTTTCTCACAATATGTCTCTCTGTCAATCTCTCACTCTCCATATCTCTCTGTCTCCGTCTCTGTCTCTCTGTCTCTGTCTCTCTCTCTCTCCATATCTTTCTGTGTCTCTCCGTCTCATCTCCTCCTCTCTCCCTGTATCTCTGTCTCTCTCCTTTCTCACAATGTCTCTCTGTCAATCTCCCTCTCACTCTCCATATCTCTCTGTCTCCGTCTCTGTCTCTCTGTCTCTCTCTCTCTCTGTCTCTCTCTCTCTCTCCATATCTTTCTGTGTCTCTCTGTCTCATCTCCTCCTCTCTCCCTGTATCTCTGTCTCTCTCCTTTCTCACAATATGTCTCTCTGTCAATCTCTCACTCTCCAATCTCTCTGTCTCCGTCTCTGTCTCTCTGTCTCTGTCTCTCTCTCTCTCCATATCTTTCTGTGTCTCTCCGTCTCATCTCCTCCTCTCTCCCTGTATCTCTGTCTCTCTCCTTTCTCACAATGTCTCTCTGTCAATCTCCCTCTCACTCTCCATATCTCTCTGTCTCCGTCTCTGTCTCTCTGTCTCTCTCTCTCTGTCTCTCTCTCTCTCTCTCCATATCTTTCTGTGTCTCTCTGTCTCATCTCCTCCTCTCTCCCTGTATCTCTGTCTCTCTCCTTTCTCACAATATGTCTCTCTGTCAATCTCCCTCTCACTCTCCATATCTCTCTGTCTCCGTCTCTGTCTCTCTGTCTCTGTCTCTGTCTCTCTCTCTCTCTCTCTCACACACACACACACACACACACACACACACACACATCCATCCAACCCATGTCTCTCTCCTGAAATTTCCATAGCTTGTTTCTGGGCACCAGCCCCCTAGACCAGCACAGGCAGGCCTGCCTTCTCCTACCCCACCCATTCTTTGGATAAGCAGTGTGAGGGGACAACAGGCAATTTCATTCTATGAAAAGGGTAGAAGGGATTTTGTAAAATTGTTTTCTAGTCACATTGTTGGCCAATAAGGAAAGTAAAAAACTGCCAGGATTTAGCTAAATTTTTAAATTCCTAAATGCTGTACTGGAAATTGTAGAAAAGGACAAAGATAATTTCTTTACATAACTAATCTCAAAATAATTATATTATACTTTCAAGCTCACAAAGGGATTTACATGTTTTGAAAATCTCATTTGATTTTCACAACAACCCTAAAGGCAAGTGCTATTATTAGGCCCATTTCATAGATGAAGAAACTGAGTTTGAAGGAGGATGTCATTTGCCTGGAGTCACATAGCTAGTGAGCATGTGAAGCAAGATTCAAACCCAGATCCATCCTGACTCCAATTCCAAAGCACTGGCCATTTCTCCACCTCTTTAATAAACACTGTCAAAAAGATAAGCTAAACCAGATTTAGCCCTGCTCATCCCAACTACAACTGTAATGTGATATATTTCTGGACACTTGGACAGGAAAAACCCTTCTTACTGGCAGTTAACTTGACACCACATGTTAGCTTGGTGCTACTTGGTCAAAAGAAATACCTTTGTTTTATTAGAACAACTGAAAGACTATGATGAGGATGAGTTGGCTGCAGAGGGAAAATAAAATATCCAGGAAATGCATGACTAGATGACCCTAGGAAAATCACTTAACTTCGAGTGCCCCAGTTAAGCTTCTGAAGATGCTAACTTGCCCATCTGCTGAGGAGATGCCACTGATGGGCACTGGAAGAAGGAGTTAGCCCAGGGAAGTTCCCTATACCCATGAAATCCCACGTCCAAGAACTATAACAAATAAATATATGCTTAAAAAGAAGGAAGGGTAGCAACGTAGCAAGAACGAAGGACTTTAAAAAAAAATGTTCAACTCCAGAACTGTACTGGGTCCTACTTGATGTGAAAACCCCAAAGAGGAAGGCTTACCCATATGCCTGTCACCATGAAGAATTTATGGGAGACTATGGATAACAGAGTTGCACAAGATGAGAATAGATGATGTAGTTACAATCAGTACTGTCGGAGGGATTCTGCACACATGGCCAAGACCACAAATTCACTTGAAGACTAATGTATATTTTGTTAGAGCACAGGTTAATGGCCTGTTAAAATGACACAGTCAGTTTGGAAAATGCTACAAGCCACATTCAGAATACAATAAGCAGGTCTTTTTACCCTGGATCTTCTCCACTGATACTATTTGCCATAATGGAATGTCTGAAACGATGAGGAAAGGAATTCTGTCTAAAGCATATGAAAAGTAATCAGGTCATAGACACTAGAGAAAAAAAGTCTGTTCTTTGGTAAATATGACTTCCCTCCTCTCTACCTTTGACGGAAGCTTAGTGTTCCACAATTTATAAGGGTTAGAGTCGCAAAAAGCATCAAAGTCCAACCCCTTTATTTTACAGGTAGAGAACCTGAGATCAAACAGGTGACTTGCCCAAGCAATAACATGGCCTAGTGGAGTAGGTCCTGAATTTGAACATTAGAAGGCTTGGCTTCCCATTCCATCTCCATTTCTCTCTAAGCCTTGGTTTCCCATCTGTAAAAGGAGGCAGTTCAATGAGATGATTTCCGGGATCCATTCCAGCCCAAAGTCTTTGAAAGAGCAGAGGCAGAAATGGAAGCTACATCTCCTGGCTCTTTTCCCTGCCTTGGGCTGCACAGCTTCCCCTACAGCCTCCAAATTTGGTTTGATGTGAAGACTAGTGATTTTCAGCTGAAGCTTCACCTATTTAGATGAGGATGTTTGCTTTTCATTGTAGCTCAACTCACATATCTAGGGCAGCACAGAACACCCTATCCCTATTTCACAGACGAGCAAGGATGAGAGGCCAATCAATATCACCCTTTTTGAAACATGACAATCCACCAAACAATGGAACCTCCTCTGACTAGGTAAGTTATTAATAACAGCTCACATTTCTATAGCAATTTATGGTTTGCCAATTACGTTCTTCACATCATCCTCAAGAGACAGATGGTACAAATGTGATTCTCCTCATTTTCCAAATACAGACACTGGGGCAGAGTGAGGTTGTGACTTACCAAAAATTGCCCAGCTCCTGTCAGAGACAGGACTTGAACCCAGGTCTCCCAACTTCAAAATCTACTATACTAGTACTTATTTCCACTCATCATTAATCAAAGCCTTGAAAGATCTCCTTGACAAGTTGCTTCTCCTCACAGAGGAGCAACTTACAGTAAATCCTCCTACCACCTTGGTCAATACTGTCCTACTTTCGGTTAAGATCACTTCTGCCATTCATAGAAGTTCCAGTCTGCAATTTTGTAAACCCTAAAACATTCCAGAGGAGAAAGTGAGGGCTGTGCATAGCCCTCCTTCACTTAAATCCAATTCACTTACATGTCGTCCCATTACCACCTGGAGGATGAACAACGAGCAACTTCTGCCACTCAGTATTGGCTACTCTACCAGGGGCATAGGTCACGCAGTGAAGGGGTATCAATTTTGAAAGGTGGAGGACAGCTGTGATATGGTGGAATGTTGGGGGATCTTGAGGGGAGGAACACCTTGATACTTCCTTGGTGTCAAAGAAATGGTAGACTAGAAGAGAATACCTTTAGATGAACTCAAAGGCTAGGTTCTCCCTTCGTTCTACCTTTGCCCAGTTTTCCTGGACAAAGTTCAGAGGTACAGAACTGGTTCAAAGATTGTGAGTGCTTGGGGGTTCCTTCCAAAGCAGAGTACTGGAACAACTTACACACAAAACCAGTCTTTTTTTTTCTTTTTTGGCCAGTGTTCCTTATGTACTCTCCAGGTGGGGCTCGGATCTGTTCCAAGAAAAGCTGGGAATGCTCCCTCTTCCTCCAGCCTCTAAGCTTCACAAGGGTTCTTAACCTCCTTTACAGTTCATTTACCACTCATTTTTTATCACACATAATTTTCTGGAGTACATACTTATATAATGTCAAATTTCTTCTTTTAAATCATTTGGGAAGGGAAAAAAATGGGCTTAAAATTTCATTAAAGGTTCATGAAATATTAGAGCAGGGAGGGAGTTGGGAGAGATCTTGTCTAATCCTTCTGTTTCATAAAAATGAGAAACTGAGACCCAGAGAGGTAAAGTTACTGTGCCAAAGTTACACAAAAGTTGGCTGAAACAAGGGTAGGAATTTGAACCCAGATCCTCCAACTACAGAGCCAGTTCTCTTTCCACTATATCATGACACTTAATTCTTACTAAGTATATACCTATAAAAATTACATTAACATCTTTGAAAATTTCATTACCTAAGCAAAATTAAAATGACAAATTTTATAGGCATCCTGACCTTTAATATGGTATAAGGGAAGCCCAAAGGGCCTCCTTTAAGACCAAGTTATTGTACCCCAATGCATATGAGCATAAATAGTATTCTTGACTTACAGTGGGTATTAATAAGTTAAAACATTCCCTGTCAGTGCAGTGTTACCCTCTATATTAAAAACTGGGGTTTCTTTATCACTTTAGGGTTGGAAAACTCTTTGCCCAAAGGATTTCACTGAATCGTTACCACAAACCTAGGAGGTCTTTAGTCCCTAGAATTAGGATGCTCATTTTACAGATGAGAAAACTGAGGTTCAAAGAAGAAAAAGGATCTATGATCAAACTCTTCTTGTCAGAGGTGGGCTTCCAGCCCCTGTACCTTGCCATTATGTTGCTCAAGGACACTACATTGTGAACCAAATTGACAAAGCACATCCACTTCAGTCCAGTGACTCTGTTTTGCGTCCATATCAGAAATAAAATCAAGCATTCATCAATCAGAATGCCACCAGATGAGTTGGTTGGTTAGTGGGTTGTTGTCCTTCCATCTGGAAGAAGACCAAAATGACATCACTATGCTATAGTCAAATTAGTGTGTCCAATTGTGGCTGCTCAGACCAACAGGAGTTTGGAATGTTCTACTACAGGTAGGGTGCAAACAGTCCATGTGAAGACTTAGAGTGGATTTTCGCAATTTACACATCTCCTCTAGTTTCTTTTGAGCCTCTTTACCTACTACTTTGGTTTGGAAAGGGCAGTAAAGAGCTTCTCAGGGAATTATTCACCAGTATGAGTTAAAGAGATGAAAAGAGCAGCCAACAACACCTCACATCCTTGTAGGCAACCAGTCAATAAACAGTTCCAGGCACTGCAATAAGCACTCGATTAATTTATTAATTATTAATTTATTCATAAGCACAGATTAATTTATTTGGAAGGGCCCATCGAATGTGAATCAGAAGGGATGCAGCATCTTCCAAAGGACCAAAGAATGACTCCACAAATGAGTTTCACTTATATAGATTTTTTGACAGACAACTCAACATAGTGAGTAGAGCACCGAAGACGTGGGTTCAAGTCGGACCTTTGGAATATCCTTGCTGCTCCAAAGACGGTAACTTGAAAATTCTCGGTCCGTCAAGTAAGGAGGAGTGCCTGATCTACATAGGTGAAGGGCATTTCCACACAGGAACACCAATAAAATCGCAAATATGAATCCACTTCATATTTCACTTTAAAGTTGGAGAAAGTACTTGTCCCCATTTTACAGATAAGAAAACTGAGATTCCACTTGGTTAAGTAGGTTTCTTGTCGCTACACAGTTAATGAACGTATCTAGGGCTATATTTGAACCCAGGTTAAGCCAGCGCCAGCCCTGGTACAACCTCAAGGTCGGCCCTTGGGAGCTTGGGCACGTTTCAGATTGCAAGCCTATACTTCTCATGATGAGTAGTTTCTTAGAAGGGCCGCAGCCACAGCTTTCCTTTCCGGAAGTCTGTGGTTACAATTGTCCAAACTTTAATTAAAGTTTAATGTTCACAGCAAAGCTGTGATTGGGAGAGAAATTTTGCAAAAGGCGCTGCGGCCATGTACACAGTCTTCTGGGTTCTCCCCAGCTGACACAAAGAAACTGTCCTGACCTAATTTCCACACAATTGTTTTATCCTGCCCATGACTATTCTAACAACAGAGTAACTTCGGGTGTCAACAAGAGGCTAGCGAACGGTCCAACCTACCAGCGTTCCATTTCACTTTTTTCAGCTTTTTCCTTCAAGAAGAAAATCGCAGACAAGAGAAACTTGTGCCCCCCTTCCCCCCCAAAACATCCATCATTTCCTTAAGACCCTGAAAGACGGAAACTTGCCCACTCGGATTTTCCTTGGCACTTTGGCATCTGTAGATGCCCTCGCCAGCCTCCCAGCCCTACTCTGGACCCACTTGGACATGACTGATCTTTTCCATCGCTCCCACCTTTATTTAGTTGCAAGGTTATCCCTACAAGCAACCTGGGAATCCCCCCTCCTCCCAGTTTCATTTCACGCCCCCACGACAGCAGGGATTTACGTTTCCCTAGCCAGCAGATCCCAACCGACAGTCCTGATCTCCACCCCCCTCACCGCACGCAGTGCCAACACTACAGCGACCTGCCCCGGGACCACTCTCCTGCACCCGTGAGAAAGAGTTGTCACCGGGGCACGCAGCACACTCGGGCATTCAAGCGCACGTAGATGTACTCGTCTGTGTATGCACACGCACCTACCTGTGTACTCCTACCACGCACCGGACCCCTCCCGCGACCCCCGCAAGGCGTCACTTCACTTACTTGAGAAAGTACCGCTGGCCCGTGGCGGTGAAGGTCATCTCCCAGCCGGGAGGCAGCGGCAGCTCATCGGTCACGTCGTAGGACTGCTGGCGGAGGTGCGCGTGCTGCTGCGCCGCGCTGGCCGCCGCCCCGGCCCCGGTGCCCAGCTGCAGGGAGGCGGGCGACGAGTGCGAGCGGACGTGCTGGGCACCCCCGGCGACCGGGCCGCCGCCGCCGCTCAGCCGGGCCGGGTGGCTGCCCGACGAGTCGGTGCTGGACTGCCGCGAGTGCGAGCCGGAGTCGGGCTCCTTGAAGAAGGACTCGGGCAGAATCTTCTTCCTCCACGAGCTTGGCTTGGGGTTCATCACGGAGTTGAAGAGCGCTTCGAGATCGGTGTCGAGGTCTTGGGTGACATGGATGACTTGCTGCCCCGGGGGCGGCAGAGCAGGGGGTACAGAAGCGGGATTCATCGTGCGCCTCCCGATGTCACACTGCTAACTCACACACTGCCACACCGAGCCGCAGGTTTATTAAAGGGGGCGGGAGCGGGGGCGGGGGCGGGGGCTGGCCTGGGGATCAGCCCCTAAAAATGAAAACTTCAGGCAGCGAACTTGGAGAGGAGCGGGACGGGGGTCGATGCCCTCCGAGGAGCCCTCACAGACCTTCCTTCGCCAGTCAGGCCGGCCCGGTGGGGGAGGGGAGGGGAAATCCTCGCCTCCTCGACAATTATGCAACTTTCCAGTGGCCCCGAAGTTCCCAGCAGGACAAGAAGGAGGAGGGCGCGTGGAAATGCGGATTAAATAGGACGTGGTCCGGGGCTCAGTGTCCGGGGAGAGTTCGCGGCTTCCCGAGCCGACAGGGCCAGGAGCTCCGAGCGCTACAAGCCCCGAAGCCCGAGGCTGTTCAGCTCCACCAAGGACCCGATCCCGGGGCGACCGAGCCCAAGGGAGCCTTGGCAGCCGGCCCGAGCCAAGCGGGCCGAGGCGCAGACGGGGAGCCCGGCGCGCCGTCCGGATCCCAACTTGGCAAAGTCAGGTCTCGCAACCAGACTCGGCTCCCAGGGCCTTGGGGTCCGTCGATCCGTCGGTTCGTTCGTCAGCGGCTCCCAGGCTAGTTGCTTAGAGGCTGGGGGCACCGTGGGAGTGGACACAGGACCGGGACTTCCAGCTCGGGACTTGACTTCTGACCTGGCAGAGGGGTTTCCGTTCTCACATCCTCCGGTCCATCTGCCCAGCATCCAGCTTGGATTATCCCGGAGCTGGAGGAGGAGAAAGAAAAGAGGAGGAGGAGGAGACGGAGCGGCCGCGGCAGCTCCCGGACTGTCCCATAAACAAAGTTTAGGGAAAACTCCAACCCTCAGAAAAGGGGCGGGGCCGAAAGTTTAGCTGATGAATTATGCATGACCTCCGCGTCCAGAGACTGCCTGCCCCCACTCGCCCCTCCTCTTCCTCCTCCTCCCCGTCCTGGGCTTCTGCTAGCCCTGGGCGTGATGGGTACTTTACTGGGTAAGAGGAGGCAAAATCTCACACACACACACCCCCCACTCTTCTCCTCCTCCGGGATCCGAGGCCGAGGAGTTCGCAGAAGCCTCCCTCCCTTCCCTCCTGCAGGGTTCAGGATCTACATTCCTTTGAGTTTCCCACTGCCTTGGACGGGGTCTGGGACTGGATCAAAGGAGGAGGGTGGCCTTATCTAATAAAGCACTGGTGGACTGAGACAGAGGAGGCTGGGAGCTGGGAGTTGGGTGCTGCTGCCCCAAAGGGACCGGGAAGGAGGAGACTGAAGTCGCAGCCCCGGCTCCCACTCGAGGTATTTGCTAGGTACGGGGCCACACTATCCCTTAATAGGAGGATAAAGTAGACCCGCGGAACTGCCAGGACCCCGAAGAATTGAGTATCTGGAACCCCGACAGACCAGCGCTCCTGGTGGAATAAACAAGAACAAGCTTTTCCTGGGAGGCTTTTCAGATGTGACCATATTTGGTGCGCCAAGCTCCTCGGCGTGGTGGGGCTCCGAGTGTGGAGTTGTAGTCGGTTGTAGTGTAGACAGCGCCCCAAGTGCCCGGGTGCTTTTCCCTGACCCATCTTTGTTTCTAACGATCTATAAACAAACTCCCTTTGAACCATTAATTAATCCTTTGTCTCCAAGTTACTAGGGATTGAGAGGAAACCGGGTCAAACGCGAGGTGCTAGGAAGGAGTAGAGCGAGCCACCACCCCATCCCGCCCCAAGTGTGGGTGGGAGGATTGGAATGACACTGGCATTTCCATTGCAAAAATGGAAGCCGAGCAGGTGGTAGGTATAAGAACTGAGATCCTCAGATCAGGGGAAAACGCCACTCCCCACAAACTTGCGTCTCAATTAAGGTAGTCTCTAACTATACGTAGGGGAAAAGATTTTATACTGTGATAAAGTGCTAACATTCTGATGGGGGAAGGGAAACATATCGTTGTTCAGAACCTTATTATCTCCAAAGGGTATTGAGGGTGTTAAGTAAGGTTAACAGAGGACCTTCAGTTGGTTTGGTTCACTTCTAAAGGTTTTAGGAAGGAAGGAAAGAAAAAAAAAATACACTGGGGTTTAAAAAAAAAGAAAAAAGGAGAAAGAAATTGGTGGAACTTACTATTTTTTATAAGTGTACAAAGAGGAAGAGTTGGTAAATAACTGGAATCAAATGGACCTCCCCTTTCCCTGCAACAGGTAAAGGAGTGTTGAAAACACTCAAAGTTTGGCGTAGAAATTGGTTGGTGAAGTGGATATGGACTAGAATCTGGAGTCAGGATAGACCAAAGAGGAACCACACTGCTCAGAAGCTGACAATCGAGGACTGAAGATACAACACATATACACAGAGTTTACTGTAGCAATACAGCAAACAGATAAAGAAAAAAGAGAATAAATAATACGAGGAGAGAATGGTTGGAAGCAAAACAAATCAGCTTCAGAGAGTGCCTCCTCAAGAGAACTGAAAGGAAGGAAAGAAAATATGTGGAAACTGAGTCGAGTGCCCATCATTTGGGGAATAGCTAAATTGTTGTGTGTGTGTGTTCGTCCTTTGTTGTCAAAGAAGACCATGCTATCAGAGAAAGAATGACTTGCATTTGTTTTGAGTGAAGGAAGGCTGTGCAGGTCACCAGCCTCATTTCTCCTCCAGAGCCATCTGAATCCAGTGACCAGATATTCATCAGGATGACTGGGGATGACCCAGGTTGAGGCAGTTGGAGTTAAGTGACTTGCCCAAGGTCACATAGCTAGTGAGTGTCAAGTGTCTGATGTGAGACACTTGGGGCAGCTAGGTGGTACAGTGGATAGAGCACCAGTGCAGGAGTCAGGAGGACCTGAGTTCAAATTGTTGTATATGATTGTAATGGAGTACAACAGCCTTATAAGAAATTGTCAGAGACAATTTCAGAGAATCCTATGAAGAGTTTTATACACTGATGCAGACTGAAGTTGGCAGAACCCAGAAAACAACTTAGCAGCAACAATGAAAAAAAAGGGGGCAGCTAGATGTCACAGGGCCGAGTCTGGAGTCAGGGAGTACTCCTCTTTCTGAGTTCAAATCTGGCTTCAGATATTTACTAGCTATGTGACCCTGGGCAAGTCATTTAACCCTGTTTGTGTCAGTTTGTCATCTATAAAATGAGCTGGAGAAGGAAATGATAAACCACTCCAGTATCTTTGCCGAGAAAATTCCAAAGGGGGTCATGAAGAGAGGGATTTAAATGAACAGAAGAGTACAGAAAGCAGTATAGTAGAACAGCTTTAAAGGTAACGTGTGAGATTTATTTTATATATTTTTAAGAAGCAAGAGGTACAGAATAGAAATTCATGGTCCATACAGGATCTGCTTCATATAGGGAATGCTCATGGGGTTTTTTTGTGTTTGTTAAGTTCAGAATAAATTAAAAATTTAAAAACCAAACAAAAGTATAGCTCTAGAACAAGTGATAATTACATTACAAAATCTAGGCAGAGATGGATTGTCTCTGGAGGCCCCCATGAACATGCCTCTCCTTGCTCATAGGATTTCTAGGGACAACATTTAGAGATTCTCCCGTAACCGAAGAATTTTAAAGTTGGAAGAGACCTCAGCAGCTATCTACTCCCACACATACTTTCTACTTTCACTTATCCAAGTGGTTGTCCAACCTCTGCATGAAAGAAAGATCTCCAAGGAGGAAGAACTCACCACCTTTCCAGCCAACCTCTTCCACTTTGGAGCAGCAATAATGGTAGGGAGTTTTTCCTGACATCAAGTCCAAAATGGGCCTTTTTGCAACTTCTACCAACTACTCCTGGTTCGTCCTTCCAATACCAAGTTTCTCAAGTCTGGTCTCTCAATCAAATGCTATCCCTTCAAATCCTTGAAGACAACTCTCTCATCCACCTTTAATCTCTTCTCAGGTTAAAAATGCCCAGTTCTTTCAATCCATCCTCATATGATACAGACTCTTCACCATGATCATCTTCAGCTTATGAATGTTTTTCTTAAACTATGAATGCCTGAAGCAATATTCCAAGTGAGATGATGGCAGAGTGACATGGGACTTATCCCCTCTCTATTCCTGCAAGTTATGCTCTTAAGGCATCAACAAATCATCTTAGCTTTTTTTGGGGCTGCCACATCACACAGCTGATTCATATTGACACCCCCAAATACTTTTTAGAACATAGCCTTCTAACTATGCTTCCTCCATCTTATGCTTGTGACATTAATTTTTTGTACCCAAATGTAAAACTTTACATTTGTCTCTACTGAATTTCATATTTTTAGATTCTGCCTAAGGCTTTAGCCTATCAATATACTTTTAGAACCCCTGCCCCCCGCACACACATTTTATGGATAACCCAAAGAGAGGAATAACTTGTACAAAATCATAAACCTGTAATCAACAGAGCTGGGAGTCTAACTCACCTCCTTTGATACCAGAGTCAGTCAGTGCCTTTTCTTTATACTATGCTTCCCACCAGAGCCATTGCTGAGGTCACAGGCCTTAAGTCCTATAGCTTCTGGTTAGTGGGAAATTTAGTTGTGTAGGGGATTGAAAGACCCAGGTTTGGATCATATTTCTGCCATAAATTGTATGGCCAGAGATAAGTAAGTCACTTATTTCCTCAGAACCTCAGTTTCCTCATTTGTAAAATGAAAGACTTGGACTAAATGATCCTCACCACCCCTTCTAATTCTGAAATTACTATGTGTGCCACAGTGTAAATAGGATTAAAAAAAGTGAAATTAAAGGAAACTAAGGACAGCTTGAGACATATTGATGGAAAGAGACCAGTTCCCCCCCCCCCCCACCTTTTTTTTGCATTGCTTATGGCTCCAAATGAAAAAAACCCAGTGTTTTTATTTTTTAAGGCCAGCTGTTGGAGCTCTCTCCTCCTCCTCTCTCTTCTCCCTTGTCCCTCCCACCCCATTTCCACCCCACAGTAGCTGCTTCCCTGAGTCACTACCCAGGCAAAAATATCTAGGGACATCCTGTAGGTGAACTCCTTCCTTTTCCATAGCTCCAAACCAGAGCAGCACACTGATCCCCCCACCCTGGGACTAACACCTCCAGAGGGAGACTGGGAAGGCTCAAAAAAAAAGAAACAACCTTCCCTGTCAATAGAGTCCCTTGAGCACCATGGTTTTCGGGTCAGAAGGAAGAAATCCATGGTGATTTTGTGACAGGCTACTCCCCAAAAGCAGTAATACCAAGACACTGTATTGGCCATGGTATGAATGAATGGTGGAGCCCCAGAGAGAAACAGTGAAAGTCGAAAGAGGAGGACATGTAAGGGGAAGGATAATGAGATAGTTTGAGACCTGTTGAGTTCGAAATGTTAATGGAACATCGAGGTAAAAATGTCCTGTAAGCAACTGCAAAGGGAGAGACCGTAAAGAGAATGTACAGAACAGACCCTTGGGGAACACCAATATTATGAGTAGTAAAGAAGATAGAAAATTAACAAAGGAGTTAAGAGGTAGAAGTGATGAGGTATTTCTGAAACCAAGGGACAGGAGAATACTAGGTAGGAGGGGGTGGTTAAAGAGTGTCAAAAATTTCAGAGAGGGGGTAGCTAGGTGGCACAGTGAACAGAGTACTGGCCCTGGAGTCAAGAGGACCTGAGATCAAATCTGACTAATATAGCTCATCCCTTAGATCTGCCATTTGTAATGGGTATACTGCCTATCTCCATGCTTTCTCCTAGAAGGGACATATTTAGGAGACAACTCATATCATGGAGATTCCTGCCTTTGACATTTAACAGCCCCTTTAATTATAACCAACTTTATTTCTCTCAGCTTTATTCAATCCACTTCCATCATTTTCATCAGACCATAGGATCCTAAATCTAGAGATGGAAGGAGCCTCAGAGATCATTTATTCCAAGTTTATAGATAAAGAATTTTTATTTGTGGTAGTTTTGTCATTTTTCTGTCACATCTGACTCTTTGTGACCTTATTTGAGGTTTTCTTGCCAGAGATAGTGGAGATATTTGCTATTTCTTTCTCCAGTTCATTTTACAAATGAAGAAACAGGTAAACCGGGTTAAGTGACTTGTCCAGCGTCACACAGTTAGGAAGTATCTGAGGCTGGATTTGAACTTGTGTTTTCCTGACTCCCGGCCTGGTGCTCTATCCACTCTGCCACCTAGCTGCCCCACAGATAAGGAAACTGAATTTCAATAAGACCCATGAGTAAGTGGTGCTCTAAACTCACCTCCAAAAAGCTTTCCATGAGTCATCTTTACCCTTCTCCTTTGTCTTCACTCCCATATCCACTGAGTCACTAAATCTTACTAAATTTTTTATGTAAAGCCATAGAGTTAAGATCTAAAGTAGAAAAACAACCACAAAGATCATCCAAGGCAAGAACATTATTTTACAGATAAGGAAACTGAGGCTCAGAGAGGTGAAATTACTTGTCCAATGTTACAGAGGCAGGAAGCAGCAGAGTCAGGATTTGCACCCAGGTCCTATCATTCCAAATCTGGAGCTTTAGCATTGTACCATACTTGCAACTGCCTTGACCTTCCTTTCCATTTTAACTGTCACTATTCCAGTCTTGGTCCTTACTGGTCCGAATGGAATAAGGTAGCAATTTTCATTACTGCAACATTGTCTTCTCATTTAGTTTCCCTGCCTCCAACTGATTATTAGTAACAATAATTTTGATATTTATAGTAAAGTAGATAATGAGGCAGCCAGGTGGCTCTGTGGTTAGAATGCTGGAGTCAGGAAAACCTGAATTTTTCAGATACTTAGCTACGTGACCCTGAGCAAGTCACTTAACCCTGTTTGCCTTAGTTTCCATATCTGTAAAATGAGCTGAAGGAATTGGCAAACTGCTCCAGTATCTTTGCCAAGAAAACCCCAAATGGGGTCATGAACAGTCAGACACAGCTAAAAATGACTCAAGTCCCTTAAGCTCTGTTTGTCTTAATCCACAGGAGAAAGAAATGACAAACCACTCCAGTATCTTTACCATGAAAACCTTACACCCAGTGTGGTTGTTGGTCCATGGGGTCACAAAGAATCTGACACAATTGAACATCAACAAAGATAAGCAATGCATATGTTGTGATTATCCATTTTATAGGTGGGGAAACTGAGACTTGGAGAGCCCATGTGGCATAATTAATCAATGTCAAAGGTGAGATTAAAATCCAGGATTTTCTGCCTCTAGGTCCAGAGGGTTTTGTACTGTATGTACCTTATATTTCATCTCTTCAGCTTCCCAGTTTCTTCTTCTCCTTTCTTCTAGCTTCTCTTTTCCTCAAAAATAGTCACATCCAGGAGAAGGTCCTTGGCCTGGCCTTCAGAATCCCCAGCATTCTGATGCCTTTCTCACCCACTTTCCCACTATTCCTTCTACTGTGGTCAGACTGGTCTCCTCCTAGTCCCCCAAACACACCTTGCTCATTGCTCCTCCCAAGCCCTCTACTATAAAGGATGCCCTCCTCTTCCTCTCTGGCTGTCCATGACCCACATATGTCACAAAAACATGGACTTACAGCTGGAAGGGACTTTGGAGTTCATTTTGTCCAACCCCCATCATTTTAGGGATGAAGGAACTAAGGCCCAGAAAACTTGAATGACCTGCCCAAAGTCACACAAATGTGAAGCAGCAAAACCAAGATTCAAGCTGAGGTTCTGTGCCTTCAAACCCACAGTTCTTTCCATTGCACCATATGTTCTGTGCTACCTTCCAGAACCCTTCAGGAGAGTGATGGAGCTAGCTCAGACCAGAGCTGATTGTTAAATTTTAAGTGTGAGCATTTATACCTCAGACATCAACAAATACTATAAATCAGAACTTGATATTTTGTATTGTTGAGTATCTAGACTTAAGAAAATGATGGAGAAAATGTTAGTAATGCACATTATCCTTTAAAGTGTGTCATAAGTACTTCTGTGGGGGAGGAGGGAACTGGTTGTTAAACATTTATCAACCCACCCTTAGATATGTTCCTCTTCTAAACTTACAGTTCTTATCTATAGCAATAATGTATATCACTTAGGGCAGTTAGGTGGCACAGTGGATAGAACTCTGGGCTCAGGAAGAAGACTTCCTCCTGAGTTCATACTTGGCCTCAGACACTTCCTAGCTGTGTGATCCTGGACAAGTCACCTAACCCAGGTACCTCAGTTTCCACATCTGTAGAATGAACTGGAGAAGAAAATGGCAAATCACTCCAGTATCTTTGCCAAGAAAGGAGTCACAGAGAGTCAGACATGACTGAAAAATGGCCACACAACAACATAAGAATATTCATATTATTACTTTATATTCTTATTCAACTTCTCATGTGTAATTCTCATCTTCCCAAGTAATTCATGAACACCTTGAAGGAAGGACAATCAGTTAGTCCATAAATGTTGTTAAGTGCCTACTGTGTGCCAGGCACTGGGGACAGAAACAAGGATGAAAGACCTAGCTCTGCTCTCGAGGAGGTCACAATCTAATGGGGAAGACAACCTGCAAATTCCTTTTGGGCTCTTCTCTTCACTCCCCTCCTCCAAAAGTCTGACACAGTGTTAGTCACATAGAGGCCACTCATTAAATATTTATTGAATATATGATTTCTCAAAACAACAAGCATTTAATAAGTGCCTACTGCTTGCAATGCATCACACTAGGTGATAAGGGAGATACCATATCCAAAGAAGGCAGGATCCCTGTTCTCGATGCAATTTAAAATCCAGAGCACAGCTAAGTCAGCAACACAGATAACTGTAATACAAAATATTATGTGATGAGTACAATAAAGAGATACAAAACAAAATGCTATATGGGATGCAAGGGAGAAGTTCTCCAGGATGGGTAATAGGAGAAACTGGAGGGGGTATGGGGAAGGGCATGCCAGGCATCAGTGCTAGTCTGGCCTGAGTCAAAGCACAGAAGCAGAAGTATACCATCAAACCTGAAAGGGGGAGGGCACCAGGTTGTAGGGAGACATAAATGCCAAGCAAATGACAGGTAGGGATTTGAACCTGGATCTCTCACCTCCAAATCTACTTCCTATATTACACCATGCAGAACCTAGCACAGTGCCATATGCATTTTTTTTTAAACAGACCTATGATTTCACTGGTGAAGAAAATGCAGATCAACCTCTACTCTGTAACTTACAGACTGGCTGGGGAAGGAGAAGTTGACTTGCCTCAGGTCAGAATGCATCAGAAGTGAAATTAAAACCCTGGTCTTCCTGACTATAGCCATCTGTCTGTCCCATACACCCTCAGCCATATATCTAGGGTTCATCTCATCTAATTGTGTCCATTCCCCTGTTCAGCATGCCCTTGTTCAGCATCTTATTAAGGGTTCCTGTTGAAAGGGTGCTCATCCCTATAATGCTCTATCACTATTTCCATCATTTGCTCCTCAGTCCTCTTGAAAGTAGGCACCTGTTCTGTAAACCATGCCCAATATGGCGGTTGTGCTGAGCATGAATATTGATTGTATTGTTGAATGCCTTGACTGGCTCTCATCTGTCTTGTATTCCAGTTTTGCCTGAGGAGGGCCTGATTTTTCCCTCAGATTGGCTCAGCATCCCTGGAGGAAGCTGACTGGGTTCCAGGTGTGAGCTAATAGGTGAGACACTTGGCAGGGCCCATTGGAGTTAGCAGAGGCTCCCAGTGTAACAGCAGCAGCCCATACCTGCCTAGACTTGCAGAACCAGTACACAGAAGATGCTTTGAGATCTGGTAATGATTAGCTCCTGACAAGGAAACTTAATAGACAGAAGACCTTGAAGACATGGGCTAGGACAGATAAAGAGTTCCATAAGTAATTAAAGACCCAATAGTAACTTCGTGTGATTGCTGTCGTGTTGCAGAATCTGGGAAACTTTGTTCTTTTGTCCTTCTTGCAAGAGGCTAAAGATGGTGTGGCTTTCATTCTCATAACTCAGGTGTTACCTTTGCTGTACAATTGTGCCGGGTATGGTCAACTTATCAGATGTGCTCTGGCCAGACTTCATCTCGAGTATTACCTTCTGTTCTATGCACCTCGTTTTAAAAAGAATATTGGCAAATGGTAAAGCATCCTGTATACTAGTTATGGATTTAGAGCCAAAGAGCCAGGGTGAAAATCCTAACTCTACCTGGGTGGACTTGGGAAAGTCACCAAACCTTCCTAAGGTTCAATTTGCCCATCTATAAAACAAGATGGCAGGACTAAGCTGCCTTTAATATTTCTTCCAGCTCTAAACCATCGGCCCTTTGCTCTTTTGACTAGGATAATTTGAGGACGGGTGAAAGGAACTAGAGGTGTTGAGCCTGAAGAAGAGAAAATTTGGGAAGCCAAGTCATGCTTTCCAAATATCTGAAGGGCTGTTTTGTTCTTCCTGGTCCCAGAGAACAGGACTAGCAAGGGGTAGAAACACAGAGCTACAGATTCAGGCTCAATGTAAGGGAAAACTTCTCAGTACTAGAGTTGTTTAAAAGTGGAAGGAGCTGCCCTAGGGTGAGTCACGCCTCCAGGGAGGTCTTCAAGTAAAAGCTAGATCACCACTTGCTGGAGACCTGGCTTTGAGCAAGTTTTTGTTGGACTCCATCAACTCTGAAGTCTCTTTCAACCTTGAGATTCCATGATTCTACCTATGATTCTATCTCTGTACCAAAGTATTTATATTTCTATAAAGTTCTTCATTATTGAAATTTTATTTTTTTCTTTTTTAATTTTTTTAATTAAAAATCAATTTTTCCTCCTAGCCCCTCTATTAAAAATAAAAAAGAAAACCTGTGTTACATATATGCATAGTCAATAGCCCACAGACTTTTAGCTCAGAAGGCCATCAGAGCTCAGGGAGGGCAGGTATCATTATCTATTTTATTTTGTGGGTTAAGGGCTCCCCAGAATTAGAAGTGGAAAGGAAGAAAACAATCGTTTTTCAAGTGCTTATTGTGTGCCAGGTATATCCCTAAGTGCTTTAGAAACACTATCTCATTTGATGCTCACAGCAACCCTAAGAGGTAGGTGATTTTATTATCCCCATTTTACAGTTGAGAAAACTGAAGCAAACAGGTTAAATGACTTCCCAGGGTCACCCAACTAGTAAGTGTCTAAGGTCACATTTGAACTCAGGTCTTCCTGACTCCAGGCCTCAAGCTCTATCCACTAAGGAACCTTGATGAGTATTGGAGATGGTACAGGTCAGAGGATAATCCTGGGCCAAGGGAATAGAAGTATTATGAGATTTGGTATTTACTGGGGTAAGCCAGCCAGACTTCAGACTTCTACAGAGTACTTGACAGCCATAAAACCACATGGTCCTTTATGTCCACCTCTCTCGTAAATAATGAGCTCCAGCCCCACCTTCAGAAGCAACAAGCAAGAACCAGCTTTACTGGAAGTGACCTCTGGAGGCCTCATCCAGCTCTGACATCCATGATTTTGGGATGGCCATCATTAAGTGATGATGTCTTTGGCATGTAGCATCTCCCAAAGAAGTCTTTGAGCTTGATGGAGGTTGGCTCCTGAGAGCACACAGATTGGTTGAGGATGTCAACCAGTTCCCTCCTCCACCCAAATGGGTTCTGGATCCGGTTACACCAGCTGTTCAAGCTACTGATCCTTTCTCAGTCATAGGTGTCACAATGACAACAGGCAAGTGCCTTGAAACTCTGCTCGAATTTCTTCATCATACGCCATCCAGTCTAGGGTAAGGTCAGACTCACTGCCTAGTCAACAAATGGCAGTTCATGGTGCATGAGTCAAGGAAAAGAGATGAGCAGTAATAACCAAGAGTAGATAGATATAGGAGAGGCAGCCAACGTTCATATCCTATATCCCACAAGCCCAGTGGCGCCAAGTTCAAAATCATCTACGTTTCAAGAGACCATTGGCTAAGAGGGTGAATTCATGCCGGCCCAGTGATATAGACGTGAAGGATAAATGGTCCTCTCTTAGTCACTCAAGTTAGGTGTTTATAATAAAGGACCTATATTAACCTATCTGCCAGGCCATACTTAGATTTCAACAAGCTTTCTAAAACAGCCATCTCATCAACATGCAATATTGGTATATAACAGATGTGTTCTTGAAAATTTGCATGTAACATCAAATTTTTTCAAATCCTATTTCCCCATTGATTTATGTTATTAAATTGAATTCCATATCATTTCCTCAAATCAACAAGCATTTATGAAGCACCTACTATAAGTCAGGCCCTGGGCTAAGTGCTGAGGATACAAAGGAGAGGAGAAAAAACAGTCTTGCTCTCCCTGCTCTTGGGGAGCTCAGTCAGATGGACGAGAGAACATGCAAACCACTGTGTGCAAACAAAACGCTGTTGTTTAGTCATGTCTGACTCTGTGACCCCATTTGGGGTTTTCTTGGCAAAGATAATGGAATGGTTTGCCGTTTCCTTCTCCAGTTCATTTTTACAGATGTACACAGGATAAATTGGAGATCATTTCAGTAGAATGGCACAAATATTAATATTCCACCTTTTTGTAGAAGGTGGAAATATAGCTGGGATTCGTAGCAAGTCAAGGCACCCACCATGCATGCAAGTGATAAGAATACAAAAAGGTGAAAACAAGCATGGTCCGGGGCTGGCCGGAGCAACGGAAAACCAAGTGAGAACATCAGGCTCATGGTCAGGAACCCTCAGAGGCCAGTCCATACTTCGCTTCCCCTCTTCTTTCCTCTGCCCTTTCTTCTCTTACTTTAGCCCCACTTTGCTAAGTAATGATTCGTAGACAGCTGCCTAGAAGAAAGTGTAAACCTGGGAGGAAAGTCTCTGGATTTGGAATCAGAAGGTCAGTTAAAGTCTCAATTCTGACATGTAAGTGGCAGTCAGGCTTTCTGGGCCTCAGTTTCCTCATACATAAAGTTAAGGGACTGGATTAAATGACATCTAAGGTCCTTCCAACTGGAGTCTGTGACCTTCTCTTGTGGTTGGTAAATTCAGATAGCATATCTTATGTCTTAAAAGAAGCCACCCCTGTAAATTCCCCATGAATGGTATTTTTTAGTTACCTGCATTCTTCAGCTTTCAAAATGCTGCTCCCCTCTCTTTTTTAATGTAATTGATATCTTGAGTTATTTTTTCCTTTTCTTTCTTTGATTCTTCCTTCCTTCCTTCCTTTTTTCTTTTTCTTTCTTTCTTTCTTTTTACAATACAATACTTTCCTGATATATCCCAACAATAGTACTGTCCCTTGTAACAAAGGGAAATTATTAAGTACAATTAAATGACATGGCAACCACATCAGTCTTTCATTACATGGCAAATGCAACCATTTATCATCCATGTTCCTACATTTCTCTTTTGATAGGAAGCTATCATTTTTCATCATCTTTCCTCTGGAACCAACATTGATCAGTGCATTTCATCAAAGTTCAGCCATCTTTTGGCACTGTTTTCATTCATCTTATTATTAATATGGTATTTATTATTCTCCTACTTCATATTTCCTTTCTCTACATCAGTAGATACTCATTTCCCCACATTTCCCTGAATCTCTCATATTTATCACTTCTAACATTCACATAGCACAATCTGATCGGTCATTCCCCAACCTATGAGAACTATGCCCTATGTAAATATAAATCATTGACAAGAGACTTTGGGGCCAATGTTCTTGATTACAGAGTGATCTCAGCGGTGAACAGCGACTGATAAGTGCTATCCAACTAAATTGTCTTTGGTCTTTTCAGCAAAGATCTTGGGCAAGAGATCTATACAGATCAGTCTATAGTGATACAGTCTATACTGATATAGATTAATATCTATACTGATCTGCCTATTTCCCTTTTATCACCATGTGTCATCTCATAATGGGATTCTGCCCCAAGGCACAACATGGGGGAAAACATATCTCCCAAGAAGGATATATTTCTTCCCTTTGGTGATCCCATGCTTCCATTCAAGGTCCTCAGCCAACCCATACAAAAACATGGCCCAACTTCCTCCTCGGGGTCCCATCAATGTGGTTTCATCTCCAGGGTCCACCTCTTCCCTCAACCCGTACAGTGGTGAGGGTCAGACTCCCTTTCCTAGCATGGCTACATTTCAGGTCCCATACTCCTTTTGTGTTACTCTATCTCCCCCACTCCATTTAAGTGCTTTTGCTCCAAGAGAAAAAATTTCTAATTAACTCCTTGGTAGATAAATGGTTAAAGAATATAAATGGGCAGTTCTCAAAAGAAGAAATCCAAGTGACCAAAAACCATATAAAACAATATTCCAAATCACTGATAATTAAGAAATTGAAATTAAATCAGCTCTGAGATTCAATTTCATATCTATCAGATCGAGAAAGATAAATAAAACACAAGAATTGTTTGGAGCTGCTGTGGGGAAATGGGAACACTAATGAGGGAAATGGGTCATTGAAGCATTTTCTACAGAAATTCAAAAAGAAAAACAGACAAGCAGGATAGCTTTGAAAATAACATGTTGTGCTAGCTTTGGCAGTACATTTCTAAAATTAGAAAGTTACACATTAAATTTATCATATAATTTACCTCCCCAAAAGTCAAGCTGTATGTAATAGAATTTTACATTTTCATATGTAGCCCTCTTTTTTTAATTCTACTTTGTATATGGAAATGTTCTTTTGGAGGTATCCATTAAATTCAGATTAAAAATAAAATTTAACTTTAAAAAAGTAAGCAAAATGTCCATGCCTTTGGACCCAGAGATACCAGTCTTGGGTATACACCCAAAAGAGGTCAGAGACAGAAAACAAAGATCCTATATATACCAAAATATACATAGCAGCACTTTTTGTAATATCTAAGAACTGGAAACGAAGTAGATGCCCATTGATTGAGAAATGAATAAGCAAACTGTGGCAAATTCATGTAGTGGATATGATTACATCATAAAAAACAGAAGATGAGAAATTCTGAGAAATATGGAAGATCTATATGGAAAACATTGATAAAGAGTGAAGCAAGCAGAATCCAAAAAATCAATATGCATATTGACTAGAACAATGTCAAGAAATGAAACAATAAAATTAAACTGGGTCTAATTACAATTACCAAATTTCACCCTGGAAGACAGATGAGAAAGTGTGCTTTCCTCTTTTCTGTGGCAGAGTATGAGGGTGGAATACATGCTCTAAGAGAGTTGATATATTGCGTGGTTTTGTGAGCTAATTTTTAAATTTTGTTTACAAGGAAAAGCTCTCTGAATTGGGGACAGGAGTCCATTTAGAAATTAATATGGGAAATTAAATGAAAAGGAAATTAAATTTAAATTAGCAGAAATTAAAGGAAAAAGTATTAATAAAATGTTGACCACAAATCTCTAAAAAACAAATAAAATTCTAATTAAGAACTGTAAAAAAAATCTGAAGACAATTTTCAAGGATAGTTTGAAATCCTTGATAACGCACTGAATTTTTGACTAAAGATTTCATGGATTTTTGAGACTGACCTACAATCTTGCACAAGCTTCTCCTATTTTTAATAGTGTCAACAATTATGACAAACATATGCCTTGGTATTTCCTATAGGATAATAAGTGTACGTTGGGGAGTCAGTAAGTAATATTGACTATGGTAATATTAACTGGTATTCTTAGCCCTCTAGGGTTTACAATGAATCTTGCATATGTTATCTCATATTCAACAACTGTGAAGTCAGGTGTTATTCTTATCTTCCTTATATAGATAAGGAAATTGAGGGTTCTAGAGGTTAAGTGACTTGTCTAGGGTCACAGAAATTTGAACTTACATCTTCTTGACTGAAAAATCCAACTTTCTATCTCCTGGGCCACCCAGCTGCCTAATAGGTATAAGGTTTGTATTCCATCAGAAGGAGAAAAGGTTAGTAGCTTAAGTGGAAAAGACAAATTCATTTTTAAAGTAATAATCATAATAACCAATATTTATATAGTATCTACTATGTGCCAAGCACAGTGCTAAGCATTTTGAAAATATTGTTTTATTTTGATCTTATGTGGAGGAATATTGGAGACAGAATGGCCTAGTGACTCTTGAGAGAGCCACCAGAGGTCCAGTGTTGGGAACTGTTAGCATAGACTCTCAGAGCCACTATAACCAGGCAGCTCAGGAACCAATATTGAATCCAAAGAATGAATTTTGTGACCTAGCCCAGCAGTCAAACAATCCAGTAAGTCAAGACACCCACAAGTAAGGGGCTGATTTGTCCATTGGCTGTACCTTATTCAGAAGTAGGTGGTAGAAAGAACGTTTGTAGCAGCGGCTTTAAGTTTATACCTAGTAGGGCAGCTGGGGCAGCTAGGTAGTGCAGTGTATAGACTACTGGCCCTGGGTCAGGAGTTCAAATCCAGCTTTAGACATTTAACATATACTAGCTGGTTAAGTCACTTAACTGAAATTACTTCACACACACACACACACACACACACACACACACACACACACACACACACACACACACACAAGTTTAAATCCACTTTCCCCAGGGAACAAGATGGTGGATGGATCTGCTTGGGCTAGAGTTCTGACACCTTCTCCCCATCCCAGATATGCATGTCCAACTTCCCTCTCCCAATTCAGAGACTAGTTCAGGAAGATAAATAATATTTCCATTTTTCCTTTTGTAAAATCTAATTAATATCTACTATTTTCTGATGATAGATTGGTGATATCAAGGAGATATCAACTAGTTCAATAATACTGAAAAATACCAACTGCTACTGGCAAATTATATTGGGACAATAATCCCTGGCAATTGATGGTAGAGAATGCCATGAATGAGGGTTCAGAATAATAATATTAGAAAGAAATACTCTCCCAACCCCTTAGAGTTACCCCTAGAGCCCTGAAGGAAGAGATAACTTCACTCCATGTATCCAACCTGCCAGTTTAAGTTGGGATAAGGATGTCCTACATAAAACAAACTTGTTCAATTCAAAATTGTAACATGTCCCTTTCAACTAGGAATGGAAGGACTCTTGTTTAATATTCATTTAAATAAATTTCTAAGCCCTTCAGTGAACAGGCTGTCCTGAGGAAGGCCTAAAAATGGGGAGTTGCCTAATGAATATGTTGCATATTTTTTTTTTAAAAAGTATAGAGAATTTCAGTTTCATATATAATCCTCTTTTTCTCTTCATCTTTCTAAATAGAAATGTTCACATCAGGTTAGAATTAAAAAAAAAGAAAAAATAGTGTAAAAGAAAAAAAAGAGGAGATAAAATTCTGTTTGAAATAACCAAAAGTCAGATAGGTAGGGACTTACCCAAGAAGTCAGAGTTTCCTAATTATCACTGCTACAAGATACACCGATCTACAAGGCTCCTTTCATCAGTCACCTTGCATCGTGAGGTCTGCTTGGGCTACAATCATAATTATGCCTATTACTTGACCCACACCACCAACACCCTCCATTCGCATCCAGCTCCCCCCTCCCTACCCACCCAGCTCAGACTGGTCTCCAATTTTTTGTGTGGGATTATTTGAGCACATCTCCCCAATACTAACAAGAAACACCCTTTGGCAGCAGAGACAAAAATAATTTGGTGGTGAATTTCATACTTGCTAATGAATACTCTCTATTACCCTACAGGCAACAGAACCAAACAAGTGACTTCAGGGTCTCCCAAGAAGTGAGCTGTTGGCTGAGGATAGACCTGACCCAATTCATCTCCAATGACCAAGGGTCTTTGTGCAAAATGAAAGTTGTTTTCTTTCTTTCTTTTTTTCCCCTTGACTTGTCTATTTCAGCCTTGCTGTCTTTTTTGAAGTAGCAGCCAAAATTGTCCCACATATAGGTTGGTTTTTCCAGACTTATTTCCTCCCTTACAAGGGAAGCTTCTTTCCAGGACACACAGCCTCCTAGGTAATCATAAAATCCCACAAGACAGACTGTGTGTGACTCTGAGGCATCCAACCAAAAAGTCTATTCCTGCCCCAGTCCATTAATCCACACCCTGGAGCAGTGGTCTGTGACCTCTCTGGGAACAAGAACTGTCTTGCTCTCCACTCTCCTGTAGCTGGACATAAAAAGGCCTAAGCTAAAGTAAAAATTCTCATTTTTCTGGAAATGGAACTGTATTTGAACTTCAACTTCTCTTCCTGAATGAAGATTACTTAAGCAGTGTGCCCCAACTATAAGCTACTGTAGGATCATAGATTTGGTGGAAGAAGGGACCTTTGATTCATTGATTGTTGATACCAAGGAGACATCAACTAGTTAAATAATACTGGAAAGAGTAACTACCACTGGCAAATTATATTGGGACAATAATCCCTGGCAATTGATAGTGGGGAATACCATAAATGGTGGTCCAGAATAATAATATTAGAGAGAAATACTCTCCCAACCCTTTAAAGTTACCCCTAGAGTCCTAAAGGAAGGTGTATGAACTGAATTGAATCAATTCATTGATTCCAACCTCCTCATTTTACAGATGGGGAGACTGAGGCTGAAAGTTTAGTGACTTGTTCAAGGTCACACGTTTAGTGAATGTCTGAGGCAGAATTTGAACTCGTGTTCCTAACTCTAAATACAGTATATTATCCATCACACCACACTGCCCTTTTCTATAAAGGAAATGAAGAGAAGACAAGAGAGCAATCCAGAACAACTTCAAAGGTGTGTCTCTCCCTTGTCACACACTTAAAATAATAGATTTGGAACTGGAAAGGATTTCAGAGGTCATCTAGTTCAACCTGCCAATTTTACGGATAGGAAACTGAGGTCCAGAGGGGTGAAAGAACTTGACTAAGGTCAAATTGCAGGATGCTTCCCACTGTACCCCGAGGAATCTCAGAGTTGTAAGGGACTTCAGAATGTAAAGCCTCTCCATGACAATTCCAAAAAGGGGCCATTAAATCTATGTTTGAAGACATCTATAGGGAAGGAAGCCCCTTTGTCCAGAGATAGCCCATTACCCTTTTGGAAACTTCTACTTGTTAGGAAGCTGATCCTCTCATTTGACTCACAGCATCTGAGTGGGAGGTAGCATAGTAGAGAGAGCTTGGGACCTCAGCTGAGGAAGATCTGAATTCAAATCTAGTCTCAGATACTTCCTGGCAGTGTGACCCCAGGAAAGTCTGCCTCAGTTTCCCCATCTGTAAAATGGTGATAATAATAACACCTCTGTCCCAAGCTTATTTTGAGGACCAAATGAGTAATATTTGTAAAAACATTTGCCATCCTTAAAGTGCTATATAAATGCTAGCTGTTGCTATTATTAATCCAACCATACCTTACAACAACATACCTGATAAACTCTACCTGCCTATAACTAGTCAGTTGACTTGGGTTAAAATCCCATCCCTGTCATTTTTGACCTTTGTGATTGGCAACAGTCTTTTAACTGCTCTGGGCTTCAGTTTCCTTGTCCATTAAAAATTAGGTGGTTAGACCAGATGAACTCTCTAGTCCTTTCCACCATTGCCCCTGGTTCTGCCATGTAAGGCCAAGTTGAACTTCTCTACCTGCCCACCCTTCACCTAGTCAAAGCTATCGGCCTTATCATCCCTCTCTGTGCATTGCCTTCCCTCCAAATCTTCTCTCCTTTGGGCCAGATATATCCCTTCAGCTGACCCTATGGGCTATAACTTTGTTTCCCTCGCTGTCCTCATCACCCTTTCAGCCTCCAGAATCACTCAGTTCATCTCTGCCCTTCCGAAGGGGGGCCACTCAGAATATAGTATGCAAAGAAGTTCTATGCTCCTTCTATGAAATCTTCATGTAATAGCCCTCCTTTCTCTGGCCTGGGGATTATTGAGGGAAGTGTCTGTCTTAGAGCTGAAGTCAATAAAGCTCAAGGATAAAACAATTTGTGGAGAAGGAAGTTCAAGATATTACTATCTAGATATTGAACAAGTCCCTCAAACTCAACATGTTCAGAACTAAGGGAATAGAGTGAATTTCCCAATGTCACCCAGTTAGTTAGAAGTAAAGCAGAAAGACTGGAAAAGAGGGCTCCTGAGTCTGTCCATTCAGACCCACAGGGTACAGACAGCCCCATGCTAAGTAAAGCACTGGGGAAATTATGCTGTGGTTCCAAGGCTGGTTCTGTCTACCCACTACGTGGTGAGGCTGCCTCAACCAAGAGGAATGCAAAGTTTAACTAAGAGACAGGGTGCCCTGATGGAACTCACAACATGGTAGTGGGGTTGGATAAGACAGAAGTAAGCAAGAGAAGGGTATAAAAGAGAAGAAAACCAAGTGTTATTTGAATCCCCAGGGAAGAAGGATCATTACTGACTAGGGAAACTAGGAAGGTTCCATGACAGTGGCTATATTTAAACTGTATCTTTAAGAAAATGGATAGACTTCAACAGGAGACATTGAAATGGGAAGGGGAAAGGATAGTACGGGTAGGTAACTTAGCAAAAGTCACAGTCAGAACATGTGATGAGAATGATACCATTTGAGCAGAGTGTGGGTCACGTGGAGTAATAATGAAATAAGGCTGGAAATATTTGGCTAGGCCAGATTAGAGAGGCTCTTGATTGTCAGAACAAGGAGATGTCACTTGACTCAGTAAGCAATAGGAATCCACTGAAGGATCTTGAGAGAGAATGATGTTACTGGGTGATGACACCAGTGGATGGATGCATTAGAAAGATTATGCAATGACTGTACATGTATAGCATATAGCAGATTGCCTGTGGTCTTGGGGAGAAGGGAGGGCAGGGAGGAAATTTAGAACTCGAAATCTTACAAAAGTAAATGTTGAAAATTAAAAATAGATAAACATTATTTTTTAAAAAAGAAAAAAGATTATGTGAAGGAGATATTAGAGAGGGGGAAAATAGAAGTGGAAAACAACTAGTTAGGAGTCCAGTGGTAATGTAAGCTTGGCCTAGGATAGCAAATATAAACAAAGAGACAGATTCAAGAGAAAAGGAAGTTGTGAAAACAACATGACCAATATCCAATTCAATAGGTGATTGGATATTGGAGAGAGTAGGCTAAAGGAGAGGGAAAAACCAAAGACAACACCAAGATTTCAAGTGGATTGTCTAGCAGTGGCTATTTGAAAGGCATTGCCCTTGAAAGAGACAGAAAATAGAAAGTGGTTAGGGAGAAAGTCAAGTCTAGTTTTGAATACGTTGAGTTTGAGGGGATCTTTTAATATCTAGAGACTGAAGTCTCAAGAGAGAGCTCAGGGATAGAGATAAAAATCTGGGACTCATCTTCATGAAGTTGTACTTAAAGGCCATGGGAATGAATGAAATTGCCAAGTGAAAGAGTGTACAGTGACAAGAGGAGAGTGTTGAGATCAGAACCTTGGGGGAAGAAACATTAGGCTTTAGCAAGAGAACCCAGCAAAGGAGTCAAAAATGTGATGAGAGAAACAGAAGGAAAAGCAGTAGAGTATGTTGTCTCTGAAGGCAAGAGAAAAGAGTGCATTGAGAAAGAGAATCACTTGTCCTGCTGATAATGGGAGCCAGCATTGATAGCATCCCAGTCTCCTGCACCTCTCAGAGCAGTCTCAGACTAGAGGAATGCATGCTACCTTCTGGAGCAGATTTCCTCCTGCAGACGCCTCCTCCAGGTCAAGTCATGATAAAGATCATTCCATACTGGTCAGAACTGCACTCATTTAGATCTTCCAAGAATCTCTGCAAACAATTAAAAAATCTTATTTGCTTTAGATTCTAGCTCCCTAACTCTACTTTCACCTCTCCACCTCCCATTCATCCTGAATATTCCCATCAGATCAAGCTTGCCAGAATACCACTTAACTCTCATGTGAAGACAGCAAGTCATCTAGACCAGTACCCTCATTTAACAGACGACAAAACTGAGGCCTAGAGTTACATGCCCAGTATCACTCAGAGAGTAAACAACAGAGGAAGTATCTGAAGTAGGTCCTCTGGCCCCATAGCCAACACTTTCACCAAGACTGGTTGGGTGCTTGCTGCCGTCAAATTCTATGATCTAGGTGGAATTCTAAGACAGTGAAAAGAACACTGAATACTGGGTGTCAGAAGATATGGTCTGAAGGCTGGTTTAATAGTTTACTGGCTGGGGGACATTGGATGACCTGCCTGCCCTCTTTGGGCCTCAATCTCCTCATCTGTAAAATAAAGATGTTGGACTAAATGATCTCTCTAATCCCTTTTAGCTTTGATGTTCTAAGACTCTAGGAGTTATAGATTCTTAGAGCTGTAGGGGAATATAGAAGGGCCTTGGAGATGCAGAGCCAGCTTTTAGAGTAACACTTTCAGGCTATACAGAGGAAAAGGAAAAAAAAAAAAACAACTGTGGGCTTTCCCTAAAACTTTTTTTTTTACTTGACCAAAACCGCATCCCTCTGAAAACTCCTGGAAACAACTCAAACCCAAACTGTTCTTGAAAGCAGTTGTGATTTATGGGACTAGAAAGGAGAATAAGAGGCTGTTGAGTCTGTCCCCTGGCTTTTGGGAGGGCCGTGTCTCATTAAGCCCAGACAGTGTCCCAAAGAAAGAGCTGCTTTGGGCGTCAGGAGTCCTGCCAACTGTGTCACTTATTCAAGGTGTGGACTGACTCTCAGTGACCTTAGATTTCCCATCTGAATCATCAGGATAAAAGGGCTTTCTTCCTTCCTTTCCATTGGTGTTGTGAGACTTGCCTGAGTTAAACATTTGTTAAGAACTTTGCAACAGGATAAGGGATCGGGCCTAGACCTGTGATTTCATTGCTACAGGGAACTCCCTCTACCAATGCTTGGCTGAAAGTACAAAGTATTGTTATTATTGTTGGATGGAAGAGAGGTATTATACAAGTGCAAAGTATCATTTTTCTCTGCAGGACATGTTATCATGCCTAATCCCCAGGAAATGCATGGCTTGCAAGTCTCCAGCACTGCCCCCTCATTTATATCAAAAGCCACTAACTGGAGTCAGCAAAGAAATCCCTGAAGAAGGTTTATAGGTTTTTCGGTTTTTTTCCTTCCCTCTGGAAAAGTGACATCTTCTCACCTGTTCTTGACATGGTTATATAGGAATCTGTAACTGAGCAGAAAGAGCACTGAATCTGAAGTAACAGAATCTGGGTGTGACCCTCAGTTTAGCTACTTACTACTTGAGTGACCTTGGAAAGTCATTTAATGCCTCAAGGATTCAGTTTCCTCAACTGTAAAATGAAGGACATGGATTCAATGACTTCTCAGGTCCCTTCCAGCCTCTCTGTCTCTGCTCCTATCACAGTGCTTGGTACACAGTCAGAGCTTAATAAATGCTTTACCTGAAGGTCATGGCATCACCTCCCTGATGTCACCGTCCTCTTAGAGAATGAAGGATGAACAACAGTCTGAAGAAGAAAAGACAAAAGGGGGAGACGAGATCAGTCTTCAAATATTGGAGGGGAGCTTGTGGAAGAGAGATTCAATTTGTTCTATTTGACTCTAGAAGGGAGAACTTGGAAAAATGGGTAGAAATTTCAGAGAAGCAGATATAGTTTTGATGTCAGGAAGAGCCTACTAACCATTAAAGCAATCCCCAAAAGGAACTATCTTGAAAGAAATGAGTTTTCCCTCTCTGAAGTTCTCAAAGCAAAGGCTGGATGATCTTTTGGTTTAGAGGACGCCCGTATTTAGGTATGAGTTAGATTCAGTGGCTTCCGAGGCCCTTCCAACATTGAGATTATGAAATTCCATGATGATATATTCGATTTAATTACAAGGTGATAGTACTTAGAACTTGTTTCCACCAAAACTGTATTTTAATGTGGTCAAGTCTCCTTTCAGAGGCTGCACAGTTTTGGTGAAAGTACACAGATTCTGTGGGGATAAGGGGCAGGGACAGGCAGACAAAAATTCTGCTTTTCACCCTAAATTTCACAGTGACTCAAATGCCTAGACATACTTCAACTGCTCCAGATCTGCCTGTGCCATAATGGTCACCTTCTTTAAAAACACAACGATAGAGGCAAAGGTTATCTTTCCTCTCTGCTACTAAGAAGGAAGTGAATTCACCTCACAGAGAACATCCAAGTTTCATCAAACAGATCTTGGCAAAAGGCTGACCTATCTAAATAGGAGGCATTCACGGACACCCAGGATCTTCCAACTAGAAGGAACCTAAAGAACATAGGCCTCTGGCCTCTCAGTGGTATTATGTCCCAGTCATCTAATGCAGAGAGCTGTTTATCCTTCAAAGTCTCTAGGGTTGGAGGTACTACCATCACAGTGGGTAACCTTTGATCACACACATTGTCAGTTCCTCATATTGAGCTGAAAGCTGTTTGGAACCTTAGCCTTTACCTCTCCTTTGCATTCTCTGTGAAGAGGAAGATGGCTGGTCTTGCTCTTTCTGGGTAGATGTTGGTTGGCATCTACCCTGCTACCCTTTTCAGCAGAAACTGAAGTAAATATCCACTGCCTTAATATCTCCAAGAGGAAATGACTTTTTTTTTTTTAACTCAATCTGTGATTTCATTGGTATAGGGAATTTCTGATGAGGAAACTCATTCTACCAATGCATAGTGGCATCCACTCTGTAATTTATAGTCTTAGAGCTATCTGGGGCACTGAGAAGTTAATTGGCTTGTCTGGAGTTGCTGGTTCTCTGGTCACTACATCATATTGCCCAATTCTCTTACGGTCTTCTAATTTTAGTTAACAATGCTAATAATGATCATAAAAATACAGATGGCTTGTACTTAAGTGGCAATTGGCTTATGTCTTCTGCTCTCATTTGAAATAAGAATGGCAACACTGACATGTTTCAGTTCTTACATTCTCATGGCAACATGTGACTTGTTAGACCAGGACTCTACATGGTATATATTTAGGTGCCAGCAGTTAAATGATTGTTTACTTGCCATCTAAGAGTCATGAGATTCTTAGTAACCTCTTCTATCTTTTCTGCTACTTTGCCCACATCATTGTGGACACAGAAGGAACACAGGACTGAGGGTTGTTTGGAATTTTATTAAGGGCAAAATATCTAGGAAAGACATATAAAAGACATATTCAGAAAAAGAGGTGAGAGAGTCATGTAGAATGAGTAGCTCCCATGAAATGCTCATTTTAAGTACTTAATATGTGGAATGTTAAGAGGTCTCAAAGAAGGTCTCCAACAAGTTGTGAGACTCCTCAGGAGGCAGTAGAAAAGAACTTCATAGGATGAGAAGTTGTGAGTGGTTTACAAAGCCATTGGAAGAGGTACCTAGATTGGCCAAATCCAAGAAGTATGGCTAGGCCTATTTCCAAAAGAAATCAAAGAAATAGAAAAAAGGGTCCTTTATGTACAAAAAAATATTTGTAGAAACTCTTCTGTGGTGGCAAAAAAACTGGAAACTAAGAGGATGTCCAACAATTGAATAATGATTGAAGAAAGTCATGGTATAGGAATGTGATGGAGTACTATTGTGCTATTAATAAATGAGGAAATAATGCCCAAAGGGCTATAAAACTGTGCATATCCTTTGATCCAGCAATACTGCTTCTAGGGCTGTATCCCAGAGAGATCATAAGAATGGGAAAAGGACTCACATATACAAAAATATTTATAGCAGCTCTTTTTGTGGTGGCAAAGAATTGGAAATAGAGGGGATGCCCTCAACTGGGGAATGGGTGAACAAGTTGTGGTATAGGAATATTATGGAATACTCTTGTGTTATAAGAAATGATGAGTAGGAAGACTTCAGAAAACCTGGAAAGACACATATGAACTGATGCCGAGTGAAGTGAGCAGAACCAGGAGAACATTGTACTTAGTGACAGCCATATTGAGTGATGACCGACTTTGATAGACTTAGCTCTTTGCAGCAATACAAGGATCTAAGACAACTCCAAAAGACTCACAATGGAAAATGCCACCCACATCCAGAGAAAGAACTTTAGGGTCTGAATACAGATGGAAGCAGACTATTTGCTCTCCTTTTCTTTTGCTGTTTTTTTTTCTTCTTTTCTCATGGTTCCTTCCATTCGTTCTAATTCTTCTTTACATCATGACTAATGTGAAAATATGTTTAAGATGGATGTAAAAGGAGAGTCTATATCAGATTGCATGCTGTGTTGGGGAAGATGGGGAGGGAAAGAGGGAGAGAAAATTTAAAACTTAAAATCTTATGGAGGTGACAATTGAAAATGAAAATAATTATATTTTTAAAAAAAAAGAAATGAGGAAATAGACAATTTCAAAGGACAAAAACTTCAATGAAGTGTTGCAGACCCCAAAGAACAATTTATCTCATAGCATCAATATTCTAAAAATGAATATATAATATTAAAATAATACAATATAAATATATGTGACATAATTTATAATAGCATACAATAATATAATATTATAAACTGATGAAGAAAAAAATTAGAACCAAGAGGAAAAAATTATGCAATAATAATAGTGTAAAAACAAACAATTTTGAAAGTTCTAAAACCTATCATGATCAATATAATGACCACTTATTATGCCGTAAGACTAATGATGAAACATACTATCCATTACAGAGACATGATCGATTTAGGATACAGAATTAGACTTTTTTAGTATCATTTTGGAATATAACCATTGAAGGGATTTGTTTTCCTTGTCTATGCATATTTATTACAGAAAATTTGTTTTTATGTTTTTTCCTAGTTGCATAAGGGAGTCAAAAAAGATTTCTGTTCATTTTCTAAACTAGAGAGATGAGGAGTGCTACAGATGTGAAATGTTCTTTTAGATGAGGTCGTTCTATTTGTTTTCCTTTAGCACAAAACACAGCTCAAAAGTGGGAATAATCTGTAAATGTATGTAATACAGAACCAAAACATATCAATATAACTTTTGCTTAAAATCCATGAAGTAAAACAAAGTATTTACAAAGGTTTTTGTAGCTTTTACAAAGTATTTATAGTATTTACATGCTAAGGAAACATAGCTATTATCTCCCATTATCATAGTAACTCAGCCACTTGGTATTTGCGTATCAATGGGTAAGTCATTTTACTTCTTGAGATCTCAGCTGTTACATCTATAAAATAAAAAGATAGAACCAGATGATATCTAAAATGTCTTCCGACTATAAATTCTATGACCTCACGATCTCCTTGACCTCCCTTGACCTATGACTCTTCATCCTTTAGGAGACAAGTTTCCCTGAGGTCAAGGACTGTTTTTGCCCTTCCTTTGTATCTCTAATGATTAGCACAGTACCTAACATATAGTAAACACTTGTTGATTTTGCCAATTGTGTTTAACCCCTTGTGACCTAGACCTGCTGTCTATGGAACTGTGACTTTCAGCTAGCACCACTGGTAGGTCCAAGTCCCATATTTTGCCATAATTTTCTAAGGGGGTAGGGGGGAGTTGACACTAATGAGGAGGTTTCCTAAATCAATTTGAGCTTTTTCCTCCCCCTACAGAGTATGAATATGCAAACTGGAATTTTATTAAGAGGTCAATTTATAATTCCTGATTATTTTCCAGTGACTGAGGCTGCCCTAAAGATGGCTGGCTTTAGAATGAACTGTTGTTTTGGGATGACTTTGGTGAATCATAAAGAACTCCACCCCCACCCCATGGAAGACAAGAAAAGAAAAGAAAAACCAAGTCAAACCAAATAAATGTACTCAATGATTGTATGAAAAAAATTCTCATTCCACACCCTAGATCCATTACATCTCTGTAACCGATAGCATAGCTAGGCTACCCTTGTCCCCTGTTCTGAATGCCTCTTCACCTGAGTCTTTTCACTGGACACAGAGCAAAGCATAGCAAGTACACAGGTGTTTGGCAAGGGACAAAGGATCAGTGTGTGTGTGAGTGTATGTGTATGTGTGTATGTATATGTGAGTGCATGTGTGAGTGTGTGTCAGTGCATGTGTGTATGAGTGTGGGTGTGGGTGTGTATGTGTGTGTGAGTGTATACGTGTGTGAGTGTGTGTGTGAGTGTATGTGTGTATGTGTGTGAGAGTGTATGTATATGTATGTGTGTGTGAGTGTATGTGCGTGAGTGTGTGTGTATGTGTGTGTGAGCATGTGTGTGTGTATGAGTGTGTGTATGTGTGTGCGTGCATGAGTGTGTGAGTATGTGTATGTGTATGTGTGTGTACATGTGTGTGTGAGTGTGTGTGTGTGTGTGCATGCAAAAAGAGAGAGACAGACACAGAGAGAGAGAGAGAGAGATAGTAATAACCTTCTCCAGCAGTGCAGATGTCCAGAAGAGATGTAAGAGATGATGTCATTACAACTCAGCAAAGAGGTCAGGCTTGAAGATTTGGGGATTATTGATGTAGAAACTGTTTCTCTATGGTATGAAAATAGATGAGATCTACAAATTCAAAGAGATTAGAACAATGAGACACTAATTTGTCAAGGGTTCCTGCCTACTGTATATTAGCTTTAAAAAATATTGTCTATATTTTATTATATTTTTGCTTATTTTATTAAACATTTCCCAATTTCATTTTAATCTGGTTCAACTCATTCAGGCATGTTGGGGTCAGTGTTTGACACTTCTATCCTAGTAAAACTGGAGGTTAAGTCACTTGCATAGGGTCACACAGCCACCATGTCAGAGGCAAGATTTACATATATATCCATATATATATATATATACACACACACACATACATTATATATACACATATATGCATATGCAATATGTTTATATATAATATCATATGTTATACTATGTATATTATAAAAATGGACAATTTCAAAAGACTTAAAAACCACAATCAACAAAATGATCCACCATGATCCCAGACAACCAACCAAAGTGAACACTGCCTACTTCATAACGAGAGATGATGGACCAATAAGCAGAGAAATGTATTTCTACACATGACCAAAGAGGGAATAGGTTTTGCTCAATTGTGCTTATGCAATACAGGGTTCTGTTTATTTCTTTTTTTCCCATTGGGTGGGGGAAGGCAGAAGGAAGGGAAAAAAATGAATGCTCCGGAAAAAAGAAATGAATGCTCTGTAAAAAACTGTATAAGGACATGCTTTTAAGTTTAATTGACAGTATTAAAGTTTTTTCTTTTATTTTCTTAAGTTTAGAAAATCACCAAAATGTATCAAGCCCTGATCTGTAGTTTGAAGGTTTCTGAGGTATAAATGCTCTTACTAAAAATTTAACAATCAGCCTGTAACAACTGGTTCCAGCACAGCCCTGCTGGAAGTTGAATTAATTTGAATTGAAGATTCAACCTAGTCTGAGCAAATTCCCTTACCCACCCTTCTCTACACTTTAAAATATCTTCCATATCTTTTATCTATCATTTCTTCTTTTTCAATCATCTACCATTTGGAAACTAATATACCTGTCTATACTCTTAAGCAAAACCTTTAATAATAAACATCAACAAAAGTAAGTATTTGAAATATAAACTTGTTACTTAGAGTTTGCTTTTTAAGCAAAAGAAGAACCAATAAGAGATTGAGCTTAGCAAGATGGATAGAGAGTTGGCTTCACAGCTAGGGAGACCTCAGCTCAATTCTTTAAAAAAAATTATTACTTTGTTTTTAAATTTTCATTACACTTTTATTTGCAAGCCATTATGTTAGATCCTGAGTACACGAAGACAAAGAGAAAACAGCGTTTGCACTCCATCAACTTGTATTCTACTAGAATCTCACTCTTTTTAGTAAAGTCAGAGGTAGGGTCAATTGTCTAGTGACAGAGACGGAAAAGAAGATGGAAGACTGTAGGAAGGTAAGGTGTGTGTGTGAAAGAGCTGGCTACTGGGGGCTCTCCAAAGAGTCAACAAGAGATGAGCAAGAGAACCAGCTTCTGTTAGAAAGCATGAATGGGTAGTGAGCTGTGGAGTCCATGGGAGGTGGCTCAGTAGCCTAATAACAAGGACAGAGAAAACCAGAGTTGGGAACTGGCAGAAGGTCAGGGAGCAAAGCTTTCTCTCAGATGGTAAAGAGGTCAGCATTTAAAGACCTAACCATGGGACCCCAGGAGGAAAGAGAAAAGTAAAGAGGGTCAATGGACTGGGCAAGGTCAAAGGGATTCATTCCAAGAGGACTTCAAGGCAGGAGGAGATGAGAAAGAAGATAAGGTGAAAGTGTGACCCAGCAGGGAAAGAGCCCTGGCCTTGGAATCAGAGACCTATGATTCAAATAGTACCTCCAAGGCTCCCTACTTGTGTGATGCTGGACAAATCAGACTCCTTGGGCTTCCATTTCCTCAGTTGTAAAATGAAAAGGTTGGGACTAGGTGTAATCTATGAGCCTATAGGGAAGGATTCAGGCCTCTGCATTCATGATGAAACAAGTTCAGACATCGTAACATCTATTCCTATGGAGAGTTGGAGTGAAGAAGGTTGTTGGAGACAAGGAAGTTGAACAATTGATAGATCACACAGACAAATACTTGCTAAATTTGTGGAATCGAAAAATCAGGCAGTACTCGATACTAGCCAGCATTTAATTAACGTTTGTTGTTTTTGACTCCTTCCGTAGTTGGTCTTAACCAGATGAACTTGACCTCCAGAGGTATATCTCACAACCTATCCATGCCATCTCATTCCCTGTCTTACAAGAAAGTGTGAAAAAGAAAATTCTAAATCAGGTACAAAAATAAGCAACTTGGAATCATGTTTTGGTGGGCAACCAAAAACAAAGACAAGGTTATGGGGAGGGTGATGGAAGTGGTGGAGGTTTTCAAAAGAGAAATGACAAGATGGCAGCAGTGAATTAGTAGACTGGACCAGCATCCTCTCCCAGCAAATCAAAGGAAGTGGGAGGAGGTAAATTTTCCATTGGAGAGTAAAGGCAGGGTCACTTAGTAAAATCCAGGTTTCAATTAAAGTCAATTAAAGTTCAATTAAAGGTAGAGATAGTTAGGAAACATATGGGCATAAAGGAACTTTTGCCCATGACGTGACAGGGGTTCTATGAGGTACTACAGAAAGGGCTAGTAAAAAGTCAGATGACAGAGAAGAATAAAGTGTAGGGAGCTAGAGAATAGCAATTTTTTTTAACATTTATACAATATTTCATACTGTATCAAGTGTTTTCCTTATAGAAGTTCAACAAGGTAGGCAGAACAAGAAGAAATATTACTATTTTACAGAGGAGATCCATTTCGTCATAGCTGTACAGCTAGTGCCAGCAGTGGGCATAGCTGGGCCTAGATATTCTAATTCCAAATTTAATGCTCTTCCCAGATCATCCCCTTGTCCGTGTTGTCCCCTCATATTTTAGAAGGGGTAGCTCAGGCCTTGGGGTAGTTTTGAACTGGCAGTGACAAGTGTAGATAAAACAGATGAAGAAACCAGGAGACTGAGAGGAAGGATGGTGAAAGAGGTAAAGGAACAAGGAAGAAACAAGTTTCTTATTCAAGGGCCTCCTGATGCCATTAGTAATGTCCATAGGGACCCTGAGAGCCACCAAATTCCACACCTTTATTTTTACCAATGAAGAAACTAAGACTGTGAAAGATCAACTCTGGGTGATATAAGTAGTTATGTTTCAAAGGCTGGATCTGAATCCAGGTCCTCCTGATATCAGAGACAGTGTTCTTTCTACTGTATCAAGATGCCTCCTAGAACAAGGAATTTAGAGGACCTTTTCCCCCAAAGACATGAAAGACATGTAATTGCACTGTATGACAAATTAAGTGAAATCAAACCACCAGTAAGAGAGGGAGAGCACACATATGACCAAGGAACCTGTATGAAGGGCACTCATCTAGGGGGCACATGTGTTTAAGGAACATGCTTAGAAGAGTAGGCACCCCAGAGTGACCAGGACATGTGTCTGGGATGTGGAACAGTGCTGCATTCAGAGGTAGAGAACCTGGCTCTTCCTGCCTGGGTGACCTTGTACCAGTCATTTTTTGACCTCTCTTGCCTTAGTTTTCTCATCTATAAAATCATGGAAATGGGCTAGATTACTCTTGGGTCCCTGCCAGCACTACGTCTTTTTTAAAATTATTTTTAACACATTTTGTTTTAACATTACCTACATTTTCCCAATATAATCCATCCCTCTTCCCCATCCTTTATAATAAAGGACAAACCAAAAAATGCAACAAAACTAAGCAAGCCATGATATTATCTACAATGTTCAGACCCAGAGTCACCCACCTCTGCCCTCTGCTTTCCACACGTATGGCGCTTGGTCTTGTCATGTCCAGAAGGAAGGATGGGAGGTAATCTCAGAAGGGAAGGCATAGCAGCAGCTGGAAGCACCAGGACAGGCCTCCTGAAGTAGGAGATGAGGTTAGAAAGAAGCCAAAGAAGTTAAGAGATGAGGAGGGAGAGCATTATAGGCATGGGGGACAGTCACCAGTGCAAATGCCCAGACAGGAGATGGAGGGTTATGTGTGAGAAACAGTAAGGTGTGTGGAGCTGGGTGATAGAGTGCATGGAGAGGTGCTAAGTATAAGACTGGAAAGTTTGGGGGAGAAGAGGAGGGGGACAGGTTATAAAAGGCTTTAAATGTCAAACAGAGATCTTTTTATTTGTTCCGGGAAGATAATAGGAAGCCGCTGGAGTTGACTGAGTAGGGGCTGACACAGTTAGACCTGTGCTTTAGTAAAATCCCTTGGGCAGCTGCATAGAGGACAGATTGGACTGGGGAGAGGCTTGAGGCAGGGAGAAAAATTTCAAGATTCATCTTACTCTCTTCAGTGTGTCAATCAGTTACTAGTTAGCCTAGCTGGTTAGAGCACAGATTCAAAGAGGCCAAGGCCATAGTTCACTTCCTAGTTAGCCACCAACTGAACCCCTCCCTTCTCTCACCCCAATGAGTCAGTTTACAAATGGTCATTATAGCTTGATATCTATAATGGAGATATTTTCTGGACCACAGATTGAGAAACAAGGTTTGACAAAGGATATTCCCTTAGCAAAGCCTCATAAAAAGTATAATAGTCCTGGAAAATATGGGAAAGGTGGGAAGAGGAAGTCCTCAGCTAGCATTGAAATTTAAAACACAGATAGTGAAAATCTGAGTAGAACCCACTGCAGAACAATAGAGTCACCACGAAGTAGATCAAGAAACTGAAACTGGTTTGAGATCTGCAAGGAAATGTACATATTCAATTCCATTCAATTAGGCAAGTATTAAGCACCTACACTGCCCTGCTGGGCCTGGCCTTAAGCAATTTACATTCTCCTAAGGGGCTGGGGTGGAGACACTAGAAGCATAGACAAATAAATTATGCATGTATCTTCTATAAGACTCTTTGAGGTCCTTATCCCAAATTTCATTCACACTAGAAAAGTGAGGTTCCCTAGAGAGCAATTAGCTACATTTCTAAATTCTAGGAATAACCAACCCTAAAGGATATGAAGCTTTTTATAACACTGCTGGCTGAACCAGAGGTTCCCAAAGTATGTAATACCATTTCCCTGGGGGGAGGGGGAGCGGTGCTGAAATAGTCCTGGGAGGAGGTAGTAGCCTTGAGTGCAATTGGTTGGAGGAGTATTGAATAAAAATACTGGAATGGTGGAAGCATAAGGAAAGAAGAGAAGACAAGGAAATTTTGAAAAACTATTCATTCCTGTTTTATCTGTTATATAACAGGGTTAAAGTTGCAGTGATTATATTATTTTCCAAATAAAACACACAAAATACAAGTTATAACTGATCAGTGGTCAGGTCTGCTGGCAGGTCTTAGCAAACAAGTGTTGGCAGGCAAGTGTATCACCATGGTTGGGAAGTCATCAGTAGGAATATCAATAGGAATGAGTATAATGACTTGTTTACAATACAATATTATATGGTTACATGACACAATATTGCATCATCAAAATTTCAATGTAGGAAAAACCCCAAATTTACAATAAATTATTAAATTTAAGATGCATCACTTTTAAAAAATTATTTTACATTTTTTTTGAAATGATGCAAATTAAAAAAAAAACTGAACAGGGTTTTTAAAAAAGTAGATTTCCAGGAAGGCACTGAGTAATTTTTTTTAAAGGGAGAAGTAGGCCAAATAAGTTTGGGAACCTCTGAGGATCCATTCCAGTGGATTTTCATCAGGATCATTTAATTCAGTTATCTCATTAATAGCATCTAGCTAGTGCCAGTTAGTAACTTCTCTATGTCATTGATTAACCCAGGGATTAAATACCCTTTTATATTCTAATCAATATCAATCAACTTTTACAAAGGGATGTTTGCTGAAAAGATATATCAAGAATAGAAGTTTCAATATTTTTCTATGAAAACCAGGGGTACATTCCCCCTCCTCTACCACTTTGGCCCTGGGCAGAAGAGACTTACATTTTAAGTGGTTGCTAACAAGGCATCCTCCCCGCTAAGTTCACTTTCCAAATGTGAATAATCAATAGGTGGAGTTAGTATCTTGCCTTTAAAATTCAATGTCTCACCTATTGAGTGGATTCACTTTTGCACTGAGTCCCTTAGTTGAGGTTGCTCCTCAGGGTTACTCTGGCACCTCACTTGGCTCAGCAGCTGGAATTCTCTGATATGAACTACAATTCCTGGACCCTTTGTACTTTCCTCCTTCTACCTTTGGAAGTGTCCAATGTCATAGTTCTCTCCAGTACCTAAGACAAGAAAGAAAAGAGACAACAGGGACAGAAAAACAGTTATATGCTCCCAACTTCATGGCAGCTGAATGTAAGAGAGGGCCTCTAGTGAGATATTTGAGTGAGGAGGAAGATTGAGCAAGGAGGACCCTCTCCTTCCTAAAGGCTTGTAAAAGTTCATCTTCCTTACTCAAAAGCATTCAATGAAAAATAGGTCAATCTGGCCACTTGATGCCTTGTGTATGGAGATCCATTCTAGTTCTAGCTAACTTGAAAGGCTCCTCTCCACCAAAGTTGGTTCACTGGTGGTGGTTGTCCTTTGTTTCTCAAAGAGCACCAAAATCATTTCACTATGCTAGAGTCAAATTACACTATCTGACTGTGACTGATCAAACCAGTATGGACTTGGAATGTTCTACCACAGGTCACGCACAAATAGCCCATGTGAACATTTGGGATGGATTCTCTAAATTTGCGCATCTTGTGTTACTTTTGAGCTATTTCAACTGTCCTGTGCTCCTAGAGCACAGCACCTTCTCAGATGTGGGTTTGCCATGCTGAGCAGTGCTAGTGTTTCCCATAGCATACAACTGATTCTAAAATTCTTAAGAGAGACCTTGAGAGTATCCTTGTCTAGCTCCTTCTGGTCACATGTGAGTGCTTGCCCTGTGTGAGTTTTACATAAAATAGTCTTTTTTGGCAAGCTCATGTTTTGCATTCGAATAACATGGTCAGTCCATTGGAGTTGCGCTCTCTGAAGCATTTTGAATGCTTGGCAGTTTAGTGTGAGTGAGGACCTCAGTGTCTGGTACCTAATCCTGTCAGGTAATCTTCAGAAACTTCCTAAGACAATTCAAATGGAAGCAATTCAGTTTCCTAGCATGATGGTGGTTGATTGTTGAGGTTTCATAGGCAAATAACAGCCTTGAAAGCCTCCTCTCCACCAAAGTAATCAAACAACACACTTATGGAAATGAATAATAATATGCATATGTATATGTATACATATATATATGCAAGCACACAGATGGCACACATATATGTACATGTATACAACATACATATATGTATACATATTTATGTATAAAGCACTTTACAAACCTTAAAACAACTGATCAATGCTAGTTAGTAGATTAATTATTAGTAATTATGTTAATGAAATCAACTTGTTTAGTTAATAAAATTGGTTAATAATATTAACAATTTATTTTAAAATACATTGATTAATGATGATAATATGTTGATAATTATTAATATTAAATAATAATAGCTGCACATATTCAGAAATCCACATAGGAGACTGCTTAAGGCAGAACACACTGTGAATACTTAAAAGCACTAATTTCTCATTGGTTAGTCCCCATTATAAAAATAGTACAGAATAATTTCAAGGAAACAATGCTAACTCACCCAGAAAATTAGAAAAGTGTCTTGTAGGAGGTGACAACGTAGCTGTCCTTTGGAGGAAGCCAGGGAGTCTTTGAGGCAGAGGTAAGGAAAGAGGGCATTGTGAACATGGTGGACCACTTGTGCAAAGTCATATAGTCAGGAAATGGAGTTTGATCTATGGAAAACAACTAGCAGACCATTTGACTAAAAGAGAGAGCATGTGGAGAGGAGTACAGTACAATGAAATAAGATGGGAAAAGTAAGTGGGAGTCAGATTGTGTGGGACTTTAAATGCAACACAAGGTTTTGTATTTCATTCTAGATGTAACAATAGAACCCAGAGTGACAGGGTCAAAAGTTGTGTTTTAGAAAAACCAGTTTGGTAGCTGTGCAAAGATGGATGATGAGATGAGAAAGACAGGGAGAACAATTTTGAGATTACTGTAATGGTGTACATAAGAAGTGACAAAGATCCTAGATATGGGAAAGAAGAATTGACAAGACTTAATGACTGATTGGATATTGGGGATGCAGGTTTGGGGAGGGTGCAAAGGAAATGGACTAAAAGATGATTAGATGATTCCCCTTCTGGGGGAAGTGAAGGAACTCAGAAATTGGGAAATCTGGAGGTAGAACAGGTTGTAGAGAGATGTAATGGACTTTTGTTTTGGACATATTGAATTTGAGATGCCTTCAGGACTTCCAGATGGACATGTCCAACTGGTAGTTGATAATATCAGACTGTTCAGACTAACTAGTATCTATCTATTCATCCATCCATCTATCCATCCACTCATTCACCCATTCATCCATCCATTTTTGGGTTACAGATGCAAAGAGATAATAGAGGAAAGAGAATCCAAGACAAAGCTTTGGGGGACTCCACACTTAGTGGGAAGTTGATCTACCAAAGGCTCCTGAAAAGGAGAACCCAAAAGAGAGGTTTATCTTGGAAGCCAAGGGAGAGGAGAGTGTCTAATTTCCTCCTTTCTAAAATGAAGTTTAAACTAAATGATTTGAGGAGTTTATTTTTTGCTTTCAGCTCTCTTTCCTTCCCTCCTTCTCCTCCTCCCCCTCCCCTAACATATCCATCTGTTTGCTGTAGTTTACAACTCCACCTCTGCCCTTGCAGAGTTAAAATCAGAGGTTTAACCAGGTTGTGATAAAAGGGCTTTTGCCCTCGGGTGGGAAACTTACAGAGCCCCTGGTGAGGCAGGACTTGTCATCTTCTAAGGAAACAGAATCTGGGCAAATCTAGTTTTGTTTGTAGGAGCTGGTTGCGTAGATCAGGTGACAAGACAATAAGAATGGGGGAAAATGTTGGAGAGATTCCAATTCAGTTGAGAGATTGTAGAGGCCACAACAAAAGGCCTCCCCTAGGATTAGCAAGATGGAGACTCCACTGTGTTCCTGGTCCAGTGATCCAGTCCCCTTGGTGCAAAGAACAATGGTTCTTCTGGCATTACTTCCAAGCACATTCTGACTCCAGTCCATGGAAAAGTGTAATCTGAGCACCAGAACCCTTCAAGCCAGTAAGGAAGTTCAAAGAAAAGAACGGTCTAGGGGAACCTAGCTGAAAGTGTGATGAATGTCCCCATGAGCTAAGAGATCAGGAACCTGCCAGGTACACTAATAAGGTTTTCCCTCTACTCTGGGAGGGGACAGTATTTCCCCTCCTCTAGAATTTCTTTACAACCTCTCATTGAACCATCCCCTCTGACAGACCTCAGTTTTCCCATCCCAGGGACCTTTTAATTTTCCCTTCCATCCCAGCTTCATTAATTTCTCTCTCCACTGTTAATAAGTTGGGAGCAGGTACCAGGGACCAAGGTAGCCTTAAAAGATCAACACCTCCCACTACCTGCTCAGCTGCTTAACCTGAGGCATATGACCAGGGCTGCTGCTCTGAAAGGGGAAGGGCACTCATACTCCAAAAGAAAGTCAGATGACTAAAACCTGGCTGAAAGAGCCCCGGCCTAGGGGGTGGTTTCTAGTCCCTGCCCCAACTAACTCTGTTTTCTCCTGTAAAATGAGAGGACCCTTCCAACAGTCAATGAATCTGTGATACTGAGGTATGACTGGGTTTAGCTTTAATTTCTGTAAAAAATTAAATGAGCCTCCTGTGATCTTGGCCAAGTAATTCCCCTCTCTGTGACTGTTTTCTCCTCTCTAAAATACCATATAATCTTGAGGGTCCCTTCCAGCTCTACCATATTACTTTAAGGGTTTTTTTCTGGGGGTGGGGGAGCCTCAAGTCCTCTTTCCATCCCCTTCCCTCAAAGTGTCTGTTTGCTGTAAAGGTTACAACTCTATCCCTGCCCTGCAGTAATCTAGTTTCTTAAATGTCTTAAATGCCAAGTGTGAAGAAACAACTGACCTTGGCACTTTGCTATCGAGAATAATTAGTTAAAATAGGAAGTTATAAGATATGGTGCTTCCTGGGAGGTGGAGACTGGGCAGCCTCCCCAGCTGTGGCCTTGTGGTACCTCGGAATCCCAAGACTGGAGGTGGGGAAAGTTTGTGTCTAGAGTAATAATCTCTTCTAGAAGGGTAGACCTCATCCCCCAGCTGAGGAGGCCTTCTTACTGACCACCCTGGGAACAGTTTCTAAAGCTTGTTTTGATGCAAAGTCTTAGTGACAGCTTTGATCTACTGTTGAAAAAAGTCAGAAAGGATAATGCTGAAGTAAAAATCACAGGAGGCAGATGCGTGTTGGGAACTGGGGTCAGAGGACCTGGGTTTAAATCCAACCCCATGCACTTACTACATAAGTGAGCTGGGACAAGTCATTTCAGTCCTCCATTTCTCTCAGATATTGGCCTTTGAGGTCCCTTCAGGCTTTAGAACTGTGATTCTGAGTTAGCAGGTAGGTAACCTTGAAGTGAACAGTTTCAGTTGAGTGGCAGAGACAGAAGCCAGATTTCAAGTGCCTGGCAAGTGGAAGGTAAAGAAATGTAGGTTACCATGTGTAGGGACCCTTTCTAGGAGACTGGCTGTGAGAGGAAGAAAAGTTATAGGACTATAGCTGGAGTGGATGGCAGGGTCAAGTGAAGTTTCATTTATTCATTTGTTTGCTTGTTTATCATTCATTCATTCATTCATTTGTTTCTTTGTTTAATTTTAACTCATGGAGACCTGGACATATTTGTACAGAGGAGTATGTGAACCTGAAGATGAGGGAGAAGCTGCTGGGGCAGATGGGAAGAAATAGGGGCAGAGGCAAGTGTCGAGGGGTTGGCCTTGGCAAGAAGACCCACTTCTTACCAGAGATTGGAGCAAAGGGAAGAAAACCACTAATGATGGGGAAATTTTGGGGGAATGGTCTGGAAAGATGAGGGAGTACATGTCTGAAGTTTCTAAGGCAGGAACTCCTAAACTAGGAGGTCTGAGGAAAAAGCCCAGGCTTGGAGTAACTAGTGAGGAGTGGACGGTTAGATCCATCATCTTAGGCATTGTTTTTCTCTCTCTCTTGTCTATTGACGGTAATAGATAACATCCAGTATTTATGGAGTTTCAGTTTGCAAGGTACTGGATAAACAGTGTCCTAAATTATCATCACAATGACCCTGAGAGGATAGTACAAATCTTGTTATCTCCCTTTCACTGAGGAGGCTCTGGAGCAAGACCCAGGGAATTCAGAGGAAGAGTAACTCAGGGTCACCCCAGAGTCAGAGGGAGGATTTCCTCCCTGGTCATGCAGAGTCCATGCCCAGAACATTTTCCACTTTTTCAGAAGGACTGATGAAGGAATTTTAAACAGGCCCCTAGGGAAGTTAGGGACAGTTGGAAAGTGTGTATATAGAGGAGAACTTAGCCCTCAAATATCACTGGGGCTTTCCTAAAGAAAGGAAGAGTTGGGTTTTTTAAATTATTTTTAGTTTTTTGTTTTATTTTGTTTTGTCTCTCAAACCTGCTTAATTCACCTAGGTAGAACAGGAGGTAGGTGAACATTATATAAGAAAGATGGCACATCTGATGCATGGTGTAGTGGAAGAAGTTTACAAACATGGGCAAGTTTACAAACATGGGAGTTTACAAACAAAAATGATGTTTACAAACATCATTTAGTCCTTGGAAGGGGATCATCATTCCTTCTGTCATCACACCCACCACAACCAGCAGAGCTCTAGACCTCATCACCTGTCCCCCAGACTGCCTCAGTAGTCTCAATTAAACCTAACTGGTTTCCTTGAATTCAGTGTCTCTCCAACTGAACCTTCACGCAGATGCCCAACTAATATTCCTAAAGCAAAAGTCTGACCCCTTGCTGAAGATGGCTCCCCACTGTTTCTAGGACAAAATCTGGCTCCTGCCTTCCTGGCTGATGTAAACTCCCCTTTGTGTACTTAATATTTCAGTCAAACTGGCATGCTAAGTTTTCCCCAATGCATAGCATTCTCCCACATCCACCTTTGCCCAGGAATATTTTCTTTCCTCACCTGTGTCTCAGAACCCTGAGATCCCTTCAGGTTCAATTCAAGTAACACTCCTTTAAATGGCATGGCCTGATTTCCTCAGTTGTTCATCTCTGTTCCTCCCTGCTGGGAAATTACTTTATTATTTACATTTTTTATTTACTACCTGTGAACATACTTTGTATGTAACTTGTATGCATTTTGGGTTTTTTAAAATTTTTTCATTCTTCCCTTAAAACCAAAAGAAAAAATGACATTTCCATATATACAGTAGAATAAGAAAGAAAAAAAAATGGTTGTACAAGATTCTGCAAATCTCCACTAGGAAAAGCTTGCTTTTCTTTCTCTTAGGGAACATAGTTAATAAATTCACCAATTACTTTGTGTCTACTTTTTATTTCCTTATCACTAGATATTTTCTTATCAACCATCCTCTTCCTGTTCCCTAAATATGGATGATCCCCAAAGCACTGGCCTTGGCCCTCTTCTGTTTCTGTAAATTCCCAACTCTGCCACTTATGACCTTGGGGACTTTGGGCAAGTTCTCTGAGCCTCTTGGGGGAGATGAACTCCAAAGCCCTCATGGCCCTAAATGTTTGATCCGAAGATGTGTTCTATAGTGTTATTACCTCTTCTCAATCTGGGCCTTGAGGACATATTTTGCCAGACAAAAACATGATATTAAGAAGGGTTTCTATAGGATTTGCCCTTCTGTTGAAAGGATCCAAGACTCACAAAAAAAGGTTTAGGATTCCTATTTGGTGAGGAAGCTCCTGTTACTAACGTAAGCCTGCTAGCATCTAGCATCAGCTCTTACAAGTAGAGTGTCTTGGCTGGAATCACAAGAGTACTGTGTGTTAAAGATGGGAGCTAAACCTAGGTTTTCCTAACCAGACATTTCCATTAGGGTGTCCACCTGGCCCCTTGAATTCCTCACCTTTTCACCAAACCTAGTCTTTTCTGTTAATAATACCACCAGCCCTTCACAGTCATCTTCCTTCTAATTCACCATCGCCAAATCCTGTGGAATCTGGTTTCCCACTGTCTCTTGTATCTCTTTCCTCATCTCCACTCTCATTGCCTCACCAGAGTTTAGACCTTCGTTGCCTTTCACTCGGACTGGATTCTCTTATTTTTTCCCTCTGCACTCAGATACTCTTTGCTGCTCTCACAAGATACTCCTAATTCCAACTCTGGCCATTTCAATGCCTTTCCCCCATATCAGAAATTCTACCTTTTGGCTTCTCTGGTTTCCCTCAAGGCGGCGCTAAAAATTTTACTTTCTACAAGAAGTTTTTCCTGATCCCCCTTAATACTAGTGTCTTCCTTCTCTTGATTGTCTCTAAATTTATCCTGAATATCTTATCTGTACACAATTTGCATGTTGTCTCCCTAAACAGACCATGAGTCCCTCAGGATCAGGGTGATTATCTTTTGTTTTTCTCTGTATCTCCCAACCCTGAGCATATTAACCTTGAAAATAGTAGGTGCTTAGTAAATCCTTGTTGACTTGATTTTTTATACACAGCTTCTAAGTGCTTTTGAAATTATTCTCTAAACTGTTCCCAAAATTGAGAAACACCCTGACATAGTGGCTGCCCTTAGTCAGAAACACTGACAAACCACCGGTTGTATGATCATGGACATTTCACCTTTCAGCACCTCTGGGTAACTCTGGAAGACAAAGATATAAACGAGTCGTCAAATGGATGTCAGTTGGGAAGAGACTTTCAGGCACTGTATTTTTTTTTTCTTTCACTTTTTTGGTGTGTCTTCTGTGGCTTTTTTGCTCTTCTCAACTCAAAGGAGGTACTCAACACATTTGTCCAACAAATGACATTTGATGAAGTCATTTAATGAATTCAGTGGTAGGGTTAGTTAGACATACAGCTGATTACAGAACAACCAATCCATTAAATACAGTGGTTTGGGTTTTTTTAATACCCTTCAATTTCTGAAACACTGATGGAACACATTCAGCAATCATGCAAAGATCTGATTCTTTCTCCTTCCCTCCCTGCCCCCTGCCCCCATATATTCCATGGGAGAGCAATACTTTTTACAATCTGCCCAAGTTCTATCAAACATAGTGGGGAAGAGTGCTCGTGCGCATACGCATGAGCAAGCACACATGGTCTTCTTAGCTTTTCTAGGTCTAGTGTCTTGTCCTTTTAGGCAAGCTCAGGCTGTCCCCTGTGCATGGCAACAAAACCAAGGATGGTTCAAACCAATGAGAAAAAGCTGATTCATATACTCCTATGTGCCCTCTGGCACATTTCCATAGCACTTTATACTTTTATTATTTTACTATCACATTCTATTTTATATTGTAATTACTTCTGCCTTACTTCTCCAAACAGAATAAGCTTTTGTGTTTTATTTCACCTTAGAAAGGATTTTTTACATTCTTATTTGTATACTACTAATCACCTATTAGACACTCAGGAAACATTTGCTGAATAAACAAATTTTATATCTCTATGTGTATATATATGTATATATATATATACATGTGTGTGTGCATATAAATATGTCCACATATGTGTAGTATGTATACATATACATACACACATATACAGGCATACCTTGGACATATTGCGGGTTTAGTTCTAGATGACCATAGTAAAGCAAATATCACAAAGAAGCAAGTCACATGAAGTTTTTGGCTTCCCTGTGCATTTAAAAGTTACTTTTATACAGTGCTGTAGTCTATTAAGTGTACAATAGTATTATGTTTAAAAATACAATTAATTAATTAAATTAATTAAAATTTTATTTCTAAAACATTCTAGCCATCATCTGAGACTTAGGGAATCTTAATCTTTTTGCTGGTGGAGTCTTGCCCTGATGGTGATGGCTGCTGACTGATGAGGAAGGTTGTTGCTGAAGGCTGGGGTGCCTGCAGAAACTTCTTAAAATAAAACAACAATACTTTCCCAATTGATAAATGGTCAAATGATATGAACAGACAGTTTTCAGAGGAAGAAATTAAAGTTATCTATGGTCATATGAAAAAGTGTTCTAAATCAAATTGATTAGAGAGATGCAAATCAAAACAACTGTGAGGCACCATATCACATCTATCAGACTGGCTAACATGACAAAACAGGAAGATGATAAATGTTGGAGAAGGTGTGGGAGAGTTGGAACACTAATTCATTGTTGATGGAGCTGTGAGCTGATCCAACCATTCTGGAGAGCAGTTTGGAACTATGCCCAAAGGGCTACAAAAATGTGCATACCCTTTGACCCAGCAATATTGCTTCTAGGACTGTATCCCCAAGAGATCATTAAAATGGGAAAGGGTCCCACATGTACAAAAATATTTATAGTAGCTCTCTATGTGGTGGCCAAAAACTGGAAATCAAGGGGATGCCCATCAATTGGGGAATGACTGAATGAATTGTGGTATATGAATGTAATGGAATACTATTGTGCTGTAAGAAATGATGAACAGGAAGATTTCTGAGAGACCTGGAAGAACTTATATGAATTGATGCTGAGTGAAGTGAGCAGAGCAGTAACAGCCACAGGAAAACACAGTAACAGCCACAGGTTGGAGCAGAACCAGGAAAACTATACACAGCAACAACCACAGTGTGTGAGGAATTTTTTTGGTAGCCTTAGTATTTCATTGCAATGCAATGACCTAAAAAATTTCCAGTGGACTCTTAAGGCAAAATGCCTTCCACATCCAGAGAAAGAACTATGGAATTTGATCACCAAATGAAGCAGACCATTTTCTCTTTTGTTATGTTTTGTTTTGTTTTATAGTTTCTCCCATTCATTTTAATTCTTCTATGAAACATGACTAAGGTGAAAATGTATTTTAAAAGAGTGTATGTGTAGAACCTATATAAGATTGCACACCATCTCAGGGAGGGAGGGAGAAGGAAACAGGGAGGGAGGGGGAGGGAGGAGAAAAAAATCTAAGCTATATGGGAGTGATTGTAGAAAACTGAAAACAAATTTCCAGTTCCGGGAGCCAAGATGGCGGACTGATCGGCAATTGCTATCTCACTCCCCTTGTTGACCGTGACAAGCCTAGAGAATATTTCCCCAGGAAAATCCTGGAACAGTGGGAGCAGCAGAAGGGGTAAACAGACTCTCAGTCAGGGAGGCTGGAAAGATCACTAAGGATGGTTTCTCTTGTTGTGGCCAAAGGCGACCAGTGCAGGATCAGAGCTGTCCCAGACAGCCTTACCTCAACAAACAGGGAGAAGATGCTGAAGCCCAGTGGGGTGAAGCTAGCAACTGCCAACACCAAGACTGCAAGTATGCCTCAGAACCCCAGTGGAATCAGGAAGACACTAGTGCAGAGGGCTGAGCTTGCCTATGCTCAGCAGAGGAACCTACAGGAGCCAAACCACCCCTCTCCAACACTTAGTGAGCTAGCTCCAGGGTTACTGCAAGGAAATCCAAAAAGACCTAATTGGTCTCTCCTTTCAAACACCAGCCAGCTCAGCACCAGGTAAGCTGTAGCTTTAAATTTCTAGCTGAAAGAATCAGAGGCCACAACACACAAAGTCTCAAGTTTTAGGCACAAGAACTGTGGGACGGAGCTCCCTGTGCCACAGATGCAGAGATCTATCTTAAAAGCCAGGAAAAGGGTTATTATCATGAGTAAGAGCAAAGCAGAAAAGAAAGGACCATAGAATCTTTCTACGGGGACAAGGACCAAAACCAAAAATAACAGAGAGGTCAGCATTGACACTGTACTTTCATCTGAAACTTCAGAAGGGAATATGAACTGGTTGGAAGCACAAAGAGCCTTCTTGGAAGAGCTCTGGAAGAATTTTAAAACCCAAATTAGATAAATGGAGGAAAAACTGGCCAATGATTTTAAAAATATGAAAAAAGAATTCACCGAAGAGTACAGTTCCTTAAAAAGGAAAACTGGACAAATGGAAAAGGAAGTACAAAACCTAACTGGTGAAAATAACTCCTTAAAAGGAACAATTGGACAGATGGAAAAGGAGATGCAAAAGTTAACTGAAGAAAACAATTTGATAAAAATAGAATTGGGCAAGTAGAAGCTAATGAATCTATGAGGCATCAAGAATCCCTCAAACAGAATCTAAAGAATGAAAAGATAGAAGAAAATGTAAAATATCTAATTGGAAAAACAACTGACCTGGAAAATAGATCCAGGAGAGAAAAATCTAAGGATTATTAATCTGCCAGAAAGCCATGATAAAAAAAGAGCCTGGACAATATCATCCAAGAAATCATCAAGGAAAATTGCCCGGAAGTTCTAGACCCAGAGGGCAAAATGTCATTGAAAGAATCCACCATTCACCTCCTGAAAGGGACTCCAAACTAAAAACACCAAGGAATATCATTGCCAAATTCCAGAACTATCAAGTGAAGGAGAAAATACAGCAGGCAGCCAGAAAGAAACAATTAAAATATCGAGGAGCTACAGTCAGGATCACACAGGACATTGCAGTTTCTACATTGACAGACTGAAGGAATTGGAATATGATATTCCATAAGGCAAAGGAGCTGGGACTACAACCAAGGATTAATTACCCAGCAAAGTTGAGCATAATATTTCAGGCAAGGAGACGTACATTCAATGAAATAAGGGATTTCCAGACCTTCCTGATGAAAAGGCCAGAACTCAATAGAAAATTTGATCTTCAAACGCAGGTCTCAGAAAAGGCATAAAAAGGTAAACAGGGGAAAAAAAAACTTGTTACACAATATGGGCAAACTGTTTACATCCCTATAAGGGAAGATGATACTTGTTAATCTTGAGAATTGTACATTTATTATGAAATGTAAAAGGGATATACATAGATAGAGGGAGTGGGTATAAATTAAATGATGTGATGATAACAAATGTGATTTAAGGGATTAATGTAAAGGGATTGCAACTGGAGATGTGAAGAGGAGGAGGCAGAAAATAAAAATAAATTCCATCAAAGTAAGAAGCACAAAAATATATTACAGTAGAGGGAAAGAGGGGAGGGAGATGAGTATTGTTTGAGAGGCACTCTCATCTGATTGGATTTAAGGAGGGTACAACAAATTCAGTTAAGTATAGAAATACATCTAGCTCTATAGGTAATTGGAGGGGAAGGGGGAAAGAAAAGAGAGGGAGGGGAGGATAAAAGGGAAGGAAAAATTAGTAAGGGAAAAGGGGAATAAAAGGGAGGGGGGCTGAAAGAAGGGAGGGAAGACTGAGGGAGGCAGTGGTCAAAAATTAAAACTCTATTAGGGAGGGGAAGGGAGAAGGGAGAACTAAAAGCATAAATAAGGGAAAGGGGATGGAGGAAAAGACACAAACAGTAATCATAACTGTGAATGTAAATGGGATGAACTCTCCCATAAATGGAGACCGATAGCAGAATGGATTAAAAAACATAATCCAACAATATGTAGTTTACAATATCTGAAACAGGGAGATACACATAGGGTAAAGGTAAAAGGTTGGAGCAGAATTTATTGTGCTTCAGCTGATGTAAAAAAAAGCAGGGGTAGCAATCCTAATCTCAGACAAAGCAAAAGCAGAAATATACCTAATCAAAAGAGATAAGGAAGGAAACTACATCCTGCTAAAAGGCACCATAGACAATGAAGCAATTTCATTACTAAATATATATGCTCCAAGTGGTACAGCATCCAAATTCTTAGAGGAGAAGTTAAGGGAGTTACAGGAAGAAAAAGACAGCAAAATTATACTAGTGGGGGATCTCAACCTCTCCCTCTCTGAACTTGATAAATCTAACCTCAAAATAAACAAGAAAGAAGTTAAGGAGGTGAATAGAACTCTGGGTAAAGTAGACATGATAGATCTTTGGAGAAAACTGAATGAGGACAGAAAGGAATATACCTTTTTCTCAGTGGTACATGACACATATACAAAAATTGACCATGTACTAGGCCATAAAAACCTCACAATCCAGTGCAGAAAGGCAGAGGTAGTGAATGCATCCTTCTCAGACCATAATGCAATAAAATTTATATGTAATCAAAGGCCATGGAAACATAAACCAAAAACTAATTGGAAACTAAAAAATCTAATTGTAAAGAATGAGTAGGTTAAACAACAAATTATAGAAACAACCAACAACTTCACTCAAGAGAATGACAATAATAAGACAACCTACCAAATTTAATGGAATACTGCAAAAGCAGTTCTTAGGGGAAGTTTTATATCTTTGAGTGCCTACATGAATAAAATAGAGAAAGAGGAGATCAGTAAATTGGGCATGCAGCTAAAATAGTTAGAAAAAGAACAAATTGAAAATCCTCAAGTAAATACCAGAATAGAAATACCGAAAACCAAAGGAGAGATTAATAAAATTGAAATTAAGAAAATGAACTAATAAATAAAACTAGGAGTTGTTTTCATGAAAAAATCAATAAAAGTGATAAACCTTTGGTCAATTTGATTAAAAAAATAAAATAGGAAACCACATTGCCAATATCAAAAATGAAAGGGTGAACTCACCTCTAATGAAGAGGAAATTAAAACAATAATTAGAAATTATCTTGCCCAACTGTATGCCCATAAATTCAACAATCTAAATGAGATAGATGATTATTTTAAAATTGCCCAGATTTACAGAAGAGGAAATTGAGTACTTAAATAACCCTATCTCAGAAAAAGAAATTGAACAAGCCATCGATGTACTCCCTAGGAAAAAATCTTCAGGGCTAGATGGATTCACAAATGAATTCTATCAAACATTTAAAGAAGAGTTAATTCCAATACTACATAGACTATTTGGGAAAATTGGGGAAGAAGGAGTCCTCCCAAATTCTTTTTATGATACAAATATGGTTCTGATACCTAAACCAGGAAGAGACAAAACAGAGAAAGAAAATTATAGACCAATTTCTCTAATGAATATAGATGCAAAAATTTAAATAAGATTTTAGCAAAAAGAATACAGTAACATCACGAGAATCATACATTATGATCAGGTAGGATGTATACCAGGAATGCAGGGCTGGTTCAATATTAGGAAAACTATTAACATCATATCAACGATAAAACTAACAGTAATCACATGATTATCTCAATAGATTCAGAAAAAGCTTTTGACAAAATACAACACCCATTCCTATTGAAAACCCCGGAGAACATAGGAATAAATGGAACTTTTCATAAAATAATAAGCAGTATCTACCTAAAAACTTCAGCAAGCATTATGTGCGATGGGAATAAGTTAGATGCATTTCCAATAAGATCAGGGGTGAAACAAGGATGTCCATTATCACCACTATTATTCAGTATGGTACTAGAAATGTTAGCTGTAGCAATAAGAGATGAAAAAGAAATTGAAGGAATTAGAATAGGCAAAGAAGAAACTAAGTTATCACTCTTTGCAGATGATATGATGACATACTTAGAAAATCCCATAGAATCAAGTAAAAAACTACTTGAAATAACAAAAAGTTTGGCAAAATTGCAGGTTACAAAATAAACCCACACAAATCTTCTGCATTTCCATATATTAGTAACAAAGCCCAACAGCAAGAGATAGAAAGAGAAATTACATTTAAAGCTACGAATACACTATGAAAAATTGTGGTATATGAATGTAATGGAATACTATTGTGCTATAAGAAATGATGAACAGGAAGACTTCAGAGAGGCCTGGAAAGACTTATATGAACTGATGCTGAGTGAAAGGAGCAGAACCAGGAGAACTTTACACACAGCAAGAACCAGTGTGTGAGAATTTTTTCTGGTTGACTTAGAACTTCATTGCAATGCAAGGACTTAAAAAAATTCCCAATGATCTCTTAAGGCAAAATGCTTTCCACATCTAGAGAAAGAACTATGGAATTTGATTGCAGAATGTAGCAGATCCTTTTCTTTTGTATTACGTTTTGGTTTGTTTTTCGATTTCTCCTACTCATTTTAATTCTTCTGTGCAACACGACTAAGGTGAAAATATATTTAATAGGAAGGTATGTATAGAGCCTATATAAAATTGCATGCCCTCTCAGAGAGGGAAGGGGGAAAGAAGGGGGAAGGAGGGAAAGGGAGGGGAAGAAAACATCTAAGTTATATGGAAGTGATTGTAGAACACTAAAAACAAATAAAATAATTTAAAAAAAGAAAACTGAAAACAAATAAAATAATTAAAATTTCAGAAAGAGAACAAAAAAAATCAAACAATGAAATTTGCCACATTGACTCTTCCCCTCACAAAAGATTTCTCTGTAGCATATGTTTGATAACTTAGATTACTAGAACTTCTTTCAAAATTGGAATCAGTCTTCTCAAACTCTACCACAGCTTTACCAACTAAGTTTATGTGACGTTCTCCAACAATATTGTGTGTCTGGGAAGAGAGAGGCTGGAGGAGAGGGAGAGAAGACAGGGAACTGCCAAGGGTGGAGTGGTCAGAACACACACAATTATTGATTAAGCTCACCCCCTTATATGGACACAGTTCATGGCATCCCAAAACAATAACAATAGTAATATCAAAGATCATTGACCACAGATCACCATAACAGATACAATGATAATAAAAAAGTTTGAAGTAGGAAAACGGTGCTGATATCTAAATCACTACTGATTAGAGAAATGCAAATTAAAACAACTCTGAGGTATCAGCTCACACCTATCAGATTGACTTACATGACAAAAAAGAAAATGATAAATTTGATGGGAATGTGAGAAAACTGGGGCACTACTGTGCTGTTTTTGGAGTTGTGAACTGATTCAACCATTGCAGAAGAGCAATTTGGAACTATGCTCTAAGGGCTATAAAATTGTACATACCCTTTGGTCCAACAAGACCACTACTAAATTGCTATCCCAAAGAGATTTTTTAAAAGAGAAAAGGATGTCATGTACAAAAATATTTATAGCAACTCTTTTTTTTTTGACTGCGTTTCTTCCTTAATTTAATTTTTTTAATTTATTTATTTATTTAACTTTTTACATTCATTTTCACAAAATTTTGGGTTCCAAATTTTCTCCCCATTTATCCTCTCCCCCCACCCCAATACACCAAGCATTCTAATTTTCCCTATCACCAATCTGCCCTTTCTTCTATCCTCCTTCCCTTCTCTTGTCCCCATCTTCTCTTTTGTCCTGTAGGGCCAGATGACTTTCTACTCCCCATTAACTGTATTTCTTATTTCCTAGTAGCAACAACAATACTAAACAGTTGTTCCTAAAACTTTGAGTTCCAAATTCTCCCCATCCCTCCCTCCCCACCCATTCCCTTTGGGAAGGCAGGCAATTCAATACAGGCCATATCTGTGTAGTTTTGCAAATGACTTCGATAACAGTTGTGTTGTGTAAGACTAACTGTATTTCCTTCCATCCTATCCTGCCCCCCATTGTTTCTATTCTGTCTTTTGATCCTGTCCCTCCCCAAGAGTGTTGACCTCAAATTGCTCCCTTCTTCCATTGCCCTCCCTTCCACCATCCCTCCCTCCCTGCTTATCTCCTTCTTCCCCATTTTTCTGTACTGTAAGATAGGTTTTCATACCAAAATGAGTGTGCATGTTATTCCTTCCTTTAGTCGAATGTGATGAGGGTAAACTTTTTGTATTTTTCTCAGCTCTCCTCTTTTCCCCTCCACTAAAAAGTTTCCTGCTTGCCTCTTGAATGAGATATAATTAACCCCATTCCATTTCACCCTCTCTCCTCCCACTACATTTCTCTCTCACCATCTACCTTAATTTCTTTTAAGATATGGTCCTATTCTATTCAATTCACTCTGTGCTCTCTGTCTCTGTGTGTGCATGCTTGTGTGTATGTGTGTGTGCATGTACGCATGTACATGTGTGTGTGCGTGTGTGTGTGTGTGTACATCTGTGTGTGGTCCCACGAACTACCCAGATACTGAAAAGTTTTAAGAGTTACAAATATTGTCTTTCCATGTAGGAATGTAAACAGTTCACTTATGGTAAGTCCCTTATGACTTCCCTTTGCTGTTTACTATTTCATGCTTCTTCTCATTCTTGTGTTTGAAAGTCAAATTTTCTTTTCAGCTCTGGTCTTTTCATCAAGAATGCTTGAAAGTCCTCTGTTTCATTGAAAGACCATATTTTCCCCTGAAGTATTATACTCAGTTTTGCTGAGTAGGTGATTCTTGGTTTGAGTCCTAGTTCCTTTGACTTCTGGAATATCCCATTCCATGCCCTTCGATCCCTTAATGTAGAAGCTGCTAGATCTTGAGTTATCCTGATTGTATTTCCACAATCCTGGAATTGTTTCTTTCTAGCTGCTTGCAAGATTTTCTCCTTGACCTGGGAACTCTGGAATTTGGCCACAATGTTCCTAGGAGTTTCTCTTTTTGGATCTCTTTCAGGCGGTGATCGATGGATTCCTTCAATACTTATTTTGCCCTCTGCTTCTAGAATCTCAGGGCAGTTTTCCTTGATAATTTCATGAAAGATAATGTCTAGGCTCTTTTTTTGATCATGGCTTTCAGGTAGTCCCATAATTTTTAAATTATCTCTCCTGGATCTATTTTCCAGGTCAGTTGTTTTTCCCATGAGATATTTCACATTCTCTTCCATTTTTTCATTCTTTTGATTTTGTTTTATGATCTCTTGGTTTCTCAGAAAGTCATTGGACTCCATCTGTTCCATTCTCATCTTGAGAGAACTATTTTCTTGAGTGAGCTTTTGAACCTCTTTTTACATTTGGCTAATTTTGCGTTTGAAAGCATTCTTCTCCTCATTGGCTTTTTGAACCTCTTTTGCCAATTGAGTTAGGCTATTTTTCAAGGTGTTATTTTCTTCAGTATTTTTTTGGGTCTCCTTTAGCAAGGTATTGACCCATTTTTCATGCTTTTCTTGCATCTCTCTCATTTCTCTTCCCAGTTTTTCCTCTACCTGTCTCACTTGCTTTTCAAAATCCTTTTTGAGCTCTTCCATGGCCTGAGCCCACCGGACATCCACCTCGGATGTCTGGCATAGAGAGGCCCCAACCTCCACGTCTTTCTCCAATGGCAGGCATTGTACTTCGTCATCAGAAATGAAGGAACATCTCTTCCCCAATAAAGTAGCTCTCTATGGTCTTATTCTGCTTCCTTTTTCTGGACATTTTCCCAGCCAGTTACTTGACTTCTGAGATTCCTCTCCACCCCTGCCTAGATCTGCCCAGCTAGTGCTTGGGGTCTGAGATTCAGGGCTATCCGCGGCAGGAGCAGCTGCTATTCAATGTGAGCTTAAGTTCTGGTGCTTGTGTGGGGGCAGGGCCACCACCCAAGCTCAGTTCCCTCAGGGGCTTTATGCAGAGACCTTCAGTAATGGAGCGGGTGGGGGCAGGGCCACCTCCCAGGCTCAGTTCACTCAGGTGGTTTATGCAGAGACCTTCAGTAATGAAGATCCTGCCTGCTTGGGGAGTCCTGGGCCGCTGCTGCCTCTGTCGCTCCCTCCACCGCTGCCTCCCAAGGGGACCCAAATCACAGAGACAACCCGCTCCCCTCTCGGCCAGCCCAGACGTCTCTCTCACTGACCTGTAGCGCCTGTGGGCGGAGAGACCTTCCCAGCCGCCGGAGATTGTGTCCCTGAAGCCTGCTCGGATCCGCTCCTCTGGGGCTGCGGCCAGGGCAGTGCTGGGGTGGGCTCCGCTTTCCGGGGCACGACGGACCCCGTCTCTCCGGAATGGAAATCTCTTCCATTGTGTTTCTGTGCACCTTGCAGTGATCCAGAATTTGTGGGAAGTTCTTCTTACAGGAAATTTATGGGCTGTGGATTCGGAGCTAGCATATGGGAGTCTTTCTACTCCGCCATCTTGGTTCCTTCCCTATAGCAACTCTTTGTGTGGTGTCTAAGAATTGGAAATTGAAGGGATGCCCAGCAATTGGAGAATAGCTGAACAAGTTATCATATATGATTGCAATGGAATATGACTGTGATATAAGAAGTGATGAGCAAGATGATTTCAGCTTCTTCTCTCTGTCTTAGTTTCCTCATCTATAAAAAGGGATGATGACCAATCCAATCCAATCTATTACAAGAAGCTTTTAGTTTTTCATTGATTTTTATTGATTTCTGTAGTTTGTACATTCACTTTACATCTCTCCCTTTTTCCTTCCTCCAGAAAGATATCCTTTGTAACAAAGATTAGTCAAGAAAGATTAAAAAATAAACATTCAGCAGAACCAACCAACACATTAGCTACGTCTGTGATTTTGATCAACAATCTACATAAATTGTTTCCATCTCTCTAAAGAGAGAAAGGAGGCTGGTTTTTTTTCAGCTTTTCTGGGGTCAAGTTTGGTTATTCCAATTATTCAGAATTAGGTTTCATTTCCTCCCTCTCCAACTCCTTACCCCTACCAGTATGAATCAACTATCTAGTATTAGGGTGGCAACTAGGTGACAAAGGGGAGATAGCACTGGGCTTGGAATCAAGAAGACTCATCTTCATAAGTTCAAATCCAGCCTCAGACACTTACTAGCTATGTGACCTTGGACAAGTTAGTTTCTCATCTTTAAAATGAGCTGGAGAAGGAAATGGTCAATCACTCCAGCTTCTTTGCCAGGAAAACTCCAAAACAGGACCCCAAAGAGTCAGACACAACTGAACAAACACAACAATATTGGGATAGGAAAGATAAAACTCCAAGTACTCCCAGCCCTTAAGGAACTTTCATTCTATACTGAAACTTAGATTATCTGTCCCATAGAATTGTTGAGAGGATCAAAAGAGATAACAGACATGAAAATGCTTTGCAAAACTTATTTTTATAAATGCTCAATGTGAGCATTTACATTTCAAAAATAGGCAAACTGCAAATGAAGGCATGATTTATTGTTTTGGTGATTGTCCAGACTTAAGAAAAAAGATGGAGAAAATGTTTATAACGTAGGTTAAACTTTAAAGTGTGTCCCATTTTCACAGATCTTATGGTTCAATTTACCATCACATTCCCGGCTTTTCTTCATCTTTTGGAGTGCAAGGGCTGCTGGTTGATTGCTTCATTCTCAAAAATCTGACAACATTGTTAACACGGAATTTCCCCATTTATATTTGTTTACTCTCAGACTTTGGTAACCAAAAGCAACTCAAACATCTCAAAACTTTTCATTTATACCAATATCCAATAAAAAGTTTGTACACAGAAAATGAATGTTTCATCAGTAAAGACTTAAAATGGGATTTGAACTAGAAGAAATCTATAGAAATCATCTGTCTAACAGTTTTATTTTACAGATGGAGAAAATAAGTTCTAGAGAGGCACTGTCAGTCAACTAGTACTATAAAGCACCTACTAGTTGCCATACCCTTGCTAATTTCAGTGGATACTAAGAAGTGGGAGGAAGGGACACTTGCTGTTCTCAAGGAGTTCACAGTTTAACCTGGTAGACGACATGCAAAAGATGAACAAATAAGATATGTATGGGATAAGCTAGAGATGATCTCAGTGGGAAGGCATTAAGATTAAGGTAAACTGGGAAGAACTGGCAGAAGGTGAAACTTTAGTTGAGACTTGAAGGAAGCCAGAGAAACCAAGCAGCAGAGAAAAGAAGGGGAGAGAGTATGGAAGATCAGGAGATGGAGTGTCTTGTGGCAGGAACATCAAGGGAACCAGCGTTACTGGATTCCAAAGTATTTAAGGAGGAAATAGATGGGAAGGAGCCAGTGCTCCAAACACCAAATAGGATTTTATATTTGATCTTGGGGAACGTAGGGCAAAAGGGGAGGACATGAACATATTTGCATTTTAGGAAGATTAATTTGACAACTAAGTGGGGGCTAGGATAGAGTGGGGCGAGGATTGAGGCAGGGAGACTAACCAGTGGGCTAAAATAGTTCAAACATGAAGTGATGAGGGATGGAATGAAAATGGTAGCAGAATTTCACTGCTATTCCAATACTCCTGTTTACACTATAATTGCAAGTGATATAACTAAGTCTTAAAATTTTGACTATTGTTTGAGTCCAAAAGAGAACTTTTCTTGACTTTTCCCCTTGCAAACTGGAGAACAATTTTCAAACAACTCCAAAAACTTGCCAGTGTCATCATTAGTCAATAAAATGGCAAGCCAATGTTGGTCTTGAATGTGTCACTGTCTATGGAAGATAAATTTTGATGAAGATAAATTCTGAGAAACTCAGCTGGTGCGTTGTGACTTTGATACTGCTGACAGGCCATGGCACAATCAGTTTGCTGGCATGGTAGAGAGAGTTCATGACTCTGAGTCAGGAAAACCTGAATTTAAATATTTTCTCAGATATTTTACTAACCGTGTTATCCTGGATAGATCAACCAGTTGATCTCAATTTCTTCAGTTATAAAGTAGGAATAGTAATAGCACTAGACTGTTGTTAGGATTAAATGAAATAACATGCCACATATTTTTAAAATGCTAAAACACTGATACATGCTGCCTATGTTATTATTGCTATCACTATTTTTTCTGGCAAGTTTAATAGCTACATATGCATTTAGAACCTAGTGTCCCCTAAACCTTACCCCATCTGAGTCTCTTGCCCCTAACAGCAAACAGAGAGCATGAGGGAGAACTGCTATCACCCATACAGGGACTCTCTAAACTCAACCCAAAAATCAAATTAAATGGGAGAGTAGGTCATGTAAATCTTTAGTCCAACTATCATTTACTCTGTATTTCTTCCCCCCCAAAAAAATACTTTTTTTTTTCCAAAGTGGCATTGATTTTCAGTCTTCTGTCATTATACTTCAATGAATCAATTTCATCATGTATGTGTATACATGAAATGAGGGCAATTAGGTACAGTGGATATAGTTCTGGATTTGGCATTAGGAAGACCTGAATCTCAATCTACCTTCAGATATTTACTAGTTGTGTGACCCTGGACAAGTCATGTAACCTTTGTCTGCCTCAGTTTCCTCAACCATAAAATGGGCATAATCATAGCATCTATCTCCTGGGATTGTTGTGGGGATCAAATGAGACACTCTTACACACAGGGTCTGGCACATAGTAGGTGTATAATAAATGCTTATCATTGTTGTGATGGTTTTTATTTCTTCCAATGACACAGGTTACATTTCATCCCATTCTGCCTATCCTGCACAGCTCTCATCCTTGTCCTCCCACATGGAGTACATCAGACATTCTGGCAACTTCTTTCTTGACATTTTAGGGATATGATGACGCATAAAAGTTATCCATCTGTATATCAATCCACTCTCCCAATCGGCAACATGACCAGTCCATTTTTGGGTGGAGGCAGGCATTTCTCTGATGATATCTTTTACATAGATTCCTCTGCATAATTCCTTGTTGGTGATGTGCTGAAACCTGCTTAAGCCTGTGATGTGTTACAGCCTGTTGACGCCCACCATACACCTCTCCATTGCCTTTGGGGAGATCCTTAACGTCACTTCTTCCAAGCTTTAGTATTCCATGACTTTCATCCAGTATTATTCCTTCTATACTAAATATGTTGCCAGGGTAAGGGCAAAAATGACTTGATTTAGTGAACTCTCTTTAAATGACCAAGGTAGTGGTCATCAAATGGTAACTTTAATTTCCTAGTGCATCCGGAGTACAAATGGTATTGACATCTGTAACCACATGCAAAATGATGGAATAATGTTGACAAACATATTTAATGCTTGATGGTAGTTGTGATATTAAAATTGTATTGATTGTGATGGCAAAGTAATTAAAAACCAGTCAGAAATGAACCCCATTTGATGAATAAAAACTTTCCCAAGATTCAATCTAATTCCATTCAGCAAGCTTTTATTAAGTATCTACTATTTTCTTTTTTAAAAAAATAAACTTGTTGTTTGTTTTTAACATTATTTTCTTTTAAAATTTTGAGTCTCAAATTTTTTCCCTCCCATCCCTGAGAAGGCAAACAAATTATATCAATTGTACATGTGAAATCAAGTAGAACATATTTCCATATTAACCACATCCCAAAAAGTAAAGAAAGAAAATAATACTTTAATTTGCACTCAAAGTTCATCATCTGGAGGTGGATAGCATTTTTTTTTTCATCATGAGTCCTTTGGAATTGTTGTGGATCATTATATTGATCAGAGTAGACAGGTCTTTCATAGCTGATCATTCTTACAACACTGCTGTTATTTTCAGAGCACTGGGGATAAAAAGGACAAAAACAAAAGTGCCTCTATCCTTGAGGAATGATAGAACATAGACCCAATAGTACTGGAACAATAGAACATAGACCCAATAGTACTGGAACAATAGAACATGGACCCAATAAGTAAATCCAAAGTGTAGGGAAGGCTAGAGCAGGGACCCAATAAGTAAATGTAAAGTGTAGGAAGGGATAGAGCATGGATCCAAAAGACAAATCCAAAGCGTAGGAAGCGATAGAGCATATGGATCCAATAGAGAAATCCAAAGTGTAGGAAGGGATAGAGCATGGATCCAATAGAGAAATCCAAAGTGTAGGAAGGGATAGAGCATGGATCCAAAAGACAAATCCAAAGTGTAGGAAGTGATAGAGCATATGGATCCAATAGAGAAATCCAAAGTATAGGAAGGGATAGAGCATGGATCCAATAGAGAAATCCAAAGTGTAGGAAGGGATAGAGCATGGATCCAATAGAGAAATCCAAAGTGTAGGAAGGGATAGAGCATGGATCCAAAAGACAAATCCAAAGTGTAGGAAGTGATAGAGCATATGAATCCAATAGAGAAATCCAAAGTGTAGGAAGGGATAGAGCATGGATCCAAAAGACAAATCCAAAGTGTAGGAAGGGACAGAGCATGGATCCAAAAGACAAATCCAAAGTGTAGGAAGGGATAGAGCATGGATCCAAAAGACAAATCCAAAGTGTAGGAAGGGATAGAGCATGGGTCCAATAGACAAATGCAAAGTGTAGAAAGGGATAGAGCATGGATCAATAGACAAATCCAAAGTGTAGGGAGGTATAGAGCAGGGAACCAATAAGTAAATTCAAAGTGTAGGGAATAAGATCATAAGAAACTGGGGAGGTAGCACCTGAGCTAAGCCTTTTAGTAAGCTGAAGCTCCCTAGAGATGAAAGTGAGAAGGAAGGATAGCAAAGGTATGGGACAGCCTGCACAAAGGAAGAGAAGTGATTGATGGGTTGTCATGTATGGAAAATAACAAAGAGGCCAATCTGACTGTGTTTGAGAGTATGTGATATGAAGTAAGTCTGGAAAGGGATCCAGGAGCAACACTGCTAGAGGCTTTACATAATAAACAAGAAGAAGTTTGCATTGTATTCTAGAGGCAGCATTAAGTCACTGTTATTTCTTGATCATCAGAGTAACATGGTTAATCTGTGCTTTAGAAAAAAAAATATTCCCATAACTTTCTGGAGCATGAGTTGGAGAGAAGACATGGGAAGCAGGAGATCGGTTAGGAGACCATTGTAACAATCACAGGAGAGGTGATGAGGACCTTACAGGGTGGTAGTCATAGCAGTGGAGACAGAAAGTGGTGTTAGACATGATTGCTGTCATAGACACAGAAAAACTAACTGTTTGAATATGGAGACATGAGTTGGGGAGGAGAGTGAAGAGTCAATAGTAACTCCAAAGTTGCAACTAGAGTGATTGGAAGAATGGTTGTCTCCTCAACAGAGATAGGAACATCAGGAAGAGGGAACAGTCTTAGAGAGAAAGATGAGTTCTGTTTTGAACTCGTGTTTAGTTTGAGATGCACATAGGACCTCCAGAGGTGGTTGGGAAAAGGGAGTGTGAACTTAAAAGAGACATGAGGACAATATGAAATAGGGATTCAGAAATTATTTGCAGAGAGATGATAACTAAACCCATGGAAACTGATAAGTTGAGAAAGAACACAGAGAGAAAATAGAAGGACCTGGGCAGAATCTTAATATACATCCATATTTAATGCTCACCACATGGATGATGAGCCCCCAAAGGAAAGGAGGACCATTAGACAATTAGGTAGAAGGAGAACCAGGAGGTTGTGAAAATGAAAGGAATATAGAATATTATCAGGAAGAGTCAAAAAGGATGATGACAAAAAAAGGATCACAGAACTGACCAAATGTCTTCTTATGAGTCTTTAATACACATCTAGAAAAAGGTAATATTATGCTGAACAATTTGGTTTTTAACCCAAACGTCTAAATCTAACATTTCTTTCTTTTGGCATCAAGGGAACATTTTGTTTTTGTATTATTCTTGTTAAGAGGCAGGGTCATGTAGTAGAGAGGGCTCAGAGTCAGGAAAACTTTTGCCTCTGATATAGCTGTGATCACAGGCAAGTCATTTAAGTGGGCAATGTCCCTGGGAGATTCTTAAAGACTATAAGCTACAGAAGAGTGATTGATGTATCATCAGTGGAGGGATTACCTACATTAATAAAATCATGATTTCCCTCCCCCCAAAATCCTTTACAATTATGTTCATAATTGGAAATTGAGGGGATACCCATCAGGTAGGGAATGGCTGAACAAGTTGTGGCATATGAATGTAATGGAATACTATTATTCCATAAGAAATGATGAACAGGCAGATTTCAGAAAAACCTGGAAAAATTTATATGAGCTGATGCAAAGTGAAATGAGCAGAATTGGGAGAACATTATACACAGTAACAACATTGCACAATGATCATTTGTAAATGTCTTGTCTATTTTCAGCAGTACAATGATCCAATACAATTCCAAAGGACTAATGATTAAAAGTGCTATCCACATCCAGGGAAAGAACTGATAGAGTTTGAATGCAGATCAAGGCATATTACTTCCACTTTTTTTTTCTTTTGGTCCATTTTTTCTTTCACAACTTAGCTAATATGAAAATATATTTTACATGATTGCACACATATATAATCTCTATCAAATTGCTTACAGTCATAGGAACAGGGAGGTAATGCAGGGAGGGAAAAAATTAGGAACTCAAACATTTTAAAAATGAATGCTAAAATTAGTCTTTACATGTAATTGAAAAAATACTATTTATAAAAAATAATTACATTCATAGATTTGGAGCTAGAAGGACTTTCAAGATGATCTAGTCCAGATGAACATTTGACAGATCAGGAAACTGAGGTCCAAAGAGGTAAAGCCATGATTCCAAGTCAGGTCCTTGGATTCCAGAGTCAACACTCTTTCCATTGCATTCTACTGATGGCTCTGATGCTGTTTGTCTGACTTTAGGTATAACAGACATGAGAAATATGACTTTTTTTTCTTCCAGAGGGAAATAATGGGGAGTGGGGAAGATAAACGGTAGCCACTCTGTATGTCGCACAAACTGCATAGCTCAGAACAGAAGCCAGGAGAGCTGCTCCTGAGAAAGTCACTTTCACTGACAGCATTACTCCCGGGTCCAGATATGGAAGTAATCTGCCCAAACCCTAGATGTGATTTGAAAATTGCACCCCCTGTGGTTCACTGTGAAATGTGCCACTTGATTCACTCAAAACAAATAACCAGCTGGCTTTGGGAAAAAAAAAAACATTCAATGTTTATAAGGAGGAATACAATAAAAACCATCCTTTATTAAGGTCCCTCTTCACTCCTTGCCCTCCATGCAGCCCAGTCACTGCTCTCAAGGAGCTCATTGTCTAATAGGAGAGACAAATGCAAACAACTACATACAAACAAGATACAGAACAGATAATTTGAAGATAATCAGAAGGCGGAAAGGGCATCGGGAAAGGCTTCCTGTAGAAGGTGGAATTTTAATTGGAATGTGAAGAAAGCTAGGAGGTGGAGATGAGGAAGGAGAGAAATCCAGACATGAGGGACAGTCAGTTGGGAGATGGAGTGTTTGTACAAGGAGTAGCCAGGAGGCCAATATCACTAGATCACAGTTTTTGGAAGAGAGAAAGATGCAGAGCAGTTAAATGGTGCAGTGGATAGAGATCAAGCTGGAGTCAGGAAGACATCTTCTTGAGTTCAAATCTGACCTCAGATACTCACTAGCTGTGTGACTCTGGGCAAGTCCCTTAACACTGCTTCAGTTTTCTCATATGTAAAATGAAATGGCAAACCACTCCAGTATGTTTGCCAAGAAAATCTCGAATGGGATCACAAAGAGTCAGAAACAATTGAAAAAAAAATGACAACAACAAGATGTAAGATTGAAAAGGGAGGAGCCCAGATTATGAAGGGTTTTACATACCAAACATGGGATTTTTTAATTTTAGCCCAGAGGTCTTAGGAATTGACTGAAGGGTCTTGATCAGGGATTCAGATATCTATTCAGAAATGTAGAGGCTGGGAAATAAGCAAGTTGCCCTGGAGATCCTACTGCACGGAGATAAATTTGACCTCATAAGTATCACTGACACTTGGTAGGATAGAAGCCATGATTGGAATATGCTTCTGCAAGGATATAGTTTAAAAAGGAACAAAATATAATTTCAAAGAAACAAAAGAGATGTGTGTGTGTGTGTGTGTGTGTTGAGGATGAGATTTTTGAAGAATGAAGTAGTATTACATATTAAAAAGATACATTCACATGAAGCAACCTAGAGGCTCGAGGTAGAAATATGGTGGAGAGGATTTAGACAAAAGAGAACAGAAGGAATATGACCATGTGAGCGTACCACTGAAATCTGGACAGCAGTACGCAACAAAGGCAGAGCTTGTGAAACACATCACAAGTGCTATAGAGTCATGGGGGCCTCCATTACTTGGACATTTGCTGGAGTTTTCTCTGCTGCTCAACTCAGAAGTGATTTTTGGCATCAGGCTTGGATGACAGGCGGGATAATGACATTTAGTAAGAAATTGGGAGAGAGGAAAGTATTGAGTGAAGATTTGAACATGTCGAGTCTGAGGAATCATTTGGACAGCCAATAGGGAGATTTTCCTCTTAAATTTTTTGGTTCTCATCTTTCTCCTCTGTAAAATGAGGGGACGGGCCTAGAAGATTTCTAAATTCATTCTAACTATAAATCTGTGACCCAATGACTTTCAATCCATGGATTTTGAATGCTTTGGAAATATTAAAGATCATGTTTACACATGGTAACTGATGTTTAGGAAAGAAATGGAAAAGTCCTAGCAAACTGGCTTCCAGCCCTTAGCACTGTGCCTGGCCCCATAGTAAGCATTTAATAAAGGCTTATTGATTGATCACTTCCTGGAAAGAACAGAAAAATTTCCACCAGTACTTTGGATTATATTTTCAGATTTTTCCAGGTGAGAGACAAACAACTCTAACATTACAAAATTATGTGTGATTTTTGGAAAACAAACAAATGAGATGCTAAAAGTTAACTAAATGAATAATCTAGGAAGAATTTTTTAAAGCCTATCCAAAGGGTTTCAGTTTGGAAAAGAGCAAGAATATCTGGCATCAGTCAGTTAGATTATTATTTGATTTCTTGAAGAGTGGCATTACTTTCCAAAATAACAGCAGGACTTCCCATGAGGCTTTTATAAGATGGTCCATGAACTATTTCTGCATATATAGCACACATTTACAGAGTTAACCATATTGAAGTTTTCATTGTTTGCCATGCAGATGGTCACACTATAGCTTTGTGCAGATGTTTCTGGAAATCAGCATCCCAGATGTCTTCACCACCTATCTTTAAAGTGGTAAGAATACTTTTGGGGACAGGGGAGGAGGGAACAAACTGTGTGGACAATAAAGGAAAGCAATTAAGAAATAGAGAAGGAAGCCAGGATGGAGGATGAAAGCTGAGGAAGAATTGGAAACATGGAGTACCATGACTAACTAACTGCCTCTCGTGGAAGTCATCTGCCTCCCAAATGGTTGTAATTCCGATTCTCCACCTCAGACTGGGATTCTGGCAAGCAGTGGTAGAACACCATGACCACTTGGTGAGCACCCAGAAATTCAGTTTACATGCCACCTATTTCTCCTGTGCTGTACTCTGGCACTCTCAAAACATTGTTGATATTTAGACAAGAGGAAGGCCAAGAATAATACAAGGAGGCCTCCACCTGTCTGCAAGGGTTTGTTGATGATGATAATGACAATGATGAAATTGAAAAGTATAGGAGGCAAATGAGAAGGGCAGTAAAGAGGTAAAAATGAAGTCAAGAAGAGGTTGGCCTGGAAATATTGGTTTGAGGCAGGCTTCAATATTGCTATTAAGGCAAAGAAAAGAGAAATGTGTGTGTGGGGGTGGGGAGTGTGTCCAATTTCTTTTCCCATCATGTCAAGACTGGGTAAGAAAGAGTTGCTTATCTCATTCATTTCTACCTTGTGCTGAGACTCTTTTAGGGATCAGGGCTGGAGAAAGTCACCGAGAGATCAGTGGTCACAACAGTCCTCACCTATCCTTTCCTCTAATTCAAGTGGGGACCCAGAGAGTCAGGACATAGGTAGATGAACAACTCTCCTTAAGGCTGTTGTCAAGGACAGCTCACTTTAAGTGGAATCCCCAAGATACCGCAGAGATGCAATGCAGTGTCATGGAGTGAGCTTTGGTCTTGGATTCCAGCTTGGATCTGGGCTCCAATCCTAATTACATGTCTTTTTGGCCAAGTTATTTGACCTCTCTGGCCTCAGTTTGTTCATCTATGGGCAGCTATGACAATAGTATGGACACTATCTGCCTCAAAGGGCTGTAGGGAGAAAAGTGTTTTTGTGAATCTCAAATCAGCATTGTAAGATGAGTTATTATTATAAAAATCTCTTGGATTTTTTTAGAAAACTCAAAGTAAGGGATTGATGTTGCAGGATAAAGTTGTTTCCTCCTCCATGAAATGGAGGGCAGAATACCTACCTCATGGGGGTCATGGGAGGGGAAGCATTTCAGCAGATTAGAGAGCACATCAAATTTGGAATCGAAGGGCCAGTGTTTCAGTCTTGACTGTTACTTCCTGCAAACTTGTGGTTCTTAGTGGCTTCTCAACAATTTTACTAAGTACCTACTGTGTGCTGAGTGGGAGATACAAGTACACCCAAGATACAGTCTCTGCTATTTACAGTCTAGTAGAGGATATGGATTTATATGCAATTCATTACTTATATGTTATTAATTTTGTCAACATATGCTGAGTGCCTACTGTGTGCAGCATTGTCTGAGGAATCAGAGAGAAACAAATATAGCACCTATAGGCTCTGGGCTCACTCTCCTAAATCCAATTTGTACTGACAGGTCAATTAACCAGAGGTCAACTACTGCTCCAACAGTCATGTCTGACTCTCCATGTCCCCATTTGGGATTTTCTTGGCAGAGATATTGGGTTGGCTTGCCATTTCCTTCTCCAACTCATTTTACAGATGAGGAAACTGAGGCAAAAGGGTTACGTGACTTGTCCAGCAAACTAGTAAACATCTAAGGCTGGATTTAAACTCAGATCTTTCTGACTCCAAGATTGCTCTATCTACTGCACTACCTAGCTTACCCTAAATTCTAGGGATACCCTTAATGGGCTATGAGGTTCTTCTAATGCTACCACTCTCAAGTCCCCTTATAATGTTTTTCCCCATAATGTGTCCCAATATTATTTTGACCAATTGCTTTCTCCACAATATCAATTAAACTATTACCATCAGTTAGCCTTTACAAAGGACTCTTTCCCATGAAGTGTAATTAGGACAGGAGTAGGGCCTACTATCCCTCCTACATACCACTAGGTACCTGAAGAGAAGAAACTTCTAACTCAAAGTGGTGGTTACAAAATATTCCCCTCACCTCAACTAGGGGTAGGTAGCTTCTTGGCTTTCCTCCACTTGAAGAGTCTCCACCAAGTTTACTTCTGGCTAGCCATCAGAGTTAGAGCCAATATGACCACTACTTTACTTTCAGGACCTGGTGTCCTGACTTAACAAGACAACCTACTGCTAGGCGGAGGTCAAGCAGGTCATTCTTCAAGGCTGGCTCTCCAAATGTTCACCCACTTCTGCCACAGGCAGACTCCACAATCAATTTTGACCCTGAACTTTTGGCATTTACTCAGACCTTTCAAAGCATTATCTCTAACACCCATCCTCCTGGCACTGGAGGCACCTAGGTGGCACAGGACCTGGAATCAGGAAGACCTGAGTTCAAATGTGACCTCACATACTTACTAACTGTGTGACCCTGGGACAAGCCACTTAACCTCTGTCTGTCTGTTTTCTTAACTAAAAATAAGGAATAGCTCCTACCTCCCATGATTCAGGTGAGGATAGAATGCAATCATATTTGTAAAGCACTTTGTAAACCATAAAGCATTATATAGAAATGTTAACTATTTACCTAAGACCAGGAAAGAAGAAACACAACAGGGGCAGAAGAAATAGTAGGACTGTACATTCACAGCTACATGGCAGCCCAAGTGGGAGAGCAGGCAGCAGATGCTACCTCTTCCTTTAGTTTAGCAGCAGTTCTAATTTGTCACCAGGGAAGAGGCAGAGACTTTGTCTGCATGTACCTTTGTTTTAAACACACTCAGTTACAGCTTGTGTACAGGAAGAGGAGGGCAAATTTCTTTTACCACTTTATTTTTTAATTTTAATTTATGGAATAAAACAAGTTTTCTCATAACACAGTACAATAAAAAAAGACGATTGTATATGAAACTGCAGATCAGTTATATACAACTTGCTACTGCTTTCAAATATACAACAAAATTATCATGTAAGTTTTTTTTCATTTTTTTCTTCCCTCCCTCACCCCATTTTCTACCACTACTCTAGAGATAGCTATCATTAGACACAAATACTTTTGAATAAAACTGGAAAGGTAAGGTAGTACCTGAATGTAGGTCTTGAAGTGTTAGGCTAAAAAGTGTGAATTTTGCAAGGTATCTTGAGGTTAGACTTCTTTTCTTCCCTATTTATTTATTCTACTGTTGTTTTTTAAACCAAGACAATTAACTCTTTTGTCTCATGTAGTTTTCATTTATGATTTCCTGAAATATAGCTCCGAAAAACTAGACTTTGAAAAAGTCCATTGGGATTCAAATGGAGCTACTTGACTATGTCTACAAACCCAAATCACTCTGGTTCTCCCTGATTGGCCAAAGATAGGTCCCAGTCCAAGCCTCACTCATTCATTGCTTGGATTTTAAATGGCTCAGAGTGAGTGTAAACAGCAATTGTTTGTGTTCTGGCCAGAAACTCTAAGGGTCTTCCCCTCCCAGACTGATTCTTTTATGAAGGCAAACTAGGCCATTTCTTTCATCAGTTTTTACCTAGCCTTACCTACTGAGTAGGCATTGCCTCAGGCACACTGAGACCTGGAAAAGACCTTAGATTAAAAAGGCCAAGATCTCCCACTACATCTGGGGCCATCTCCACTCATCCTGACCTTTGTCTGGTGGAAAGAGTGAGGATGATGACTTTGCACAGCCCTGTCTCACTTAAATCCAACTCACTTGCAAGTCAAGATATCACCCTCCTGAACTCATTGGTCCTTTTCCAGAAAGAAGGATGAATAACAAGGAATGTGAACTTTACTAGGTAGGCAATAAGGGGTCTGGGAAGGGTTTTGAGCAGAGTGTTGATAAGAAGAGATCAGTGTTAAAAAGGAAATGCCTGACAGTCACTCCATTGACTCCTTCCCCACCACTTCTCAACATGGTTAAGTCTTCCTCATTCTCAAAAAAGAAAACCTTTGGTTGATCTAGCTAACTTTTCGAGTTATTTATTTCTAATTGCTTTCAGAACCAAACCTTCTAGAAAGGGTCATCTAAATTCCTTGTCTTTACTTCTTCATCTCCCACTCATTTCTCATCTCTGAGTAATCTGGCTTCTGAATATCAATCATCTCTTAACTGCTAAATCCATTGACCATTTCTCAGGCTGCCTTCTGCTTGACCTCCCTATAGTTTTCAACACTGTTAAACATTCCCTTCTCCTAAAGACTTTCTCCTCCCTTGACTTTTTAAAAAATAAATATTATTAATATTTCTTTGTTTTTACATTGTTAAATCTCCCCTTCTATCCCTTTTCCTTCCCCCTATGTAATGTTAATGCAAGGTTAATGGTGGTGGTGGGGAGAGAGTTAAAGTTCTTCCTCACCCATTAATAGGCCTCTGATACCTTTGGTTAATTTCTAATGAGGCTATGCCTTCCAGCTCTGAAGAGTACATATGGTGAGGTTCTGCTTTGGGGTTTAGTTTTTAGAAGAAGGTTTATGTGCCAGATGAGACTCTGGGTAGATGCTAAGGAGCCCCCTGGCTTTGAAAACCCAGATGTTGGTGCTTCTGTCTTTGGTAACTATATATGTATTGTCTACGGTCAGACAGTTAGAAGCACTGTCTGTTGATCTTTCTGTCTGTAATTTCTGCTTGTAATTTCTGTTTGTATTTTCTCTGAAGTTCAGGGTGCAAACTTTTCCCCCTGAACTAAGTGAATGATATATATGTTTTATTGAAATAGACTGTTGACCCTTCAAAAGTTGCTTTCCTTTTAGAAAAGCAGATCTAAGAACCTGTACAGCAGGCCTTCCTGTGTATGCTGGGGTCCTTGCTGTTACACCCTTCCAGAAAATCATCTCATATAACAAAGATTTTTATTTTAAAGAAAAAAGAGGAAAAAGGAGAAAACCCAATAGAACCAGTCAATATGTTTGTTTGTTTTTTAAATCTGATGATATACACCCACTGAGTTTCAGATTCCTCATATCTATGAAGGTGAGTGTGGCAGGGAGGTATCTTCTTATTCTTTGTCCTTTGTTTTCAAAGAGGACAGATGTCTTGACTTAAGTGTGAATTAGGTTGAAATGAGCAGAGTTGCACAGAGTTGGCAACCTCACTCTCTCTTTCAGAGTCATCAAAGTCCAGGGGCAAGACAAAAGTCAGAACAACTATCAATGGCCCAGGATACAGTGGATGACCTAGGCATCTTTGCCATCTAAGTTCTAAGTGCTCCACAAGGCCTGCTTTAGCCCCCTTCAATGTTCTCATCCCATTCCACTGGGAGAAGACTTTACATGCTTGGAGTAGCATCACCCCATCTTACTGGAGGCTTTGAGGCCTAAACCTGGTTGTATGAAGTGTTCAGAGAAGACTAGTACCTCCGATATGAGGGCTTGCTGAGCCCTTTCAAGGGCTGTTCATCCACCTTTGGTGTCTACCTTTCACCTAACTCTCACCTGTGGCTCCACAACATGCACAGCAGCCACACCCTAGTATCTTCTATCTCTTCTTTGGAGTCATTCCCCTGACTTCTATGACACTGCTCTCTCCTGGTTCTCCAACCTGTCTGATCACTTCGTCTCAGTTTCCTTCTCTAGATAATAACCCACCTTCCATTCTCCAACCATGGGTGTCCCCCAAGGCTCTGTCCTGGACCTTCTCCCCTTCTCTTTCTCTTACTGATCTCCTCCACTTGCATGAGGTTTACTATCATCCCTTTGCACATATCTAGATCTAGGCCAGATCTATGCATTGAGCTGTCTTTTGAAGTCTAGTGCTGGTCACCAATGTCTACTGGACATTTCCAATAACTGGCCCATTGGTTCCTCCAACCCACTCCAAAATAATATTCATCTTCCCCCATCTAAACCATACTTCATTCAAATTTCTATTTCTATTAATGGATATCATCATCCTTCCAGTCCTCTACAATGGCATATCCTTGATATCATCCTTGATGACCCCTCAACTTTAGTGCCTTCCCTCTGTTAGTTATTTCCAATTTATCCTGTCTGTAGCTTGTTTCTACATATTGTTTTTCCTTGTTATTTCTTCCATTATACTGTGAGCTTCTAAAAGTGTGGACTTTCTTTTTTGCCTCTTTTTATATTCCCAGAACCTAGCACAATAAATGTTTATTGACTGACTCCTTAACCCCTTATTTTCAGTTGGTTGATGAGTCATGTCAAGTTTAGTGCCTCATTTATCTATCTCCTTCTACACACTCTGATGGCCAAGGCCCTAACAGTTCAGGGCTTCTTTGCCTTCTGCTTGGACTATTGGAATGGCTTCCAAATTGATCGTCCTGCCTCAAGTCTCTCCCTTCTCCAATTCATCTGGCTTTCACACACCTGCCAAATCAATATTTCTAAGACATAATGAATGTTGTTCTCCTGCTTAAAAATTTTCAGTGGCTCTCTAGTACCTCTAGAATAAAATACTAATTCCTCAGCCTGGAATTGAAAGCCCTCTGCTCTGGCTCCCATCCATCTTTATCAAAACTCAATGACTCCATCCACCAATAGTCTAGCCAAACTTGCCTACTAGCTGTTCCCCAAACTCAACATCTCATTTCTTGTCTCCATTCTCCCATGCTTCCTCCTCATTACTGTCTCTTAAAATCTTTACTGTCCTTCAGGGCTCAGGTAGGGTACCACATCCTTCTGTTACCCTTCCTCTTCACCTTCATCCCCCCACCCACACACAGGGTACTTTCTCCTCCCCTAAGAGTATCCTTTGTCTGTGTACATATGTATTTCCTACTTGAATTTAAACTCTTGGAGAGAAAGGAATATTTATTTCATTGCTTATGTTCCTGGGGTTTAGCACAGTGTCTTCACATAGTAGATGCTTAATAAATGTTTTTTTTTTAGTTGAATTGAAATGAAGGATAGATTGGAGATGGGGGAGTTTGGAGGCTGAAATCTTGTTAGAAGGCTATTGACAGGTGGAGTTGTAGCATCAAGGGCTGTCTTTGGTTCTCCTTTATCTACATGTTCTCCTTCAGACATCAATTCCCTTGTAATACTTAACAACTTCCTCAATGCAGATGACTTCCAAATGCTTATCTCTACCCTGACTTCTCTTCTAAATTCCAAACTCGTATCTTCAACTGTCCACAATACATCTCTACTTATTCAGTCAACACATCAAAAACTGAGTATATGAGCTTCCCCAAACCTGCTTACCTAATTATATAGTGACAGTGTTAGTATTTGACCCATGTTGCTACTGGGTAGCTTGAAGTTCTCTGGTGAAAGTCAGAAAGACCCAGGTTCAAGAATTCTTTCTGATATACTGATATATATACTGATATATATGTATGTATATATATGTATATATCTATCTATCTATATATATAAATATGTATATATATATATATATATATATACACTGATATTCTGATATACTGGGAGAGTCTCATTTAACCTCTCAGTGTCCCCAGAAAATTCTCTAGAAGTAACACAGGAGCAGCTGACTTCTATCTGGGGTTTCCGCACCAGGTACTCCCCAAATGGATGAAAGCACAGATTTAGATCCCCTAACCTCACCCCCAAGAAATTTCTGGTAAGACTAGTGGTAAATACAGTATATATTATAGCTACCTATAATTAAGAGCCACTTGGTTGAGATGGAACAAAGTACCCTGCATTAAGAGCTCTGTGACCAGTGGAATGTTACATCTCCAGAAAGACTCACTCACAGCAACCCTACCTTTCTTCTCCTGGTACTTCTATTCTCTTTGACAACTTTCCTATCTCGGCTCTCACTCTTTCCTAATCCCTGGCATACCTATGTAATAGATAGAATATCTGTCTCAGAGCCAGGAGAACCTGGATTCAATTCCCAGCTTTGACATGTCCTGGTTATATAACCATCCAAACCGTCAGGCCAGCTCTGAAAATCACAGATTGCTGTTCTGCCTTAGTGGAGGAATTTCCACACCAGAAAGTTCCCTACAGAAATGAAATCAAAGATTCAGATCAACCCCCGAGCCCCCCACCTTAAATGCTATGATGAGGAACCATACTTCTTCAGTCCTTTATATCTCCACCACTAAAAACACCCCATTTTACTTGTTAAGAAGGAGAACTTGTTAAGCTGGTGAATGGAGAGTGCAGAGAGATGAATCTTAGTCTCAATTATCACCAACTAATTATTCTGAGAAAATCAATTAACTTCTTTCTTGGTTTTCCTGGTTACTAAATGTTTTCCTTAAGCTTTCCCATCTACTAAATGGGGATAATAACTATACAGATCTATAATCTACATTATAGGACAACTGAGTAAATTAATCTATGTAATGGATAGAATGTAAAGATTAGAAAATCTGGGTTCAAATCTTGCTTCTAATACTTGCTGGTTGAGTCATTTAATGTTTCTCAGCCTCAGTTTTCTCATATAAGAATTCAAAGTGAGTTTAATAATACCTGTAATATTTACCCCCTGAAGTTGTTTTGAGACTCAATGTGACTCTCTCTCTGTGTTTTTCTCTGTCTCTCTCCCTCCCTCCTTCCCTCTGTTCCTCTCTATAGTTAGATAAATAGATAGATTTTCAACACAATTCAGGGCATCCCAAGAGTCTTAAAGCAGTTTTAATTCTAAGTAGGAAAGCAGGATGGAAGAACCGGCAACTTGTTTAAGCTTTAATACCTTAAAACTGCACTAAGACTTTTAGGACATGCTGTATAAAAGTGAATTATTCTTATACCAAGAACCTTGAGATTTTGATGCCCTTAGTAAAACCATTCCTGCTTTATAGTTACTAGTGACCTCAGAAAATTGGACAAATCCATTGACCCTTTCTTAATTTCTATCATCTTTGACTTCTCTGCTGCCTTGGGGAATAACCACACCCTCCTCCGTAAAAATCTTGGCTTCCAAAATACTGTCAGACCTGTTTCTTTCGGTTTTGCTCTTTTTAAAGTTCTTTTCTTGCTCTTTTTTTTTTTGAGAATTGGTGTATCAGTCTAATTAGTCTCACCTCTACCATGTCTGACTGTGTTCCTATCTGCTGAGCCCTCCTTTCTGACTAGCAGCAACAATCAATTAATCAATCGCTGTCAAGGAGGGACCAGTGTTGATGGGTATTCCACCAACACTGGACTCATTGCCTTCACCACCAACAGGCATCTTTCCCCACTCTCCTCATTGCCATTGATGGATTTTTTTTATTCTTACCAAGTCTGTGGTTCTTTTCAGACCTTTGCTGAAATATATATGGAAAAGCTGTGACCTTCTATGCATTCATCTTAGCTAGATACCCCATCCTCAGATTTTCCTACAGCACTTGATCTATATCTCACCTTTTGCATCTATCACTCCCTACCTTGTATTGTTATCCTTATTTGTTTATATATCATATCTCTCCTCTCCAAACATAAGGTCAGAAACCAGGTCACTAATTTGCCATTGTATTCCCCAGAGGCTCACACAGGTTTATACATTTGAGGCACTTATTAAACATTTCCTGAATTGAAGGAATCATGCTCCCTAGACTTAGAATACTAGATTTAGAGATGAAAGAGACCTTGGAAATTATCTTATCCAGCTCCTCCTTTTAAAGATGAGGAAACTGAAGCCCATGGAAGTTAAGTGACTTGACCAAGGTCACAAAAGTAATAAGTGCCAGGTTTCATTTGAACCTTGATCCTCTAATATCCAGCGTTCTTTCTATGACACCACCCTATGGCAAATGGAATCCTTTTTCTATCTTTAAACTCATTCTTTTCCAAAGCTGAAACTTGATGATTCTTCAATCTACCTTGTTCCTTTCCATTCCCATGGCTGCCACCCTAATCTTGGCCTTTCCTGCCTCATACCTACATGACTAAAATAGCCTCTGAGGTGGTTTCCTTGCCTCTAGCCTTTTCTCCCTCAAATCCATCCTACACATAATTGCTAGGATAATTTCCTTCAAACATAATTTATCTTCTCTGTTCAAGAACTCACAATGGTTCCCTTATTGTTCTTCGTATCAAATTCTCACTTTTTAGTTGGCCCTTCAATGCCTGGGAACAACTGCACCTCCCTTATCTCACAAGTTTTCTCATGACTCATTTATATGGACCTTTCAGTTTGATGAAGTTAATCTGTTGATCTGTTTACCATTGACTGTCATGTGTTACATCCTTCCTTTCTACCTATACCCTTGCCTTCCCTCTTCCTTCCCAGCTTGCAATATAATCTCCTAACTCACTTCACCAGTTCATGGCTCTTTTCCAACTTCTAAATGCAGTTTAGAGGTCATTTCTTCTAGGAAGTTTTCCATAATGAATTCCATTTGACTTCAAGCACTCCTGACCTTTGTGATTTCAATCATATTTACCGATACATTTAATTCAATTCAAATCAGGAAATATTTAATAAGTGCCCACAATGCATAAGTAAGGTTTTGGGCACAGTAAAATATTGCTCTCCTTAAGAAGTTATTGTTCTACTGAAGGGAGAGATATGACAAATACATAGATTAAGAGAATAATCTAAGGCAGGGAGTGAGGGGCATAAAAGGTTGAGATACAAATTAAGTGCTCCAGGAAGATTTGAGCAGGTGACCATATGGAAAGTCAAAGCTTTTCCACTTGTATTTCAACAAAGATCAAAAAAGAACCTGAGACTTGATAAGGATCAAGAAAGTCAAAGAGAAATCATAGTAAGCACTTTCTGCTGCCCAAGATTATGAAAAAAGATGGCTAGAAAGTCTGTGGGAGTTTTCACCAGAGAAGCCAGAGTGAGACCAGGTAAATAGGTTGGAAGCTGGCCAGTGCTAGGACCAGGGATGCTCTAAGGCTACTTGAAGTCTGCAGGATTCTTTATTTAGTTGGCAAAAAGCCCTGAGTGAACTGATGGGGGAAATTTTCAGAGTGTCTGGAAGCCATAGCATTCTGACAACTGATTCAGGGCCAGAGACCTATAGCGCTTGGGACAGAGAGTTTGGAAGTCAAGGGCAATCTGGCCTAGCAAGATCCAGAGGGCCTTAAAGACCACAGATCACAGAATTGGGACAGTCTAGAAGGCTTGAAACCTACCAACACTCTGAGCAAGACACATGAAGGAAGGCAAAATCAGTGGTAAAATCACAATTAATAGAAGTTAGAAGCAAACAGGATCTGATGATTCCATTCAAGAGGAAGAGATAAGACCCAATGTAGTCCCAAATCAGGAACTATGGCTGGAGCTATAGGTAAATAGAATTTGCCAAGCACTATGGAGAAATATTATAGCTAAAGAAACACTGAAGACATACACTACACATAGACAAAGAGAATTATTCCATAACCATCATAGACATAGCCTTGGAAGGAAAAAAAAAATGGCTTGACCACATAAATTATGAATGTCTCTGGAGCAAATGAAGGAAGAGATAAAAAAATAAAATTATATAAGTGAAATTAGAGCTCTAGAGGAAAGGATCAGAAGTAAAATGATTAGCTTAGAATAGAAAATAGAAAACCTTATCCAAGTAACAAACACCCTCAAAATTAAAATGGGCCAAATATAACACAATGACTCTGTGAGACAAGAAATATTAATACGAAATCAAAAGATTTTAAAAAAAATAGAAGAAAATATAAAATATCTCCTATCAAAAACTAGCATGGAAATCTGATCAAGGAGAGAAAATTAAAGAAACAGTAGACTCCCTAAAAAGCATGAACAAACAAAAAAGTTGGATACAATATTTTAATTACAGATCATTAGGATAGATCACATTCTTTTTTTTTTTGCCTCTTTATTCCTTGAAAAGAGAGGACAGATATCAATTAGAAGAAAAAGTATATGAAAATATCAGTAATAGAAATATACGATTAGCAATTATAACCATGAAGATGAATGGAATAAATTCACCCCCAAAATGGAAGAGCGGAGCAGAATACCACAATGTGGTGTTTGCAGGAAATGCATTTGAAATATAAGGATTGACACAGAGTTAAAATGAGGGATTGAATTTACTATTCTTCAGGAAAAATTTAAAAAGCAAATGTAGCAATCTTATATAAAACAACAATAAGAATAAAAATGTTTAGTAGAGATAAATAAGGGAACTATATTATCTTAAAGGCATGATAGACTGAAATAATATGAATATTTAATAGATATGCACCATATAGCTTAATTTCCAAATGTTTAAAGAAAAGAATGTTCAAATAAAGAGACAAATAGACAACAAAATCATAGCAGGTGGGTTCCTTAAGGTACCCCTTTTATTTTTAAAATAATTATTTGTTTATGGTCTTCAACATTCACTTTTATAAGATTCTGAGTTTTAAACTTTTCCTCCTTTCTTTCCCCCTTCCCAAAGACAGCATGCAATCTGATATAGGCCATACATATACAATCATATTAAACATATTTCCACATTAGTCATATTGTAAAAGAAGAATCAGAACAAAAGGGAAAACCCACAAGAAAGAAAAGGAAAAAATAATATGCTTTGATCTGCATTCAGACTCCATAGTTCCTTCTCTGCATGTGGATAGCATTTTCCATCATGAATCTTTTGGAATTGTCTTAGATCATCACATTGCTGAGAAAAGCTAAGTCTATCAAAGTTGGTTATTGCACAATGTTGCTGTTACTCTGCACAATGTTCTCCTGGTTCTGCTCACTTCACTCATCATCAGTTTATGAAAGTCTTTCCAGGTTTTTCTGAAGTCCACTTGCTCATCATTTCTTATGAAACAATAGTATTCCATTACATCCATGTACCACAACTTGTTCAGTCATTTCCTGATTAATAGGCACCCCCTTAATGTCCAATTCTTGGCCACCACAAATAGAACTACTCTAAATATTTTTATACATGTGGGTCCTTGCCCCATTTTTATGATCTCTTTAGGATACAGACCTAGAATTGTATTGCTGGATCAAAAGGTATGCACAGTTTTACAGTGCTTTGGGTATAGTGCCAAAATGCTCTCCAGAATGATTAGATCAATCCACGACTCCAAGAACAATGCATTACTGTTCCATTTTTTCCACATCTTCTCCAACCTTTATCATTTTACTGTTTTGTCATGTTAGCCAATCTGATAGGTATGTTGTGGTACCTCAAGAGTTGTTTTAATTTGCATTTCTCTAATCAATAGTGATTTAGACCCGAATTGATAGTCAAAGGATATAAACAAGCAGTTTTCAGATGAAGAAATTAAAGCTATCTACAGTCATATAAAAATGTTTTAAATCACTAATTAACAAATATAGAAAAACAAGTTTCAAACACATCCTTAAGAGACCACAACAAAATAAAAATTATGACCAATAAGAAGCCTTTGAAGAAAATGTTCAATCTTTTTAAAATTTTTACAAATAGCATTTTTTTCAATTACATGCGAAGACAATTTTCAACTTTCATTTTTTATAAGATTTTGAATTCCAAATTTTTCCTCCCTTCCAGGACTCCTTCTCCAAGATGGCCAGCAATATAATATAGGTTATACATGCACAGTCATGTAAACATATTTCCACATTAGCCATGTGTGAAAGAAGAAACAGAACAAAAGGGAAAAGTCACCAAAAAAAGTAATAATAATATACTTCAACCTGCACTCAGATTCCATAGTTCTTTCTCTGTATGTGAGTAACATTTTCCATTATGAGTCCTTTGGAACTGTTGCAGATGATTGTATTGCTAAAAAGAGATAAGTCAATCATAATTGATCATCGCACAGTGTTGGTATTACTGTGTACAGTGTTCTCCTGGTTCTTCTCACTCCAATCAGAATTAGTTCACATAAGTCTTCCCAGGTTTTTCTGAAGTCCACCATAACACAATAGTATTCCATTACATTTATATACCACACAACTTGTTCAGTCATTCCCCAATTGATGGGTATTCCCTCAGCGTCCAACTCTGCCACCAAAGAAAGAGCTGCTATGAATATTTTTGTACATGTAGGTCTTTTTCCCGTTTTTATGACCTCTTTGGCATACAGATCTATTAGTGGTATTGCTGGATCAAAGACAATGCATAGTTTGATTGATCTTTGGGCACAGTTACAAACTGCTCCCCAGACTGGCTGGATCAGTTCACAATCCTACCAACAATGCATTAGTCTCCCCGTTTTCCCACACCTTCTCCAACAAAATATGTTCAATCTTAAATGGAGAAATAGTTTAATCCTTAAAAATTGGTAAGTCAAAGGGCAAATAATAGAAATAATAGATAATTTCATCAGAGAAAATGACAACAGTGAGGAAACATAATAAAATTTCTGTAACACAGCCAAAGCAGTCCTTAGGAGAAATTCTATATTACTAAAAGCTTTTATCAACAAAAAGAGGAAATAAAGATAGAAAGGAAATAGATTTTAAAATCTCCTGGATGCCAAAATAGAAAATTTGAAAATCAAAGAACAGATTAATAAAATTGAAAACCAAGAAAAAAATGAATTGACAAAACTAGGCATTATTTTTAAGAAACTAATTAAATAGGTAACCATTGGGTTATCTGATTTTTAAAAGAGGATAAAAAATTTGCAGTATCAAAATAAAAAAAAGAAAATTTATAACAAATTAAGAGGAAATAAGGAAATTATTAGAAACTCTTTTACCCATATATATATATATATATATATATATATATATACAAATAAAGCTGACAACCTATACAACATATTTATAAAAATATAAAATGTCCAGAATAATAGAACAAAAATAGAGAATTTAAGTGATTTAACTCCCAGAAAAGAATTGGACAAGCCATAAATGAAATCCCAAAGACAGGGAAAGCCATAACCTAATGGATTTCCAAGTGAATTCTATCAATCATTAAAATAAAAATTCATTCCAATTTTATATAAACTGCTTAAAATAGGAAAAAAAGGGATCTTACTAAATTCCTTCTATGAAACAAACATGGTCTTGAAACCCAAATTAGGAATACATAGAGCAAATAAAGAAAACTATAGACCAGTGTCCCTAATTAATATTAAAGCAAAAATATTGAATAAAGTATTATCAAAGAAATTATAGTAACATGTAAAAAAAGACTATATGCTATGACCAAATTGGTTTATACCAAAAATGCAGAGTTGGTTCAAAATTAAGAAAACTATAACCATAAGAATCCATATTAATAACAAGGAGATAGGGACTGGACTTATGATTTCATTGAGGAAGTAAGGAGACTCCCTCTACTAAAGCAGTCAGCACCCTTTTTGCAACTTATAGTCTTAGTGAGTTGTCTAGGAGACTGAGAGTTGAAGTTATTTATCCAAGATCACACATTCAGTGTATGTTACAGATAAGACTTGATTCCAGGTCTTCCTGACTTTGAGGCCAATTGTCTACTTATAATATAATTTGGCTCATCTAATAAAAAGAATTGAAATAATATGATTATATCAATAGATATAGAAAAAGCTTTTGACAAAATGCAATATACCCATTTCAATTTAAAAGAATACACTAAGCAGCATTGGAATAAATAGACCTTTTCTTAATATGGTATATGCTATCAATCTAAAACTAAGAGCGAACTTTATTTGTAATGGAGAAACACTAGAGCCTTTTTGTTTTTCTTTGTCTTGCAGTATTTATTCACAGATGTTCAAACTCATTTACTAGATCTGGAGTCCATATTTCCTTCCATTGTTACTATTTTCCCTGTTCATTTATTTGCTTACATTAATAGTCTTTGAGGTTTTTTTTCTTCCTGAAATCTTTAGTAATTTGTCTTTTTTTTCCTTCAAAAATTTTCCTACGCACTTGCTCACTCTGTTTCCTCTGATGGTTTCATGGCGGAAGGCCAGATCTCCAAGTGTCTCAGTCTCTTCCCATGCTGGGCAATTCATGATTCACAGCCTTGGTCTCTGCCACAAGCAACTTTTGAGTAGACAGAACTACTCTCAGATGTGGTCTGCTTTAGGTTCTGTGGAGTGGTACAGAGCCTCCCATACACATAGTGTCCTGTCCTGGTCCCACTCCTTTGGTTCCTAGTTCTTTGACCTGATACCAGCTGTTCAGAGCTTTGTTGCATTGGTGCTCCAGGGTTATGGTTCCTGGCAGGCTTTCACTCCAAAAGGGCTACGGCTGTGCTGGCTATCAGTCCTAATCAGGGCAAATTTCCACAACTTGGTACCACAGTCTCCATGGCACTGGCAAAAGGGAGGTGAGACTAGGATATAGGGGTGGGTTTTGTTGGAAGCCTGTGTCATATTCTTGTGTCTGCTAACGCAGTTTTAAGGCTAGTAGTGTGGGAGGTGTAGGAGAGGTGCTGAGCGAGTTCAAGGTCGGTGAGCAATCACTTCATGGATTTTTTTAACCTTCTTTTGGATTCTGGGTGTCTTGGACCATGGAGGCAGCTGAAGTTGCTTTATCTTTGGTGCATAATTTATATTTTGGCAAAGTCTGAGAGGGCATGGGGATCAGAAAAAAAAATCTAGTTCTCTATCTTGCTGCCTGCATGACCTGGAATGCTCATTAGAGGTATATCAAGTAAGATCAGGGGCAAAGCAAAAATGCCCATTATAAACACTATTATTTGATGTGATTCTAGATATGCTACCTATAATAATCAGATAAGAAAAATAAATTATACTAATGAGCATAGGTGAAGAGGAAATAAAATTATCAGTTTTTTGCGATGATATGATACTCTACTTAGAGAACCCTAAAGAGTCAACTAAAAGTAACAGATAATTTATAACACAAATAATCAGGATATAAAATAAGCTTACAAACTCATCAGGCTGTCTATATATTCCTAACAAAACCTATCAGAAAGAGATAGAAAAAACATTTCATTCAAAGAAACTACAGAATCTATAAAGTATTTGAGAGCTCACACTCCAAGATATACATAGGAATAGAACTCTAAAAAAAAAAACTCTTTACAGAAATAGAGAGGGCTAAATAATTAGAAGGCTACTGATTATTCATTGTTGAGTTGTGCCAATATAATTAAAATGACAATACCACCTAAATTAATTTACTTATTCAGTGCCATGCTAATTAAAAGGATTACCTTATAGAACTAAAACAAAAAGTCATCTATATGATGAACTAAAGGTGAAGAATCTCAAGGGAAATAGAAGAAATCATTAGGAAGAAGGACAACCTTACAGTACCAAATCTCAAATGATACTACAAAGCTGAAATCATCTAAACTATTTGACACTCATTAAAAAACAAAAAAGTTAGTCAGAAGAGCAACATACAGTCATATAATATTCAGAAACAAATGACTACATAGGAATAGCGTAGTGTTGAAAAGTCCTAAACCCCAACTACAAGAACTCACTATTGGGGGAAAAAAATTACAGAAAAAATATGGAAAGCAGGTTGATCGAAAATATGTTTACACCAACATAAAATATATGTTTACACCATAAACCACAATAAGTTCCACACGGACATGGTGGTGTAGTCATATAAATTCTCATTATGAAAAATTAGAGAGATACAAAAGGAGGTAATTTTTGTATCTATAGGTAGAGGAAGAATTTTTGACCAAATGAGAGATAAAGAGGGTTACAAAAGGTAAAATGAACAGTTTTTATTATAAAGACTTGAAAAGTTTTGCATGAACAAAATCAATATATTTAAAATGAGAAGGAAAACAGCTAAGTGGAGGAAAAAAAATCTTTGCAGTAAGTTACTATGCTAAAAGTCTAATATTCAAGAAACATAAAGAACTGGTTCAATATATAATAAATGTGCAACTTGGATCCTTTAAAATTAAATTCTTTGCATAAATGAAATTAATGCAGTTAAAATCAGAAGGGAAAAATTAACTTAAAAATACTACTAATAATAAATAGTTAAAAATTCTTCATCAGTTTTCCTGATAGAGCTCTCATTTCTAAGCTATTTAAGGAACTGATCAAATTTTTAAGAATGTGTCATTCTCTAATAAATACATGGTTACAGACTATCAATAGGAACTTCTCAAGGGAAGAAATCTAAGCAATCAACAACCATATGGAAAATAAAATGCTCCAAATCACTCGTAATCAGAGAAATACAAATTTAAGAAAACTTGGAGGTTCCATCTCACACCTACTTGATTGGTAAAGATGACAAAAAAGGGAAAATCCTAATCAAAGGGGACATGGGAGAACAGTCACACTAATGCACTGCTGATGGAACTATGAAATGGTCCAACCCTCCTGAAAAGCAATTTGGAAATATTTTCCAAAAATCACTAAACTGTGCATATTTTTGGTGCGGTGAGATCACTGCTAGGTATATACCCCAAGAAAAAGGGGGAGAAAAAGAGCATAAGGATCCATATATCCAAAAATATTTTAACTTTTTTTTTCTTGCTACAGTCAATAACTGGAATCTGACTAGGTCAACTGGGGAGTGACTAAACAAATCATGATGCATTATGATGAAAGAAATGGATTCAGAGAATCTTGGGAACTTAAACTTATGTGAAATAATGCAGAGTAAAGTGAGAAGAACCAGGGGAAAAATTTATACAAACATCAAAACACTCTAAAGGAAAAATAGGTAAAAAAAACTTAAGAACTCTTATCAAAGCAATGATCAACAAAGATTCCAGAAGACTAACGAGAAAGTATGCCACCTATCAGGGAGGGGAGGGAATAGAGGTGCCGAATGTGACATGGATTTTTGGACACGGCCACCATGTTGTTATATTTTGCTTTGCTATGTTTATTGATTACAAGGGAGAGCTTTTTTTCCATTGGAGCGAGATAGTGATGCCAAAAAAATAAAAGAATACAAGAAGATGTACAGAAGGGAGGAGAAGGAAACAGAGGAAGGAGAGTTCTCTCTGTGTTGAATTAACATTATACTTTTTAAAATAAGTGATAAATAACAGGGACTCTCAGATTTGTATAAAATCCTCTTTTTCTGTTCTTTTTATACAGAATAATTTGCTTTTGTAGGTATTTATAAAGTTCAAAATAGCAAAAAAAAATGTAATTACTTTTTTAAAATTGGGAAGATATAATTTTCAGCACAGGCATCAAGAGAGGTTTCATTGAGGAGGCAGCCTGTGAGGTAAACATCAAAGGAGGAGACAAATTCTAAAAGGATCCAAGGAGGAAAGTGCATAAGGTGGACTTAAGGAACAGGGTGAACCAGCTAGACTAACCAAGCATCTTATAAAATATAAGCCAACAGTCAAGAGAGCTAAGAGGCATGGGAGTGCAGATAGGCCTATGCAAATCCATCACCACCGCACGAGGAACATGTGTGGTCTTCAATGGAAGCCAACAATGGCACCACAGAACATTACACTAAGAAGGCAGCTCTGATATAATAGAGTTTAATCCTCTTCTTGTGTAGATGAGTATCTGAGACTCAGAAGAAAGAAGTAACTTTCTCAAGGTCAGACAACTACCTAAGGGCCATACTAGCACATGAATCCAAGTTATCATCTTTCCCAGTCACTCACTTTCTAAATCAGGATACTGCTTATGGAAGCAGCAAGTTACCAACATCGGGCAAGTAACTCCTAAACTGGAGATCTTCCTATGACTTCCAATAAAGGGAAAAGCTCAAAGCACAGTCCAAAGAGCTCACCACTGATTTCCTCCTCTACTTCAGTGAGGTCAAGAATTCAAGAAATGAAATTGTCTGTCCTGATGGAAAGGTTGGAGACCCCCTAACTCATCTTTTAGCATCATGGCATTGCCTACTGTTGTCATGATGTGTTGGGAAGACTTTTTTCTCCCAAACTTATTTCTTCTTCTGACTTCACTGTTACTTTGGTAGAAATTGCCTTGGATTTGAAATCAGAGGACCAGGGTTCAAATCTCAGCCCTGAAATTTACTATATACCTTTATTATATAAATTTAGTACATATTCACATATAAATATATAAGTAATATAACATATAATGTATATTTAATATATCCATACAAATATAAATATATAAATATAACACATATGTTCATAATATATTATATGCATGTATGTATGCATAAATACATGTATGTATATTATACACACATATTTACATATAAATATGTGTACACATAATATATGTACATGTGTTCATACATAAACATAGTATATTCTATATATGTACATACATTATATATTCATATATTTATACATAATTATATGTGCATAATATAGTATGTGTATATATATTTGTTTATAAATATATGTGCATATATTATATATTCACAAATTATATATAAATATGCATATATGTTATATGTCCATGTGTTTATATAAAAATATATTCTATATATGTACATATATTATATACATATGTTTATACATAAATCTAAATAACATAAATATATGTACACACTATATTTCTGTATTTATAAATTTACAGCTCTCCTAACTTCTCTGAGTTTCAGTTTCTTCATCTGTATACTGGGGGTGCTGGACTCAATATGGTATCATGAAAAAGGCGTCTGGTACCGAAGGACCTGGATCTAATTCTTCTTCTGATGCTAAATGACATGAGTGACCTTGGACAAGTCATTGAAGCTTCTGGGCCTCATTTTCATCTTCTAAACAATGAGTTAGACCAGACAGTCTCTGCAGCCCCTTCCAGTCATATTGCTGTGACCCTATAATGATTCACCCAGACTCTCATGGTCTAACCTTGGAGTTTTCTTGAATTCTTCTGCCTTCCTTGGCTCTCCTCTGTGTAGTTCTGTTTCTGCTCAAGTCTTGGGGGCCAGAGAAATGCCTTTGCTTCAGTACTGCTTCTGTGGAAGATGACATGACTTTTGACTGGCTAACAGAATGCTGAGCATGATGCTCCCCAATTGTGTATGAGACTTACTTCAGTTTGCTAGAGACTTAGGAGAGGGAATTTGGAGACACAGTTGGATAAAGAAACTCCAAGAGATGTAGAAGAAAGAAATGCTTTTGAGAGTCACACTAGAGTTCTCAAAGCTGCAGACACTGGAAGCTGGCTCCATGAGGTACGGGACCTCCAGGGCCTGCAATTCTTGAGGCTGCTGAGGGGAGACTTCCCCTGGAAGAGACTGTTCCTTCTCTTCTGATTTCAGCCCAGAGATTACCTTGCTCCCAGCTGGAGAAATCATTTATTCTTGTGTATTCAATGGTACATATAGGGGATGTGTGGGGAGGTGGCTAAGTAGCTCAACACATAGAGTGCTGGATTGGGAGCCAGGGAGACCTGAGTTCAAATTCAGCCTCAGACATTTACTAGCAATGTGACCCTGGGCAAGTCACTTAACTGTTTGCTTTAATCCACTGGAGAAATGACAAATTATTCCAGTATATTTGCCAAAAAAACTTCTGGACAGTAATGACGTACTATGGTCCAAAGAATCATAAAGAGTTGGACAAACTGAACAATTCATTAGTAGGTATTATTCTGGAGAACTTGATTTCTGTTTGGTGTTCTGCTCGGGTAAATAGGCATATTTTCTATTTGTGCTGACATTTTTACATAACTAGCATCTAATGGGAAGGGGCTAAGAGTTGGAGACTGGGAAATAAGAGCTTTAGTTCTGCACCAGACCTGTCCCCCTAGACCAGAGATATTTAGCAGGGTGGACAGCTGTAATTCTTGTGGCCAAAGAAGAGACCAATAACTCAGCCTCCCAGACCTTGCCCACCCTTCCTCTGCCTGTGCTCCTGCTGGGGCTAGCCCAGCTCAGGAGATGGGGTGGGCCAGAATGGATGTCACATTCTATTTATCCATGCCACCCAATGTGTGTCTGTTTATTTGGACAGCCCCACACACATATCTTACACATGCAATCAGTTCTGTTTGTTCTACCTCATTGGCTATTGAATCTGTTCCTACCTCTCTATTCCCACTGTCACCACCCTAGGACAAGCCCTCATTCCCACCCACTTGGATGATGACAATAGTCTCCCCACCTCCACTCTCTCCTCCCTCCAAATCCTCTGCCAGGTTGCTGTCAGATTTATCTTTCTAATTCACAGATCATCTCATGTCACTCCTCAGCTCCAAACCCTTCAGAGGCTCCCTATGGCCTTCCAAGTAAATTTCTAAGTCCTATACCTAGTATTTAAAACCTGTCACAATCTATACTAACCTATATTTCCAGATTTATCTCAGATGCTTCCCCCTTCTGCATACTCTAGTGGCCATCCTCCATGCACGTCCTACACTTTCCCCACCTCCATATTTATGCTGTGACCCATCCTGGAATGTCTTCCCTGTCCATTAAATTCCTACTCATTTATTTATGCTTATATTTTCTTCATGTGTTTAGCACAGTGCCTGGTATGTAGTAGGGGCTTAATAAATGTTTACTGATTGGCTGCTACCTATACATACATACAGATATATGTATGTATGCATATACATACACACATATGTGTGCGTATCATGGCGATTTTGGTGAAATGCTAAAGATCCTAGTAAGCCTGCCCTATACCAAAGAATACAGTATGTCTCATGGTTATAATTGCCCGCCTCTCCAAGGAAACTCACCCGGTCCTTCAAAGCCCCTGATTCCAAGTGCTGTAGGTCAGGTCTGCAAAGCACTTAACACATTAGCTCATTTAGCATCTATGGGGTACTGCTACTGTAGTTCAGTTGTTTTCAGTTATGTCCCACAATTTGTGACCCCCTCTGAGGTATTCTTGGCAAAGATACCTGATTTCCTTCTTGGGGGGGGGTTGGGTGTTGTTATTATCCCCATTTTATAGATGATGAAACTGAGACTGAGAAGTTAAATGACTTGCCTTTGGTCTCCTATCCTTATTCCCCTCCAAGGAAAGGAAAGCAGTGAGGGGACATGATATATACAAAACCTCATGAGGGAACTAGTGCTAGTATGATCATAGCGCCTTAGATTTAGAGCTGGAAGTGATCTTAGGAGTCATCCAATTCAGTCCCTCCTTTTACAGATGAGGAAACTGAGGCAGTGAGCAGCTATGTTTTCATAGAGTGGAAAGAGTGCTGAGTCTGGCTCCTGGGGTAACCGACTTGGCTACTTACAGCCTGGGTTACTTTGGGAAGTCAATTCTTTCTCTGAGCCTTAGTTTCCTCTTGTAAAAAAAAATTAAGGAGTTCGACCAGAAGACATCCCTCCTAACTTGAGAACTAGGATCTTCAAGATTTCACCAAAATTACCGAGTTATTAAGCTGACAAAGACAGGATCACATTTTCAAAGCAATAAGTCACCTTAGAACTCATCTCATCCACCTACCTAATAATCTTCCACCACTGGAAACTGTAGCCCAGTGAATTCAGTGACTTGTTCACCCAAGTTAGGAGTGCCAGGGTCAGGGATTTGAAGCCAGCTCCCCTTATTCTAAATCCAGAGATCTTTTCAGCCCCCCACAGTGGAGGCTTTACATGAGGCTTTAAAGTCTGCAAAGCAGAGTCCTCCCAGCAATCGTGGGAAGTAGTTATTATTTAGGGAAATACTTTATTAGTTAAAATTTACCTTAAGGCAAGGAAAGTGTTACTAGTTGTTTCTGTGCACCAGGGACCTTGAAACTGGGTAACCTGCTTGTGTCTTTCTTGAAATCTGCTTTGGTTACTCCACATGTTTAGCTAGAGCTACTAATTTCGATGCTGAAGAATAGAAAACTGGCATTTCTGCTAACATCTGGAACTTAAAAAGAGTGAGGAGACATGCCAGACAAAGGACATGTCATGCCATGAGGAATCACCAGCACAGATCATATTTTTCCTGGAACCCTGCTTTTCAGTCTGCCATCCTGATCCTAACAATCCTCTTACTTCCTCCCCATTTGCTCATGCTCCCCCAAACCCTCCTTCTGAACAGTACTGAGGGTTTCAGGAACATCTGTGCCAACAGGAATGGTCTTGTTAAAGTAACAAATGAACCAGGATGGCCCTCAGGGCAAGTGTATCTCATAGAACAGTTTTAGCATAGTGTGTGAATGGGGGAAGGGGAGGAGAGGAAAGATAATGAAAAAAAGCAGGGAAAAGAGGTTCCAAGGCTCTGATAGCACTGATAAAGAATGAGGGAAGATTCCTGCCCTCTGGTGTCCAAGCAGAAAAGCATGACAATGTTATTGAGATCAATATCTAAAATGAAATATGTCATAGGTTCAGCAATTTAGAACTGGAAGGGATTTTAGAAATCATCCAAAGCAACCCCTTCATTTTACAAATGAGGACCTTGAGACCTAGAGAAGCTCTATGAGTCCTAGAAATCCAGTCCAATCCAAATCTCTTGCAACGGCACTTATGATTCAGTCTCTGATTTGGGAGCTGAGGGAGAGGCAGTAAGAGAAAAGATCTTATTTTAGGGAAGGAAAAAATGCATTTTTTTAGATTTTAGGTGAGTGGAAGGTATGACTATAATAATGACTTGGTGCTTGAGGGTTTCTCCCTCCCTCCCTTCCCCTTTCTCTTCCTTCTTTAATTCCTTCCTTTCTTCCTTTCTCTCTTCTTTCCTTTTTTCATTCTCCCTTCTTTATTTCCTTCCTCTCTTCCTTCTTTCTTTTTCTTCCTCTCTCTTCCTTCTTTCCTTTCTTCCTTCTGTCCTTCCTCTCTCCCTTCCTTCCTTCCTTTTGTCCTTCCTTCTTTCCTACTTTCCTTCCTTCCTTCTGGCTACCTCTTTCCCCACCACCCTCCTCAATGTAAAAGAAAAAAAAAGAAACTTGTAATAAATCTTCAGTTAAGCAGAACAAATTTCCATGCCAGCCATGCCTGAAAGCATCACCATGTTGAGTCTGTCCACTCAGGAGGTAGGCAACCAGCTTCCTCGTCAGTCCTTGGGAATCGTGGTTAGTCATTGCAATGATGAGCGTCTTAAGTCTTTCCCAGTTGTTTTTCGTTACCAAGCCATCCTGTTGTCTTGGTTCTGCTAATTTTACTCTGAATCGGTTCATAGACTGTCTTTCAAATGATGTTGAAAGAAGCGAGCAACACCAGGACAACAGTTGGTGTCAAAACAAAGAAAAGCAACTTCATATAATACTTCAAGCCAATATGATCACTTCTCCATTGTAGAGTAAGAGGTTAAAGAATACAATAATAGTCAAGATACTGAGGAAGACTTTGTTTACACTGGCAAAATCAGGTGGGAAAGAGGCTGAATGGACAATTTAAGTAATTGAGGTCCTATGGTCCCTTCAGAAATTATTGAAAAAGGGAGGTTTAGGGGCCTAATTATTGTTCACCAGATGATTGCTTAATCTACCACTTCTCTTTGCTTCTGTAAACCTAATGTAATTTGCCCAAGAACTGTTAAAAATTTACTTAGCAATCAGAAAACTCAAAGGGATTCCCATAGGGGCCCCATCTTTCCAATGATACCTCATTGACCCTGTCCTCGTTGCTAAATTGGACAAAACTCAAATTTTCAGGAGTAAGGAAGCAGAATGGGGAAAAGCATCCCCCTGCTAAAGAAAAGAGGTATGTTGTGTCCCCTGCCTACCACCAAGAATAAATCAGGTGCTACTCAGTCAGAATAGTGCCATAAGTCACTTACTGCTAATGGTAACTGAACCTACTGGAACTGATAAGATCACTGAGTGAGAATGGAAGGAGAAAAAAGGGAGATGGGGCCTTGGATATCTAGTGGATATGATATGGATAACGGTCCTGCAAAGGACACTGAGAAGGAGCAGTCAGGCAGATTAGGAGAACCAAGAGTTAATCAGTAACATAAAAACCCAGAGAGAAGAGATTATCACAGGGTTATTGTAAGGGTCAAGAAAGAACATATGTAAAGTGCTTTGCATACATGAGAAAGCTGTATTACTGTTCTTGGGGTTGAGCTATTTCAGTCTTGTCCAATTTGTCATGACCCCATTTGGGGTTTTCTTGGCAGAGATACTGGAGTGGTTTGCCATTTTGTTCCTCCAGCTCATTTTACAAATGAGGAAACTGAGGCAAAGAGGGGTTAAGTGCCTTGCCCAGGGTCACACAGCTAGTAAATGTCTGAGGCCACATTTGAACTCAGGCCTTCCTGACTCTGGGCTCTACTTACTGAGTCACCTTGCTGTCCCATGTTAATGTTAGATATTAGTTATTTCTTTTTATTATCTATTTTTAGTAATTTTAGATATATTTAATAGTTTAGTTTTTATTTTAATATTTTAATAGTTTATATTTAATAGTTATTTTAGTTATATTTAGTTATAAATTAGCTATTTCTTATGCTCTATTCTTTAGGGATCTCCCTAGACTAAATTCAACTGATGCTTTCCTCATTTCCAATTCTTGTTCTCAGAACCACAATTTAAACATTTAGAGTCACAACATTTGGGAGCTAGTTTCTACATCCTTCCACTGTCTCCAGATTCCTATCCACACCAACCTCCGGCTCCCAAACAATTGCTGATTTCTGACTTTCTCCAAACTATTCCTCCGAGCTCTCATCACACTGCAATTTTGGAGCGCTTTGTTTTCCCTCCAGCAGCATTTTCTGCCTCTAAAGAGATCATCTTGTCTAAGCCTCTCATTCTACAAATGAGAAAATGAGACTTGGAGAGAAGAGATATAGCATCATAGGATTTGGAACTGGAAGAGACTGTAGAAATGGTGGAGAACATTTACTCCAACTCTCCTATTTTACAGATGAAGACACTGAGGCCCAGAAAAAGAGGAAGTGATAGGCCTGAAATCCAGGCCCCTTTCCCCTATATCACATGGTTGTGAAGTTATTTTATTGGAAGAAACAAGGATTAGAATTCAGGTCCCCTGATGCCCAGGGTCCAATGTTCTTTTCATCATTCCACAGTGTTTCCATGGGAATCAATACAAATCCCTCCAGCTGATCAAAACCCCACTCTGAAAGGTTCCCAAATACTCCATTGAGTCTGTGATCTCATCAATTTGGGGGTTCCGTCCAGTGATGGATCACCATCCATCGGCCTGGTCACCCTGATTCAACAGATGGGAAGCCTCCCTCAATTTCTCCTAACTTTGCAAGGCTATCAGTGAAACACTCAGGATTTCCAGTTAGATGGTAAAGCAGATAGAGTGATGGACCTGGAGTTAGGAAGACTGAGTTCAAATATGGTGTCAGATGCTTACTAGGCAAATCATTTCATCTCTGCCTTGCTATGGAGATGACGATAACACCCACCTTCAAGGGTTGTTGTGAGGATACAAGGAATTAATATTTGGAAAGCATCAATTCTTTTCTATCCCAGCTGTCATCCTTCATACTCACCATGTGGTCAGTCTATCTTTTCTTCCTGTCACACATTTCCTCAATGAAAACAACTTTCTTCAAATCTCCTAACTGGTTATGTGTTGCAGCCTGCTCACACCCACTGCATTCTCCCCTGTATGAACCACAATAAAAAAACCATTCTTTTTTCTTCTCGTCCTTTTTCTTCTTGCCTGACCATTGTGGCCAACTATAAAATAAAGAGAAAAATGCTCACAGATTTAGAAGTCACACTATAACAATTCACAATAGACTCTTTGGTTAAAGTTATTTTAAATTAAAATATGCTTTTCAGACGTTGTTCACAACTGAAGTAGCTGATGCAAAGTTGGAGTTCTATGACTCATCCATCCCTCTTCCTGCTCTTAATTCATTCTTGGAATTACCTCGAATTAGTTGTTCACCAATTCATGCCTCGTGTAAAAGGATGGTCATAATTTTTAATTCTCCAGGGATAATTAAAATGAAATCCTCTGATGTTTAATAATAATAGCAAGCATTTACATAGCCATACTCATCATCAACATAACTAACTTTTATACGGCGCCTATAACGCCAGGCATTGTGCTAAGAGCTTTGCAATTATTATCTCATTTGATCCTTGTGACAACCCCATAATTGCTATTATTATCTTCATTTTACAGATGAGGAAACTGAGGTAAACAGAGGTTAAGAATTACACACCTAGTAAGTGTCTGAATCCAGATTTGAACTTGGGTCTTCCTGACTGCACCAGTGCTGTAACCACTGGCCCCCCCAAGCTACTTCATTTTTATTGCTCTATAAGAGCAAAGAGCTAATGTCATCATTACTATAAAGATTGCGCTATTATTTACTTACAGCACAGAACACTATTTTCAGAAAGTTGTAATTAAATTAAGCAGTAAAATTTTAATTTTAGATGAGACTTGGCAAACAAGCATGCTGATTTATAACAGTTTAAGAAATACAGTATGTTTTCTTTTCCAAGTCACATCCATTTCCAAAGCTTTCTGTGTTCATGTGGCAGGGAATTCCAAGACATAATAGAGAATAAATGCATTTCCAAATGAAAAGTTGTTGGGTAAATTTGTTACTGTATATATTTGATATTGGATACAGATGTTTTGTTATTGTTGCAAACATTGCACATCTTTAAAGTATGCTTAAATAATTGTGTATATATATATATATATATATATATATATATATATATAAGAAGCCAAGTTGCTTGCACAGAGAACTCCAAGAAAACTAGCTTTAAATTCTTCCATCAAAATTCTCCTCCGATGTTTTGTCATGACATGGAGGTGTCCTTGAGTTTTCAACACGCTACCGCAGCCAGGTACAAGTTCTATCAGTACAGAAAGGCTTTGACTGAGGATAAGCCTGATGATGACCCAGGGATCACACTGGCTAAGTTCCGAGAGGCCCACTCTCAAGACAGTAGGAAGGCGAAAAAATGATAGATTTGGAGAAAGAGAATTTGAGTTTATACTGCTTCTTTCTGTTACTTGCAAACGACTTCAGGGAAGTCGCTTCATCTCTCTGAGACCAGTACCTTAGGCTCGTTAGGGACTGTATGGTTTTAAGACTCCAACTCGCTTAAATCCAATTCACCAGCAAGTCAAGAGCTTACTCATTAATGATATCATTGGTCTTCTTTGAAAATGAAGGATGAAACAAAAGAGAGAGAAGGTTTAATCTAAACAAATCTTAGCCGCTCTGACTTCACCAATGTTAAGGTTAGGTTTAATTAAACAAAGTGATTAGCAAAATTTCTTTAAAGACAGAGATTTCACTGTAAATATCCATAAGGCTTTCTCTTTCTATGGAAAAGCAAAGAGGTCAGTATGGTTGGACTGTAGTTTTGTGAAGGGGATGAGTGGGTACGACAGAAAAGATAAGAAAAACCCATGTTGTGAAGAGCTTTAGGAACTTGTTGTCATAGTCCAGTTAAGAGGTAATAAGGGCCTCTTAATATTATTATTAATACTATAATAATAAATTAATAAGGAGGTAGTTGTGTGAGTGAAGAAGAGGGCACCCTATGCAAGAGGTTGTGGCGATAGAAACATGATTTAGCAACTGATTGGATATTTGAGGAGACAGGGAGAAAGGTGTTCAGAACTGCGCAGAGGTTTCAATCCTGGATAACTGAAAGGATAGTGGTGTTCTCCATAGTAACTGGGGAGTTTGGAGGAGGGGTACACACGGTTGGTTGCATGCTGGACACTGCTGGATATTATTGTGGGTCAAGCCTGACTCAGACCCATTCCCTGGTAGTTTTAGTCTGATATTAGAAGGAAATGAAACACTTGTAGGTCACTCACCAATGAACAATTGGAGATTTACATAGCCAAACAAAGGAAGAACATTCAACAAGGATATTTTGTGAGGACACCCCCATTGATTCAGCAGAGCACAGCTTCCTGGGTTAGTCATGCTGCTGTCCAGTCAGAAGCAGCTACTCATGGCTTTAGTACTAACAATGTCAACAACCTGACTGAACCAGCCCTCTGGGCCAACAAAGGAAAGTTCCACTATCTCAAGAAAAAAAATAGCCTAAACTGCATGGCATGGCACCATGAAGAAAAATGACTAGTTAATATAATGATATTAATTATTATTATTAATAAATAACTAAAAATTAGTATTGTCTGTATCACAGACATACCGTGTTTGAGTCTGAGACAAGAACATTAAAAAATGAAGGAGAGATGAGTTGGTATTAAGAAGAGGAACAGTATTAAAGCCTGAATCAGTAAATCAGTGGGTAAGCATTTATTAAGCACTTATGTGCCTAGTACTATGCTAGATGTTGGAATACAAAGACAAAAGGGAATCAGTCTTTGCTCTCCAGGAACTCATATTCCCATGAGGAGGGCAGTTACTTACGCAGATGCATATAAAATACACACAAGATAACCTCGGAGGATGAGGTGCTAGCTTTCAGGGAACTAGAAAGGAAGGACTTTGTGCAAAAGGGGCTATATGAGCTGACTTTGGAAGGAGCAAATTCTAGGCATGAGGGAAATCTAGTACAAAGTCAAAGAGAGAGATGGGGCATTGAGTATAAAGAGGATAAAGGCCAGTTTGGCTGGACTATAGAGGCTAGTACTATGCAGTAAGGCTGGTAAGGTGCAGTGGAGTTGTCATAAAGAGCTGCAAATGCCAATCAAAATTTACAGTTAATTATAGACATAATAGTGAGCCCCTGGAGTTTGAGAACATAATGGGGATGGGACTGGGCAAAAGAGACAAGGCAGACCAATGATTAAAAACAGAAAATCACTTTGGCAACCATGTGGAAAATAGACTGGAGGGAGGAGAAACCAAAAGCAAGGAGAACAATTAGGTTATGGTTATAATACAGAAATGAGGTGATGAAGGCCTTCACTAAGGATGGTGCCTGTGCAAATGGAGAGAGGATGTATGGGAGAGAAAGGGAAGAAAGAAAAAGAGAGAAAGGCTAGTTCTGAAAAGTGAGGAAAAATCTAGAAGCAACAGAGTGGCTAATGTCAAAGCAACAAAAGAACGGATTCCCAACTGGCAAGTAATTTTCTTGAGAGTCACTTTCTAATATTTTTATCAAACTCATCCAGCAATGGGCAATGTTCCATATATGCTTCTGCTTGCTCTCCTTCTCTTTTCCTAGAGTAATATCCAATGGAATAGGATGGAACTTGGCTTAATACCCCTTTATCCAGTCCTTTTTCTGACACACTCTCAACTAACAGACCCCAAATCCACAAGTTTCTCCTTCATTAGTCAGCAATCGTCCTAAAAACACATGACTAAAAACTTTAAAGGTTCATAAGTAAAACATAAGTAAATAAACATAAAACATAAGTAACATAAGTTCAAAAGTAAAACATAAAACAAGAAGGAAATAAATGATCAGGCAGGAAATAAGAAAAATGTGAAAAGATGCTAAGCAAATCATTCCATTTAACAAACATTTATTAAATGGCTCCCACGTGCAGAGGATTGTGCAGCCAAATAGTCAAACTGAATGCTTATTTTTAATAAAATGCCGCTAATATTTTCACTTACATGGTGCTTGCAAAATGTTTCACAGTGCATGCATTCTCACTTGAGCCTCACAATAACATAACCTGGTTTTGCAAAACTTCTCAGTAATGATCATATTCACATACTTCATTTATAAAATTTTATTCACACACACATGCAATCTTTTGTTGAACTTATGCTTCTCCCTGTTTATAGTTCTATCACAGAACTATTGACTTTTCTCAAAGTCTTGCAATCTTGACTGAAATTTTCCAATAATGTTTAAATAAAGAACAGAGAATTTTAAGAAAGGGCACCCAAATGGCCCTACCCTGAAGCTAGCTTTTACATTTGAAGTGGAAAGTAAAATTGCATGGTTTCTAAAATGCTTCCAAAGAGAAGCAGGTTCGTGGTAGTGATGGGTTTGTACACATTCAATGAAAGAAACCCAGAAGAGAAAGAAAAAGGGCACTATATACAGCCTGCCTCAGACTTGTTCCTCTACCACGTCAATGTTCAAGACTTTGGTGAGCCAAATGTGAGGGATAAGGGCCTCTCCTTTTTCCCAACTAATAGCAAAAACTGGTTCAGCAGAAAACCTTTTTTTTAAAATTAACCTTTTTGAATTGACCTTTTTTAAATTAACCTTTTTTTAAAATCTATGTAGGGTTTTTAAATATTGCATACCAATACTGGCTTCAAAATTATTCCAAGAAGTTTGGAATTAGAATCGACACCACCACATTGCCTAGCAGCATACAGTAGTGATAAAAGTCAGGTTACTTTGATATCTGGGACATATTAAGAGCTTAATAAATACTCGTAGATTAGCTGATGCTGCCTAGTAAAAGAGAACCAGAACCAAGCCTTCCTGGTTCTGAGGCCCACACCTCACACCCCCACCTTGAAGAAAGGGATTGTTTGGCTGTCTTTGTATCTCGATGGGCTAGAACAATGACTGTCATTTAATGAGTGTTCAGTTAATGCTCTCTCCATTGAATCAACAAGATTCCTTGCCAACATTTTTGGTCGTTTTACTCTCAAAGACATTTTATCATTCCATCACTGCATCCCACTGACATTTAAGAATGGTTCAAATCACTTCGCAGGTTCTATACACTCAATGGAGAAGCCAAGTCTCAAAGATTTTTGTCTACAGCACCAGTGGCATCAGTCAATCTAGCAAAGTTTTATTTCGAGAATAGGAAACAGCTAAGTCGCAGCCTGGGCTGTGCTGCTTCTGAGTCTGCCTCTAGCCATAATTAGGACGAGGGAAGATCATCTCAGGAGATGTTTTACTCTGTGAATCCCAGAAGTGCCCTTTCCTGTATCACTGTTATAAAATGTCACATGAGTAAATTCCTCGGGGTTTCTTTGCACAAGTAAATTTAAGGACACTCAGGATTGACAACCACAAGAGCATACTGAGCAAAAGTCAATTTCCAATCTTTGGTTCTCTTTGCTAGGTACAACTAATGAGGACAATTTTACCTAAACAATAATAATAGGGACGGGACCTGAAATTTCATTGGTATAGGGGACTCCTGAGTAAGACTCAGTGACTCTCTCAGCAACTTAGTATTAAGAAGTTAGAGCTCTGATAAATGAAAGAAATTTATTTACCCAGTCACAAAGTATCAAGGACCTGAACCCAGGTCTTCCTGGTTCTGAGCCTAGCTCTCCACTACATCATACTGTTCTGACAAACAGTCATGGAACATGCAAAGGAAAAAAACCTCAAAAAAACAAAAGCCCTATTTACTGGCCTTTGTTCCTGTTCTTTCTAAATGACCCCAGAAGCACTCTTTATTTTTACTGGCAGACTTTTTGGAGGTGAAAACTGAAACTAAAAAAAAAAAAAGTTTTGTCTATTTAAAAAAATAAGCCAGATAAAGCTTGGAGGTATCAACTACTGCATTGTTTTATGTAATCTGCAAGAAAAATAATGTTCCAAAGGCCAGTAAAAAGGATGGATTTTGGAAAGTTATAGCATAGTCAGATGGATATGATACTAATCTCATTTTCTTTGGAGCTGGTTTCATCTAAGTCTGCTCCAATAATGAATTTGATTGGCATTCTGCCTAGTCTAATGTTTGACTTGGGTAAAAAATAAAATATTCAGCCAACCGGAGAATAACTCTGCCCTATAGCTTACCTACAAGAAACTCTGCTTTGTCTTTTCTAACGTTTATCTGGGAAGAGAATGATAAAATGTCATCCCTAGAAATGCTTTATGAAGTCCTTTGAAGGGCATCTACCCAAGGATTGACCTTCCACTTTTCTAAAGATGCACCAGAGTGACTCCAAAACAATTCCAAGACTAAGAACAAATTGCTGATTTCATGAAGAGAAAAGACTTGAGGAGGGAAGAGAGAACTGGCAGAAAACTTTATGGAGAGACAGCATTCAGAAGAAAGCCACAGAATTTGGTATTGTCTAAAGGAAAATCAAAAAAAGAAAACAAGAGAGCCAGAAATTTTTTTAAAATGAGACTTAAAAGCTTCAAATATGGATCTGTTTCAGGCCATCTTGCTACCACACCAAAGTAAAACAAAACCATTTTAGCCTGAGAAAAGGAGCACAAGATCATAGGACCAGATCTAAGAGCTGAAAGCCTTCAGGGCCATTTCATGCAAACCACTCATTTTGTAGATTAGGCAATGGTGGCCTGGGAAGTTAAGTAACTCAAGGACATAACAGTAGTGTCAGGAGTAGCACCTGAAACCAAGTCCTCTTATTTTGGGTGCAGAGCTCCTGATGCTGAATATTACCTCCCTGATATTCAAGGATATTAAATTTTTCTTGAGTGGCAGAGAATTATTACTCATGACCCTCCTTGCCTTCTCTCTCCCATTAGTTTCTTAAAAATGAATTATGAATCTCTAAAAGCACCTAATTCCATATTTAATAAATTAATTTTTAATTTTTACATCGTATTAATTTTCAAACATATCCCTCCTTCCCTTCCCCAATCTAGCAAACTTTGCCCTATAACAAAGATTAAAGAAGCAGTGAAGTTCTGCAAAATCCATCAACATATCAAATGAGAACACTGATTACAGACCACTTAATTCTTCTGTAGCACTGAACATAGTTTGTCATGTAAACTGTGAAAAAAAAAACACCTCTTGTGATACGTGAACCACTCACACTTATCCCAGTCAGGTTTAATGGTCTGTGGCTGATTCTGTTCCTCATTCTCTGAATTTTAATCTGGTTTGTCTTTCGTCTCTTAGTTAACTGGGAAATCTTTGGGTTCTGTGAACTAAGCACATTCCTTTATAACCACAGGCATCCACTTCTCACTGGAGTTGTGACAATCACAATACTGGCATGCAGGTAAATGAGAACACAATTTGCTTTTCCCATCACAACTCAGTTACCTCAGGGTACCCCACTACAACATAAAAAGTTAAATTGAATTCTGTTCTTTCATAGTAAGTGTGAAATACACTGTAGTTCTATTTGGCCTCTCCACAACATTTGCACAACTCTGGACACTGAATCACATGGGTGTTTTAGCCCTGGAATATAAAAGGATCCTTGCAGGGTTGGACTTGGAAGGAAAACAGCTTGATATGAGACTGTAGGAATTCTTTTTGGGCAAAAGGCCCTTTCTGCAATCTCATTCCTTTTAGACTAAACTGTTAAGACTATTGGTCTGGCTCTAAGTCTGGAAACCCCCAAAAGGTAAGGACTTCATCCCTTATTCTGTAAGCTATTTAGTTCCCAAAATTCTCTTAATAATTATTTTTTTTTTAATGAATCTTAATTATGTATCAGGAAGAATACTTTCAAATTTGCTTTTCTTGTCAACATAATTAAATAGAGAGGGGTAGAGGATGGCCTTGACCCTGAATCAAAGAGAAAGGCCCTTTATGGTTGGTGAAGTAGAAAAAAGTCTCTTCTCTATTTTTCTCTCTGGTTGGTTGCTGCAGGGACTGCTCTGTGCATAACAGCAAAAGATGTGAATGAATAATGGTTTAGTCATCCCAAGAAGAAAACGTTATAAAAGGCTCCTGCATGAATGAAGGAATGTGCACTCAATCACTAACGACCATGTAAAAGACTACAGCTAGTTACATTACTAACTATGGCAACACCATTTGTGCTGTAACTGTTGGAAATTCATCACCTTTTATCCTCCAAGTCAGAAACAACTGCTTTGGTTTAAAATGTCAAAAGTCTAACTATAAAATTAAAAACAAACAACTCAAGGGCCCAGACAGGGCTAAGCCTAAATGTTGTTTGTACAGATGTTTGTATTCCGCAGCATTAAGCCCATAATGGAAACTAAACTACTTTTTTTCTGTTTTTACTTTTATGCCACGTAGAGTCTTCCAGACTTGTAATTATCAAACATACTTAAGTTCGAGTTCCTTGGGAGGAAAATAGTGCAAAAATATAATAACCAAGCATTATAAACCTGGCTCTCCTGTTTCTTCTTCTTCTTAAGTTTATCACCATTTCCTCTGAACTATGCTCTTAAGCATATTGTATTCACCTTATAAAGGCTAGGGGAAAAAGACTATACTTTTATACTCCAACATCATTGGCCACCTAGCTAGTACAGCTGGCCACAAGAGGACATTTTTTTTTTCTTAAAATGTATGTACTGCTGAAACAAATACACACTTTTTGAAAGAAAGTGATTGAACTATTATAACAGGTTAAATAGTTTAAAGACAGGTGGAATCAGTCAGGTCTAACCCAAGTTCTCAAGCTCAAGTGGGAGGAAGACTTGATCCCACCAGTGCTTCTGTCATGGCAGGAATCCAAACGAGATCTCTTGAAGGAAGAAATGCTTAAGACAGAAACATGATGCTGTATTATATACAAAGGAATAAAGATTAGAGAAATTTGAGATGATTCTGCCTTAAGAGTAATCTGAGTAGATACTTTAGTATATGTAGTGATTTCCCACAGAAAAGATGGAAAATATGAACTTACATTATTATGTCATGGCTATGGGTTAGAAAGCAGAAAGAACTTTTTGAATACAAGACTTGAAAGACTGTGAAATATTCCCAGAGGTATTTTAGATTGTCCTTTGCAGACTTAAAAACAGGACGGATAACAGATGTATGTACAAATAATGGAATGATAGATGAGCTCTTAAGGTTCCTATGAAAAAGAAAATGACGTGCATTATCATATGTATTATATGTATATATGTATTGATGGGTGAAAAATGTCAACTTCTAATGTAAGAGCTGAGATTGTGTTTGATTTAAAAACACTCCTTAAGTAAGTTTGAGGATTGCAGCCTAAGAGAATGCCCAGTCACAATGCCCAAATTATCCTCTCTGTTCTGCCCCTGACTGTTAGGCAGATTCTTCAGCAAGATGGCTTTGCAGTACAGTAAAACCTCTCAGCAATGAGGGACTCCAACATCACACTTGTCAAACCTTGCCAACAACACCAACAAAGAGAAAGGATGATGTGAAAACGTGAAACATTGACTTAAGCATCACATTGCTAAAGGAATGATCTCAGAATTGTGGGCACAGAGATGGAAAAGGCATCCCACTCTCAACTTGGGGTGAGGGAGTGTCCTATTCACACCCAGGTAGGAAGAAGACAGGGCCTGCAGGATGACCTAGGCTAAGGCAGGATGTATTTGTCCTAAAACAAGTCAGTGGCAAAAGGACACACTCACTTCTCTACCTAGCAAGAGCACCTAAACATCCCAAAAGAGCTGCCAGTAAACTGGGGAAGAAGATGCAGAAAGATAACTGGAAAAACATTCAACAGATTCTTTCTGGTTTGGACAGCAGGAAAGGGCCAGATGACAGGAAGATAAACAAAAAAGAGACTGGAAGGAAATTTTGCCTAGGATTGGTCCTGCTGAACTTCAGCCACAGGTGAACAAATACAAGCTGAGCATGGAGTTTTGTTTGACATGGCTCAGTCATGTATATGAGACTAATACTACATGCTATAAAGATTATTTTTCAAACACAGGTAACGGTTATCAAGGAACTTTGTTGTTAAAACTATCTATCAAATAATCCCTGCTTTTTAATGGTTTCTAATCACAATGGTTAAACTATTATGTATGTTCATTTTAGAACACACATTCTCTGGGTATTTTCTCTCAAAGGAAATAAGCATATTCCATAAATGTGTAAAAGGAAAAAAAAATATTTTCCACTGGCTATTCAGGAAGATAAATAAGACTCGGCTGTCCTAGTCCTGCCTCTTATTTTGAGGTTGACTGAAGCCTAGTGAAAAATGACATGTATGTCATCCAACAACCAGAGAATCAGTGTTCAGAGGCTGACAGAACTCAGTCTATGAAGCATAAAGGGATTGCATTCCTCGTAGGCATACTGTCTACTAACACCAAAGAAAGGATAGATACTTCAAAGTCTTCAAGTATTGACCTTGAAATCCTGACCCTTTACAAAGTACACATACATGCGCGCGCACATGCGTGCATATATATGTATGTACGTGTGTGTAATTAGTAGTGGAAGAGCATGGGTTTTAAAGCTGAAAGCTCTGAATTTAGGTCCCAATATACTTACCAGTTATGTGACCAAAGGCAAGTTACTGAACTATTTTTTTAAAGGTTTTATCAATATCTTCTGTTTCTTACATCATCTTAGCTATCCCGAAGATCCCTGCTCCTCCTAAAGTTAACCCATATAACAAATGGTATTTTTTGAAGAGAAAAAAAAATCAGCACAACTAATCTATACACTGAAAAAATTCAAAACCACCATGTGTAATGTGTAAGACCCATGGACCTCCCACCTCTATGAGAAAGGGTGGTGACTTAACATTTTTATCTGTAAAATGGGGTAATAATGCTTGTGGCACTTACTTCATAGGCTTGTGAGCAGAAAGGTGCTTTTTAAACTTTACAGCAATACATAAATGTAATTACATTAGAGGCAGTACCCTGATATGGTTAAAAGAACCAGGAGGCTCGTTCTGATGCTTGTTCCAGACCATGTCACCTAACTCACACAACAGTTCTGAAGACAGTCATTTGCAAAACATCAAGTGCAACAGAAGAAATAACTTCATGAGATGATTAGAACTACCACACTAGAAAAAGTGGAGGGGCAGAGAGACATGACTTGCCCAAGGTCACTTTTACTACTTACTACTAAATGTCAGAGCTAGGACTTGAACCCAGGCAAGTTTTTTGGGCCTCGAATGGAGTCTTCTTTCCATTACAATGTAGCTTCATACATTTAAAGGTATTTCTAAGTACTTGGAAGAATTTGAAGTATAATAAATGATACATAGTGACTTCAAGGTCATAATGATGCTACAGCAATGCTATTTTCATTTTACAAATGTGCTGGAAGCAAGGGAAGGTAGGATCACCATTATGTAAGGACAACACAGGAACTTCCATCGATCTACAATATTCTGAAAACTTTTTACCTCAAGTCAGCACTGAGTTTTTTAAAAAGAAAACTTTAATTTTAAATAATTAAGGTATCATATATTTTTATTTTAGATATAATTTAAATATTATTGTTAGATATCAGGGTATAAGGAAAATAATGAAAAACAATTATAAGTTCAAAAAATCAAAAGATATCTTAAAAGACATTAATATGTACAAAAATCATGAATATAAATTCATTTCCAGCTGACCTATCATCATACATACATATGTATTTATATAAAACAAAATTAATTTTATACCATTAAAAATCTGGGCATAGGAAGCCCTATAAAAGGAATGTTAGCTTCTAATTAGTGCATCAGTGTTATGGCAGAGGAAAACAAAGTCCATCTAATTCAGATGTTTAACCCTCTTAATTTCAAGAAAAAGGAATTCCAACCAATGCTTGTTCTTTTACAGTGCTTTATAATAAATCATTTGAACAGATTTACAATACAAAATCCAATACTATTTGATATTTCGAACAATTCTCCTGCAGTGGTTTGTTTTCATTTCTCCTAATGCTTGTTCCAGTTGCTGAATCAAGTGGAGCAAGGTAGCTGGGTCAGTCTGCAAAACCTGGCTGCTATGCTCTCCATCCTGACTTAGGTGCAGCTTTAGAGTCATTGCTGGTTTAATCTGTTGTCTTAGACATCTGCTAGCAAGCTAGATATTGAAATGGAAGGGAAGCAAAATTACACATTCAGACATACTAAAATGAATGCAAAATACACAAAAGAAAACATGTAGAAATCTTTTAACTCCTAAGTACTTAAAATCAACATTCTAAAATATAGTACTTCACCAACTCTTAGTCCAGAAAGTATTACTACAATGATATAAACCAAACATGAGTAAAGGAATAAAAAAATCAACCTAATGAGAAAATGAAATGAACTGGGGGTTTAGTCTAGGAAAAGAAGAGTAAGAGGCAACAACATTGTCCTCCAAATATACATTTGAAAGGCTGTTTGTTTAATGAGGAATACGTCAATCCATTCTTTTATTCCATTTTTGTACAGAACTAAACAAGAGAAAATTGGCTTAACTAAAACAGATATATTTTTTAGTTGGGCATACAAAAATCAACTGTCCAGCAGATAAAATGTTGGAATGGGAAATCAAATGACTGAGGATTCTTTAAGTCTCAAAGTCTTCAAGAAGAGACACAAATTATTTCAAAGTTAGAAGGGACATTAGATTAGAGGTCATCTAATTTCCAACATTACCTGAAAAAAAAAAAAAAGGCCTCCTCTAACATAAAGATCCTGGCCAACTGCTTTCTGGTCAAGTCTCTGATGCCTCTGCTCTACATACAACCTATAGGAGAGGATTCCACTATTCCTGAGCTGAGGAAGACCATTCTATTATTGAACAGATGATGCTAATGGCCTAAATTTGCCTCTTTTAAACATCTGATCAACTGCTCCTGTCTTCTGAGGCTGAGGTGGACAAATCTAATCTTTCACTTCCCAGCTCTTCAGATACTTGAATACAACTATCATGACTGCCATGAATCTTATCCAGAATAAAGATCTCCCCCTCATTTCTTCGAACAATTATCTCATGCCATGAAGGTAAGGCCCTTCCTCATCCTGGTGGCTCTTTGGAGGGCACTTGTCCCACTTATTATTGTTTTCTAAAACTAGTCTAGCCAGAGAAGAGTACTAAGGCTCTACTATTTCCTTACTCCTGGACACTTTGCCTCTGCTAACCCAGGCTAAAATCACATTTCCTTTCATGTCACAGGGCTGACTTGCAAGGACTGAATTCCATAGATCTTTTTCAGAGGAACTGCCATCCTACCAATGCTTCCCTCCTTTTGTATATGCAAAGCTGATTTTTTGATGTAAGGGAAATTTCCAGGTAACTGAAGTCTCTTTCTTCAAAAGTATCACCTTTTAATAGTTTTTTTCCTTCAAAGAAATGTATTATTCATTTGCTTTTATTCTTTTTTCCCCCCAAATTTATTTGTTTTCAGTTTTCAACAAGCCCTTCCATAAATTCCAAATTTCTTCCTCCTTCCTCCCATCTCCTCAAGATGGCATGCAAACTTATATGGGTTCTACACATGCATTCCTATTAAACACATTTTCACATTAGTCATATTGCACAGAAGAGTTAAAATGAATGGAAGAAACCATGAGAAAAACTAAACATAAAAAAGAAGCAAAGTCTGCTTCATTCTGCCTTTGACCTCATAGTTCTTTCTCTGGATGTGGATGGCATTTTGCATTGAGTCCTTTTTAAATGTTTTAGGTCCTTGCACTGCTGTAAAGGGTTAAGTCTATCAAAAACAGCCCTCCCACACTGTGGCTGTTACTGTGTTTTCAGGCTCTGCTCTGCTCACTTCACTCAGCATCAGTTCAAATACATCTTTCAAGGTTTTTCTCAAGTCTGTCTGTTCATCATTTCTTACAGCACAATAGTATTCCATTACATTCATACATCACAACTTGTTCAACCATTCCCCAATTGATGGGCATCCCTTTGATTTCCAGTTCTTGGCCACCACAAAAAGAGCTGCTATGAATATTTTTGTACATGTGGGGCCTTTTCCCATTTTTATTATCTCTTTGGGATACAATCCTAGAAGCAGTATTTCTGGGTCAAAGGGTATACACATTTTTGTAGCCCTTTGGGCATAGTTCCAAATTTTTCCTCAGAATGGTTGAATCAGTTCACAGTTTCACCAACAATGAATTAGCGTTCCAACTCTTTCCACATCTTTTTCAATGTGTATCATTTTCCTGTTTTATCATGTCAGCCAATCTGACAGGGGTGATGTGATACCTCAGAGGTGTTTTGATTTGCATCTCTCTGATCAATAGTGATTTTAAAGATTTTTTTCATACGAGTATAGATAGCTTTATTTTCTTCCTCTGAAAACTGCCTGTTCATATCCTTTGACCATTTATCAAATGGTGAATGACTTGTACTCTTATACATTTGACTTAACTCTCTATATATTTTAGAAATGAGGCCCTTATCATAAACACTAGTTGTAAAAACTCTTTCCCAGTTTTCTGCTTCCCTCCTAATCTTGGCTGCAGTGGCTTTGTTTGTGCAAAAACTTTTTAATTTGATGCAATTAAAGTTATTCATTTTGGATTTCATAATGTTCTCCATCTCATTTGGTCATAAACTCATCCATTCTCCATAAATCTGACAAATAAACTATTTCTTGCTCCCCTAGTTTATTTATAGTATCGGCCTTTATGCTCAAATTGTGTAGCCATTTGGACTTTATTCTGGTAGATGTCATCAGGCATTGATCTATGCCCAGTTTGCACCACACTCTTTCCCAGTTCCCAGCAGCTTTAATCAGACAGTAAGAAGCTGCGGTCCTCGGGTTTATCGAACAGCAGACTGCTGCAGTCATTGGTTACTGCTCCTGTCTATCTAATCTATTCCACTGATCTCCTCTACTTCTTAGCTACGACCAAGTGGTTTTCATGACTGCTGCTTTATAATAACAATTTACATTTGCCTTTATTCTTAAGAATATTACTTTTCTTGATGACTTAGGTCATCATTATAAATTATTAAACTATTTACAACTCTTTATTTACTTTTTTAATTTTTCTATCTCTTCCCTAGAAAACAGTTGTTCTTTTCTCTTTTTCTCTCCCTCTAATAGTTCTTAAGCCACCTTTGCATCATTTTTTTTAAATTTACCGGTCCTAATCTACAGCACAACGCATACACCTGGTAAAATTTTTATCCTAAATAGTCAGAAACTGAGTTTATAACCTTAGGCACAAGCTCTCAGAGCCTCAGCTTTGTAAACTGTAAAATGAGAAGAATTAAGCCAGATAACTTACAAATCCAAACTTCTTTTAGCTGGTGAAAGTTTCTAAGTCTTTCAGAGTACACCATGCCTAGTATCATCATATTTTTATATCTCTCATCTTTTCAAATAGTTTGATAACACATGGAAGGCAGGTACTATATCCTACCCCATTTTTTTGTATCCTTGGTACTTAGCACAGTTCCTACACACAGCAAGTATGCAATAAATATAATAACAACAGAGTAACATGGCTTTGTCGAAGATGATTTGAGAGTACTACTTTAGGTACTTGAGAGCTGGCAAGAAGTTTAGGTTGGCTAAAGGTAGATTTTTAAGTAAAGAGTAGGGATTCTGTTCAGTAAGTACTGAAGAGACGTTGAAAATTTGGGAATTCCCAAGATACATAGCTAGAGAACACCAGATTGAATTCTTTTGGCAGACTACATCTTGATTTTTTAATTAAAATTTTTTAAATAATCAAGTATTATTTTTTCTCTGTCCAACCCCTCTCTCCCCCCAAAACCAAAGAAAAACAAAAGTCTAATAACAAATATGCACAGTAAAGAAATATGACATTCCCATACTGGCCATGTTAAAAAATGTAACATCTTTAACTATATGACTAACCATGGTATATGTTAAAGGAGTATTAAATTAAAATATTACTAACTCTGCACACGTTTTAGAAAATAATTTCCTGAGTTTTTATCATAATTTAAAAGCCAGAGATCCAATGTGGTTCCATCAATCAGGGTAATTTAATTTTACTTCCTCCATTTTCATTCACTTTCTATGTCATGTCCCTAATTATACACATATCCCCCCAACAGAACTCTTTCTTTCTTGGAGCTAATTAATAAATTCTATTAATAATCTGGGCCAGAGACTTTAAAGTGAAAGCTATGTGAATGATGAGGGGTCAGCAGTAAGAGAAGTGGAAAAGGTAGAAACAACAACATTTGGCAGATCATTGTATACATGGTGTGAGGGACAATGAAGAGTAAAGGGTGATGCTGAGGTGATGAACCTGGGAGGCATGGTGATGGTTTTGACAGAAATAAGGAAGACTGTAAGTGGGGCAGGACTGGGAGGAGGGAAAGAAGATAATGAGTTCAGGGTTGGACATGCTGAGTTTGCAAGGTGGTGACAGGTGACGGGGAGGTGGGGCTGGGGCTCAGTAGGACTGGTTAAATAGCTCTATGATACATTTGCATCAAAGTGATTGTTAGACTAAAAGGAACTGAGGTTACTGAAAGAATATAGAAAGAAAAGGGAGCCTATAATAGAACCTTGGGAAACACCACAGTTATGGGATATAATATACATGATAAACCAGCAAAGGGGACTGCAAAGGACAACCAGGAGAATCAGTTTTACAAAAACCTAGAGATTTGGGAGGAGAGAGTGGCCAGCAATGACAAATGCAGCAAACTGACTGGGAAGGATTAGTACTGAGAAAAGATCAAAAACATGTGGCAATTAAAGGGTCATTAGTAACTTTGGAGAGAGGTGATTCAGATAAGTAAGGAAACTGGAAGCTAGAATATAAAAGGTTTGAATGGTGAGAAGACAGAGAGTGGAAGAAGTGGCCATAGACAGTTTTTTCAAGGAGTCTGGTCAAGAAAGAGGAGAGAAAGATGCTATCAGCTTGAAGGGATGATAAGGTCTAGGCAAACCTTTAAAGGATGGGTGAGACTTGGGTATGTCTAAAGGCTGTAGGGAAGAAATGAAAAAAGGAAAGAGGATGAAGGTCCGAGAGAGTAGGGATGACTGAGGATGTAATCTGATAGAGAAGATGCAAATACACATATAGAAGGGCTGTCTGTGCAGGAAAGGCCACTTTTTATCAGCAACCAAGGGAAGGCAAAGAATGGAGCATGGTGTTAGGGGGTTTTAAGATAGAGGGAAGAGGAGAAGTAGGAGTTGAGACAAATGGTCTTAATATTCTCTGTAAAATAAAGTCCTTATCTAAGAGAGAGGAGAGGAGAACAGGTATGAGAAAGGAAGAGAAGGTTTCTGACACCTTCTATGGAGTGTGAAACAGGGAAGCAATTAAGGATGAATGAAAGGACCACTGCCATGCTGTTACAAAGGTCCAAATGATTTTGGATCACAGGGATTTAGAACACCCCCAGGCAGCACACTTGTAAGACTTGCTCTGGCTCCATTCAGTAACTTGTTAGTAGGATCAGAGGAGGTACACAGAGGGGAGAGTAATCCAGGGCTGAGCAAGGAGGCAGAGTTTCCAGAGTAGAGTTCAGTACGGAATCGAAATGACTAAATTAGAGGGTTCAGATTAGAAAGGGAGGAATGTGAAGCTGGAGCAAGGGTAATGTCACAAAAAAGTACTTTGGAGCAGGAAAATTAGACCTTTCAATGATGGTGAAGAACAGGTTTGGGATGAGTGAGGCATAAAAAGAGACGGACTAAGAGGTCATTTTCAAATAGAGGACTAGCAGAGTTTCTAATCAAAAAAGTACATTTCTAAGTGTGGCTGAGATAGAATGAAGCAAATCATTCTTTTTCATTAAATCAAACAGATTTAAGAATCCTACAGAATTTGGAGTTTAGGGAGCTTAAGGGAGCATCATCAGTGTGAAGGAGTCAAGGAGAAGATGGAGAGCCAGGTTCTGAACTCTTTGAGAAAAGAGAAGACCTGGGGGCTAGTATGCAACATGACCTGTATTAGCTGGAAAATTTTGATTCAGTACATACATATCACCCTGTTCGCAATGACCATAAGATTTAAGGTTAGTAAAGAACTCAAAGATCACTTCAGTGAACCTCCTAAGCAAAAAATGAGGCGCCAAGAGACAAGGTGACTTTCAAAGGTCACACAGGTAGTAAACAACAGATCCAAGATTTGAACCCAAGTACTAATGGCCCTTCTGTGCCACGCTGTCCCATTACTTCCTTCTGCAAACTCTGAGTCCAATAAACATGTTACTGCACCTTTAATTTATTTAAGTTTATCCTGAGAAAAAAGTTGTCATACCCTACTTGGAGGATGCAGGGAAATAGCAAAGATAATCATTAAGAGCATAAAGTACTATATTTGACCCTATTTTTCTAAGAGGAAAAAACATTTTGATCCTCCCTACAATACTTTCTCATAATTTGAAAAAATTTTAAATAAAATTAGATGCATCAGAGCCAACTTTAGAAATGTATTTACATTTGGAGGGCTATACATCAAGGTGGAAGAAGTAGAGTAACATGATAAGGGATACAGTAGAAGACAATCTTATTTTAAGGTTAAGTTTATGACAGATAGCACACATTAAAAGCCTGGGAGCACTAAGTTCTCTATTTAACCACAGACACAGGACAGAGTTAATTTAAACAACAGTAATATGTTCTTAGGCTGTCTAATGCTGACCACCCCTGAAGTAACAGGGAAGCTCAGTCTGAAACATTCAATTTACTGTTATTAACACGGGCATAAATTGTACTCTTGATTCAGTCTGGGCATCTTTCCACCAGAAACCAGGCTGACCATGACCTCATTCCACATAAGCTACTGCACGTTAATTGAACAGTAAAAGTTGCCTCATCACCAATTTCAGTGGAGCCAAGTCAGTCACTCAGAATGAAAGGCTCGGTATCCTGTTACTATTCTTTTGCCCCTTTGGTCTCTTCATCAGACACACTTCCTTCTACTTCAACGGAAGAATCCATTTCAGTTCAAATCTCTCAGTAAAAGTTTTAACTAAGTAAATTTAAGAAAAATTCAGTTATCTCTGAAGCATTTTAACATTAAAAAATAAAAATCGTTTCAGCAGGCTTTCAATTTTGAAGTACAATAATCTTCATCTTACACAATTTAGACCTGAGTCTTATTAAATCAGCTATGCGTCTATCACCATTTCAGAAACTTTTTACTTTTTTCTTTGCAACCCAAACGGTGCCTGGCCCATAGGACAGGGATAGAACTGGACCTTATGATTTCACTGAACTAAGGAACAGTGAGGAGATGCCCTCTCCCAATGCGTATCAGCATTTTTTCCACAACTGTCTTGGAGAGCTCACTCTGTGATTTTTTTCAGGGTCAGACACTCGGTATGTGATAGAGGCAAGATTTAAACTTAGGGTCGTCCTGGTTGAGGCTAGTTCTCTGTCCACTACACCAAAGGTGCCAAATTCACTGCCCACAGAAGTTCCTAATACTGGTAAATAAGAATAAAATTTAACTGAGAAATGTTTAACAAAATAAATTAAAATACAATGCAACAAGAAAATAGTTCTTTAAAAATTAGAACAAAGCGGATGGGAACTAATGACTTTATGAGAAACCATGAAATAATAAAACAAAACCAAAAGAGTGAAAAAATTGAAGATAACATGAAATATCTCACTGGAAACACAACTGACCTGGAAAACAGATCCAGGAGAGAGAATTTAAAAATTATGGGACTACCTGAAAGCCATGATCAAAAAAAGAGCCTAGACATCATCTTTCATGAAATTATTAAGGAAAACTGCCCTAATATTCTAGAACCAGAGGGTAAAAATAAATACTGAAAGAATCCACTCCTGAAAGAGATCTGAAAAGAGAAACTCCTAGGAATATTGTAGCCAAATTCCAGAGTTCCCAGGTCAAGGGGAAAATATTGCAAGTAGCTAGAAAGAAAAAAATTTGAGTATTGTAGAAATACAATCAGGATAACACAAGACCTAGCAGCTTCTGCATTAAGAGATGGAAGGGCTTGGAATATGATATTCCAGGAGTCAAAGGAACTAGGATTAAAACCAACAATTACCTACCCAGAAAAACTGAGTATAATACTTCAGGGAAAAAAATGGTCATTCAGTGAAATAGAGGGCTTTTAAGTATTCTTGATGAAAAGCCTAGAGCTGAATAGAAAAGGTGACTTTCAACACAAGAATCAAGAGAAGCATGAAAAGGTAAACAGGAAAGAGAAATCACAAGGGCCTTACTAAAGTTGAACTCTTTTACATTCCTACATGGAAAGATAATATTTGTAACTCAAACTTTTCTCAGTATTTGGGTAGTTGGAGGGATTATACACTCACATATATAGACAGAGAGCACAGGGTGAGTTGAACAGGAAGGGATGATAATAAAAAAAAATAAAATCAAGGGGTGAGAGAGGAATAGATTGGGAGGAGAAAGGGAGAAATAGAATGGGGCAAATTATCTCTCATGAAAGAGGCAAAAAAAAAGCTTTTTGAACGGAGGGGAAAAGCGGGGAGGTGAGAGGGAAAAAGTGAAGCTTACTCTCATCACATCTGGCTTAAGGAGAGAATAACACGCTCACTCCATTTCGCATGAAAATCTATCTCACACTACAAGAAAGAAGGGGAGAAGGGCATAAGTGGGGTGGGGTATGATAGAAGGGAGAGCAAATGGAAGGAGGGGGTAATTAGAAGTGAATACCTTTGAGGAGGGACAAGGTCAAAAGAGAGAATAGAATAAATGGGAGCCAGGACAGGATGGAGGGAAATATAGTCAGTCTTACCCAACGTGACTATTATGGAAGTCTTTAGCAAAACTACACATATATAGCCTATATTGAATTGCTTGCCTTTTCAATGGGGATGGGTGGGGAGGGAGGAAGGGAGAGAAGTTGGAACTCAAAGTTTTAGGAACGAAGGTTGAGAATTGTTTTTGCATGCAACCTGGAAATAAGAAATACAGGCAATGGGGTAAAAGAAATCTATCTTGCCCTACAAGAAAAGAGAGAAGGTGGGGACAAGGGAAGGGAGGGGTGTGATAGAAAGGAGGGTAGATTAGAGGAAAGGGTAATCAGAATGCACGGCGTTTTAGAGTGGGGGTAGGGGAGAGATGGGGAAAAAATTTGGAACTCACAATTTTGCAGAAATGAATGTTGAAAACAAAAAACAAACAAACATTAAAAAAAAATTTTTAATTAAAAAAAAAATAAAGCTGACATCATTACAGAACCCCTACTACCACTTGCTGCCCTCAGGCAGGAGGACTTTGTCTTTTCCTTGACTGTATCTGCAGGCACTTCCCTCCCGACTACTCTACGAAAACCAGAGTGTATTTCCTCTTCTCCACCCCTGGAGTTCAGGCATCAATCAGGTTCTGCTGTTACTTCTTCCCAGTTTCCACTGCCTCTAACCCAAAAGCAGATTCTGAGAGGTGAAAGGGGCTTCTAGTCTCCCTTCACTTTGCTCCCTTCTGTGCCCTCCTATCAAATGAGTCATCCCCAACCATGGCCTTCTTCATGGCATTCTCATTCAGGGGGGCCGCTTATCATCTACATCAAGCACAACTCTCCTGGACAGACTTTCTAGGATCTAACTTCAGTGGTTCTTAACCTGTTTTGTGCCTCTGGTATGTGTCTCTTTGGCAATCTGGTGAAACTTATGACCTTGTTCTTAGAATGATGATTTTCTTTTTGTTTTAAGATCAGGTTTCTCCATCTTATCCAGGTTAGAAATGCAGAGGTTAATCATGGGTTTGATCTCACTACTAATAGACAAGGAAGCTTTGACCAGCCTTGGTTTTCAACCAAGGCTAGTTTGCCCCTCCTAAAGCAACCTAGTGATCCCTGCTGTTCCCAGGGAGTTTTAATCTGCATTCATTCAGTCAGTCACAGTCATGTCCCATGCTTTGGCCCTGTGGACCAGAGTACTCCAATACTGTCCACAGGGTTTTCTTGACAAAGATACTAGAGGGATTTGCTATTTCCTTCTCTAGTCAGATTAAGGCAAAAAGAGGTTAAGTGATTTGCCCAAGGTCACACAGCAAGTAAGTGTCTGAGGCTTGATTTAAACTCATGTCTTCCTGACTCCAAGGCCAGTGCCGTATCCACTGAGCCAGCTAACTGTCTCCCCAATCTGCATACCCCACTGTAACTCAGAACTTCTGAGCTCAGGAGATCTGCCAGCTTTAGCTTTTCCAGCAGCTAGGATTACAGGCACAAGTCACCATGCTAAGATCAGAACATTCTTAAATGCATAAAATACAGAGCATTACTTCCGAAGGAGTACTCCTTTTAACTTTATGTCTATTTCTATGACTCAAACAACTACCAATTATCCAGTCTTTTGGGGACTGGTACTGTAAAACAAGCATTCTATTGATTAACGTTTTAATTTTAACAAAATATTTCCAACAGCCATAAACTGGGTTTTTTCCTCAAAGTTCACCTTGAAAAACGTTGCAATTACATTGTGTCACATTAACCAATTTTCCTGATTTGAATACACAAAGATGCTTCCTTACAACTGAAGCCACTATTTACTAATTATTTACAAATTAGCTTCAAATAAAATAATAAAACATACTACTGTTCCCAAATAAATACGGTAAAGGTATTTAAAGAATGAAGCAAAGAGAGATAAGCACAGAATGACAGGCAATTCGACAACCCATCATAAATGATCCTACCTGTACATCTAATCTCCACTCCAGATTGTGGTAACTAGGGAACTCTGGTGCCAGCTCACTCAGAATTGTTCTGATTTCCTTTCTGTGGTCAAGATAAAGCTGAAGTAACAATTTATTCAAGTCTTCACTGAATCCCAAAACAAGCACCGAATCTTGGAAATCCAGTTCAGAAATCTGGGAGAAAACAGGAAGTGTTAAATAGTGACAAACAATTCGCATATAGTAGATACAACCTTTTCAACTTCTTTTTATTTCAGAAAGTGTTCTGTGTTCAGTCAAAACCCCAACTGATCATAACCACAATTCCTGACCATCTGTACAAGACTTAAGTGAATAATACAAGTGCCTCTGGAATTTTTGGAATGAAGTGGAAAGAATTCTGATACCCATGACATGTCCCACAATGAAAAGTTTTATTATTTTACATATTATTAACTTGGAAAGAAAATCCAATGAAGTCACTAGCTGCCTTCTCCTGAATATACTGTGATACTGTTTCAGAAAAATTCATAATTAGGATAATTTTAAATAAAAAAATCCAGGTCAGCCTTTTTTCCAGAACACTTCATTCTTATTACTCTATTTATCAAATCTGGGCTCAGACAGAGATCCAAAGCCAACACCTTCCCCCAAAGCACTTGGGGAACATGCCAGAATCAAGCATTCCACAATAGGGTTAAGGGGGTGTTCCAGGGTGACAACCTTCTCTATTGGGGTCCAGACGCTTCTCTTCATAGTACCACTCACTTACCAACCATAAGTCTACCTCTCCAACTTTGGCAGCTACTTGAGGGAATATAAGACAGGAAGCTTCTAGTCGTTTCCACAATACAAAGCACGAATGGTTCTCAGCCTTACCATGAGCTTCGAGCTTTCTGTGAGTAGGTACGTTAACCCCTCAACTCCATGCTGGACTGTATTACTGCTAACACTGAGTTTTCCTGAGGGCAGAAGAGAAGGCAACAGTAAGTTATTTTCCTGTAAGGTATTTCCTTTCACATTTCATTACGCCTTCTCATTCTAAGCCATCTATCTATTCTCCAAGGCCCTGGATTCACACTCGCCTCCGTGAAGATGGAAACCGTAAACTGCACCAACTTTTACAAAACTGAATCGTGGTGGCTGCGTTTCCTTCTCTCACTCTCCAAACTGCTGCAGTCGGAATCCCTACACCGCCACTCAAATACAGCTGCTCCCCCGAAGCTGCCGACGACCCTTCAATAGCTCTGGAGCTTCCAGCAGTGTCTGATACTGCTCCTCCACCCTCTCCATGGCTATTATTTTTTTGCGTGTTCTCTCTTGCTTCTCCTCTTACCTATCCATGTGCTCCCTCTCAGTGCCCTTTCCCGGATCGCTGCCCATATCACGCCTTCTTAACTATGAGTGCGCCGCCAAGGCCGCACCCTCCACTCTCCTCCTTTCTCCCAGTTCCGGACAGAAGCGGCCCCTCTCCTGGCAAAGGAGTCAGGAAGACCTGAGTTCTAACCCTGCTCCAGCTGTGTGACCCTGGATAAGTCACCTAGCCTCTCTAAGCCTTAGTTTTCCCATCAGTTATTGCGAAGAAAAAGTGACATTTGTAAAGGACCTTAAAGTGATATGTATTAGTATTTTATCCCATCTTCTACCGTTGATTTCAATCTCAATTATCCCTCTTTCATGACAAACGTTTCTCTACTCTCCCTTGCCTTTGAGTCGCCTGTCTTCCCAAAGCTTAAAATGCTGTCACGAAACCTGGCCATCCCCTCAAACTAACATTCTATATCTCTCCTCCTTTTTGAACAGCCAAATTCCCTGAAAAAGCTATCAACGCACGCACACACACACACTCACTCTCTCCTCTCACTCCTAAATCCTTTGTTATCTGACTTTCAACATCATCATTCAACTAAAACGGCTGTCTCCTAAGTTACCAATGATCCTAAATTGCCAAATCTGATAAATTTTTGTAGTGGTCGTCCTTCTCAACCTTCTGCTGCACTTGGCACTGCTGAACACTTTTTTTAATGGATGCTCTCCCCTCTCTGGGCTCTGTGCCACTACTGTCTCCTGATCTGCCTCCTCCCTCAACGACTGTTCATTCTCAGTCTTTGTTGGTTCATCACGCATCTCACATCCTCTTAGTGTGGTGTTCCTGGATCTGTTATTCTTCTCCTACTATACTCTCTCTCAATAATACAATCGGTTCCCATGGGTTTTAACTATTACTTCTTTGCAGATGACTCATGGATCTATCTACTTGGCCCCAGTCTTTGCCCTGAAATTCAGTCCTAAATCACCAACTGCCTACTGGACATTTCAAATTGAATGTCCCAGACATATTTTAAACTTAACAAATCCAGTACTGAACCCTTTATCTTCCCCCTTAAACGTTTCCCTCCCACAAAACCCTACTTCTGTTAAAGGTACCATTATAATTTCAGTCTTGTGGGTTCACAGCCTCAGCATTATCAACACCTCATTTTCCTTTATCCCCCTAAATCCAATAGTTGCCAAGCCTTGTGGTTTCTATCTTATCTCTCAAATCCAACCTTTTCTCTCTACTTATAGCTGCCACTTTAGCTGAGGCCATCATTACCTCCTGCCTAAATTATTTTAAAAGTCTTTTAATTAGTATCCCTGCCTCAAATCTCTCCCTACTCCAGTCCCATTTCACATACAGCTATTTAAGCGACTTTCTTTAAAGACAGATCTGATCAGGTCATTCTCCCACTTAATCAGTAGTAGCTTTCTACTTTCTAGGATAAAATTTAACTCTTCTGTTTAGCTCTTAAAAGTCCCATCCGGCCTCAATGAACATTACTCTACGTTCTATTCACTATGATTCAGGTTCTCCTCATCCTCCTCCATGACACATCATGTCTTGTTTCCATGCCTGAGGTGCATTCCCTCCTCACCTCTGGGTGTCAGAACCCCTCCTCTGATTTGGCACAAGTGACACCTCCCGCACATGCTTGTCCTGATACCCCCTCTCTAGGTCCATAAACAATGTTAGGTTTTTCTTTTTGTATCCCCCCTCACCTAGAAGAGTGCCCGGCACAGTCAGTATTTGGTAAATTCTTACTGAAAACAAGGACACTGGAGTTTCACAAGAACTACAGCATTTCACAAATGACTAGTCTCAGAGTGGTAAGGCTCATGGTCACAGAACTGGTTTCTCAAAGAGTAGGATGTGAACCTAGTTAAAACTACTTAATTAGTCAAAAAGTTAGCGTCCTCATCAATCAAGACTAGGAGGTCCCACTGTCTCTTCTAGTCCCAAATCCTATTGCCCAAGTCTTCCTCTCAAAATGCTCCCCTGCCCACCATACATCAGTATTTCCTCTAACTTTCAACTGTTTTTCAGTCATGTCTGACTCTGACTCCATCTGAGATTTTCATGGCGAAGCTACTAGAGTAGCGGGCCATTTCCTTTTCCAACTCATTTTATAGATGAGGAAACTAAGGCAAACAGCGTCAAGTGATGTGCAAGTCACAGAGCTGCTAAATGTCTGAGGCTGGATTTGAAGTCAGGATGATGAGTCCTTCTGACTCCAGGCCCCACACTCTACCCACTGTGCCACCTAGCTACCCTTATACAACTTACACCAAATTAAAATTTCATGAAAAGGACTTATTTCCAATTGTAAATGAAACAACCAACAGTCCTCCTCCTGAAGGCAGGCATCAGTTGTCCTGAGTCTAAAAAAGGTGTGGCTAAAGGCACACAAATCGGAGAGAGATGTATGTTATTTTTCCCTGTTAAATCCTTACCTGGGGCACAGTGCTTTACATACAGTAGGTGCCAGCTGCCCTAAGACCACCACACCACAAGTTACTGCCTTGTGTTCAGATGTATGCCAGGTTAAAGGTAAGACAAATCTGCCCTTCCCTTTCCGACTGCTCCCATTTTCTTAGATAAGCTTAAGGGCGCCAGGCACCTGAGATGGAGGACCCACGCTGGCGCATGGGCTCTTAAACAGAGATGGGCCTTAATTTCTTCCCCGGACTGTCTCCCGAGCAGAGGCAAGGAAGCCTGCCTAAGTTCACACAAGCCTCGGGAAGCCCTGGCTTGGGCACCGGAGGGGATGGCCCCCACGGCAGCGCCGGCACTTCCTGGGCCTCAGTGTACCCTGTTTGAAATGAGGGCCAAAGCCCACCCGAGGTCCCCTCCGGCTCTAAATGGTAACGCTACGGGGAGTCTTCCCTGCTAGACACCTACTAACGGAAACCACCCTAACCACGGGCTCCACCAAGGGGACGTGTAATTCACGAGGGTAACACGGGGGCAAAGGTCGGGTCATAAACACCCCTCACAGTGAGAGGGCCCTGGGGGCAGGAAGCTGCACCCTCCCCCACCCCCCGGGCGGCCAGGCACTGATACAAGGCCGCGGGAGGAGATGGGGGAGGGGGCGGCTGCGAAAGCCCCGTTTTCGGAGCCGGGGCGTCTCTTCGGGGGTTGCTATCGCGATCCCCGCTCTGGGCCTCAGTTTCCCCCTTCCGGGAGGCGCAGTCACCGCGCCCGCAGAGGGTCGGGCCGCCTCTGGGAGGACCCTGGCGCGGCGCTCCTTACTGGCGGCTCCTTCGTAGACTTTCGGGTTGGACCCTTTCCTCAGAAACTCCAGGGCGATCCGACCGAACTCGGCGACCACTGCGAGGGACAAGAGGAGGGGTAGCCGGCGTGAGAACCCGGACCAGGGGGGCGGGAGACGGCCGTTCCAGAGCGAGCCGAGAGGGAGTGCGCAAGCGCGAGGGTGAAGGGGCGGAGCGGGCCTGAAGCGCGAGACAGGAAGTGCGCAAGCGTGAGGGCGAGGGGGCGGAGAGGGCGTGGCGTGCGAAGCTGGGGGGAGTGTACAAACCCGAGGAAGAGACGGAGAGCAAGCCTGGGAGCGCGCAAGCGCGAGAGCGAGGGGGCGGAGAGGGCGTGGCGTCCGAGGGAAAGGGGGCGGAGAGAGGCTGGGAGCGCGCAAGTGCGAAAACAGGAGGGGAGCAAAGCGGGGAAGGCGTGGCCGGTCCAAAGCACAGGGACGGGGGAGGTAGGGAGGGAAAACCAACAATAGGGGGCGCCTGAGGTTTGGAGCACGCAAGAGCAGGGGGAACGAAGGCGAGAAAAGGGGGAAAGCTCACTGGGTAAGGAAGGTCGGGCGCGGAGGAAACCAATGAAGACGTGAGGGGTGCGCGACGTTGGCTGTGGTCGAGAGAACTGAAGGAAGCGGGCTGGGAGGGGAGGGGGGGAAGGGCGCTTGCGGGCGCACAAAGCTGGGAAGGAGCAGGCGCACTGGGCCCAGGAGGACCAGTAGGGGGGGCGCGCGGCTGGGAAGAAGCGGGCGCATTAGCGTCGGTAGGGGGCGCGCAAGCGCAGTCACTGGGCGGGGGCGCGTGAGCTGGGTGGGAGGGGGCGCCCGACTCCCCGCTGCCCTCCCCCGCACGCAGGCGCGCGCGCACTCACCGGCGTAGTCCACCTTGGGCAGGAAGCTCAGGTGCTCACGGTGCTCCTCGGACAGCTCCAGAAGCATTTTTCCAGCCCCACCTCCGCGGGCCCAGCCCCAGGAGCGGCGGTGGCGGAAGCCGGGGGCGCAGGCCTGCCTTCTCTAGAGAACGCTTCCGTGTGCCGGGTCCGCCGCGGACTGCTCCGGCAAGGCTGCGTCCTCCCGAGGCGGGGGTTCCGGCCGACGACGTCGGCCTTCCCGGCCCCGCCCCCGCGCATCTGGGCGCGCCGGAGCCCTCGGCTTTGCGCATCTGCTGCCTGCGGGCGGAGGCTTCATCTCGGGGTGTCCCGAGCGGAGGGTTGCGGCCTCGGCCTTGCGCCCCGAGCCCAGGGCGCTCCCTTCTCCCCGTGTGTGACAGTTTATTGAGGTGATTGACATTCTGTGCGTCTCCACCCACTGGGCCCTCGGCGGGTAGTCACCTGGGCAATAGCGATCCATCCTGGCCGCTAGGTGTTGCAGGAGTCAGGAGGACGTGAGTTCAGATGTGACTGTGTGACCTTGGGCAAGTCACTTAACCCCAACTGCCTCACCCTGGGCCATCTCCAGTCATCCTGATGAATATCTGGTCACCGGATTCAGATGGCTCTGGAGGGGAAGTGAGGCTGGCGACCTACACAGCCCTCCCTCCCTCAAAGCATAGTCATCATCTGGACAAACACAGCCACCTGCCTCCTCCTAAACGTTAGGTCATTAAACCTCAGGAGACTCCGGTGAGATGGCAAGAGTGAGAAGTAAGGTTATTTCCGTCAGGCAGACAGGAGAGCTCTAATTGCAAGTGCTTTCCTGCCCCCAGGCCCCCAGATCCTTTCCTCCCCCCTGAGCCCACCTTCGGGCTTCCCTCCAGACTCACTCAGGTCCCACCTTCTACCAGAGCCCTGCCCTGGCCCCCACTCCGACGCTATTGTCGTGTCTGTGCCGCTATTGTCGTGTCTGTGCCGCTTCTTGCCCCGTAGAATGCGAGCTCCTCGGAGGTACAGACTGTTTTTGCCTTTCTGGATGCCCTGCACTAAACAGTGAGCTCCTTCATGCTTGTGGCCAGCTTTCTCCTGGAGATGAAATGGGGTAGGGGATGGAAGAGGGGAGACTATGACACTCCCAGACTTTTCCAAGTGTTACTGAGAAAGAAGCAGGAATACCAGAGATGTCTAGCTCTGCGTGCCATCCTGGCATCTTCCCCCCCACCCTTGCATTTCCACTGCCCTTGTCTTTCTCTTTGCGATTTCATTTCCCTGCCTGCATCCTAATGGCATGTAAAATGCCTTTTTTTTTTTTTTTTTTACCTCTTGCCATAATCACAGCTTGACTCACTGCCCTGACAAGGAGACAAAAGCATCGTGACATCCATCATATATGTGTGCCACCCCCTTCCTGAAAGTGTCTGAGATTGGCTCTCAAAAGCATGAATTAGTAGTGGAGATATTAGAAGAATAAATACTTCTAGTACTGATCACCAGCTGTGAAAGCTGGAATAATATTTAGTAATGTTTGAAGCGCTCTGGGCAGAGGTGATTGAGTTTCCAGCAAATCATGGGAGATTAAGATTTGATTAAGACTTAAGAAATTCCTTTTTGTCTATGTAAAATACAATAACAACACTTAGAAGTCATGGTGCATCTTAAGTAAACTTCATAAATATTAGCTAATTAATCATCAAAAGACTCCAGTAAAATGACAGTAGTGTGAAGTAAGGTTATTTCAGTTATGCAGATATAAGTGAGCCCTCTAATGTTTCCCTTAGATAATTTTCTATGGATAAAAAAAGGGGAGAATTAGATTCTTATCTTGCTCGGTAGGGGGTGCATAGCTGCAATGTATTGACTTGGAATCTAATTTATTTTATTCGGTCATGTATTAAACATCCTAGAGAGGACCCAAAAGATTCATGAGCAAAATGTCTAACAGACTTAAGGAAATATTTTTCTTTAAGATACATAATCCAAGCAATACATTGATTGGGAGTTTTCTTTGAGCAGAGACCTAATCCTACACAAATATTATGTTTTATGGGTTAATGGTAATCTTGAAAGATTTTATTTAGCACGTATGTAAATAAAGTTTAGCATGTTTTGTAAATAAAATTTTTAATTGTTTTGGAATTGGAAAGAATATTTAAAATTACTTTTATGATTACAATTCTTTTAAAAAAATTTGCTTGATAGTTTTTATCAGTCAATAGACATTTATTAGGCACCAACTATGTTCCAGGCACTGTGCTAAGCACTGGGGATACATATATGAAAATGAAAATCTCTGCCTTGAAGGTGTATAATTCAATGGACCAAGATAAGACAGAAAAAGCGGACGGAATTCCAAAAAATTCTAACTCATTTCCTTTACAACTTGTTATTAGAATATGCTCAACACCTTTATATTCCATTAGAAACATTTACATACTCCATTTTTAAGCTGCTCATTCTCCCCTTAGGAGGACAAATTGCTTCCAATGACCTAATCCTGTCCATGAGCACATAGGTAACAATACCTATTGCAAGGAATTTATTTGCCTGTTTAATAGCCACTTACTTAAAAGATGACAAAATGTCACTTTTGGATGGATAATATGGCCACATAAACCAAAGCTATCAAATCCTTGCCACTCTTGTAATTTGCTTGCATTTCAAAGCGTCCTTTATATATGTGTTAATGTAACACTAAATAATAAATCTAAGTAAAATCGAATGTCTCTTTAGAAGCAACATTAGTCACTGTCCTTTAATATAACTGATTGAGCTGAAATTCTTTTAACATAGAACAGAAAATATATCAACCTCACTAAATGAAAGAATTATATCCTGGTTTCACAAATTCTCACAGCATTGTCTAATTATTCCCATACCATTGCGAGATATTTGAAGGACTTTCTCTTATAGGAATACAGAACCACCAGCAAGGTAGACAACAAACCCAAATACTCATCTGCTGAGACGTTTGAGACATGGAAAGGACTATAATTTCAGATTGAATAGTTAGGATTTTACATAGTTGCATCTTGTTATATAGTAACTTAGGTATGTTGAGATAAAGATACAATATTGTGTTCATATTGTGTTCTGTTGATCACCTGCCATAATTGTAGAAATTTTCCATAAAAGAAAATATCAGGGACATAGCTAGCAGGGGAAAAATGCTTCCCTAGCTTGATGATGAGTCCAGGCAAGAGTCATATAGGCAACAAATGGTATTGACAGAATATCATAGCCAGACTTAGAATAAGGTTGGAAAATCATTCAAGAGAAAATGCCATACTGGGGAAATTAAGTTACTGGGGAGGTTGAGTCCTGCCTCAGTCCATGCCAAAAGAGGCTCCCTTCACTTTCCCATGAGGCAGAACACCACCCCCAGTTCTCAGATGTCACCCCATAGGGCTTCTGGCACTATAGCTCAGTGACTCAATAAGAGTTCTTGATCATACCTGCAATCGGACTCAGCATAATAACATCAGTTACAGTTCCATCAGATTTCACCAGAAACAAGTTTCACTTAGCATGCTTAGGGCCTGACATCAATTACGCTCACATTGTTATAATAAATCAGCTGGCAGGTGAAAAGTGCCTATCTTTCCAAAAGTCACACAGCTTATTCTGCTCCTAGTTTAAACTCTTCCTGCAGTAAAAGCAATAACATAATTATAATCTATAATTTCACACCTAAACAATGAGCATAGGAAGATTTACTCAAACAGAATCTTTCAAAAGAAACTCAGTTATTTGCAGACTAATGCATGATCATCTCTTAAGGTATATTAATGCCTACATTAAGATCTCTAAGAATGGGGTCTGGTAAGACAAAACTGGTTAAAAATGTAATGTCAGTACAAGCTAGTTCAGATATAACTTCATAATTCACAATAAACAGTGCTAGTCTATAAACAAATTTCTAACTACCCTCCCCTTCTTGCCATGGAGTGTTTGCAATGGACGAAGGTATTCAGTTTTCTAAGTAGATAGCCAATAATTTCAGATAAAACTTGCTCATTACTATAGGCAAACCTGGAAGTTTCCAGTTCCTTAAATTATAATACTTTAGAATATTACAACACATGATCAGCATGGCTGGTAAAGTAACGAGTTTTCCTTTTAAAAAAAAAAACAACCAGTGCAGTTCATAATCTAACAACATCCAGATGAAAAGAGACATTGCTTTTCCTAACAGCCTATGGTAGTTCACAATTATAGATCTAAAATTTGAAACAAAAGCCATTACCAGTCAAGTGACCTCAGTTCAGTTAAATGCATTTCCAAATTACCTTACATAGAAAATTACACAAGGCTTTAATATAGCAGAACAAATTTAGGTGGAACTTACACCCTGCAAAAAGCTTGGCCACCACAAGCCAGTTATCTCTGTGGTGACTTATCTAACACCTCCTGCTTAGAACCCCAAAGACTGGTAGATAAACAATCCGATGCTTGGTGAATTGTTTCACAATGATAGGAAGTGCTGAGCCTTACACAACTTAGACCATATAAACAGCATAGCTGAAACAAATTATAACTATGTCAGATAGCAAATCTCACGCATATTGCCAGATAAAACACCAAAAGAGAGTTTTTAATACATTCAACAAAGATTATTAGCAGCTTTGAGACAACTCTTCAATAACTGATTTTATATCCAGATTCCAAGAGAAGCCTTTCTTCTCTGTTAATGATACCAAATTCACACTATAAGCATGGAACTGATTTTATATTCAACAGTACTAGGCAATACATATAAAGCTTTAAAAATTTAGTTTCATAACTCATTATCAGATTACGTTAGTCTAAGTATTATTGTTAGAATTCTAGATGGAGAGCTGATTATTGGCCCAGGCAAAAATACTGTGGAATTTAGTTATTTAGCAGGGCATGCCCATCTCAAGTCCTAGAAAGTTTTCACCAAGAGAGTTAATACCATGAATGGAGAACTTTTGAAAATCACAATAGCCAACATTTACATGGTACTTGATGTATAATATAGGCAAGGCCTAACGTTAAGTACTCTATAAACAAGAGCTTCTTACAAACCATCCTGAAAGATGGATGAGCAGGACTACTAGATGCTTATTTAATTTTACTACTAGCAGACTAACGATCTTTTCTAGCAGACAAACAATCTTTTCCTCTTATAATTTCTAGTTCTAAACTAAAATAAAAACATTATAAATATTTATTGTACTTATAAATGAACAGTTTCAAATATTTAAAATTGTTCTTTTAGCAGTTGAATTTATAACAATTGAGTCTACAACCCAGAAGAATATAGCAGTTTAATATATAACTCAGAAGAATACTGGTCTAAAAAGAATTTACCACGTTACCAATAGTCCTAATACAATGAACTATCAAATCAATGTGGAGTATTATCTTAATCCACATTACAGTTTGGTAAACTGAGGTAACTTCTTTTAAGAGCACACAACAAATTTCTAGACCAATGCATTTTTAAAAACACTTTGTCTTAATACGAAATAGTACAATAAATTCTGATTTGTCAAAAGCATCTTATTAGAGGAGATATATTTCACTTAAAATGAGACCAGAATAACTTCAACTACACCTAGATCTGTTTCCCAAATGGTCACACAACTCTCCACTTAAACAAAGCCAAGACTCCCTTCAGACTTTTCTTTCAACATCTTGTGTATACATCTCACCTGTGGTCTGAAATCCCATACCTTTCTTATTTATTCCAATAGTATTTCAGACTAGGTAGCACAGTTGATAGAATGCCAGGCTGGGCCTGGATTCAGGAAATTTATCTTCCTAAATTCAAACTGGCCTCAGACACTTCCTAGCTGTGTGACCCTGGGCAAGTCACTTAACCCTGTTTGTCTCAGTTTCTTCAGCTGTAAAATGAACTGGAGAAGGGAATGGTAAACTACAAACCCCAAATGAGGTCCCAGAGAGTCAGGCACAACTGAAAAAGGACTCACCGTTATCTTCTAATCTTTACTGAACTCCTACATTATTGTTACACAAAACTAATGACTTATTAAAGACTTTCACTTTACTTGGACTCCAAGAGATGGCAGCACCAAAAATCCTTTAAGATGTTCTTAGCAATTATAAAAACTTTAACAGCTTCCAAAAACTTAGACTGTTCAAATAACAATTCAGTTCTGGCATGTTATTTAGAGAAGTAACATAAAGCAATTATCCAATTAAATTCCATGTACATTTCAATTTGCTTTCTTAAATAAGCTTTCCTTTTTTTTTTTAATTTTATTTTTTTTTTAATGTTTTACAATCATTTCCTTAAAGTTAAGATTTTATTCCCCCCCACCCTTCCCCCAATACCCCCCTCCCTCCCCATGACAGCATACAATTCTGTATAGGTTCTACATATACTTTCCTATTGAGCACATTTTCACTATATTCATGCTATGTAGTCGAACTAAAATAAATGGAAGAAATCATATAACAAATCAACACATATTACACTGAAACCCACCCACACACAAACATGATCTGCTACATTCTGCAAGTGGCTTCCACATTTCTTTCTCTGAGTGTGGAAGGCATTTTGCCTTAGAAGACCGACATTAGGATTTTTTTTTTTTTCTCAGTAAGTTCTTGTGTTATTACAAAGTTCCAAGTCTACCAGAAAAAACTCTCGCACACTGTGGTCGTTGCTGTGCACAAAGTTCTCCTGGTTCTGCTCCTTTCGCACAGCATCAGATCATATAAGTCCTTCCAGGCCTCCCTGAAGTCTTCTTGTTCATCATTTCTTATGGCGCAATAGTACTCCATTACATTCATATACCATAATTTATTCAGCCATTCCCCAATTGATGGGCATCCCCTTGACTTCCAGTTTTTGGCTACCACAAAGAGTGCTGCTATAAATATTTTTGTACACGTGGGACCCTTTCCCGTTTTTATAATCTCTTGGGGATACAATCCTAGTAGCGATATTTCTGGGTCAAAGGGTATGCACATTTTTGTAGCCCTTTGGGCATAGTTCCAAACCGTTCTCCAGAAGGGTTGGATGATCTCACAGCTCCACGAACAATGAATTAGTGTTCCAACTCTCCCACATCCTCTCCAGCATTTATCATTTTCTTGTTCTGTCATGTTTGCCAATCTTACAGGTGTGATGTGGTACCGCAGAGTTGTTTTGATTTGCATCTCTCTAATCAATAGTGATTTAGAGCACTTTTTCATATGATTATAGATATTTTTGATTTCTTCCCCTGAAAATTGCTTGTTCATATCCTTTGACCATTTATCAATTGGGGAATGACTTGGATGGTTATATATTTGAGTCAGTTCTCTATATATTCTAGAAATGAGGCCTTTATCCCCGAGCTTAGCTGTAAAAATTTTTTCCCAATTTACTACATCCCTCCGAATTTTGGTCGCAGTGGGTTTGGTTGTGCAAAAACTTTTCAGTTTAAAGTAATCAAAATTATCCATCTTGCATTTCATAATGCTTTCTATCGTTTCTTTAGAAAAAAATTCTTCCCCTCTCCATAAATCTGATACACTATACCTTGCTTCTCCAGTTTATTCATGGTATCAATCTTTATACCTAAATCATGTACCCATTTGGACTTTATTCTTGTGTATGGTGTCAGGCATGGGTCTATGCCTAATTTCCGCCACACAGTTAACCAGTTTTCCCAGCAATTTTTGTCGAACAATGAGTTCTTATCCCAGAAGCTGGGATCTTTGGGTTTGTCAAACAGGAGGTTGCTATATTCCTTGCCAACTGTGTCTTGAGTGCCAAGCCTATTCCATTTGTCTACCCCTCTGTTTCTTAGCCAATACCAAGTGGTTTTGATAATTGCTGCTTTATAATACAATTTGAGGTCTGGTAGCACTAGGCCACCTTCCCAAGCATTTCTTTTCATTAGTCCCTTTGATATTCTGGACCTTTTGTTTTTCCAAATGAATTTTGATATTATTTTATCCAGCTCTAGAAAATAATTATCTGATAGTTTAATTGGTATGGCACTAAATAAGTAGATTAATTTAGGTAGAATTGTCATTTTTATTATATTAGCTCGGCCTACCCATGAATAAGCTTTCCTTTTTGTGAGCAAGAAGCAAACCAGTCCTCAAAAATTCAGTAAAAGTGGGTAGGATTCTCACAATTTACCGCAAAATTTTTAAGTTCAAAATACCAAGTCAAAAGTTATTTCTAAATTGCTTTCTTTGTGAAAGTCTCAAGTATCCAATCAGATTTTCTAATCGAATCCTATTTACCTTTTGGTTGGTTCCCAATTCACACAAATTTTTCTCATTTCCATGAGTTAATACTTAAAACTCAATTTGGTGACTGAGAAGCCAGACAATTCCCCATATTCAAATTAAACATAATCAATAACCTTAATCTGAGGTTCAATTAAACCTGGATTTACAATTTCTAATATTCAACAAATTTCTTAAAAGCAGGCTTAAATAAATCAAGCCATAGTCATCCTTTAACTGCCTTTCTGCCAATATTGTTTCTAATAATTCTGCTTTGTATGCAGATGTTTGCATAGCTCACATTATCAAAGGAAAGGAATTTACTCAAATTAGTTGGCTGGGGAGGGGAATGGGAGAATTTGGAGAAAAAGCCATCATGTGCTTGTCTCAAACTGTTTCTTTCTTGTTTTTACAAATTTTGGTTTTTTTTTTAATCTGTAAAAATTGTTAAAGACAATCTAGGCTTAAACCTTACAGTTTTCACTACTGCTAGAACCAAAGGCAAGTGTACAGCTATTACCACATCCTCTCCCTCCTCTGGTGCTTCAGCCAAGAAGAGAAAAAAAATGGGGCTTGCTTTTTACTGGAAGATACACACATATAAATGCACAATGGCACACTTGGCATTCCACAAAGATAGACAAAAGTACAAAACATAAATTCAGCAGCTGTCCTTTTAGAGGGATCTGTCAGAGTTGCCATGATGTAGATACAGCATACAGTGCCCTATGGGTTAAAAAAGTACTAAAGGTTGCTTTTTCCAGTGTCTTATGAAGTCCACTCCTGAGGACATCGGGGCTTATTCTATAGCTCATCCTGTAACTTGAAAGTATCCTAAAGTCCATTTCTCCTTATCTTGAAATACCATAAAACTTTTCCTTATCTTGTTAAGACCGAAAGAATTGCTTTTTATACCTCCTTATCCTGTCAGCCATCTTCCTCATCCTGTTTGTCCTTACCCTCTCCCTAATCTTTAGCCCCCATTAAAAAAAACCCTAAAATTACATCATCATTCTGACACCTCTTTATAAGCCTGGTTCTCCCAAATAACAGGGCCTTGATCAGTTTTCTTCCTAGGAAGGCCTGTGTACTTTCATATAACAAAGTTCCCAGTGGCTACACAGACCATTCAAGTGAATTATTTCACACTCAAACCACTCTCCCGAATCTGAGCTCAACAGCCACATAATTATAAACTTAGAAATTTTTCATTTTTAGGGGGACCTGTTGGAAATGTCTCCAGATTGCCCATGGGCCTTTTTTAAAATTTTATTTTGAAGTTTTTCCATTTCATTTTTTAAAATTCATTTTAAACTTAAATACAAAACAAAGAAAAGAAAAAGGAACTTTTCCATATACATAGCAGAACCCAAGAGCATTCAGTATGTATAAAACGGTAATTCTACATTTCACACACAAAAAATGTGATAAATCCTACGCATTGTTTTCAAAGCTATCCAACTTTTCTGTGTTTCCTTTGGGAGACCTGCTTAAAGCCCTCATCACCCAAAGAAGAACAAAAACCCAGACTGGCCATTCAGAAAAAGACATTTTGGGTCACTCGGGGTTAGCCCTTTGCCATGCTCTCAGAGTGACCCCAAGGTTCTCTTACTACATCACTAATCACAAGACTGGATGAAGCTGACTGGGAGTGTTCTTCTGTTTATCACTGATAAAGACCAGGCCCCTTGAACCAGATACTATCTTGAATAGTGACATTTCTCTTATCTTATTGTTTTATGGCCCTTTCTTGTTATGACGCTCTCATATTTTATGATATTTGCTTGTTTATGGCTGACAGAAACCAGACGTCTTAGGGGTGCTCTCTTGTTCTATGGAAACTATAATTTTGGCTGACACAGGTATCCCAAATCAGAAGGGAGGAGGGAGGACTTCATTACTCTGTGGGTATATAATCTCCTTCAACTAACCTTTCTTTGAGCTCATTCTAATTGAGCTCCTACATATGTGTGTGTGTACACATATATATGAAAGATTCTACTAGCATATGGAGAATAAACCACATATGTGACCTAATTTTGTTTGTCTCTTGGGATCAAACACTGAAAGTTGACACCCCTAGGTTTTCTTTTGTTCTCTGCTGTGCCCTTTTTTTAAAAAAAAATTTTTCTCCTTCCTTGCCCACCCTTCCCCCCTTCATGGGTCTTTTTTTTACAAACCCTTGATTAAAGAGCCAAGAAATCACCCCCAAACAGGCAGGAGTTCTGGAAATTTGAGATTCACCCAGACGGAACCACTGAGTCAAATACAGACTGGAAGACAAAGGGTCCCTGCTAGTACCAGCTTTCCAAGGTTGAAAACAGCGGCCACCTGGGCAGGAGTCTTCAAATTCCACTTCCTGACACCAGATATGTAAATCTGAAATAAAGCTACCAGAGGAGCAAAAAATAGGCTATTTGTTGGAGACAAGGGAACTGTAATTTAGGATTACCACGGGGTACTAGGGTAGTAGAGTACTCAAGAGGGGCAGGGTTAAATATCTTTCAAAAGGGAGGGAGTCTCATTGGAGGCACAGCCTTGAGAAGCTGTTACATAAATTTTTTTGCATAACAATTAAAAGTCCATAGAGAAGGCTAGGAAACCTGGTGACATCAGGCCACAATTGCTGCCCCGGGCTCCATGTGTAGCAATGGGGGAAACCAGTTTGGATCTGCTCCAGTTATGGGTTCAGTGGGGATCAAAGTCAGGAAGCCCTTTCTGATATCTGCATTCAACGTTCTTTTTTAAACTAGTTTAATATTCTTCTTTTAACTAGTTTTGATTATCCTTGAGCAATTCATAGCTCTGGGATCAGGCAAAGCCAGTAGCATTCAACAACTGGTCGAAAAGAAGACTTTGGAGGGATGATAGCTGTCTTCATATATTAAAAGGATATAATGTGAGAGAGGGACTAGATTTTCTCTACTTCAGAATTCAGAACTAGGTAAAATTAGTTGAAGGAATAAAGGGAAATTTGGGTTCAGTGTAAGGAAAAACTTGTTAACCAGACCTCTCTACAAGTGAAACTGACTACCTGAGGGGCTAGCCAGTTCCTTGTTTCTGGAATTCTTCTGGCTGAATTCTACCTTGTCAGGTAGAACTGGAGTTCTTTGCTTAGGCACAGTGGAACTAGATGATGGCCTCTGATGTCCCTTTCACCTCAGCGTCTGTGATTTGGTGATTCAAGTGGCCAGCATTCAGAGATTATAGTAATGAATGTTAAAGCCTCTTTACCTGTTTATGAGCAGTTCATGAGCCCTTCCTTCTGCTGCATGAAGTTTGCTGGCATTAGAAATGAGGAATTATGTCTGCACTATAGAGACACAAATGAATGGGATTTTCCCTTCTCAAAGGAAGACTTCAGAGGATCTTCATTTTGAAGTTGGGTCTTCAGTAGTTAGATTATAAATGCTCTTCTTTGCCATGGTCCTTGCAATTTCTAACTGCTGAAGCCATCGCTTTTCTTTAAAAGCACTACAAGAAAATAACCAACAATTTATCATGAAATTGAATCTTTCCTTGTTTAGATCTGTATATGAGGGACAGCCCCTCAGTCTATAGTTTTAGCTGTCCATTAGTCTAATCTTTCCAAACAAAGATTGCATATCAGATCTGCACATGTCTGCAAAGAACCTGGGATATTTCTCACATCAGTTGTTACATTTATAAATATGTAGTTCTTAAGTGAGACAGTTGGAATAATGCCACTACTCAGGAACTGGGGAAAGAAACCAGGCTGTAGAATGTAGAATCTTCAGCAGTTAAAACTGTTCATGTTCCTCTCACTTTTGTTTAACTCCACATTAACACACATGCAACCACCTTTGCTGACCTTTGGAAGTTCTATTTTTTCCCAACTTGAGAAAGAAAAAAGCTAACTTGAGATAAGGACTGGAAGGCAAGATTTCTCCCTGTACAGTGGAGTTTTGGAGATCTCTTGAGAAAAACCAGAAGAGAGTAAGATGAGAAGGACCCCCAATACACAGAACAGTAGCATGACAGGTGCTAGCAGCATCTGCAGTCCCCTTCTTCAAACTCAACCCTCTACATGGAAGACCATGAGAGGTGACCTATAAAAGGATAAGCAGAGGGACATATGACTTTTTTATTTTTGGCAGGCATTTGTTCTCTTGCTCTTGGTGGAACACTGAAAAACAGTAGACATGAAAAGCCCTTATTTCATCTGGGTGCAACTAGCAACTGTTTCTACTTGTGTCAGTTTTTAAAATTCTGTTAAAGGCCAAATTTGGTGGATCTAATGTTATTCCTCATAAACACTTGTGGTTGGCCATGTTCTTATGTTTCCTGGGGTCAGCAGCACCAGGAAGACTTAGGAAAGTTCTGGGAGTTCCACAGAAGAGAGTGACCCTTTCTAGTACAGGACTGGGATCTCCCCCTGCAGACCTTCCTGCAGACATCTGTTGGCAAAATAAAATCATGTTTTGCTTCTTATTTCACATCATGGCTCTGAGGGTAAATAATTTTAAAATTCATCATCCAACTTGTTAGAATTTTGTTTAGTGTCCAAGAAGGTCACTTAAGAAAAATTCTCAGTAGGGAACTCAGTAGTAGGTTAATTCATCACCTGGTCAGAGCACCAGACTTGGATGTAAACTCACTGAGAGCAGGTGATGTTTTGGTTTTTTGTCGTTGTATCATCTCCCGCAGTGCTTGCATGCAATGGGCACTTGACTGATTCTTACTGAACTGAAGTGAACTGCTCTCCTTTGGTCTGAATACTGCTTGTGTTACTTAGTTGTCTTAAGACCCAGTGAACTATTAATGTCATTTTTTACATTGGCTCCAAACTTTATCCAGTAGATGTCCAAATGACCACCACTAGGTGGCAGTAATCTGCCAAATAGTAAGCAGCAGGTACTCAAAAAATGCAATGTAATAAAATTGGTACACAGAAAGTCATAGCACATGATATTACGTGATGTGGAAATGACAGAATCATGGTGTATCCCTAACTGGTGTGGGCGTTTATGATAATAAATGTGTCAGAAGCATCTGGTGTCAAAAATCTTGGCTTATTGTCCTTTTTTCTCATCGTGTCCAATCTTACCTCCAAAGCTTTACCTCCTATTTTGCATAATTCATTTTGGCTTACTTTATTACTCAATTTGCTTCCATTTGCATTATTGTCCAATTACTTATGCCAGGAACTGAAAAACTTCAGCTCTTTATATGACCCTCAAGCTAAGAATAGTTTGTACATTTAAAAATACAACAAAACTTTATTTAAAAATGTGGAAACCATCTTAGTTTTCAGGTTTACAAAATCAAGTAGCTTCTGGATTACTTGGCCCAGGGTTATAGTTTGTTGACTCCAGACTGATTTTTTTAAATACATTTTCTTCCCCTTGTTTTTCAAATTCTGTATTCTGTTCTCACAGAAACAGTCTTAATCATAATGTGTGCAACTGATAATTTCCTATTTGTCTTAAAATAATAAACAAGGGACCTTGTGATTTAACATTTAACTCTTCACTGGGAAACTCCATAACACTTGTGAAAATTTCACTGAGAGGAAAGGACTCCATATTTGACTTATATAGTAATATACTGAAAACCTAAACTAGAATCTGGCAGAATCTCACATAACCTTATTTGACGGGCTTAGAGATTTTCTAATTTACACTCAAGTCAATTGGAAATACGGTATACTAAATAGGCATGAGGCCCTCATGTCTTAATTTGTTCTAAGAAACCCTTCTAAGAATGCTCTTGGAACCAGATAATCATTAGTAAGATAAACCTTAACTACAGAGAGAATGGGGTGCTATAGTTTGTAGGGACCTATGAGAAGAAACTTTGGGCTCATCTCCCAACTGGGCACTCATATTTATAGGCAGGGTCCCGAGAGGGAAGCTGATTACTCTTCCTCCTCAGGGTTCAATTGTTCATAAGCCCATATCTATGTCATTTCCATTAAGGCAGTGGATATGGTTTTAAACTGGAAGGCAGGGGACAAAGCTTGATTCCAAGTGTTCATGACTGTAAGGCTACATCCCTAAGCTCTGGGAACCTGACTCATGAATGAGAAGAAAAGTAGGGATAAGTGCTTCAGAGTATGTACTGCAGAGGATGAAGATGACGATGATGATGATAGTTTTTGACCCAGGATGCATAATTTTAAATATTGGCTGACATGAATAGTTAAAGAAGAAAAATACCTTGCAGTGGCTAAGCAGTAAATTGCATTCTCTCTGGCAGTCTTCCCACTGTGTTCTAAGAAAGATTCAAGGGATGAAGTTAGGAAATGGGCCGCCTTAGGGGTCACATAGTAAAAAGGTGGATGTGAATAGCCCCTAGTAGCAAGTGAAGGAAGAGGAACTTGGGCTGAGTACAGATTCATTGTCATCATTTCCTTCTTCCTAGATGAAGCTGTCTTTTTTTTCTGGTTGTTTAAGTGACAGTCTTGTACTCTCGAGAACTCATTTGCTTCTTTTATTGGAGGCAATTTTATGCTTCCTACACTTTTCTGCTGCTGTGGAACCATCAAAGGATCTGAAGTTTTCCTGCTTTGGGTTTTTTCGTGGAAACTTGGCAGTTTGGAAACTTTGCTTTTTATGCCCTTGTTCCCAGCTTTACTCCACTCTTTGGAGGTCATTTTTGGTTGGGTGAAACCATCCACCATGACAAAATCTCCAACTCGCGTTCTGAACATCTGAGTCCCATTGTGGCGTTTTCTCTGAAGGATGTGATGCTGAGCTCTGAGAAGCCATTGTTTTATTTTAATATAGATCCTCATGGGGATTGAAATTTTAGGATAAGAAACCATGGACCACATCTTACCCACCAAATACAATACACAGTCTTTATGCTTGTGTTTGAGAGCAATTGTTAGTGGGATTTGTCCCACTGCATTCTTACAATCCAGGCACAAGACGTTGTAATTGATAAAGGCCTTGAGTACCAAGAGTTGACCTGTTTCTGCAGCTGCATGAATGGGACTTTTAATAGCATCTGGATGATAAGTTTCATGACACCATTCTCGGTAGGGATGTACACCAACTGCTTCATTGGGCCTTGCTCCTTGCTGTACAGTCCACTCTGTGAGCTCAATATATCCGTAAAATGCAGCCATATAAAGTGCTACCCTCTTCTGGTACCTGAGTGAATGTAACACGATAGGAGAGTTCATCTAAAAAACTGACAAAAGTAGGTACTCAGCACATTATAAAATATTCTTATTGAGTTTACCTCTTGTTAGATAGAAGGGTGCCAAAAATATTCCTATTAAATAGTATAGCTATTAACTTTTGGGAAAGTGAGTAGTAATAAGTCACTTGACTCACACGATCCCATTTGTAAATATTAGACCACGTGCAATGTTCAGTGATGCTGGACAGCTTCAGGTCATAGACTGCTAGGGTTTTCAAAAAATTGAAGTTGAGATCACTCCAGAGGTATGAGTAGGAGGCAACATATGAAAAATAAGGAATTATATGGGAAAAGAGGTTTAAAGAATGTCGTCAGAGAAATACAGGATCAGTGAAATGGATCATAAGATCATTGATTTAGGGCCAGATTGGACCTTTTGTGGATAAGGAAACTGGGGCAAAGAGGTTAAGTGATTTTCTTAGTCACGCACAGCTAATCAATGCCTAAGGCAGAATTTGAAACTTTCTGATTTCCAGTTCAGTACCTTATCCATTACGTAATTGTAGTTGGAGTAAAACACCAATGGACAGCGCTAGTACTCTCCTGGTATCCCTGCAATGTCCAAAGAATTTTAATATAGTTATTAATACATTGTGTAGATCCCTGGGAAGACATGAATGAAAGTTGTACAAAGTGAATAGGTTGGATAGGATTTGATCTGAATCATTTGAAGGAATACCCATGTTGCTGAGATAATAGTTTCATTGGAGTAGTTATTTATTTTTCTAATTCAAAAAGGGGAAAAGTTAAATGACTGGTAATTCCAGTGAATTATATCAATGGACAAACTGCAGAAGAGATTCATTCCACTATGCTTCAGGATGTAAATGAGCTCAGTAATGCGAGCATTCCCTTCCCAGGCAGAGATCATAATTGACTTAGGCTATCTGATCTTGTATGATTCTTGTCCATATTCTTTCAAAAGACAATACTAGAGGCTTTTTTTGAGCTCTTTTAAAACTTAGGGGGTTTTAGTGCTGCATCTGGGCTGTTCATCTGCTAACCTTCACTCTTGCTAAATGCCTTTTCCCCTCAAACATTTCCTAAAGGACAACTTTGACATGACTTCTTGTGTTCCAGTCATTGTTGGTAGTATGCTACAGTTCACTTATACTCACTATGCATTGTGACATTGCCCTCTGATCTATCTGCAGTTTTGATTCTTTGAGGATTGTAGTGTTCGTAGAGACAGAATAATATTGATGTAAAATGAGATATTTATGTCAAGAAGCAGTGTAGGATCATTCAACGGGCCATACTTTTCTCAGTGCAAAATGGCCCTTTCTCTTCCTCCTTTTCCATTCTGGGTCTATCTCTCTGCCCATCAGCAGTGGTTATCAAAGACACAGATATCAATGGATGAAATCAGTGGACTACCCATCCAACATGATGTCATAATCTGAACCGAAGGCATTCTTTGTCCATTTGTTTTTTCCTATGTGTATTATTAAATATTAGGATCACCTTTTAAGTAAACAGGATTATCTGGAGGACTTCATCACACATAGAGAATTCCTCTTTCATTTGAATACTATGTAGGATATCCTCCACAAGATGGCTAAAACCCCTTTCCATATTTGATGCACTTCATCATAAAGGTACATAAAGCACCATTGTATGGTACAATGGAAAAAATAATGCATTTGAAATGAAAATCAGGTTTTTAATCCTGCCTCTGCCACTCACTACTTGGTGACCTTAGACATGTCACTTTACCTCAGTGAAACTCAGTTTCTTCATCTGTAAAATGAGGAATCTGGAATAGGTAACCTCGAAAGTCCCTTCCATCTCTAAGTCTCTAATTTGGATGATAACCAGAAGACAATGGAACAAAATTATATTTAAGAATTTTATATCCAGCAATCCAAACCAACAGGTTATTATATATCTACTGTGTTATAGATACGGTGCTAGATACTGGACACAAAGATAAAGCAAAAAAAAGTCCCTACCCTCATGGAACTTACTTTCCAATGTGGGGAATACAAAATATGAATATATGAGTTTATAAATGATAATTTAAAGAGAAATAGGGGGCTAGTGCTGACAACTAAATGGATCAGGAAAGACTTCCTAGCATTCGAGCTGAACTTTTGAGGAAGCTAAGTATTCTAAGAGACAGATGTGAGGATAGAGTTATATTCCAAGCATGGTGAACAACCTCTGCAAAAGCATGGAGACAGGAGCTGGAGGGCTAAGTTTTTGAAACAGCAGATGGAGCAACTTGACTAGAACATAGAGTGTGAAGGTGAAAGGGAGTCATGGGAATGAGCACTGGAATCTTGACAAGAGATAGTGAAGGACCAGATAATTTCTTTCTAACAGTTCATGCAGAATGTTGGGTCTGGTCAATAAGCAGATTAACCAAATGGAAGTGGTACATCTGGGACCAGGTTGATGGTGTAGTTGAAAGGCAAGAGTAGCAACCCTGCTTGTGCATTGATTTCACTAAATGTGCTCCTATTTTCCTATCTAGAGGAGGAAGCTCTGGTTTGAGGTTCAGTATGGGGCTATAGCTATACATTATCTGTAGGCAGATCCTTCAGCAGTGTGGGAATAGGGTGTCAGCTTCCTATGATAACCAAGTTAGGTAAAGGCTTGGCAGGAATCTAAGAACAGCTGGGGAAAGGGAGAAGTGAGAAGTCAGTGAGCGTTTATTAAACACTTACTCTGTACTGGACACTGGGGATAGAAAGATAAATAGGGTCCCTGCCCTCAAGTAGCTAACATTTCAATAGGACAAATAACTCATATGTTAACTCATATGTAATACATAACACAAGATATTTACAAGACACATATTACTTTCTAAATGGAAGATTACCTCAGAAGGTAATAGAGGAGGGAGAAATGGGAAAGGTTTCCTGTAGAAGATGAGATTTGAACTGAATCTTGAAAGAAGCCAGTGAGCCAGATCAGTTTTGAAGGAAGCCAGGGAAAGAGTGAATGATATTCAGACTGAGCAATCCATGCTGATTTAATACCTTCCCACCAGACTGACAGACTCTTGTTTGCCTGGGTCATGGTCCAGACAGAAGTAAGCATTCATTGACTTTGAACGGAGACTATACGCAGGGGATTTCAGGGATACTTGTTCTTGCTGAATAAGAACTAAGTTCATTAAATTACCCCAAGGTTCCTAGGGTCCATCAAACCAGGGACGTATAGCACTCAATTATTGGGAAGTTCAAACTCAACAATTAAAAATGGGTAGTGATAGGGGATCTAGCCAATAAAGGGTTATATGGGAGAGAAAGTTCTGTCAAGATATTTTTGCCTATCAAAGTCCTAGTTGTTTCTTTGAGTTGGCTGAGGCAATAGGAGTGTGTTGGACTTGATAACCCCCAAGCTATGTAGGCTTCCCTATGTCATATGAATATAGTAAGAACCTGAGATCTGAGTGAAGGTGCAAGAATTCAGGGCAAAAGTGGCCAATGCCTTGTCATCCTTTCAGTGCTGCTAAGTGCAGCTACAGGATCATTTACATACCTCTGTTGTTATTCAATTGTATCCAACTTTTCATGTCCCTATTTCAGGGTTTTCTTAGCAAAGATGCTGATATGGTTTGCCTAACCCTTCTCCAGCTCATTTTACAGATGAGGAAACTGATGCAAGCAGGGTTAAGTGATTCTCCCAGGGTCACATAACCAGTAAGTGTTTGAGGTCAGATTTGAACTCATGAAGATGAATCTTTCTGACTCCAAGTCAGGCACTTTATCTACTACGCCACCTAGCCCAGCCATTCTCTGCCAGGGGAATGATGGTAGTTGAGAAGAACTTTCTCACTACAATTTAGTTGCCAAACAGATTGGGAGAGTTTCTACAGTAAGGAATTGAGGCAGTCAAAACGATGTTGACCTGGGAGATTTTTTCTGTTCAGATTGGGTGTGGCTATGGACATGACTAAGGATAACCATCCTTGCTTTAATAAGGGAGAAGTCCTAGCAATGGAAGACAGCTCCAGCAGAGGGCAATCGTGTAGAGGAGAAAGCATCCAGTGGCTGGTGGGAAGAGATTAAGCCAACCCAGACTGTTGAGCCTCAATATCATTCACTTTTCCTACCAGGTTCCTACTTTCACTGTGAAGGTGAGATGGAGAGAATGGAGGAGGAGGGGTTGCTTGAGTCTAGTTGCAATCAACAACCTTGGAGGGAGAGAACACACTTTTTGTGGGGAAGGAGTAATTGAGAGGGAGACCTAACAGACATCCAAGTAGTCAAAGTCAAGGCTTCACAGAAAGTTTCAAAGTATTGACCAATGACAGTTTCTTCATACAAATAATAAGCCTGAGATACTATCTTATATGGCAATGAATCGTTAACCATATAGCTCCCTCATTTTGCAGTCTGTGATGAAGGCACAGATCCAGACAGTAAGAAAATGGATAGGATGACTTCTACAATTTCTTCCAGCTCTAGATTTCCTATCATTTTATGGAGTATAGTAGGGCTACTATAATATATATGTATATGCATGTATATATGTATGTATTTATAGATGTATGTGTATGCATGTATATGTGTATATCCATGCATTTGTATACACATATATTTATATATACTGTAGCATTGCAGATCTGTGTCAAAATTATTAAGTTGGTCTTGTGAATACTGCTTCTGGGGAAAAAATAAGCTTTGTTAATATAGTTAACATTTATTTTTATAGCAACCATACTTGAACACTGGTTCCTCTTCTGATAGATACCGTTGGACTTCAAGCTTTTGTCCTTGGAGACAACCAGTCAGAAATTCTTTCCATCCATCCCACACATCTAAGCGAAGGGTTGTTCCTGTAGGTGAGGATGAGATCACCCTTATATTTGACTGTGATTTGTAGTTCACAAAGTCTGATTGCCAAAATGAAGGTGGTTTGCTAGTGTGGATGTGATGAAATGTGTTTCTGCCAGGACAGCAGAACTAACTAGCCTCTGTATTAGTCTAAAGGGATTCTGCTTTCAGCTCAGTCATTCATTTGGAAATGCCACCCTGACTTCAGACTGTTTCTATTTTCTCATCTATAATACTGATTAAGTTTCCCATACATGTGCATGGTCAAAGGACATAAACAGTTTTCAAAAGAAAAAAAACTGCATACCATGAACATCCATATAAAAAATACTCTTTTGAATGGCTTTTGATCTTGGAGATTAAGAATGCTTGGTAACATATATACCACAAAAAGTGCTGCTATGATTATTTTAGTTTATATGAAACCTTTCATTTGACCTAAGACAGTATCTTCCATTCTCTTTTCTTTTGCCTTTCCTCTCTCCCCTTTTGTCATTCTGTTATTTCCCTTTTCCCCATTCTTTGTTATTTGCCTTTTCCTCCTCTTTCCAAAAGAAAATGTGAAACTGGGCATATATGTGTAAGCAAGGAGAGGACCCTACCAGATCCATCATCATGCCTATCCAAGTTCTACCATGTTTCAGACCATGTGAATGAGGCTGATCCTCCCAGTCCTGCTCTGCAGTGGTCTTGATTTAGGCTTAGCAGAACTTGACTATCTACCAGTCTTCCTTGGCTTCAAATCGAATTTAGACATCATGTGTTTTTGACCTTCCTTCCTATTTGCTATATATCTCCCCATCTTTGCTGATCTTGTGTTTCCTGTCCTAATTTACTAAAACCTGACTGTGACTCAGAGTAGCCCTCCCATGGTAGAAAGGTCCCCTGACAAATATGGTGATTTCATATCTAGGAGAGTGTAGTTGCACAACAATTCTTTAGTAATGCTTTGATTAAGCTACTTATCAAAGATTCCATAATTGGAAATTCAAAGTTTATTTATTAAAGGGTGCCTGTTCTCCTGATTTTTTCTAATAAGATGTTTAATTTCCCTAGAGATAGGCATGAGAAAGCAGAGAGTTTTAACAGCCCACTCTAAATTCAATTATTTCATTCACTGGTACTTAATATCTACAAAATACTAATTTATTGTGAGATTACACATATTTTGGATTCTATTCCCTTTCTATATGTAATAACTCCTCTGCAAAGGGGAGGGATAACTCAGGCCCACAAAGATTGCCTGGGATTTCGAATTTTCACTCATCTTTTTCCTATGCAAGGAAATATCATGCAGTATTGGGAAGGGGATGAAACTTGAGAGAGCCCACAAAGAAGAGGAAAACCTGAGAGGGAGCAGAAGACAGAGTGTAGCAGATAGCAACAGTGTTATGATTGCCATGCAGGGGTCCCTCCCCAAGCCCACAGGAGGAAGGGAAAGCTAAAATGGCAAAGAATAAGGCATAAGATTGTAACTTCTTACTATGGTGGCTGCAGCCCCAGTAAAAAGCAGGTGCATTGTGGGCAATGTGTAGGACCTGATGTCCTCATTCCCTTCCCATTATCCTACTTGGGCTCAATGAAACCCAGATCTGAGACTGTTTATCTATTCTGCTAAAAGTTGTATTTTACAAATCCAATTTTACTTTTAATTAATATTTGTGGTTGACCTAGACATGTGCATTTCCTTGTATTCCTTTGTTTGCCATCTGAACATGTAGGGGAAGCCAGGATAAGTCTTCTAGTTTTAGTCACACAGAAGGGTACTTATTGGGAAACTTTTTCTTCTAGACTCCTCGCTGGGCACCCCAATCTCTGGTCTATTGTTAAAGAATCTTTCTTTAAGTGAGGGATTTATGTGCTATTAATATGATATTTTTGGTAATTATGAACTTAAAATTATGAGCAAGAATTTAAAAGGAGAATTCAGAAGCAGTTACAGTCACTTCTAAGATAATAAGGAACCAAATTTTCATTCTGTTATTGTCACTTGGGTATCTGGTCCACTGGAAGGACCTTGAATCTGTCTGGGTGAGGAGATAGATGGAATTTAAAGAATAACTTTTCCCATGTACCAGTGAGAGAGAGGGAATAAAGGAAAATCTTCCTTCCCTACAGGGGGTTTATTTATTTTTTTTTTCACTCCCTATCATCTCCACTCAAGGACTGGATCTGAGACTATACTTCCCTCTGGCCAAAGGCAAGTATCCTGCTTTAAAGGCTGATCCCTATATAATGAATCCATTTTGATCACTTAGGTAAGAAGAAAGAATATGGGCAGTGCTCAAATGTCAAAGGAACTTTCAGAGATATATAGACTGACACTTGTCAAGTTTCAAAGTAAATTTCTTTTTTTTCCTCTTTTTTTATTAATTAATTTTATTTTCAGTGTTCTACAATAACTACCATATATCTTAGATTATTATTTTCCTCTCCTTGCCCCCTCCTTCCCAAGATGGCATACAATTTTGTATAGGTTCTACACATACATTCCTACTAAATACATTTTCACTATAGTCATGCTGTGTTGAAGAATTAGAATGAGTGGGAGAAATCATTTAACAAACCAAAATGCAATACACACGCACACACGCGCGCACACACACACACACACAAATTATATGTTACAATCTGCGATGGAATTCCATAGTTCTTTCTCTGGATGTGGAACACATTTTGCCTAACAAGACCATTGGGAATTTTTTTTAAGTCCTTGCATTGCAATGAAGCTCCAAGTCTATCAGAAAAAACTCTCGCACACTGTGGTCATTGCTGTGCACAAAGTTCTCCTGGTTCTGCTCCTTTTACTCAGTATCATATCATTTAAGTCTTACCAGGTCTCTCTGAAGTCTTCCTGTTCATCATTTCTTATAGCACAATAGTATTCCATTACATTCATATACCACAATTTATTCAGCCATTCCCCAATTGATGGGCATCCCCTTGATTTCCAGTTTTTGGCCACCACAAAGAGTGCTGCTATAAATATTTTTGTACATGTGGGACCCTTTCCCATTTTTATGATCTCTTGGGGATACAGTCCTAGAATCAGTATTACTGGGTCAAAGGGTATGCATATTTTTGTAGCCCTTTGGGCATATTCCAAATTGCTCTCCAGAGTGTTTGGATCAGCTCACAGCTCCACCAACAGTGTATTAGTGTTCCAACTCTCCCACATCCTCTCCAACATTTATCATCTTCCTGTTCTGTCATGTTTGCCAATATGATGATAGGTGTGATGTGGTACCTCAGAGTTGTTTTGATTTGCATCTCTCTAATCAAAAATTATGTAGAGCATTTTTTCATATGACTAGAGATATCTTTAATTTTTTACTCTGAAAATTGTCTGTTCATATCCTTTGACCATTTATCAATTGGAAACTACATGTATTTTTGTACATTTGACTCAGTTCTCTATATATTCTGGAAATAAGACCTTTACCCCTGAGATTAGCTGTAAAAATTCTTTCCCAGTTTTCTACATCCCTCCAAATTTTGATTGCATTGGGTTTGGTTGTGTAAAAACTTTTCAGTTTAATGTAATCAAAGCAATCCATCTTGCACTTCATAATGCTTTCTATCTCTTCTTTAGTCAAAAATTCTTCCCTTCCCCATAAATCTGATAAATACACTATTCCTTGCTCCACCAATTTGTCCATAGTATCCATCTTTATACCTAGATTGTATACCCATTTAGATTTTATTCTTGTGTAAAGTATCAGGCATTGGTCTATGCCTAGTTTCCATCACACTGCTATCCAGTTTTCCCAGCAATTTTTGTTGGACCGTGAGTTCTTATCCTAGAAGCTGGGATCCTTGGGTTTATCAAACAGTAGATTTCTATATTCATTGTCTACTGTGTCTTGAGTACCTAGCATATTCCACTTGTCTACCCTTCTGTTTCTTAGCTAGTACCAAGTGGTTTTGATAATTGCTGCTTCATAATACAATTTGAGATCTGGTAGCACTAGGCCATCTTCCCTAGCATTTCTTTTCATTAGTCCCCTAGATATTCTGTACCTTTTGTTCATCTAGATGAATTTTGATACTATTTTTTCCAGTTCTAGAAAATAATTATCTGATAGTTTAATTGGCATGGCACTAAATAAGTAAATTAATTTAGGTAGAATTGTCATTTTTATTATATTGGCTCAGCCTACCCATGAGCAACTGATGTTTTTCCACTTATTTAGATCTGACTTTATTTGTGCGAAAAGTACCTTGTAGTTGTGTTCATATAGTCCCTGGGTTTGTTTTGGAAGATAAACTCCCAAATATTTATAGTGTCTACTCTAGCTTTAAATGGGATTTCTCTTTCTATCTCTTGCTGTTGGACTTTGTTGCTAATATATAGGAATGCAGAATATTTGTGTGGGTTTATTTTGTAACCTGCAACTTTGCCAAAGTTGTTTACTATTTCAAGTAGTTTTTTACTTGAATCTCTGGGATTCTTTAAGTATATCATCATATCATCTACAAAGAGTGATAACTTAGTTTCTTCTTTGGCTATTTTTATTCCTTCAATTTCTATATCTTGTCTAATTGCTACTGCTAACATTTCTAGTACCATATTGAATAATAGTGGTGATAATGGACATCCTTGTTTCACCCCTGATCTTATTGGAAATGCACCTAGCTTATCTCCATTGCATATAATACTTGCAGAAGGTTTTAGGTAGATACTACTTATTATTTTGTGGAAAGTTCCTTTTACTCCTATGCTCTCCAATGTTTTTAATAGGAATGGGGGTTGTATTTTGTCAAAAACTTTTTCTGCTTCTATTGACATAATCATGTGATTTCTGTTAGTTTTGTTGTTGATATGGCTGATAATACTGATAGTTTTCCTAATATTGAACCAGCCCTGCATTGCTAGTATAAATTCTACCTGATCATAATATATTATTCTCGTGATTAGTTGCTGTATTCATTTGGATAAAATCTTGTTTAAAATTTTTGCATCTATATTCATTAGAGAAATTGGTCTATAATTTTCTTTCCCTGTTTTGTCTCTTCCTGGATTAGCTATCAAAACCATCTTTGTATCATAAAAAGAATTTGGGAGGATTCCTTCTTCCCCAATTTTTAAAAATAGTCTATGTGGTATTAGAATTAACTGTTCTCTAAATGTTTGATAGAATTCACTTGTAAATCCATCCGGCCTTGGAAATTTTTTCCTAGGGAGTTCACTGATGGCTTGTTCAATTTCTTTTTCTGAGATGGGGTTGTGTAAGTATTCAACTTCCTCTTCTGTTAATCTGAGCAATTTCTATTTTTTAAAATACTCATTCATATCATTTAGATTGTCAAATTTATGGGCATAAAGTTGGGCAAAGTAATTTCTAATTGTTGTTTTAATTTCCTCCTCATTGGAGGTGAGTTCACCCCTTCCATTTTTGATTTTAGTAATTTGGTTTTCTTCTTACTTTTTTTAAAATCAGATTGACCAAAGGTTTATCAATTTTATTAGTTTTTTCATAAAATCAACTATTGGTTTTATTTATTAATTCAATAGTTTTCTTAATTTCAATTTTGTTAATCTCTCCTTTAGTTTTCAGTATTTCTAATTTGGTATTTACTTGGGGATTTTCTATTTGTTCTTTTCCTAACTTTTTCAGTGCATGCCCAAGTCATTGATCTCCTCTTTATTTATTCATGTAGGCATTCAGTGTTATAAGACTTCCCCTAAGAACTGCTTTTGCAGTATCCCAAAAGATTTGGCATGTTGTTTCATTACTGTCATTCTCTTGAATGAAGTTGTTGATTGTTTCTGTGATTTCTTGTTTAACCCACTCCTTCTTTAGGATTAGATTACTTAGTTTCCAATTAATTTTTGGTTTATCTTTTCATGGTCATTTATTACATATAATTTTTATTGCATTATGACTGAGAAGGATGCATTGACTATCTCTGCCTTTCTGCACTGGATTATGAGGTTATTATGCCCTAGAACATGGTCAATTTTTGTATATGTGCCAGGTACCACTGAGAAAAAAGTATATTCCTTTCTATTCCCATTCAGTTTTCTCCAGAGATATATCGTATCTACCTTATCCAGAGTTTTATTTACCTTCTTTACCTCTTTCTTGTTTATTTTGAGGTTAGATTTATCAAGTTCAGAGAGGGGGATGTTGAGGTCCCCTACTAGTATAGTTTTGCTGTCTATTTCTTCCTTCAACTCTCCCAACCTCTCCTCTAAGAATTTGGATGCTATATCACTTGGAGCATATGTGTTTAGTAATGATATTGCTTCATTGTTTATTGTGCCTTTTAGCAGGATATAGTTTCCTTCCTTATCTCTTTTGATTAGATCTTTTACCTTTACCCTGTGCGTATGCCCCTGTTTCAAATGTGTTTTTTGCAAACAACGTATTGTTGGATTATGGCTTTTAATCCATTCTGCTATCTGTCTCTGTTTTATGGGAAAGTTCATTCGATTCACATTCAAAGTTATGATTACAATCTGTGTCTTCCCCTCTATCCTTTTTCCCACCATTTGTGCTTTTAGCTCTCCCCTCTCCCTTCCCCTCCTCAATAGCTTTTACTTTTCACCACCACCTCCCGCAGTCTTCCCTTCCTTCTTTCAGCCCCCTTCCCTTTTACTCCCCTTTGCCCTTACTACTTCTTCCCTCCCTTTTAGCTTCCCCTCCCCTTTCTTCCCCCTTCTCCTCCTACTGCCTATAGAGCTAGTTAGATTTATATACTTAATTAACTTTATTGTTCACTCCTTGAATCAAATCAGATGAGAGTACCTCACAAACAATGCTCATCTCTCTCCCTTCTTTCCCTCTACTATAATTTTGTACTTCTTCCTGTGATGTAATTTACCATTTTCTGCTTCCTTCTTTTCACATCTCCTGTTACAATCCCTTTGCACACTTAAATCATATTTTTATCATCACATCATTTACTTTATACCTGTTCCCTCTATGTATATCCCTTTTATATTCCATAATAGGTGTACAATTCTCAGGATTAATATCTTCCCTTATAGGAAGGCAAACAGTTTGCCCAACTTGAGTAACAAGTTTTTCTTTTCCCCTGTTTACATTTTTATGTCTCTCTTGAGATCTGTGTTTGAAGATCAGATTTTTCTATCAAGTTCTGGCCTTTTTGTCAGGAAGGTCTGGAAATCCCTAATTTTGTCAAATGTCCATCTCCTTGCCTGAAATGTTATGCTGAACTTTGCTGGGTAATTGATCCTTGATTGTAATCCCAGCTCCTTTGCCTTATGGAATATCATATTCCAATTCCTTCAATCTTTTATTGTAGAAGCTGTAAGGTCCTATGTGATCCTGACTGTTGCCCTTCAATGTTTGAATTGTTTCTTTCTGACTGCCTGTAGTATTTTCTCCTTCACTTGATAGTTCTGGAATTTGGCAACAACTTGAGGATTTTAGTTTGGGATCCCATTTGTGAGGTGAACGGTGGATTCTTTTGATGACTTTTTTGCCCTCTGGATCTAGCACTTCTGGGCAGTTTCCTTGATGATTTCTTGAAAGATATTCTTTTTTTCATCATGGTTTTCTGGTAGGTCAATAATTCTTAAATTTTCTCTCTTGGATCTATTTTCCAGGTCAATTGTTTTTCCAATTAGATATTTTACATTTACTTCTATCTTTTCATTCTTTTTATTTTGTTTGACTGATTCTTGATGTCTCATAGAGTCATTAGTTTCTACTTGCCCAATTCTATTTTTTATCAGATTGTTTTGTTCAGTTAACATTTGCATCTCCTTTTACATTTGTCCAATTGTTCCTTTTAAGGAATTATTTTCTCCAGTTAGTTTTTGTTCTTCCTTTTCCATTTGTCCAATTTTCTCAGTTAGGTTTTGTGCTTCCTTTTCCATTTGTCCAATTTTCCCAGTTAGGTTTTGTACTTCCTTTTCCATTTGTTCAATTTTCCTTTTTAAAGAGATGTTCTCATCAGGGAATTCTTTTTTCATACTTTTAAAATCATTGGCCAGTTTTTATTCTATTTCCTTCTTCAGCTGTTCCAGGAGAGCTGTTTGTACATGCGAGCAGTTCATGGTCTCTTCTGAGGCTTCAGATGGAAGTGTATTCTCACTACTGACCTCTTTGGTATTCTTCTTTTGGTCATTGTCCCCATAGAAAGATTCTATGGTTTTTTTCACCCTCGTTTTGCTTTTTCTTGCTCATGTTGATGATTTGTGTTGTGGCTTCTGGTTCTTTCAGTTAGAAGCTGGAGAACCCAGTGTTGAGCTGACTGGTATAAAAGGCTAAGGGCAGATGCCTTTTTATCTTTTTGTTTTGTGTTCCCCTGATCATCCCTGGGGCCACCTTATTAAGTGTGGGGGAGAGGTCTGGTCCTGGGAGATCTCCTCAGGTGAGCTGAGGCAAAGGCAAGCTCAGAGGTTGATGATCCTGGCTGCCCTATTTTCTTCCTGTTTCCCCTGGAGCACTGAGGTATGTTGGGGTCCTAGTGCAAATTTCCACCCCTCCTGGGGCTCCTCTCCTAGCACTGAGGCTTGCCTGGGTCCTAGTGTGAGTTTCCACCACCCTGGGGCCCCTCTCCTTCCGGTTCACCTCTGCCACAGTAAAAGGAATCCCCCTTAGCTATTTTCCTAGCCTCAGGTGTTATGAGACTATTTGCCCCTTCACTGTGCCCACTGATCCAGGATTTTTCTAGGGAAATATTTTATGGTTCTTTCGAGGTCAACAAGGGGGGAGGAGAGAGTATTTGCCAATCACTCTGCTCCCGGAAGTTCTGGTCGGTGACTTATAGACATTTGATCTGCGGGCTGAAAGTCTCAGGAGCTGCCATGGCTGACATGTGGGGCTCAGTGGGTGTCACTCACTGGGCTCTGTTGGTCTCTCACCTTGGGCTGCTGCTCCACCAGTTCCACCTGCTGCTGCATCAGGCTTGCCTGGGGCCCTCCTGCTGCTCTGGACATGCTGTACTGCAGGCTCACCCCCGCGGAAGAGATCCTTCCCGTTGACCTTCCAGTTTGTCCTGGGCTGTGAATCTGCCACAGTCTGTCTCCTATTGGATTCTGCACCTCTAAAATTTGGTCAGATTCTCTTTTTAGAAGTATCTGAAGGAGTTTGTCTAAGAGCTTAGGTAAGTAGTTGCTCTCACTCCACCATCTTAACTCTGCCCTCCTCAAAGTAAATTTCTAAAAGATACACTTTAGATTTCTACCTTGGTTTCAAAAATAATATGTCAGCAGTCTGACCCAAGACCAATGCAAGATAGATTTTCAACTTGGTATAAATATGGTACTCCCTATAGAATAACTCTACCAATTAGCAGATTGGGATCCGGGAAGGTGGCTAGGTAAGTCTTCCCTCAGGATTCTAGCATGTTTGTTATTTTGATTTTTTAGTTCACAAACCCTCACGTGGTATTTGCTCCTTTGATTACCATCCAGACAAACTGAATTAACTTTAGAATAAAAGGTATACTATCTCCAAGGTGGTATAACAAGGGAAGTTGGTATAAAATATTCCTCAAAGTGAGAGTACATTCTCCCCTTGCACGTGTAAGATCCCTGAGGAGAGTGAGCTCAAGCTTAGAGACCATATATGGCAAAGATGTAATTCAAAGTTCTTGATTTCTGGAAGTCTTTTCTCCTTTTGTAGAATCTTCATGAAGACCCCTCCCTAGTGTTTGCGGCTTTCTGCCAGCTTTTGAAAGTTGGTGCCCTTGGAGAGTCCTGAAGCTACTTCCTTCTGTGGGTTCATTTTGTCCTTAGTTACCAGTGCAGATGCTGCTGTCACCTGCGGTTTCATGGGTACTGCTGCCAACACCTCATGGAAAACCCAAATTTTCTGACCTTTCGCAGTTCGTAGGGTCATCTTCTTGTCAAAGGAGATAGGGAGGAGACAGAGGCTCTCTTCTCCTTCCCAAATGATTTCCCCTCAGGAACTTAACTGATCTGCTATTGGATTGCTGGTTTCCAAAATGGCTTTCCATTTTCAAGGCCCTTTCCAACCAACCACAAGCTGTTTCCTGTACGGCTCATCTGCTTTTATTCAAGTTATACCTAGTTTATACCTTTAGTGACTGAGTCAACATAGTTGTTCAGGAGTCATTCACACTTAACTTACCCCTTTGATTTATTGATTTTATGAGTCAATCAAAGAGGAGTTTTCCCTTGAAAAGGTATCAGGGTTATTCACTGATTAGTTGCATTAATTGAAGTTTAGGTGTCTGGGACATAAAGAATTTAGTCACCATTGAGTTACCAGAGAAAGAATGAAACACTTCATAAGACAAGGATGACTTTCTCATTAGAAAATATCAGAACATAAGGAGATCATCAGGAAACAAATTCTATATTTTCTTTTATAGAGGGTATGATCATCACCCAACAGTGAAGACATAAAGGGGATTTCCACGTTGGCTACTAATTTAGAAGAGATGGACGCAGTGTCCTTTTTCCCTGCTAAGATTCTATAGATTTCTACTCTTTCTTATTTGAAAATAAAAACAAATAAGCTGCTTTGCTTTCCCCCTGCAAAAGAGAAGCAGCACAGTACAGTGGATACTTAGCTTCTGGTACTTGCTAGCTGTGTGACCACAGAAGGAAGACAAAAAGGACTCAGCACTATGCTTAGTGCTTTATAAATATTGTCCCATTTGATCCTTCAACAACCCTGGGAGGGAGGTGCTGTTATTATCTCCATTTTACAGTTGAAGAAATGAGTGCTGCGGCTTTTTTTTCCTGGCTGACCTTAGATATTAAAAGAATTGTCAGTCTAACCTCATCAGAGACACAGGATTTTTAGATAATCAAAAGACCCTGAAGAGATAAGGCCCAAAAACTGTTTGCAGAGAAACCCAGACAACCAGAGCAATAGTGGGACAAACCCATTAAAAAGTAAAACTGTGAGGTCCCCTAGAAAGCATCACTGGATGTACTATGTTCTATATCCTCTTATCTCTAGCCTATATCCTCTCCTAAGTTCCTCAGAGATGATCTACCCCAATGTGTTCGTACCTTCATTCTGTAATGACTCCTCTTGGATACCAAATGAGTACACAGATTTTCTACCAGTTAACATCACTTCTCTTTTGCTCTTAAATTTTTTTGCTAATAATCTGTTGTTGTAATTTTTATTGAGTCATATCCAACTCTTCCTGACCATATGCACCATACAGTATGGAGTCTTCTTGATAAAGATATTGTAGTGGTTTGCCATTTCCTTCTTCAATGGATTAATGCAAACAGAGGTTACTAGACTTACAAAGTGTGAGTAAATATCTGAGGTTGGATTTGAACTCAGGTCTTCCTTATTCCAGGCCTATCATTCTATCCACTGAGCTACATAGTTGTCTTCTAACAATATGTACTTTACTTCATAATAAGTCTTATTTTTTAACATATTTCAGCCTGTTGACAACCACAACAGCTTCTTCCTTGCCTCTGGTTGATACTGGTTTTCAGTCCTTAGGACACTATAGTGTTTCCTGTCTCCCAGACACATAACGAAAACAATCATTACAGTAGTCATTCAATAAAAGTGTATTGGTTCTGGAGAGCAATTTGGAACGATGCCTAATGGACTATAAAAGTGTGCACATACCCTTTCACCTAGCAATACCACTTCTGGGTCTATATACCAAAGAGATCATAAAAAAGGGAAAAGATCCTATATGTACAAAAATATAGCAGCTCTTTTTGTGGTGGCAAAGAATTGGAAATTGAGGGGATGCCTGTCAATTGGGGAATGGCTAAACAATTTGTGGTATATGGATGTGATGGAATACTATTGTTCCATAAGAAATGCTGAACAGGTAGATTTCCTGTAGGAACAGGTAGAAAAACCTGGAAAGGCTTACATGAACTGATGCTGAATGAAGTGAGCGGAACCAGAACATTATACACAGTAATAGCAATATTATGTGATGACCAGCTTTGATAGACTCAGATCTTCTCAGCAATGCAGGGATATTTAAGACAATTACAAAAGACTCATGATGGAAAATGCCACCCACATCCAGAGAAATCTCTATGGAGTCTGAATGCAAATCAAAGAATACTATTTTCTCTTTTTTTGTGTTTTTCTTTCTTGTGGTTTTTTCCTTTTGTTCTGATTCTTCTTTCACAACATGACTAATGTGGAAATATGTCTAATAGGATAATATATGTATAGCCTATATCAAACTGCATGATGACATCTTGGGCAGGGGAGGGCAGGAGGGGGAAAAATTTAGAACTCAAAATCTCATAAAAGTCAGTATTAAAAACTAAAAATAACTTAAGATTAATTTTAAAAAGTGTATTGGTTGAATGATTGCTATACAGGTATAGAGAGGGGTTGTCATATTAAACTCTCAGCAGGATTATCTGAAAGCAAGCAAAACAGGGGCTATTCACAGTTTGTCATCAATACTGTGACGTTTGGCATAAGAAAGCAGCTTTCAAGTTCCTTTAACACAAGAGATGGCAAGCTGGGTGACTTTTCTAATGCTCCCTAAAGTTTAGTATGGTGCTAGGCAAACAAAAGCTACACCATACATCAAAGAAAAGGGCAAATTGTGTAACTTCTCTGGCTTTCAGTTGCCTTGTTAGAAAACAGGGACAAAATTTTGTTACAGTTTTGTGATGTTTGGTGAGCTTAGATGAGTAAATCTCAAAGACTCTGAGGTCCTGAAACAATAATAAGTTACAGAAAGGAGAACTGTTAAGTCTTTGTAATTGTTTGGTAAAGATTTCATTAGACAAGATACATGGTGCAATGACTAGAGTTAGAGTGAGGAAATTAAATTTTAGCCTCAAACACTAGCTAGCTTTTTGAGCCCAGGCAAATCACTTAACCACTCTCTGCCTCAGTTTCTTCTCTTGTAAAATGAGGATAATTATAGCACCAATATCTTGGGGTTATTGTGGGGATAAAATGAGATCATATTTGTAAATCATTTTGCAAATCTTAAAGCACTACAGGTGCTCATTATTTTTATTATGTAATAAATTATGTAACAATATTTTATTATATAACTAAATATTATGTAATAAATATTACACAATAAATTATATGTAAATATGTATAGATTTATATTTACATATAAGTTGATAATAATAATGTAATAATAATTGTAGAATAGCTGTATGAATTCTATAGGAAAAGTTGAAGCAAAGAACTGCCCACTTGCATAGTACCATAGCATAAATTCAACCTCATTATAATAAGTACCTTTATATAGTATAACTAAAAGTCTTCCCTCTCCAGCCTTTCCCTTCCTCCAATCATCAAAATCATTTACCTCAAGAGTATTCAATGTTATTTCTCTAAGCCATAGTTTGCTCATCTGTAAAATGGGGTTAATATAGAATTGTATAAGTACCAGTTATTGTTGTTAATATTAATTTCAAGTCAAATTTCTTTTAAAAAAATAATTCAGATGGAACCCCAATGTTTGTTGTATTGGAAATTGATCTGTGATGGACAAGTTTTAGAAAAAGGGTGCAAAGTGAAAAAAAAACCATACTATACCTATATCTGTTTGGTAATCAATCAGTGTGTTACAGTCATACATCTCCCTTCCTTGAGGAGTCCGGAGACAGAAGATACTCACTGGAAATCCACATCTCAGGGTTATCAGTGTTTTCAGGTAGGACACTTTTTTGCCAAGAAGGTAAATGCTCCCCATTATTGGCATTGTTTCTTGAGTTACTGCATTATAGATGTAAAGGGTTGGTTTGTTTTCTTTCTAATGGGAGGGAAAAGTAAAGATAGTATTCATATTGAGGAAAAAGTTAGCCCTGCTGTCCAAGAAACAGGGAAGGGAAAAAAGATTCAAGTTTCAAAGACCCCTAAAATCTAGCCCACTCTTCTGCAGTTGAGATGTTTATCTTTTTTTAATCATGATAATAACTAATATTTACATAGTGTTTTAAGGTTTGTAAAGCGCCTTCCATGTTATCTCATTTGATCTTTACAACAACTCAGGGAGCTAGTGCTGTCTGCCATTTCAGAATGCTGTTTGTCCTTCCTCCTCAAATAAGAGCATGACATCAGGGAGGTGATGCCATGACATGCAAGTGATTGGATTTAAGAGGGAGGCTGTGCAAAGTCACCTGCCTCACTTTCACCTCTGGAGATGTAAGGATGAGAAAAGGTGAGGCTGAGAAGGGTTAGGTGACCTGCTCAGAGTCATGCTAGTGACTGAGGAAGGACTTGAAGCAAGGTCTTTCTGATTTTGGGTCCAATGTTCCATCCACCATACCATCTAACTGATTCCCTTAGGATTAGGAGTAACTCAGTTTCACTTGCTGCTGAGTCCACAAACTCAAGGGACAAGGAGCTTAAATAACCTTGTGTCATTTTGTTTAGGAAATGGTCCAATTTCTTTCCAGTTTCATTGGAAATGTAGTTTATGCCTAGCCCTTCATTTCTGACTTTGTTCCCTATTAGTAGATGATGTAAGAAAATGAGTGTAGCTAAGGCTCTTGAACAGGAAAAGATTACTGGGAAACTGTACAGTCGGGGGCAAACTACCAGTCTTTCTGCTCGCAACACACACACACACACACACACACATACACATACTCATGCACAGATACACAAACACACACATATACTCACACAGATATACACATACACATACACACAGAGATACACACTCTCACGTACCCACACGTGCACACACATACACACACACACTCATACACCCACCCTTATAAATTCCAAAAGTTAATAAGCAGAGAGCTGTTAAGTTTTGGTTTTCTGGAGAAAGGGGAATCCATGTCAAGTTCCTCAAAATTCTCAAAACTAGGCATTCTACCCTCCTCAAGGCACAGCAGTTTCCTAATCATATGAGTCAACCAGTTTAGTTCAATTCAACAAGTATTCTTATGTTTGAAGCTCTATGTTAGGAGCCAGGAGATAACACAAACAAAACCTGAAACAAAAACATGGCCTCAAAGGGTGCCTCCTAGGAAGAATATATACGTGAATAAGTAAACAGGAAATCTATATGGACTAAATACCACATCATGTCAAGTGATGATGGTTCAGGGCAAAACACTAAATCTGGAGGGATCAAGAAAGCGTCCCCCCTCTCCTGCCCCCAAAGTAGGCAACATTTGAACTGGACTTTTTTTTTTTTACATCATTTTTTAGATTTGAATTTAATGTGTAAAATGAGGTCAGCTTATATTGGATAAAATGAAGTGACAAGTCTAAATTTAGGCAAACATGTCACCCCTCTGAGTCTACATGCATAAAAAAATTTACACATATGAAAGTTTACATGTATGTATAGAAAACTTTACACCTATGTATATGAATGAAGTAGCGATTTCATCACTGTGAGTACTCCCTCCCGTGCTGCAGACTGTGAATTGTATTTGGGCAATAAGAAATCCATTCCTTCTCCTATATGACCTATATACGTGTCATCTGAAAATGGCTTGTTTTTTTAATATTGTCTGTAACATTACAGTGGAGCATAAGGGCTATTTCTCAGTTATTCCATGCTCTCAACAGTTGACCAACTTACCTTCTATTCTATTCATACATTTCTTGATTTTATCATTTATACTGTTTTTTTTACATTGTTCACGAAATATTGCAGTCTATTTATGTCTACCATACATTTCTCCACTACCTTTTCGTTGGCCTATACTTTGAATCCTCCAGTGATTGTCTGACCCAATAATCACTTATGGCTATCTAGTATCACAATTTCCCAAATGTAAACTAAACTGCTTTCTTCCTCTTACTCAACTCTGAGCCCAATTCATTGCCCATCTTCAGGCTATTTACCAACAGACTAACATTAGGGACAATCTAAAAGAATTCTTTGGACAACAGGCATTCTTCATACATATACTTTTTCCTGTGTGTCTGTTAGACCAAACTCTTTTGAGTGCTTGTGAATCTCATTTAGAAAGTTTTGCAGCAAATGGGAACTTTGTGTAATCAGTATGATTTCATTCATAAATATAAACAAATGAAGGACCTAATCATTATGGGGACATTCTGGACATTCACCATGATTATGGCAAATACCTTTGACAAGCAAATATCTTTTTTTCCAATTTGCTTGATATTGATATTCATAAGATCACTAAAAAAAGTATTTTTTTTTTAAATTTTTTTTAAAAAAAGTATGTGTGTTTGTTTAGGAATCTTGTGTGTGTTCATCCTTTGTTGCTGAAGAAGATCATGCCATCAGAGAAATGATGACATGACTTGGACTTGACTTTGTTTTGAGTGAGAGAGGGCTGTGCAGGTCACCAGCCTCACTTCTCCTCCAAAGTCATCTGAATCCAGTGACTAGATATTCATCAGGATGACTGGAGATGACCCAGGATGAGGCAATTGGGGTGAAGTGACTTGCCCAAGGTCACAGAGCTAGTGAGTGTCAAGTGTCTGAGGTGACATTTGAACTCGGGTCCTCCTGACTCCTGCACTGGTGCTCTATCCACTGCACCACCTAGCTGCCCCAGGAATCTTGTATGATCTTTTTAATATAAATTTATTTATTTAACTTTTTACATTAATTTTCACAAAATATTTGGGTTCCACATTTTCTCCCCTTTTATCCCCTCCTCCCACCACAATTCACCGAGCAATCTAATTTTCCCTTTCACCAATCTGCCCTGTCTTCTATCATCCCTCCCTTCTCTTGTCCCCATCTTCCCTTTTGTCCCGTAGGGCCAGATGACGTTCTATTCCCCTTTAACTGTATTTTTTATTTCCTAGTAGCAAGAACAATACTAAACAGTTGTTCCTAAAACTTTGAGTTCCAAATTCTCCCCATCCCTCCTTCCCCACCCATTCCCTTTGGGAAGGCAGGCAATTCAATATAGGCCATATCTGTGTAGTTTTGCAAATGACTTTGATAACAGTCATGTTGTATAAGACTAACTGTATTTCCCTCCATCCTATCCTGCCCCCCATTGTTTCTATTCTGTCTTTTGATCCTGTCCCTCCCCAAGAGTGTTGACCTCAAATTGCTCCCTCCTCCCATTGCCATCATCCCCCTCACCTTGCTTATCTCCTTCTCCCCCATTTTCCTGTATTATAAGATAGGTTTTCATACCAAAATGAGTATGCATCTTATTCCTTCCTTTAGTCAAATGTGATGAGGGTAAACTTCATGTTTTTTTCTCAGCTCTCCTCTTTTCCCCCCCCACTAAAAAGTCTCCTGCTTGCCTCTTGAATAAGAGATAATTTACCCCATTCCATTTCATCCACTCTCTTCCCACTACATTTCTCTCTCACCATTTACCTTAATTTCTTTTAAGATATGGTCCCATCCTATTCAATTCACTCTGTGCTCTCTGTCTCTGTATGTGCATGCATGTGTGTGTGCGCACACGTGTACATGTGTGTATGTGCGTGTGTGTATGTGTGCGTGTGGTCCCACCAACTACCCAGATACTGAAAAGAGTTACAAATATTGTCTTTCCATGTAGGAATGTAAACAGTTCACCTTTGGTAAGTCCCTTAAGACTTCTCTTTGCTGTTTACTTTTTCATGCTTCTTCTCATTCTTGTGTTTGGAAGTTAAATTTTCTTTTCAGCTCTGGTCTTTTCATCAAGAATGATTGAAAGTCCTCTGTTTCATTGAAAGACCATATTTTCCCCTGAAGTATTATACTCAGTTTTGCTGGGTAGGTGATTCTTGGTTTGAGTCCTAGTTCCTTTGACTTCTGGAATATCCTATTCCACGCCCTTCGATCCCTTAATGTAGAAGCTGCTAGATCTTGAGTTATCCTGATTGTATTTCCACAATCCTGGAATTGTTTCTTTCTAGCTGCTTGCAATATTTTCTCCTTGACCTGGGAATTCTGGAATTTGGCCACAATGTTCCCAGGAGTTTCTCTTTTTGGATCTCTTTCAGGCGGTGATCGATGGATTCCTTCAATACTTATGTTGCCCTCTGTTTCTAGAATATCAGGGCAGTTTTCCTTGATAATTTCTTGAAAGATGATGTCTAGGCTCTTTTTTTTGATCATGACTTTCAGGTAGTCCCATAATTTTTAAATTGTCTGTCTTGGATCTATTTTCCAGGTCAGTTGTTTTTCCAATGAGATATTTCACATTCTCTTCCATTTTGTCATTCTTTTGGTTTTGTTTGGTGACTTCTTGGTTTCTCAGAAAATCATTATCCTCCATCTGTTCCATTCTAATTTTGAGAGAACTATTTTCTTCAGTAAGCTTTTAAACCTCTTTTTCCATTTGGCTACTTCTGCTTTTGAAAGCATTCTTCTCCTCATTGGCTTTTTGAACCTCTTTTGCCAATTGAGTGAGCCTATTTTTCAAGGTGTTATTTTCTTCAGCATTTTTGGGGGTCTCCTTTAGCAAGGTATTGACCCGCTTTTCATGCTTTTCTTGCATCTCTCTAATTTCTATTCCCAGTTTTTCCTCCACCTGTCAACTTGATTTTCAAAATCCTTTTTGAGCTCTTCCATGGCCTGAGCCCATTGGATATCTATTTCAGATGTTTGGGGTACAGAGGCCTTGATTTCTATGTCTTTCCCTGATGGTAAGCATCGTTCCTTGTCATCAGAAATGAAAGGCGGAAACATCTGTTCCCCAAGAAAGTACCCTTCTATGGTCTTATTTTTTTTCCCTTTTCTGGGCATTTTCCCATGCAGTTACTTGACTTCTGAGATTCCTCTCCACCCCTGTCTAGTGCTTGGGGTCTGAGATTCAAATGCTGCTCCCCAGCCTCAGGGGTTTCAGTGGTGGGCACGGCTGGTATTCAATGTGAGCTTAAGTTCTGGTTCTCAGGTGGGGGCAGAGCTGCCTCCCAGGCTCAGTTCCCTCAGGGACTTTATGCGGAGATCTTCATTAATGGAGCAGAGCTCCTGTCTTCTCGGGGAGTCCCAGGCTGCCGCTGCCTCTGCCGCTGCCTCCCGAGGGGGCCTGAGTTATGGAGACACCCCGCTCCCCTCTTGGCCAGTCCAGAAATCTCTCTCACTGACCTGTAGTGCCTGTGGGTGGAGGGATCTTCGTGGCCGCCGGAGGTCCCGTCCCTGAAGCCTGCTCGGATCTGCTCCTTTCCAGGCCAAGCGGCCAGGGCAGCACAGGGGCTCCGCTCTGCGTCCGGTGTACAATAGACCTTTGGGGTCAGTTTTTCAGGGCTCTCTGGAATGGAAATCTCCTCCCCTCCTTTGCTGCTCGGGTTCCACTGCTCCAGAATTTGTGGGGAGTTCTTTTTACAGGAAATTTATGGGCTGTGGGTTCGGAGCTAGCATACATGAGTCTTTCTACTCCACCATCTTGGCTCCTCCCCTGAATTGGACTTTTAAGGAAATTTTTTCCAGGCAAAATTTTGAGGTAGGTAAAGCTTGTTCTCTAGATATATACTTCATTTCAGACTCTCTCCTTTATGCTTTACCTCCTAAAGACAGTCAGTGTCCTCATGCTGTTTCCAGGCACTGAGATCTCTCCATTTCCCTGCCTCACCATCTCCATGCTACAGACTTTTTTCCTCTATATAAAAAATATAGCCCTCTTTTGTATCATATAGTCTAGATTTCAGGTATAGGACAAGTAAATGGTAGCAGATTAATCAGAAAAAATAATCCTTGATTATAATGATACCTAAACCTAAGGTGGAAGATGATAACCCAAACCAGGGGTGGGGAACCTGAGGCCTTTTGACTGAGTCCAAGTTTTATAGAACAAACCCTTTTATTAAAGAGATTTGCTCTGTGAAGTTTGGATTCAGTCTAAGGGCTTCATTTGAAGACCTAGAGGGCCACATGTGGTTCTGAGGCCACAGGTTTCCCACCCCTGGCCCAAACTATCTCATTCCCCCCTTCTCTACCCAAAAAGTCACATTCATGTTTCCTTTGTTTCTATTATTTTTCTTCCACAGGGTCCCTCAATGTTAATGGGCATTTGTTATAAGAGACAGTGTGATACTATGGAAATGCTGTGGGCATCAGAGTACTTGAGTTCAAATCTTCCCCCTTTTGACAATTTCTTCCACCTGTGTAACCTGAGGCAAGTCACCTAATCTTACTTTCATTATCTATAAAAATTGAGGGAATTGAATTAAATTGTCTCTAAGTACCTTCTGGATCTATGATTCTTTGCTTAAAAACTGTAATACTTTTTAAAAGAACTGTACCAAAAAACAAAAGCCATTACAAAGGCCTAACATAATTACAAAATACCTTTCACAAGGGCATTTCAAATTGCTCATGTAATACCTTTAGGGGTAGAACAGTCCTGTAAAACCAGTAAAGACACTACCTACTTTTAAAAAAAATTGTTGAAAGGCAGACCAGCTTTTCACACAATCATGACATAAAAACAAAGATGACCAAAAACAAATCATATTTTCCGAAATATATCTTACTACCTAATAGCCACCTGTATTCAGCATTTGATGAAAGTACTAAGAACAGTTTCTTACCCACAAGCATTTGGGGCACTTTATTATTCATAAACTAACTAACATTACCTGAGCATGCCAAAAAGCCAGTAAAGTGGCTTTTGTATCTCTAAGTTCTCAGAAGAATTCTTTAGAATCTAGGTGTGACCAGCTTCCTGGGAGAGAGTCTATCTGACTGGGTAAATAGCACGTAGATTTGTATGTACAATTGTGCAATGTAAGACTGTGCCTTGAGATATGGCATGCCTTCAGTCACCTGAGATAGATTAAGAAGTATGCAGCTGACGGAAAGGCATTCTTTGAATCTTAGAATGTCTTTGTGTGGTCTTTTTATTGAAGAAATAGCTTCTGTTTGCCCATCTTGGCTTGTTGCCACGTATATGTGAGATTTTTCTGTCTTATAGCATCGGCTTATATTATTCCAGCAAGGGCTCAGTCAAGGCTGAAGCTGGTGTTGGCCAGTATTTGTGAGTTGGATGGCAGTTGTTTTCTCAGACAGTGCAGTATTGTCCTGCATGAACCCAGTGACCAGAAATGGTGTTAGAGTAGCTCTACAGAAGGATGATGATTGGAATCAGCAAAAATTCCATGAAATATTGGGTGTATTCATTAAATTTTGTTATCTTGGCAAGATTCCATCCCTGGAGGCTAAAATGTGCCCTCAGCTATCCTGCCACTGCTGCTGTTGAACTCTTTTGTCTTCCACTGTGGTTTGCGTGGGATCAGAGACTTAGGGCTAGAAGAAACCTTACTGAACAAGTCCAGCAATTTCAAGGGACATAATAGTTTTTATTGTTAAAAGTGGTTCTAGAGATCATGGAGTCCTATCGTCTCTTAGGTGATCATAGGATTTAGAGAAAGGGCCTCCTTAGAGGTCACCTAGACTGAGGCTCTTCACCTGGGATACACCAACCTTTAAGGGATCTGTGAATAGATTTCAGGGGTTCATGAACTTAGATGGGAAAAAAAAAATCTGAAATGATCATTTCCTTCAATTATGAATATAGGCAGCAAAATATTATTCTGAAAATGGGGTCATTGGCTTCACCAGACCAGCTTTCATGCACCAAGAAGATGAAAACCCCCCGTTGTAACCCAACGTTCTTATTTTATAGATGACAAATCTGAGGCCCAGAGAGTTTAAAAGCCAGTGTTAAAGATATTCATAATAAAGACTGGGATATGGAACCTACCCACTTATTCTAGTTTATGTTCTGGCACCTATTTTCATTTACATATCAAGAGGTCCTTTGGAGTAAGGTTATCCTTATTAACCCAAGCTCCCACAAAATGCTGGGTTTTTGATTTTTTTTTAAGGGAAATTGCTCCCAAAATGTCATATTCAGTGATATGAGTTATAAGGAATTTTCTAACCTCAGGTCAGGTAGTTGTTTGGGACAAACGACCCTGATCAGTGCCAGAAAAAGAAAGTTAAAAGAATAGATATAATCTTTGCCTGGAGTATTCTGCTATCTTTTATTAACTTCCTAGCTGGGTATGACAAGCCTTCCTTAAAAGAGCATCAGTGTGCCTCATAAGGAAGAAATTATCTGGCCATTTCAATTCAGCACCTTGGAGCAGAGAGCAATAGGTGACCTGGAGGCCCTGAAGTAGCACAAGTATCATAGAACAGCTTGGTGACAGACCATCAGTGATTCTTGGTAGAAACAATGTGCTGGGGAGTAGAGATACAGTATTTAACCAAAGGCAACAAGGAGCAACAAAATTGTACTGTCAGAGTACATGAGCTCTGCAGCACTGGAGAGCTAACATACCTTGGCCCCACGTGTTTTAGAGGTCTGTGAATTTGTGGTGTGTAGACCACATCTGTTCTCTCTGCCCCTCTCCACTAGTGGTGTGGTAAGAGTATACACCATGTGTACATGGGCTATCTTTTCTTTTCACCTCATTTGCTGTGATGTTTAATTAAATGTCTTGTTTTGAATTAATGTATCCTCTGACTGGCTAGTAAAAGTAAATGCAATACTGGGGTTTTGAGTGGGTCTTGACCTGTAGAGTGTCTTAAACTTGGAATAGCTTTTCCAGAATGGAATAACTTTTCTGAATCCCTTCTCCATACATGGACCCAGGTGGTAGAGGACCATTGATATCAATGGTGATTTGGTTCTATATCATGGCATTTCAAATACATTATCAGTTAAATCTTCCCCTGAAGTTCTCTGATATGTCTTCCTTTTGTTAGAGGTTGGCCCTGGGTTCTTAAAAATACCAGTGGAGTCCAAGCTGTGGCAGACCCCCCCAAGAGTGAAAGATCTTGAGTAGGGCCCAATGATATATTGTATGTAACCTGTCCAAGTTTGGAGAGGCTCATCACCAGGGATACAGGGTGATGAATTTTTCAGCCATATCAGTTCTCAAAAAACACCTGCCAAGTCATAAAGGCTTTCAGTCCAAATGATCAGGAAGACTGCTCACATCAAAAGCAAAAGTAGATTGTTGAAATATTGAAGTGTGCATTGGTTAAAAAAAGTTTCAATGGACTGACCTGTAAGACTAACCATCTTTTATAAAGTTGTTCCTAAGCTAAGTACTGACCAGATTCAATTAGAGGACAAACAAGAAATCCTTCTATCCTGCAATTATCTTGCAAAAGAACTCTTCAAAAACCTTCTCTACATATTGACTTTCTTTTAAACAATTTTGTTCTGCTTTCTAATGATTAGACACCTCACATGTGTAGAGATATATTTAGGTAATAATAGTAACATTAAGCTTCAATTACACAAATTAACTATGATTTAAAGAAACCATGATATAAATAACTTCAGTCACTACTACTCTGCTCATACCTTGACCAAGCACTTGAGATTTGAACCAAGTGATATTCCTATATCAGCAAGACTCCAGTTATCATTCAGCACAGCTCCAGCATACATCAGTTGTAGGTACCTCTTGCCTTGTTTATCCTCAGAGAGTGGAATATGGAAGTAATCCTTTAAATGAATAATAAAAGACTGTGAAAAATTAAACAATCCCAAGAAATGTCTAATAAAACCTCATCAAAAATAGATATTAAAATTAAAAAATAATGAAAAAAGACAAATGGAATAGACATGCATGTAAAATATTCAGACAGTTCATACCTAGGAAAAACGAAACTTGAGATAATTATGGTGAAATCTGTATCACTGTGGTATAGCAAATGTATTGGCCCTGCATTTATATTTAGACTCAAATACTCTAATAGATCTGGGGTCTATATTCCCTTCAGTGAATTGGATTACAACCCATTCATATCATTTGTCCCAGGTAGCATGTCTATGTCCTCCCATAAGTTGGACAAAAGGATATCACTCACTGTGCTGGGGGCTTTCCTCACTTTCTTTTGGCTTTGGGAGAGTACCAGTAAAGCACACAGACTATCCATCTTTTTCACTACTGACCATCTTTTTTTGCTCCGATATGTTCTTGACAACACCGTTTACTCTAGTTTTCCTTCATAATGCCATGTTTGTAATGCATTATGTCTAGCTTACAATTATCAGACACCTCTGCACTTTTCCTGTGTGTGATACTCATTTTCAGTTCTTTAGCATCTACAGTATCCTGTGACTCATTCCCACCCAAGAACAACAGAATACTTATATTAAAATTAGGAGAAAATCTCAAGAAGAATTAGTTTTGATAATCTAAATATGGACATATAAATGTACATACAGACATATATGCCTATACAACAGTTAAGTACAGGGTAGTTTGGGAAGGAGGCCTCTAGCAATTATGGTGAGTAGGGAAAATTTCATATGGAAGATGGTGTCTGAGCTGCATCTTAAAGGAAGAGAGGAACATTGAAAAAAGGAAATGACAGAAGGAGAGAGGGCATTCCAGGCATGGGGGAATGACCAGTGCAAAAACTCAGAGATAAGAGATATAAGGTATGGTAAAGAAAAACGAAAAAGCCAGTTTGGCTAAAAGGTCAAGAATATTGAGGGAATCCATGCTTTTTTAAATGTGAAGGAATGCAACCTAACGGTACCAGAGTTCACAATATGTTACAAAGAGGTAATCATCAAAAACAATCTGGTACTGGCTAAGAAACAGAGTGGTAGATCAGTGGAATATATTAGGTATGCAATACACAGTAGCAAATGACAATAATAATCTGTTGTTCTGGCATTTTTCAGTTATGTCTAACTCTAACTGTGACCCTATTTGGGATTTTGTTGGCAGAGATATTGAAGAGGTTTGCAATTTCCTTCTGCAGCTCATTTTACAGATAAGGAACTGAGGCAAATAGGGTTAAGTGACTTGCCCAAGGTCACACAGCTAATAAGTGTCTGAGGCCAGATATGAACCCAGGAAGATGAGTCTTCCTGATGCCAGGCCTGGCACTTTATCCACCTAGCACCATTTAGCTGCCCAACAGATAGCAATCTAATTTTTGATAAACCCAAAGATCCAAGATCTGGGGACAAGAACTCACTGTTTAACAAAAACTGCTACGAAAACTAGAAAGCAGTTGGGCAGAAATGAAGCATAGATCAATGTCTCCGACCATATACCAAGATAAGATCAAAATGGGTACATGATTTAAACACAAAGGGTGATATTATAAACAAATTAAGGGAGCATGGAAAATTATACCTCTCAGATCTATGGATAAGGAAAGAGTTTATGACCAAACAAAAGATTGAGAGGATCATGGGAATTTTAATTACCTGAAATTAAAAAGAATTTGCACAAACAAAAACTGATTTAGCCAAAATTAGAAGGAAGGCAGGAGACTGGGAAAGAATTTTTACAGCAAATTTCTCTGATAAAATTTCATTTCTTAAATAACTGAGTCAAATTTAAATGAGTCATTTTCCAACTGATAAATGATCAAAAAAATATGAACAGATTGTTTTCAGAAGAAATCAAAGCTAGATAGCTGGTCATATGAAAAATTGTTCTAAATCACTATTAATTAGTAAAATACTAATCGCTATTGATTATTAAAACAACTTAGCAGTCCCATCGCACATCTATCAGATTGACTAATATGACAGAATATGAAAATAACAAATTCTATAGGGGATGTTGAAGAATAGGGACACTCCACTGTTGGTGGAGTTGTGAACTGGTCCAACCATTCTAGAGAATGATTTAGAACTATGACCAAAAGGGTATTAAACTATATACCTTTTGACTCAGTAATACTGCTACCATTTAGGTCTTCCTGACTTTTGCCCTACAGCTCTATATACCTCATCACCTAGCTATTAGGTGATTGAAAAAATGCATGATGAAAAAAGCAAGTCATTGAATTCAATAATGTTTTTTCCACAGAAATAATTTTTTTTCTTTTGGATCTCTGTTCTCTAATAAGATTTATTCTAACAGATATAATAATACTCATTCATATAATACTATAACTCATTTACATAACTCTCTGGTTTGCAAAGTACCTTGCTCACAATAACCCTGTGAAATCCACCGTACAAGTGTTACTATCCCTTTTTTTTTTACAGATTTAAAAATTAAGATTCAAGTATGTCAAATTATTTGGACGTCATCCAAAGGTGACTAGAGAAGAAAGTGCTAGAGAAGAAATTATTACCTAGGTCTCCTTACTTCAAGTCCCTTATTATTTCTATCATGCAACACAATACAATAAATATCTATTAAGTACCTACTATGTGCCAGATATTATACTAAGTATAACATGTGGCCTCTCTGGAAGAAGTGTAATTTTATACTTTCCATGAGCATAAACATGTGTGGGATTTAGGACTAGATAACATTTCATATTATAACTAATGGATGTGGCTGTGAAGAGTCCAGTTGGCCAACTGGTACTGTCTCCTCTCCCCTCCCTCCACCCCTTTCGGACACAGCTGGAGCAGTAACCCCCAGACCATTCCTGCCTCTTCCCCAAACCAGGGTCAGCTTAGGATGTGACTGTCTCTTTGGTCACCACCTTTTCTTCCCAGTCCCCCTTTCAAGGTCAAGGTTGGAGATTTCATCAGCCTCACCAAGTCACAATAATTAATTTACTTTTAATCTAGGGGCAATATAATGGTAATCGTGTCCATGTGGCTCCTTTTTTGTTATTCAATGAAAAATAATGAATAGAATCTTAAGACTGCAAAGGCCCTACTTAGGATAATTCCTACATTCTAACCTAATATTTAAATTAGATGTATTTCCAACTAACCCCTGACTTCTTCCATTCTTCTTTTCTCAGCACAGACTTTGGGGGAGGCCTGCAGAGGAGGGAGGAATAAATATTTATACAGATCCAACTATGTACCAAATACTATGCAAAGTGCTTTACAAAAATTATCATATTAAGTATCTAGACATGTAATGCAAGCTCTCATGACTATGCATGGCTATGTTCATGAAACAAAGATAATGTAAAGGAAACAGTGTAGATAAAAAGTAATGAGAAAAAAATCTATAATAGCTCTATATAATCTATATTACCAGATGGACACAGGGAGGGGAAGCAGGGAAAGGATAGATATTCTTGAAGAGATGATTGATTATAAGGGAAAGGAATAAGTATTTATTCAGTGCTTATTAATATTGCTATTTTATTATACATTGTATTTATTATATTTTTATTTTATTTATTTTAATTACTATTACATTATATGTATTATACAATAAATTATATATTATAATATTATTTATTATCAGAAGCTTCCGTCCTAATCCTTGGTTCCAAGGCACCTTCAGGAAGTCAGCCACACACTGTGGTCTCTTCCCTCTTTGCCACAGCTCGGTTTCCCCCTCTCAGTTTCTTTTTATGATTAAAAAAAAAATCCCTTCTATATCTAAATTTTAAATGTTTTTTTTAAAAAGCACAAATGGATGGTGCATTTTTATTGAAGGTTTTTTTATGCAACTATTGAGATAATCATATGATAGTGAATGTTTTTGATTTTAATATGATTATGTTGATTGTTTTCCTAATGTTGAAACATCCTTGCATCACTTATGTAAATCCATTTGATCATAATGAATGTCTTCTCTTTCTATTTGATCACCCATAACTCCTCCACTATATTTTTCTCTTTAGCTCAGCTCATGAGATAACTGGCAAGGGGCTAAAAACAGTGTCTCCCTTCCTGTCTCTTCTTTTCCCATTTAGTCTCAGGTCCTTCTTCACAGTATTGCCTTCTTTCGGACCAAATTCCCTTTTTCAAAACTCTTGGAGGTGATTCAAGGTCACCTCCCAGCTCAAATATCACCATAGTCCAAATCTCTCTCCAGGCTGAGAAGAAATACTTGATCTTTTGAAACACCTGTTCTAGAACTCTAGTTAGCTCTTTAACCTGTATTACAGTATAAAAAAATACTTCAGGAGTATACTGGATCATAATCTGAATATGAGTCAACTATGCAACATGGTGACCCCAAAAGCTAACATCGTCTTGGGCTGCAGGAGTAAGTTCTGTTTTGTGTGGTATAGGGAAGGAAAATTAGCAGTAACAGGCAGTAGATGCAGAAAGGAGGATTTTGGTGTGATAGAACAAAATTATTCCCCAAAATTAGAGCTACCTAAAATCAGTTAGTAAACCCTCACAAGAAGGCTTCCAGAAAAGTCTGGAGGACCTTTTGTTGAATATGTGTTAGAGAGGATTCTTATTTAGGGGTGAGTTGGACTGATTGGTTTCTGTGGTTCTTTCCATCCCAGAGAGATCCTATGATTCCTTGAGTTGATGGGTCACTGAGAGTGCAAGCTCATCAAAGCAGCCAAGTATATAGGAAATAGTGCTTAATTTTGGAGGGTGCTGGGTACTAGGTAGAAGATACTGGTGGATGGGGAGCAGGGAAAGCCTCAAGTACAAAAGCTGCACTCCAGTTCAGGCCTGAAAGAAGTTAGAAGTTTTAAGGTGTAGCCGTGAGGAGAAAAGTACTCCTGGAACTGAAGGCAGCTTGTACAAAGTTGTGGGAAATAGGAGAGGAAATGTTATATATGGGCAACAGCAAGTAAGCCTGGGAAAGTTGAGAACATGAAGCTGTGAAACCTTTCCAGAAAGATAAGCTGAAGGCAGATTGCGAAGGGTTTTAAATGTCAAATAGAGGAGTTTGTGTTTCATCCCAGAAGTTAAATGTTATTTGTCCTTCCTCCTCAAAGAAGACCGTGACACTGGGGAGGTGATTTCATGATTACAAGGGAATTAGACTTAAGTGAGGCAGGGCTGTGCAGTTACTGGCCTCACTGAGCCAGCTGTGTCCAGAGGCAAGATATAGATCAGGACAACTAGAAACAGCCCTTTTAAGGTAAGGTCTCAGTCTGTCTGAGATAACACCCATTCAGTGAGTGAGACTAAGTAAGAAAGGAGACAAAAAATGGCCTCTTTTACCTCGTCAAAAAAGAAAACTCAATTTGAGAAAAGACTCTCAGGGTTTCTGGCCAAAACAGAAACCACTGGTATTTACACTCACTCTGGGCCATCAGAACCCAAACAATGACCAAGTGAGACTTAGCCTGGGACCTATTGTTGGCCAATCAGTGAGAGTCAGAGTGATTTAGTTTTAAGGCTTGGTCCTAAAAAAAGAAATCTAGCCTGCAAACCCAAGGTATCTTGCAAGGTTTCAGCACAAAATTGATATTTCTTTGGGCAGAGTACCCACAGGTAAGGGGTTGATTCCCTATGTGGATAGAGGGAAATCAGGGAGGGAGGGAAAAGAGGGAGAGTAAGGAAGAAAGGAGGCTAAATAGGAAGTCATCAAAGGTCCCTGAGCAGAGCATTAATGTGGTTCAGCCTGTACTTTAGGAACATACATGCCTGAAGGATGTATAGGAAATAGGAGTGGCTGGATCCAGTAAGACCATTTAGGGGAAGGTTGCAGTAGTGTAGGTTAGAAGTGATAAGGGCCTCAAATTCTGTGGTGCTTGTCAGAATAGAAAGATAGGAATGGATAGAAGAGATGTTGGGAAGGTGGAAGTGACAAGACATGACAATTATTTGAAAATGAGGGGATACACTGGATAGAGTACCTTCCCTAGAATCAGAAGGATCTGATTCTAGCCTCAGACACTTATTAGCTGTGTGACCCTGGGCAAGTCATTCAACCCCATTTGCTTCCCCCCAAAAAATTGTAAATGGAGGTCAGGAAAAAGGAAGGTCTCTGAGTTGCAAACATGGATAACTAAAAGAACTGTGGTGCCTTTATAGGAATAGAGGAAGAAGCTGGGTCAATGAATTCTCTTTTGGACATTTTTAATTTGAGGTGCCTATGAAGCATCCTGGTCTAGATGTCCAGCAGGAAGTTGGTGATGTGAGAAAGAGAGAGATGAGCACTGGGTCTGTAAATCTAGGGATCATCTGCATAGAGATGATGCTTGAGCTGATAGAGGCAGCAACGGAAAAATAGAAAGAGCATTGAGGCAGCTGGGGAGAGAATCAGGAGGTTAATGTCAGGGAAACACAGTGAGGGAATGAACATATGGACCTCTTCTACTACATTCTTTCAGGCAAATTGAATACTCTCCCCTCTCAACTCTGCCTTTTTAGAATCTCTAGCTCTCTTCAGAGTTTATCTCAAGTCCAACCTTCTCAGTGAAGTTTTTCATGAGTCTTCCCAGCGGTAAGTATCTCTTCCCTCCAAAATTAGAGGCAGCTTTATCACAACAGACATGACACATGTGTTCCTAAAAATCACCTCATTATGCCACATTGCACAATAAAATTCACAGGGCTTCTGCGGAAAATAGAGTTAGGGCCACAACATTAGAATTCGGTCCTGTGGAAGCCACCACAGTCTTGGCATGAGGAATCTCCATGGCAGAATCCTGCTAAGTGACAATGCCCCATAAGGGACATATGTGGGAACAGAAGGAACAGGAGGCCTTTGGTACAGTCTCTCTTCTGTGAGGTGACCTGGGGGACCACCTTCCCCTTACTCCCCACATTTCTAGGCCCATTTTCACTGAAACTATATGTGCCATAACCATCTCTAGCTGGGGCTTTCCCTGGTCAAGTGAATCCCTGGTATTGGAGTCAAAGAAGTTGGATCCTTGTGGTATCTGTTCTGGGGTAGGGGGGCATATTGGGGGCTCCTTGTCTTTCCTTCCTCATCTGCCTCTCCAGATGCCTAACTCTCCTTCCCTTAGGTGTTCTGTCCCACTCTTCTCCTCACTCCCAACAGCTCTCAGTTCATTCTGGACAGAGAAAGATGACTTTTGCAGCACTTTCTCCTAGTTGGAGCCAAACATCTCTTCTCATAGGCCCCAAGGCATGCTGGCTGGTGGGTCACCACTCCCCTCCAACTGGCTGTAGAGGTCATCCCTCTGATGCATGTCTTACCAACAGGATGACAAAAACACAGTGAAGCAAATATAAAATTCTTTTTATGATCAAACTGTTCCTTAATACATTAATCAGGTTGGAACAAATTAAGAGTTTTCTAAGCAAGTGTTATAGCAGAACTGCCTATACTTCAGTTTATTTTGTATACAATTATGTATGTTTTCTCCCTTATTGAATGTAAATTCCCTGAAGGCAGGTATTGTTTCAAGTTTATCTTTGTATCTCCAGTGCCTATATAGTGCCTGGCACACAGTAGGGATTTAATAAATGCCTACTCATTGATTGATATGAAAGAATTTAGCTGTGCCACACTTAAGAATTCTGTGAATTTTTCTTTCTGAAATTTAATATTAGACTTAATGATTTTGAAATGAAAGCAAAAAGTCTGAATCAACATCCAAAATGTTTTTCTATGTTAAGTAAGTCATGCTGGCAAGCACATCCATTAATTCCCATTGTAGTCACCCTAGATCAGGGCAGTTAGGTGGTGCAGTGGATAGAGCACCAGTGTAGGAGTCAGGAGGACCTGAGTTCAAATCTCGCCTCGGACACTTGGCCACTAGCTGTGTGACCTTGGGCAAGTCACTAAACCCCAATTGCCTCAACCTGGGTCATCTCCAGTCATCCTGAGGAATATCTGGTCACTGGATTCAGATGGCTCTGGAGAAGTGAGGCTGATGACCTGCACAGCCCTCTCTCTCTCAAAACAAAGTCAAGTATAAGTTGTATCATCATTTCTCTGATGGCATGATCTTCTTTGGCAACGAAGGATACACACACACACACACACACACACACACACACCTTAGATCAAGTTCTCCCCCCTTAGCCTGAGACCCCTGCAACAGCCTCCAAATTGGTTTCCTTAACTTTGCTATGTCCTATCTTCTGTTCATTCTTCACATAGGTACCAAGGAAGGTTCCTAATCCATAGAAATTTTCACTTCCTTACTCAAAAACCACCTATCGAATGAAATAAAAACTCCTTAATCTGGTATTTCAGGACCTCTGCAATTTTCTTCCAAACTTCCTAGAGCCTTATTTCACAACACCACCCCTTAATAAATCTTATGCTTTTGCCAAACTTGGTTACATTATCATTCTAACTACCCCTTCCCCTGTTCCAGGGGCCATCTCCAGTCATCCTGATCTGTATCTTGACACTGAACTCAGATGGCTCCTGGAGGAGAAAGTGAGGCTGTTGATTTTGCACAGCTCCACCTCACTTAAATCCAATTCACTTATAATTCATGGCATCATCTTCCTGATGTCATAGTCCTCTTCAAGAATAAAGGATGAATGACAACACCTGCCCCAATCTATACATTTACTTATAGAATCTCTGTTTTAATATAGGAAATAGGTCTTCTCTCATATCTCTTCCCTGCTAAAGTCCTTCCAAGATTAGCTTACACATCCCCTTTCTGGAGTGTTATTTAATCTCCTAATCTAAAAATGACCCTTGTTAAACCTTTTATGACATTCTATTTCTTCCATTTCCCAACCCCTTTTGTAGGGGCCAGACATTGCAACTGCTAGTTAGACAGCTTCACCTGGCTTTAGTAAAGCTGTTTTATAGTTCTCCTGGTATCTATAGAAATACCAAACTGGTTCTTTCCCATATTGGGTCTCCTGTTGGTTGATACAGCTTACTGTGTGCTTGTGGAATCTCTTTATTAGAGCACCTCCAGTTATTCAGGTGACTGAACTCTCAGTGATTAGTCCTGACCTGTCAAGCTAGGGTCAAGGCGGCAGAAAGGAAAATGCTTGGGTGGAACCTCTGCTACCCAATTTGAGTATTTAAACATTACTATCACTAAATTGTGGGCAGCTAAGGTGTCACAGTGGATAAAGCACCAGGCCTGGAGTCAGAAAGACCTGAATTCAAATCTAGCCTTGTACACTTACTAACTGTGGAACCCTGTATAAGTCACTTAACCCTGTTTTTTGCCTCAGTTTCCTCATCTGTAAAATGAGCTAGAGAAGGAAATGCCAAATTATTTCTGTATCTTTGCCAAGAAAACCCCAAATAGGGTCATGACAAGGGAACAACAACAAATCACTAAATTTAAAAAAGAAAAAAGAATACTTGGAATGAACATTATATAAATAACACACCTACTTAGTTTACCTGCCTGTCATGAGCTCCTGAGGTCAGTCAAGACCCTAGCAGGGGCTCCAGTTTTGAATATGGCAATGACAAGAGAGAAACAAGTCTTGGGAGAAGTCTGGGTAGGTCCAAGGTCCACTCTCCTCAGGACTGGACAATCCAACAAACATTTAATTAGCACCTTCTGTGCGTAAGTACTGTGCTTTTTAAAGAAAGCTAAGATGGTCCTGGCCTTCAAGAACTTTAAAATCCTAATCAAGTCACCAGTAGAAGATTAGATGCACTATTTTTCAATGGTATAGAAGTGGTCAAATTCACTTTCCCCCAGGAAATGTACCACTGGATTGTGTGTTCATCCTTCGTTGCCAAAGAAGACCACGCCATCAGAGAAATGCGCGACTTGCACTTGACTTTGTTTTGAGTGAGGGAGGGCTGACCACTGGGTTATCATGGTCTTCAAAGAGGACCAAAATGACATCACCATGATAAGTGAAATTTCAGTGTGAATTACTGTTTATTAAAGTACTTCTTTGAGGCCTGGCAATCTAAGGTCATACTGAACCGTTTTCCTGCTGTTCTGCTTGTTACATTTCTCTGAAGTGTTTGTCTGGTCTGGATAGACCTAGTCACAACTTAGATATTTCCTATGGAAAAGCATTGAGTTGAATTTTGTTCTGGTCAAAGAGGACTTGTTTATGTTCAGTTACTTCTCTGACTTCTTATTTCATACTAAGCTAGATGGTTAAGTGTGGTCAGTGATCCTAAAGCCCTACCCCACACCAGGCTAGGCAAATTTTTCATTAAAATGTATTGAAGCTATTTTTGAGACTTAATAGGCCCAGAGGCCCAAAGGACTAGTCTATCAATATGGTACAACAGCCAGGGCCTACTCCTCATTTGGGATTCTGACTGGAGGACCAGCATTGACCACACTGGAGGACTCAGGCAGGGAAGCTTGGCTCGACAGAATTGATGCTGGATCCTTGCCTGATTTCTTCCCCTTGCTCTGAATGTCTTTTACCTGCTGTCCTTTCTTGAACATCTGGTCAGATGTTCCTCCCACATCTCATTCTATTTTAGTCTTGACCTTGAGCTACCAATCAGAGTTGCTCAATTCATCACAAGAATCATGACTAGATAGCTAATGGTAAAACATGTCTCAAGTCCTTCAGCACATAGAGGGGTGGAATGAGGCACACATTGTCAGACACTGTCGATGAGTGGATTTGTTTTGCTTAAGCATGCTAATGTGATAGAAGTAAAGGTTCCATTGTGTGTGTGTGTGTGTGTGTGTGTGTGTGTGTGTGTGTACTGGGGAGGGATGTCATTAGAAAGTGACAATGATGTAAAAAAGAAAAAGCATCAATAAAATATTTTTAAAATTTTTTGTAAGGTATATGGCAAGTAGAGGATTTGAATTTCTCACATTTTCAACATTCCATTTGTTTGGAAGGAAAATTTAGAAGGCAACTAGATGGTGCTAAAGTAAGAATTAAGAAGATCTGAATTCAAATCTTGTCTTAGGCACTTCAAGAGCTGTGAGACCCTAGCAAGTCACTTAAATTCTTAGCCTCATGTATAAAATGAGAAGAATTGTATTGGGTGGTATCTATGGGCCCTTTTGGCTCTCCATGTGGCTACCTCTACAGTACTTCTCTCAAAGGGTTGTGTAGAAACTGAAATGAGATAATGTTTGTGATTTGTACATTTTAAAGCGGTCATTATTTTTATAAGAATGCCAAATACTATTCATATGGCATATTTCATGAATCTTAAATGATATAGGCAAATAAATGCATCAGCATTTCACAGGTTAAATGAATCAGCGTTTCATGGGTTAACCAGTGAAGCACTTACCTTTATCATCAGCTTCACAGCCCTTACTGTGTCTTCTGCCGAAACATCAAAAGGTTCAAAAGATCCCTCAAAAGAGATAAAAATCCTCATCTTATAATTGCCTGTTAAAAAAAAAAATCCAGATCATGCTGAGCTAACAAAACACACTTGCAAAAGTCTTCCTTTGCACAATCGAGGGCAAAAATATAGACAGCTGCAGCTATAAATATCTCACCACAAAGCCTAGCTTCTCTTCCAGGCGAAGGACTGATTTGCCAAGGAAAGTCCCACAGTACTAGGCGACCGCAGACAGTAGTTACATTGTGCTAGGGTGAACTAGGAAGAGCAGACTAAAAACCTTCCTGTGCTCAGATTAAGGGACCAATGGAGTTCTCACTGGTGAAAGCAAGTCTGAACCACTTTCCAGTACACAAATACAAGGACTGCCTGCCCTAAACTCACTGATATTGTAATAAGGATACCTACTTGTTCTTGGCTTCCTACTTGCTGGTGGAGAGCAGCAAGCTGATCGCCAGATCCTTGGAGAATGACACAGGATGGGCGGGTGCGTGCCAACCATCTGCCTAATCCTTGGTTGATTTTGTTGACTGGGGTAATCCTTGAAACACGCTGTAAACTCTGAACCAAAGCATTCTAGTTTCCATAACAACTTTGCACACTTCATTCCCGGACATTTCTAAGCTTGTTTTTTTTGCATAGGGCAGAACAGTGACGCCTTACACCAAGGAGATGAATGTGTGGGCAAATGATTCTATTGTTTCCTCTGCCCATCTCTGCACAATGGGAGCTGCCATTTAATAACACAATATTACTCTGTGTTTCCTCCTGCACTTTTCTGGATGGTTCAGTGTTTATAAGACTTAGTACACTGAACCATTGTTATCTCATTTCATCTTTAGAACCCTGCTGTGATGTTAATAGAAAGTGTTTTCAACTCTATTGTATAAAGAACCAAGAAAAAGTAAAGCTAGAGCGTTACCCACGCTTATACACAGTGAATAAATGCTATTTGTTAGAATTAATTGAATTGAACCAGTTGCATACCTGTGGGGTTTAGTTTTGAAAGAAGATGAAAATTTCGAGACCAGAAGGATAGACCTTCAATGGAAAACACCTGGAATAGATAAGCAGTGTACATGATTTAAATCTGACAACTGCCTATTTTCAGGGAATTTACTCTTAAGAATTATATACATAGGTAATCATTTCCTAACTGGCTAGAAACTTCACTCTTTGGGTCTCGAAGTTAAAGAGGATAAAATCATCTCTAAAGTCTCTAACCTTAATCTCTAAGTGTCTATGCATCTTTATACTTCTAAAAAAATTCTTTCTACTATTCTTTTTCTCCCATATATACTGATATTGGAAGGAGACAGAAATATCTCTTTAATGATTGAGAATATGTCATTTTGGTCAGTTTATTCCTATAGGTCATAGGAATAGATCATAAATATATCATACTGGTTTGACATCAAAACTCAAAGCAGTATTTTCCTTTGGCATTCTAAATGTTAGAGATGTTGTTTTTATTTAAAAATCACATACAGGTCCTTTAGATATTGTTGGAAAATTCCAAAAGCAGAATCTTACATAGGAGGGAATGAAGGAAAACTTTATTACTTTTTACATTCATTACCTCTGGAAGACTGGGTACTTCCTAATGGGCTGCTGCATTTGTTTAGACCAGTGCAAGCCTTTTTATGCCCTCCTTCCAATTCGAATTTCCCATCTGCCTCCCATTGGCCAGCATTCCAGGGTTCACCCCGCCTCTCGTGGATCTACACTACTGTCACATTCCTCATTTTCCTTATAGAATGACATGATATAAATTTTTTTAAAGGAATTTCCTTTTTGCTGTTGACTGGAAAGTTTGGTTAAAGAGGCAAACAGATTAAGTCATATCTTAATTGAATAGGTAGTAAATACAAAAAGATAAAAAAAGTTGACAAAGTGTCAATTGAAATTATGACTCAGGATACAGGATATCTGTGTTTTCTTGATCATTAACATGTTGTAACATGGTATGTGTCTGTAAAATAGTAAGAAAAAGTATCATTATTCAAGATAGTGTCTGGGGTTAAGGTTCTCATTTTTAGTGGTCCTAAAGAGAAAGAATGCTCTTAAGTCAGTCCCTTCTGGCCTTGTTGACTTAGAAAGAGGTATTTTCTGAGTTTACTTAGCAAACCAAGAATCTGTTAGGTGCAGGCTTTGCTTCTGGTTGATTAGTTCAGACTCTGGCTCTTATTGATATTAAATGATAATCACTGTTATTACAGACATTACATATTTTCTGTGAAAACATAAGTTCAATTCATCTCTCACAATATGAAGCAGACAATTCTCTTTATCTTCATTTTATATAAGAGGTACAATCCAGGCTCTGGCCTTTATCAATTCAGTGACTTTGGGCAAGGGAAGGAAATAAGCATTTGTTTAACATTTACAATGTGCTAGTGACTGTGCTCAGATCTTTACCTGTATTATTCCACTTGAGTTACTTAAAAGCTCTCATTCCCCAGTTGATAAATGGTCAAAGGATAGGAACAGGCAGTTTTCAGAGGAAGAAATCAAAGCTATCTACAGTCATATGAAAAAATGCTCTAAATCACTATTGATTAGAGAGATGCAAATCCAAAAACTCTGAGATACCACATCACACCTATCAGATTGGCTAACATGACAAAATAGGATGATGATAAATGTTGGAGAAGATGTGGGAGAGTTGGAACACTAATTCATTGTTGGTGGAGCTGTGAGCTGATCCAACCATTCTGGAGAGCAATTTGGAACTATGCCCAAAGGGCTACAAAAATGTGCATACCCACTGACCCTGCAATATCACTTCTAGGACTGTATCCCCAAGAGATCATAGAAATGGGAGAGGGTCCCACATGTACAAAAATATTTATAGCAGCACTCTTTGTGGTGGCCAAAAACTGGAAATCAAGGGGATGGCCATCAGTTGGGGAATGGCTGAATAAATTGTGGTATATGAATGTAATGGAATACTATTGTGCTATAAGAAATGATGAAAGGAAGACTTCAGAGTGGAAAGACTTATATGAACTGATGCTGAGTGAAAGGAGCAGAACCAGGAGAAATTTATATACAACAATCACAGTGTGCAAGAATCTTTCTGGTGGACTTAGAACTTCATTGCAATACAAGGACTTAAAAAATTCCAAATGGTCCTGCAAGGCAAAATGACTTCCACATTCAGAGAAAGAATTATGGAATTTGATTGCAGAATGTAGATCATTTTCTTTTGTATTATGTTTTGGTTTGTTTTATGATTTCTCCCATTAGTTTTAATTCTTCTATGCAACTAAGGTGACTAAGATGAATTTAAAATTGTATGCCATCTCAGGGTGGGAGGGGGAAAGGAAAGGGGAAAAAAATCTAAGTTATATGGAAGTGATTGTAGAACACTGAAAACAAAATAATATTTTTAAAACATTTCTCATATAATACTTGAGAGAAATTAATATCAGATAACTAATAATTTGTGAGCCATCCTTTTTCCTCTTATTTCCATTAAAACCCTCCTCCGCAAAAGATCAGTCAGCTCAGAAGGGGATGGCCTAGTGGTGAGACTGTTCATAGACATCAAGGCACGTAGGTGGGACCCCACCCAACTAGAAGACCTAATTTCTACTTAGAGCACAAACAGAATCCAAGTTTGGGCCAGCCTTTGCCTAGAGGAAGAACTCCCTATCCCTGATCCCTTACGTTAGAGTTTAGGGCAACTCTACTCAAGTAGGAGGATACTAATTAGAGAGGTGTGGATGGAGGTGGCTTCAGCTTGCTCAGAAGCCTTGAGGCTGCTAAGTCTGGAGATCCAGGAGAAAGAGCTAAAGACTTTTAGCCTTCTTCCTTATTAAACATCCTCCAATCTGAGTTGGTTTCCATAGTCAGGAGAGTTCCCTTTCAAAAGGGATTTAAAGCATTTCAGGATCTCCTTTAGCTTCTTTGGTTACTTACTGATCTTCAATTTATTGATTACCAGCTAGCATAACTAATAAATTGATTATTAATTACCCCAAAACTATCTGCCAGGATTTCATTCATCTCATGCTGAAGGTGTTTCATATTGTCAAAAGTAGGAAGATAGGGAAATTATCTGTGGGGTAGGAAAGAAATAGCTATTCTCATTATCCCTGACGAGGTTGAGGGGTGATAGGGGACCCCAAAATACCGACAGTCCTGGTCATGCTCGAATGAATTCGACTCAAGTCTTCTTAAAGTCAAAGAAAACAAAGTTTATTAAAGATTTGCCAAATTGGGTTGGCTCTTAAGGAACCTGAGCATTTGTGACGCTTGTATTCACAAGCGGGCCAGATAGAATCCCAGCTAGACAGAGTCTAAGCTGGATTGAATCTGAGCGCCTGCATGGAGGAGAGATGGAACTTAAATACAAAAAAAGAGTACAGGAGGAATCTGGGGGGTGGTCTGGTAGTCCAGGGTGATGGGATGAGGGGTTTAGGAAGGGTCTTGAGGAAAAGCCCAAGAAGGGTTAAAGGCTGGAAGCAGCTGGAGGCTATCACAAGATAGAGTAGGGGGCACACTAGGGGGCACCTAGATGGGAAGCAGGTGGGGCAATCCAAAGATCTTGATAGGAGTAGTATGTGGATGGATACAGATCTTGATGGGAGCAGCAGCCTGGGGAATTGGGTTTTGATGGGATCAAGGGTGGAGGGTGCAACAGAGTCCTGAGTAGAATGATAATGAAAAGCCCATGGGCTTCCTGAGACTGCTGGAACAAATGGGAAGATTAGATTTGAGTAAGAAAGGCCAGATTAAGTGGGAAGATTCAAGGGGAGCTCAAGGAGGCTCCCAGAGTCTGAACCCCATCATCCCCACTAAGAAAATAATCTTTTCTTGCCCTCCAATATTGCTGTAGCTAACTTATAAAAGTGCTAGTGCAGGTTTCTAGGTTGACCCAAACTGGGTCTTATGTCAGAGAGTTTATAGTAGGAAGAATGAGCAGGAATGAGAGTCAGATGAGATTTCTTTATGGCTAAATACCATCTCCCTTGGAAGGCTGGTTTCCTTTTTGTGAATATGTGTGTTCTGTGTTTTGTGTGGCTTTGAGGAGAGTCTTGTGCAGTGAGTGGTACTACAAGCTGCTTGTGGTCTTAAGGCAAAGCATACACCAATACAACTGACCAGCAATTATGCCAGGACACAAGATCAGCGAGAACTGCATCCATAAAAATATATTTTTTAGTTCTGTAATTTTTTCAGGTACACCTGTAACTGAAGCATTGGGACCCTTTGCAGTCAAAGGTTATAGGACCTTTGCATGTCTTTGCAACAATCCTGTGAAGTAAACAGAGCACATGTTATTATACTTATTATCTACATTATCCTTATTTATCCTTATTTTCCTTCTTATTTTATGAGGAAAGAGAATCCTTAAGCGATTCAGTGAGGCAGCTATAGTATTAGGGTTTTTGAATATTAAAGTTTAGACTCGTTTACTCATCCTTCAGACTGAGTCCAAAGCAAGTTCCAGTACTCCATGCTGCTACTTAACTTCCTTGAACATCAGTTTATTGTTTATGGGTTTGCTCATTGTTATATGCTTGTGAAACATGGACAGTCTACTAGTGCCATGCCAGGAAACTGAATCGCTTCCATTTGAACTGTCTTAGGAAAATTCTGAGGATCACATGGCAGGATAAGGTACCAGACACTGAAGTTCTTGCTCGAGGTGAACTGCCAAGTATTCAAACTGTACTTCAGAGAGCGCAACTCCAATGGGCTGGCCATGTTGTTCGAATGCAAAATGTACACTTGCCAAAAAGACTATTTTATGGAAAAATTGCATGGGGCATGTGATCACATGGTGGCCAGAAGAAACAATACAAGGACACTCTCAAGGTCTCTCTCAAGAACTTTGGATTTGACTGTGCAACATGGGAGGCATAGGACCACTCAGCATGGCGTGCCCACATAAGAAAAGGTGCTGTGCTCTTTGAGCGAAATAGAATTGAGACAGCACAAAGTAAACATAGAATGCACAAATTTGGGATATCCACCCCAAATATTCACATGGACTATCTGTGCCCAACCTGTGGTAGAGCATTCTGAGCTCGTATTGGTCTGATCAGTCACAGCTGGACACGCTGAAACTTCACTTTACAATGGTGATGTCATTTTGGTCCTCTTCGAAGACGAAGAACAATAACCATTTATTTATGCAATTGAGATAAAACCATTTGCCTTACCTACCTCATAATGTTGCTTTGAGGATCAAATGAAATATGTGTGAATCATCTTGCTATATAAACGTATTATTATTGTTATACTCCAAACTGTTTCAAACTCCAAAATTACATCCCTCCCCTAATAAAATCCCTCACTCCCTTAGTGCTGCTGGCCTTACCTGATATTAACAAAAGAACCAACTCATTGAACTAATTTGTACAAATTTAAAAATGAGTGAAAACTCAGGGAAAATTGCATAAAAATGATAACAATTTGTGCATAGCTACAAGAATTCAGGACAAAAGTCACCGACTCTATTCCTCCCCTTCAGGATAGATAGTAAAATGTCAGGGTAATCTGCATGGCCCTGGCACAAACAAGTTGGAATTTCATAGGAGCCAAAAGGAATTTATTTATGTTAAACAAAATATCAAGTGGTCTTAGGACAATTCCCCTTGAAAAAGAAATGAAGAAGTCAAAAAGATAGATTAACCTAAGGGACTGCTATACTGACCGAGTGTGGCTGTGGACTCTGACTCACAAAAGAGCTGAAATAACTCTGAGTCTATGGGCAGTTTTATAAAAGAATAATAAACTTACTAAATAAACAGCCTAGTAGTGATTCAGTAGAGAAACAGCAAATGGAAGCTCAGTGGAAAAAACAGCCCATTTTATTTTATCAGTAGTTCCTTGGAGAAACATATGAAATTAAAATTTCATAATATGAAATTATGAAAGTAAAAATAAAGGAAGAAAAAATATTATTTAGCATTTACTATGTGCCAAAGACTATGGTAAGTGCTGGGAATACAAAAGATGGTCCCCAATAAGGAAACAATCTTTTCTTGCCCTCAGAGACTCTCTGTAGTCAACTTATAAAAGTGCTCGCAAAGATTTCTGGGCTGGAGTTCCCAAATTGGGTCTTACACCAGAGAGTTTATTATATTTATAGTAGAAAGAATGAGAGGGAATGAAAGATTCAGGTAAGATTTCTTTATGGCCAAACAAGTCTGGTTTCCTAGGTGGTATCCTTTGTGTGTCTATGTTTGCTCTTTTGTGTTTTGTGTGGCCATAAGTAAAAGTGAATTCAGTCTCTGCCATTAAAGAACTTATATTTTAATATGGGGAGACAACATATGAAAGAGAAGGGTGGTCAGGGAAGAGTATTTTCATTTGGGAAATTATAGAGATGATGACTGGAGTCAGAGGAGCAGAGTGATAGAACCTTGCCAGTAGCAATGGCAGTATTGATTTTATTGTGATTTGGGAAAGCAATAAAGTACAACTTTGATGAGAGGTATCCCAGCTGTGATGTAACCCATGATGCACAGGATAGGTACAGTGTCTAAACTTCTATCTGTATCTTCTTCTGGGGGCCATTTCCTCTCGTCCTGATCTACATCTTGCCATTGAATCCAGATGGTTCTGGAGGAGAAAGTAAAACTGGTGACTTTGCACAGCCCTCCTTCACTTAAATCCAATTCACTTGCAAGTTATGGCATCATGTTTCTGATGTCATGGTCCTCCAAAAGCAAAGAAAAAACAATTAAAACAACCACCTATGACTTCTCTGCAGATCTTGGCTTGGTCAAAAGGCACCACTCAATGTCTCCCCACAACTTCAAGGCAAATTGCTTCCTTAATACATTTAGTATTTATTTCTCTTAAGTTAATTGTACATGGATTGTGTCATCCTAGTTGATTGTAATTTCCTTGAAGGCAGGGACCTCTTACTTATCTATGTTTCTCCTCTATCTCTAGTACTCTCTATATGGTATACATGGAAGAAATGTTTATTGAATTGAATTTTTCCCTGGAATAAATGTATTTTTCAAAGGGAAACCTCTTTAAGCTAAATAAGTTTCAGTCAAACTACAGAGCAACATATGCATCAGCAGGAGTTTATCACATAGACCAGTCTAAAATTTCTAGGACTGTGCCCTCAACTAAGTTCCATGAAGCCAGGTCTTCTTTTTTGCATGGGTCATGGACTCTTGATAGTCTAGTGAAGTCTTTGGACTCCTCAGAACGAAAAAGGAAGGAAATGTTAATTTCATCTAAAGATTAATGGAAAGACAGATGTAATTTTTTTCCTCTTCAACTTCACAGACCACCTAAAACTGATTAGGTCCATAATCCCAAGTTAAGAATTCCTGTCTTATACAATTTCTGTTTTTCATGGCTTCTTCTTTTTCTTTATTCTGGATTCATATAGTTTCTAACAGCTGTCAATTTAGGGGATAGGGATAAGGCAGGGGCAGCATTTTGTTTGTTTGGAGTAGCCTTCATCATCACCCTGAATACCACGTTCAGATTCTTCCTTTGCTCATTTTTAACGCCCAATCTGTTCTTCCTAATGAATAAACAAAAACACAAAAGAATTTTTTTTCACATGTCGTCTCTTCCTGGTTGATTTGACTCTAAAAAGAGAAAGTAAAATCAACAAGGACATTGCAATAAAGATATTTTGAAATGGGAGAAGGACAAAGGCTTTGTTCATTAACAATTTTTTTTTTGCCATAAGCTTTAGCAACTATTCAGAAATACAAATAACCAATTATACCTGCAACATAAGGAATTTCATCTCACATATATCGTGTGGAAGCAGACAAAGCTTCTCACTCCACCTTTTAGAAATATGAAGAAAGTACTTTAAAATTATCTTAGTCTGAAGCCTTTGGACTAATCAGAAGGAGAAATCTTTATTATTCTTTTACTATCAATTCTGAATTAACGTCCTGCTCCCCTCTCTCCAAATCAAGTACAGGAAGGGTTCACCTCTTCATGTAATTGGGATTGTGACCAAATAAAGACAATCGTGGAGCCAGGGACCTTTGATTGATTTACCTGAAGGGATAAAAGCAATGAATCACTTCTTTGTCCATTTCCTGAAGGAACTGGGATATTGATCAAAAGCAGAAGGTCTCTTTGACTACTTCATGCCATCATTAGATGGTAAGTTTCTTGCAAACAGAGAATATTCTTTGTCTTTGTAATTTTTTTTTATTCCCATGGCTTAGCGCAGTGCCTGGAACATATAGGCACTTAATAAATGTTAGCTGAGTGACTGACCAGCCTGTGACCAGTTGCTGGAGAGGCTTTGAAAAGGAATGGTCAAGGAAGAACCGTATGGTTTTAATCCTCCAGGATACTCTGGAGAGATCAAAGGACTATTTTCTATTAGATGAAGTAGAATGTTAACCCTGAACTGTGACATATTGTAGAATTTTCCTTGTTCTTTGCTTAAGAATCCTATAAATGTTACTTCAGAAGTATTTATCAGAGACATGTCAGAGGGCATGAGGGGACTCTGCCAGTTGGACATTTCTCTCCAAGCAGAAAATTCTTGAGTTTGGAATAATGTCAAATTAATTAAAATTGTTTCAGGCAGGATTGTGCCTGAAAAACACAGCCCACTGTATTCAAATCCTCAGCATCTAGCACCAAGTAAATTAACACAAAGCAATCAGAAATGTGTTTTCTTTTATTTTTTTATTGTGAATTTTTCAAGCAACAACAAACACGAATATTTCCATAGAATAGAAAAGAGGACTGTATATGAAGCGACATAACTGCATATGTAGATGGTCGTTGTTCTTAAGCAGAGAACGCGCTTACCAGGCTTGTGCCAGCTCTGCCCTACTTGCCTCTCGTCCCTTCTTGGACTTCATTCTGCTGAGAAAATGCTATAAGAATGACTCCAATCCGGATCACCGAACCCTGAAAAAGGGTTGTAACCAATTCAAGCCTTTGAGAAAGTAAAGGGAATCATATTACCATATTCTGCAGGTTTCCCGATTTCTCCATTCCTTTTCAAGGTGGTTAGAGGTGACATTACCTTTGGCTTTCTTTCCTTTTTTATGTATCATAACATAAATACTTATTATAATATTTATACTATGTCACAATTATATATTATTATATAATAAATATAATGTTGATCTCATGTCATCAAAGAGGCTGTTACATATAGTACTGGTTCTGATAATAGAATGAGAGGAAGAGTTAAAATCACTATGGCAGCAAAGGGCTTACTGAAAGATCATCAAGCGCAATGATAGTGAGGTAAGACTGTAGCTACTCAGTGATTGATACCTATAATTTTTTGTTTTTTACTAAAATTCACTAATAACTTGTTTCCTTTGAAGTTAAATTGCCCATTTAAGTTGATTTTAGAGTCTTTATAGGGAGGCAGAGAGTTGAAAAAAGATATGTGTAATGTATAGATACATATACATATGTATACATGTGTATGTTTTCACCTCTCCTGGTACATTCAAAAAAATTAAGGAAGGGAATTACTGAAAAAATAATGAAACAAAATGAAATTCTTTGTAGCACTTTAACATTGAATATTGCTACTTTTCCATTATAGTATTGTGGCATGGTGAGTGTGACTGTCTCAAGTCTCTCCCAACTTCACTCTTCATTTAGCTGCTAAAAGTGATCTTCCCCAAGCTCATTTCTCTGTTCAGTAAACTCCACTCTCCTTGTCACCTTCAGAATCAAATATATAATCCTCTGTCTGGCATTCAAAGCCCTGTATAACCTTTTCCCTTTTATTTCTAGTTATATATCTTACACTGCTCTATCCTTCACTCTATCCCTTCACCATTTACTCTATCAACCAGTAACGCTAGCCTCTTTTCTGTTCCTCACATAAGACACTCCATCTCCCAATCCAGTCATTTTCACTGGCTCTGCCCCATACTTGGAATGACCTCCTTCCTTATCTCTACCAAATGGCTTCCCTGGCTTCCTTCAAGTCACAACTAAAATATTACCTTCTATAGGAAGCTTTCCCTGACCTCTTCTAATTCCAGTACCTTCACTCTGTTGATTATTTCCAGTTTATCCTGTTTTTAACTTGTTTGTACACACTCTTTTCTTGTGGTTGCCTCCTTTAGATTGTGGGCTCATTGAAGATGTTCAGACTTTTTTCAGCTGTGGATGAGGTACACAATACACAGTAGTAAATGACCATGATAATCTGTTTTTGTTCAGTCATTTTGTAGTCATATTTGACTCATTGTGACCCTATTTGTGATTTTCTTGCAGAGATACTGGAGTGGTTTGCCATTTCCTTCTCCAGCTTATTTTACACATGAGGAAATTGATGTAAACAGCATTAAATGACTTGCCCAGGGTCACACAACTAGTAAGTGTCTGAGGATTGATTTGAACTTGGGGAGATGAATCTTGCTCATTAAAGCCCATGCTCTGCACACTATGGCACCACCTAGCAATCCTCCTTGAAGGTAAGGACTGTTTTTTACCTTTCTTTGTATCACCAACACTTGACATAGTTCCTGGTGCATAGTAGGTCCTTAATAAATGTTTATTAACTGACTATAGAACTGTTAGAATGAAAAGAAAAATACCAAAAAAAAAAAAAGAATGAAAAATGACTGGTTTTGGCTCATAGAACTGGAAGGGACCTCAGTACAAGAGAAAATTGAGGCCTAGAGAGGTTAGGGGACTTGTCAAGAGTCACCCAGCTAGTAAAGTACCAGAAATTATGTTCTTTATAATCATTGCAACTTTTCATTTATTTTGATCCATTGAATTTTGTTTCTTCCTGCTATGAAAGTGTAAAATAGAAGCTGTGTTTTCAAGCTGCATAGAAAATTGCAGGGAGTGTTTGTTGTGGTTTAGGGGAAAGCAGAAAAAAATTAATTACTAGAAGCTGTGCATCATAAATCTCAGTTTGTGCAGCTGTCTCCCTATTCAATTAGAAGGAAAACAGGAGAAAAATGTTGGTTTTTTTTTTTCCAAAAAAACACCCTGAAAATGGTTTCGCAAGAGCTTGGGTTTTTTGACTTGTTTGGAAATATTAATAGTAAAATAGAACAAAACACAATTTATTTAGATGTGACTAATGATAACTGATAGGAATAGCTAAGGTCCGTATAGTAGTTAAGATATTTAAAAAAAAAAAAAGAGCCATCTGCAAGTCAACAGATTTATTGAGCACCTGCAAGTTGTAAGGGGCTACACTACTCAGTGAGTTAAGTATCAATATAAAGAAACCACCATCCTTGGCATTAGGAAACTTAAGTTTAGTAGGGGAGAGAATTTGGGCACAAATAACTATAGCCCAAATTAGATTGTGATAAATGCATAAAATTAGTATCACTTACAGAATTTCAGGATTGAGAGAGACCTTAAAGGCCATCGTTCCAACTTATCTTCCACAACAGAGAATCTTCTATATAAACCCAGTAAATCAACATCCAGTCTGTGCCTGAAGGGCTCAACTGAGGGGAACCTATGGTTTGAGTCTCCACAAGGGTTGCTTCTCAGCACTGTGGCTGGGGCAGGCTGGAAACAGAAGCTGTGGTGTGAGGAGATAGTGCCTTTTCCAGGGCTCATGGGCTCACCTGCCTATTAGTGGCAACTGGTTGATGATTGTTGGTAGTGGTGAGGATGGTGGGTCTGCTTTCTAGTAGGATTGCTCCACTTAATGGTGGCTGCAGCATCTGGAAGCAGGACCCACAGTGGTCTGGCCTCATCAGATGGGGAGAATTTCAATAGTTCGATAATCCTTTGATTGGGGCTAGAACAAAAAACTCCACCTGCCCTTCCCAAGCCTCCCTTTTAAAAGGGTTCAGAATTTCCAACCATCTCTTCATTTCCTACCACCTCTTCTGCTTTGTTTTGACTCAAACATCATCCCTCTTCATGGTACACATCCTCCAGTACCCCCATGCCCTTTCAACTTCCTTTTATGCATTGTCTTTTCCCAGTAGATTGTAAGGTCCTTGAGGGCAGAGACTGTATTTCTTTTTCCTTTTTTTGTATCCCCAGCTCTTAGCACAGTGCCTGGCACATAGTAAGCCCTTAATAAATATTGACTGACTACTTACTAGAGATGAGGTGAGGTGGGAAAGGTCATAGAAAGAGTATAAGTCATAGAGAATCATGCAAACAAAGGGAAAAACCTGGATGTTTCTCCCCTTTCCTTGTTTCCACAACATCGTTCCCTGCTGGATCTTCTCCATCTTTCTGAACATTCATATTTGGTCTCCTTTGACTCATTTTTTTTCCCTCCAGTCTTTATATTCTGTCTCAAATGTCTTTTCTCATACCCAAATGAAATCATTCTCTTTCTTCATGGTCCAGATCATGTGTCATTTCCTTCAGGAAGACTTGAATGAATTTACCAGAAGTCAACTCACCTCTTGTTTGGTTAGTGAAATTTCTCTGGACTCTCTTCTACTATTATCATATTCTACCTTGTATTATAATTGTACAAGTTGTATTTTCCCAATAGATTCTAAGTTCCTTAGAAGCAGATATTTTTTTGTCTTGGTACCTCCAGGGCTTGCCTAGTTCCTTGAAAATAGTAGGCATTGAATAAATGTTTAAAAATTGAATCTAGATAAATTAATAAATTTAGTGGATGATGAGCTGTTCAGTTTGCCTAGATCATTTTATTTGTGAAAGGAGCTGTATGACACGAAAGTAGGAAGGTACATTGTAGGCAGATTGTCAGAGGCATAGAATGCTATGTTAAGAAGTTGGGATTATATTTGATAAGCAGTAGAGAATTCAGGAGTGAAGTGATCATTTGTAAAATTGCTTAATAACATAGGCATTTTATCAATGGAATTCAATGCCTTGTGATGTAGTAAGTTCCCCATCATTGGAAGTTTTCAAGCAAAGGTTGGATGCCCACATGTTAGAAATGTTGAAGGGAATATTCCAGCATAAAGAGATCCAGAATGGTGTGTATAGGGCACTAGACTTGAAATCAGTAGGACCTGGGTCCCATATGCTGCTTCAGACAATTACTAGTTGTATGACCCTAGGCAAGTCTCCTAATCTCTATAATACAGTTTCCTCATCTGAAAAAAGGGTATAGCGTGGGCTAATTGGCTTCTGAGGTCTCTTCCAGCTCTAAATACAGGATATTTTTAAAATTTTAGTGCAGTTTTAAGCTGTCGTGACTTAATTTAGACAATTGAGATATCCTGTATGTGATCTTATGAGTTTATATTAGAGGGTGTTTAAGATTCTTTCTAACTTGAGATTGTATCATGTCATAAGATTACTTTGACATCTATATGTAGAATGAAATAGAATGGAGAAGAGATTGGAGGCCAAGATTGTGTGTTTGTCCGTTTTCGAACAGGGACCATGACAGGGAAATGATGACATGACTTGCAGTTGACTTTGATTCTAGTGAGGGAAGGCTGTGCAAGGTCACCAGCCTTACTTTCTCCTCCTGAGCCATCTGGATCCAGTCACTAGATATTTATCAAGGTGATTGGAGATGGCCCAGGATGCAATGGGAGACCCTTGCCCTTTTAGGCTAGGGCCTTTTCAGGTACTTACTTAAAGTGAGGCCAAGAGGTCTGCCAGGAAACCAGTAAAATAATCCAGGTGAGATGTAATGAGAGCCTGAAATAAGGTAGTTGCAATAGAAATGAAAATACAGGACAGATGCAAGATATGCTGTGGAGTTATGGTGGCTAAAATCTGGCAAACGACTGGATGTGGGGAAGAAAGGTGAGGAAAGTTAAATATGGTTCCAGGTTTTCAGGTTTGGGAGATTGCTGGTGCTATTAGCAGACATAGGGAAACCAAGAGAAGGAATGAAAAACTTTTGAGGGAACGCCCATGAATTTAATTTTAGCCATATTAAGTTTAAGGTGCTGTTGGGACATATAAGTGAAAATACCCTGTAGGTAATTGAACTTATTCAGTTTTTTAATTGAGAATAGTGGTCAGGTCTTGAAATATTTGTAGAAGTCATGCATATCAAGGACATAGCTGAAACCATGAGGAGTATGGACATTGTCAAAGGAAAATATAGAGGAAGGGAGAACTCAAAAGAAGTCTTGGCTAACATCAACATTTAAGGAGCAGAGGGAATAAGAGGAACCAGTGAAACAGAAAACTATTTAACATTCAGAAAGGGAACAAGAAGACTTCAAACTATAAAGTGTATTTCTGTAAATAACAATCACTTTTGAGCAGAACTATATATAACTAGGGCAGGGCAATAAGATCGTTGTCCTAGGGCATCAAATTTGGAGTACTGATAGCAAACCTTCAGCAGTATAGAAATGGAGTTTAGCAGCTAGTTTTGCTGTTCAATCATGTCCGACTCTTTGTGACCACATTTTGGGGTTTTCTGGACAAAAATAATGGAGCGGCTTGTCATTCCTTCTCTAGTTCATTTTATAGATGATATTGAGGCAAACAGTGTATTGACTTGCCCAGTCATGTAGCTAGTAAACGTCTGAAGTCAGATTTGAACTCAGGTCTTCCTGATGTCAGGCCCAGTGCTCTATCTACCTCACCATCTAGGTGCCCTCTAGTACCTCAACAGTAATTAGTTAAAACAGGAAGCCATCAGATGATAGGCTAGGGTGAGCTTCTTTCCTGCCTAAATCTATGCTGTCGACTCTTTTCATAGTGACTGGGAGTTTTTCTCTTTCTCCCTTCTCTCAGCTGAAGATATTCTTCATGCCTCTTACTCCAAGTATAGTTTATGGTTCTCAACATAGGTGCAAACATTCCTATTTATAATTCTGCTTGTCAGAAAACTCCAATCTCTATTAACAATCAATAAGTATAGGTGCTCCCTATGTGCCAGAGACTGAAGTGGGAACTGGGGATACAAATGCAAAAGTGAGATGCTCTCTGTTCTCAAAGTGTTTATATTCTACTGGAATAATTTGTTTTAAGACCATTGTCTTATTTTTTTTTTTTTGGAGGCAATTAGGGTCAAGTGACTTGCCCAGAGTCACATAGCTTGTAAGTGTCTGAGGCCAGATCTGAACTCAGATCCTGCTGACTCCAGGACTAGTGTACTATTCACTGCCCTTTATATTATTCTTAATTTGAAATAAAAGTGTATTACAATATTATAATTTTAGAATAAACATCAAATATGAATATAACATTCTCCATGAGCAAAAACAATTTACTGAAAATGGATATTAGAACTGAGCTGATTAATGATAGTACAATTTATCTGCTTTTAGTGTGGTCTCAAACATGTAAGTTATGCTGCAGAACAAATTGTTACATGTGACATTTGTGTGGCAATTATGAAAACAAACGAATTGTTGGAGGTCTAATAATTTATACATCCTTTACCAAAAACATATATATATGTGTGTGTATATATATATATATATATATGTTAAATTCTGTTCATGACTTTAACAGGAATTATAACCAGGTATGGCATAATGATGTGGTTCTGTAATGTCAGGAGGTTATTACCCAGCAGATTACTTTAGCAAAGCAATTAATATGTGAGAAAAACCCTCTTCCATCTGTTTCTACCATCCAATGTCCATGTTACATAATAAAATGATGTAGAAATAAACCACAGCAAAGGGCTTCTGGGCAGTGGAAGAAGTAAGCCAGTACCTGCAGGCCTGCCAGCCCAATAAAATATTTATGGCTGGTATGATGTTTTCATTAGAAAGAGGCAGGAGGAGACTTGTGTGCTGAGCCATCACAGCCTCCCATAGCCTTTGTATTCCAGATTAGAACCATTGGGAAAGGACTTTAGAAGGAAAGCAAACGTGTAGTTTAAATGCATGCAATATATTAGTAATAAACATAGAAAGAAGAAAGGGGAAGGGAATAAGCATGTATATAGCACCTACTGTGTGCCAGGCACTATGCTAAATTTTTTTTTACAGTATCTTATTTGTAAGCAGAATCATGTTTAAAAATTCCATTATATATAATATATAATAATTATATTATATAATAATAATATATATAATAATTCCACTTTACTAAGGCTTTCTATAGACTTTCCCATATGTGGAAATGTTTTTTTTCTTTCACCTCTTGAAACCCCAGACTCCAAGTGCTCCCTCTTCTAGAAGCCTTTCCTGGTATGAGAAAGGTAGGGAAGGAGCAAAGGGGGAAAGAGAAAGGGAAGGAGATGGAGAAAAGGGGGGAGAAGAAGAAGAGGGGAAAGGGGGAGGAGAAGAGAAAAGAAGAAGAGGGGAGGGATGACAGAGAGACACAGAGAAGATGATGGAGGAAGAGAAAGGACTGAGGCAGAAAGGAGGGAGAGAGAGTGAGAGAGGGGGTAGCATTGAGAGAGAGAGAGGAAGGGAGGGGGAGAGGTTGGAGAAAAAGGGGGATAGAGAGGAAGGCAAAGGGAGAGAAATCCATTTAGTAAATACATTTTTTCTCAAAGGGCAATGTTTATTTTTTCTTCTAAACACTAATTCTAAGAGGAAAAAAGCCTTGAGAGCAGAGGAGAGCTAGGAAGTGTCTTATGTGGGAGAGGGAAATGTCTTTGGTGACCTTTATTTCAGTCATTTTACTAACTGGAAAAATGTTGCATAGAATGAAGTGCTTTGCCAGCAAGGCCAGATAATAAATAGCTGAAGTTCATATAGTCCTTTAGGGTTTGCACAGAACTTTACATACATTGTTTCAGTTCTTTTCACATAGTAAGTTCTTAATATTTCTTCATGCATTCACCTATCCATCTCACTTGAGCCGCAACAAAATAAATTAATAAATAAATATAATTATATATAACATAGCTATGTATATATCTCTATATATAAAACAATAAATATAACTATATATAACATAACTATGTATATATATCTCTACATATAAAACAATAAATATAACTATATATCACATAACTATGTATATATATCTACATATAAAACAATAAATATAACTATATATAACATAACTATGTATATATATCTCTATATATAAAACAATAAATATAACTATATATAACCATCTTTCTATTTATACATGTGTATACACATATACACACACACACACACACACACATATATATATCAAATAAACAAATCTTGTGACACAGATGTTACCACTTTTTTAGAGATGAAACTGAAACTGTCAGAGGAGAAGTGATTTACTAAGGAAGTTAGTGTCCAAGGAGGGGGGTGACGAATCTGTTTTCCTCGAAGTCTAGTACTCTAGATATTCCTGCCAAGTTGCTTTTTGTGATGAGACACTGGAATCACAATGGGTGAGGTACGGTGGATATCAAGCCCTGGGTCTAGAGTCAGAAGATCTGAGTTCAAATTCAGCTTCAAACATTTCCTAACTGTGTGGCCTCGAGCAAATCACCTAATTGCTGTCTGCCTCAGCTTCCTCATCCATTAATTCCCCATCATTAATGGGGATATTAATAAGTGCCTACCTTCCAGAGTTGTTGTATAAAACAATAAATTTTTAAAAAGTTGTATAAAATGAGATATTTGTAAAGTATTTTGAAAATATTAAAGGGCTATATAAATGCTGGCTATTGTTATTCTTTGAAGGGTCAATGAGACTGCAATCATCCATATCCCTAATTTTTCTCCAGGCTCTCACAAACTTACTTCTCTCAGGGTTTCTTGCTATTTAAAGTCACTGATGTCAGACATTAAATTTTAATTTAGATGTGAAGGAAATTCCCCTTTGGTCTAAGCTATCACAGTTATGAGGAGGTGGTGGTAGACTAGCAAATATTTATTAAATACTTATTTTGTGCCATACCATGCATACTTACTATGTGCTAAGCACTGGAGATACTAAGAAAAGCAAACTTATGGTCCCTGCCTTCAAGGCACCTCATGCGAACAGGGAGAATAACTGTAATATATACTGTAAATTAAAATAATCTCAGTGGGAAAGGTGGGAGGGTGGGGGTAGGAATGGCAAGAGGGACAAAGACTAGGAAAGACCTTCCAGGAGGTAGGGTTTGAGCTGAGCCTTAAAAGAAGCCAGGAAAACTAAGAGGAGACGGTGAGAAGAGAGAGCATTTCAGGAACGGAGGCAGAGTCCCAAGGTTTGTAGTGTGGAGTCAGGATATGACATACATCTCTTTTCCCTCTTAATACAGGAAATATCACTGCCAGTATAAACATTAAGCCATTATCAACCATTAACCATAGGGTTCCTCATTTCTATTGTGGGTATTGTGATCATCAGATCAAAGCCTTTTAGGAAGAAGAAAACATGTGTTTAATGGGAAGAAATGCCGAAAGATACAATAAACATCAAGCAAGAAGGGGAGAAAATGTACAATTAAGAAAACAGAAGCATTATCTGGAAAACTACAGCCAGACAAAACACTGTATTAGCTAAATTAATGTTTAAGTTACCACTAGGCTGACTGAAATTATTGAGCTCAATCCAATATTTCAATTAATCCAATATTGTTGGATGACCACAGCTTGATTTGATATTGAGCAGGAAAACTAGACCCAAAGTGACCTGCTGTTTTTCTTACTGTCTCCCGTCTTTTCTTCCATATTAGTCATAGTAATGATAGGTAACATTTATATAGAGCCTACTATGTGCCAGGCACAGGGCTGAGCACTTTATAAATATCTCCTTTGATCTTCACAACAATGCTGCAAGGTAGGTGCCATGATTATCCTCATTTTACAGTTGAGGAAACTGAGGCATACAGGTTAAATGACTTGCCTAGGGACATATAATCAGTGTGCTTGTAAACACTGAATAGCTATTGCAGGAAATGTATATAAACTATGCTTAATCAGCATTAATGATTAACATTTTGCTCCATCACTTTAAGTCTAGACAGCACAACAATAAATCCAACCCTGAATCGTAGCATTTGTCAATTTCAAAGGTGTAAATACTTAAGTTGAAAATTTAACAATCAGCTCCATGGTTTAAGCTGGCTCTAGTGAAGTAATGTCTGCTTTCTCTGTAAATATTTGCATTTAAAAAAAACAAAACATGTTTATCTTATGTTCTAAGAATGTCTATTGGTCCCTTTCCTCCTTTTTATCAAGAAAGTGTTCATCTCTCTGTAGCTAGCTTAGGGTAATGGGTTCTATATTTCATTTTGTGGTATTTAAAAAATTTGAGTCATAATTTCTGGATAAGTAATCATTTTATTAATAATGCTAGCAGTTTAATAAGAGGTCAGTAGCACTCTCAAATGCCGAAGACAATCATGGCTGAAAGCTCCTGGCTTAAATGCTCTTGGCAAAGGGGTGTTCCTGAGGTTGGCAATCAACTCTGATTGGTTAGCAATTAATGAAGAATGAATATTCCATTGGGGGGGGGTCTATTCTAATCAGCTTTAATTATGTCACTTATACCCAGAAATCTATTATTATTAATAGCCAATTTCATGTGTTTAGACACTTGCCAATTTATTATGATACATTTAATAGCCCATAGGTAAGTATACACATGCATTAATTTGAGGAGGGAAGAAAGTAACTGATCATAGGTTTAGAGTGGCAAGACCATCTTCTCCAACACCTTTATTTTATAGATGAGGAAAGTGGAGAGGCAGAGGACTTAAGTCACTTGCCTAGGTTATAAGTAAGGAGAGAAGGAATTCAAATCCAGGTCACCCGATTACAAAGCCAGATTTATTCCACTCCACCATTTTCCTGAATTGTAGGCATCAGGGAAGGCACCATGGAGGAAAAGTACAGACAATAAGGTTTAAAAGAAGATTTGCATCATTAGAGGCAGAGATGAGTAGGAAGTCAATTCTGGGAATTCAGGATGGATTGTGCAAATACCAGGAGGCTGGAGATGGAATGTCGATTTGGGGAAATAGCTACTGATTCTGAAAAATAATGACCATAGCTAGCATTTATACAGAGCTTTAAAGTTTACAAATTACTTTACAAACATCATCTCTTTTGATCCTGTAGAGTATATGAAAGGGAGTAAAAGGAAATAAGCCTGGAAAGGTAGAAAAATAATCTATTGATCTTGGGAGAAGTTTATATTTTATAGTCAACAGAGAATTACCAAAGGCTTTTAAAAAAGAGAGTGACTTGGTCAGACTTGTCTTAGGAAGGCTATTTTGACTTCTGTGTGGAGGATGGATTGGAGAGGGGAAGTCTGAAAGTGAGGAGATAGATTAGGGGGCTATTACAGTTGACTAAACAAAAGGTGATAAGGGTAGCCTAGTGAGTAGAGGAAAAGGGAGATACTGGAGACATAGAATACATAAGAATTGATAACATATTAGGAGTGTGTGAGTGTGTATGTGTGTGACTGTGTGAGAATGTGTCTGTGTATGTGTATTGGAAGGTGGGGAGTAAAGGCCAGGGAAGAATCAAGAATGAGTCTGATGTTAGAAATTGGAAGTGGGTTACCTGGAAAGATGGGAAGCCTTCAATAAAAAGAGGAATATTTGAATAATGGGTAGATTGAGGGGGAAAGAGGGTGAATTCTGTTTTGGGAATATAATAGGAACCTGACCAGGGGAAGCAGAGTGTTCTTCTGCCTTCTGCCAGTCCATTTAGAAGAGGCTGTGGAGCCTATTTCTGGAAAAGCATTATGATATAGAAGGCCCTACTCCCCAATTTAGAACATGCACAGGTGTTCTGACTGCTCCTGGTCCCTTTAATGTATAAAGAAGTCTTTTGATTGGCTGTTGAATGAGAAGTGAGAATGCATTCGGGTGCCTGCCTGCCATGGAGATAAGATGTTAGAAACCTTGGTGTGAGGGGAGAGGACTTGGACCTTTATTTCCCCACCTGGGCTTCTGAATTGTAGTCAGTGAATACAGGCCTCTGTTCTTTGCGTTGGTAGAGTAAGTTGTAGACCAGGTTACAACCTTGTGAGCCGGGGAGCCAGAGTCCAATGTCAGATTTTGTGGACAATCACTGAAGATCAAAGTCCTTAAGCAATCTGTTTGACCTGGTATAGGAGTGGATCAGAGGCATCCAAGAGGGTACAACAGCAAATCATTAGCCATGTCACACTTTCAACTGAACTTGGTAGAGAAGTCATTTTAAAACTAATCTCACTTTCTACAGGGATCAAGGTTGTGAAGAGGAGAGTGTGCCCCAGCTGTTGGAGGGAAATATTCATACCTTTGTTGTTGTTAAAATTTCTAAGGAAAAATCCCATTGTAATAGCTAATTGAAGTAAATTGGTTAAATGACCCTGGAGCCCTAATCCCTGGTAGTTAAGAATGAGGAGAACACATTGGAATGAGTGTTTGATCACTCTGACCCCCTCAGGGGCACCAGTAGAATTAGGAGAAGGGGTGGGGAGAAGGAAGAGACCTGAGACTGGGAGTTAGGATAAGGATTCTTGATTTTATAAAGGCAACAGGCGTGTTGAGTTTGAGCTGCTGATGGGACCGTAGACAGGCAATTGACTACGGTAGACTGAATTTGAAGAGATGTTGGGCCTGGGTAATATTTCTTTATGGATTTAAAAGCTGTTATATGGATGAAGGATTAGATAGGTCATTTCTACCTTGATAGAATTATGGTCAATTATTAAACTGATCATAGTTCTTAATGAATAAATTTTTATCCTGATTCTGATCACATCATACAGCTTTTCCAAGGTTTCTTGGGAACTGTCCCTTTTCATTGCTTCTTCTGGTAAAATATTGCTACATTTCATTCATATACCATAACAAGTTCAGCCATTACCCTATTGATAGGAACCTCTTGAATTTCCAGGGAATTCCTACCATGTGAGCTGCTAGATACATTTTTATATGTACTTTCCCCCCTCTTTCTTTCATTTCTGTGCAGTATAGGCCTAGTAGTGGTTTCACTGAGTCAAGAGGGATGTAAAGTTTAATACCTTTTGGGGCGTATGCTGTGAATATCTCATTGGCACTACAAGTTCCAAATCAATTTCCAGAATGGTGGGAATAATTTGACCAACAGTGGATGTGCCTGTTTTCCTGCAGCCCCTCCAACAACTGCCATTTTCCTTTTTTTGGTCATCTTTGCCACTCTGAAGGGTATGAGGCAGAGCTTCAAAGTTGTTTTATGCACACTTAAATTGTCAGTTTTATTCACATGTAATTGGGTAAAAGGGTTGCTAATACTGTAGTTTCCTTTTAAAAATTGTGTTAATTCTACTTTTTCATTTTTGATACTGGTAATTTTTTTCTTTGAAAAAATCAAATTGACTAATAGTTATTTTCTTAAAAAAGTTTTTAATATTTCAATGGCTTTCTGCTTAAAATTTTGTTAATCTCTTTTGATTTGTCAGAATTTCTAATTTGATATTTATTGAAGTTTAAAATTTTTTTAGTTTTTTTAGTTGCCTGCTCAGTTCATTGATCTATTTTTTTTAATGACACAAGTATTTAGTTAGTGATATAAATTTTCCTCTAAGAATTGCTTTGATGGCGTCCTCAAAGTGTTGGTCTGTTGTCTCATTGTTGCTATTTTCTTTCATGAAATTATCTATTGTTTCTATGTTTTGCTCTTTGACCTAACTAGTCTTAAAAAATAAGCAATTTAGTTTTCAATTAATTTTTTAGATTTACATATTTTTTTAATTAGCAAAAAAATCTGCCTTCTCTCTTTCCCACCAAAACTCTCCTCCCCATTGACAACAAAAAAACAAAAATCCTTTTACAAATTGCATAGTCAGGCAAAAAAAAATCACATTGGCCGAGTGCAAAAACAATACTTCTCATATGCTCTGAGTTTTTCATTTCTCCATCAGGAGGTGGAGCACGTGAATATTTCATCATTAGTCCCTTGCAATGGTGGTTAGTCATTACATTGTTAGCAGCCCCTAATTCTTTGAAAGTTGTTTGTCTTTACTATATTATTGTTTTTAGATAAATTGTTTAATTCATTCTATTCACTTTATTATGCATCTCATATAAATCTTCCTATTTTCTCTGAAACTATCTCCATCATTTTGTATAGCACAATAGTATTATATTAAACATATATAATATAAATTGATCATATATTTCCCAAATTTATGCATGTCCACTCAGATTCCCATTCTTTGCTATATCACAAAGAACTCTAAATATTTTTGTACATCTTTAAGTAGTTTGTTGTGCTTAGAGTGACTTCCTATTTAAATCTAAATCTACTATCCCTCTAATTATCCCTTCCCCCTCTCCCTAACTATTTCCTAATCTGTGTGGGCATTCTCTCCTTTGACCAGTTCAGTTGTTGGTGATGATTCAAATGTCAGCTGCTTCCTCCATCTCCTCCTCCTTGTTTGCACAGACTTCTACTTGCACATCCCAATCATGTGCGATAATTTTCCCTCACGCTCCTTTCCTTTCCTCTCATCCCCAAGACAATCTTCTTCCTTTCTTTCTATTCTTCTCTTAAGACCATCAAGACATAATGGAACCACTCCCAGGCCTTGTTTAATTAGAATCCTTCTATGACCTGTGATGATGCTAGGGTTCAGAAGAGACATAAGTATCATCTTCCCATTTTAGAATGGAAGCATTTCTTGTTTAATCCTTTATGCCTGTTAATTTGAGTTACTCTTTTGTATGTGGCTCTTAACATCTTTATTGGAACTTCAGGGTTTTCTATACACTTGTGTTTTTTTTTCATCAAGAATGTTTGGAAATCCTCTATTTTCATTCAGGTCCATTTTTTCCTCCTGTAGGATCATACTCAGTTTTGCTGGGTAATTTAGTCTTGGCTGTAAGTCTAGACATTTTGCCTTCTGGAATATGTATTTCAAGTTCCTTTCTTCTTTATAGTGGTAACTACTAAGTCATGTATATGGCTAACTATGGCTCCTCAGTATGTTAATTCTTCATTTCTGACTGCTTGTCTTTTTCTTTCTTTGACCTGAAAGTTCCGGGTGTTGTTCCTGGGATTTTTCATTTTAATGTTTCTTTGTGCAGGTGATTGGATTTTATTTCCTCTTTGTCTTTTAGTTCTAACAGATCTGGGAAGTTTCCTTTTAAGATTTCTTGAAATGTATGTCAGTTCTTTTTCCAGTCATGTCTCTCAAGTGGTCCAATGATTCGGATTTTTTCCCCCCAAGATCTGTTTTCCAGGTTAGTTGTTTTTTTTGTTTTTTGTTTTTTTTTGCTATGATACCTTAGATTTTCCTCTATTTTTATCCAGTCTTCTGGTTTTATTTTTAATATTTCATGTTGTCTTATAGAGTCATTGGCTTCTATTTGGTCCATTTAAATTTTCAGGAATAGGTAGCACAGTAGATAGAGCACTCAACTTAAAACTGGGAAGACTCATCTTCCCAAGTTCAAATGTAGCCTCAGATACTTACTAATTGTGTGACCCTGGGTAAGTCATTTAACCTTGCTTGCCTCAGTTTCTCATCTATAAAGTGAGCAGGAGAAGGAAATGGCAAACCACTCCAGTACCTTTGCCAAGAAGACCCCAAAACAGGGTCATGAAAAGTTGGACATCACTGAAATGACTCAATAACAAAAACAATATAAATTTTCAGGGAGTTTGTTGCTTTGTCAGTTGTAACCTTGTTGTAGCAAGCTGTTAATTCCTTTCCAAGCCTGTCTTCCATAACTCTCATTTCCTTTCCAAATGTTTTCTTCAAGTGATCTCACTTTATCTATAAAAGTAACATTTTTACTCTGTGAAATTGATTGATTAGTAAAAAGTTTTACTAATTGCAACAATAACCATTGTAACCAGTTGTTAGGCCTAGATCTAGTACTATTTTGTATAGGCCTTGATAGTGTGGTACTTGATAGAAAACTATGTAAGTGACTTTGAGCAGTATAATATTTGATCAGAGACTACGCATGTCACTTAGAGTGAACCTACTTCTAGAAGGAGATGAAGAAGATGAAGGAACAATGATTCAACCTGGTCATGGGATGTTTTTCTTAGCACTGGATTTCTTTGAACAAAGGAGCGTGGGGGTAGGGACTTTCCAAGGATATTGACTAACTCTGGGTTCCTATTATCATTGGTTGTGGAAGACCCCTTTTGCAAATCAGTGTAATTATGGACCAATCACATTCTCAGTTTAGTTGGCACTAGTTGACATTATATAATGAACTTATATAACCAGACTGCACAAAAGGAGGTTCTGTATGGCTGGGTCTCTGATCACTGAGGGATTGTTGGCCTCAATTGTTGGTAATTGTTACCCTTGCCAATAAATAGATTATGCTTGGGATTTTGTGCCTCAGTTTCCCTTAATGGAAGATTTATCTTGACAGTTCTTTAAAAAAAACCCAACAACATTCAAAATATTCTTCATCTCTTCCAGGAATTCTGGGAGTTTTCTACGTGAGTAAAATCTAGGTTTAGACCCAAGAAAGGGTGGGGAATAGGAAATGATTATAAACAATGTGGTATAAGTCTAGTTCATTATCAGATTGGGGGTGTGAAGGTCTTTTCTATACTTGAAGACCATTGTTGAATTACCTTTTGTCCTTTTCCAAACTATGCAACTTTAACTCTTTTCATTTTATAGATCTAATTTTTCCCACCTCTCCTTTTTGCTTTCCTTTCAGCTTTACTAATTTGGTTAAGCAGAGTAATTTAGATTATGATGATCTTTGTTTTTTTTCTAATTAATGTCATTGAGAAGTAGAGGATAATTAGATTATCAAAGCAAAACAAACAGCACATGATCTTGTTCATTAGAGTATTTCCCATTAGACTGTAGGGTCCTTGAGGGCAGGGACTGACTTTTGCCCTTTTTTTGTATCTCTAGCTCTTAGCACAATGCCATATACACAGCAGGTATTTAATAAATGCTCATTGATTGCTCATAATTATGTCAAATGATATTTCTGAATACTAGATTTGGAATGAGAAATGTTGGATACCTTTTCATGTCTTTATTTGATTTGAGTAAACATAAAGGAATTTATCTCACTTGTGCCATATATTTTTCTATCTATAAAACAGGGGGAAAACCTTGGTAGTTTCCTATCAGGGCCACGCAAAAAATCATGGATTTAAATGCGTAAGTTATTTTGAGGAAAGATAATGACATATCAATATATCAAGAAGACACATTAAACCCATTTTAGGTTCTGGAGATACAAATACAGAGAATGAAACAATCCCTGCTTGCTTAGGCTTACATTTTAATGAAACCGACAAGTAAATATAAAAATATATGTGGGATAAATACAAAGTTAGTAAGTACAATGTATACAAAGTCATTAAATATAAGCAAGCATAACAGAGAGTACCTTAGCACTTGAATTCCTGGCCAGGGGAGAAAAGCAAGGCTAAAACAAGTCCTTGCTCTCCAGAGACTCCCCATTAAATGGGAGCAAACAACTATGAACAGACAAGATATATGCAAGATAAATTGGGGTAGTCTCAGAGGGAAGATACTAGTATGAAGGGGGGCTGGGGAAGGCTTTTTGCAGAAAGTAAGAGCAGCTGAAAGGCACATTACTTATTTATTTATTTATTTAACTTTTTACATTCATTTTCACAAAATTTTGGGTTCCAAATTTTCTCCCCTTTTATCCCCTCCCCCCACCCCAATACCCCAAGCATCTAATTTTCCCTATCTCCAATCTGCCCTCTCTTCTGTCATCCCTCCCTTCTCTTGTCTCCATCTTCTCTTTTCTCCTGTAGGGCCAGATGACTTTCTATTCCTCATTAACTGTATGTCTTCTTTCCTAGTAGCAACAGCAATACTAAACAGTTGTTCCTAAAACTTTGAGTTCCAAATTCTCCCCATCCCTCCCTCCCCACCCATTCCCTTTGGGAAAGCAGGCAATTCAATATGGGCCATATCTGTGTAATTTTGCAAATGACTTCCCTGATAGTCGTGTTGTGTAAGACTAACTGAATTACCCTCCATCCTACCCTGCCCCTCATTGTTTCTCTTCTGTCTTTTGATCCTGTCCCTCCCCAAGTGTTGACTTCAAATTGCTCCCTCCTCCCTTTGCCCTCCCTTCCATCATCCCCCCCCTTGCTTATCTCCTTCTCCCCCACTTTCCTATACTGTAAGATAGGTTTTCATACCAAAATGAGTATGCATTTTATTCCTTCCTTTAGTCAAATGTGATGAGGGTAAACTAATTTTTTTTTGTTTTTTTTTTCCTCAGCTCTCCTCTTTTTCCCTCCACTAAAAAGTCTCCTACTTGCCTCTTAAATGACATATAATTACCCCATTCCATTTCACCCTCTTTCCTCCCACTACATTTTTCTCTCACCATTTACCTTAATTTCTTTTCAGCTATGGTCCCATCCTATTCAATTCACTCTGTGCTCTCTGTCTCTGTGTGTGTGTGCATGTGTGTATGTGTGTGTGCGTGCATGCGTGTACATGTGTGTGTGTGGTCCCACCAACTACCCAGATACTGAAAAGTTTTAAGAGTTACAAATATTGTCTTTCCATGTAGGAATGTAAACAGTTCGCTTCTGGTAAGTCCCTTAAGACTTCTCTTTGCTGTTTACTTTTTCATGCTTCTTCTCATTCTTGTGTTTGGAAGTCAAATTTTCTTTTCAGCTCTGGTCTTTTCATCAAGAATGATTGAAAGTCCTCTGTTTCATTGAAAGACCATATTTTCCCCTGAAGTATTATACTCAGTTTAGCTGGGTAGGTGATTCTTGGTTTGAGTCCTAGTTCCTTTGACTTCTGGAATATCCTATTCCACGCCCTTCGATCCCTTAATGTAGAGGCTGCTAGATCTTGAGTTATCCTGGTTGTATTTCCACAGTACTGGAATTGTTTCTTTCTAGCTGCTTGGAAGATTTTCTCCTTGAGTTGGGAGTTCTGGAATTTGGGCACAATGTTCCTAGGAGTTTCTCTTTTTGGATCTCTTTCAGGTGGTGATCGATGGATTCTTTCAATACTTATTTTGCCCTCTGGTTCTAGAATGTCAGGGCAGTTTTCCTTGATAATTTCATGGAAGATGATGTCTAGGCTCTTTTTTTGATCATGACTTTCAGGTAGTCCCATAATTTTTAGATTGTCTCTCCTGGATCTATTTTCCAGGTCAGTTGTTTTTCCCATGAGATATTTCACATTCTCTTCCATTTTTTCATTCTTTTGGTTTTGTTTGGTGATTTCTTGGTTTCTCAGAAAGTCATTAGCCTCCATCTGTTCCATTCTAATTTTGAGAGAACTATTAAATTCAGTGAGCTTTTGAACCTCTTTTTCCATTTGGCTAATTCTGCTTTTGAAAGCATTCTTCTCCTCATTGGCTTTTTGAACCTCTTTTGCCAATTGAGTGAGCCTATTCTTCAAGGTGTTATTTTCTTCAGCATTTTTTTGGGTCTCCTTAACCAAGGTATTGACCCGTTTTTCATACTTTTCTTGCATCTCTGTCATTTCTCTTCCCAGTTTTTCCTCCACCTGTCTAACTTGCTTTTCAAAATCGTTTTTGAGCTCTTCCAAGGCTTGAGCCCACCTGACATCCCCCTGGGGTGTCTGGGGTACTGAGGCCCCGCCCTCCACATCTTTCCCTGATGGCAAGAATACGTCCTCGTCATCAGATCCGAATGTCGGGATCATGTGCATTTGTTGGAAAAAACTCTCTATAGTCTTATTTTTCTTCCCTTTTCTAGGAATTTTCCCAGCCAGTTACTTGACTTCTGAGATTCCTGTCCTCGCTTAGATCCGCCCAGCTAGTTCTTGGGGTCTGAGGGTCAAATGGGCTTTCCGCACCGCCGGCCCAGCTGCTAATCAATGTAACTTTAGTTCTGGTGCTGGGGTGGGGGCAGGGCCGCCTCCCAGGCTCGGCTTCCTCAGGGGCTTTATGCAGAGACTTTCAGGAACGGAGTGGGTGGGGGGGCACCTCCCAGGCTCAGTTCCCTCAGGGGCTTTATGCAGAGGCCTTGAGTAATAGAGTGGGGTGGGGCAGGGCCGTCTCCCAGGCTCAGCTCCCTCAGGTTGTTTATGCAGAGACTTTCAGTAATGAAGATCCTGCTTGCTGCTGGGGGAGTCTGACCCCGCGGCTGCGCTGCTGCTGCCTCCGCTGCCGCCCACGCCTCTGCCTCCGCTGCTTCCTGTCCCTGTCTCTGCTGACGCTGCTTCCTCCCGAGGGGGTCCGAGTCACGGAGATACCCCACTCCCCTCAGCCAGCCAGCCGTCTCTCTCACTGACCTGTAGCTTCTGTGGGCGGAGGGAACTTCCCGGCTGCCGGAGCTTCTGTCCCTGAAGCCTGCTCGGGTCAGCTTCTCTGGGGCCGCGGCCAGGGCAGCGCTGGGGTGGGGTCCGCTTTCCAGGACGTGAGGGACCCTGGGGACGGGTCTCCAGGGCTCTCTGGAACGGAAATCTCTTCCACTCCGTTTCTGTACACCTTTCAGTGGTCCAGAATTTATGCGGATCTCTTTTTACATTAATTCTATGGGCTGTGGGTTGGAGCTCGTAAACGTGCGTCCTTCTACTCCGCCATCTTGGCTCCACCCCGAAAGGCACATTTTAGGAAGATTTGTTTATGAGGTTTTATGTAGAAGGTGTTGTTTGAGATGCATCTTAAAGAAAAAGGACTCTTTGTGGTGTAGAAGTTAAGAGGAACTACATTCTAGGCATGTGGGGTGAGGCATGGAGACAGGGAATGGGGTGTTGTGTATGAGTGAGAGAGAGAAGGCCGGTTTGTCTGGATCTTGGAGTGTGGGAAGCAGACTCTAACAATGTTGGAAAGATAAGGAAGGGTCAGGTGGTAAAGGGTTTTCAAAGTTAAACCGAATAATTTGTGTTTCATCCAGGAGGCAATAAGAGGACTTGATTGAGTAGGGGAGTCACATGGTCAAATCTGTGCTTAAGCAAAAAATCCTTTGGCTTCAGAATGGAGGCAGCAGACTGGAGTGGGGCGGGGCAGGACTTAAGGTGGAAACACCAATTGATAGGGTGTGGCAGGGATCTAGATAAGAGGTGAGAACCTGAGCTGGGGTGGAAGCCTTGTGACTATAAAGATGGCATGGCATGATTTGGAAGTGATTGGCAATGTCAGGTGAGGGAGAGTGAAGAGTGCACCATAGTGTTGGTTATGAACCTTTGATGGAAAATGGTGATGCTATTGATGCTGGAGAAACAGAAGGTGATAAGATTAAAGTTTGTGATGCAACAGATACTCACCCGGGAGAATAATAAATAGCAGCCCTATTATAATCAAGTTACATGTATCCTCAAACCTGTATTTCTTAGTTTTTCGTAGTAAACAGTATGGTAAAGAAGAGTACCAGGTTTGGAGTAAATAGTTTAGAGCTGTCAGTCATTTTATCTGTCTATCTATCTATTGTTCAGTCAGGTCTGACTTTTCCTTGAACCTGTGGACCATACTGTTCATGGGGTTTTCTTGGCAAAAATATTGGAATGATTTGCCATTTTCTTCTCCAGCTCATTTTATAGATGTGAAAAGTGAGGCAAACAGGGTTAAGTGACTTTGCCTAGGGTCACATAGCTAGTAAGTGTTTGCGGCTACATTTGAACTCAGATCTTCCTGACTCCAGACCCAGCACTCTTATTCAATGAGATATATGTAAAACATATATACATATACATGTACATACATCTATCAAATAATTTAGCCTACTTAGGTCTCTTGTAAAATGAGGTCAGTCTAGATACAGGATTTGCTAGTCCATACTCTCTGTCCATGACCTTTAAATTCTTTTGAGGCTTTTCTTGGCCTAGATAGCAAGATGCTAAGCTCCAGGTGTCCTGATCTGTATCTGGCCACTGGACTCAGATGGCTCAGGAGGAGAAAGTGAGGCTGGTGATGTTGCATAGTCCTTTTTCCCTTAAATCCAATTCACTTGCAAGTCATGGCATCGTGTTCCTGATGTCATGATCCTCTTCAAGAACGAAGGACAAATCACACACAAGCTAAAGAGTGCAGAGAAACAGAAACTGTTTCTTTATTCAAGCTTACACGTTTTAATTAAAGGACCTTTGGCAGTTAAAATATTGCAGATGGGTAAGAGTTTCTATGTATTGGTGGTTGGGAAATATAGATTCCCAAAATCTTGATGCAGTTTTATGCTTTCATAGCTTGAAGTAGATGGTCATTGATTAGTGCTAACATTCTAAAGGTTCCTTTCCAGTTCTACGGGAGCCATTTAAAGCCACATTCAGGGATATGCTGGAGCCAGCCGGAACCAGCTTAGACATTGTTGAATTTTTAGTATGAGCATTCAACACTTTTAAAACTGGCAAATGCTATAAATCAGGGTTTGGTTTAGGATGTTTTGTTTTTTTTTTAATCTAGACAAGCGATGGAGAAAATGTTAATTGGACTACTGTCATCTGCCTGAGATCAGATCTGTAATCCAAATACTTTGAGATTACATTCTTACATTGCGTTTCCTGAAAGTTGTCAGGAAAATGAGAGCTGATGATCTCTCAGATCTCTTCTACCTTTAACATTCTATGAAATGTTTTTAAAATTAATAATCAATTAGGTAGCAGAGACAGATTGGCATTGTGAAAACAGCCCTGGATTTTAAAGTAAGAGAGTCTGAGTACAAATTCAGCTTCCTGGCCTAGGTTGTGCAACCTTGAGCAAATCATTTGGATCCTTTGAGTCTGTTTTTGGGGGGGTAGGAGGTGGGAGGAGGGGAAGGGAGGTAGGTAATAAAGCATTTTGCAAACTGTGAAGAGGGGACTCCTTAGCTGTTTTGATCTTGTTCAAGGCAATGTAAATTCATTTGCGATGAAGTTGCCTGGTAAAGCACGGGACAAAAATAAAAAGCAAACGAACAAAACAAGCAAAAACCAACCGACCAGTAATGAGGCAGGGGCTAGGAATTCAAAAGTCATGAGTTCAAAATCATCCTGGGACACTTACTGGATCAGTATGACCTGACCCGTGGCTCATACTTAACCTGTTTCTTCATCTGTTGAAATGGGTGTAATAATAGCACCTACCCGGCCAGGGTTGTGAGGATAAAATGAGATAATAGCTCTACCATGCTAGTTATTATTATAATGGTAAGTAGTGGTACTGGGGAATCTTTCTTGCTGTCAATTAATTGTGGGACTATCCCCCCTTGCCCTAACATATCTAGAAAATTAATTGTGTTCAGTTCTTGGCAAGTCAAGAAGCATCTATTAGGTAGATTAAATACGAGGCACTGTGCTGAGCTACGGGGATTAGAAACTAAGGAAAAAACTGGTCCCAAGTCTCAAGCAATTCCCAGCTGAACGGGGCAGACAGCTAGCAAACACCTACAGGCAAACGAGATCTACGCAGGCTAAGTCCGGGTAGTCTCGGCGGTAGCTAAGAGGGTCTGGGGAAAGCTTTTTGCAGAAGGTGGCATTTTAACGTGACTTGAAAGAAGGCAGGAGGGACATTTTAGGAAGGTTTTATCTGTGAGTTAGACTAGGGTGCCAGGAGAATGTCCGTCAAGATGGTGAACAGCCCAGAGGGTTTACGGTTTCAGGATAAGGTGACGGAGCAGGAATGTTTGGCTTGGAGAAAAAAAGACACTCCCCCCCCCCCCCCCCCCCCAAATCAATTCATTCTGCTTGGTCTCCAGAAAGCAGAACTAGGTACAACGGGAGAAAGTGGAAGAACTCCTTTCATCTGGAAGGAAAGTCCCATGACAGTTGGCTGCCCTAACGTGGAACGGGCGGGCTCGGGGAAGAGAAGGGGACGCGCATTGCTCAAGTGTGAACTTCGGTGCCAGGCTTGTGCTGAACGCTTTGCACCCCGTATCTTCCGGGCACTGGGCTCCCCCTTCCAGGAAATCTTCCAACCAAAAAGGCTGTCAGGGTGTGCTGCGGCTCGCACGGTGCAGACGCGGGGGGGGCTCCAACGTCTCTGACAGTGTCGAGATTCCCGGACCGAGGTGCTGGGACCTCGCCCCCGAGGGCCAGACCCCAGCCAGCCCTTGGGTTCTCAGAGGCAGGCTCCGCCACCTCGCCTCCCACAGAAGCCGACGAAGCAGCCGCCTCCCCTCGCTCGGGCCGGGAGCGGTCCGGCGGCCCCCTCCCACTCATGGCAGACCAGTCTGGTCCCGCCCGTGCCACGGCCTGGGGACACCAACGGCGTGGGCCTGGAAAGACCTAGCCGAGCTCGGCAAGTCGTGGGCCTCTCCGGGCCTCCAGGGTCCGCATCCCTAACATGGGCCCATTTCAGCGCCTAGGGGCTGCGAGGGCTCCGGGGAGCTCCCAGGCCCGCCAAGCCGCGGCTCCGCGCCTCCGCGCCTCCGCGCCTCCACGCTGTTCTCCCCCGGCTTCTCCGCCCTCCCCCGCCGTCCTTCCCGCCCCTCCACTCACCAGCGCGATCTTGCGGCAGGGAGGAAGGAGCAGCGGCAGCAGGAGCGGAGGGAGGGAGGGGGACAGAGGGCGGGGAAGGGACCGCCCCTTTCTCTTAACGGACAACCCCGTCCGGCCAATCTCCTTCCTTAGCCCCTCCCTGTGCTCCCGCGCCCCTACCAATGAGAGCACCGAGAAGGCGGGATTTCCGCCTCCCCGCCGTGTTGTCGTCTCTTCTCTGGCTTCTCCGCCGTTGGGCCCGCAGAGCGAGCTCCGGGGTCATGGACGCAGCTTAGGGTCTCCTGACGCGACTGAGGAGGCACTCGGGACGAATTCGCTCTTCGCCAGGAGGGTCCACCCCCAGCCCTGGCCCCTCCTCCTTCAGGTGAGAGCCGGTCTGGGGGTGCCGTGGCCGCGCCTCGGCGGGGGCCTACGCTGTCCGTCCGCCCGTCCTTCCATCACCCCGGGAGCGAGAGGTTCCCCGCTCGCTGCCTCCCCGCTCTCACTCCCTCGGGCGGGGCCGGGTGCGGGCGCCCTTGCGGGATTGACCCCTGCCGTGCTCCGCTCCTCCCCCGCTCCTTTCTGAAGGCGGACCGAGAGTGGTAAAGTTTCCATTTGTTCAGGTTTCTTCTGCCCCGCCGCCGAGCCGGGCTGGGGGGGGTGGGAGGTCGCCCCCCCGGCGCTCCGAGCCGTCCGCATCTGCCCGGCCCGGGAGCGCTCAGCTCTCCCTCGGCCGGGTCAGGGCCGGTGGATGCAAAAAGAAAACCCCCCTGGGCCGAGAGGGTAACCGCGAGTGGGGGTCGCGGAGGGGGTGAGCGGGCGGGAGCCTCCCCTCCTCCGCCGCTTCAGCACCCTGGGCAGCTGCCCGGGTCCGGGTCTTGTGGATGGCCTGGGCACGAGGGGGCACTGGGATGTCCGGGAGCCCGGCCCCCGCGGACACTCCTCGGAGCCCCCAAGACCCGGGGTCCGGCTTCTGCCCCATGGAGGAGGGTGCGGAGGGGCTCCTCCCCGGGCCGGTCACTGGACAGTTTCCGCGACTCGAGAAGACGGGAGTCGTTACCCCGGGGGCAGGAGCAGCAGCAGCCGGGGAGAGTTGGAGCCGCTCTGTGACCGGGTCCTACGGGGCAAGCTCCTGGTCAGGGACCTCGGCTGCGGGACTGGATAGTTTGCTAGCCTGGGGGATCAGGATGACCGCGACTCTGTGTGACCTTGGCCTAGTCATTTATCTTCTCCGAGGCTCAGTTTCCCCATCTTTAAAAATAGATGATCTTTGTGGTTGAGCTCTAAATTTGTGAGATTAAAGCCTGAGAATTCTGGGAGAGCCATCAGATGTCCTTAGCCATCTTCTTAACGTGTCTTTACAGCCTAAATACCGGCGCTTCAAAGGTATTTGAAACGCTGATGTTAGGGCTAGTGGCATGTCTTGGGTGCTCTTTCTTGGGTCCGTTTGAGCAGTGTGGTATAGTGGCAAGAATCAGGCTTGGTCCTTACTGCTGCTATGCGACCTTGGGGAAGTTTTTGGGCCTCAGTTTTCTCAACTGTAAAATGAGGAAATTGAGCTAAGTAATATTTCAAATCTCTTTTAGCTCCAAATCTGTGATCCTGTGACAGTATAATACAATTATATTAGTATAAATGTATGTTTGAACATGCTTTTTGTTGCTTCCTATATAAATAATGGAAATAAAATGAGTAAAAGAATTTCCTATTTGCTTTGTGTGACTTTTCCCTTAAAAGTGCCTACATTTTAAATGAAAAAATAAATGACTGTTAGACGTTTTTATGTGTAAATTCTGGGCTTGTAGTCCCCTTTTTAACCTTTCCAGTCTTACTTCTTACTCCTATCCATGCACTCTTCAGTACAGTTGATTCCTCTCCATGTACTCTTCAGAACAGTTGAAGCTGGCCTCTTGGCTGTTCATGAACAAGACTTTCTGTCACTTGGCTCTAGGGATTCTCTTTGGCTGTCCCACATGCCTGGAATGCTCTCCTCCTCCACTCTGACCTCCCTGGCTTCCTTTAAGTCCCAACAAAAATATAGTTGTGTGTGTGTGTGTATTTGTTTGCATGCGGTCTCCATTACATTGTGAGCTTCTTGAGGGCAAGAACTGTCTTGGACTGTCTTTTCCTCTTTCTGTATTCTCAAAGCTTAGTATAGTGCCTGTTACTTAGTAGATGCTTACTGTTTATTGTTTGATTGGAGAGTAATAATGTTTACTAGGAAGTAATTCAGCCAGCTCACATCATGTCACCATATTGTGTCACATGGCATTTTGACATGAGACATTACAAAAAGATTGTATTAATTGGGAAAATGTTAGGATCCTCAAAAGAGAGGGCCAGAATTATTATTTAGACAAATCAGTTATTACTTATTAATCAAAAGTGTTTTGTAAAGACCTTATATGTGATAGGCACCATATTAGGCATTGGGGATACAGTGGCAAAAATGAAACATTTCCTTGTCCTTGGAGAGCTTCCATTTTTTTGAAGGAGACCACAGTGACATAAATATCTACATGGTAAGTTTTTTGTGGGGAGGGTGCTAGCAGCTGGGTGAGAATCAGATCTTGTAGAAGATGCTGCTTGAGTAGACTTTTGAAGAAAAAAAGGATTTCTAAGACGTGTGTTTGGTGTGTGCAGTTCGTGTAAAGGAATTGGAAAGTTGTATATGAGGAATTTCAGAGAGGCTAGTTTCACTGAAGGGTATAGGAAAGAGAGCAATGTATAATAAGGTTGGAAGGGAAGTTGAAAAATCAGTGATGAATATCTAAACCTGAAAACTATAGTACAGAGTATCTTATTCTGTTATTAGTAATATTCTATTGATGAGAAAGGAACTTACTTTTAATAACTTGGATATTTAGTACAGATGAAATCACCTTCATGTGTTCCTTGTATTTATGATCTCGATTTACTGTTTTTCCAAGCTAGAAATCCTGGCTAGCCATTTTGAAAATGTGTGTGTTTTAGTCACAAGGAATACTGGATTTGGGAATGGGAGAGGGGGAATACAACAAGATTAGTGCAAATCTGTTGCTACTACTAGAAATAAAATACAAATCTAGTTTTCTGCTGCAGGGAGACGGGGCAGCAGCATCACTCTAGTAAGTAAATTTAGCTATGTTTTCCTATTACTATAAAGTTGATTTTTTAAGTTCTCTTTACTCATACAATCATTAGACTTACTAGTAGATGTTCGTGCAGAAAGGTCACAGGATTTAATTCAACAGATATTAAGAGTTTACTATCTTCATCTTAATGTTCTAGTTATTGTGTAGAGACAGGTAGAAAAAGCCATGTGGTGATGTGAACTGAGTACTGTACTCGGATTTAAAAGGCTTAGTTTGAACACTGGCTCTGCCACTGATAACTGAACAAAATGTTAGAATGTTTTATTGAAAGGATGTTTAAAAAAAGAAGTCAGTGTGGCTGTATTTTTTAACTTTTCAAATTTTTTTTTGTCCTGAACTTAATAAATACCAAGTGGGAGCTTTTTCATTTACAAAAACCAAAACAGAGTATTGCTCGTGAAACTAAATACAATAACATATAACTTACTTTATTAAAGCATATCCTCACTCCAGTACATTAAGTGCCAAAAGCTGTCCCCCTTCTCAGCATTTCCTTGGGAATTCCTTCTGGTTTTTTTTTTTGTGCATATTAAAAATAACTTCATTGATGCTATTATCTTTTTTTGTTTTGTTTTGCTTTCACTGGTCAATCAGTAAGCATCACTATGTGCCAGGTGCTGTATATTAAGCACTGAGAATACAAGTATAGGCTAAAAGGTGGTGCGTGGGGGTGCTGGGGGGTGTTGCTCTATTCTAATGGGAGAGGACTACACTTAAAAACAAGCTGAAAAAGGGAAAGAGGAGGCATGTTGGAGAAGGCCAAGACTGCAACCTTGTAAGAGATGACTGGCCTTAAATGGAGGCACTGAGAGGGGCCATTTAATCAGAGGGAAAGGCCACAGGGGCTGAAGATAAATTCATAGATGGGAATTACACAGCTGAAGTGCTTTCCAGGGTGAAAAGGTTTGTGAGACATTGTGAAGAAGCCACAGTTCAGACTGATTCTTGCCTGTAGGATCTGAAAATTATTCCCTCCTTATTCTTTATACAGTATTGCCCTCTTGGGGAAGAACAAGAACGGGAGACTGATGTTGTTCCCAAAAGTTGGGGATAAGGTTACCATGGTCATGTTGGTAGTTCTTGCTATTCTGACTTCACTTAAGCCCTTTCTGCATATCCAGGATGATCAGGAAATGGAGTACCACCAGCAGCTCTAGGATTTGCACCTTCACATTAGGTGCTGCCCTGAAGCTCTGGTTGAAAGGTCTCTGGGCAGATGTCTTCTCAGGGTAGGCCTTCTTTTCTTGGGGATGTCCCAGCACCTTCATATATTAAGGCAGGGTCCCCCCTGGATCAGGAGCTGAGAGTCTGGCACCCACAGAACACCCTACCTATCTTGTAGCAAGTTTGCAAAATCACACAGAAAAAAATCCAAATTACATCCACATATCGATCATCTCTGAAAGTCTGTCTCATTCTATACCTCAGATCCGTCACTTCTCTGTCAAGAGGTAGGAGCCAGGCTTCATTCTCCGCCCCAGTCTTTTGGAATTGTGATTGGTCATTACATTTTTTCTTTTAAGTCTTTGTAACATTGTAGTAATATGTTATTTTCCTGGTTCTACTCACTTCACTCTATCACTTCATGCAAGTTCTTTTCATATATTCTATTATTCAGTATTATCTAATTGCATTCATATACCATAGTTTGTTCAGCTGTTCCTCAGTTAATGGACACTTCCTTAATTTTAGTTCTTTGTTACAAGAGTACCACTGTAAACACTTTTGCATTTGAGGCTCATTTCCCTCTTTTATCTCTGGTAGTATTGTTGGGTCAGAGGGTATCCACAGTTTTGTGACTTTTTGGGTATATTTGTAAATTGCTTTCCATAGTGGCTATACAGTTCACAACTCTACCAGCAGTGCATTAGAATTTTTTCTAATTGTCATTTTCCCTTTTTTGTCATTTTTGTCATGGGTATGAAGTAGATCCTTGAAGTAGTTTTAATTTTTATTTCTCTTATTTAGTGATTTGGAGTATTTTTCATTTTGAGAACTGCCTGTTCATATTCTTTGATCATCTGCTGGGGAGTAGTGACTTATTTGTTAAGAGTTGACTCTTTTGTTGGGAGAAAGGGATCCCATGGGAAATGCCAGCAATATAAAAAAATACCATGAATATTACAAAGAGAAAAAAAAAGATGAAGGAATGATCACAAAGATCCAGCATGGTGTTGCTTGACTCACAGAACTTTTTAACTTAGGAACTGTCGCAGCCAATATTCTCAAAAGTATGTAGCCTTTGAGGACATAGAGTGAACCTTAAATCAACATCAGAATAGGGAGTAGGACTTGATGGAAGAATTGGATGGTAATCTGATTAAAAGAAGTACTTTTATATTTTTATGTCCTAGTAGTTATTCTGTAGTTTCCTAATATAGAGATGGGATAATTTAATTCTCTTTAAACTCGGTGGAAAGGCCAAAATTCTTTTTAAAAAAATATCAAACCAGTTTCCTACAAATGTGTTTTTATATTACTGAAATAACTTAAGTTGATTAATCCATTACACAGGACTACAAATATAGATAATGAATTTGAAGATATATTGTCTTGAATACTTATTTATCATTTCTAGAATTAACTCATTTTTAGCATATCCAGATACACACATATTTTATTGGTATGTTGGTTTTAACAGCACAACCAATTTCCAATTACCTGTTCTCTCTTGTAGTAGTGCTGAAGTAAATCTAAAGAAGTTTGGTTTTCTTCTTTCTTTCTTTCTTTCTTTCTTTCTTTCTTTCTTTCTTTCTTTCTTTCTTTCTTTCTTTCTTTCTTTCTTTCTTTCTTTCTTCATTCATTTATTTATTTAACTTTTTACATTCATTTTCACAAAATTTTGGGTTCCAAATTTTCTCCCCTTTTATCCCCTCCCCCCACCCCAATACCCCAAGCAATCTAATTTTCCCTATCTCCAATCTGCCCTCTCTTCTGTCATCCCTCCCTTCTCTTGTCTCCATCTTCTCTTTTCTCCTTAGGGCCAGATGACTTTCTATTCTTCATTAACTGTATGTCTTCTTTCCTAGTAGCAACAGCAATACTAGACAGTTGTTCTTAAAACTTTGAGTTCCAGATTCTCCCCATCCCTCCCTCCCCACCCATTCCCTTTGGGAAGGCAGGCAATTCAATATAGGCCATATCTGTGTAATTTTGCAAATGACTTCCCTGATAGTCGTGTTGTGTAAGACTAACTGAATTACCCTCCATCCTACCCTGCCCCTCATTGTTTCTCTTCTGTCTTTTGATCCTGTCCCTCCCCAAGTGTTGACTTCAAATTGCTCCCTCCTCCCTTTGCCCTCCCTTCCATCATCCCCCCCCCTTGCTTATCTCCTTCTCCCCCACTTTCCTATACTGTAAGATAGGTTTTCATACCGAAATGAGTGTGCATTTTATTCCTTCCTTTAGTCAAATGTGATGAGGGTAAACTTCTTGTTTTTTGTTTTTGTTTTTTTTTCTTCTCAGCTCTCCTCTTTTTCCCTCCACTAAAAAGTCTCCTACTTGCCTCTTAAATGACATATAATTACCCCATTCCATTTCACCCTCTTTCCTCCCACTACATTTCTCTCTAACCATTTACCTTAATTTCTTTTCAGCTATGGTCCCATCCTATTCAATTCACTCTGTGCTCTCTGTCTCTGTATGTGTGTGCATGTGTGTATGTGTGTGTGCGTGCATGCGTGTACATGTGTGTGTGTGGTCCCACCAACTACCCAGATACTGAAAAGTTTTAAGAGTTACAAATATTGTCTTTCCATGTAGAAATGTAAACAGTTCGCTTCTGGTAAGTCCCTTAAGACTTCTCTTTGCTGTTTACTTTTTCATGCTTCTTCTCATTCTTGTGTTTGGAAGTCAAATTTTCTTTTCAGCTCTGGTCTTTTCATCAAGAATGATTGAAAGTCCTCTGTTTCATTGAAAGACCATATTTTCCCCTGAAGTATTATACTCAGTTTAGCTGGGTAGGTGATTCTTGGTTTGAGTCCTAGTTCCTTTGACTTCTGGAATATCCTATTCCACGCCCTTCAATCCCTTAATGTAGAAGCTGCTAGATCTTGAGTTATCCTGATTGTATTTCCACAGTACTGGAATTGTTTCTTTCTAGCTGCTTGCAAGATTTTCTCCTTGAGCTGGGAGTTCTGGAATTTGGCCACAGTGATCCTAGGAGTTTCTCTTTTTGGATCTCTTTCAGGTGGTGATCGATGGATTCTTTCAATACTTATTTTGCCCTCTGGTTCTAGAATGTCAGGGCAATTTTCCTTGATAATTTCATGGAAGATGATGTCTAGGCTCTTTTTTTGATCATGACTTTCAGGTAGTCCCATAATTTTTAAATTGTCTCTCCTGGATCTATTTTCCAGGTCAGTTGTTTTTCCCATGAGATATTTCACATTCTCTTCCATTTTTTCATTCTTTTGGTTTTGTTTGGTGATTTCTTGGTTTCTCGTAAAGTCATTAGATTCCATCTGTTCCATTCTAATTTTGAGAGGACTATTAAATTCAGTGAGCTTTTGAACCTCTTTTTCCATTTGGCTAATTCTGCTTTTGAAAGCATTCTTCTCCTCATTGGCTTTTTGAACCTCTTTTGCCAATTGAGTGAGCCTATTCTTCAAGGTGTTATTTTCTTCAGCATTTTTTTGGGTCTCCTTAACCAAGGTATTGACCCGTTTTTCATACTTTTCTTGCATCTCTGTCATTTCTCTTCCCAGTTTTTCCTCCACCTGTCTAACTTGATTTTCAAAATCCTTTTTGAGCTATTCCAAGGCCTGAGCCCACCTGACATCCCCCTGGGGTGTCTGGGGTACTGAGGCCCCACCCTCCATGTCTTTCCCCGATGGCGAGAATACGTCCTCGTCATCAGATCCGAATGTCGGGATCATTTGCATTTGTTGGAAAAAAACTCTCTATAGTCTTATTTTTCTTCCCTTTTCTAGGCATTTTCCCAGCCAGTTACTTGACTTCTGAGATTCCTGTCCACCCCCGCCTAGATCCGCCCAGCTAGTGCTTGGGGTCTGAGGTCCAAATGGGCTTTCCGCAGCAAGCTTTAGTTCTGGTGCTGGAGTGGGGGCAGGGCCACCTCCCAGGCTCGGCTTCCTCAGGGGCTTTATGCAGAGACCTTCAGGAACGGAGCGGGTGGGGGTGGAGGGGCCGCCTCCGAGGCTCAGTTCCCTCAGGGGCTTTATGCAGAGGCCTTCAGCAGTGGAGCAGGGTGGGGCAGGGCCGTCTCCCAGGCTCAGCTCCCTCAGGTTGTTTATGCAGAGACTTTCAGTAATGAAGATCCTGCCTGCTGCTGAGGGAGTCCTGGGCCGCCGCCCACGCCTCTGCCTCCGCCGCTTCGTGCCCCCGCCTCTGCTGCCCCTGCCGCTTCGTGCCCCCGCCTCTGCTGCCCCCGCTTCCTCCCGAGGGGGCCTGAGTCACGGAGACGTTCTGCTCCCCTCCTCCAGCCAGCCGTCTCTCTCACTGACCTGTAGCTTCTGTGGGCGGAGGAACTTTCCCGGCTGCTGGAGCTTCCATCCCTGAAGCCTGCTCGGGTCAGCTTCTCTGGGGCCGTGGCCGGGGCAGCGCTGGGGTGGGCTCCGCTTTCCGGGACGTGATGGACCCTGGGGACGGGTCTCCAGGGCTCTCTGGCACGGAAATCTCTTCCACTCTGGTTCTGCACAGCTTTCAGTGATCCAGAATTTATGCGGATCTCTTTTTACTTAATTCTATGGACTGTGGGTTAGAGCTTGTAAACGTGCATCCTTTTACTGCGCCATCTTGGCTCCTCCCCAGAAGTTTGGTTTTCTAATGGAAAAACAGAAAACTTCCAAAATGGTTAGTAATTTTTAAATAGTAAGACTCAGGATTTCATTAACAGGTAGGGGAATAACAGAATAATATGAAGAAGAAAGAGGTTATTGGTTACTTAAAACCTTATGTTGTGTCATTGATGAAGCTAAGAATAAGATTCTCAGCCTTGTTTTGTATTTGTAAACCTGAAGGTATAATTTTAAAAGTTTATTGCATTAGGTTCTGAAAGATACCATTGTAGTTCTTATATACAATAAACATTGATTATTTTTACTGTTGAAGTAGAGTAGTTTGTTTCGGACTTTAGAAAGCATTATAGGATTAAAATGATTTCTTGTTCCCTGTATCCGTATTGATTGGTGGAGATTGCTTAGAAGTGAGCCCATTATAGCTAGAGCAGACTGAGATTGAGTATCGTTGGGGATATGCCACACATAAAAGAAGAAGCTGATTGTGTTGTTTTGGGGAATTTTGTTACCACTACCATGAATCAGCTGGTTATTACAGTCTGTGTAGAGAAGTCAGTGTAGGTTAAGAAAAAAAAAATTCCCCAGACCAGGACCAGTAAGTGCTGTAACCAAGATACAAATGGAATATTATCCTGTTGAATGTATTGTGTACTTTCTCCTTTAATATAGGAATTTAGGTAAGCATATCACAAAGCAATAAAAACAAAAACTCTTTGGTCCTGGTTACAAAATAGAGGTTCCTTAATGTCATAGATTACACAGCATGTGATTAGCACAGTGTTCAGTGAGGACAAAGAACAGAGCAACTGCGATGAGGGCTCACAACTGGACTGAAACTGCTGTGAGAATTGGAAAGCACTGACAGAATGAGATTTAGGCCAATGATCATTCATTTTATGTAATTAAAAAGTTGTTGCATAAAGAAAACAAATTCTTTTGCAATTTGAAGGGAAACAGTTAATTGGAAAACAACCTTTGCAGAAAGTTTCTCAGATAAAGTTCTCATTTACTGTATTTAAGAAACTGATTCAGTTTTGTAACAAGAAATCCAAGCTATCATTATTTAAAATAGGTTTAAGAAAAAAGTGTTCCAAATCATTAACATTAGAGAAGTGAAAATAAAACAGCTTTCTTACACTCATCATTGTGGTAAAGAAGACAAAAGGAAAACAACAGTTGTGGGAGTAGCTTTGGGAAAATAGGTATATTAAATGACTGAGTGGAGCTGTGAATTATTGATCTAGCCATTCTGGAAAGCAGTTTGGAATTATACCTAAAAAGTCACCAACTCTGCATATCTTTTGATCCTGTGATAATCCCAAAGAGAAAAACAAAGAGTAAAAAGATCCATATGTACAAAAATAGAGGGCTGTAGGAGCAAAGAACCTGGAAACTGATGGTGTCCATTACTGTCCAGTAGCTAAACAATTTATGGTATATGAATATAATGGAATGCTGTTGTGCTGTAAGAAATGAAGTGATACCTTGGAAAACTTAGATGTAATTACAGAGAGAAATGAACAGAACCAAGGAATAATTTACACAGTTAAAATATTGTAAAGAAAAACAGCTTTGATCAATGTAGTGATAAACCACGATTGCAGAGGACTGCTAACAAAGCATCCTACTTACTTTCGGGCTTGAATGAGGACTCAGGATACAGAGTGATACATACGTGGACAATGTGGGAATTAGGTTTGGTTGACTATGCATGATTGACTTTTTGTTACAAAGGTTGTGTTTTTGTTTCTGTTTTTCAATAGGAGGAGGAACTTTGAGAAAGAGTCGAGGTTAGGGATACGCTTTTCCCCCTTTCTCAACAAAGAAAGAAGAAAGTAAGAGAAGGAAGTCAAGAAATAATAACAGACAAGCAAGACAGCTTTGAAAATGTTGAATTTATATATATTTAAAAGTAAGCTCTATATAATAGAAATTGAATTTTAGGTATAACCACAGCATTTTGGAAATGCTCATTTTATTTGGTGGCTAAGTTCAGAATTACACAAACTCTTTTAAGTATTTAGATGTTTTTGTCTTTGACCAGCTGTGAATATCTTGGCAAAACAATAGATAAGTTATCACTAGCTTGATAGACAATTGGAATACTACTTTCTCCCCATTGCCACTTCCGGCTTCCCATAGCGTGGAAAGTAGCTGTACCTCCAATACCCAGTAATTTTTCTTCCTTTGAGGTCCATACAATCCACATCTTCCACCGAATCAAAATCCTGGTAGTTTTTGTCTACAGATCTCTAGGACACTGTCCTTCCTTCCTGAATGCATCAGTACCTGGCTCATAGTCTTTTTCTCCTTCCTTTTACCCTAATATTTTGGAACTTCAGCATACATGTTGACACCCCCTGAAACACCCTTATTGTTCAGTTCCTTCACTTACTGACTTCTCATTACCTAATTCTCCAGTCTACCTGAACTATACACAGATGATGGTCATACTCTTGATCTTTCCATTACTGACAGATACCCTACTTCCATGTTCAAGAACTCTGAAATCTCCTTATCTAACCATACTCTATTGACTTTCCCACCTTTCCCTCTGCCTTCCCACACGAAATTTCATTCTTTGTTTACACTATGACCTCTAGTTCGTTAACCCCTCAGTTCTCTCCTAGAATATCATCACTAAATTGCTCATTCTCTTCTTTTTTCTCTCTATATTGACCTTCTAGGGAACCAGTTAAGCTCTTTACTGTCTTCTCTTGCATCCCTATCCTCCTCATCTTATTGCTGATTGTTCCCTGCAGCCAACCTCAGCCTTAGAGCACTTCCATCCTCTGATGCCTTTACCCCTACACACATACTGGCAAACACAGTTGGAGAAATTCACGTACCTACTCTGAGCCTGGTACAGATTTCATCTCTGCTGCTAGACAGTTCTATACTTCATTATCAAAACTTGCTATCCCATTCCCCTTGGTGGATATTACAAACCTTTTCATTTCTCCTCAGACCTTATCTGGTCCCACCTGGCTGCTCACCTGGCTTTTATCATTATCTCCAGAAATCCATTCTTTCAAAAAATCCATCAGTTAATTGATTGAAGACAGTGTGCAATCTGATATAGGCACTACATATACATTCATATTAAACATTTTCACTTTAGTCATGCTGCAAAGAAGAATTAGAACCAATGGGAGTAACCATGAAAAAAAGAAACAAAAGAGAACAAATAGTATGCTTCGATCTAAATTTAAACTCCATAGATTTTTTTTCTCCACGTGGATGGCATTTTCCATCACAAGTCTTTTGGGAGTTTTCTTAAATCCTTGCATTGCTGAGAAGAGTTAAGTATATCAAAGTCATTGCACAATGTGACTGTGTATAATATTCTGGTTCTGCTCAGTCCACTCAGTATCAGTTCATGTAAATCTTTCTAGGTTTTTCTGAAATCTGCCTCCTCATCATTTCTTATGGAACAATAATATTCCATTACATTCATATACCACAACTTGTTCAGCCATTTCCTAATTGATGGGCATGCCCTCAATTCCAGTTCCTGTCCACCACATAAAGAGTTGCTATAAATATTTTTGTACGTGTGGGTCCTTTTCCCATTTTTATGATCTCTTTGGGATACAGATCTAGAAGTGATACTGGTGGATCAAAGGGTATGTTATATTGTGCTTTGAGCATAGTTCCAAATTGCTCTCCAGAATGGTTGAATCAGTTCACAGCTCCACCAATAATGCATTAGTGTTCCAATTTTCCCACATCTCCAACATTTATCATTTTCCTGTTTTTTCATGGTAGCTAATCCAATAGGTGTGATATGGTAGTTCAGAGTTTTTTGATTTGCATTTCTCTAATTAGTAGTGATTTAGAGCATTTCAGAAATTCAAAAATCAAATCAGCTCTGAAACTCTAACCATCTCAGTACTCCTGGCTCCTTGGGCTCTTTCCTTCCTCTCATTGGAGTGGGTAGAGGAGAGCTCCCAGATTTTCTATTTAAGGAGAAAACCCAGAGCAGACACCTTATCATTTTCTACAGGACTTTATCATGCCTTCCTATGCTGGGTGTTCTTTTCCCTTCCCCTTACTTTCAAAAATGCATCATCCTCCCCTATTTGATTGTGAGCTCCTTTTGGGCAATGCTTGTCTTATTTTTGGTTTTCCTAATGCTTACCACACAGACTCTTAAATATTTTTTGATTGACTGCAAACCTCCTATCTGTTCCCTCTTCCTCATCTTTTCAACTGAGAACCTTGCCTCATATTTTTTCAGAAAAAAATCAACACCATTTACCATGAGTTCTATAACTTCTCCCCTCTTCCTTATCTCATATCACTCAGATGCCTTCTGCCATTTATCTGCCGGACTCTTTCTTCACCTCTGTCTCATGGCAGCTAACTCCTACCTGCAAAATGATCCTATTGCATCTGCTCTCCTACAGCAGATTATCCCCTTTTATCATCCTTACTCTCACATCAGTCTCTTTTCTCTCTGCTGACTACTTCCCTACTGCCTACAAATATGCCAGTGATTGCTTTACCCCTCAAAAACCAGGTATCTCACTTATTCCTTCCATCCCTATTCGTTATTATCCATATTTGAAGCTAAACTCCTCAAAAAGCTGTTTATAAAAGGTGTCTCCGCTCCCCTCTCACTCTCCTGACCTCTTACAATCTGGCTTCTGACCTCATTCCACTGAAACTACTCTTTCCAAAGTTACTTTTGGTCTCCTAATTGCCACATCCAGTGGTCTTACTGCTCTCTCTTCAGTCTTTGACATCATTCATCACCCTGTTCTCCATGATACTCTTTTATCTCTGGGTTTTCAGGGCATCAGTCTCTTCTAGTTCTCTTCCATTTCTGTTGTTCCTGTGCTGGATCCTTATCAGGGTCATGCCCTCTAACTGTAGGTGTCCCTCAGGGTCCTCTCTTGTGCCCTCTTCTCTTCTTATACTGTTATACTTCGTGATCTCATTGGCTCCCATCTTCTTGAATCTAGCTTTCCAACCTAACATCTCTGCTGATTTGCAGTATGAGCTGTCTTTCAGACATTTTGAAATGGATGTCCAGACATGTCTTAAATTCAACATGCCCAAAACTGAACTTGTTATCTTTCCCCCATCCAGAATTCCTCCAAACATTCTTGTCATTATCAAGGGCACCACTCCTTTCAGTTCCCTAAGCTCGCAACAGTTATATCCTCAACTTCTCACTTTCTATTCCCCTTCATATTCATTGCCTCCAATCTATTGTCAAGGCTTGTCTATTGTCACCTTTGTAAAATCTCTTAAATGCCTTCTGCCTCCCTCCCATACTCCCACCACTATAGTACTGGCCCTCAATAGCCTGCTGTTGGGTCTGCCTCAAATCTCTGCTCAATCCAATGCATCACTCACAAAAGTGATTTTCCTAAAGCTCAAGTCAGGGTCATTTCACATCCCCCCATCCCTCATAAGCTCCAGTGGCTTCCTGTTGCTTTCAGGATCAAATAGAAAATGTTCTGATTGCCATTTAAAGCCCTTCATAATCAAACCTCTTCCTACCTTTCTACTCTTCTTACACCTTACTCCCTGACACATTCTCTTCTGATCCAGTGACGCTGGATCCTTGGCTGTTTCACAAACAGGACCGAATCCCTCATGCCTGGATTGCTCTCCCTCCTCATTTGTGCCCATTGGCTTCTTTCAAATCCCAGCTAGTCCTTACCAGTATTTCTTAGTTCAAGTTCTTTTCTTCTGTTGATTATTTGTATATAGTTGCTTACATGTTGTCTTCCACATTAAACTGTGAGCTCCTTGAGGGTAGGGATTACCTTTTCCTTTTTTTGTGTTCCCTGTGCTTAGCATATTAGCATAGTGCCTGGCACATTGTAGGCACTTAAATGTTTATTGACTGACTAACTGGGGTATCTTTTCTGTTTTCTTAGTTTTATCTCTTAATAGGGTTAGTAGTATTGTGAGTGGGGGTTATGAAAAAGTATTAATGAAAGTAATTAAAAGGAAATTTTGGAAATGAAGCCCTTTTTGTTTTTAATTTGTAGCCATTAATTATGTTATGAAGGAAGTAATTGGAAGAATATTTTATAAAATGCAAACCATTATAGTAAAAGGTTAATCTTCTCTATGAGAGAAGTGATTGTTTCTCTCCTATTAATACTCAATTATTGAATTAGGCCCAGGATTTTTTCAGAAGCCCGTGGTTCAGTTCTGAAGGACATCATGATAATGAGATAGGGTTGATTTTTCTTAATCTTCAGACACCGCCCAGATGGGGAAGCCATTATGTTCTGGTTTGAATAGAGATAAATTCTTGGATTGATTTGCCCAGGGCTGGGTGTAATTTGGAAGTAAATAACATGATCAAGTGACTGTCCCCTAGCCTCTCATAAGAAAAGGTCCATCTTTCATTATAATATTCATTTTCTTCTTAACCCATCAGTCCATTGCCTACCCTTCCAAAGGCATATAAGTGCCCTTTGGCAAGGACATTGAGTTGGGTTCCCTTTGTCATTTGAGAGTGTCATTTACCCTTTTATTAATAATATGCTGGCATTATTAGTAAGAATGATTAATTACCCTAAAGTTATATCTCAAACTTTTTAAACATTACATTTACATGTTATTTGTTGAAGCAATTGAGAAGCGAGAGAACATTCGGCATATTTGATTTCTTGAGTTAAATATCTCCATAATGCTAAAGACTATGAATATTAGATTTGAACAGTTAGAAAATATGTGGGTTTTGCTTCAATTATATTTGTTTCCAAGGCTAATTCTTTTTTTTTTTTTTTAAATTTATTTATTTATTTAATTTTTTTACATTCATTTTCACAAATTTTTGGGTTCCAAATTTTCTCCCCTTTTATCCCCTCCCCCCACCCCAATACCCCAAGCAATCTAATTTTCCCTATCTCCAATCTGCCCTCTCTTCTGTCATCTCTCCCTTCTCTTGTCTCCATCTTCTCTTTTCTCCTGTAGGGCCAGATGACTTTCTATTCCTCATTAACTGTATGTCTTCTTTCCTAGTTGCAACAACAATACTAAACAGTTGTTCCTAAAACTTTGAGTTCCAAATTCTCCCCATCCCTCCCTCCCCACCCATTCCCTTTGGGACAGCAGGCAATTCAATATAGGCCATATCTGTGTAGTTTTGCAAATGACCTCCCTGATAGTCGTGTTGTGTAAGACTAACTGGATTACCATCCCTCCTAACCTGCCCCTCATTGTTTCTCTTCTGTCTTTTGATCCTGTCCCTCCCCAAGTGTTGACTTCAAATTGCTCCCTCCTCCCTTTGCCCTCCCTTCCATCGTCCCCCCCTTGCAATATCTCTTTCTCCCCCACTTTCTTATACTGTAAGATAGGTTTTCATACCAAAATGAGTGTGCATTTCACTCCTTCGTTTAGTCAAATGTGATGAGGGTAAACTTCTTGTTTTTTTTTTTTTTTCTCAGCTCTCCTCTTTTTCCCTCCACTAAGAAAAACTCCTACCTGCCTCTTAAATGACATATAGTTACCCCCTTCGCTTTCCCTCCCCCTACATTTCTCTCTCACCATTTACCCTAGTTTCTTTTAAGGTATGGTCCCATCCTATTCAGTTCAATCTGTGCTCTCTATCTCTGTATGTGTGTGCATGTGTGTATGTGTGTGCATGCGTGTACATGTGTATGTGTGGTCCCACCAACTACCCAGATACTGAAAAGTTTTAAGAGTTACAAATATTGTCTTTCCATGTAGGAATGTAAACAGTTCACTCATGGTAAGTCCCTTAAGACTTCTCTTTGCTGTTTACTTTTTCATGCTTCTTCTCATTCTTGTGTTTGAAAGTCAAATTTTCTTTTCAGCTCTGGTTTTTTCATCAAGAATGATTGAAAGTCCTCTGTTTCATTGAAAGACCATATTTTCCCTTGAAGTATTATACTCAGTTTAGCTGGGTAGGTGATTCTTGGTTTGAGTCCTAGTTCCTTTGACTTCTGGAATATCCTATTCCACGCCCTTCAATCCCTTAATGTAGAAGCTGCTAGATCTTGGGTTATCCTGATTGTATTTCCACAGTAGTGGAATTGTTTCTTTCTAGCTGCTTGTAAGATTTTTTCCTTGAGCTGGGAGTTCTGGAATTTGGGCACAATGTTCCTAGGAGTTTCTCTTTTTGGATCTCTTTCAGGTGGTGATCGATGGATTCTTTCAATACTTATTTTGCCCTCTGGTTCTAGAATGTCAGGGCAGTTTTCCTTGATAATTTCATGGAAGATGATGTCTAGGCTCTTTTTTTGATCATGACTTTCAGGTAGTCCCATAATTTTTAAATTGTCTCTCCTGGATCTATTTTCCAGGTCAGTTGTTTTTCCCATGAGATATTTCACATTCTCTTCCATTTTTTCATTCTTTTGGTTTTGTTTGGTGATTTCTTGGTTTCTCGTAAAGTCATTAGACTCCATCTGTTCCATTCTAATTTTGAGAGAACTATTAAATTCAGTGAGCTTTTGAGCCTCTTTTTCCATTTGGCTAATTCTGCTTTTGAAAGCATTCTTCTCCTCATTGGCTTTTTGAACCTCCTTTGCCAATTGGGTGAGCCTATTTTTCAAGGTGTTAATTTCCTCAGCATTTTTTTGGGTCTCCTTTACCAAGGTATTGACCCGTTTTTCATACTTTTGTTGCATCTCTGACATTTCTCTTCCCAGTTTTTCCTCCACCTGTCTAACTTGCTTTTCAAATTTTTGAGCTCTTCCAGGGCCTGAGCCCACCCACCACCCCCCTGGGGTGTCTGGGGTACTGAGGCCCTGCCCTCCACGTCTTTCCCTGATGGCAAGAATACGTCCTCATCTTCGTCAGATCCGAAGGTCGGGATCATTTGCATTTGTTGGAAAAAACTCTCTAAAGTCTTATTTTTCTTCCCTTTTCTAGGCATTTTCCCAGCCAGTTACTTGACTTCTGAGATTCCTTTCCACCCCCGCCTGGATCCGCCCAGCTAGTGCTTGGCCTCTGAGATTTAAATGGGCTTTCCTCCTGCTGGCTGTCAATCAGTGAGCTTTAGTTCAGGTGCTGGGGTGGGGCCAGGGCTGCCTTTGAGACTCTGATCCCTCAGGGGCTTTATGCAGAGACTTTCAGGAATGGAACGGGTGGGGGCGGGGTGGGGGGCCCGCCTCCCAAATCCCGCTCCCTTGGGGGCTTTAAGCAGAAGCCTTCAGTAACAGAGCGGGGTGGGGGCAGGGCCGTCTCCCAGGCTCAGCTCCGTCAGGTTTTATGCGGGAATCTTCCGTAATGAAGATCCTGCCTGCCACTGGGGGATTCCTGGGTCCCGGTCCGCTGCCGCCTCAGCCGCCGCCCACACCTCTGCCTCCGCCGCTTCCTGCCCCCGTCCCCACCGCCACCGCCTCCTCCCGAGGGGGCCCGAGTCACGGAGACGCCCTGCTTCCCCTCTCCTTCAGCCTGGCCTCTCTCACTGACCTGCTTCTGTGGGCGGAGGTACTTTCCCGGCTGCTGGAGATTCCGTCTCTGAAGCCTGCTCGGATCAGCTTCTCTGGGGCCTCGGCCAGGGCAGCGCTGGGGGTCGGGTTTACTTTCCGGGGCGCGCCGGACCCTGGGGACGGGTCTCCAGGGCTCCCTGGAACGGAAATCTCTTCCACTCTGCTTCTGCACACCTTGTATTCACCCAGAAGTTATGGGGGACTCTTTTTACATTAATTCTATGGGCTTTGGTTTCGGAGCTCGTAAACATGCGTCCTTCTACTCCGCCATCTTGGCTCCGCCCCTCCAAGGCTAATTCTTTAAGAATTTTCCCCTTCATTATAACCCTTGGTAAGTAAAATTGTGTTTGTATAATCACCATAATGTTTGTTACAAATCTTGTATTTCATTCATTATTTAGTTCAGTTGCATGTGTTCAATCTAGGTCAGCATACCTCATTTAAAAAAAATTTTCAAAAAGAAACTAAAATATAAACTTCTTGAATTTTATCAGCTTCTCCCCCCCCCCACCCTGTACAACTGTAAACATTAAGTAGAGTTTAGTTTTCAGCCAAATACATACATGTGCATTAGTGCAATTCCTTAGTTGGCCATTTCTTAGTTTAGTGTATAAAAATATTTGGTTTCATTTTCCCCAAAATTTCTAAACTGTTTTTTCTAATATCTCTCTGACTTGTAATGAATATTATTGAGAGGACAGATACTTACGTTCATGAGGATAATATCCATATTAATGGGGTCTAGTATGTTCTGTTGGGAGTCAGGAGATAATTCACAAATCTCCTTTGTGTTCTTTTCAGAAATTCTATAAAAGTCTCAACTGATTCCCCAGCTCATCCAACCAGCCTTAATGTGCCTGTTTTTCCATGATTGGGCAGTTAGGTGGCACAGGGGTTAGAGTGGCAAACCTGAAGTCATGATCTTCTGTAGTTCAAATCTGGCCTCAGACACCTACTGGCTATGTGACCCTAGGCAAGTCACTTAGCTATTTGCTCAGTTTCCCCATCTGTAAAATGAACTAGAGAAAGAAATGGCCAGCCACTCCAGTATCTTTGCCAAGAAAAACCCAAATGGGGTTATGAAGAGATGGACATGACTGAAACGACTTAAGAACAGTAAACTTCCTGTGATATTTCCAGCATTGACAACCATTGCTGTCTTTTGTAGTTTTTAGTAATTTGCTGGGTGTGAGGGGAAGCCTTAGGGATATTTTCGTTTGCATTTCTGCTGTTTATGTTTTGGATGAATTTTTCCTGTGGGTAATAGTTTGTATTTCTTTTGGGAACCGTTCTTTATCCTTTGACCATTTATTAATTTGATAATAGCTTTGTTATATATTTTAATTTCCTATATTTCTGGTATGTTGAACATTGAATGGCTATTTAATGCAAAGATTTTTTTCCATGGGGCTGCTTGTGTAGCTTTTTCCTCTGATGACTCCTAAGATGAAGTTGAGGGACTTTTCTCCTTCTTAGATACCCCTTTCCCTGATGTTGCCTCGTTCCCTTTTGTTTAATGTATTTCTACAGCAAGTATGTGTGTTCAACTTTAGTTGAGTTTTATGTTTCGTATATGAGGTAATGAGAAGCCTCTTTCCTTTTTCCTGATTTTGTATTTGTATATTCTTCTCATGTACTGCATTTATGTGAAATCCTAAGTAATAATAATAATCCTATTCTTCCACATTTTGTTCCTAGTATATTCCTTTCTTTCTGCTTTTTCTTTCATTTCTTAAAATTCAACAAAGTAAAAACTAAAACAACAAAATCCCCAAAACACACGAGAAAAGCCTTACCTATCTTTTTCTTGTGTTTGTCTTATTTAACTTTCCCTGTGATGTTTTGATGTTAGTTCTTTGAAGGGACACTTGCCTCTTCTCTCCCTTAGAATGTAAGCCCAATTCATCATTTGCTCAGGTGTACTTAACTTTTTGGGTTTCTTTTTCCGCGTTTTGTTTGCATTTCTAAGTTTATTTTCAGTTCTAGTATTTCTATCAAGATTGCGGAAAAGTGCTGTCTTCTATTAATGGTTCATTTTTTTTTGCCTGAAGGATCTGCTGTAGGGTCTTCTGCTGTGGCTGCTAATGCTACAACTTGCCTAGCTTAGCACTGTTTAGGGACTTATCACAGCTTTGTCCTCTGCTTTTACTTGGGGTCACAGCTGGGTTTTAGCTTAAGGTACCCCATTACTGGGGCTTGTGTTGTTTTGTGGTGTCTTTATTTAGTGTATGGTCTGACTTCATGCCAGTATGTGGGAATTTGAATAGATTTCCCTCCTCTTCCACCTAGTCAGTTTTGTGGCAAAGTGGATAGAGTGCTCGATCAAGAGTCAGGAAGTTCTAGGTCAGAATCTGACCTCAGACCATGTGACCATGGGCAAGCCACTCTCCACCTCCATTTCTTCATCTGATTGAATCTTGCCTTTGATTAATTAAGTCTTTAACGAGAAACTGTATACATATATACAGTAGAGAGAGTTTTAACCAATAAGATGTGCAGGTGGGCTCTAACCAATCAAATTCATGTGGGCTCTACCCAATTAGATGATGAGAAGAACTGTATATAAAGAGAGCCAAAGCTGAGAGCAGCAGACATGAAGAGAGCCAGCATTGAAAGGGTGAGCTAGCACTGAGAAAAGGGTGGACAGGAAGACTCTGATAGCCTGGAGGAAGTCCTTTCTATTGGTCTGTGTTGATTTCTCAGAAGTCTTTTCTGTTGGTCTGTATTTATTTCTGGTCTTTATAAATGAATTGAGATGGTGGTGCTGGTGGTTGGTTGTTAGTATTGTTGTTGCCCTGCTTAGCTTTGTTTTCTCAGAGACAATCTATGGAGTGGAGCAGTCCACATGAGCTGAGACATGGAGTAGGAGCAGAGAGTTGCCTACATATGAATCCAGGCAAGAGTTTGGAGTGGTCAACCCACAGAAAAAGAGCCACGGGACTTGGAAGCCAACCTCAAGTTAAAATGGAAGAGGACTTTATTTGGACACTTGATATTGATTGAATGATGTGTTTTACTTTAGCATGTTGGCTATTATTTTGAGATATATACTGATTGAATGATGTTTTTCTTAAGCATGGTGTTACGAATGTCATGCTTTACTTTACTGAAAAGTGCTTAGTTTGTTGCTGAAAAGAGAGTTCCTTATACTCTGTGATTAGACCCTTGAAATCATTCACAGCAGCAGTCCTCAGGTATGTTGCTGGTGATTGGTATTTCATAGATACATGCTAGATTGATAGGATCAATTGAATATTGTAAATGCTACATTAAGAAATCAGTATTTTTTTGGTCCCCTTATTGTTCTTATGTGTTTATTTTTCAGGTGATTAAGATGCTGTTATCCATAGGGATGTTAATGTTGTCGGCCACACAGATATATACTATTCTGACTGTCCAGCTGTTTGCATTCTTTAACTTACTACCTGTAGAGGCAGACATTTTAGCGGTAAGTACATCTGAAACAAATTCATGTCTGAAATAAGTGGAAGAAAAATTGAACAAAACACCACTCAGGCCAGGTGTGTGTGTGTGTGTGTGTGTGTGTGTGTGTGTGTGTGTGTGTGTGTGTGTGTGTGTGTGTGTGTGTGTGTGTGTGTGTGTGTGTTTCAACTTTTATGATATACTTATTCCATGGAACATTCAAGTAGTTAATAATTAGAACTCCCATGGTTTTCCTAATGGTTTGAAACTATCTTACCACAGATGTTTTGTGATTTGGGTGGAAGTATAACTGAAAAAAATGACACATTTAAATAAGAGTGATTGGGACTCTGCAAGTATTTTATACTCATGTTGCTTTTATCAATTTTGTTAAGCTGTGAAGATGGTCTGGGGAGAAAGCCCTCAATGACTGTGACTGTTGCCCAAACCTTAAGATGATTTTCTCTTTTAAAATATTTTGATTGATAAGTTTAGTTTCTAACTCACAAATATTCAGTAATACTGCTCCTCTACTCACAGAGCTATCCCTTACAAGAGAATAAAAAAAAATTAGCTAAATTAACTTAATACATCAGCCAAAATCTGTCATTCTATGTAGTGTTTACATTCCAAGTAATTCACCTTACAAAGAAGGCGAAGCATAGTCTTAAAACTCTTTAGAGTCTAAGCTTGCTCAGTATAGTTTTACAGCTCTTCAGTTTCAGTTGTTTTAGTATTTCTGTTGTTGTAGTCATTATGTGTATTGTTTTGCTGGTTCTCCTTCACTTTACTTCCGTTGATGTAAGTCTTATTATACTTCTCTGTAGTCGTCATATTCATTGTGTCTTAGAATGTTGCAGTTAGCCATTGCATTAATAATGTATGACAGTTCATTTAGTCCATTCCCAAGTTGATGGGAATCCACATTGTTTTTAATGCTTAACTACTACTAAAAGTGTTGATTTTGATTCTTTTTATCATTGACCTCTTGGGTCAGTGGTTGTAGTGATTTTTGTCACTTTCTTAAAATAACAACTGATTGGACCAATTTTAAGGTTTTTCTTATACTTGGAAACACAGACTTTTCTAGTGTCATTTCTTTGAAGGGTTACTGTCCCAAATAAGTTACAGTTTTGTTGATTACTTATTGCTTATTAAAACTGAGCTAAGAATTTGAAACGTTATAAAATGACCAGGAATCTCTAGGGTTAGCAAGAAGCTGACCTGTATGGCCTTGCTGGACTTTATACAAATACACATTTGTAAATGAGGTCTCTGAAGGTCTTGGATTCTCTTCAGGATGTGAGACTATGAGCTAGGGACTACTTTGTGGTAGTCATCATACATTAGGGTGAGTTCCCCCTTTTGCCTTATATTACTGGTATATGTTCATTACTTGCAAGACTGGAACTTTGGATATCCCTTGATACTATAAGAATAACCTTTTAAAATGTGTCAGTTTTAGTCTAAAGTTGTTATTCTTATGGGGGTATTGAGAATGTGCCTAGAAGCTTATGTCTGGCATGGGAGTGCGGGTCCTACTAAGTTGTTAAGACTACATATATAGACCTCTTAATGTCTTCAAGGACTAGCCTGGTTAAATTTGAGGGAAGCTCATTACCAGGTTGGTTGCAATGTGTTGAAATTATTGTCCAAAAAAACCTCATGAATATGATCTAAGGTGGTAGAGGGGTTGTGATCAGCAGTGGTGATATTGTAGGTGCCTGACATATTAGTATTGATGGAGAATAGGTGTTAGGCATGTTTTTGCCATCTTTTATGTGAAAATGCATTTGTAGATGAGAAATTAGAAGGGTTTTACATATGTATGCATAGCATAGTTGAAGTAGCAATTGAACTGATGGAATATAATTATAAATGCATTGTTTTCATTGTTGCATAATGTGAATCTAACTTGACCTTTTTAATTTTATATTTAGTATAATTTTGAAAATGTGTCACAGACATTTGATGACCTGCCAGCAAGATTTGGTTATAGACTTCCAACTGAAGGTTTAAAGGTAGGTAAGAAATGGTATTTAGAATATAGTTAAACTATTAATGTCATTTTATTATAGCATATTTTGTTGATATTTAGAGTATCTAAAGTGTAGATATATAATTTCCTAAAAGTTTTTAACATTTTGACCAGTTAAACCTCAGTTTTTCTTCTCCATTATAGCTTGTCCTCAGTTTATGTGAAAAGGTTATGTTTCAGAAATTCATCTTTAATGCCAATATTTGGAATTCTTGAGTGCTGCATTTCTAATGATATATTTTTACATGGCACATTAAGGCTTATGAAATACTTTTTTCTCAACAAAACTGTGAGAACTGAAATAGGTCATGCAAGTATTGCCACCTCAGTTTTACAGAGGGACCCTAAGGCTTTGAGGAGCTGAGCAGGTCCCACACTTAAGGCTTCACTCTGAGCTTGCATTTGAAACTTGGTCACCTGACTTTAAAAAAATCTAGCAGTCTTTTCATTGTACCAGGCTGCCACCTGAGTGATAATGTAAATGCCATTTGGCTCAACAGACCCCCATACAAAACCTGATTTTCAGCTCATGTCATGTAACAAATATTTGCCATTAGAAATAGAAAATCAAAACTGTGAGAACACATTTTTCTTTGAGCATTGTAAAATAAATTTAAGCATAGCAAAACATTAAAACAAAAAAGGTAACATATCCCACAATGCCCTTAGCATAACTGAGTTGGCATTAAACCCAATAATAATACATCTTTCTGATGGGATCAGGAATCTACTTCACTTTGAGCCTTGTCTAAGCCTCTTTGGCTTTGCTTGCTTCACTTTGCATCAACTCATATAGATCTTTCTGTGTCTCTTCATCTCCATCATTTTATTTTATTAATAATGATGCTTCATTTTATTAACATGTCATAATATGTTTAGCCATTCTCCAATTAATGGACATCTAATTTGTCTTCACCTTTATGCTATCACAAAAATTGTTGCTATAAATATTTGGTGAGTATGGTAACATTCTTGTCAACGGCCGACTTGAAGTGTAAGCCTAACAGTAAAATTTGTGGGTCAAAAGGTGTAAGCATTTTAGTCTCTTTATTTGCAGAATTCTGGATTGCTTTCCAGGAATTATTATACTGATTAAACTGATACAAATATAGCAGTTTGTCTGTCATCCCAGGCTGATGGACTGGTAACATTGCTATTCCTAAGAGTCTTGGTTTCTGGGTCCTGGGCTATCTCCATCAGGTTCAGAGGGGAGATGGTAGCCAAGGCAGTGATATACTTTTGACTTTTCCTGGTACGTACTTCATCTTGTTTCTCAGGGCATGTTGCTGTGTCAGCTAGGCAGGCTGTACTGCTCTGTGTATGGCATTTGCTTGGCAGTTGGTGGGGATGACTGGCTCTTTTTCCACAAGGGTTGCTTCCCCTGATGGCAATGAGGGTGGGGCTGGGAATGATTTAGGGGATACTACTATTCCCAAAGCTTTTGAGTTCAGGTCCTGGATTTAGAGTCTCAGGGGAGATGGTAGTCAAGGTGATGAAGCATCACTGTGCTACAAACATGGTGGAGATGAAGAGAGAAACATAGGAAGATCTATATGAATTGATGCAAAGATGAGGGTTTGACCTGCCTGGTACATGCTGCCTCCTGTTAACAGGGATTTTGTTCTTGAAACATAAAAGATAAAGTGAGCTGAAATAAGAGGCTAGAGCAGGATATATTAATTTTGTAGCTGAACTTTAAAAAGTAGCAATCATTATTACCTTAGACCAAAAAGCCCCTAATTTAGTTTTAAGAGAGCTAAACTACATTTTGCTGAAATAATCTATTGATAATGAATTAATATCAGTACTTAACATATGAACTCAATGACATTGCATCTCTGAATACTTAAAAGGAAAAAATAGGCAGTAAAACTGTAATAGTTGGGGACATCAATGTACTGTAGATAAATAATCAGAAAATAAGCAGGGAGTAAGTGAACGACCTGAAAAGAATTTTTTAAAAGTTATATGTAGTAGATCTCTAACAATTACTGAATAGAAATTAAAAGGAGTGTACATGCCTCTTAGCTGTATATGACATCTTTCCAGAATTTGATAACTGCAGATCTCTAGCAATCACTGAATATTAATAAGGAACATGCACATCTTTCTGCTGTATAGGGCACCATAACAAAATTGACCACATATTAAATGTACATAAAAACTTTACAAACAAATGTAGAAAAGTGCAGAAATACTAAGCATTACTTTTGTTGACTGCAAAGCAATAAAATTTATATTTAGTAAAGGGTCTTTAAAGAAAGCTCAAAATAAACCTGAGAATAAGCTTCATTCTAATGAATGAGTTAAAGAAAAAAATCATAGCTATAATGTGTAATTTTATTCAAGAAAATGATATAATTGAAGTTACATAGCAAAATTAAGTGGATCTACCCAAATCAATCCTTAGGGGAAAATTTATTTCAACATATTCATTGACAAAAGGGAGAAGTAATCAAGAATTGCTCATACAGTGAAAAATAAATTAAACATCAAAATAGAAATTTGTAAGCTTCAAGAAGAAATTAATAAAATTGAAAGTAAAAAAAATGTCATTGAATTAATGATTAAGGCCAAGAACTAGTTTTTAAAAAATATTTTTAAAAGTTTATTTTCAGTTTTCTACATTCACTTTTATAAGGTTTTGTGTTCTAAATTTTTCTACTCTTTCCTCCCTTTTCCCCTCCCCAAGTGGGGAAATGGCATGCAATCTGATATAGACTATATATGTACAGTCATTTTAGTGATACTGTGAAAGAAGAATTAGAACCAAAGGGAAAAACCATGAGAAAGAAGAAACAACGAAAAGGAAATAGTATGCTTTGCTCTGTAGAAGCCAGTGGGGAAGACAGGATACTTTTTAAGATACTTTTTGAGGATTACGTTTAATACAAGTATCTGGTTTGTTTGAAACTTGTCTACCTGAAGGAGAGTAGTAAACCAGGGAAAGGTACTTTGGAGCCAGATTTTGTAGATTCTTTTATACTAAACTAGGTCTTTTACTCAGTCAACCTTTTGCTCCACCTTAAAACTAATCCTGTATTTCTCTTCCCTTATTAGTCTCTTTGAAAAAGCTGTCTTCATCTGCTCTAGTTCTTCTCCTTTTCCTAAACCCACTGCCCTCTGCTTTTCAACCTCATTACTAAACTGTTACTTTCCTTACCAGAGATCTTTCTTAAAATTAATTTTTTTCAGCCAACAAAAATCTGCCTTCTCTCTTCTACCTCTTCTTTCTTCCACACCAAAGAAAAATAAACACTTTCCTTCTCCTCTTATAAACATGTATAGTCAAACAAAACAAATTGCCACATTATACAAGTTTTAAAAAAAGTCACAGTCTTCACTCTTCTTTATCAGGAGGTGTGGGTAGCATGGCTCATCATGAGGTCTCTGGAATTTTGGCTGTACATTGTGTTTATCAGAGCTCCTGAGTCTTATTTTTTCTTTTAAATAGTGTTTTATTTTTTCCAGTCACATGTAAAGACAATTTTTGCCATTAATTTTTTTAAATAAACTTTTGAGTACCAAATTCTCTCCCTCCCTTCACTTCTTCCTAAGACAGTAAACAATTTGATATAGGTTATATATGTAGAACATTTCCATATTAGCCATGTTGAATAAGAACAAACAGAACAAAAGGAAAAAACTGCAAAAAATAAAAAATAAAGTAGTATGCTTCGATTTGCATTCAGGCTCCATCAGTTCTTTCTCTGCATTTCGATAGCTTTTCCCATCATGAGTCCTTTGGAATTGTCTTGCATCATTGTATTGTTGAGAAGAGCTAACTCAATCATGGTTGATCATTATACAGTGTTACTGTTAACTGTATGCAGCGTTTTTCTGGTTCTGCTTACTTCACTCAGTATCAGTTCATGTAAATCTTTCCAGGTATTTCTGAGAGCATCCATTATTTCTTATACTATAATACTGCATTCTTAAACCACAGTCATATTCTTAAGACCACCACCATTTTTACACAACCAATAATATTCTTATACTACAATACTATACAGTTGTATTCTTATACCACCAGTAGTATTCTTATACCACAGTATCACATTCTTATACCACAATTGTATTCCATTACATTTATATGCCACAACCTATTTAGCCATTAGTTCCAGTTAATTCTTTGTCACTACAAAAAAGCTATTAAAATTTTTGAACATGTGGATCCTTTTCCCTTATTATCTCTTTGGGATAAACACCTAGTAGAGGATCAAAGGGTATGCACAGTTTGATTGCCCTTTGGGCATAATTTCGAATTGTTCTCCAGAACTGTTGGATCAGTTCACAACTCCACCAAGAGTACATCAGTGTTCCAGTTTTTCCACATCCTCTCCAACATATCATTTTCCTTTTCTTCCCTTTCTTCTGATAGGTGTGAGGTGGCACCACAGAGTTGTTTTAACTTGCATTTCTCTGTTCAGTAGTGATTTAGAGCATTTTTTCATAAGAGTATAGATAGCTTTGATTTCTTTGTCTAAAAACTGCCTATTCATATCGTTTGACCATTTATCATTTGGGGAATGACTGGCATTCTTAGAAACTTGACTCAGTTCTCTGTATGTTTGAGAAATGAGACCTTTATGAGAGACACTTGCTGTAAAAATTGTTTCCTAGCTTTCTGCTTTCCTTCTAATCTTGGTTCCATTGGTTTTGTGTAAAATTTTTAAATTTAATATAACCAAAACTATCCATTTTATAAGTGTTCATGAGTCCCTCAGAAATTTTTGTCCTTAGGGTATTATTGTATAAATTGCTCTCCTGGTTCTGCTTATTTTACTCTAAATCATTTCATCTAAGTCTTTTCTGATTTCATTGAAATGGGCCCCTTAATAATTTTTTATAATATAATGGCATTCCATCATGTTCATATACCAGAGCCTGTTTGGTTGTTCCTCAGTTGTTGCGTACCCCCTGAGTTTGCAGTTCTTTGCCAATACAAATACTTCTATATTGTGTTAGAATTTGTTTTGCTTAGGACTAAGCTTAATCTCCCCTTAATCTATTCTCTGCCCCCTCTCCTCACTTTCCCTTACTCTGTTTATTATATATGTTACATCTTGCCACCATCCTAGCAGGAATACATACTGAAATGAAGCCTTTGGAACCAACTTTTTTTTTTTTTCCTGCAGCATTTTTATTTCTGTACCCAAATCTCTATACATTCTTCCCTTCTTTGATCAGATAAGAGTGAAGTTCAAGTGTAGCTTGCTCCCCACCTTCTTATCTTCTTAGATGCAGTGGATAGAGTGCTGGGCCTGGGGCCAGGAAGACCTGAGTTCACATTTGTCACAGATACTTATTAGCTCTGTGACCCTGGGCAAGTCATTTAACTTCTTTTTGCCTCAGTTTCTTCAGTTATAAATAGCACTTACTTTTCAGAGTTGTAAGATAATATTCATGAAATCACTTAGGACAGTGCCTGACCCATAGCAGGGGCTATATAAATGCATGTTCCTTTCTCTCCTTGTTCATGTATTCTCCATTTGCTTATCTTGAATATGTGAGTTAATTTTCCCTATCCTTCCCCTGTCTCCCCAGCTCCCCTATTTTTTTTTTCTTCCTGGTTCATTCTCCTTTTAAGACCATTGAAATATAACAGAACTATTCCTAGGCCTTCTGTCTAATTAGACTTTCCCTGTGACTTTCTGATTATTGTAGGATTTAGGGGACATACATTTATCATTTCTCTATATTAGGTAGTTTATCCTTATTTAGTTTCTTATCATTGTTAATTTTTATCTTGCTATGTTTCTTTTGACTCCCATGTTTGCACTTTATAGAGTTTCTGGATAGCTTCGGTCTTCCCATCAGAAGTGCTTTGACATTCTCTATTTCATTGAAGGTCCAATTTTTTCCCCTGTAGGATTATATTTTTTTGGGGGGGTAAGTTTTTCTTGATTGTAAATCTATCCTTTGCCATGTAGAATATCATATTTTAAGTTCTGCTCTTGTAGTAGCTAGATCTTGGGTCATCTTGACTGTAGTTTTTTGATATTTGAATTTCTTTGACCTGGAAATTAGGATTTTGAAAGTAATGTCCCTGGTAGTTTTCATTTTGAGGTTCTTTCAGGAGAAGATATCTTGGATCTCCCAAGTTTTTAACATCTACATTATCCTGAACTCCTTATCCTTTCTCACTCCATATGTCTAATTATTTGCCAAATCTTGACACTTCTACCTTCATGACGTCTCCTACGTGTAATCACTCTTACCTACTTACTCAGGGTACCACCTTTGTTTCAAGTTCTCATCACCTCTTACCTAGATTATTACAATAGCCTTTTAGTTGGTTTCCTTGCTTCAGGTCTTGACTCACTCCAGTCCATCCTACACACTGCTGCCAAAATAATTTTCATTAAATAGGGATATGACTATGTGACTTCCCTATTTAGTCTACTGAAGTACAGTTTCCTCCGGCCTCTAGGCACATTTTCACTGTGCTCAGTCTAAGAACTAGAAATTTAAGTCAGAAGTCCCTTCAAAGTGCCATAATAAATAAATAGTACCATCAAAGGAAAGAGGTTACTTTCTTTAAAGAAGTGAATTAGGTTTGAATCCTACCCTCAGATACTTTCTAGGAGGGTCATCTGGAGCAAGTCACTTAACCTTTCTATACTTCTTGGTAGAAGTGTCTTCAAGTAGTACATGAAGAAGAACTGAAGCTGCTTTTTTACTCATATCTGCTTGATTTCCTAGTTGAATAGATAGATGTAGTAGCCAAGGGCGGTGTGGATTTTGGAGTACAAACTTATTTGTAAAACACTGCAGAAGTATCATTAAAGCTTGCATACAGTATTTCCTCATAAGAGAATGAAAAACCCTGGGTATAAAAACAAGTGTATAGAAGGTGGCAGGAGGTTCTGCTAAGCCAGATCTCCTGGAGAAGAGAGTGATGGACACTGTCAAAGGGTGTCTGATGTTGCGTAAAGGTCAGGAAGCAGTTGGATTGAGAAAAGTGCCATTACATTTGTCAGCTAAGAGGTCATCTTGACAGTGTTGGAACCAAGGTTTAGAATTAAGTAAGAAGAGAGAAGGGTACTTAGGTGGCACAGTGGATAGTGTGCTGGGCTGGACTCAGGAGGACTTGAGGTCAAATCCAGCCTCAGATACTGGGTGACCCTGGGAAAGTCATTTAACCCTGTTTGCTTCAGTTTTCTTATCTGTGAAATGAGCTGGAGGAGGAAATGACAAATGGTTCTAGTCTCTTTGCCAGTGACACCCCAAAGGGCATCATGAAGAGTCAGATACGACTGAGTCAAGTGAATAACAGCAGCAGAGGAGAGAGAAGCTGGAAGGATGTGATCGAGGGGTTTATTTTAGGAGGAGACAGGATTCAGGAAGAAAGGGTTCAAGCCAAAGTTTTTTTAATGATGGGAGAAGGGAAGAGAGATGGAATCAAGGATGCCTTGGTAAGGAAAAGGTTCCCCCTTCATGAGAGACAGGGATGAAAGGAGGTGTCTGAGAAAGACCAGGAGAAGGTCTTGTCAGAAGGCCTTCATACCAGTGCATATTGATGAGAAGGGGAATGAAATGGCCAGGCCTCTGTGTCAGAAGTGTAGATTTAGATGGATTGGAGAGGGGAAGGGAAGAAGGTAAGGAGACCAGTTTAAGAGACTTGGAAAGATTGTAGGCTGGAAGTGATGGGGTCCTAAACGCAGGTATCTGTAGTGTGTATGGAGAGAAGAGGGTGAAAGCAGATGATGATGTGGGGGTATATGATATCTAACGGATCATACGCGGGGATGAATGAGAATGAAGAGTTGAACATGGCTCCTGATTTGTGAAGGCGAGTAATTAGAAGAATAGTGATACTCTTGACAGAAATAGGGAAATTAGAAGAAAGATGGGCTTATGTATGGAAAGATGAATTCTTTTAGATGTATTAAGGTGAAGAAGCCTATGGGACCTCCAGGTGGAATGTCTAGCGTGTGTTTCAAGATGTGATGCTTGGTCGGGTGACAGATAATGACCACTTATGTGTATTTTCTGTGCTGTAGCAGTTCTCTGTGGCATCTTGCAGAGTAGGTGTATGTAGGCAATTTACTTCTTCATCCTTTTGGGTGCGAACCTTTTTGAGTTAGAATGTTAGGGCCCTAGGCAAATACGTTTTTACTACCCTTTTTTAAGATTTACCCCATTTCTAACCAGGCTCCCAGTTTTAAATAGTGATCTAGAAATCCAAAACCCGTTTTCAGCCACTATCTTCCTAACCAGCTGTTCACTTTCTTCTCTGAAATACTTCCCTTCATTCAACAGCAGCAGCTTCCATTTTTTTATTAACTTACATTTATGGTCTTTTCCAATTTGCAAGGAAAGGATATTTATTGTTAATTAACTACAAAGAGGCAGTATGTGGTACAGTGTCTTTGAGAGTGTTGAACCTGGTATAATGAACCTCTTGGTTGTATTCTTGTCTCTGCCCCTTATTAGTTACGTGTAAGTTATTTAAACTTTCTGAGCATTAAATTTCCTCATTTATAATGGGAATAATAACTACCTCATACAGTTTTCTTGAGATTCAGTTGAGGTCCTGTAAAGTACTTCACAAAATTTAAAGTGCTATATAATTGTCAGTTACTGTTTCAAAATAAAAATCAGCTGTGTCCTTGATTTATTTACGTCTTTGGAATAGAAAGGACAAATTTTAAGGCTTCATTATTAAACAGCTTGTCACATCTCTCTTTGTTCATTTCAGGGATTTCTGATAAACTCAAAACCAGAGAATGCCTGTGAACCCATAGCACCTCCACCACTGAAAGACAACTCCACCAGTGCCTTCATTGTGTTAATTAGAAGACTTGATTGTAATTTTGATATTAAGGTATTGTATAATTTCTTGTCATTTTTAAAGGACAATTTTAGATTATTGTTTGTGCCAGCTTAGACTCTCGTCTCAGCTAGACCAGGGAACTTCCAACTCTTAGTTTTAAATCTTGAATTTTACATGGAAGCAGGGGCAATATTAATAATATGTATAGTTTCTTCCTCATTTTATTTGTTTAATCAAAGACCCTCCTGTAGTGATTAGACTTGTTCTACTACCTCTGTCAATTTGACTGGCTCAGATTGATCAGGCTTCCACTGCTGTTTTATTTTAGTGTAATGTGTACAGGTAGTAAAAAGAAGAATCTTCTTTGCACATGAATTTGGTTGTGCAGTTAATTATAAGACAAGGAGGGTACCATTTCCACATAACTCTCCCTTGGCTCTGTGACTAATGTTGTCATGAACTTTGATTTTACATATCTTCCTATGATATTTGCCACAGACAGACAGAAGCAACAGACACATTTCTTTTAAAATTGTATTGATAGATCTGGTTCAGGAAAAGCTTTAGGGGAATCATCAGTTAGTTTGACCTGTATGAAAGAGCCCTAAGTTCTCCTTCTTTTTCATTTTTGGTCTAAGGAAATTTTAACATGTTAGTATTGACTAAATGAAGCATAATTATACATGTATGTTTGCGTGCTATGTATGTATGCAATAGATACAATAAGTCTTTCAAAAATTTCCCATGGTGTATATCCTTACTTGGTTCCGTACTAAAAATAGTTTTATTGTAGCTACGCTTTGATTTTGTTCATTTTCAGTATATAAAACATCGCAGAAATGATGCTAGAGAAAGTCATGTTGAATGAACTGATAATTAATTGTCAAGTGATTTCTAGCCCAGTGCCCATCATAGTTATCATCCTGGGAAGCAGGCCCTGTGGTGACACAACCTGGCAACTGCTTCAGCAAGTGCTATGGGAATGGCTCCTGAAGACCCGTAGTTCTTGTCATCCAAATCCTTATCACTGTCAAAGCTTTCAACACCACACATTGATAAGATTTTATCAGTTGAAATTGCATTTAAGAAAAGGCATTGCTATCTGTTTTGTCACTGTAACCTAAGGAACATGGGACTTTTCCATGGATTGGCAGTTGATAATCTTCCTATGGGGTCATCTCCTCCATTGGAATGTAAGCTCCTTAAGTGAGGGACTCAAACTTTTTTGTGCTGTGCACATTCTGAGCACTTAGGAAATTTTTTTTCTTTTAGTTATATTTTCATTCATCAAAGAAGTAAAGATGAAAATAAAGAGAGAGAAAAAGATTGCTGATCATGTGTCAAGAGCAAAATATAACTGTTGGATGGTCAGTGTTGGTGACCCCAGATTGTAAAGTCATTGAGAGGAAAGCTTATCAGACGTTGGATAAATTCTTTGTGGCAAGTTTTGGGGGGAACATGGACAAAAGTCACACAAAATGGGCAAGCAATAGACAGCTTGGGGTCAGTATTTTTAGAAATAGTATCTGCAACAATGAAATCACAAAGCTAATTCAGTGAGTAAGAGCAAAGGATTATTCTAGCCATTGAGCCTCCAGAAGCTTATATTCAACCAGAGGACATCAGTAGAAGGTGATCCACCGTCACTTTCTTGTACGAGTGATTTGAAACTTTCGTTTATAAGATTCTTACTAGCCTGAAGTTCGTTTGAGAACCATTAACTCATGTCCTTTTTGCCATTTATCTGTTTGGAAAGTCAGTCAGTAAGCTCTGGGAACATAATAGAAAGGCAAGAGGGAGACAAGTGATATATAGAAGTAGAAATGATTAGCGTAAGAAAGGAATGAATTAAGAAGGACTGGGAAAGTCTTCCCATAGTATGTGAGATTTTAGCTAGGATTTGAAGGAAGCCAAGGACAACGGGAGGCATAGATGGGGAGGGAGAGCAGTCCAGGCATGGGGGACAGCCAGGGAAAATACATAGGACTGAGCTATGGGGTGGGTGTCTTCTGGAGGCCAGTGAAGCAGAAGAGGATCCAGGCCAGTCTTGGGAAATGCCCAGGGTTAGTAGGCATGCTCTAGAGGAAGATCCAGCAAGGACAGAGAGAAGGAACAGTCATACAGGTAGGAAGAGTGCCAAGAGAGAGAAGTGTTACAAAAACTTAGAGAGCAGAATGTAATGAGGGGAAGGTGGTGCTGCAGAGAGGTCCAAGAAGGAAGAGGCCGTTTGATTTGGCAGTTAAGGGATGAATCATAACTTTGGGAGAGTTTCATTTGGATGATGAGGTCAGAAGCCTGATTGCAGAATGAGGAGAGAGGGAGAGAAAAAGAAAATGGAGATGTCTATTGCTGATAGGTTTATTAAGGAATTGAGCTACGAAAGGCAGAGAAATGTATAGGATAATTAATAATTGGATTGGAAGGAAAAGGGAGTTTTTTGAAGATAGGGGAGATGAATACGTTTTTGCGTAGTAGGGACAGAAAGCTGTTGAAGACTAGTGAGAGTAGGAATGATAGGGACCGACTGCTGGAGCAGAGAGGATTGAATGGGGTAACTTGTGCATATAGAATGCTTTTGGCAATGAAAAGGGCCTCCCACCTCTTCGGGTGAAACTCTGAAGGAAGAGATGGTGGCACAACCTTGTTGGAACCTTTTTATAAGTCTCAGGTTGTGGAAAGAGCACTGGATTTGGAGGCAGAAGACAGGTTTAAATCTCATGTGTGCTACTTAACGCTTGTAAGACCTGTGCTTTTGTGCACCAGTTTCCTTGCACGTAAGTTAGATGAGGCTTTCTCTGCAACTCTAAGGTTTTGTGATTCTGTTATGAAATCTTAAAAGAATAGCAGAGGTTTATCATCTGTGATTTCTTCTGTTTCTGTTTGTCAGTGTTAAAAATGATCCTTCATTTTAGATTGTACTTTCTTACCCAGGGTTAAAGAGAAATGCATCAGCCTGTAGTTTCTAGGGCTCTGTTTGTTTAGTGTAAAAAGTGCTGAGGACGTGGAAACTGGAAGAGGATTGCTGAAGTTGTAATAGAGAGGTGGTAAAAAAGGTCTTCAGAGACCTTCAGGGAAGTAGACTGCTTTGATCTAATGACCTGCTTACTTAATCTTTGCTGAGATGATGTGGGCAGTAAAGCTCCTTGAGGTACATTTCTGTTCCCCCTCACCCATTATCCCCCGTGTGTTGTCTTACTTCGTCTTCTCTCTCTCATTCTGTTGCTTCCCTCTGACACCATATGTTTGGCAGAGTTACATTTTATAAACTTGAAACCTTTCTCATGCTTATAAAAAAAGACTTGAGATTAATTCTGCTTCATGTATTCTTAAAAATACCAGCTGCTTCTTGGTTGAAAGTAAGTTAATTTGACTGACACATGTAATATGGTTCATAAATTTGGATGGGTTTTCCTGTTTGTATTTCATATGCCTCTTGGTCCATATGTTAATGTAATTGTTGATTCTTTTCAGGATTGTTGGAGCTTTCTCACTTTGTAAAATTTGGAAAACATGTTTTAATATTTGTTAATGTTTGCTCTGTGACTACTGAATGTGTTCTTGTTTTGTTAGTTTCTTGTATATTATCAATATTATTAGTTTATGACTATGCACAAAACAGTTTATTTTTATTTTTGAGAGAATATTCAGTTACGTGTTAATAGCAGCAGCTGTGTTCAAGTCCAACGGCCAGCTTTAACTGCAGGTTTATTTAGCAGGTACTATACCTTTGAACTTCACTGATTATGATAACTATTCTGGGTAAGAAGTGTCTAATTCTGCTCTTGACATGTCCTTGAGAGTTGTTATTGGCATTTGGTAATGTTAAGGAATAATCATGATAGTAACATATTTTGTGATAGGTTTAGATTTTGGTTACAAAAGAATCGAAAGATTTTTCTGAAGGAAAAATAAGGAAAATTTGGAAAAATTGTTCACTAGGAAAATCATGAGCTGTCACCTTGTTTGTATGACCTACCCTTGGTCATTTACAAAGTAGCTACTGAAAATCCTTTGAATACTGTATACTTCTAAATAAAATACATATATCTATATATTTCTCATTAACACTTGACATGAAGATGCCTGATCTCTAACCCCCTTAGAGCAGTGAGGTTTTTATATTTCCTGTGTCCTCTGTTGAGTATCCAAGGCCGGAAAGCTAGCTTTGATTGATATTCCGTGGATATTTTAGAACCTAATGGTGAGTGAGAACTGTCAGCATGGTAGCATTTGGAACATTTTTCTGAAATAATCTAAATTCAGACATCCCTATGCAATCTGCTGTTACTTGGACCCATGTGCTGGATTTGGCTAATTGTGACTACCTAGATAATCTGTTAGCTACTCCTAGTAAACAACCCAAAGAATTGAGTTAGTCACTGGAAAACCTGGAGTTGAGATCATGGCTTCTCACCGGGTAATTTTCCTTCAGAGGGGAAGTTGATTTTACTGTTAGTAACACTCAACCTGTACAGTTTATTACTGCACAGTCTGAAGTCAGTTTCAGACCCTGTATAAGGGGGCACACTCCGTAGTTGCCATTACAGAAACTAAGTACATTAGCTGTTTTTGCCTTGTGTTTTAAGATTACAAGAGTCGTTTTTTCGTATTATGATTTTACATTACTTTCATAATGGCTCTGTAAGCATTTCTTAGTTGGTGGTTTTGCAGCTTAACAGAAGCGTTTTACCTTAATTTTTTGGAAGGTTTTAAAATTGTACTTTAGATAACCTTCAGGAAATTTAAAATAAGTTATTCAAGGGAATAAGCATTTATTAAGTGCCTGCTATGTATCATATACTGTGCTAAGCATTTTGCAGATATGACCTCATTTGAGCCTTACACATCCCTGGGAGAGAGATGCTGCTATTGTCCCCACTTTACAGTTGAGGAAACTGAGGCTAACAACTGCCTAGTCAGGGTCATATAGCTAGTAATTATCTGAAGCTGGATTTGAACTTAGGTCTTTTAAACTCCAAGCCCAGTATTCTATCTACCGTGCTGCCTAACTGCCTAGTATCCAAGCTACTAATAAATAAATTTTAACTACAGCTAAATAACCTTTCTATAGACTGATGAAGCACCCTTTTTTATGACTATCTTTTATATCTCCTAAGTTTATCATGTGGATTCCATCAGTGAGATTATTACAACTAAGTGATGTAATGTTTTAAACTAAAGTACTCTCTTAAAATTTTTCCCATGCTCCAAAAGCAGTTATTCCTAAGACGTGTTAGTGTCATTGTGTAGAATTGGCAAGGACTAGGAAAGTATAATGAGGATCTGCATGCCATAGAATTCCTAGTGCAATGATTTTTTTCTTCCTATGATTTCAGTAGGCCTAAAAATCATGTGAGAGATCCCTGAAGATATTTAGATGTGATCACTGTCACTGACCTGCGATTAAGGGGCAAATAGCATCCAGATGGAATTCAGAATTACTTAGTACTTCAGTTGTTGTCATCAACATCATCTGTTTTAATAAGAAATCAGAGCAGGGAAGGAAAGCATCCTTTTTTATACAATATTTTAAAAGAAAAATGCACAGGATTTAAATTTTTAAGTCCAAATAAATAGGACTCAGGGTTGTATAGTAATAGTTAACCTTGAATCCAGGAAGTCCCTTGTTCAAGCCCTGACCCTGCTGCCTACTGCTTTGTGATCCTGGACAAGCAGTTAACCTGTCAGTATCCTAGACAACCCTGCAAGGCTATTAAGTTGTAGAGAAGATGCCAGACTCTGTAGCTAGTAAGGTTCTTCACCTGAGAGTTCTCTCTACCAATGAAAACACAGGTACTGTTCCTGTCCTTTCATTATCCCTGTAACTACAATGCTTTAACTTTGTTAAAGTTAAATATTGCGTGAGAAATCAATATTCCTTACATTTGATACTTTCTCTGACTTACAGGTTTTACATGCACAGAAAGCTGGATATAAAGCTGCCATAGTTCACAATGTTGATTCTGATGACCTAATTAGCATGGGATCCAACGACAGTAAGTACAGGTATCACTTTTCTTCTCTCCTGTTTGAAAATTGTACTCAAATTTTACTTGGAATATCTCTTTATGTTTCAGTTTCAGTTTATGCTTCTGACTTTAAAAGTTAAAAAGTGGCCTGTACGTTATTAACATAATAAGCATGTTTCTCATCCAACAAATTCATTGGTTTTATGCCAGGCTGTTTGCATTTTTGTTTCCTTGATAATTTCAGTTACAGACAAGTAGCAAAATGTCAAGTCAGAGGACAGTTGAAGGTGTAAAAGACCAGTGAGAATTCTTTTGATTTATATGTAAATACTATGTTGAGAATATAGCTAATTAATTTCCTGCTTAATTATTAAGCGGTAACTCAGGATTTCAGGGCTCATATTTTCATTGATAATTTTTTTTTTACAACATCTTCATGTCCCCTTGCAACAAAGAATAAAGAAAGGGAAAAAGGTAGTTTATAAAAACTAAGCAACACCTCAGTCAAGTCTTAAAATTCATGTTGTAGTTACCATGAATATTGTTTCTCTGGTTCTGCTTACTTCAGTCTGCATGAGGTTCATACATCTCTTCTGAAGATTCTCAGAATTCTTATTCAGCATTTCTGCTTTTTCTGTTACATTTATTTTGTCAAGAATGAACCTTTTTTTCTTTCTTTAGTCTCACCGTGAGATCTCCAAGTTAAAAGATAGAGGCATTTTAAAAGCATGTGATACCTCAGAGGTGAGACTAATTATTTGAGTCTAGCTGTTAGGCATTTAGCATAATATATTAATATGTCTTTAATTTTTCAAGTGAAACTTTAACCTTTGGGAGAAAGGGGTCAGTTTTGGTGAAAAATTATATTTAACGGTTATTGGTTGGTATACATAGATTTGCCAAGACATTTGAGCAAGGTGGGAATGTTATTTTAATAAAATAAAATTTTTATTAATTTAAAATAACTTAAATATATGCACATGTGTATCTATATCTGTGTGTGTATGCATATGTATACATACATATGTATATCCATATCCTTATGGAGGAAAATTTATGCTTCTAATGTACCGAGCTAGAGAATTACCAACATTGTGACCAAAATGGAACTCATTATTTTTCCCCCTAAACTCTTCCTCCTTCCTGCCTTCCCTGTTGCTGTAGAGGCAATAATACTCAAGTTGTCTTTTCAGCCATCCTCGGTGTCATTCAGGGTCACAACCTGGGAGTCCTCACGTTCTGTCAACCCCCATATCCAGGCAGTTGTCACGACCAGTTGATTTTACCTCTGCAACATCCCTCGATATACTCCCTTCTCTCCTCTGACATTGTTTCCACCCTGGTACAGGCCTTCATCTCTTCACACTTTAATCATTTGAATAACCTGCTGACAGGTGTGCCTCCCTCAGGTCTTTCTCCACTTCACTCTATCCTCCATTCTAAGTCTTGGTGGCATATTTCCAGATGTGAGTGAGGACTTAGATATAGGTGTTCACAGCATGTCTGTGACCTAGGAAGGAAAATAGTAGTATTGATAACCCTGGGAAAAACTAAATTTGGCTTGTGTTTTTACACTTTTTATACCTTATCCTTCATGTCATATCTAAACAGCTTCATTTTAAAATATTTTGTGATTAGGTGCAAGTCTTTCACTACCAAACTAAGGAAATTGGATTTAATCTGGGGGATAGGAAGAGTAGTTCATGATTTTAAATTATTAATTGATCGATTAAATGATCAACAGTGGTACCTTTAAGGAGTTTAATCTGGTGACAGTATAAAGGATCCCTTAAATCTTAGTCTCCTAGTTAGGAGACTTTTATTCTGGGGATGAGATAATAGGAATTTGGATAATGGTGGCAGTGGAAAAGAAGGAGGTATGTGTGGGAAAATTTGGGAAAAAAATTAGTGGAGCTTAGGTTACTTTTGTAGTTTAAAAGAGGGGTTAGGGAGAGAGCTTAAGTTGAGTGAGATTTCAAACTTGGGAGCTTTTTAGGATTGTTGTTAGAAATAGAGAAGTCATGAGGAAGTATTCTAGGATGGAAGAAAGTGATAAAGATAAGAATAATACCAAGATTGTTAACCTTGCTGCTTGGAAAGATGGTGGTCTCCTTGGCATAAATATGAAAGTTTGGACAGGAAGTTGCGTTTGGAAGAAAGTTAAGGAATCTTGAACCTGTTGTGTTTATGAGTGCTGTAGAACATTCTATTTCATACAGCTAATAGGAAGTTGGAATTCAGGGGTAAGACTAGGCCTGGATGTAAAACTTGGGAGTCATCTGCATACATATAGATGATAAACCCATGGGATCTGATAATGTCACCAAATATGAGAATGTAGAGAAAATAGAAATTGGTCCAGGACAGAGCCTGTGAGTGTACCCTTAGGAAGATGGAAGACAAAGGAACAGGAAACTGAGAAGAGATGCTTAGACAGGCAGGAGAGCGTGGCCAGCCGTGTAAGGTGTTCCAGAGGGATGGAAAAGAATAAAAATTTTAAGAATGTGAAAAAAATTTGACAATTAAGAGCTTGTTAACTTTGGAGAGAGCAGTTTCAATTTGAGTGATTGGAAGTTAGAATAAAAAGGTTTGAGAAGGGGAGAAAAAGTAGATGTTGTTATTGCTGGAAACCATAGGTATCTCTTTCTCTCCCCCTGCCCTTTTTCAGTTTTCCCCATGGGTAATTTGTGTTGCTACCTTTGCCTTCTTCAGTTGCTGTATTTCTTGTATTTCTGTTGTGGGATGTTTGCAAAGCAAAGAATTTGTTCACATCTAGGTTTCTCCCTAGGAGTGTTTCTTTAACATAGATCTTTTTTACTGCTAAGTTTCCCTTATGGTTTTTTTTTTTTTTTTTTTTTTGTCCCTTGCAGGAACTGTATTATGGAGTCTTTGAATTGGCACTTCATTTTCTGTGTCAAAAAGTTGTGGACAGTTTTCTTGTTTTATTTCCTGCATTATGTTTTTAGATTTTTTTGACTTGTGATGTTTGGTCTTCTAGGAGACCCATAATCCTCAAGTTGACTTTTCAAGAGCAATATATTTTCCTTGTTTAGAGGTTCTTTTCTTTTTTAAAATGCTATTGCTTTTTTGCTTTTCTTTTTCTAGATTGTCCTTCACTTTTGCTTTGGTGAGATTGCCTTTGTGGATTCAAGTGTTTATATTCTGCCTCTTTGCTGCATATACACAATTTTCAGTTAACTGTTCATTAACACTGCAATGGTTCTTTGTCCTCTTGAGAACCCCTAAGTTCTGCTAGCTCATCAGATGTTGATGCATTTTCCTTTGATTTTTGGATTGTTCATAAATAACTGGATTCATTTAGCTTATCTGGCATCCATATTCCTTTCTGTTATTTATATATTCCCTGCTTTTGCTCAAGGTCTTTAATTGAGTTTTCTTCCTCTTTAAGATTCGTAGTATTTTTACTTTTTCATTATATTCTCTTGTTGCTCAGTTTCTGAATCCTCTTTCTTTGGTGGTTTCCTCTGGGATTGGGCTTCAAAACTGTCTCATCCTCCTTCTGTGATGATCAATTTACATTTGCCAGCCTCGGTTCCTGCCTTAAATGACTTTTGTCGGGGAGGGGACAAGAGACCTGGCCTCCACTGGATGCCAGTTCCTTTTATCTCAGGCCTGGTGAAGACCATGCTCATGCTGACATTCTGCCCTGGGTTCCCTCTGGCCTCGGTTCTCTTGTTGAGGACAGAAAGCTGCTGCCCTCTTAGGTACAGCATGAAATCTGCTTTCCATGACTGAAGGTTGGGGGGGCGGGGATTAGGGCAGAATTGAGCTGGGTTCCAAGTCTGTGGGTCTTGCCAGTGTCGTGACTGAGAGTAGGGGCTGGTTATTGAATGTATTAGGGATTACCCTTGTTTGTTCCTAGTTCATCAACCTCACTGGGATTCTTGGTATCTTAGGCCATAGAGACAGCTGAAATTGTTTTTTTTCCCCAGCTATAATTTCCTTCGTTTTAGTGAGAATAAGATTCAAAATAGAATTTTCCCTTGTTGCTACTCCAGCTTGAAGGATGAAATCATCATTAAGACACGTCCTGAATTTAGTAGCTGTTCTGCTTTTGGCAGAGGAAGCTCCAGTAGATGTCCCTCAGCATCATGCCTCTGTGTCAGACCTGTGATTTTTCTTAGGCTTCTCATCATCTCTTTCCTTTCTGTTTAGGTATTCTTTAATAAACCCCAATGATGTAATCACTTTTGTTTCTCCTTCCTTTGACCTTCAACAAAATACTCTTCTTTATTGTTGCTTCCTGGATTTCCTTACAGCAGTAAGGAAATATTTCCTTGCAGGTGGACTTCCCCTTTCTCTTTGTTAACCACTCTTCATAAGAATTTCTTGGGCATAAGGTGAGTCCGTTTAGAGCCACAGTCCTGTCATGGATTTTATCCTCCTCAAACCTGTGAAGTCAAATTTGCCTCCTTTCCATAGAACCTGTGTATTTCTTACCTGTTGCCTGAACTTTGACATTTGCGTATAGGTTTCTGAGTATGTGGGATTTTGTGTTCTCAGCTGAGTGATTTTTTTTTTTTCCTTTCTTTGTGACTGTTGCCTGTAGTATCTAACTTGGGGGATGTATACATATGTAGTCAGTCTTTTCTGTCCTCAGTCCTTTTTACTTTAAAGCCCTTTTGATTAGGTTCTCAGGATGCCTGGAAATTACATTCTTGCCAGCCTTTGTTAGTGTAAGAGATAAACACAGCACATTTGAGGCATTAAAGATTTGCGTAGAGATGGTGATGAAGCCTATTTAAATTCTCTTTTCTGTTTGTCTTTCTGAATGCGAGACTAGAAGAAATTGTTCTGCTTCTGACTGAAAATTTCTAAAGAAATTAGATAACTAGGGCTCAAAGTTATTAGTTCATTATTTTCTGTGTAATAAGTCATGAACAGTGCGGGGAGGGGACAAAAAAATCTGGAGTTTTACTAAAATTTAAACTAATCAGACCTGTGAATAGAGTGAAGTACAGCTGAAGTAATTCAGGGAAATTAGGGGAACTAGGAACAGGGTGGGTCCTACAGCCTGTGTTCTCTTTTTGTCCTGAAGGGATTAAGAGCCTGAAAAGCTTAGTAGGGTAATGCCCAGAGAACTGCTGTAGAAGCAGATGTCACTCTTCTTAACAGCAGGGAAAAAAGGGAGGATTATCTAAGGGAAACAAGTAAAAAGTGACATCAGAGACTAAGCTAACAGACTTTTGATGTGAGGTGAGCTTTGAATTGGAGAGAGGTTGCCCCAGGCAGTTTTAGAACAGAATTTTAAGAGTAAGGGAAAATTAGAATAATGGAATAAATAAAACTAAGTATCATCTCTTATCTGATACTTTTTTGCATTAAAAAATTCTAATTTTTAAGAAGTTGCTCCATGAAGTGTATTGATTCCTGCTCCATATTAAAACTTCTTTCTCCCTGATCATCCATGATGTCCTTTGCTAATTGACTCTAATGTGAATATGCAAGGGTATATACCTTATTCAGAATCGGTATTTATGAAGTGTGGGTCTGACTGTGTTATTGTCCTGCTCACCAGCCTCCTGGCTCCCTGTATCAAGGATCAAATACACGATCTTTCAGTATTTAAAGCCCTGGATTATTCTCCTCCGCCTCCCTTTCCAGACTTAACACATGACTCCTATTTGTGTCCTTGCTGCCCCTCACATACTGCAGCCCATCTCCAGTTTCCTTGTGTTGGAGAGGTGGTTCTCTCATGCTGGAAAGTGCTTCTTCTTTTTCATCCTCACCTCTTAGAGGAATCCCTCACCTCCTTTCAGACTAAGCTGAGATACAAAAGGAGGACTTCTCCTTTTAGAGAGCTTGAGTACTTAACTCAGTGCTGGCCTATGGTGTAATTCAGGATGAGATTTAGGACTGGGATTTGGCTTTGGGAGGATATCAAATTGAAGAGCTACAAAGATTTTCAGTGATGCAAAGGTCTTCAGTAGCACTTTCCCCCAGTCCATACACCTAGAAGAATCTTTTCTGCTAAACACAGATGTTCAGCCTCTGTTGGGAGACCTCTAATGGGGGTGGGGGTGCTGACATTTCTTTGAGGCTTTGACTATTGCAAAAAATGTGTGTAAGGAAGATTTTCCTGGCTTCAGTCTTAAATTTTAAATTACAGAAATTACCTTTCTGTAAGTTCCAAGGCCAAGAAGAACAAACCAAACTTCTTCTTGACATTTTTTTAAGTATAGCTATCGTTTTCAGCTTTTTTTCTTCACTTGAATTTTAGTAGCCCTTAAGGTCATAAGAATCTGGAGGGGGTAGTCTCTCTATAATCTACTCTACTCAAACCAAATCTTATGAACATCACTCCCTGTAGAAATGATCATTGAACCCAAGGGAGCAAGGAAGGCCTCTATGTTAGAGAAAAGAGGAACCAGGACAGAGGGTGAGACAGTGTCAGATTTTACAGAGATTTCAACAATGACAACAACTGAGTAAAGGCCATTCATTTTGGCAATTAAGAAATCACTGGTTGCTTTAGAAAGAACATTTTCATTTGAGTGTTGAAGTTAGGTATTAGAGTAGTTTAGAAAGTATGGACAGCATTATCAATGTGTTTGGATGAAAAAGGGGCGATACACTGACAAGGGTAGTAGGATTTAGTGAGAGGTTTTTGAGCTTTGAGAGACTTGGGTGTGTTTGTAGGCTGCCAGAAAGTAATGAGTAGATCAGAATTGAAGATAAGGGAAGGTGATACTGGGGGAGTAGCATGCTGGGAACATGGGAGGGGATGTAACCAAAGAAAAGTACATATTATGTAGAGAAATTTGCCTTGTTGGAGAGAAGGGTCACTTCTTAATCAGAGACTATAGAATGAAGGAAGATATAAAGGGGTTGTGAGAAGAGAAAGGAACAAGAGGAAGCTCATGACAAAAAGCCTGGACTTTCTCTGTGAAATTATGTGGCAAGATCTTCTGGAGAAGATGAAGAAAAGATGTACTATAGGAGACTAGAGCCTTCAGTGAGGAGAAGGATTGCTTTGCTGCCGTGAGGACCCAATTGACATATAACAGATTTTTAGTGGATAGCACATAGACGTGATGCTTGACTACTTCCAGCTCTTTTCAGAAGCGTACAAGTAGAAGCAGGGGAGATTGATGGTGAGAGTAATGTGGGCTTGGGGTTTGGCAAGGCATGAGCAAGGGACTGCTAGGTGGTGTAGATGATAGAGTGCTAGACTTGGGAGTTAGGAAGACTCATCTTCCTGAGTTCAAATCCAGCCTCAGACACTATGTGACTCTGGGAAAGTTGCTTAACCCTATTTGCCTCAGTTTCCTCATCTATAAAATGGACTGGAGAAGGAAATGGCAAAACACTCCAGTATCTTGGTCAAGAAAATCTCAAAACGATGTCACGAAGAATCAGACACAACTAAAAATGACTGAAAGGCATGAGCCTTTCATGCCTAGGGCAGAGGAACAAGAGACTCCCTTTTAGAACAGTGTATAGTGTATAGTTGAAGTAGTTCACTAAGGGGGTGGAGATTGGGAAGGGAAGAAAGGAAGAAAATATTTGTGCTTGTTGTATGTAGAGCTCTGTCCTTATTGCTAGGTTACAGAAAGGAAAAGTAAGAAAGTCCCTACCCTTGAGGAGTTCTCTCTCTGTTAAATATAGAGTAAGAAAGCACACATGGAAGGTTTCATCTACCAGTCAGATGGAAAAGGTCCCATGGTCCTTAGAACACAGACTTATAATAGGAGACAGTATCTCTTTTTAATGTCATTTTTACTAGTTAGATAATGTTTGTTTTTGTTGTTGAATAGTTTGACAGTGTCAAGGACTTTGATGGCATGAACTTTGTTTTTTGAATGGGTCAGCCAGGCTTCATCTCCACTGGACTTGAATTCCAGGATGATGACTAGATAAGGTGAACTTCAGTGAATGAGTGGGTTCTGAGTGATGGTGAACAATAGGGGAACAGAGCAGTATTCTGTTTCCCTCTCTGGGATCACTAGGTCAGCAGTTATGAGAGAAAGTACAAAGGATACTTAAAAAGATGACCAGGGATGCCATATCATCTGGTGTTAACCCAGTGCCTGTGAGAACCCGAAGGTGGAAGGAGCATGAAAAGAAGAGGTCTAAAATGAAGAAAAATTTGCTAAATGATCTGTAGGTATGTAGATTCTGAAGTGTTTTGTGTAAAATACTACAGTATTTTTCCTGAATATCTAAACTGGAATACTATTACATCATCAAGAACTATTTGATTCAGAATATGAATTGAGCTGTAATGTTTAATTGTTGAAGGACTGTCATTAAAGACAAAGGACATGGGATTATTGAGTAATTGCATATAATTAAATATATTGGGAATAGAAAATGCTTTTAGTTTTTCTCAAGTTATTGGTTTTTAAATATTGTCTAAATATTGCCATCCAGAGATGAACTATATTTGAGAAGTTGAACTTTTAAAGTGATAATATCTCCTGGGCATGACATAAAATCCAGTATTATCTTATGGATGCAAATCCAGTTCTAGTTTTACTTGGTATTATTAGAGAAGAATATAAATTAAAACATGCATTGAGAAATAGAAACTGAAAATATTAGCTCCTCTGATACAGGTTTTCTTAATTGATTGACTGTCTAATCATCTATCTACTGTTACCTAATTCAAGAGTCCCTAATCTTTTCATGATTTTTACCAGAGAGTTAGCAGATTAGAAGAAGGAAGTTGTAGTAGGAAGGAATTCTGCTGTATTCTCAGAGAATTCCTGCCAGTAAATTTTGGTGAACCACGAGTAGCATAATTTATCTGTGAAAAGTTCAATATCTCTGTAGTTACTCAGACCAAAAAAAGCCACACTGAAAAACCCAAGAAAAATAAAGTTTTAAAAAATATACTTCAGTCTGCATTTTCAGAATCCATTAGTTCTTTCTGTGAGATGTTCAGAATTGTGTTGTGTCATTGTATTGTTTCAGAATAGCTAAATCATTCACAGTTGATCATCACACAATATTCCTGTTACTGTGTACAGTGTCCTCCTGGTTGTGCTCACTTCACTTTGCATCAGTTCACATAAATCTTCTCATGTTTTTCTGAAAGCATGCTGGTTGTCGTTTCTTATAGCACAATAATATTCTACCACACTTATACTACAATTTTTTCAGTCATTCTGCAATTAATTCCTTAATTTCCAATTTTTTGTCACTACAAAAAGAACTGGTATAAATATTTTTTTACATATAGGTCCTTTTCTTTTTTTTCCCTTAACTCTCTTTGGGATGTAGATCTAATAGTGGTATTGCCAGGTCAGACGGTATGCATGGTTTTACTGTCCTGTGGGCATAGTTCCAGATTGCTCTCCAGAATGGTTGGATCAGTTCCAACTCCATCAGCAATGTTTTCCCATATCCCTTCGGACATTTGTCAGTTACCTTTTCTATCATATTAGACAATCTGATAAGTATGAAGTGGTACTTCAGAGTTGTTTTAATTTGTATTTCTTTAAGAATGATTTAGAGCATTTTTCATATGTTTATAGCTTAGATTTCTTTGAAAGCTACCTGTTCTTATCCTTGACCATTTATCAATTTGGGAATGACTTTTATTTGTTTTGACTCAATTCTTTATATTTGTGAAATGACCACCCCCTTTTTTCCCTCAGAAATGTCTGGACCAAATCACAGCTGCATTGATATTATATTAATATGTCTGTTTACCTATACACTTGTCAGCATTTTGGGTTTTTGTCAACTTTGCCAATCAGATAAGTGTGAGGTGGGAACCTCAGAGTTGCTTTAATTTTTATTTCTCTAATTATTAGTCATTTGGACCATTTTATCACATGACTACTGATGACTTGAATTTCTTTCTTCCTTTTCATCTGGTCATGTCCTTTGACTATCTGGTCATGTCCTTTGACTATTTATTGGGGAATACTTTTGCAAACTTTTAGGTGCTATACTTATTACTATTATTTCTCTCTTTTTAGGGACCAGCCTAAGGACTAAAAGAGGCCTTACAGATCAAAGTATAGGTTTCTTCATAGAGTGGGAATTTTATAAATCTTCAATCCAGTAACGTTTTGGAAGCCACTAACTACTAAGATATCTCATAGAAATAGGTTGGGTTTTCTTTTTTGTTCGGTTGTTTTCCCACCCAGGACAGGATGGGCTAACTTAGTAAACCTTCAAATCTGCTGTCTTTCATGTTGGCAGAGCCTCAGAGATAGTGAAGCACCACCCTCCCCCTAGCCCTCTGTAATTAGTCAGCAGACTAATAAAAGCTTTTTCATTTTCTTTAAGTTTCAGCAGTGAAAAGAAATTTTTTGGCATCAATTACATTATTACCATGTGATCTGTAGCCAGGGACAGTCAGCTCTTCCTTGGCTTAGGAAACTATATAGAAGTCAGAAGTAACCTGAGTAACCTGTTATCAGTGGTTAGTAATCTACAGAGATTAATAAATGTCAAATAAGCATTTTTAAAAGACAAACTTTGAACTTTACTCTTATAGGATTGGGTTTGAGGAGGGAATAACATACATACTCAGTTGAGTATGGAGTAGGAGGGAAGGTGATGGGGGGAGGACATGATAGAAGGGAGGGCAGATTTGAGGAGGGGGGGTAACCAGAAGCAAATACTTGAGGAGGGACAGGGTCAAAGGAGAGAATAGAATAAACGGGGAGTGGGAGAGGATGGAGGGAAATAGAGTTAGTCTTTCACAACATGACTGTTGTGGAAGTGTTTTGCATGACTATACATGTGTAAACTGTTGCTTGCCTTCTCAGTGAGGGTGGGTGGGGAGGGAGGGAGAGAATTTGGAAGTTTTAAAAACTGTTAAAAATTGTTTTTACATCCAACTGGGAAATAAGCTATACAGGCAGTGGGGTATTGAAATCTATCTTGCCTTCAGGAAAATAGAAGGGAAAGGGCTAAGAGAAGGAGGGGTAGGGCAGTGATAGGAAGGAGGGCAGATTGGGGAAGAGACTAATCATAATGCATACTGTCTTGGTGTGGAGGGAGAGAAGAGATGAGGAGAAAATTTGCAACCCAAAATCTTGTGGAATTGAATGTTGAAAATTAGTTAAAAGCTATGAAAAGCACTATTAATTGGGATACTTATATATTATTCTGAATTTTTCACAGTTGGTTACAGGAAAATATGTAGCAGAATCTTTTAAAATCTTAGACTTACTATCTCTAAAAATGAACCTGCACTTTCTCAGATGAGATGTCTACTTAATTAACTGCTCAAATAACAAGATGCAATGAATTATTGTATTTTTATTGTTTTGTATCTTTATTATCTAATATTTGTGGGTACCAGTGGTACAGATATTCCCCAAGTGATGGCTAATTGAAGCTATTTTTATTTTGTTCTAAGAATGTAAGTTTATTAATATTTAAGTAGGCATATGTCAGAAGTTCTGGGAGCTCACAAGACTTCAAACTGAAAAAAAATATAGTACATTGTGAAGATCAGGCTTAGATGACCTTAGATGTTTGTCCACCAATTTCCTTGTCATGTCAGCCTAGGAAAATATGTGGTTAATTCTCAGACTCTTACCATAAAACGTTTTTGAAGTCAGCTTAGCTGTTCTCTTTAGGGTTCTCTATTTGACTTAGAGTTTTCCTAAAAATGGGTAGTATTTTCATTTTTTAAAAAATACCATTTTTAGTAGCTGACCTAAGTGTGGGAAGAAAATACATTTCTTTTTCTTTCTGTCTCAGTAGATAAGATTATCACATCAACTTTTCCTACTTCAAGAGACTGGGATATTGTTGATCTAGTGAATTCGCTTCCCTAATAAAAGTACTTTCTCCACTATGTCTTAGTAGATAAGCCTCCAGAACTGCTGTGTTAAATGAATGTTTGGCTTCTGGTGATGAAACTTTTTTCCCTGAATGATGTCAGTGGTCCAGTGACAAAGCATTCGGGCTAAATGGAGAAACAGAAGCCTGTCCAGCTTGGTGTAGAATTTGCCAGAATGTGTACTTTGCCCGCATAGCCTTTAATAACAGTAATTATAGCTGCAGCATTTATACAGCGTGTTAGCTTTTCAAAGCACTTTATATATATTATCTCTTCAAGAAATCAGAGCATTGTAGCAATGAGCTATTAGAGAAGAGCTTTATTAGAGGATCATTTTTAAAAGTAAATAAAATATCAAATCCAGATTGTTCCCTGAGCCTTTTTTTGAAAATACAAAGATTTGTTGAGGCAGCATTCATGTCAAAAATCTACCTGTGAGTGATTAAGGGTTATTTGGAATTGTTTCCTAAAGTATTAATTGTTATTATTAGGGCAGTCAAATTGATTTTATTTATAAATAGACATTTAAAGATATTTTCTTTTTTTTTTTTAAAATACAGTTGGCATTTTAAAGAAGATTGATATTCCTTCTGTCTTTATTGGTGAGGCATCAGCTAATTCACTTAAAGATGAATTCACATATGAAAAAGGGTAAGTAATTGGCAAAAATATTCCTTTAACTTTCTTATTTATTCTATGTATCATTTATGGATTAATCAAATCTCATGCTGATCTTCCCATATTGTCCAACTTTTGCTATTTTATTTCCCATGTTTGGCTTCAGTTGATAGAGGAAAAGTGAATGGAAAAGACTGAAATTAAGATTATTTAATTGTGATGTTAGTATAGCAAAGTTTGGTTGAGTGAATAGTTTTGAAACTTGGAGGAAGAAGGAAGATTTTATAAATGAATTACAATTAGCAGCCACGTTTCTATGGAAAGAGAAATAAATTGGACAACTGACTACTTGGGTTCAAATATCAACTCTGCAGTTTGCTCTGTATATGACCTTGGGACAGGTTGTTTAACATTATTGAGATGCAATTTCTGATCTGTGAAATAAGGGAACCTAGAACCCTATGTAATGTATAAGAACTTTGTTTCAGAATCTTTCTGCTCTAATTTTTCTCATTTTTTCCCCTAAATCAGAGTTTAAAGGAACCTTCAAAACTTTTTTGTTCAATTCATACTTAAACTAGTAAATATAAAACATCTTTGAAAAAATGAAGGAATTGGACTAAATAACCTCTAAGGTTCATTTCAGTTTTAAAATTTTGTGATGTTGTTATCCACTAAACTTGTTCACATCATCAATAATTAATAGTTAATTCATTCTCTAAATTTACATAATACTCCTTTTTCAATACTTGTAGTATTGAGGTCCCTCTTCTTCACAGGATACTAATCAGTCAATCAGTCAAATAGCATTTAAACTTATTTGTAAGCTTTGCTTATTTGTAACTAAAAACTTAATGAAATAAGCATTTACTATGTGCCAGGCACTATGCTAAGAACTGGGGATTACAAAGAAAGTAAAAAAATAATTCCCTGCCCTCAAGTAACTTATATTCTAATAGTAGAGATTGTGTGTGTGTGTGTGTGTGTGTGTGTGTGTGTACGTATACAAACATACATCATACATACATGATAAAAGGTAATCTTAGAAGGCAAAGCAGTAGCAATTTGTGGGACTGGGAAAGACCTGCTATTGAAGATATGGTTTTAGCTGAGTCTTTAAGGAAGTCACCCTGAAACTTTGGGAGGCTAGATGACAGGAGAATACTGAGCAGTGGGGGATATCCCCGTACATAGGTACCAAGAGAGGAGTGACAAGCAGGCCGGGGGAGCTGTACTAGGGGGAGTTGTCTGGGGGGAGTAACGTGGCAGAAGACTGCCTGGGTTGGAAGGGGCCGGGGTATGAAAAACTTGAGTGTTGACAGGTAGGCATTCAGTGGCGTTGTACTCTCATACGCAGGCATTACTTTCATCAATGCAGAATGTAACCTGTCCATTACTTCTCATCTTTCCAGTTCTTCCATAGAACTTTCACAGAGGATCTGCCCAGCCTTCCGGTAGCATTCTTCAAAGTCTTGTATATTTTAGGGGTAATAGTGGAGGAGCACTTGGGATGTCTGTCCCATTGTTACCGTTTTCTCTAACCACATGACCTGCCCTCCCCACAAAACCTTTTTAGGTTATATATCATATTTCCTGGATACTATTTTTTACATATTGATCATTGCCAAACATATGCTGTAGCCTTCTTGTGCTTACTACTTATTTTTCCATTTCTTATTGCCTCACATGCAACTTTGACTCTTTTTGGACTGTGGTTTTTAAGATTCACAACCATACAGCCCTAATGAGAACATCTGTGGTTTTTTTTTTTTAAATTTTAAATTTGTAATGGGAGAAACTTGTGATCATTAAAACAGTGTACATTTTCCAAGTGCAGTTTAGCCAGTTCTCTTCTTCTTAATTTCTGGGACCAACTCATTGTCAGGAATACCTAACCTGGATTTATCTATTGATATATAAACTCAGTGGACTGGCTATCCAGCCACATGCCTCAGTCTGAACAGCAGGTATTTTCCCATCCATGTAGGTTTTCCTCTATAAATTGTTATACTGATCTATTTGGAATAGTTTTAGGCTCCCTTGAAAAGACCATTTAGTGGTCTAGAGCTTCATGCAGTTGGTGTAACAACAGCATTTTGTTCCTGCACACAGGAATATCTAAAAGACTGTATCTGTTGGGAATCCCTTTCCATTTGGACCTTGGGCAGAATATCTTTTCTGGTAGTAGTGAATGCCTTTGATTAATAATCAGAGAGTCATTGAACAAAATTACTTGGTTAAGGAATTTTCTGTGATTTTAACCAGAGACATCGGTAGGAATTCTGGTACCTAGGACAAATTTATTTGAGCTTCAGAAATGAGGTGAGATTCTAATCTGTGATCAGTACTATGCACGATTGAGAAAGATTAATGAAAGAGATCATGAGCGTTAAAGATGATAAAGGACTGAGAGGTCACAGTTTTTTAAGGGAACAAGGACTGGAGTAGACAACAAGAATATAAGCTAAATACTGAATGTATTTGGGAAGAAAAGTTTAACTAGAAGTCTATAGAGGATAACAGCGAGGATCAGGCTAGATTTTACTATCACCAGCTTTTTCCCTTCAGTCCTACATTCCCTTTCCTGTCTCAGTGCTATAATTTCTTTCACCTCAGACTTGACTGGCCTTGAACTAAATTTGTCGGTTTGGCATAGGGATAGTATACTAAGGAAAGGCTGGAGTCTTGATCCTTAAAGTAAGGAGAGATGCCCTTCTTAACAGTAAGGTTTAAATTGAGTACCACTCTGAGGCAGGAGAGTAGGCCTAATGAATTCCAGAGGACTTGTATTCTAGAATTTTTATTCAGATATTCCTAATAACCACAAGACTCCTGCTTATAGAAGTACTTCTGCTTTGGTAGCAGAGAAAAATCAGAGAACTTGGAATCACATTCAAGGAATTGGAGTAGGCCTTAACTATAGTGGCCGAAGGATAGTTAATTTGTCTGTTATACAAAGATCAGTCCAGCTATGTGCAAAGAAACTCATTACCAGGTTCACCAAAAGATGATGAAATTTTTGGCCAGAGTATAACTCTTGCCACTTAAAGAGTGGCATAATCATTAAAATAAGTTAAAAAAATGCTTGTTACTCTGCTTTAGACAGATAAAGAGCTTTAGCAGATAATTTAGATAATGGAAGTTCCTCATCACTTATTCAACACTTGTGAAGAAGGAGCCTGATGTCTCCACCAACTGCCACCAACAGTTGCTGCAGCCCTTGCTTCCTCAGCAGCTGCAGTTCCAGAAGACCTAGAAAAGAAAGTTCTTGCTACCAATGTTTTTGGTACTGTTACATTGTTCAGTATCAGAAATGGATAAAGTTTTTATCAGGGGAAATAATGTTAAAAAAGATGTGTTGAGGAGGAGCTAAGATGGCGGAGTAGAAAGACTCATGTATGCTAGCTCTGAATCCACAGCCCAGAAATTTTCTGTAACAAGAACTCCCTACAAATTCTGGAGCAGAGCAAGCCACGCAGAAACACAGTGGAAGAGATTTCCGTTCCAGAGAGCCCTGGAAAGTCGTCCCCAGGGGTCCATCGCGCACCAGATGCGGAGCCCACCCCTGCGCTGCCCTGGCTGCGCGGCCCCAGAGGAGCAGATCCGAGCAGGCTTCAGGGACGGAATCTCTGGCAGCCGCGAAGGTCCCTCTACCCACAGGCGCTCCAGGTCAGTGAGAGAAACGTCTGGGCAGGCTGAGAGGGGAGCGGGGCTGGGAAAATGCCCAGAAAAGGGAAGAAAAATAAGACCATAGAAAGCTATTTTCTTGGAGGACAGATGTTCCCGCCTTTCATTTCTGATGACGAGGAACAATTCTTACCATCAGGGAAAGACCATCAGTGGAGGTCGGGGCCTCTGTATCCCAGACATCCCAGGTGGATGTCAGGTGGGCTCAGGCCTTGGAAGAGCTCAAAAAGGATTTTGAAAATCAAGTTAGACAGGTGGAGGAAAAACTGGGAAGAGAAATGAGAGAGGTGCAAGAAAAGTATGAAAAACGGGTCAATACCTTGGTTAAGGAGACCCAAAAAAATGCTGAAGAAAATAACACCTTGAAGACTAGCCTCACTCAATTGGCAAAAGAGGTTCAAAAAGCCAATGAGGAGAAGAATGCTTTCAAAAGCAGAATTAGCCAAATGGAAAAAGAGGTTCAAAAGCTCACTGAAGAAAATAGTTCTCTCAAAATTACAATGGAACAGATGGAGTTTAATGACTTTCTGAGAAACCAAGAAATCACCAAACAAAACCAAAAGAATGAAAAAATGGAAGAGAATGTGAAATATCTCATGGGAAAAAACAACTGACCTGGAAAATAGATCCAGGAGAGACAATCTAAAAATTATGGGACTACCTGAAAGCCATGATCAAAAAAAGAGCCTAGACATCATCTTGCATGAAATTATCAAGGAAAACTGCCCTGATATTCTAGAACCAGAGGGCAAAATAAGTATTGAAGGAATCCATCGATCACCGCCTGAAAGAGATCCAAAAAGAGAAACTCCTAGGAACATTGTGGCCAAATTGCAGAGTTCCCAGGTCAAGGAGAAAATATTGCAAGCAGCTAGAAAGAAACAATTTCAGTATTGTGGAAATACAATCAGGATAACACAAGATCTAGCAGCTTCTACATTAAGGGATCGAAGGGCGTGGAATAGGATATTCCAGAAGTCAAAGGAACTAGGACTCAAACCAAGAATCACCTACCCAGCAAAACTGAGTATAATACTTCAGGGGAAAATATGGTCTTTCAATGAAACAGAGGACTTTCAATCATTCTTGATGAAAAGACCAGAGCTGAAAAGAAAATTTGACTTTCAAACACAAGAATGAGAAGAAGCATGAAATAGTAAACAGCAAAGAGAAGTCATAAGGGACTTAACCAAAGGTGAACTGTTCACATTCCTACATGGAAAGACAATATTTGTAACTCTTAAAACTTTTCAGTATCTGGGTAATTGGTGGGACTACACACACACACACACACACACGCACACACACATGTACATGCGTGCACATACATACAGAGACAGAGAGCACAGAGTGAATTGAATAGGATGGGACCATATCTTAAAAGAAATTAAGGTAAATGGTGAGAGAGAAATGTAGTGGGAGGAGAGAGGGTGAAATGAAATGGGGTAAATTATATCTCATTCAAGAGGCAAGCAGGAGACTTTTTAGTGGAGGGAAAAAGAGGAGAGCTGAGAAAAAAACATGAAGTTTACCCTCATCACATTTGACTAAAGGAAGGAATAAAATGCACACTCATTTTGGTATGAAAACCTATCTTACAATACAGGAAAGTGGGGGGAGAAGGAGATAAGCAGGGTGGGGGGGATGATGGAAGGGAGGGCAATGGGAGGAGGGAGCAATTTGAAGTCAACACTCAGGAAGGGACAGGATCAAAAGAGAATAGAAACAATGGGGGGCAGGATAGGATGGAGGGAAATACAATTAGTCTTACACAACAAGACTATTATCGAAGTCATTTGCAAAACTACACAAGTAGGGCCTATATTGAATTGCCTGCCTTCCCAAAGGGAATGGGTGGGGAGGGAGGGATGGGGAGAATTTGGAACTCAAAAGTTTTAGGAACTACTGTTTAGTATTGTTGTTGCTACTAGGAAAATAAGAAATACAGTCAATGGGGAATAGAAAGTCATCTGACCCTACAGGACAAAAGAGAAGATGGAGACAAGAGAAGGGAGGGATGACAGAAGAGAGGGCAGATTGGAGATAGGGAAAATTAGAATGCTTGGTGCATTGGGGTGGGGGGAGGGGACAAATGGGGAGAAAAATTTGGAACCCAAAATTTTGTGAAAATGAATGTAAAAAGTTAAATAAATTTGTATTTAAAAAAAAAAGATGTCACTGTCTGCTTTGCAACAGCTATACTCAAAGAACCTTCTTCCTTTCCATCTGATTTGCATCTGACACCTTCTATGTGTGTTACCTCTCCCTATTTTAGAATGTGAGTTCTTGAGAGTAGGGATTATCTGGTTCTTTTACTTGTATTACCAGCACTTAGCACATTGCCTTGCAAGTAGTAAGTATATGGTTTGCTTTTTTGTTCATTCCCTTATGTAGGGTGTGGGAGAGAGGTTGCAGTCAGTCAGTGGAAAGTCTACCCTTATCAACAAAATGACGTATCATTGAAATATTGAAATAATTTTTAAGTCTCATAAATACAGCATGTCATCTTACTCATTTACATAGGCATAATTTTTTGTTTCAGGGTTTTGAGCACAAATTTAACCATGTCTTGGTAGGAAAAAAATCGAGAAAGATATGTTTTAGATCAAAAGAGATATGTATGGATTGTAGAACTGAAATTACACTCATTCCCATTCCTGAGAGTGTTTAATGATCATTTGTGCAAGTAATCAAGCCAGGAGTCATGAGTTCCATTCTAAGTTCTGTAATAACTGGTGATTAGTATTAGTCATTTCTTTGTTAACATTAGTTTATCTCTGTTAATAGCAGGATGGTATTCTTTACAACGTAAAAAATCTGCTTGCACAAATTATTTTTAATTGATCATCTTTTATGTACAGGGCCCTGCTCCTGCTTAAAATTCAGGAAGAAAGGTGACAGCATAAAAAATAACAAGGGACAATGCAGCTGTTATGGGTACTTCACAAGGACATAAGTTTGGGGTTAGCATAATTTTATTTTATTTTTCAATTAAAAAGTATTTTCTCTCCATTTTTCTTTCATTCATTCGTTCATTCATTTATTCATTCATTTGTCCATTTACCACTGTCATGGAGGAAATCTAGTACAGAATCCTAGTTATTGAGGCATTCTATATAGATGGTAAAGTCCCTCCACATGCTTCTCTTTGAGGATAGCAGTGTGCTAATTGTTTCAAGATAATTGTAACATTGCAAACCCTCCTAAATGAAATCCATAATCACTCAAAAGAGTTTTACCTAACTTATCCACAGAGAAAAAAAAGAAAGGTAATAAAGAATGCCTGTTCAGTCTGAGAGTCTTTGGACAACCTGTGAGGTCATCTAAATAATTAGGTAGATGAATGGCTAAAATTTGGGACAGAGACTGCCCATGAACAATGAGTTAGATCCAGAATGAAGAAGGGGAGAGGGTGCTGGATTGCTTTTGGGAATTTATAAAAAGTTCTTTTAAGATCACCAAACACCAAATAGAATGGACATTTATTTACACATATAGAGAAACAGAGAAAGAGGATTGATCATGTAACTATAGGTCTCTTATGTACCTGCTTGCTTTTCTTTTAAGTATATAATAAGAGCAACTTTTTGCCTTTAGAACGGTCCCTACTTGTCTGGACTCCTTTCTTGTTCATTCTTTTTCCCCTGGGGATGGCCTGAGGGTGGGGTAGGGGTTTCGGGGTGGGGTTGAGACAGAGAGAGACAAATACACAGAGATACGCCTTTATGGATAGGCCTTTGTACGTTATCCCCAGGTTAGGGGGCAGTTAATGATTTAGTGGTCTTAGTTCCACGTTGCTTTCTTAGAGTGACTGGCCCAATTCACAGTGCCACTTTTGCTCACAGCCTCTGTGGCTAAATGTTTTTAACAGAACATTCTTTCAGTATTGTTGTGTGAACAAGAGTTATGGAGACTACAGGATCTGAAAAATTTTAATTGAGGACCATCCAGTAGAGAATTTCATGCTGAATTTGTAAAGACTTCAACACATCAGAAGAAAAGAATTACAAAGGAGAAGCTGTGTAAAGGATAAACTTTTTAAAAAGGAAAAGGAAAAAACATTGGCTGTTTACATTGTAGGAATAAAGGATAGTCAATGATCCATTTATATCCTCATAATGTCAAGAGAAAGTGAGGGAGGACCCCAGGACAGAACATGAGGTAAACACCCTGGACATGAATAACGTTTTTACAGGATGGGCAGGTGCTAATCAATTTCTTTTGGCACTGTTGGAGGCAAGTACATGAATGAGATCACAGATCCATTTTTGTATTTAAGTATGAAATCAGGTACTCCTTTTAACACAATTATTGTATATTTTCTTTCTGTGTTGTTCCCTATAATTAATGAATAACTTTAGGTATCAGCTGAACACACAACTAACTTTGTATGTATGGCATTTTGTAGCTTGTGGAGCACTTTCCTACTAGCCATTTAAGAGTTAAATATTTTGGGGGATATGGTGGTTGATCCCCTGCTGATTCTCTTCTTTCTAGTCCCTCAGTGATCCTAGGCATCCTGCTGTGACATGGATCCTCAGGGAGGCTGCTTTGGAAGGCACACTTCAGGAGAAAAGCATGAAGGCATAGGACTCTCTAGAGTGGTAGTCATCCAGGGTTGGCCAAAGCAGTGGAACCAATCTAGAGGGAAACATTCCACATCTTATGTCAGCACCTCTGCTCTGGCCCTTTATGGCCAGTTCTGGTTCCTGCTATGATCTAAGCATGTGTCTGAACTCTTAGCTTAAGATATGTTTGATATGTACACATGCAGCAGATGTTAACATCATACAAGATTCCTTAATAAATGCAAGTCCTAAGGATTGAACCTGAACCTGTGGAGCCTTGATAGTTGTTTGGAAGAAGTTGTACCAGATTAGGCCTGAAAACTTAAAAAAAACTTCTCCAAAAGAAATAAACTGTTTTCATTTCCTTTCCCTTTTCTGTTGTTTCCTCAGTATCTGGTGTATAGGAAAACCCACTGGCTCATTTTTCCTTCTGCACCCTTCTAAGCTTCATAACAGTGAATATCCAGTAGGAGGTGCCAGAGTGTTTCTTGGTATCACTCTCATGTCACTGGAAGTATTGAACGTTATGCCTGATCTGAACTTGTGTAGAGTTTGTTAATGTAGTGGAAAGGTTATGTTTAATTCTGATCACAGTGCGATTTTCACAAATCTCTGTTAATTTTCTCTAAGAGTATCAACTAAAGAGATCACAAGGCATTTCCAGTCTTTTCACCCAGCCAGCTTAAAATTACTTTGAGTGATAGATTTGTTTTATTGCTTTGAATTTTGTTTCCTTTTGCCCATTTTATCAAAGAATATGGAACACAGTGCACAGACATCTTATTTTCAGAGGCTTACTCTCTGTCTTCCTCTTGCTGTAGCAGGAGATTCTTTAGAGGAGCATTCTTTGATGCTGCTTTTCTGTATGAAAAAAGGACTTTCATGCCAAGTTACTTATCCCTTTAAATGTACTTATATGACAATCTGATCTTTCCTTAATCAAATCTGAAAGGAAAAAGAAAAGCAGCCTCCCAAACCTTACTCTTCCGTACAGTAATAGAATATATCGGACTATCAAGTTAAAGTGAGAGTACTATACAGCATTTCAGCTTTTTAAAAATTGGAAAACATATATTATTTACTCTTGGAAAGGGTGTCTTTTATTACTGTGACTTTCTGGCGTGGTTTTCTAAGTCTTCAGTGTGATATGAAGTAGCCTTGAATAGAAAAATCCATGTGTGTGACTTGGAATTCTTATCAGGTTATTGTTGTGTATTTACAGGTTAAAAATTATATTCTGTTATAGGAAACTAAGCATAAAACTACTTTTGATGACTAAAAATATCTTACTTCTTAACAGTGGCATGTTTTTTGATACCAACTCAAGATAAAATTATTAAGCAAACTAGATTGAAACAGTTTGAAAAAATAGAATAAAAATAGACTTGTTTTTCTGAGGGAGGATTCCCTTTGCTAGTTATTTCTACACGCCTGATTTACTTAACAGATGTAAAGAAGCAAGGTGACCAGAATGGAGATGAGGAGGAGAGCTAGCAAACTCTATTTATATGTATATTTATATGTATATATACACTCATACACATATATGCACACATACATATACACACATATATACACACATACACATATATACACACATACACATATACACACACATATACACAAACACACACACATATAGCACTTTAAGATAAACAAAGTATCTATGTTATTAATTTCACTTGACCCTCAAAGTAATCCTCTGAGGTGGGTGATTACAGATTTGTTATAGAAACAAGTACAAATTCAGAAAATAAATCAGAAATATTTTAAAAATCTGTTCTTTTTGCCATTTTTTGGGACAAGGCTTAACTTAGGTAATAAAATCCATGGAGTTGTGTACATACTGCACTTTTTGGTAGAGTTTGGCAAAGTAGGCAAGGAATGACTTTTTAAATATGAGGAGGTGAATAGAGGCTTAAAATTAATAGTCTTGGTGCTGCTCTATGTTCTAAATGAAATACGGTTTCTCCTTAGAAAGCTAATAATCTGAAAAGACAAATAAGCCTATGTGGTCTCCCCACCTTGGCCCAGTACTTTCCCATCTGGTCCTCCATCTCAGCTCATCCTTCTATTAACTTTCTTTCCTAAAGTTTTCAGCAATGTCTTATTAGTCAAATCGAGTGGGTTTTTCTTTTTAGTCTTTATTCATCTTGATCTCTTTGCTGCATTTGATAATGTTGACTACTCTCTCATCTCTAGATTTCTAGGGTACTTCTCCTAGTTTTCCTGCCTGACTCAGTACTTGCTGTATTATCTCTGTCCTGGGACTTTCTCTTTTCTTCCTCTGTCTTCTTATTGACTCCATCAGCCACCTTGGATTTGTCCAGATCGCTCTCTATAGATAGATCTCTACATCCAGCTTTAGTCTTTTTCCTGAGCGTCACTCTGGCATCAACGCTACCTGTCCTAGCAGCCTCAGCATGTCCAAATCAGCTCATTCTCTTCCCACTCCCACCTCCCATTCTCCCACACTTCTTTGCTTTTGTTGAAATCTCACTTTGATAATCTTGGCATTATCCTTAATTCCTCCTTTACCCCACATAATATTCAGCTCTTAAATTTTGCTGTTTCTATGTACACATCTTTTGAATCTGATTTCCTAGTTCAAGGCCCTTATCACTACTCACCTAGATTATTGCAACAGCCTCCTACTTTGACTTCTTTCCTTAAGTCTCTGCCTACTTCTATACTACAGACAAAATGATTTTCCTTAATTACAGATCTGACCATATTTCTCCTACTTAATAAACTCTAGTGGTTTTTGTTGCCTTTTGAATCATATATAAACTTTTTTGTTCAATTTTTAAGGCCATTCATGACTTTGTACCACACTATCTTTTCTAGCTTCTTTGGATATTACTACCCATCTTTTACTTTGTACAATGTTTCATCTCTTTGTATTAGCTGACTTCCATGCCTCAACTGCTTTCCTTCTTCACCTTGACCTGATACAATCCCCCTTTTCCTTTAAAATACATCTTAGATACCACTTCCTTTTCTGATCCTTTTAACTGCTCATGCCAGTGCCCTTTCAAAGAGCTTTGTATTTAATTATTTTGCATTTATATTTATTCTTTGTACATCCACATATGTATCCTTCTTGTCTCTTGAAATGGAAGCTCCATGTAGGTAAGGATTGTTTCTTTAGTTCTGTTTGTATCCCCAGTGCCTATGCTCTATGCTGAGGCCAGCACATGGTAGGCTCTTAATAAACACCTGTTGATTGATTTTGAAATAGTTGTCCTATAGGTATCTCAAACTTAACATGTCTAAAATAGAACTTACTATTATTAAGCCCCAAACCCTACCCCTTTCCCAAATTTCTCTGTTTCCGTCAGGGATGTCACTATTCTTATTGCCTAGGTTTGATACCCCATTATCCTTGACTTCTCTCCCTCTCACCTCACATCTCTAGCTAGATCTCTCCTCACTAACAACACCCTAGTTCAGGTCCTTTTTCCTTCTTGCTTGGACAATAGCTTTCTAATTGATCTCCCTGCCTCAAGGGTTTTTCCTTTCCAATCCATCCTTTATACAAGTCAAAATGATTTTCTTAAAATGCAGCTCTGACTGTATCATTTTCTTATTTAGATATAAGCAGCTCTGCTTGGCTTTTCATGCCTGTTATATCCTGGCCTCAGCTTTCTTTCTGTTCTTCCTGCTTGGTCATCTGCTCTTCCTTTGTTGGGCCCATTGACACTGTCCCTTTCCCAGGCCTAGCATGCTCTGCACTTCACAGAATGCTTCACATATCTTTTCCATAGAGCCTTTCTTGATCACCCCCTCTCCCTTTGACTCATCTCCAAACTGCTTAGGCCCTCTCTTCCTAGCAGTGGTAAAAAGTAGTTACAAAGTATTGAGTTTGTTGGGGGTTTTTTCTGTATATACTAAATATATTTACATATTGTTTCCCTTGCTATACTATAAGTTCCTTATAAATAGGAATTGTTTAACTTTTATTTGTATCTATCACCTAGCACAGTGAGTGGTATATATAGTATTGATTGATTACATGATCAATTACATATCCTTAAGTAACTAATGGTATAGGCAAGAAGAATTAATTATGTGTTAAAATAGATTAAGAAATCTTACTCTCCTCCCAATCAATTTCATCCATAGGTAATAACAGTGATACTTATGGCATTTTAAAGTTGCAAAGCACTTTAAATACTTCTTTGGTCCTCACCACATTTCTATGAGGCAGTTACTATAAATTCATTCACTTTATATGTTACTGTTCTTTTTCAAATGTAATGAAGAAGTCTATAGGACAAGAGTTCTTAAGCTGGGAGCCTTAGAGAGTTTTCAGGGGGCCTGTGAACTTGGATAAGAAAAAAAAAATGTATCTTTAGTTTCCACTAACTTTTGATATCCTTTGTAATCTCATATAGTCAGACAGTTGATTAGAATTTATTAAGAACCTAAAGGCTAAAACAGCTCCTGCTCCCAAGGAGTTCACAGTCTAATGTGAGAAATAACATGCAAACAATTATGTACAAAAAAGTGTGTGTTGTTTCAGAGAGAAGGCACTGAGACTAAAGAGGACCAGGAAGGGCTTTTTGCTGAAGATGAAGCTTGAGGTGAGACTTAAAAAGGAAGCCAGGGAAGCCCAGGAGGTAGTGATGAGGAGAGAAACAGCCAACGACATCTCCTGGAGTTGGGAGGTGGTGTTTCATGTTTGAGAAACGGCAAGGAGGACCGTGATGCCAGGGGGCAGAATGTGACAGGGAGTGAGTTATGGAAATCTGGAAAAGGAGGAAGAAGGAGCCAGGTTATGACAGCTTTAAAAGCCAAACAGGATTTTTATATTTGATCCTGAAGATGATAGGGAGCCTTTGAGGTTTATTGCATAGGACTTTGACATGGTCAGACCTGTGATTTAGGAGGATTAAATCATTTAAGAGAATGATTTGGAATGGGGGAAGGAGATCAACCAGCAAACCACTGCAGTACACTACCAGGTATGAGGTGAGGAGGGCAGCTACCAGAACGGTAGTCTCATAGGAGAAAAGGGGCTTATATAAGAGTTGTTGTTACAAAGGTAGAAATGAATACATTTCACAACTCATTGGCAATGGAAGGGGGTTTAAGAATGTGAATGGGGCAGCTAGATGGCTCAGGTAATGGAGTCCTGATTCATATCCAACCTCAGACACTAACTACATCTGTGGCCCTGGGCAAGTCACTTAAACTCTGTTTGCCTTAATCCACTGTAGAATGAAATGTCAAACCTCTCCAGTATCTCTGCCAAGAAAATCCCCATGGACAATACGGTGCATGGGTTCAGAGTTGGAAATGAATGAAAGACTGAAAAACAACAAGGACAAAAGAGTGTGAGGATGACCCCCAGAGGTTTTGATTCCTCTCGACAGTAGTAGGGAAGTTAGGAAGAGGAGACCTGGAAATAGACTTCTTCCTTGTTTATGTGCAATCTTAGTAAATAGCGCTAATATGCTTGCCATCATAAGAGTATTCCTAATTTGATTTCCTGTTTCGTTGACTGTGAGCCTATTTGTTTCTAACACACACGTGCACACACACGCACCCACTCAAAGGGCCATATATGTATTTTTACTCCAGTTCTTCAGGGATCTCTGTTTTCACTGGTATGCTTATTCCTTCTATTAACACAGAACATATTCATGAACTGAATCTCAAAAAGCAATAATGTGGTGATTAACCTTCTGGTAATGGGCCCTTCTATGCATAAACTGCTACTCACATGACAAAGATTTGATTGTTGGGTTCATGCTGTGATAAGCCTTTCCTGTCTGAAAGAATCCATCACAGCTTGTGAATCCAGAAACACTTCCAAGGTCTACAGTATTAGTATATAGGAGACTAAGAGTTTAGTGGAAGCTAATGGAAGAGAGTGAATTTTTGATGTCCAGAAGTACACATTTTCATTTGGCTGATTTGGTTTTCTCATGAAAATGAATTTTTATAACACTTGATACTTTATTAAAATTCTTTCCGTAGATTATTCCATTGGAGACTAAAACCATTAATAAATGAAGGAACCAAATTTCAAGGAGATAAACTCCACCTGCGTGTAGTTACAAAGTGTCAGAGGCAGAATCTGAGTCTGAGACTTGTGCCTGACTGCATTAGAGATTAAAAGATGTGATATAACAAATACTTATATTTTCTAAATATTGTTTTGTGTTTTTCCCCCAGAGGCCATATTGTTTTTGGTTCCGGAGTTTAGCCTTCCTCTAGAATACTACCTAATACCATTCCTCATCATAGTGGGCATATGTCTCATCTTGATTGTCATCTTCATGGTAGGTCATTTTGAATATTTTTAAAAAATATATCAAGGATTAGGAAAAAAGCAGCATAACACATTTTTTCCCTATAGGAATAGCATGCCTAATGGTGCTGACATTATACAATGTTTCTGTAATACACACTTTACTGACTGGGTGATTAATTTAGGTAAGAATTTAAGTAGATGGTGACAAAGGACTGGAATATGAGAAAAATGAGGGCTGGATAGATAGATGTGATAGTCACCTACTTAGTCAGAAATACAGCTGAGCCTCTTCTGCAAGGTGATGAGATTACTGAATGCAAGTGTAGTGACAGAGTCTTGGTGTACATGCTCTAGTAGTTGATGGAACTGATGATGGAGTTCAGTAAGAGAAATTGTGAAGGAGCAGTAGGAGCACTCATCCTGGTAGCACAAGAATCAACAGAGAGCAATGTTCTAAAAACCCAGAAAGGAGAGACTGTCCAGGAGGAGAGAATTCATGAGTATGGAATGCTATGGCACTGGATTGAGCAGTTAGTGAAGGGACAGAAAAGGGAGGCAGGGAAGGCAAATGACTTTTTTTTTGAATTTGCATGTGAAAAGGAAAAGTTGGAGATTGATAGCTTAGGTGGGGGAGATGTTAATGTTAGGTGAGAGTTTTTTTTTTTTAAAGGTTAGGAGAGAACAGCTCATCTTTGTGGACAGGTATCAAAGCAAGAGCCAAGTAGATAAGGGGAAATTAAAAATTAATGTCCAAGGGGACTGAATTTAGAGGATTATGGAGTCAGTCGTCTGAAGAAGATGTCAGGTTCATGGTTGGCCTTGATGAGAAAGAAAGACCATTTCACATGCAGAGGTCAGAGCAAGAGCAAAGAAGAGATCAGGGAATAATATCAAGGGAAGAATCCTAATAATACAGAGAAAGGAAGGCAGCTCATAGCAAATGGCCTCTACTTTCTCTGAGGTGTGGGTATAGAAAGCTGAGAATGGAGACAGTTTTGAACAAATGATTAAGGTAGTATGATGGAGAATCAATTACGCAGGAACATTCGCAGATTTTCATGTAGGAAAGATTGTATAGTTAACCTTCTTTTCTACAACATAGTATTCTAAGAAGACTTCTCTTAAAAAGGAAATGGTAACCCAGGAGAATTTAGTCCTCTTTAATTCGGTAATGTTCAGTTGTAAATCAACTAAGATGTCATTATCTATAATCAAGAAATACTCTTTTCTGCTAGTTACACCTGATACTATTTTGAGTGAGCAAATCTGTGAACAGGAGATATATTTTGTATGTTTTATGATCCACATGTATAACTTTGATCAGTATTCATCATGTTACAATTAAGAATTATGTAAGGATTATTTAATTTTTTGAATTTTTTGAATTTTCATCTGTTCTTCTGGAGTTGGAATATGGTTCTTAGTATTTTCAATAACTAGTGTCAGGAGGCAAGTAACTTTGGTATGTTTCATCTGTTCCTGTATTATTAGTTACCTTAAATCAGAGGTGTCAGACGCATTGCCTAGAGGTGCAAAAGGCCTGCAAAACTCCCCAATGTGGCCAAACCGATTAAAATGTAATTGGGAAATGTATAACAAAATAAAGAAAAATACTAGTAACAAAGCTAATGCCATTTTGTGGCTTTCTAAGTCAGTAAGCATCCTGCAGGGATCCAACAGCACCATCTTAACTGTATTCACTTAACTGCTTTGTAAAATTTTGACTAGAACAGTCATCTGGAGGGACTCACTTTTGCATTGCCAAACAATACCAGCTGTTACCCGTAGCAACCTGTTTACATTGTTAAGAGCAAGGTAGGAAAGCCATATATGAAGCCTGCAGTCATAAATACGAAGTGAACATCTGTGTATCATTTTTGTGGCACTGTGATGGAGAGTGTAGGGGGTAGACAAGGGGAAGAGAACATTTCTTCCTTTAAGTTGTTTGTAGTTTTATCCCTTCAAGTATCTTTTGTCACAGATATTGTAACAGACAAGAACATCAGCCTCAACAATGTAATTGGCTTTTTTATCCAAAATATACATTTATTGTACTTTAAATTGGATGGAGTATACAAATGTATCCTGTCCACAGAGGAAATTATAAAGTAGAACACACACACACACACGCACACACACACATACACACATACATATATAAACACACATACACACACATATATATATATATATTTGTAGCAAATATTTAGAATGCCTTATTGAAGATCAGCAGTCTTCCACTGGACTAGATATACAATGTATAATCATTAACATGGAAGTTTTAGCTTTTCATTTCATTTTTTTAAGCTCTTAAAGGCAACATAGGATCTAAATATGTAAAGACAAAGTATTAAAGAGTTCCCCTTTATATTGCATGATAATTTACCGTATAATCTCCTCCCAGTGTTATTTGAGAAGTTAGAAATTTGGCACCCTTTTTTCTCACGTTCAAGAGAAAAGATAGTTTGAAATTCCAGATAGGTATATTATTTGGATCTGCTGTCCTTCCCAGAAAAAGAAAAAAATCTTTTAAGACAGTTATACGACTATATTTTGTACAGATTAAAATAGAAATTCTTGTGAGTTTTGCAGAGTACTGCTGACTGATTCCTGTTTTTCTGCTAATTGTAGATGTAGATAACCCATGGTTGCTTTTTCTGATCTTTAATTATATTTTCTTTTCTTCTCTCCAGTTTATAACCCGCACTTAAACTTTGACCCATATATATTATAAAATGTTGTATTTTACAATCACAGTAATGTTTTGATTTACTATTTTGAACCTCTTCTTTGTTTTTCCTTGTACATACATATCTTAGAATGTTAGCCTTTCATATTAAGTCGTAGAAGATGCATAGAAAGTTTAGCTTTGCTAGTTTATTTTAATTGTTAATACCCCACTTAAACTCTCCTATGTCATTAAATGCTTAGTAAATGCTTTTTGATGAAAATGCTTTATAAATATTTTGCATTTTGTGATGGTTTTGACAGAAGAAATGCTTTTGTTAGCCATTGTATATACAGGTCAAGTTAAGCAGTATGCAGTAATCACTGATCAACAACATAAGTGCTCTCGTTGAAAAAAAAATGCACATTTTACTGAGCTCTGGCTCAGAGTATCATAGCATGTAGAATTCCACTGTAACTCCCTCATTTATTGCCCCATTACCTCCATTATTTTAATCTTAATCTGTAAGTTTATGTTGTACAAAATTGCATGTATTTTGTGATACTTATATTTAAAATGCTTCTTTCTTAGTAAACTAAATGTCAGGGTCAATGAATACAAAATGCAAAGGGCTTTGATAATTTAATCATATCTTATTTCAGCTTTTCTTTGCAACCATTGTTAAGAAAACCAAAAAAAAATCAGTGGACAAAAAGACATTTGTTAAAATTGCATTTTCTATTTATATGTAATAATACTTTTCCATCCTTTTTTGGTCAATTTTAGATCACAAAATTTGTGCAGGACAGACATAGAGCTAGAAGGAATCGACTTCGTAAAGATCAACTTAAGAAACTCCCTATACATAAATTCAAGAAAGGTAAGTGAATATTTTCTGTTTCCCAAATGGTTGTCCTAAGGGCCTTACTGTAATGCTGTCTCTTAGGTTCATTCCTTCGGAACCTCCTTTTAGGGAATATGACTTTTTGACATGGACCTTTGGATAGTTTGTTAACTGAAATGTCATTGAACTATGTCTGAGATGGTCTCATTTTATACCAAATTCCCCTCCGTAGCAGATAGTATACTTAGGTTCCACTTCAGATTCGTACTAGCTAACTCCTTTTAACTAAAGTGTTTTCGTGAGATTAAAATGAATTTAAAATAATGTTTTTCTAAATTTTGGAAGAAGGTGACACTATTGGGCAGTATCTCCCGTTATCTGGCTGTGGTAATTATTTTTAAAGTTCTGATATAATTTTATATTGAAAATATTGATCATTTCATAGATTGTTTTATGTTACCACTATAGCACTCTTATAGATTCTAGTCTCATCCTCTGAACCCCAATTCCATTGTAGATCAGGTTTCTAGATACTCACACATTTCCTCAGGGTTCTAGGGGTACCCCTGCAGAGTTGATCCTCTAACATTCCAAGTCCAATCCAGCACATTTCTTGTATTATCCATCACCAGTGATTACTGCTCCAGTATCATTTGTCAGTGCCAGTTAGTAGTAGATCCCCAGTATCATTCGTTCAGTTGACTTTTCAAAATCACTGATCAACAATTAGCATTCATTGCTTTTACAAAAGGATATTTGTTGAAAAGATAGAGCAAAACCAAAAGTATAAAGAGTTCTCTCCCAACTGGTTCCTAGGAGAGTGGGATCCATACTTGAAATTACTGCTGCTAGCATCTGCCTCGCAGTCATTTTGAAGTCAGTCATTGTTGATGGATTCATCACTGCCTTTCCTGCAGAGAATTTTAGTGTTTCAGCTGCTTTGTGAGTTCCCTGCTGGGGTAGGTAATACAGATTATCTTTCAGCTGTGGCATCTGTGGCATTCTTTGCTCTAGATTCCCAACAGTAGACTTCTGGTGGCTCCCCAGCCTCTCAAAGTTCACAGGTGTGCAGCTTGGTTCATTTCTTGTATGATACTCATTCATCCAATATTAGGAAAGAATAGATTCAGCAGAATTGGAAGAAACAGAAGCACTCTCCAGATGTTCATGGCCATTTGTCAAACAGTCCTGGTGGGGACTGTAGTCTACTCATGCTACCTCTTCTTTAACCCCTGGACTTAGTGAAATTTTTACCTCACTCACCATCAGGAGAGAGACAGCTTGATTTTATCTGTTCATGACTTTTACATCCATACTCATTTCTGGTTTAGCAGCCAAGTAAAAGGCCTTTTCTTCATGTAATAAGCAGGTAGGAAATAGAGAATACCAGAACATGCTCTGAAGTGCAGGGCAGGGCCCTCCATTTCATCTTCTGGCATGCAGACTTACCAAGGACATATATGGATTGATAGTAGGCAGTATATACTCTTAAGAACCAGATTCTCTCCCATTACACTAGTAATGTGTAATAAGCAAAAAATGGTATAAAAGACAGTATCGAAGACTTGATTAGTCAGAAAAGGAACTAGAAAGGTTATGTAAAGAAAATAAGTGACAGTAAATGGGCAATCTGATCCTCCAGTGGCATCTTCCAGAGTTGTAACAGAACCAGAGGAATCCAAGCAGACAGGTTGGTGGAATCAATAATGGAGGAGGTGAATGAGAATCTTTGTGAGAAGGCACAGGGGATTTTCATTCTGATGATGAATGGAACATCCATGCCAGCAAGGTCACAGAAAAAACTTATTTTGGCTTCAGTTTATTATAATGTTCAGTTGGAAATACAGTCATTATTGGGAGGTGTAATAGGACGAGATGGGGAAAAGAAGTGCGTTGGGAGGCTTAGAGAAGATTGGGGACAGGCTTTAGGAGAAGGACTGCTTTGCTGTAGTGAAGGCCCAGTCACAGGAGGTCCATGGTAACTAATTTCTCCCACCTCTGTTCAGAGGCATGTGCATTAAAGCAGGAGGATTGAGGTTTAGCGAAGCATGAACAGTGACGAGTTACTTAGTAGAGCAGAGTTGAACTGGGTAACCAAGGTTTGAGATTGGGAAGGAAAGGATTTGTAGCCCAAACACAGGGGGAATGCCCTGAAGAAATAGTAACTGTGAAGGGTGGAGGGATTGGTGTGCTCGGCAGGACTGAGAAGGATAGGGTTAGGGAGAAGTAGACAGACTGACGGGAAATGAAGAACAGGTGATGGCATTTTAAACTTTTAGATATGGAAGTGAGGGATGGTAAGGTCAAAGATGTACCCATCAAAATAAAATACTATTTAAAAAAAAGTAACCAAGGAGATTATGTAGTCAGACAGGAAGGAGAATTAGGAGAAAGTAGAGCTATGAAAGCCAAGGGATGAGAGAAAATGCAGGAAGAGGGAGTTTTTATTGTGTCAGAAGCTACAGAGGGGTCAAGAGTGAGGCCTATTGGGTGTGCAGCCAGACAGCCTGGACTGAAGCAGGCTGGCCAGCTCTACTGCACCTACTCCAGAGAAAACCTGAATTTGAGACCTGTCAGTAGTTAGTAAACATTTATTAAACACTTGCTTACTGTGTGCTAAGGGGAGGGAGGGAGTGAACAAAGACACTGGACTTGGGCACGTGAGTCAGAAGTCTCAGATCAGTGAAGCTAGATGTTCTGAACTGTGCTGCCTCTGTAAATGCAGACTTGGGGAACGAGGCTAAGTGTGAGGGAGAGTACTACAGCTCATGGGATCTTGCAGGATGATATTTTTCTAATAATGCAGTTCCTGGGCCATTATGGAGAAGTCAGAGTTGTCCCAGAATAGGTGAGAAATGAGACAGGACAGACCAAATAACGATCAGGAACTTCTTCTACCCAAGAACTGCACAAAAAATTTCCAGCCCTCTGTCAACAGGAAAAGAGGCCACCATCAGAGTCAGCACTGACAGCAGCAAACAAGCAGTGTGACTAGAGAGGGGACAGAGCCACGTGTTGTAGCCAGTGAGGTTTTCTGTCCAAAGGTCCCAAGAATGGCCCAGGGCACTGCTCAGCCTATAACTGGGTCATTGAGGGGCAGTACCAACCATGGCAGGTATGACATCCACCAGAGCCTCACCGCAGTGCTCACACTGGGACAGCCCCTGGGTGCTTCATGTAATAGGGAGGAAGAAGAAACGAGATCCCTTCGGAATGTTTTGTCTCCAAAAGCATTGAGGGAGTTAAATAAGAAAAACAGTGGACACTTGGGAGTGGATTAATTCTGCTCTGAATGTTTTAATAGGACAAAGAGGGAGAAGAGGAGTAATGTACTAGCATAGAAGATGGAAGTAGGGATAGAACATACTTTTTCTCATAATGGGGTCCATGAAAATAAGAGTACACAGAGGAAGGGGTGAGAGGGGGCACCAAATGAATGTCATCTGAAACAGAAGCATTGCATGCTTGCATATGCACACACATAGCAATTTGGGTGTAGAAATACATCAACTTGACAGGGAAAACAGGTGGAGATAGTGGGAGTGGGTCAGAAGGGAGAGTAATAATACCTTGAAGGCAGGAGTTGCAAGCAAAGCAAACTTCTTGCAGTGAATTTTAAGAAGAAAAGATTTAGACTGTTTATCAGTTGGGGAGTAGCTGAACAAATAAATGCCCTTCTTTTCTCTTTGTGAATGTAGAAGTAAAATACATATATATATAAAACTTTCCATTTAGGAAAATCGTTCATGGTATTTAGTAATATATTTCTTCTTCATCTACATAATAACTGCTCCACGCAAGGCTCTTGACACTTTTCTCTCGTGGACAAAATTTTAAAAATATTTTTAAAAGTCATTCTCATTTCATTTAAAAAAATGACATTTTTTATTGTTTTTTTTATTTTTTTGTTTTTTATATTACCTGCATTTCCAAGTATATCTCCACTCTTACTCAGAGAGCCATCCTTTCCAACAAAGAATTATAGAAGGGAAAAAAAAGCAGTTCCATAAAACTATCCAACATATGAACTGAGCCTGTATAGTATAGTATATACTATATTCCATATGCTCCCCTCCCTCCCCCCTCCACTGAAGGAAGGAAAGTACATTTTCTCATTTCTTCTTTAGGGACAAGCAATGGCCCTTAAAAGTAGACAGAATTTAGTTTCATTTTTTCTTTCCATTTACTTTACATTAATTCTTGCATATAGTCTTCCTGAATATACTTTTATTCAGTTGTCCATTAGTTCTAAAAGTATTTCTAATGCTTCTGTATTTTTAAAAATTTTACTTTTTAGCTGAATTCATTGAACACCAGTGTGACAGTGTTTAGACACACGTACACACGTGTGCATGCACACACATAAATGCCATACATTCAAAACAAAAAGATATGAGATGCTGCTTTCTTTAATATATATAAAAATTGAACATGTTACTTTAAAAGCTGTCCAACTTGTCTGTAATTCTCTCTGAACTTCCTTCTCTTTCCTTCTGTCATGTAAAAAAGCAGTCCTTCAGTGAGCTTTTTTCTTCATAATTTTTTTGGAGTATTTTTCAGCCTGGGCTTTTCCTCCTCAAGCACAGTCAGACCATACCGATCTGCTTACTGTTCCTCATGCACTGATGCTGCCTTTCCGTGTCTGTGCCTTTATCCCTGGCTGTAGGCCTTTCTCACCTCTGGTTCCCTTCCAGACTCAGCTAAAGTGCTGCCTGTTATGTTTCCTTCCTCCCAGTCCTGCCTCCTCAAGCCTTGTCCCCCTCGTGTTCACGCTGACTGTTTTCTGCCCTGCCACTGCTGCTCTTCTGTCCTCAGTCTGACCCCTTCCTAGGACTATTGGTTTTCACCTTTGCCCCAGCCATCTCTATTGTAATAATTTTTTTTTTGTTTTTAATCAAAAAATTTTTGTAATCAAATGAAAATTTACCTTCTCTTCTTCTGGCCCCACTTCTTTTCCACTGAGGAAGAAAAACAAAACTCCTATTATAGCATGTATAGTAAAGCAAATATATCTCTGCACTCTGATTCTTCTTTCATCTTTCAGGAGGTATGCAGCATGTTTTATCTTGACTCTGGAATCCCAGTTGGTCATTGTGTAGATTAGAGTCCTTCCTTTAAATGTTGTTTGTCTTGTTAAGTAAATCATCCTCCTAACTCTGCTTACTTTTACTGTACATCAATTCACACAAATCTTCCTACTTAGCTGGAACCGTTCTCTTCATAATTCCCATCACATTCACGCTCGTTGTATCCGTAGCCCCCTCAGTTTCCAGTTGTTTGCCACCACAAAGAGTTGCTATAAATAATTGTGTACTTCCTTGTTTAGAGATTGATTTGTTTAAAGCTAATCTCTCCTTTAATCCATCCCCTCTTTTATCCCTGCCCCAATCCCTTTTCCCTCCTGTTTCCCTGAGTGAAATGCCTTTCAGTGTGTCTATGGACACACACACACACACACACACACACCCACACCCCTACCTCTCCCCCCTTCCATCAGTTCAGATGAGAATGAGGTTCCAGTGTTGCTCATTCCCGCTCCCCCCCATCTTTATTGTTGGTATACACTTTTACTTGTGCACCCCAGTTATGTGAGATTTATTTCCCCTCCTTTCCCTTCTGCCTCCCAGTGTGTATTCTTTTTCCTCTCCCTTTCCATTCTTTTATGGTCATCAAGACATAATGGAACCATTCCCAGGCCCTTTGTCTAATTACACTCCTTATGTGACCCAGTGATTATGTTCAGAAGGGATATACCATTTCCTCGTATTACAATGTAATAGGTTATCCACGTTTAGTTCCTTATGATTATTGACTCTTCTTTACATTTTTAATGGTTGATTTTTTTTTTTTTACTTTGGTATGTACTTCAAAATTTTATGTATCTACTTTCATTTCGTTAAAGAGTCCTTTCTGTGCCTTCTGGAACATTATATTCCAAGTTCTCTGCTACTTTATAGTGGTGGCTGCTAAATCTTATCAGATCCTGGCTGTATGGTTTCTTAGTATTTAAATTTTTTTCTTTCTATTTGCATTATTTTTTCTTTGACCTGGAACCTCTAGATTTTAGCTGTGATGTTTCTGGGAGTTCTCATTTTGAGGTTTATTTCAGGAGATGGCTTGTGGATTCTGTTTCCACTTTACCTTTTCATTCCAAGATATATGGGTAGTTTTCCTGAAATATAATGTCTTTTTTGCATTTCTGTCTCTGTCTCTGTTTTGGCCATGTCTTTCAGATAATCCAATGAGTTTTAAATTGCTCTCTCCCTTGCCTATTTTCCAGGTCAGTTTTGTTTTGTTTTTTTGCTATGAGATACCTTTACATTTTCTCTTTTTCTTCAGCTTTAGTAACTCTTGTCTCATAGAATCATTAGGTTTTATTTTAATTTTCAGGGAGATTTTGTTTCTTTCATAATGTTTTGTACCTATTGTGCCAAGTTAATTCTACAATTTTCATTTCTTTTCATTTTTTTTCCTGTTGTTCATTTAATTTATAAAAACATTAAAACCCACCTTTTTCTTCATTTCTTCTAATTAAGCTTGTGTCCTTTGTGGGTGGATGCTCTGGTGTCATTTTCTTATAAGTTTGCATCTCGAGTGTCTGTGTCCCCATGATTGCTTGTTATGCTGGGATTCTTTTTTCGTTTGCTCATTTTTCCAGTCTCCTTCCTGACTTTGAACTTTATTTTAGAATGGTGCTGTAGGACATCTCAGGTTACTGTCTGCTCTGAACTGGCATCCTCTTAGGTCCTTCTGCCACTTTCTTGGGATTTTGAAAGTTGTGTTATTTTAGGATCCCAGGTATGATCCAGGTTGGAAGCCTGCAAACTTGGGTGTGATCCATGGCAAGATCTGAGCACTGATCTGGTACTCTGAGTTTTTTCTAGAAGTTCCTGTTCTGAGTCTGGGTCTGAACAACACTCCTGTGGGCTTGCTTTTGCTTGGAAGGTCCAATAGACTGCTATGTGACTATCAGCCATTTGGACAATTTTGGTAGGTCAGAGTGATAGAATCTGAGATTTCTGCCCTGGTAATTCCTCCACAGGCTTCATTCTGGGACCCTTTTCTTCTCCTGGGGTCAGAGCTACACAGCTGCTGCTTGCTTCTGAACTTTGTTTTGTTTTTTTTGTTTTTCTAGTATACATCTTAGGACCCAAGACCACTTCTCAGTCTAAAGCATTGCCTATAGACTTGGGTCCATCTGTGACCCAGAAATGGGTGCATTTTCTTTTTTAAAAAATTATTTTTATTTGCTAAATATTTTCCAATTACATGTAAAGAATTTTTAACATTAATTTAAAAAAATTTTAATTCCAGAATTTTCTCCTCAACCCTTCCCTATGAGAAGGTAAGCAGTATGATATCGATTATACATGTTGCAAAAGAAAATACATAAACAAAACAAGATAAATTAAGTTTAAAAAGTGTGCTTCAATCTGCACTCAAAGTTTCTCAGTTCTCTCTCTGCAAGGGGATTTTAGTACATATAGGTCCTTTTCTTTTACTCTCTTCAGGATACGGACCTAGTAGTGGTATCTGATAGTGTGATATCTCAGATTTGTTTTTCATTTCTCTAATCAGTATGGTTTAGGTAATGTTTTCATGTGACCATTGATAGCTTTGATTTCATTTTCTGAAAACTGCCTGTTCATATTCTTTGGCTATTTATCAGTCAGAGAATGGCTCCTATTTATTTTTTAATAAATTTAGCTTAGTTCATATACATATACGTATACATATACATGTTCAGAGAAATGTGCGGCAATTTTTTTTTTTGCTATAAAATTTTCTCCAGTTTCCGTTTTCTTCTAATTTTAGCTTCATTAGTTTTATTTGTGCAGAAACTTTTAAATTCATGTAATCAAAACTATCCATTTACCTCCTGTGATCTTCTCTAGCTTTTATTACATCAGAAACTCTTCCATTTTTCATAGATCTGACCAGGTACATTTTTTTTTTGTGCTTCCCTAAATTTAATTCTGTCACCCTTTAAATAATTCATTTATCCATTTTAACTTTATCTGGGTGTGGTATGAGGTGTTGGTCTATGCCTAGTTTCTGCCAAGCTGCTTTCCAGTTTTCCCAGAAATTTTTGTTAGATCATGAGTCCTTATTGCCAAAGCAAACTGGGTACATTCTACAAAATGTCAGGCCTCTCTGAGTTGGGTCTTCTTTTCCCTGGTATACAGCCTGTCCCTTCACCAGAATGCTTTGCTTGGCCTTTTCTGGATAGAACTTGTCCCCAGTCCTTTGTTTTCTTTTGCTGACCTGGGCTGGAAAAGTGAGTTGCTGTGAAATTTTTTTGAATTTCCTGATCAGATATCAGTTTGGTGAACTTTCTAGGTCTGTACAAAGTAGTTGTGGGGTAGATTTTGGCTATACTTCTTCCTGTTACTGCCCCTCTTGCCCCTGCTTGACAATCTGTATAGGCACACTAATGAGAAAAATGTTATTTTAGGATTTTAATATTCTTTGAAGGAATGTGGAACGTGCTCTTTTATGTTTGTTGTTTTCATAAATGGGAGGCAGAAAGCAACGGTAGCAGAACTACTTTTTCTTAAATAAGGAATCTAGGTTATTAATTAAATAACTAAGATGTTTAAAATAATTTTAATCAATTGGTAATATTAAACCCAACCAGAGATATGCAGATAGAAATTTTTTGGCCATGATTTTTTTGTGGCTTGTAATGGCAAAATGTGAATTAGAGGACAGAGCTTTGACTATAGGAGACAGTGTTTTTTGAATTGTATTGAATTGTAAGGTATATGTTGAATTGATTGAACAGAGTATTGGTTAATGGTTCTGTGTCAGATTGGAGCTGTGTTAAATTGGAGAGGTTCATCCATAGTGGGAGGCCACAAGGCTCTCTGTCCCTTTTCTGGTCAAGACTTTTTTCAAGGTTTGGATGAAGATATAGAAGAAATTAGTATTTGTGCACTTAACACAGAGTTGGGAAGCATAGCTCTGTGAGTGGTGAATGAGTGAAGGTTCTGAATAACTTGACAAACTATAGGGCTAACCTAAAGCCAGCAAGATGAAAATTCACAGGAATGAAAGTGAAGTCCTATATTTAAGGCAGTATGGTATAGTTGAAAGAATGCTGAACCTGACTGGAAGTCAGAGCTTTTAATGTGGCAGTTTTCTCACAGGCACATACACTATTTGTCTCATTCAGATTCACCTCTGTGATGATTTTAGACCTGCACATCCTGGCTTTAATTAAATTCATGTTTAAACCAAGATTGATTCATTTCTTTCTCGCCTTTGGACAAATAATCTTGTCATCTTTACAAGCCCTATGACTTCTTCCCAAATTTGATTTAGAGTAATTGTGTATACACACAGACATCTACACACATACATACACATATACATACATACATTTTTTCTCTGTAACTCATCCAAGCATATTTCCAACTACTTCCTTAAGGTAGAAAAGCATAGTTTGTAAATTTTTATTAAAAGGCACAATTCAATAATGATAAGGTGGAATCAACTAAGTCATAATGTAATCTTATTTACATCTGCTTATTACATTTTACACCTGTGATTTATGTTGCTTTTTCCCCAAATAAAAGCACAGTTTTGTGGTTAACCACATTTTAAAGTATTGGTGTTCTTTATTTTTCCAGTTCATTTTAATATTACATTTTCTTAACTATTTTCCTTTTATAAAGCTTCAGCCTTTTTTTGTATCAGTTGTATTGTAGACCCTCACCCACTACAAACTTCTGACTTTTAACAGTCTCTAGAGTATGTAACTTCCAAATTTATTAAATAAAAAGATAATTGTAGGATTCTATATATGTTAAAATATATTTAAATTATAACTTGATTTTAAATTGATAGATGATGCTATTTTTCCAGTTTCAATCTGAATTTTAAGTCATTGTTATTCTGTATGTATAAAGTACAGTCTTTTCACACTGCTTATAAATTTAGTTATTTTAATTATTATGAAATATATTGCATTATATTTTCATGATAAACCATTCATATTTAGTATTTTTTATTTAGTAGAATATTCAGTAACAGTTTATCTAGTAGATAAATGTCCCTGAGGATAGGGACTGTTGCTTTTGTTGTCTTTGTATTCCTTGTGCCTAACACATAGTAGGTGTTTAATATTGAATTTACTGGATAGAATTTGAAGTTACTGTTTGGCAGCTGCCAAAGTAGTAAATATTTGGAAAATACCTTTTGTAGCCATAGAAAATAGTTTTCAGTATGTGTTAATATTGTGTTTAACAAAAAATTTTATAAACTAAAAATTTTATAAACTAATTATACTTATTTCATGGTTGGTTATAGCTTGCCTCTTTGAGAAGCATCTGAATCTTCTCCCTTCAGACAGAAGATGCTCTCTATTAAAAATCTGACAATGTTGTCATACTTAAGAAAATGACATCTCATCAGAATTGGTATTTTTTGCCAGGCTCTTCTTGGGCATCTAGTGTATAGTCACTCAGATTTTTTTGTGTTTTCAGTTTTGTTGATGTTAAGGCAGCATCTCTAGCCAGCTATAGCACTCCTGAGGCTGGAGAATCAGCATTCTTCTTCTTTCTGGGTGAGTGAGGCATATGACTGATGGGAGCATGCAGGTCCCTGCAAAACCACTTCAGCCTCATGACTCAGAGTTTCTAGCATCTCTCCATGTGGATTTAGGATTGGTATTTAATCATATTTATCTTCCTTGTTCACACTGGGGAGTGCATGGAACAAATGTTTCCCCAGAGTGGTAATTATATATTTTAGTCTTGAATGTATTCATTAATTATGTCTTTTGTTTTCATGGAGATCTCTGGTAGTAAAATTAAAGGGAAATGCATGAAATCCATAGTGCTTACTGATTTACTAGTGATTATCTGACCCAGTGACTTGATATAGGGAAAGCCGGTCAAAAAATGGCACATGGAGTGCTAAGCACATTCATTTGTCCCATCCCTTTTTGCAGTCTTACATGGTATTTCTGAGATGGAGCATTTAAAGAGTAAGATATGGGAATTACAGAAAGTTTCCTCCACGAAGTAGAAATTCTCCCAACCTACAGTGGGAAGTATTGATAAAATAAAACAGAAGGTTGAAAAGCTTAACTAGCTTGATGTGCTTTGGGGGTATATGTCACCTGAAAAGTATAAATATTTGATAATGACTGATTAGAATATGAACAGGTACAATTTATTTAGACGTTGTGGGTGTAACTATCTCTGTAGGAGGTTAGCCTATGGGAGGACATGGAGCTATCTTTCCTCAGTGTGACCACATGTGAAATCTAAGGTGATTTTTGCTTAAAGGAAAATCATGACTCTTAAGAGTCTGTATTGAATTTGCATCTTATACATGCAGTGATTTTTCCCAAGGTGATCCACTAGTTTAAATTCAGAATGTAAGAGATAGGATGTGCACTGTGAAACAGCAACAAAATAAACCTAAGCTTCTTTGTGTGATTTGGCTGGGATTGGAAGTAAGGAATTAAATATTCAAACAGAAGCAAAACAAGTGCGCAGACTGGGCAGGAGCACTTGACTTAGCCCTGCAGTTGTTTGCCAGAATTCCTTTTTTCTCATGTATGTGTCTGTGAGAATCGCAGAATCAAACTTTGCTAAAGTTGGAAGGTATCAGGAGATTTTCCAGAGATGGAGGCCCATGGAATTTAAGTGACTTGCCTACCTAGTAAATAAGCATTTATTAATGATTTATTGGTGTTGTTGTTTGGTTCCAGGAACTGTGCTGTGTGCTGGGGACACAGAGAAAAGTAGAAGCACTCTCCCTTCCCTCAAGGAGCTCCCATTCTAATTAGAGAGACGTCATGCAAATAATTTTGTAGTAACTCACACGATATATTTTATACATAAAATGGAAAGTGCTAATCTCAGAGGGAAGAAGCTGGTCATTAGGGGAGAACTGAGAAAGGGAAGGAGGAAGACAGGAGGTGCAGATGGGGAAAGGAGATCATGAAAGGAGGCATGAGAGACAGCCAGGAAAAAGGAGCCAACTAGAGATGGCATGTCACCTCTGAGGGACAGCATGAAGGCTGATGTTGTTAGCCTGTGCAGTGGAATAGATGAGCAAATTGCATGAAGAATGGAAAAGTAGGAAGGGCTTGTGTCTGAGAAAGACTTGAGCTATAGGAAGGTCACTGTGGCAAGAGTGGAGGACTGATTGAAGGGGGAAGAGACTTGAGGGAGGGCAACCAACCAAAGTTTTGCCCAGATCTGAGATGGACGGGTCTACTTGTCCCAGGACGGCAGCTTCGTAAAGGGAGAGAAAGGTACATAAATGAAAGAGGTTTTCAAGATAGAAATGACAAGACAAGACCACAGATGTGGATACGTGAGTGAAAGTGAGGAGTTTCAAATGATTCTGAGATTGTTATGGCAACGTTTTGCATGACTACACATGTATAACCTATATTGAATTGCTTGCCTTCTCAGTGGGGACAGGTGGGAAGGAAAAAAGGCAGAGTTTAAAAAAAAATAAATGTTAAAAATTGTTTTTGCATGCAACTGGAAAATAAGACATACAGGCAATGGGTTATAGAAATGTATCTTGCCCTATAAGAAAATTCAGGAAGGGAATAAGAGAAAGGAGAGGAGTTTGATAGAAGGGAGGACAGATTGGCGAAATGATAATCAGAATACATGCTGTTTTGGGGTGGGTGGAGGGGAGAGATGAGGAGAAAATTTTGAACTCAAAATCTTTTGAAAGTAAATGCTGAAAACCACAATCAGTAAATTAAAAAAAATAAAATGCTTCTGATCTGGTGAGGCTGAGTGATTGGGAAAATAGTAGGGGCTCTCAGCAAATAGAGGGAAGTTGGAAAGAGGAGTGCTCTTTTTTGGACATGTTGAGTGTGAAATGTATCTAAGAAGCAATTGAGATTAGACATCCAGAGAGATATTAGGGCTGGATAAATCGATCTGGAAATAATAGCTTAGAGGCAATAACTAAAACTGATACCAAGTGAGAGAGTATAGAATGAGAAAAGGACGGAGACTGAGGAGGAGCCATCAGGTAGGTAGAAGAGCTGGGAGAGAGGACCCCTGAAAATCCAGTGTAGGAGACGTGGCTTGGGAACAACAGTGAGATGTTTGTGATGAGAAAGGAATTGCACGTGGGTGTAGAACAGTTGTTTTTCAGTGAGGTAGAGTGGCGTAATAGACCATGGGAAATGACTTGAATGTGGAATCGAGGTTAGAGTATAGCAGGGAGCATCAGTGGTATGACAAAGCCTTTGTTGTAGGAGGGTAGGGGTTAGGGTGGATTTGTATTATAGTCAGTTATTGTCAGTAAATGAAATGAACCATACTTTCTTGTTATCATGGTTCTTTGAAAGAAATTCATGGTAACAAATTTAGGAGAAGTTAGTATGATAAGGGAGGGGGAGTAGATGTGCAGGTCATTTCATTGGTGCGGAGAAACACTGGGTGAGGAAATTCCTTTGATCAGTTCTAGTTAATGCTTCAACAATTTATAGTCTTGGAGACTTGCTTGGACAAGTGTTTCAAGTAACTTGTTCAGGGTTACTTAGCTGATCTCTAGTGGAGATGTGACTTGAATCTGGCTCTTCCAAGAGCATCATAGTGTACTTGTATAAGTTATTCTCTTGTGTACTGGTTTTTAATATACTGATTTACTTCATATGCAATGAACATGATCTAATTTCTATTTAGTTTGTATTCCTGGTTATACACTTGGTTCAAGTTTCTTGGGGAAAACATTTGGGATGGGGGTGGGTTTAAGTAATTGTCATTTCCAACAAATAACTACCACGATAATAAGGTTTCATTTGGCTAAAGTGTTCATTGGTTTAGAATTAGGGTTTCAGATTATCTGATCCATTTTCTCTAATTGCAAAATTTCTTCTTAATTTTTGTTTACTCATTTTACCTTCAAAATGGTAATAAATATCTTAATCTTTTGTTCCTTCAATTTAGATAGCTCCTGAATGTTCATTGAGCTCACTTACATAAGTATACATCCATTGTCCTTCAAATGCATCCGTATTAGGATGTTAGAATTCATAAGGAATAATGAAAAAATAAAGTTAGTGTAGAATAAGGAAAAGATTTAGGAAGAATTCATGATTGTCCAAAATGAATTTTTCTCAGTACTTAGAATTTTTTGTTTGTTTTAGATTTTTCTTTTTGGAGAATTTTTATTTTGGTCTGCAAGAGTTTTCATCCTTACCAGTAAGAGAGTAAATATGTTGCATTTATATATATACATATGTGTGCATATCTGCCTAGTCGGTGATAAACATTTAATCCAATAGTGACTATTACTTTTAGTGAACTGATTTGACTTTGTTTCTTTGCCATATATGCAGTGAAATTTTGCCATCAAAAAGTCACAGGATGATAGATCTTGAGCTAGAAGGCACCTCAACTGTAAAATAAGGAAAAAGAGGCCAGGGAGAGTGAGTGACTGGCCCAGGGTCATGCAGGTGGTGAGGGACCCAGATGGGACCTGAACTCCAGAATCAGTACCTTTTCTTCTGTACTGTGTATTATACGTAGGTATGTACGTATGTATGCATGCATGCATGTCTGGATGTACTTTGTAGTTGCTAGACAGAACTAGAGGAAGTTCTCACCATTATGCTAACTGGGTACATCACAAATTCATTTTATCCAGCCGTAAATGGACCCTGACTGCAGTAAGGCAAGCTTTTTATTTCTGTCAGTCAAGTAGCATTTATTTATTAAGGATCTGCTAAGTTGCAGGCATTGTGGTGAACCCTGGGGATACACAGAAAGGCAAAAAAGTGAGCCCTCCATTCAGGGAGCTCACTGTTTAATGGGAGAAACAAAATGTAAACAACCATATAGGAATGATAATTAACAGAGTGAAGGTGCTAACATTAAGAGGGAGTCGGCAAAGTTTCTTGGAGGAGAGGAGGCAGATTATTTCAGGTATGGGAGACAGCCAGTAAAAGTGCTTGGTGTTGGGAGAAAGAGCAAGGAGGCCAGTGCCACTAGATCACAGATTACATGGAGGGGTGTGTGTGTTCGTCCTTCATTGCTGAAGAAGACCCTGCCTTCAGAGAAATAATGACATGACTTGCACTTGACTTGTTTTGTGAGGGAGGGCTGTGCAGGTCACCAGCCTCACTTCTTCTCCAGTCATCTGAATCCAGTGACCAGATATTCATCAGGATGACTGGAGATGACCCAGGATGAGGCAGTTGGGGTTGTGACTTAAGGTCACATAGCCCGTGAGTGTCTGAGGTTAAATTTGTCCTCCTGACTCCTGCACTGGTGCTCTATCCACTGCACCGCCTCGCTGCCCCACCATGGAGAGGAGTGAGCAGAGCAGAACAGTAGGAGGAGGACAGGTCATGAAGGAATTTCAAACCAAACAGGTGATTGTATATTTTGTCCCTGGAGTTGGGGGTGAGATGTGAGGTGTTGATATGGTCAGACCTGAATTTTGGAAATATCAGTTATTCCTAATCGGTTCCGTGTCACTGCCCACAGAAGCTATTTCAGACTTCTTCCCACCACCCCCAAACCCTTATACCTTTGTCTCCCCCTGTCTACAAGCTGAAGACATTGCCTCTTCTTTTAATAAAAAATGAAGTCATTTGAGGTGAGCTCATCTCAACCCCTTCACATTATCTCCCACTCTCTCCTTTCTCCCAGTCTCTGACAAAGAAGTAGCGATTCTCTTTGCCACCCCCTGTGTACATGATCCTGTCCTTCCATTTTATCCAGAAGATTGCATCCTGTGGTTCGATCCCCCATCACCTCTCACCTAGATTATTGCGTTAGCCATCTACATGTCTCCCTGCTTCATATCTCTCCCCACACGCTGCTGCCAGGATGACAGCTGACCTTGTGACTCATACTCAGTCAGTGTCATTGGCTTTCTAGGCCTCCAGAAAGAAAAAACAAAGACAGCGTTTAGCTTTTAAAACCTTATGTGACCTGGCGCCATCGTCTTTTTTACTGGACATGACTTCCCCCATCCTAGACTGATCTGAACCAACTGGACTCCTTTTTGTCCCTCATACATGACATTCTGTCTTTGTGCCTTTGTATTGGTTGCCCCTTGTGCTATAGGATTTGAACCCAAGTTTTCCTGATTCTAAGTTCTAGCAGTCTATTCACTATACCACACAGCAACAGCCAAGGCTTGTGTTCTATTCACTTACTATGGAACTTCCTATGATTACTGGGTGAAATGCCTCACTCACTTTGGTGTCTGGAGTGGACTTGGAGACATATAGTTTTCTTGTTTGTGTGTCCTTTTGTACATACTTCCTTGAACTTAGGAGAGTAGCTCTTTGGGTTATGATGAATATAACCCTTCTCTTTGCCGGTTGTAATTTGTTTTGGGGGGTGGGTGGGGTACCAGAGCATATTTATTTCATGAAAAATATATTGCAATGGAGTCACTTGGAGTGTTCTGGCCATTTGTAATAGCTAAGTTAGGCAAATATTGTTGTATACTTAGCCAAACAATCCTGAGTGAAGCAGACAGCCAAAAGACTGTAGAAGCTGACAGAACCATGGAAAGTTGACCCTGTGTTATTTCATAAATGAGAAGGACTTAAAAGACTTGGATCCAAGCCATAATTTCTATAGTAGCAAAATGATAGTAAAAGAAGTTTTGGAGATGTCCTCTGGATTAAGGAAATAGCCAATTTTGTTTATAAATAAGAACTGTTCGAATGTTAGAATTCTCATAACAATTCTAGATTTGTGATTTTGCTTTCCTCAAAGTCTGCTTTGTAATAGTAAGTGTATTCAGTGCATCATAGTATATAAATACAACATGCATTTTGGACAGAATTATTTGAACGAAGAGGTCTCAAGTTTTCAAATGGTATTAGGTTGTGTTAAGTAAGAATTGTGCACATACATGCACCCCACTCCCCACCCCCATAGCCTACCCCAAAACATCTTAAAATAACCAAGTAGGGCCTAATTTGATTTGCTTGAAAGTAATGGCAGCTATCAGTCATGTAATATAGTTTTGATTTATAATTTTCTACAGGAGATGAGTATGATGTATGTGCCATTTGCCTGGATGAATATGAAGATGGAGACAAACTCAGAATCCTTCCTTGTTCCCATGGTATGAGCAATTTCAAATTGTTTTCAGGTCATATATTCAGCATGTATTAATAAACATCTTAGTTATGCATTCTGTTTGTGGTAAAAAGCCTTATGAAAATTGAAGATCCTATCTTCTGTTTATGGATGAAAATATTGATCTCATAAGCCTGCATGAATGAGTGAAAAGGCATTTATTAAGTGTTTACCATGTGCCAGGCACTTTGCTGTCAGCACTGGGGATACACATAACAGACAGTTATGATAGTCCCTTCCTCAGGAAGCTTACATTTTAATAGGGAATTGTAGAATGTACTGGACGGAGCAGCTGCTTTCAGAAGAAAATCTAAATTGAAGTTTCCTAATGTACTTTTATCCAGTTAGTAATTAATATAGGGAAATTTAATAAAAAGATGTATATTCCAAGCACATTTTGGCAACTGGCTGATATGTATTTTCTCCCAACAGCATATCACTGCAAATGTGTGGATCCTTGGCTAACTAAAACCAAAAAAACCTGTCCGGTATGTAAACAGAAAGTTGTTCCTTCTCAAGGAGATTCAGACTCTGACACCGATAGTAGTCAAGAGGAGAATGAAGTCTCTGAGCAGACCCCTTTACTTAGACCATTAGCTTCTGTTAATGCCCAGTCCTTTGGGGCTTTATCAGAGTCTCGTTCCCATCAGAACATGACAGAATCTTCAGACTACGAGGAGGAGGATGACAATGAAGATATTGACAGTAGTGATGCAGAAAACGAAGTGAATCAGGAGAGTGTGGTTGTCCAACTGCAGCCCAATGGTGATAGAGATTACAACATGGCAAATACAGTTTGACCTTGAAAAAACATGGTTGATCGGCTTAGCCCTTTATGTGTATTTAAGTATATACTTTCATTGCCCATTCCCTGCTTCAGTTACTTCTGTAGAGAGGAATCTTAGTGAATTCTGTGATTTAATCAGATTTTATATATATAATTTTTTTTCCTTAATCAGGTTTTCATCCGCAAGAAACATACTTCTTATTCCTAAAGCATAACATTATCAAGGTGCTAGACCTCAAGCATCATTCTCTTTTTGGAATGAAATATAGCCAAAAAGTTTAAAAAAGAAAAGCCACTACAAGTATGGGTTGCAGAGAAGACTTGATTACAGTATTCAAATATATTTATTACCATAATGAATTCTGCTGCCATACCATGCATGGCCTAGTCCAATTTCCCAGAATTTTCGGTATCAACTTGTGGGTTCTCCCTAAACTGTCTTCCATTATTGACAGGTTAGGCCATTCAGTATTTTTCTCATGAATTTCAAAATGAAATAGAAACACCTAGTAACAGAATTTTTCCCCCATTCACAAATAGTATTTTAAGCCAGAAAACAGCAGTTTGTGGTAGAATGCAGAAAATTTTGATATTAAGACAATTCTCATATCTTATAGTGTTGAACTTTATTTTCAACCCAGCAGCCCCTAGCTAAACTAATATGGCCCCACATTTATACTGACTTAATTTTCAGCACTAAAGGATTGTGTGTTTGTGTGTGACCAAAGCAAAGACAGGCAACACTGCATAGAAATTCTCACTAAAATTTTAGCAAATGTTCTGTTGATCTTCTGATCATATATATATATCACACAAACACACACACCTGTATGTATACATCCATATATACATACATACATATGTTAATAAAGAGCATCTTATGCTAACCTCCTAAACTGTGTACATAGAGAAATTGTTTTTTCAAGTATTTGATTTGAAAATGAGTGCTTATAAATATTTAACAGAACTCATGATGTACTTTAACACAATGTATTATGAAAAGCTAAATTATAAATGCCATTGTAACTATGTAGAAAGAAGTTAGAGTCGTGTATAATGAAAATAGAGAATTTTTTATGGCCTTGTATGAGGGAAGTTTGAAAGTTAATAAACGTTTTTTCCACTTTAAGTTCTAGCTGACATGTTGTACCAAAGCATTATAAATAGTTTGCATGTTGTCACTATTTCTTAGCTCTACGAACAATGCTGTAGAAATATAACGAAAAAGTAATGTATAGTGTATATACACAAGGTATGACCCTGACTACTATACAGACACTTGAATGTGCTAAAGAAACTAAAATTACATTTTGACTTTGATTCAGTTTCAAGTGCAGCTATTATCCAGTTTTATGAAACAGACACATTCTTGAAAATATATAGTTTGTAGTTTTCTTAAACGAAGCAGTTATTTTACTAACTTCATTTATAAAGATGCTTTATGCCAGGGTGGGAAAAACCTTTTAGCTACCAGATATGAAAAGCACAGTGTTTCATATTTCAAGGAGACACCTTTGTCCATTTCATGGGTGCCATGTCACAAATCTATCGAATAAGGGTTTTTGCTTTTCTCAAAATCTCTTCATAAAGAAATGACAGTGTAGTTTCATCATGGAAAGTTCCTTTGCAACTTGTCCCACATGAAGAAGGGGACAGGGACTGTTGTGGTGATCCTTTAAGTCCAGAGACATCTTGGCTTGGAGTCTCTTTTCCCTTCCAAAAAAATATTTTAAAAACAAAACACTAGAACAAGGGGTTTATTTTAGGTAGTATTCTCCATTAATGGCCCTGGTTAGGCTACTGAGCAGCTCTCGTTGGATGTCACAGCTAGGGTTTCCAAGTTCTCAGTAGCTGCCGATTTCTGCATAGAAGCCTTTGGTTTCAGCCAGCTGACATATCCGTAGTATAATATATATTACCGTGTTAACAAGAGCTACTTCATTAAGTGCTTCACATTCACCATCCCATTTGATCTTCACAACAATCCTGGGAGGTAAGTGCTGTTATCCCCATGTTACAGAAGACTGAGACAGGTAAAGTGTTTGGCCAGGGTCACACGGCTCTGAGTGTCTGAGGCGACTGTGGCATCCTCTGGCTGGTTCAAAACCCTAGCTGTGACCATCAGTGTGCTCAGCCTTAGACAAATCATACATTTATCTAGGATAGTTTCCTCATTTGTAAAACGGGGGCAGAGGGATTGGAATAGATCAGAAACCATGTCTAGCTTTAAATTTCTGATCTTATTTAGTTTCTGTGAAACCGTTATCTACACTCTTGACAGAGCCCAGTTGCTGGCTATAGTAACTTAACGTTCTGTTATATTCAAAATTTTAAATCTTAAAAGTGGACCAATTCATCTTAGATTTCAAAGGTTGGAAAAAAAAAATCAGCATTTAATCATAATTAAGTGAAACATCCTGAGCCACAAACACTGCGATTCTGCTAACACCTATTGCATCAGTTCAAACATGCTCTTTGCTTATAGTATTACATAAATGTGGGTATAATAAATTATCGCTAGCATGAGAAGAATATGCATTGATAGCATGGAAAGGGAACATGGTTCTGTCCCTTTTAAAAAAAAGTTCGTTTTAATTATTACAATATTATAGTCACTTTTTTACTGGCTGACAGCTTATCTCATAAGACTTTTTCTTGGGCCACTTTGCAATAAGTAGCAATGATTATTTCTTGAATGGACTTTGGGAGATAACCTAAGACTATTTTGTGAACCAATCGAGTAAGTACAGTCAAAGAATGAAGTCACTACTATATTAACTTGGAATTATTAAGAAAAAAAAGACAAAACCATTGTTTCTACAGTCAGTGGAACGATGAAACTCCAAGAGTAGTCATGTTGGCAGTGCCAGGTTTACATTATTGCCAGGTAAAGAGCCTCTTGCATTGGGTATCTGTTGGAATGCATGCCAGCTATTTCATCTCCTGAGCTCTTCTTAAATGTGTAATGAGGTCCCATTATCATCCAAGTTATATTACTGCTTCTTGTTGAGTTGTTTTTCATTTGTGTCTGACTCTGTGACACTATTTGGGATTTTGTTGGCAAAGGTACTGCAGTGATTTGCTGTTTCCTTCTCCAACTCATTTTACAGATGAGGAAATTGAAGCAGATAGGATTAAGTGACTTGCGTAGGGTGACACAGCCAGTAAGTATGTAAAGCCAGATTTTAATTTAGGAAAGTGAGCCTCAACACCAGGCCTGTTGCTTAATCTATTGTGCCACCTAGATGTCCTTAGTGCTGCTTGGTTGGTTATTTTTAAGAAATTTTTTAACCAGTCTGAAGTTACATGTCATGGAATTTTTCAGCTAGAAATGGAACCTCCAGAGCTCTAATCAAGATGTTCATTATTTATTTTGGGTGGATGGCAGGTATTCCTCCCCAAATCTCCTCTCCCCCCATCCAGAACAGTCCTGAAGATAAAACATTCCAGTACAAAAAAAGTCAAGATTGTTCTCAAGTCCTTTTATCTTTTGCCCAGGGGGGTATGGGAGTAGGGGAGTAACTACACTTATAACTTCACTTTTATCTGGGGATGACAACTGGACTTTACCCAGAAACAACAGATAAGAATTATATTTGTAATTTTATTGGTACCTTCCTCTACCAATGCCTTCTTTAGAACTGTCTAGAGTACAGTGACAAGATATGACCTGCACCCAAATGTTCTGGACTTTTCCAGAGGCTGTCTCTTCACTTCACTGCCTACACTAACTTTTAGATAATAAAGGAGTGAAAAACAAATTTAGGGGAACTGAAGAGGGTAGAGGAAGAGAAATAGAGGGAACCTCATTATGGTAATGCCAAGAACCAACCACTGGGAGAATTAATGGACACAACCTACTTGCTCCCTGGGTTTTACATGATGTCAAGCAATTCAACTCTCAGCACCTTGGACAGAGCCCTCAAAGACTTACAAGATTTGGACAAGTCATGCTGAATGATGGCATGGATGGTTAGTCTAGTAGATTGAGCACCCACACCAGGGAGATCACCGATTATTAATAAATCCTCATGATTAATTCCTAGGTACTATATTTCCTTGGCAATGAATAAGTAGTCAATCAGCTAGGGACTTTTGTTACAATAGTACTTTGTTTACAATAGGATTTGGCCTGGCGTATATTCCCATTCTTCTTGTAGAGAAGAGGGAGTACTCTATACATGTGTAGAAAAATCAGAGCAGGAAGTCCATACATTACATAGACAAGAGCCTTGATTTTATTTGGTTGGAATAAATTTATTTCATCTGTCTGTAAACAAGGTGTTTTAATAGTTATGGCATTTTTTGAAATGCATATTAAATCAGATGAGTTAGACTGTATCCCAGATGTAACAAAGTGCAGGGAAAGAAATGGATAAATCAGCAACAAGATTTTTTGTTTTTAAAATCTGTACATTATCCACAAGGCCCAAACAATAGAAGCAAATACGAGAATGTCCCTAAAATAGTGCCATTCAAAATAAGAAACCCTTAATGGGTTAGTTAAGATCCATCTCACAATAGCAACAGTTCATTTTTAACAATAGTATGGCACAGAATACATATTAAAAAATTCATCACAAGACAGCCAAGTCAGTTATTCCAACCAATACCATCTCCCATTTATTTTTTATACAGAAGTCTTCATTTGTTTATTTATTTTTTAAAATGAACATACAAGTTAGTTCCGTGCTTTGAACTGACAGCTTGGTTACACATATTTTGGATGACTAGAGCACAAGGCAGATTTACTCCACAGCAAGGGTGTGACAGGCCAAATGCAGGTTTTAAAATTTGAAATGTGTCTATTTCAACTATTTTAACTTATAAAACTTCCAACCCTCACCCAAATATTGGTATTAAAGCAGCAATTACATTTACTTTTTACCAATTAGTGATCAGACCAAAATAAGTCAGTCTAGACTACCAGTATATATAGCTGAAGGTGGCAGTTTTTTCCACAATAACAACATAATTTCATACAAAAACCCAAGCTGCAAATAAAAATTGGTCCTATGAAAAAATCGGACACACTCCAGATGGTTATGTTGGGGTATCTAATGTCCATGATGGCAGCCTTTCATAAATCAATTTTTAAAAAACAGAAAGAGGAGTTGATATGAAAAAGAAAAGACAGACACAGACCTCTCAAGTGCCTGAGCTATTGCAGTGATGGAATGTCCCTGGGGAGTCAATCCGATAGTCTCTGTAAGACAGAAGTGTGCCCTTTTGCACCTTTTGCTCTCGTTTGCCATTGTACTCCAAGTAGTAGTGTGTGCTCCAGACACGAGGAAAAAACCTTTGTGTCTACTGGAGTACAACAGCAAAACTAAGGCAAAATTTCCTGCAGTTCTCAGCAGCTCATTAACAAAAGTAGTGTTAAAATAGCTGAATAATCCAGGCACTGCATGAATAGATGGAAGCAAACAAAATACTGTATGTGGGAGGGGAGGAGAGGGGAGGAGAGAAGAGAAGAGAGATGCATGCACTTTTCCTCCCAACCATGCTCTATAAAAGGAAGACTAAGGGAGCCATGTAATTGCTCAAAGTGCTGAAAAGACATTGATCAAATTGGAGATTGTACATCGGCACCTCGCTTATTAGTGTTAACTTATTTTAGTAGTCTCAAGATCCCACTAATTGCTAAAATAAAGCAATGCCCAAATTGGCATGCCCCCCTCCCCCCAAATTTCAAGGTATCATGCATATCATTATTATGCTGCAATAATGGTGCCAGATAAGGGTTTCTATTACATACAGTGGTTAACATACAAATGATCCATTTTGGGTAAACACAATCATGACATTAGAAAATAGGTAAATAAAAACAAATGAACTACCATCTATAGTCTGGTAGTACTATGAACATAACTGGGGTGGCGATGAAGACAGTTGCTAGGTGGATGGGGAGAGGCTGCTTAGACGTCAGACCTCCTCAGGTATAAAGCGAGTTCAAATGCTTTCTTGTTCAGTGTCCCTCCATGGACACCTTCCTTTCCCATGACTATAACCAATGCTGGAGTACACAAGGAAACAAAAAGTGAACAGAATTACTTATGAAACAAAAACAAAAACACCTTTCCCCACCAACAAAGGGATACAAAGAAGACACAGGTTCATAACCCCATCACCTGCATTGCTAATAAAATTTCCAGAATGAAGACTTACGCTTACAATTAGGAAAGTTTAAGAGCAATCCCCCTAATACTTAACAGTCTTGCCTAGCAGCTAGAACCCAGAGTCTCTCAAGTATTTGGCCATTGAGTATGCCTTCTTATTCAATCCACCTCCATGGACCCCTTCTTTGCCCATTACAAAGACCAAGACTGAAAGAGAAAAAAGAAAAGTGTTTCAAAAGAAGTGTTAGACAAGAAAGTCATGTAAGTTTTAGCAGACAGCACATGGAATAAAAATTACTAAGTTATTATATTAAGCTGGTTTTCCATGTGAGCTACCGAGCATTGGTGCCAAATGGATTATTTAGAAGGTTAAAATCACAGAACAAGGAGTTTTACTGATGTTTTCAAGCTGACAAGAAGCTACAATTTCATGCACAGCAAATATTTGTGACTACTGCAGAACCCTGAAATAACTGGGAATTAATTCTGTACACATACAGTAAAGGAAAAATAGTAACTTGTATGATGTAGAAGAAAAACCATGAAATACTATATTGCCTAGGTGCTATTCTATTTAACAGGAAAAATACATTTTCCCTACTTTTTTACATGTATCTTTTTCTTTTCTCCAACACTTTAAAATACTAGCAAGGTTGGGTAAATTTGCCTTTTGTTGCTAGATGGAATATGAAGACAAAAGATATTTGAGTTACAAATTTTGTTGGATTTTCAACTATGGAAGAAGTTTTTAAGGCCCATGTTTACTGAAATTCCTATTTAACACCGAATGACCGTGAATTAGATCTAGTATAATAAACAAGAACTATATCTGTATCATGGGAGTTTAAAAAACAAAACTCATTAAAAACTAAGTGGATGGGGAGAGAATATCCAATTTTATATTGACTGCCACTAGATGTCAGTAAAATTATAATTGTGTGTTTACTTGAAGTATTCACAACTGAATCACTATAGATACTTCTCTCCCCTCTCCCTTCAATGAAGAATACAACCCTTAAAACAAATATTTCCATTGTAATACAAAAGAAGACTGTACATGAGACTGTGAATCTCTGTTATAACCCTTCCTGAAGGTAAAATGTATCACCTGGTAGTCAATATCTTGATGATGAGCTTTAGATTCATATACTTAGCTGTTCCCTGGAATATAGTCTATTACCAGTCAGGAGGTACTCACTATGCTTAAGACATTTCTAGTTTGTTTGGATAGACCACAGTTTATTGGTATAGTCTTCAAGAACCCAGAGTTACTAATACACCATGAGACATCAAAAGGGGACTTTTCTAAGGAAATGGCTCAAGAACTTCAAGTGTGGGGTGTGTTGTTACTGTTCTTTAAACAGCCTACACCTCACATGGCTCTAGAAAGTTTACAAAGCCTTTTATGTTATCTCATTTTATCCTTACAACAGGAGAATGACTCCTCTAGCAGTATCTAGATATCACAGATCAAAATCTATGATTCTGTGAATGAGCAACCCATGACACAAGCAGTTCCAGTGCTTGTGCCCAATGTCAGGGATGAAACTGAGGACCAGAGGGGTCACATGTCTGATAAGAGAGGTGAGCTAGCACTCCTAGGAGGATTCTTGGAATCAGTGACTAAGACCTACATTCATCTCACCTCTAGAACCCTTCTGTTTCAGATGTAGTATACTTATTCGTGTTATGCACAAAATAAGTCAAGATCCCAGTGACCTCAGTTACCAGAGTTATAGTTATCTGATTAGAATCATATTGCAAATAGAAAGCCAATTGAAGAGGTTTATTAGATGTGTGGCTCATGTGTGATGTGCTGTTTCCAAATTCAGTATCTGAAATCTGGCTATTTTAGAAAAGAGAAGGATTTTCCTTTTTTTTTTTTATGAGTTTTTAATAATGACACAATTTTATGTTGAATGGACTTTACAACACTTCAAACAATGAGTATTAGTTACTGCTAAAAAGTAGCAAGAGTTTATTCCTTTGAAGTTTACTGAATAAAAAGCCTTTTGGAATCTGACAGTGCAGTTATAAAACACCTGAATTAGCTATCAAGCTAGAATACTGTCAGGAAAGGAACTTGGATAGTTTAAAATCTAAGTATTATCAAATGTAACGCACCCTCACACCCTCAGATGTTCAGTCCTATAGTATTCTGAAAACTAAAACAAGGAAGATTTGATAAAAGGGACAGAATGGAAAATTCAGATCATGAAAAATCTTCATTTTAATCAAGTAGGCTTCTAATAGCAAAATGAAGTAACTGCAATTTATTAACGACCCTGATGAAAACTTAGAAGGCATGCTTATCAAATTTGGGGATGACATAATAGAGAAGGAGGGCTAATAAACTAAGACAATCAAGTCGCAAAAAATCAACAGAATGAAAATGAAATTTGAGGAGATATATGTAAATGTACATATATTGAAGCAAAAACTTAACAAACAACATTAAAATGGGAGAAACTTAAAGTGGCACAAGGGGAAAAAAACCAGGGATTTAATTGACTGCAAACTCAGGGTCAACAAGTGACAAAGAAAAGCTTATACCGATATAGCTATAATTTCTATAACAAGGGAAGGACCTTAACCATATTCTGTCATGGGCTTTCCTGCAATACTCTGTTCAGTTCTGAGAACATTTAAGCACTGTCAAATTGGAGCCAATCCAGAAGCTTATAATAAGGGGACCATAAACCACATCACATAAGGAAAGGAACCATTACGTTTAACAGGGAGAAGAGGGGTAGCTATTTAAACATCTGAAGACTGTCACAGGAGTGATTAGTGTTATTTTGTGTGGCTCCAGAATTAGGCCTTCAGAAGACAGAACTAGACCTAGTGAGTAAAAGTTACAAGGAGATCTTGGCTCAACATATGGAAGAACTTTCTAGCAAACATGGTGTAGCATAAAGAGTTCTGGATTTAATGTCAGAATACCTGTCCTGACTCATGCTGGGTCACTATGGACAGTTCATGTTACTTCTCTGAATTATAATTTCCTTCTGTGTAAAATAAGTTTTAGAACACATCCAAAAATGGAACAGGATGAGCTGTGAGATAATGAGCTCCTTTGTCACTAGGTATATTTAGGCACAGAATACATGATCACCTCTCAGGGATGCTCTAGGGGAGATTCCTGTGTGAGGTAGGATAGTGGATTAGATGACCTCTTCCAAGATTTTTATTAAAAAATAAAAACAGGAAGGCAAACAAATCAAAAGCTAGAAAGGGCATATCTGATAACAAAATTAAATTTGAAAGGCAGGTGTTATACAGTGAGTGGAGCAATGAATTTAGAAGTACAAGGCAGGCTAAATCGCAACTTTACCTCTCACCTAGCTGTGTGACCTTTGGCAAGTTACTTAACCTTTTCAATGCTCAGTTTTCTAGTTTATAAAATGGAATATAGGACTAGATGGACCTCTGAGATCTCTTGCAGTTCTATGATCATCCAGCTGTTAATTTGCTTCATCAATTTGTACAGTTTAGTAATCCTATTTCACCATCATTAGTGACATGCTAAGCATTTTGAAAGAAAAGTGGGTGACATGATATTTGTACATGTGAAAATCAGTGTTAATATAGAATATATTTAAGTTCAGAATGATGACAGAATTGGATTTAGCATCTGACAGGAAATTTTAGTACAATTGTCATCTAGTACCATACAATACATGGAAACCATCTTAATAGTTTTAAAAAATGGATCAATCCCTTAGTTATGAACTGACATTTTTGTTTTACAAACATATTAATAGGTATTTTAAAAAAGGGTGCAAGTTATAAGGTGGCAATGCAACAGCAATTAACCGATTACAGTAACAACTTTTTATTTTTAAAAGGACTTCTTACTTACCTCGGCCAGCTCTGCCCACAGCAACATTATATGTTGGTTCACCCCCTTGACTCTTTGTCCTGATGTCCATTGTGCAGTCACCATCCACATACAGACTATCTCTGATTACTGAGCACTTCTTTGCACCAAGAGTCAAACCATTGGTAAAGAAACCCTCTCGATCTTTTCCTACAATCATGTCTATTTCTATTGGCTGCCAAAAACCAAAAGAAAACAAAACAAAGGAGTCAGTACATTCTTTTGAAATTTCAACAATTCAAAATTCATCAAGTGAAAGTGGCAATGTTGTTGCTAAGTTATCAGAGCCTCCAAGTTTCACAAGGAGAAATCATAACTTTGGTACATTTTTGGAATATAGGTCTATCCAAGTCATAGCTTTGTTAGAAAACTTATAAACCTGATTTTATAAATCTTACTAAACAATTTTAATTAAATTTTTAATAAGATGGGAACTCCCACCAAGGACATAATTAATGGCAGAACCTGCTTAACAATCAAACAAATTAAGATTTTTCAAAGACACAGACATGCTAAGAGCATTTCATAGTTTTTACTAGTCACAAACTACGTTTCTCTTTGTAGCATGCATCTATATATAAACTTCTCTTTATAATAAAGTAAAAAATTTCTATTTAGATTCAGTCAAGCACCTAAAAAATCTATTATGCACATTCAGATGCAGTGTTTTAAAAAACCAAATTTATGACCTCTTATCCAACATTATCTGAATTTAGTCCTGAAGTCTTCTAACAAAATTACTACTCTAAAGAGAACTCTTGGTTGATACTCTTGGTTTGAATGGAATGGCTCAATATGTAAGAATTTTATAAGGATTATATGTTTCTATAAGTCATGTTCTTTTCTTTCTAATCATTTTGACTTTTCATTTCACCACCCCCTTCTTTGTCCCTCTTCCATTTTTGATAATGAGCTCTTGGGCAAAAGGAAAGGGAATTCTTTCTCTAGTACTGAAATAGGCATTGGCAAAAGAACAGAAAATGGAGGTAAATGGAAGAAAAAAGTAAGGTCGCCAGCAGGCCTGAGGAGAAAATGTGCTTTCTAACACTTCAGGACTGAAAAAGAAGGCATCGCCCCCATCAGAACTGCAGAGTCATAGCAGGCCCAACCATCTCCAAGCACACTCTGGGAATCTGCCCAGCTAGACAGCAGCAAGTCACACAAAGGCAGGGGAAGGCTGAGAGCAGCAAAGGGAAACTTGATCACTAGATGCCAGTCTTCAGGGTTTTCCTTTAACAGTTGTCCGCTGCAGGTACAGAAAATCTTAAAGAACTAGTTCCAAGATTACCCTTTAAATGTCATTAACTCCCAAAACTCTAAGTAAAGCTAGAGTAGAGTTTAGAATGATAGGAGAGGAAAAATGAGTAGCAAGAAGAAGGAAAAAAGACAACTCTATGTGACAAAGTGCTGTCTCAATGATTTATTTTGGAGGTCTGTGGGCAGAAAGAGGCAGCAATAATAATTGGTAGCTGACTATTAAATGGCAAATACTCCTAAAACATGGCGCTGAGTCAAGACCTTCACCTCCCACCTCTCAGTTACTACTTGTACCTAAAACGCGATAAAGGGTTGCAAAAGAGACTGAGTAACAAGCATATTGTATACAGCATAAATGCATCTAAATCAAATCCTCCCTTCCGAAATACCACTAAGGAGACAAGGAGTGGTAGAAGCAGAGACTAAGCGTTCCCAAATTATTAAAGCAACAAACTGAAGGCGCTCCCGTTCCCCAAGAGTCTCCTTTTTCCGAACTAAACTGCATACAACGGGGTTGGGGAAAACAGCAATTAAAATTTCCCAGGAGAAGGAAAAAGGATGCATGGAATGAGAGATTAATGGCAGTTCGCCATCTTGGAGGCTATTTGGGAGGAAAAAAACCTGGTGCCAAGGATAAGGTTGGGATTCACAAAAGACACCTACGTTGCCCGCTCCGGTCTGCGGCAAGCGCTGGAGGCCAGGACGCAGGAAACCTACGCAAAGACTCAGAGAATTCCCTGCGCCGGCGGGCCTCCTCCCACCCCAAGCCGCATTGCCGGCAATCCTTAACCTAGCGGAGCCCATCAAACACCAGCACGGACCCTGGAGTACGTAACGGTCCTTCTCCTAATCAGGAGGGGGGCGGGTATCCGTTTCTCTCACCACACACTAAATCCCCCAAAGCTGGCAGGTGGGCAAAAAAGGAAAACCCACAAATCAGCAAAAAACTGCTGCCATCATCGTTAAGGTCTAGAGCGTGCTTTCCCCCTTCGGTTCGGAAATCCCTCTCACATTTCCGATGAAGCTTCGCTACGGGGCTACTCAAAGAAGTGCGATTAAAAATAATAAAGCCCGGCAGTACTGCATGGGCCTAGAGTAGTATGCAAACCTCCAGAGCACAGCGTTGGGGGCGGGGAAGGGAAGCATTAACTAGGTAAAGTAACCTCCGACTGCACCACACCTTTCAACATCTTTAACAATACATTTTACTTGGATATTTATGTATTATGACACACATGCCCCGACGAGTTCCAGGGAATCAATTTTTGTTATATGGCTAGGCATATATACATACATATATACGCATATGGCTATAATGTACACATAAAGCTTCTGTTTGCTTTTTACATATACATACATTGATATGTATCTATACAGACCGAAAGCTTTATATACATACATGCATATGTATCCATATGTATCTGCCTAGGTAGATAGCAGTCAAACAAGATTCCCTGAACAGGATTAATCCTCATAAGGGCTAATCCTACATGTCTGAATAAATCAAGATTTTCCAGGCAAGATATTGGGGATAGGAGAGAAAGAAATTATTTTTCCTCTTCTCAATCTTAAGTGAGATCCAAGAAAATTTATAAGTGGAATGAGGGTGGGCAAAAAAAGGGTTTAAAAAAAAGAGGGGAAAGGGAATGAAACAATGTGAGAATCCCACAAGAGAAACCAGCGCAGTCTCATTTTCAGGCTGTCAAGCTTTTCTTGCTCCCCCATCCCCAAACTGCTGGGTAGGTGAAACGGCTCCCCTTTGCCCATGCTCCTTTCCTTTCCATTCCAGCTCCATCACCATCCTAATCCTTCCTCCCGTATGCACGAAGTTGGGGGGTGGAGAGGATTCGGCGATGGATGGGGAGACTGCGATGGTAGCCCTGCCGTGGGAGACACCCTAACAGGGGGCTAAGTCTCCAGCATCCGGGCCAACAGAAGCGAGGAGAGCAGCCCAAGGCCCACCGCCCCCTCCCCTACCGCAGCCTCCCTCCTCCTCGGAGGGGAGCAGCCTGGATTCCCGAGCGCCCCCTCCTCTATTGGCGCCCCCTCCTTCTCCGAGAGGAGGAGCAGTCTGGAGCCCTGAACACCCCCACTTTCTTCAAGCAGGGGGGCCCATCCGGGACTCCCGAGAGCCCCCTCCCCGGGCCCCGCGCGCCCCCTCCCCTAAGGGGGGTAGCATCTCTGGGCCCCGAGCATCCCCTCCCCCCCCGAGGTGGGCAGCATGCCGGGCCCCGCGCCCCTCCTCCTCCCCGGGGGGGCCCGCCGCCGGCCCCGCTTACCGTGATGCTCTGGAAGATGCCCCCAGCGGTGGCCGCCCACACGTACTTGGCGTCGCAGTAGCCGACAATGGCGGCCTCCTGGCAGCAGCCATCGCACATCAGGTTGTCCACGTAGCTCTGCCAGCCGGCCATCTTCGAGCCCTCCCTCCGCACTGCAGCGGGGCGAGCGGGGCGCAGGCGGGGCGCGGGCGGCGCGCGGGTCTGCGCAGGCACGGAACCACCCCCGGGCCGGGCCGGGCCGGGCGGGCGGAGGCGGCGACGGGGCCGGGGGCCGGGGCTCGGAGGCGCCGCTCACTCGGGCGGCGGAGGCAGGCAGGCCGGCGTGCGCCCCCGCGGCGGCGGCTGAGGCGGCTCGTCGCGCTCCGCGCCCTCCTCGCGCTGCTCGCCGACGCTGCTGCGCCCGACGCGTCCCCGCTCCGAGTGAGAGGCCGGCCGGCACCGACGAGCCTCGGCTCAGGCGGGGCGGGCGGAGCGAGCGAGCGTGCGCGCGGGCCGGCCCGGATCCTTCCGCCGCGGAGCGGCGGCGAATCAGCGCGGAGGGATACGCGGGCCCGCGGCCACGTGCGGCGCGCCCCCCGCCCCCGGCCCCCGCCCCGGGCTCCCGGCGGGCGGCGCGCCAGCGGGCCGGGCTCGCGGCGGGGGCGCACGGAGCAGGCGCGCCTGCCCTTTCGCCTTCCCCTCCCGCCGCCTCAGGCAGGGGGCGGGCCGCGCGGGAGCCTCAGGGGCGGGGGGAAGGGAGGGGGTGGCCCTCGCGACCTTGACCTTGCCCGCCGGTTATGCGCGAGGCCGCTCTGGGGAGCCCGGCCGGTGCAGGCGCCGACCCCGCTGCCGTCCCGGCTTGAGGGGCTCCAGGGAGGGGCCCGACCGATAGAGGGGGCCGAGCCGACTTTGCTCCTTTGTTGTCATTCCGGGGGGCCGGGCCGGGCTGCGGAATCCCGGGGCCGCGGTGCCGGCGAGCCCCCGGACGGGAGCCTCGCTTAACGCATCCCTGCGGTCCCGAGCACGCCCGGTCCCGGAGCCGGCCGGGCTGCAGCCGTAGAGGCCGTGCTCACCCCTCGGTGTCCCCTCGAAGTCGTGGTCCGCAGCCCCCCCATTTTGCCCGTTCTCTCCCTAATAACCGGCCGTCCTTGGGACGGACGCCGCGTTCGTCTCGGACGTGGTAACCACGTGTAGCCGAAATAAACCTCGAATCGTGAACCCCGAGGTGATCACGATGGATGTCCGTGATGCTCCGTGGCTCTGGAGCCTCCCCAAGCATTGTTAGTGCAGGAGAAACTGAAGGCAATGGAATAGAAGTAGGCACGGGCTGCTGGGTGCCCGTGGGACCATCACTGCACTTTATGGAGGGCGGGAGACTCCAGGTAACTATGACTGTGGCGACACGTATTGTCCTGTAACAACCACGATGTGCTCCAATTAAGCATAGGCCCAGGCCAGACTCAGGCTCACAAGCCAAGAGAAAGAGAAAGCCCCTAAATGCAGAGGCACATAGGTATCTACGTTTCTCAAAACTTATTTGATTTGTCAGTTATGGAGAGCGGGAGATAGGTATTTCATCAATGTGGATTTGCTGAGTAGGTTAGGAGTTGGGAGAAGAGGACCGGAGGTCTATGTTTTTCTTCTTTTCATGTTTTGAAATTTAGCTAAAATACAGCAGAATGAAAAAATGAAGTACCACCAGCATGGTGTCATGGGACAAGGTGGATTTGGTTTTTGAGGAGCAGGATTTAAAACGCCAGTCTTTTTGTTATTTAGTAGGAGGCTTGACCCTGGGACTATACCTTCCTTAGAGTTTTCTTGGCAAAAATACTGCCATTTCTCCATTGGATTGAGGCAGAGGTAAGTGACTTGCCCAGGGTCACACAGCTAGGAAGTGTTTGAGGTCGAATTTGAATTTAGGTCTCCAAGCCCAGTGCTTTATCCACTGAGGTACCTTGCTGTCTGCTGCTCTTCCACTTACTTAGGTTGAGTCACTTTGTTGGTCCCCCTTCCCTCATCAGTAAAATGAGGGAACTAGATTTCGGCTTTCCAAGCTATAAAGTCTGTGTTCCTGCGACTTCAAAGTGAGAGAATACTGTATTCCTACTTTGAAAACAAAGTATCTTGACGTGTTAATGCATCCAACTCTTAAGGTTAAATTGTCTAGTGGCCTCTGGTATTCCCCTCTCCTTTCATGATTAGAACTTGCAATCCTAGCATGTTACTGCCTTAAAATTTATGATAGCTTAACAACTTTATTGAAACTAAACATTGCTTTTTCTTCAAAGTTTACAAGACATGTTATCTGTAACTATGATCAGTTAACTGCTTTAAGTTTTTGCTAACAATTTTTCTGTGGAGCCAGTTTTGATTCAGACAACACAAGTCTGTCATGCTATATTTATACTTTGATTCCCTCAAATTGTTGCACAAATGTTTTAAAACATGCTATCATTTCTATACTACTCTCAGAATTTGAAATCTCATTTGTACTTTCTGTTTTTTTAAACTATTGATGAAGTAAATAGTGATGGCATTTTAAGAGTACTGCTCCAGATTTGACATGCTTTTAAGTTGTTCTAAAGTACCACATAATTGAATTAAGATTTGCAAAATATTTACTCAAGTATTTTAAACAAACAGCTTTAAAAAACAATTTGAATTAGTTTATTCTTATTGAAAAATTTTTTATGCTTTCCATTTTCATTAATATGCATTCTCTTAAGCCAATTCTTTGGTTACTGTCTTTACAGTTGGAGATTGATTTTCCTTCACCATGTTGCACTGTATATTTTGTTTGCTTTTTTTAAAAAAAGGATGCTTGCTGGTTTTCTGTGGCTTTTGCTATATGCGATTCTAGGCACTTTCAGATTTGGAAGGTAGAGGTAGGCCACTAACTTGTAAACACGTCTTAACTAAAGTTATCAAATATTTATTTTGAGAAGCATAAATAATGATTACTTTGTATATCCTCTTTGGATTTCCTGGGGAACCCTAGTACTGGTAAAATAACAGGGACAGCTGGGCTGTATATCAGAAAAAGGAACTGATGTTCTTATCAATACAGATAGCCACCCTGATGGTCTGATCCAACAGTTCTTAAAGTGTAATATTATTAGCACCTTTTAGGGTCCTGAGACCCTGTCAGGGAGTCCAAGTGGTCAGATCTATTTTCCTAATACTAATTTGTTTTCATTTTTAATGTGATAAATACTAATAGATATAACCTGAATTAGGAAAAGCTCTTCCCTCAGAATCACTGGCTTAGTCAATAGCAAATAACATTGAAGTTAGATCCAAAAAATATGGAGACCAAAACCATTCATCCTTTGGAATGGAGCCATGTTTGGTCTAATCTCCAATCTTATTTAATTCTATAATGCTATAGAACTCTGTAGGTTAATATAATGGCCTTGGAACCATACAAAGATTTCAATAATCAAATGAAAATGCTATTATGTTCTATATTTTCCTCTTAGGCAGGAAAGTGCACTAATTCAATTCTGGAAGATGGCAAAAGGTAAGCATTAAAACACGTTACCCTAGACATCTCATCCTCCAAGCATTCTGATTTACTGGGAAGGTTCTCTCTCCTTTCTTTCATCTCTTAGAACCTCTGACTTGCTTCAAAATTCAAACCAATCTCTCTACCTTCTATCTAGCTCCTAGAGTCTTCCCCTCCACAACACCTTTCCATGTATTCAATATCTTCTTAGACACCTATTCATGTACATATACTCTTCCCTATTAAAATGTCTACCCCTTGAGGACAAGAGCTGTTTTTGCTTTTTGTCTCTCTTGTCCTTAGCAGTGCCTGGTACTTAGAGAACACTTAATTAATGCTTCTTGATGAATTTATTGAGGGTTTTCTATTACAAGGTTTGCTCTTAGGGAACTACTTTCACCTTTTGAGGTCACTAAGGAATCATTTAATGCATCAGTACAGTAATGTCCAAGCCACAAAGAGCTGCTTCAAGAGCATTAGGGCACTGATAGATAAAATGTTCTCCTGGTCTGAAGGGTTAAGGAACCTCCTTAAGGGAAAAACTATCTGCTTGTGAACTGGAGACTGCAGTGCTCAGCATCTTTGCTGAGTGGGTGAAAAGGATGGGTCTGGGGTCACATCTCAATCCCCCCTTCCTTTTGACCTCCTGTATCATTTGGTTCCTATTGACTTCTCATCTTGGATAATTAAAAACATCTAGCATTTGTAAAGGATTTCAAGATTTGCAAAGTACTTTACAAATATTATCTCATTTGATTCTTAGAACAGCTCTGAGGTATTATCTATTATCCCTATTTTTCAGATGAGGAAACTGAGGCAAACAGGTTAAGCAACTTGTCTAGGATAAGATATTGTCTAGGACATAGGTATCAATTGTCAGAGACTGAATTTAAGCTTTGGTCTTCTTCACTTCAGATCCAGTACTTTATCCGATTTGCTACCCAGCTTCCTCTCTAGGTGTTCATTCCACTGAGTTCTTTTTTTTATCCGTCTCCGACTTCTTCTTGGTCTCCTTTGCATGTCCCATCCTTCCTTAGCTGATGCAAAGCATTTTACTTCAGGAGATCCTAGCTGTTTTTCCTCTACTATCTCAAAATCTTCCTTCTCAAAATGTAGGGTTTATGTCAGCTATACCCTTATTTCTTCCCTTAATAATAAATTCTAGGAAGAAGTGCTCACTTTCTCCTAAGCTTCCCATCTTTTCCACCCTAGCAACCAGTAGCTCATTATTAATGAGAATCAGATTCCGAATAAAATTTATTCTTGTTTTTGCCACCTTTTGGAAAGATAAAATTATTACTAAAGCAAGTCAAAAAGTTACTAACTTCTGCTTTTGGCTGAGAAGGAGTGTCAGTTGCAATGGTCCCTTTCAACTTTAAATAGGTAACTCTGTGACTTTAGATTCCCCATCACTGCTCTACCATTCCTCTGTGCCAGACCTGGGATGGTTTCCTAGGCCCTCATGCATCCCCTCATTTTGTCCAGGAATTCTGTAGCATATTCCAGTAGCAAAATCATTTCTGTTTCTTCTTTGATCTCCACCCAGATACTCTCCATGATAGTTCCCCCTTTGGATTCCTGAATTTTTCACATCAATATACTTTATCCCACCTTTTACATACACACATATAAGTTTATATTTGTTATGTAGTTATCCCTTTCACTTGACAGGGGTTAGAGGCATGGTGTCCCCACAATCTGCAAAAGCCATGTAAAATTTTTGGCTTTTCCTTCATGCCAGAGAAGAAGTCTGAATTATTACGGTATTAAACAATAAATTGTGTTGATATCATACTAAACTTTATATATATTTTGTGCATTTCTAAGTTCCTAAGCTTTTTCTGTGTCATCTGCTCACCTTTCCATGTGATCTGCAGCTTCAGCAAAACTCTCCCCAGATCCCCATTTAATTTCTTATGTGGACCTGTGGTATATCAGAACTTTGATGGGGAAAGTCACAATGTGGAAGGGATAACTATGCATATATATGAGTATATTCTTCTTTTGTGGAGGCAGCTAGGTGGTGCGGTAGATAGTGTTAGGCCTGCAGACAAAAAGACGCATTTTCCTGAGTTCAAGCTTGGTCTCAGACGTTTACTGGGTGTGTGACCCTGGGTAAGTCACTTAACCCTGTTTGCCATACATATACATGTACACACATATATAGTGTATGCATGTATGTGTATGTATATCTGTATGTGTGTGTATACACACACATAGTGTATTGTCTCCCATATATAATGTAAGAGGGGAGCTAGGTGGCTCAGTGGATAGACCTGAAATCAAATCTAGCCTCAGATGTTTATTAGTTGTGTGTGACCCTGGGCAAGTCACTTAACCCTGTTTACCTCATTTCCGTCATCTGTAAAATGATCTGGAGAAGGAATTGACAAACCATCCAAGCATTTTTGCCAAGAAAACTCCAAATGACGTTATGGAGAGTAAGACAAGACTGAGCAACGACAACATAAAATGTAAGCTCCTTGAAGGCAGGCGCTATTTCTTTTTGGTCTTGTTATCTGAATTCAGTGCTCAGCATGATGCCTGGAGATAGTAGGCCCTCAATAAATGCTTGTCATTTAATCGACTATTCAAATAATCAGATTTGTAGAAAAGTCAAATTTATTTAAAGGCAAATAGAAGGATTGATATCCACCATACGTTTCTATGTAGAAGGGAGCAAAAATGTGTGAAGCAAACAAAGAAAAACCAGCTTTTACCATCATAGTGAGTTTGTTTAATGCTTGGTGTCCATGCTGTCTCTTCCATTAGAATGTGAGTTTCTTGAGGGAAGGGATTATGCTTTTCACCTTCCTTGCAGCCCCAGCACTTAGCACGTACTATGTGCCTAGCATGTAGTAAGCACTCAGTACATGCTTACTGACTGTGTGAGACAGCATATAATGTGTATAAACTTAATGAAGACACCATCTCAGATAATATCTGTTTTTTTCTGGATCTCTTTTTCAACACTAAGACCAATCAAAAGTTTCTATTAGTTTTTTTTCCCCTCCAGCACAAAATAGAAGAATATATGGAGGGGTTTTCCCTTTTTTTCCTAATAAACCTAAGAGTTCACCTCTAGGGCACATCACTTCTGAGCCCACAAGCTTTGACTATACTAAATTTGGTACAAAAATGTGAGAACATACGTATTCTAAATGTAGTGATTAACTATAGTAAATATGTGTATTTTTAAAATAACATTTTCATTTTGAAAGTCATTAGAAAAAATTCTTAGTATCCCTAGATTCCTTCAAGGTATATAGTTCCCAGATGCTGTCTCCTATACCTATACCTTTCTTCATCTTGCCTGGTGTTCGTGTTCTCCCTTGACTCAAATTGCCTGGTATTTACTTGTCTGTGAACATGTGGTGTTTCCCAAAGGAATATAAGCACCCTAAGGGCATGAACTAGTTGGTTGTTATTTTTTTCCTTTTTTATTTTTTTGTCTTTTTGAGTCAAGGCCTTACTAAATTCCAGGCACGTAAGGGTCATTTTATAGAGGTTTGTTGAATTGAATTAAAAAATAATTTCCAAACGACAAAGTATATGCTAGGAAGTTATGTAGTATATAGTTCATAGAAAATTTTGTAGATCTTGTCCATGTCTTGAAAGACTTTATAATCTTAAACAGATAAAGACCTGTGCTTATATATGTACAGGTGTGGAAGAGATGAAAAGCAGAGTAGAAATCTTAAGCCAGAGTTTTTCAAACTTGGGGAGGGGTGGGGTGCATCCTCCTAGAATGCAAAGTAATGGGCAAAATTTGATAGGAGTAATGTTGGCACTAACAACAGCCATTGCTGTGGTCAGCAAGGCAGCTAGGGCAGACATTGGGTGCAGAGTCAGGAGGACCTGAGTTCAAATACAATCTCAGACATCTCTTTTATTGTAAAAACCTAGGTCTAAATATGAATGGATAAGGAATCCATTTGCCATGTATAAATATGATTGATGTATTTGGTTTTACACCATTTGAACATCAAGACTTGTAATTGTTGAAAGATGTTTTTGAACCCCTAAATCTTATGTTTTGACTCTAGATAATTAAGACAGTTCTCTGATTTATCAAACAACACAATGCTACTTTTTATTAACATATGCATCATTTGTATGAAACAGGGCTGGTTTTTTTGTTGTTGTAACTGAAGGATGACGTTGATATTGATTAGTGCTCAAAGAGGAATTAAGGAAAGTAATATCATCAGTGACACTGCATTTACTGAACCAACACGGAAAAGCAAGCCCACTCAGCATATTATTATGATGATTATTTTATAAGCTATAGATTTTAAAATTAAAAAAGAATATATCAATAAGCATGTTATTTTATTTCATACTCAATATTTGCATTGTTGATATTATAATAAATGCACTTTATTTGACTAACATAGGAGTCAACAAAATCATTGTGAGTTATGAAATGTGAGGAGTCACAACGATTTTTTTAAAAGGGTGATGTGGTTTTATCAAGTTTGGGTATCCAATTCCAATACATGAATGAACGATACGATGTTCCCTTCAACTATGAGTCAAAGGTGAGTGAATTTAAGAAGCAAATGAGGAATGAAGCCAAAGTACATAACTAGGGTGGTGACTGGGAAGATGAACTGCTGGAAACCCAAAGGTCATCTCCAGTATTTAATGTAAAAGCCTGATTACTATCCTTTTCTAGCTTATAGGGAAATCTCTTTTGATGACTTCCTCTTCTGATATTCCATTTTCAAAAATGTTTTGCCTGTTTTGTTTGGGCAAACTCTGTTACATCATACATTCCTAGCAAGGATATAACTTTTCTCGTCTAAGTTTAACAAGAGGCTCTACTATGGGCGTGGCCCATATTTAGGGTTAGAGTGGTCAGTGAAGGAGGAAACAAAAAAAGAAAAGAAGAGATCTCTGCTCTGCAGGGTATTTACAGACTGTGGGAGACATGAAGTGGTTAAGTAACTATATTATATTGTCTGTCATTAAATGCCCTTACTGAGATACAAGTCAGAGATACTAGGAAAGCCAGAAAAAGGTCCTCCAAGAGAGTCAGGATCTTGAAAGAGGAACAGTGAGAGATGGATGTATGGAGAAAATATGGAGAAGTCATCCCTCTGAGCACACAGGTTCCCTGAAGGGCAGTGTGACTACACAGGTTATCCTTTAAGAACAGAGTATGTGTATGTGCAAATACACACACACACACACACACACGCATGTACATGCAGAACCAGCTTCTCTCTGTCTAATGTCCTAAGTCTTGCTATCTCCTCAAGGGTGTATTCCAGGTGTATGAACTAGTCACATATATATTTATTCATCTCAATTGTAGTATCAGTGGTGCCAACTAGGACAGAGGGAGGACTTCTTATCAAGGATACCTATCAATGATCAAACTAAATTCCAATCAGGAGATGTTATAAGTCTTTTGCACTTTGTCTAGGAGATACCATCAGTGCTAGATCAAAGTTCTCAAGGGTGTAGGCAGTGAGGATGCTGGCAAGGCACCTCTTATTTCCTACATCATTGGAATTTAGGATTTTTTTTTACTTCAATATTTCAAGGCTCTATGATTTCATCTCTGTAGGAACTTTTGCCACTAATTAAAATAGCTGCCCCATTGATGCCCCGCCCTCATTCATGATTTTCTGTGACCAAAAAATTTGATCACATGGTGGCAAATTTCTGGAGATGAGGTTCTACCAACTTAGGCTGTCTCTCCATAAAATTAGATTTGAGAGGAGACAATGTGGTGCAGTGGAAAGAATGAAGGTGAGTCACCAGAATTCTTGGTTTTAAATCCCCTCCCTGAATCTTGGTGTAACCCACTGGGAGCTTCAGTTTCCTCATGGTCTCCACTTCACAGGGTTGTTGCGGGGCTCAAAGAAGGCAAAATCTGTAAGGACCTTTGCAGACCTTAAAGCAGTATATTGGGTTTAATTCCACAAATGTTTATTCAGAGATATTGGGAATACAAAATTAAATAATTCTTACCTTCAAGGAGTTTAATGTTTTCCTAAGAGAATATAACATGGACACATGCAAACCCAAACTGTCTACAAAATAATATAAAGAATTTCTCTTTGTAGCAGAGAGAATAGTAATATAGGATGAGAGAGGAACCAGGTTAAGTTTCCTTTTGGAGGTGTAACTTACCTTGTACTTTGCGCAAGGCTATGGATCCTATGAACCACAAGTGAGGACAGCAAGTATTCCAGACATGGTGGCCTCTTGTGCAAAGATATGAAGGCAGGAGATGGAATTTCATGTATGAGAAACATCTAGAAAGCTAATTGGCTGAAATACAGAAAGAGTACATGAAAGAGAGCAATAGGAAATGATTGGAAAGATACATGGGAGCCAGATTGTGGAAAGCTTGAAATACCAGATTAAAGATTTTATATTTTACACCAAAAGCAGTAGTAATTACTAGCTATTTGACTTTGGCCAAGTAATTTTTCTCTCTCCAAATGTTAGTTTCCTTATCTATCAAATGGGTATAATAATACTTAAATTACTGCAGCAATACTCTGACTTACTCTTTCAGAGGAAGGACATTTGATATAATTCCAAGAGATTGAAGTGACTTTTTCTAATATTATCAATTAAAGCCCCCATTACAGTGTGTTTCCCTTACTGTTAGTGCCCAGTTCTATTTAATGATTTCATATCAATTTGTTTTTACAAAGGAATATTTACAGAGAAGGAAAGGGCAAACCATTCCAGTATCTGGAGTGATACTTTCAAGCATTCCTGATGAAAAGCCCAGAGCTGAATAAAAAATTTGACTTTCAAATATAAAATTCAAGAGAAGCGTAATGACAAGATGACCCAAATCGGATCACAAAAGAGTTGGACACAACTAAAATGAGTGAACAACAAAATTTTACTAAGATATAGCAATTACAGAAATTATAGACATTTCTTCCCAATACCCAGAGGTACCCTCTTGTGGTAACCTTAATCCCTAGAGCCAGTGGCCTCAAAAATGGAAGCAGTACAAAATGACTAATCTGAAAGTGTTTTACATGATTGTACATGTATAACCTATATCAGATTGCTTACCATCTCAGGGAGTGGGGAGGGAAGGAAGGGAAGGATAGAATTTGGAATTCAAGACTTCAAAAATAAAAAGATTGAAAAAAAAATCCCAATGGTAGTATTCTAACACAAAATGTCTTCCACACTCAGAGAAAGAAATATGGAAGTCATTTGCAAAATGTAGCAGATCATGTTTGTATGTGTGTGGGTTTTAGTGTATTATGTTTTGATTTGTTATGTGAGTTCTTCCATTTATTTTAGTTCGACTACATAACATGACTATTGTGAAAATGTACTCAATAGGAAAGTATATGTAGAACCTATACAGAATTGTATGCCGTCGCAGGGAGGGAGGGGGTAGTGGGGAAAGGTGGGAGGGGGCGGGGGGAGGGATAAAATCTTAATTTTAAGGAAATGATTGTAGAACACCAAAAAAATAAAAATAAACAAAAAATAAATAAATAAAAATGTTAAAAATTGTTTTTACATGTAATTGGGAAAAAATAAAATATTATTTAAAAACAAATAAATAATTTTTTTTTGGTAATTCCGAGCATGAGTCCTAGTATAATGTTGCAGCATTATTCACTAAGTGTTATTAAGCACCAACTATGTGTCAGGAATTCTGCCAGAAACCAGAATTACAGTGACAAAAATATGATAATCCTTGCCCTGGAAGAATTCAAATTCTTTGAGGGGAAAATAATGTATAAATAAATAAATACCAACTCATTTGGGTGTAAGGTTTTCAAGAAAGGTTTGGAGTAAGCGGCAGTGTTTGAACTGAACCCTGAAGGAAGCTAGGAATTAGAATTGACAGGTGAGGAGAGAATGTGTTCCAGGGATGGGGAAAAGATGGAATATCATGTCCAGGAAGCAACAAGTGGACGAGTTTGGCTGGAATCTGTAGTGTCTGTAAGAGGGAGGGACATAGAATACTCAGAGAAAGAAATTTGACCCAGAGGAAGGGCATTTGATACAATTTCAAGGGATTGAAGTGACTTCAAATTCCAAAAAACTTTAGAGACCAATGAGGGGAGTTTGTGCTTTATACTAGATTCCATAAGGAGACGTTAGAGCTCATTGAACAGGGGATGATGTGGTCAGAATATGTTGTAGGAATGTTGATTTGTCAACTATAGGTTGGGGAGATATGAGGTCAGGAGACCAGTTAGAGGATTGTTGAAATAGTCCAGGCAAAAGGTGATGAGGTCATGAATGAGGATGGTGGCTATGTGAATGGAGAGGGGAGGAATGTGAGAGATGTTATGGAAGCAGATTCAACAAAACTTAGAACTGCTTGAAAATGTGGGGTAAATGAAAAGGAAGAATCAAGGAAGACAGGTTTCAAGCCTAACTGTTGAGAATTATAGTGATGCCCTCAGCCTATGATAAAAACTGAGGCTCAGAAAGGTTGTGACTTTCCCAAGGTCACCCAACTAATATATAGTTAGGATTTGAATTCAGGATCTCCTAGTTCCAAATCATGTTTTCTTTCCACAACTTCTGCGGTTCATTCACTAATGGTTTGTATCCCAAGCGTGTCTTCTCCCAAGCCTTTGATACTCCTGCCATTTGAACTGGCCATTTGGGTTTGAGCAATTTGAAGATCCTCAGGCTAGAAGTACAAGAGGGAGAACTTGGGGCTAGAGTGAAAGACTTTTGGAGAGGTTCGAGCAAGAACTGTGCCTTTTCTTTGTGATAACTTATTCATTTTTCAAATATAGTCACCAAATTTCAGGTCCCGATGTAACCTTAGAGGGCATCAAGTCTGGCTATACTGTGGAATGTCAGAGTGAGAGCTTTGGATTTGAGAAGACCTGGGTTTGAATCCTGCCTCAGATACTTCTCAGATACTTACTGGCTGATCCAAGATCACCCAAAACAGGGAAAACGTCTGTAGTCTTTCCATTACCAGTCTTTTGTGAGGTTCAGCTAAGATAATCTATGTAAATTACTTTGAAAATCTCCCAAGATTGTCAGTTATTCTTTTGATCAAAACCAGCCTTTGTTCATTGACTGGGTGCCTACCTTGTCGAAGAACTCTTCTTCTGGCCACTATGAGGATAGCATGTGTTCAAATCTTAGTCCTTAGATTTACAAACTGGATACCCTGGTGCAGTGGAAAGATCCCTGGTCTTGGAATCCATAAAATCAGGCTTGAATTCCAATTCTGCTACTTGTTCCCTTTGTGACTTTGGGAAAATCATTTACCTTCTCTGGTCCTCATTTTCTTCATCTATGAGCTGACGGGATTAGACAACATGAACTCTATGATTCTTTCTAGCTTGAAATCTATGACTAATTCAATTCCCTAATCTTCAGTTTCTTTTTCTGTAAAATGAGGGGGTCTAACTAGGTGACTTCTAAGATTCCTTCTAGCTCCAAGAGATCAGGAATAGACCTGTGATTTCATCATTTTAACATGGAAATTCTCGAACTTTTTGGTCCCTAGACCTCTTTATGCTTTTACAAAGTCCTAAGGATCTCCAATTACACAAAACCAATGATGGAAAAATGCTAGGCACCTCCAGAGAGAGAGAAGTGGTTAGCTTTAAGTGCAGATTGAAGCATACTTTTTTTCATTTTCTTTGTTTTTCTTGTTTTGTGTGGGTGTGTTTTCTTTTGCAACATGGCTAATATAATGTGTTTTGCCTGACTTCACTTGTATAATCAATATAATAATGCTGGCTTTGTCAGGAGGGATTGGAAGAGAGAGAAAATTTGGAAGTCAAATTTTTCAAAAATAAATGTTAAAAAATTTAAATGTATTTGAGAAATATTTACCAAAATAAATGAAAAGAAAAAAAAAAGACCTGAGGATCCCAAAGAGGTTTTGTTTATGTGGATCACATCTATTGATATTTATCACATTAGAAATTAAAACTGATCAACTTTAATTATTTGTTCAATTTTAATTATTTTAATTTTAATAGTTGTTTTGTCATTTAAAAATAACACTGCATGTTAACCTAAGTAATGTATTTGTATGAAAACACCCATATTTTCCAAGACTAAAATAATTAGAATAGTGGCATTACTTTACATTTTTTGAAAATTTCTTTAATGTCTAATTTAATAAAAGACAGATTCTATTTCTACTTCTGTATTCAGTCTGTTGTAATATTGTTTTGGTTGATATATATGAAGGCAATGTGATCTCGTACAAATATGTGGTTAGAAAAGGAAAGAGCATCTTAATAGTCTTTTCAGATTATTGCGGAAATTCTTCTGTGATACATAAAAACCTGATGCAAGTGGTAGTTTCTTAAAGGTTAGTTGCAATGTGGAATCTGAAGCTATGTCAATGACTTTTTTGTCATCTGCTACTGAAAATCCATGGGTCTAGCGTGTGCTTTGAGTGGATCATTTACCCATCATGATTTTGTAACATCATGCAGTGGTTCTCTGGAAAATATTAATCCACTGAACTGTACAGATTTCCCAAATGTTGACTCATTTCATTGTACAATATTTTTAAAAATCACATTTGTTAATAACACCACCAATCTCATTAGAAATATCTATAAGTATCAGGAAGCTTTTGTGCTCATGGTAGTGGCTACAAATTTTCCAAAATTCTCGTTTTTGCTTGAAAGCTCAAAATTTGTTATTGGCAACAAATGCTGTTGGTTGTTTTCCTTGAAGTGACAGGCTTACTTCATTCATTTTCCAGAAAACGTTTGCCAAATACTCATCTGAATAACCATAGTTTGTCAGTCAGTCTTTCAAGTAAAAAAATTGATGTTTCATGAAAAAGTCTTCACTGGAGCTCACCACTCAATCGCATAAAGTGCTTTTCTTTGACACAACTGTCACATCTTGTAAAGCGGCGGAAATGCATTTCCCATATGTATTTGCCATTTTGTTGCAGAGAATGTTAAAGAGACAGGTACATAAGGGCTGATATTGAATAAAATGAACAATTTTTGTTGCTTCATCAGGGACACTCTTAAGACAAACTGGCACTTTGACCTTGAAGAATACAATGACAGCTGGTAGAATTTGGTGCTGGTGCCTTGAACTGAGCTAAAGCACCGGTGGATTTACCCACCATTGCTTCTTTACTACAGGACAAAGGGCAACACAATTGTTCCAGAATCAATTATGAGATTCGAAAAAGTTCTTCAACACTAAATATTTTAGCATCACTTGGGTTTGCTTCCAAATATTTACATAAAACATCTGTGATGATTAGTTGGACAAGTTGGACAAGCAAATATACCGGGCAAGCAGAATAGGAAGTCCAGCTTTGTCTATAGATTCATCTATTTGTTCAGTTTTCATGTTGGCTAGCTAAATCCTTAAGTCACCTGTCTTGTAACCTTTGGAAAATCCCACTGTATCCTCACGAAAGAATGAGAGTGAAAAAGGCAAATAATATCTTAGTATTATGATGAACATAGTTTCGGCCTCATAGTTGCCCTGAAAAGGTCTCAGGCTCCCTGAGATCACCCTTTAAGAAACATTGGTCTAGGCAACTCCCAAATGAGGTGACCTCACTATGGATGCAGGTTGGTGCCTTTTCTTCATCTTAGAGGGAGCAAAGTTAGGGAGGCAGAAAAGTACACGGCCCTTTTGGGGACTGTGAATAGACAGATTTGGGTGGGCCAAACAAATTCAAAGGGGGAATTAGGAGCAGGGAGGCAAAGGAGGGTGAGTAGAAAGAGAAAGTAAATGCAGAGTGCACAGCTAAACCCTGGATAAGAAGATAGTGGTGTACAAAAATTTGGCTGTACCTTCTGCTTAATCATACCTGAAGCTAAACATGCAGTAGCCATATACTGTGTGTGCATGTATGTATATATGTATGTGTGTGTATATATGTGTGTGTGTGTGTATATATATAATATATATATACACCACACACGCAGAAGTGTGTGCTCCAAAGTTTTGCCCGTCTCCCCTCCCCCAAGAAAGATAATCTGGAAACATGATAAACCAGGATGTATGAAGTATTTGTGAAGTGGAGTCACTTTTTATTCTTTTTAAAAAAATTGGCAGAGTGATTTTAAAGGAGAAAAAGCCCCCAAACAAAGTGTCAGGAGGGAGTAGCAACATCATAGACTTTGTAGAAGGTACATAATGTTTCAGAGAAGGCTTGTCACTAGAGTCTCTGCTGTTCAAAACAAATGAGGACGACAGGCATTTCCCAGAAGGTGAATCACAACATTACCTCAAATCGCAAGGCTCACAAAGTTTGTGTCAGAGTGCTCTAATGTGTGCTCTAAATGTGTGCTCAGCAGCTGTCAGCCCCTTAACAATCCATTAACTGCTAGGCGGAGGCACCTGAAAAGCGTTTGATTAAATGGTAGTGTGCTCATGACCTGGCCTGATAAGGAGATTTTTGGATCATGTTAAGAACATAGAGCATACACACACATTTTATATATATACATGTATACGGATATACATGTATATATATGTATACACATACACACATACATATAGATATATAGACACACAGAGAGATAGCCAACAATGAGCCAAAGAATGCTCCTGTTCCTTTTTGAGAGATTAGAACATTTAGGAAAAAACTTCACTTATCCACAAAGCATTGGCCAGGAGTTCTTCACCTGGGATCCATGGAGTCCTAAGGTGTTTATGGACAGATTTTAAGGAGATCTTTGAACTGAGATAGGGAAAAAGTTCCATGTTTTTTTCTCCCACTAATCCCTAAATCAAATTTAGCATTTTCTTCAATTATATAAAAACATTATTCTGAGGAGGAATTCATAGGCTTTTCCAGGTTGCCAGAGTGGGACGGTGTACACAGCAAAGGTCAAGAACCCCTGCTCTGGGTGGTAAAGACACATTTGTGTGTGTGTGAATCAAGTTAAAGCAGTTAATCAAGTGATGTGCCCACTTATGTAATGAGCCAGAGGAATAAGACCTCTTGGCTGGCAATCTAGAGCTGTTGGGTAGATCTTTGACAGATGTATCTCTCAGAAGGAGATATATGCAGATTACCTCTGAATTTTTCTGTAGAACAGAAAAATCCAGACTTTATAGGAAAAAATATTCAAATCATATTGTGGAAAATAATTCTACCTCCATTAACAGGATACTGAGCTTCTAGTTACCCTTTAGAAAAAGTTTCTGAAAGCCACTGTGGATTATTCCCTGAAGATACTAGCCTGATGGAGTGCCACAGCAGAAAGAATTCAATCCTTTTCAGTTGCAACGGTGAGGTTGAAACCATGTTAGCCTGGGGTACCTTAGTTGGGTGAAATCTTAGGCTTTATAGCAGGGGTTCTTCACCTGTGACCTGTAAATTTGGTTTTGATATTTTGGTAACTGTTATTTCCATATAATTGGTTTTTTTAAAATACACTATGGATTTTACATTAGGCTTTTAAAATCATTCTGAGAAAGGGCTCAAAGACTTCACCAGATTGACTGTCAAAAGGGTCTATGACACACAAAAAGCTTAAGAACCCTTGCTTTAGACTAAGTATGAAAAGTCCTTAGAACTGGGATCATGTTGCGTAAGAATCGTGTTTGGATAGACTGAGGAAACTTGTCCCAGTATAAATGATCAAACTAATTAGAACTGAGTTCTTATGTTGGAATAACCATCGCATCCTTCCAGTCCCCTTGAATGAGAACTGTTTGGTGGGGAAGGGGAAGCTTCAGTACCAGCTTTGCTCTAGATCCCTTTCCCTCTTTCCTTCTCCCCCTTTCTTTGGCCAGAGGAAGACCTTATTGGCTTTGAAAGGTTTTGAGGATTTGGGACTTCCTGTTTTCTCAAAGTTCTCAGCATAGAGCCTGATACATAGTAGACTCTTAATAAATGCTTGTCCCCTTTCGCTTCACATTGGATCTTACTCATATTCCTGAATAAAATGACAGGAGCAAAGGACAGATAGACAAAGATGCACCAGGCTCACTGGAAACTTCTTGAACCCTCTGGAAGAGAAAGAATTCCAGCAGTTGGGAGCTATGAGCTGCCCCTTTGCCATGTGTGCTGTCTAAGCTCAGGTGTACCTTTCTCTGGACTCTATATGTGCTTGTGAGAGAACACAGCACAACATTTCTTTGGTGGGGGGAATGTTCTGTGCCAGTTATATTATGGTACTAGTTTAGTAAACACCTCTTTCTAAAAAGCTACCTAAGGCTGACCGACTGAATAATTCTAGTAATCTTTGGAGGAAGCATACCATTCGGGGCTTGAGCCAATGGCAAGAGAGAATCATTTCTGATTCCTCCAAAGTACCCCTAAAACGTTTTATATGTCCTCTTCCCCATTAGAATATAAGGTATTGTCTTTCTGCTTGTTTTTATATTCTACTTAGAATAGTAACTGGCACATAATAAACTTATTTAATTTAATATTAATAAATAGTTATTGACTAAGGGGAGAATGTAGCCAAGCTCTGGGAATCAAGATTTTCAATGGGAGTGGGAGTTGGTAAAAGGCTCCTGAGAGCCCTAGATAGTCTATTCAATGCAACAAGTGTTTATTGGGTGGTATAGTGGCTAAAGAGCTGACCTGGAAACCAGGAAGGCTTAGGTTCAAATCCTAACTTTGACTCATGCTGGTTTTGTGACTGGTAATTATCCTTTCAAAACTCAAGTCTACAAACTCTCTAAGACTAGAAGCTGAAGAAATGGTACAGATATACAATAGTAAACAAAGTTCCCAAGACCAATGAAATCACAGGTTAAATCACTGTTCCAATTACTCTGTGTGTGTGTGTGTGCGCGTGTATGTGGATGCGTGTGTGTGTGTGTGTGTGTGTGTGTGTGTGTGTGTGTGGCATTGGGCTAAGTGCTGAGCATATGGTGAAAAGAAAAAAAGAGTTCCTGCCTTCATGCAGGTTATATTCCACTGAAGAGATAGGGAAATAATCTGTAAGAAGATCTCCAGAGTACTAGAGTGAGCATATGAAATATTATACCCACTGTTGCTTAAGACCACAGGGCAGCCTTGCCTATGATATTTCTTGCTATTCTTGTCACTGTATTTCACAACAGACATGGTGGCATTGGACAAGGTCATGTGGTAAATAAAGGAACCTTCTACTAGAAACCAGGAGTTTATAAATTAAATATAAGCTGTATGAGATCAGAGATCATGTCCTATTTAAACTTTATGTCTGTGTCAGAGCTTAACTCACTTCTCTGCATATAGGATACACAATACAAATTCTTTGAAAGAAAGAAAGAAAGAAAGAAGGGAGAGAGAGAAGGAGGAAGAGAGAAGAAGAACAAAGAAAAGGAAGGAAGGAAAGGAGGGAGGAGAAAGAAGGAAGGAAGTAAAGGAGAGAGGAAGGAAGGAAAAAAGGAAAGAAGGAAGAGAGAGGAAAAGAAAGTAGCAAGGGAGGGAAGGGGAGAGAAAGAGAATAAAGAAAAAAGGAAAGGGAAAGAGAAAAAAGATAGAAAAGGAAAGAGGGAAACAGAGGAACAGGCAGGAGATAGGAGAGAGAGGCAGAGCCTGGGAAGGGAGAGACAAGAGAGAGACAGTGACTACAAATCATTGATAATGTATAGAGATGTGATTCTCCAGCTTTGGGGAATTGTAGCAATTTATCATTGATCATCACTTTATCTTTCATTTCATCACCTGATATTAGTTATGGGGACAAGTGGCCATGCCTCTCTGAGCCTCAGTTTCCTCAGTTATAAATGAAGAGATCACTACTTCACAGACTTAGGGCTGGAAGAGGCTTCTGGGACCATCTAGTTCATCTACCGACATTTCACAGATGGCAAAACAAGCTCAGATAATCAGTGGCAAAGCTAGGCTTTGGATCTGGGTCCTTCGCTTCCACATCTAGCCCTCTTAGCTGCTAGAACCATCAACAAACACAACACAGCAAAAATACTATTTTTAAAAACCAAAATATATCAAAATTTGTTCAGAGGAGCCATAGGATTTTTTTTGCGACGTCTCTTGCAATCCTGAGGTGTGACAGAACCAGAACTGAGAATCACTGGTTTAAAGTGACGCTGACTTACCAAAGGCAGTTGAGTTAAATGACTTCTCAGTGATGGGTTCTGAAAATGACAGATAGCCAAAGATGCAAAGTGAGCGTCACTCACTCTCTTACATCAGTTTCCTCATCTGTCAAATGAGCAAACCTCAAAGAGATAAAGGTATGAGTTACTGTCATATATGACTGAAGAGCTGGTCTTGGAGGCAGGAAGACCTAGGTTCCAGTGCTTCCAAAGTGAAACACACTGACTTCGTGACTCTGGACAAGTCATTTAACCTCTCAGGGCTCAAGGCAACTCTCTAAGACTCTAAACTGGAGACAAGGAACTTACTTACACTGGTAGAGGAAATTTCTCACTGGGAGCAACTCATACCTATGAAATTACAAGTCTAGTCTCTTTCTCTATTCCCTATTCATTAATATTATCATTGATGGTCATGATAATGATCATTATCCTGTTTCTGCTATAACTATTTGCATGACTTTGGGCAAGTGTTTTCCATTTTCGGGGTCTCAGTTTCCTCATCAATGAAATGAGGGGATTGGATTGGATGAAGCTTCCAGCTCTCAATCTAATATCCCTTGGTCTTAAATATTGAGTACCTGCTGTATGTATGTATGTGTGTGTGTGTGTGTGTGTGTGTATGTGGAAGAGGATGCAGAAAAGTGTGTAAGACATCTATCTTGGAAAGAAAAAGTGACCACAGTGAAAACACTGGAGTTCCATTAGATACAGTGCCATAAGCATCTGAATATACTTGGGGGCTTTCATACTCTTGTGGTTCACTCAAACCCAGAAAGCTTAGATATCCCTCAGTAGACTGATAGCAGTTTTTGACTTTCAGATACATAGCTCATAGTGTTATATTACTAAAAGGAGGGAAATAATTTCCATCATGTAATAAGCAACCATTAATCACAAAGAGGTGACTTCTTAAATATTGTAGTGAAGGCCCCCATCTCTCACAAGTCTCATATGGGTTCCCTGTAGCTCAAAGTGGGATGGGTAGCTGTGGGGAGCTCTATCAGTCTGTGTCTGTGTCTCTCTTTCTCTTTCACCTTCTCCTTCCCCCCTTCCTCTTCTTTCTGTTGTTCCAAATGGTTTCATATTCCAACTACTCGTTCTTCAGTTTTTCTAGACTATAATAATTTTCCCCAAAATGGGGAGGTCAGGGTATCTATGCCATGGCTTGATCCCACGAGGTGTGTGATTGATTCATCAATGGACAGGAAGATGGGTTTCCATATCTGGTGTCCTCCTTTTCTCCCCTACCAGATAACCAACCTAAGAGCTTATCTCCAGCATAACCACACCAATCCCAACTGTTCACCCAGTGTAGCCATTGATTCCTTTATTTCACCCTATTCCAGAGCTCTACACCTCAAGGCAGTTATAATTCCAGCCCTGCCTAATCAGCAGCTACATATTTGCTGTTAGGAAAATTACTGCTTTCCCTACACCCATTTTACTGATAGGTTCCAGTGATCTCCAAAGTTTGGAAACTACTGCTCTGGCGGGCTCTCCAGTTGTTCAGCACCATTTCCTCTTGAAAGGTTCCAAAATGTTCCAAAACATTTGTCCTGGCTCCTTTTTCCTTCTTGATTCTGCCACTTTTTTTGGGAGGCATCCCTCTTAAGTGGTCAGTGAAAATTTCTTGCAGGAGAACGGACTTAGGTTGGACCTTGGAAGACAAATAGGATTCGTCAATGAAGGGAAGGGCAGAATAATTCATGTAGGGAAATATGAAGAATTAAGGAGAACTGCAGTAAAATACCCCTAAAGAAATCTGTGAGCAAAGAAGACCTGCTAGTCACAGGGTAAGAGCAAGGGATGGGCAGCCTGCTCCCACCACAAGTAGTCTCTCAATATCAAGAGAACTCAAGAAAGGCTTCCAGAACACTGGGTGGGACTCTGGGGCACATTTGAGGGAGAACATGAACAAGGGTTACAGGGGATGGAATGGGTTGGGTGGATCACAAGTATTTTGTTGGAAAAAACACTCACATTGATGAGATTACCATTCCTTATGAGTAGCTGACTAACTTGGGAGCCAGATGGAACATGGATTAAAGGGGTGCAAATATTGGAATCAGAGAAGCCAATGAAGAGACAACCCCTCTAATATGGGTGTGAGATGATGTCACCCTGATGAAAGGTGCTAGAAATGGCAAAGGAGAGGGAGGCAAGTCTTTGAGATCAGGTCCCTTCCCCTAGAGAGGGGAGGGTATGTGACTGCAGACAGAGAGAGCTAGAGTGTCCTGTGAAGTTGTTGCATTCAACCAAGTCCCTGACTAGAGCAAAATTCGACCAACTCCTGGGTTTAGCCTCATTTGACCAATTCGGGATGGGTCTGTTAGTAGAAGAATCTGACTCCCTTTGTTTCTCCCTCAATATGCTCCTAACATCTGTTGGCCATTGGATTGCCAGGCTTTGTCTGGATAAAGTCAATTTCCTGGTAGCAATAAGCCTGATTTCCCCGAATCAGACAGAGGCAGAGTGTGGGAATTAAATGGAATGTCTTCTTACCTTTTCTATATGTATTTATCTTTACCAATAAACTACATAGGCTTTAGATAAACTAAGTGTGAAAATTTGTCTGCTTCTTGAAATCCTACAGATGACTAGCCCAGACAAGTATAGATAAGCAAGACATTCTGAAGGAAAAACTGACCAAAATTGGTGACTGATTGGACACAGGGGATGGAAGACAATGGCATAGAAAAGAGGAGGTTGAAGTTGTAAGCTTGGGTGACTAGGAGAATGGGTGTCCTTGAAAAGAGATAAGGAATGGAGTATGCTAAAGCATAGGAGGTTCTTAATAAACACCCACTGGCTATAACGAAAGGGAATGAGTTTGTGGGGATAAGATAATGAACTTGCTTTTACACATGTTGGATTTGAATTTATGGCAAGATATTAACATGAAAATATCTAGCAGAGTCTTACAAATGGCAGACTGGAATTTAGGGGAGAGGGCATAACTGAAGAGATCGATTTGGGAGTCAACCGAAGAGAGGTTATAGCTAAAGGCAGGAGAGTTGAGCACTGTCCCTAGAGAATAGAAAAATAGTAGAGTAGACAGTAGAAGACAACCTTGAGGAATGTTCACAGTAGGGGATGGCTTCACAGAAGCCAATAAAAGAAACTGAAAAGAAGCTTGTTTCTGGCTATTAGAAAAATGTCAAACTCATTGAATTTGTTTTTTCCCCCTACAAATAAGTATCCATGTATTTTTCAAAATGGTCGGATCTGGTAAATCTGGTTGCTAGGAGAGACCGCTACTCTTGACAAAAAGAATGACTATTTTTATACTAATCTTGGGTAGAATCAAACCTATGCTTTTGGTCGGGTTTCAGGTTCCTGCCATCATGACTGAAGTTGTTCCAGACTGGTCTCACTTCAAGCCAGCAACAATAATTCAGACTGGTTCAATCATTTAATGTTGGAAAATGTCCTCGAATATCCCTCCCAACCTCTCCTCCTCCCATCTTTGAACAGAGAAATGCTCAAGTTTCCCCAGACGTTCCAAGTTCACATTCTTGTGAACTTTGTGGGGAGGAGGTTCAGAAGTAAAGGCCCCTCCAGATTGAGGAACCTCTTTGGATCTCAGTGGAGGACTGTCATTTGGAAGATCATGTCCCTCTCTTCCCCCACCCCCCCAATTAAATTATTTCAAATAAATACTTTATATCCCAGGGCTCATTTTCCATAAGAAAATAGATTCTGTCTTCCAGAGCTCCCAAAAAAAGGAGAAAGATAAAATACCCAGTTCTGTCAAAAGAAAAGGTGAATTCAGTGTCAACTTGTGCAAATGGAGGATTAGCCAGCACACTAATGAGGATAAATTGAAAGAACCAAGTAAGAGTGCAAAACAGAGGCATGATTAAAGGAAGAGAAAGACAAATTGTGGCCGTTAATCTCCTCTGTTTCCCTTTAGGACCCTTTCCAGGACACAGGATAGTCTCTTACTTGTATCCATAGAAAATACTTCATTCTGCCCTTTCTTTAACCTCGGGATAGTCTAATTCCTCATGGAAAGAAAATAGAATTCTGGGGGAAAAAAAGTAAAAGACAGATCTGAAACCCAAGACAAGGTCGGATTTTTCCCTCTCTTGAATGTAGCCAAATAAAAATTGATTTAATGTACTTCAATAATAGCCAGTGTCTTCTTTATATATAAACAAAAGCCTGCTTGTTTCTGATCACTTTCCAGCCTGCCTTTCTAGGCCATCTAGCCCAGGCATGGAGTTAGACTTGGGGCAGATGAAATGATTTTTGTGACCAGTGTGGAAAAAAAAAAACCCAAAGGATGATGACAGTGATTTTAAGTGAACCGCTAGATTCCTGTCATTTAAATAATCTGACATTCAAAAATCATATTTTGTGGTAAATGTACAGGTCCCTAAAGAATAGTCTTTGACTCAGGAACCAATATGTTACCCTTCTCCCCTCTCCACCCTGTTCACTCATACAAATGGAACCTGATTTACATCACAGTCACCATAAAGTAAGTTACTCAGCAAGGATAGATTTTTTTTCCTGAACCTCATTCCTGCCTTTGTTCTACTGGAGCCGTAGCAAAATGAAGTCATTCTTAGAGGAAACTGGAAAACTCCTAAAATCCATTCATCTATCCATCAACAAGTATTTCTTGAGTGTCTGTTATGTGCCAGGCACTGGGGATTTAAAGACAAAAATGAAGGAGCCTGCCCTCAAGCAGATTCTGTTCTACAGGAGATACAATGTATGCACATATATGTGTCTAGGAAATAGAGGTATTAAGGACTAGATTTGTGATTTTATTGATATGGGGGATCCCCAGTGAGGAAACTCCCTCTGACAATAGTCTTAAAGAATTGCCTAAAGCAGCAAGAAATTAAGAGGTAGGTAGGTAAGTATCAAAGCGGAGAGAATACTGGGCCTGGGGTCAAGAAGACCTGAGTTCAAGTTCAGTCACAATATGGTAATTGCTAACTATTATTAGTTATGGTAATAGCTAGCCATAGTCATCATAGCTACCTATGAATGACCATGGGCATTACTTAACCCTTGTCTGCCTCACTTTCCACAATGTAAAAAAAGATAATATCTCTTCCCTCCCAGGGTGGTTGTGAGGACCAAATGAGATAGATATAGGTATAGTTCTATCTATGTAACCCTCCATCTGTCTGTCTGTCTATCTATCTGTCTGTCTATTTATCATCTATCTATCTGTCTATTATCTATCTATCTGTATCTATCTGCCTGTCTATCCATACATCTTTCTATCTGTCTAGCTGTCTGTCTTTCTAGTTATCTGTGTATCTATCCATCTGTCTGTATCTATATCTATCTATGTGTCTATTTATGTCTATATCTATGTATGTCTATATCTATTTGCATATCCCTATACACATGTGTACATGTATATATACATATATAAACTAAGGCATATGTGTGTTTATGTACACATACATGGAGAGAGACTGTATTTAGTAGAGAAAGGTAGTAATAGATAGAAATCAGGAAAGGTTTTCTATAGGAGAGGGCATCATAGCTGAGCTTTGAAGGAAACTAGGGATTTGAAGATGCCGTGGTGAGGAGGGTGTGCTTTCTGAGCATGGAGTGCAGATGGGTGACACTGCCTTTTGTTAAAAAGAACAAGAAGGCCGGATTGCTTGAACCAGAGAATCCTCAACGGGGAGTGATGTGTAAAAAGCCTGAAAAGGAAGGCTAGAGTCAAATTTTGAAGGGTTTTAAATGTCAAATGGAGAAGTTTATATCTGATTCTAGAAGTAATGGGGAGTTATCGGAGGTTGTTGAGTAGGTGAGTGATATGGTCAGACCTGTGTTTCAGGACTGTCTATTACTTCAGTATCTGTGTGGAAGATAGGCTAGAAGAGAGAAAAACTTGAGGAAGAGAGACCAATAAAGAGACTATTGTAATCATCTCAGGGAGAGGAGAGGAGGGTTAGCTATAGATTGGGGCTCGATAGGGTTAGAACTAGGGTTAAACAAAGGGACGAAGGGGCTGGAAGAAAGCAGCATTGTGGAGACAGAATCAACAAAACTTGGCAGCTAATTAACTCCACAGAGTGAGGGAGAGTGAGGATAATTTGAAAGTTGTGATACTAGAAGATTGGGAGGATGGTGATGTCATCAATAGAAATGGGGCAAGCAAAAAAAGACAAATGATAATACTTTTAATATTATAAAACAACAAGGATAGTTTAATTAATTCATCCCCAGGGAAGAAAACAACATAAAAGACCCAATAAAGGAAATCAAACCCACTAATTATAACGGCAGCACAACTCCTCTAAGTCATGTGAAATGGCAGTGATAAGTACGATGGCGTTCAAGGCAATCGTCCCGCTGAGCTTCTCACGTGGGCAGCTGTGGGACAAAAATACCTCTGCCTTCTTGCACAGCTTCTCTTTGTTCATGCATAGCTGAAGACAAGCAGGGCAGCTTGTTGGCAAAATTGTGAAGGAGGGGAAGTCTGTCTTCAGCATTCCCAGACTCCCTCTTCTATGCCTTCCTCTCCACGTCCCTCAGAGGTAACCTCTTCACTCCTCTCTGTAGGCATCCCACTTTCAAGCCTCTCCTCCTCTTAGAAAAGTATCAGGATGAAGCATCTTAAAACAGTCTTTTCCATTGTTGTTACCCTACTAGAGCTGAAGGGTCTTATCCTCTGTAATATAAATACATGATGGGAGAGTTCCTGGCTGCCATTTTGTCTTCCCTCTTCTCCTTTCTGAGAAAGGTCAGAGAGGCCTGAGAGAGGACTTTCCTGGCTCCCAAAATGACAGCAGTTCCGACTATGGTAAAGTGTCTCAGAGTAACACATCGGAGCTTTACTTGCTCATCTATATGACCTGAAAGGGGAGTTCACTGGTAGTCTCATTTCTGAGCCCCTGCCTGGTAGGTGGGGGATTAGGGGGGAGGATGAGATTTTCTAGCTAAACATGATACTGGAATCTAGTTCTCTAGCTAGAGACTGCAGATTGGGATGGGGCAATGCTTGCCTAGAGAGCTATCTTGTAGTTAATCTCAAGAGAGTGGGGATTCCTTTAGAGAAGTTCTTGGGTTACAAGCTTCTTGGATGGAGAAAATCACATATGTGACCTCTGGGACTTAGCAGCAAACCTATGAATGCAGGATTAAAATTTTGCTACCCTCATTCTCCCATTTTGATATTATGGTACATTGTTTACCCAGGATAGGCTTGATGGAAAGAGGGTTGTTTGTCTAGCAAATTCAAAGTATATTTTGCATCACGAGTATGTAGGTAGGGATGTGTGTGTATGTGCATGTGCGTGTGCGTGTGCGTGTGTGTGTGTGAGAGAGAGAGAGAGTATTTTTGGAAAGTTGTAGTGTTATCCTGATAGTAACCTTGAGTTCAGTTCTTTTCTGGAGGGAATCCAAACCAGAGTGGCACTTAGAAGGATTTTAGAACCTCAGTGGAAAAACAGAATTCAATGGAGAGGGAGGGAAATTATATTTTTTTTTTTGTATTTGTTTAAGAAGTCTGATGAATCATTGGTGACTTGGAGCATTTTCTGTGGGGTTAAATAAAGTTACCCAATATCTGAAGTATTCATTTATCACCTTGAGTGCTTTTCTGGAGGGGCAGGGAGGGACTCCTATGGTCCTACCTTGGGAGAGAAAGCACAGAAGATAAGCATCAGAGGCAAGAGACATCACTGTTTTCCACTGTTCTGCAAACTATAGGATCAGAAAGAGTAGTTGCTAACTTTTTCTGGAGTTATGACACCTTGTTTCATTTCATAACAATCCCTCAAAATACCACATGAAACCAAACTTTCAATGGAAGTGAATTAAAATTAATTTTGTGGTGTCACAACATTTGAGGACCATAGATATAGCTATTTGCATAGATATATGCAGCATGCATATGGTGAGTTTCTTTCCATCTCAAGCAGTTCCTGTTCTCACAGAATTTCTGCTGAGGAACATGACATACATATAGTACATGTTTTCTGGCACCAGCCCAGTGTCCATTCTCTCTAAGTCTTCAGAACAAGGATGTGTCAATATCAGCAGTGTACCGGAGCCAGCTTGTAATTGAGCAGAGTTGATTTTAAAATGTTCAGCATGAGCGTGTATACCTTGAAGACTGACAAGTTAAAAGTCAGGGCTTGATTTATTATTTTGTTGATTATCCAGATTTGAACTGATGAAGAAAATGTTAATAATGCTGATTAAGCTGGAAAGTGTGTCATACTTTTTCAGAGAGCTAATTGTAACACTTATCAGCACATCATTACGATGTCCTCTGCCCTTAAGTGTAGTTGAGAGGAGTTTAGGTCATTATTTAATGGCATAACTCACAAGCCCCCACTGGTGTGCTTCATTTTTGGAGCCATCGACAGTGTCAGCGACCCTTTTCTCCTTGATATTCTTTTCTCTCCAGGTTTTTGTGATACCACACTGTCCCAGTTCTCCTGCCTATCTGACCTCTCTTTACTCTCTTTTGCTGGCTTTTCATCCAAGTTATACCTATTAACCCTGGGTGTCCCATAGGACTCTGTCCTGGCTCCTCTCCTTTCCATATACTGTTTCATTTGGTGATCTTATCAGCTCCCATGGATTCAGCTATCATCTCTGTGCTGATGGCTCTCAAATGTACCTAGCTCAACCTTTTTGCTGACCTCTTGTCTTTCATCTTGAATTGCTTGTCAGACCTCTCAAAATGGATGCTCTATAGATATCTCAAGCTTAACACATCCTAAACTAAATTTATCTCTTCCTCCAAATCTCCCCTATTCCTAACTTCCCTGTTACTATTGAGGATACTACCATTTTACCAGTCACCCAGGTTCAAAAACTAGGTGTCGTCCCGAACTCCATCCCTCATATTCAATCTGTTGCCAAGGCCTATAGAATTTACTACTGTAACATATTCACATAAGCCCCCTCCTTTCCTCTGACACTGCTACTATCCTGGTACAGGTCCTTATTACCTTATGCCTACACTATTGCAGTAGCCTTTTGGTGGGTCTGCCTGCCACAAGTCTCTCCCCACTCCAGTCAATCCCCAACTCAGTTATTAAAGTGATCTTCCTAAAGCCCAGGTCTGACTATATTACTTTTCCTACTTAATTAATTCCAGTGACTTCCTATCATCTCCAGCATCAAATACAAAGTTACCTTTTTTGTGTTCAAAATTCTTCATAATCTCATCCCTTCCTACATCTTATGCCTACTCCCCCATTACTCTTTGATCCAGTGATATTTGCCTCCTTGTTCCTCAAACAACTCTGAGCGTTTTTACTGATTAAGTCCCTTGCCTGAAATGCTCTTCCTCCTCCTCTTCTCCTAGCTTTCCTGGCTTGTTTCAAGTTCCAGCTAAACTCTACCTTTTACAAGAAGCCTTTTCTGATCCCCTTTAATTCTAGTGCCTTTCCCTCTGTTGATTATTTCCAACTCACCCTGTACACAGCTTATTTGTACATAATCATTTATGTGTTGTCTTCCTTTTTAGACTGTGAACGTCTAGAGCAGGCACTAACTTTTGCCCTTGTTTTTTTTGTATGCCCAACACTTAGCACAATGCCTGGTATATAGTAGCTGTGCAATAAAAGTCTTGACTGCTTTCCACTATGATTGTTAGTGGATAATCAGTTATTCAGACTTAGCATTTAGAAAGGCTTTTTATGATTACAGTGTAGCTGGTATAGTTGGTACAAATATTCTTCCTAAAAAACAGTGGCAGCATTTCCCATAAACACACACAGAATTCAGAAAAAAAATGGACTTAGGATTAGAGCATGTGTGACAAAGTCACACATGGAAAAACAACTCCCGGCTCCCAGAAGTCCTTTTTCTAGAGGCTGCCTGATGTTTCCCTTAGGCATGGTGAAGCTTCTCTGCTGGACTCTCCCTAGATCTGGGAATCTGCATTCAGTCTTTCTTTGGCTCCCAAGGCTGAATCTCCTCTTGGCTGATCTAAGGCTGCCTAAAATGGGGATTAGAAGATGTCAAGACCCCTGCACTTTTGAAGTTCATGGAAACCTCCAGTCAAGCTTGGGGAGGGGGAGAAACTGAGCCTGAGCTTGAAGCTCTGGGTTCTGCTACTACCCCAGCCCCCACAGAATTCTTCTCAGGGGCTAAGCTAGAACACTCTCCACTTCATTTGCTTGAATTTATTGAGTCTTGAACTAACTCCCTGGTTTTCTAGTCTCCCATAGGCTGTTAACAAATTTCTACAGTCAATCCCAACACACCTCCCATGCAATGTCACTTCAGTTGATCAAGAATCCCTTCTTCTCCCATCCGATACCTACTCCCACATGCATACACACTCTGATGGATTGAGTGACATAAACTATTCTTACATGGTTAAGGTATCAGGATGTAGCATATTATCACTTACTTTAAATAGAGTGAGATGATTTGATTTACTCAATCAACCCCAACTCTTACACACAGAAAAATAAATGTAAATTGTGTACATGTGTACACTACATGCATAAACATATGTACACACATAAACACACATATGCATGTGTATATGTATGTATATATGTAAACATATATATTACAAAGTAATTTCAATGGGGAGATGGTGAGGGTGGAAGGAGAAAAACACTAATAATTAGAAGGATCCCCAAACCTTTCCAAATGAAGCAGGCCTTGGTCCAAGCCTTGGAGAGACCTCCAAGAGGTACAAGTGACGAGGCCTAAGGAACAATTTCTGCAAAAGCAGAGGAGGGAGATGGAATGTCCTGTATGGGAACAGCAAGAAGGTCACCTTGGCTAAAACTTAAAACACAAAGTAATGTTAATCAGCCTTGAAAAATGCAAGTGGAAGCCACAGTGAAAGGCTTTGAATGCCAATAAAGGAATTTACATTTTATTCTAGAGTTCAAGAGGTAGCTATAGAGGTTTCTTCAGCAGGGGAGTAACAAACTACAAAAAATGTTTTGGAATATAAAATAGTTTGCACATCCACTGAACTTTCAGTATGTTTTTATGTCTAGAACCTAGTCAGTTGCCTTTTAAATAGCAAACACTTACTGAATATTTGGTAAAAATGAAAAATGAAAAAAAGGCAAGAAATAATTTTTATTTTGATAGAAGCAGATAGATGATTACTTATCAATTTCATATACAGTTGGTCAAACCAAATTTCATTCTTTCTGAGCAACTTGAAACAAAGAATTGAGTCCTCTGTGGCAGGAACCCCAGACTTTTTGTCAGCAAGAGCTACTTTTGATTTCTTCAAACCTTAAATTAAATGGATTATACGTTGAGGGCAAAGTCCCTGAGCCAGAGAGTATGGGATATTTTTGACTAATACTCTAGGATAGATGGAATTGAGGCTATAAACTTCTTGAGGCCGGGATTGTCTCATTTTTGTCTGTATACATTTAGTGCTTATTAGCAGGCCTGGCACCAAGTAAGCACTTAATAGATGCTTGTTGATTTGGGGAGGGGGGAGGCATGATTAACAGCTTCTCTCTCCTTACTTCTGGAAATCCTGGCAAACACTCAAGTCCAAGAAGTTGGGAAAAGAGATGATATTGACAACCATCCTAGAGATCTACCAAACAAAGGTTTTTCGATTGACTGGAAGATCCTGAGCAGCTGATTGGAGGCCCCTACTTTAGGCAATTCAAGCAAAACCTTCCATTTTAGCCTCAGTTATCTGAATACTTCTAGTAAACAAATGTATGGCTTTCTCTTTTCTCCCACCTGGTGCCGGACAGGACATTATATATAAGATGTACTGGGTAGTATAACAAGGCCAAGAGGGCAGTTATTACTAAGCAATAAGCAGGAAGTAAGACCAGGGGCAGAAGGCAAAACCAGAGACAGGAGAGAGGACCAGAGACTGGAGAGACGACCAGAGACACAAGAGAGGACCAGAGACAGGAGGCAGGGCCAGAGACAGGAGACGGGATCAGAGGCAGGAGTCAGGACCAGATTCAGGAGAAAGAGCCAGGGATAGAAAAGAAGACAGGAGACAGGAGACAGGACCAGAGATAGGAGGCAGGACCAGAGACAGGGGGTGCATCCAAAGTCCAGACTCCAGAAGGGGTGATGAAGAACCATGGGCATCCGAAAGGTAGAATGTCAGAAATAATTAGGATCAGGAAGGGTTCAAGGAAGAAGGCATTCAAACAGGCTTGAGCTGATCCAAAAGGCAAGCTTCCCCACTGACTTGCTCAGTGCCTCAGCTGTGTGCTGCAGGCTATCTCAGCCCCAGCCTTTGGAACAAGTTGGGCCATCTTCCTTCTCTGTCTGGCCTCCAGCTAGCCACAGCTTCCTGCTCTCTGCTGTTAACGTTTCCAGTACTGAAAGCACCTGAGTTCATGGGGCTGTTGCCTGGAAGGGCTGGGTATGTGGTTGTGTTTTGGCCTTGTGTTACCTGGTGTAAGTCAGCAGGACACAGGGGACACAGGATAAAGATTTGGCTGGGGGCAGAGGAAAGCAAGAAGTGATACTCTTCAGATTGACTGACTCCCTAGATGCTGACTGACCAAACTGGGGCCCTGGGGACTATCACAGCTGTCCTCCTGCTTTATGGAACTAGTCTCAAATATGAGACAAGGCAGCCAAATACAGGACAATCCCAGAAATGGGGGATGTCTGGCAACCCTAAGATAATTGCTTTCAATCTCTGCTACACTTTGCCAGCTGGAGTTGATCCTAACGCAGTCAGTCATGGTAATAGGCTTTCCTGCTCTAGTCCATTGAATCACCCCATTCAAGTAGAAGTGGGGGGTAGTACCACTGATGGAGGCTGAGGGAGGGAGTGCATATCATTATTTAAAGGGATAGATGCATCTACGTATTTTGGAGAAAGATGTCAAGAACCACAGTGCTTGATTAGATCAATGGCACCCTAGCCCCTAACGGTTTCAGAGATGGCACAGGGGATATGGATAGGGGATAGAGGAAGAATTGCTGAATTTGGAGACAGGGACCTGACTTTGAATCCTGCTTTTGACACTAGCCACCTTGGTGTCTGACTCTGAGAAACTGCTTCATCTCTGAGCCTCAGTTTCCACAACTATACAACGAGGGGTTTGGACTAGCTGACCTCTAAGTTCCCTTTCACTCTCGAGCTTTGGTCCTATAACCATGTTCAAGTCGTTTAATCTTTCTAGCTTAAAAAGAAGATTATAGGATAGCTACTATATGCCAGGCATCGTAATAAGTGCTTTACAAATATTCTCTCATTTGATTCTCATACCTATCCTTCGGATACTTTTTAGCTGTGCAACGATGAGGAAGTTAGTCAACCTCTCTGAACATCAGCTCATCTAAATGCCTGAAGCACCTAACTCTCAAGGCTGTTAGAAGGGTTAGAGGAGATAATGCGTGTAAAATATTTTATTGCCGTTGAGTTAGTTTTCAGTCTTTTCCAACCCTTCATGACTCCATTTAGGATTTTCTTGGCAAAGACCCTGGAGTGGCTTGACATTTTCTTCTCCAATTCATTTTAATGATGAGGAAACTGAGGCAAACAGGATTAAGTGACTTGCTTAGGGTCCCACAGCTAGTAAGCGTCTCAGGATGATGAGTCTTCCTGACTCCAGTTCCAGCTCTCTATCCACTGCACCATAGGGTAGCACTAGCTACCCTAAAATTATTATTAATGATAATTAATGCGGCAAATCTGGGGAGGGAGCATGATATAGAAGAGAGTGTTAGAATCAGAGGACTTGATTTTGATGACTGTGTAACCACTTCCTGGCTGTGTGATATGACCTAGGGCAACTCTTAGCTTTCCTACCCTTCAGCCTCCTTATCTGTCCAATGAAAGAGTTGACCTAGATGCCCTCCAAACTCCCTTTCAATTGTCAAGCTCTGAGGTCAGCACAACTCAGTGTCAACTGAATGCTTAAAAGGCACTCAGCTATTTTTTTAAAGCACTAAATAAACTCAACTTTATTCCTCTAAAAGTACCATCTCAGCAGTTGGAGTAAGAAATGTTTTAGCCATGTAAAACATGACACAATTTTCATCATCCTGTCCATGCCGCTCATCCTGGTTGTAGCTGGCACATGTTTAAAGTAAGACCTAATCCTTGATGAGCCAGCTTTTCCTCCCCAGCCTCCTTTTGTATGGTCACAATTAGCTGCACATGAAGAGTTGTATTCATATCTAATTGCTCCCACAAGTGAGTAATTGCACCCAAAAGTGGTGAGTTGCACCAATGGCAGAGTCAATTAGAAACAAAAATGCAAATCATTACAGCACTACCAATTGTAGTCTCTTGAAAAAAAGACCAAAATGTGACCAATGCTCTTCCCCCATTGGATGGAAAGCATTTATTATTGGGGGAAAAAAATATCACTGTCTTTGAGCTTCTGCTGTTTTGGACGTTGAGGATGCTCTTTGAAATGTTGACTGTAATAGGGTGAAAGGAAAGAAAAAAACCCAGCCAGCTGATATTAACTACGGGATAATTTAAGAGCAAGAGAATGGAATGAATGACAGTCAAAAGTAGAGTTTGCATAATTCCAGCAATGGCCTGAAAGCATTCTTGTCATAATTATATTGATCAGCACTGAAAGATGTCCTGAAGAAAAGAGAGGGAGAGAAGCCAGTATTTTCCAGCAAAGAAGCAGGAACTCCCATTGAGGCTGACATATTGGGGTGGGTGTCCCAAGCAGAAGAAAGAAATGAACTCTGGAAGTGTGCATTGTTTAATATCATTCTATTAGCAAAGTTATTTGGGGTGGGGAATGTGGACCCTTACGCACACATCAGGAGTAATCTAGTTCAAAACCAAAACCATAACACAGAAGGAAAAAAATACAGTTCTTGTTAGAAAAAACAAAACTGCTTTTTTCAGAGGTAGGGTGGAATGGAGGGAGCCGTTGTGGGGGTCCCTTGCTTAATAAAAATGGACTATATACAGAATGGCAAAATCTTTGGGAGCAAACAGGGAGAGATCATGTACTCATGTGCTACAATTTGGAGAAAACACTTGGGAAAGTGTGGTACATTGTATCTAAAAATTCCAACAACTGCCCTGGCCACTGAGCTTTTAGTGAATTTAATAATAGCTACTTCTCTCTGAGTGCTGCGGGTCGGGGGTGGGTGGGTGGGTGGAGGTAAAGGGGGGTGGTGAAAAGTAATGCAGCATTTCATTTACTGCCACTGTTTGCAGCACCCAGGATACCTCTCCATCATCATGTCAATATAATTGCGTGTCTTTTTATTGCTCCAGGCAGAACTCACTACACACCAAAAGATTTAGTTTGTAGATTTTAAAAAGACATAAAGTGGTCATTAAAAATGAGGGGTAAGGATTATAAAGCTGTTTCATTACAAGATTGATGGGAGGGGGTAGAAGAAGAGGATAAACGTTCAAGAATATTATTTAAAAGGCTATTTAGAGTCAGCGTAAGGCATATTAAATGTAGCCTCTGTGGACTCGACTATCTGAGCTTTGTCAACTGAGGGAATTCAGAACTGCTTGAAAGGTCTAGTAAATCATCATGAAAATAACCACCTGCCCACACAGCCAGGAACTAAGGGAAATCATGTGAAAGTTGTGGTTTTGAGGATTCACTGAATTCTACACTTTAATGGTATGGTGATAGGTAGATGAGAGGTCTGGGGGGAGGACATGGTGTTGATGGATACGTGTAGGAACTTATGAATGGGATGATTTCAGGAGTGCTTGAAAGGTCTCCTGACTCCTGAAATACCTTTACTACCTCATTGCAGATGTTTGAAATTCCTTTTTAAAAGAACAAACAAAGCATTTCATCCTACAATTTGAGAGAGACTTAAAATACAAATACCCCCCTGGATAAAAAATACTTTACCTTGAATTCACACTACAGTATAAATCGTTGATGGGCAGTTAGGTGGTGCAACATAGAGAGAGACAGGAGGACCTGAGTTCAAATGTGACCTCAGACACTTGGTAGCTGTGTGACCTTGGACAAATCTCTTAACTCTGTTTGCCTCAGTTCCCTCATCTGTAGGATGAATTAGAAAAGGAAATAGCAAACCGCTCTAGTATATTTGCCAAGAAACTCCAAAAAGGACTCATGAAGAGTTAACACAACTGAAAAAAAATGAGTAAAGAACAATGAAGTAAATGATTGGTGTGCAAGTAAATGTTCACACCCCCCTTTCGAGAAAGTAAGTTTTGACGGGCATAAGGGCAGTGGACTATTATTATTATCAATAGAAGGGCATTTGGTTGGATCATGATGAATGTTTTACTCCATTTCTACAGATATTAATTACCTCTTAAATATTCCTCCTTCATTCAGCCTGCTTCATAAGTATCCTTAGTTTCTTCCAGTCTAAGCCTCTCCCCTCTCTAAACCTTTATGACTCCTGGTTCTCCTTTGCTACAAAACTCCTAACCTACCTTTTGAAAAAAAGTTTCATTGGGGCCTTTTGTTTCATGGTGCAGTCACTTCTGGAAATAACCCACTTTCCTCTTTCCCTTTAAAATGGAATCATCCTTTGTAACAAAGACCATAAAGCCAAGCCACCCAGTACAGCATCTTCAGAGAAGAGGAAACAATGTCCAATTATTTGTTCTCCAAGCCCCTTACTGGTTTTTCAGTAACTCAGAGCTCATCTTCCCTTGAGTGATCTTTTCATCTCTGTTGTCTAAACTGCCTTTTAAAGCGGAGGTGGAGACAACTCATTGTCTGCCCCAACTGTTGCTAATTTACTCACTTACTTAAAGGGCACTCACAACAAAGATTTGGGAGAGTGTGACTGAAATCACTTCATAAACAATAAAACGCAGTGAAAGGAAAAACCAAAAGCATGAAGAAAAACCTTGGAAAGGTTGTGTTTGTAGATTGCCAAAGGTCAATAGATACTGACTAGCCATGTGGCCCTGGGCAAGTCACCTTTCAAAGGCTAAATTGAACCCAGCATCATCTTCCTTATCTGGAAAGTAAGGCCCTTGGACCTGATAATCTCTATACTTCCAACTCTACATCTATGATCTTTTTCTATTTCCTGGATAAAATCTTTTATATCACTTCTTAAGGACAAATCAGCATGGTTATGTGGCAGCCTCTTTACATCCACCAAGTGTCTGTCCTTGTGCCCTTTGGGCAACAAGCAGTATGGCTGTTTTAGAGATCACTTTGTTGTTCAATTATTTCAGTCCCATCCAACTTTTCACAACCCCATTTGGGGTTTTCTTGGCAAACACACTGGAGTGGCTTGCCATTTCCTTCTCCAGCTCATTTTACAGATGAGGAAACTGAGGCAAGCAGGGTTAAGTGACTTGCCCAGGATCATACAGCTAGTAAATGTGTGAGGCTGAATTTGAACTCAGAAATATGAGTCTTCCTGATTTCAGGCCTGGCATTCTGTATACTACGCCACCTAGCTGCCCTCATTTAGAGATTGTGGTCTTCCAAAATTCACAGCCGTATAACAGGTAGAATACTGGCATTAAAACTAAAGGTGATGCTTAGGGTCATTGAAGACATTGCTCAATTTCCCTTCAAGCAATTCAACCATCTCCCTTTCTCTTCCTTAGTGCTGGCCCTAGCTCATTAGTCATCTTCATTGTCTGTCCAAGATATATGTAATGAGGGACCCAAAGAACGGAATATCCACATGACCAAATATTACATTTTGGAAAATATGCATTCTTTTTGTTGTTAAGTTTTTTTCAGTCATGTCTGGGGTATTTCTTAGCAGAGATATTGGAGAGGTTTGCCATTTTCTTCTCCAGCTCATTTTACAGATGAGGAAATTGAAGCCAATAGGTTTAAGTGACTTGCCCAGGGTCACACAGCTAGTGAACGTCTGAGGCCAGATTGGAACTCAGGAAGAGGAGTCTTCCTGACTCCAGGTCTGGCACTTTATTTGTTGTGCCTTCTAGCTGCCCAACACCCAATGCATTCTTTATCCATTTGTTTATTCCAGTGTATCAAGTTAGGACAAACTGTTTTTTGGAGTGGTTGTGAATTGAATCAGGGAGACTCTGCAGATGACAGTGTGATCTTTCTGCCAACCCCCAGGATACTCCAAACAAGAGCGTCTGGAGGACTTCACTAGTGGCAACATTTCTGTGACAGAAATTCTTCATCAGTGACAGTGGAGCCACCACATTTAAGGTTTTGTATCTCGGGAATCCTTTTTTGATTTGGATTCCTCAACAGATGTCCTCCATGACAGTGGCAAACACCTTTGGCAAATGTTGAGCTTGTCTTTTGTCTCACCTTTTTTCTCACGTTTAGGACTTTTAAGGGATACCAACGTATATTTGTTAGAGAAAAAGGCTCCATTTTGCTCTCTTAGTCAAGTTCTGTGTTTTAAAAATAATCGACAAACACTGAGATTTTTGAATCTTGCAGTTAGTTGAGTGACTGTAAAAATGTAGATAGGTGCATAAAATTGTTTGGGAAAACCTACCTATTCCTGTCTGATATTTTCACTAAGGATAGCCTCGGCATGCATATAAATCATCGTTATAAAGAGTTTTTAAGAATGAGAAATAACCATGTGAGTTTGGTAGTTATTAATATCCTCTTGAGTGAGCTTTTTTGATAGTGATTCATCATTTTCCCCAGTCATATCTTTCAGATAGTTTGAGAGCTGATCTATCAATGCCTTTGAAATTGTGTCTTTACCACTATGGCTTTCCTCTGTGTATACTTCATCTACTCTAGCTGATTTTCCTACATAAATCTTAGTTTTTTTTATACTTTATACTTCTTCATATACCACATTGGGGACCAAGATATGAGGGCCCAAATGTGATTGGTTCTACTGTCTATTGATGATAAAAATAGCGTGTTGCAGAAATGCTGCCAGATCTAATCCATCTTTTATCCATTTGTCTTCCTCTTTCCAGTGGGACATTAAAATGCTCTGGGGATATTCTGGCTTAATTTTGTTTCATGCCAAACTTTCTGTAAATGCATTTTTCCTTCTACTTGTTATTTCTGTTTTATGAAGTATTACTGTTTCTAACCTGCCATCATTCCCCTACATAAGATTTTGCACATGAGTTTATATTTGAAACCTGGGTTGGTCTTACTCCCTAATAAGAAGACCAAGTATTTACTGGCAGAAGCAATTTCTGTGATTTGGGAGTGTCTATGGTAATAATTTCATACGAAGTGTTGAAAACAGTCCTATTTCTTATCAGTATCTTTCTCTTTATACATATCGCATCTTTTTCAGCAATACCTTATTTGGACAGGTCAAGTTGCAGTTGTAATTGCCATCCATGCCTTATCACCATGATCCTTTTAAATTTGCTGTTGATTTTTACCTTTGCCCTAGCCTAGCAGGTCAATGGGCTGACCACACACAGATAGTTTATTTTGGAAATGACCCCTACATTGGCAGCTAGTCATTTTATTTCTGTTAAGATATAGCCAATTTAATATATATATATATATATATATATGTATGTATGTGTATGTATATATATGTATCATATAATTTATCTTATATATGTATGAGTGTATATATGTATCATATATATATGTATGTATATATATGTAATATCACTCACCCAAATTCACACACACATTTTTTTTGATGTTTGCCGTGTCTGATACTTTAGATATCTCTTAAATATTCATGACATATATAGTCATGAGTCTTCTGTGTTGTCTACAGACTTTTGGTTTCTATTTCTCAGTCCTGAGCCATGATGTGACAGATTTAGAACTCAGAAGAAAGTTAGAGGTCATCAAGATTCACCCCCTCAATTTACAAATAAGGAAACTGAGTCTCCAAGAGGTTAAGTGACTTGAACAGGTTCAGAGTTAATAAATGTCCAAGGCAGGATTCAAATTCAGATCTTCCTGGAGTTTCAGGAAATCCAAGGAAGTCTTGGAGATCCAAGACTTCAAGACTTAGATTCTAGAATCCAAATGAAGAACTCTATCCCATCTTTTTCTTTTTCCTAAAAAATTGTTTTACTTGTAATCTATTACCAGATGTATTTGTAAATATCATTGTAGACAAGAGTACACATCTGCCTCCTTACTGCTTCTGTCCTCTCCTCCAAGTGAGACATTAGGTATCTTGAAATACTCATTTCAGTTGTGAGGCCCTGGATAAATCCCTAATCCCAGCTGTGCTTAGTCTCTGTCACTCAACAATGGATAGGTGGTATTTAAAAAGCTCTCCAAGCTCATAGGCTGAATAATTCTCTGAGCTTGGACAGCTTCAGAAATACTGCTAAACCATTATTTATTTAAGTCCAATGAGTAGGTACCTTTCTACTTTCCAAATGAGAAACCTGGATAAAAAAGAAGTTCTAAGTTGCTTGAAGTCATACTTTTAGTTAGATTAGAGCATAAGGGTCCTAATTCTTTCCCTGGAGCATAGAGATATTATCTGTGGTATGCTGTAGAAAGTTCGAAAAACTTATTAGACCTTAGATTGAATTAGGATCATAAATTTAAAGCCAGAAGAAACCTAAAAGAAATCTTCGTTCTAACTATTTATTATTTGTGTGACTTTGGGCAAATGATGTAAGTTCATTGGGCCTCAGTTTCCTCATCTGTAAAATGAAAGGTTTGGACCTAAATCTATAATCCTATAAATCTCCATCTAACACGAATGACTTTCCATCAATCAACTTAAGCACTTAACTGTGTACAAAATACCATGATTGTTACTAGGGATAGGAGGACAAAAGTGGGACAGTCCCATCCTCAAGGACCTTAAATTACTTTCTTTCCCTGAGGTTTCTTTCTGCCTCTTTCTCAAACCTGCTCCAGGTACTAGAAATGCTAGTTACAGCCATCATAGAATACTTCTCACCAGTCAATGTCAGATGAAACAGGGAGAAAGGAGGGAACCAGTGAAACTTTCCTTTTTGCTGTGATGGATGACTTTCATCCCAGAAGAGGGGCCCATTTGTAACCAAAACCTTGGTTTTTGTGATGAGCTCACCCTTTTGGGCTCTTTCAAGAGCTTTTTCACTGTGATAGTGAGGAGGGTCACTGGGAATCCCCCCTGACTTTGCGCTGGGTGCCAAGACCACTCAACATTGATCTTGACAGGAAAGGGTGGAAGATTCTTTTTCTTAGACTATTGTATTCTCTCTCTCTCTCTCTCTTTGTCTCTCTTACACACACACACACACACACACACACACACACACACACACTCAGGATGTCTGTCTGCTCACCTTGCCAGATTGCAAGTATATCTTCTATATTTTTAAGGAAAAATCTCAGAGGCCTTTTCCAGTTCTGCATTTCCATGAAATAAGACTTAAGCTCTATCCCAGTCATTAGTTCAATAAGGTACAGAAAAATCCACCGAGACTCTCCAAGGTCTCACTGTATATTACTGAATAAGGGCTTCCTTTGTGTGTGTTCAACTCATCTCAGAATGCCTTATGTGTTTTGATTCTGTTCCAAGTGCGTTTGATTCCAGCATGAAGGTATTTTTTGCGCCAGGAAAAATATCCCCAGTCCAGGCATCTGGTGCAAGGACCAGGAGTTCCATTTTATCTGATGAGTGTTATAAGATGATTTATTCATAAATGAACGAACAAGTCTGAACCATCAGCTCAATCAGCTTCACAATTTCAAACCTGTGCTCTTCTTGGGTTTGCCAACTATTCAATTGCCTTGATTACCCTTTCTTACTGAAGGGGGAAAAGAAAGCTGTTAAATGAGGCTAAAGGACTTATCTGGGAGTCACCCAGCAGCTTTGCTTAGTAGGAGTAGCATTCTGTGTTCCCTTCCCCTCCCCCACCCTCAGCCCCATCCCATCCAGCATAGACTGGTTAGGAATATGGCCACATAGATGTCCTCTCTTCATTTGTCTCCCAGAGGCCATTGTTGTTAGGTTGTTTCAGTTATGTCTTACTCTTCATGACCCCATTTGGGATTTTCTTGACAGAGATACTGTAATGGTTTACCATTACTTCTCCAGCTCATTTTACAAATGAGGAAACTGAGGCAAACAGGCTTAAGTGACTTGCCAAGACTCACACAGCCAGTTAGTGTCTGAGGCTGGATTTGAGCTCATGATGATGAGTCTTCCTGATTCCAAGCCCAATGCTCTGTGCAGTATGGCAGCCCTTGGCTCCCCCTGTGGAAGAGATAGCTTCCAGCAAAGAATAACTGGTGGCATCTTCTACCTCAGGCTCTCTGAATCCCCTAGACATCAGTTTTCTCTCCCTTTTGAAATTACTTCGCATAATAGCTGGCATTTCTAAAGTCCTTTAAGGTTTACAAAACACTTTACAGTTAGTAACTTATTTGATCCTTCCAACAGCCCTAAGAAGTAGTTAGTACCTCTCAGGAGTATGTTAGAGCCAGCATGAGGGGATCTGGGCCCAGGCACTGAAGGATCTACCACTCCCTAGCTGTTGTAAGACTGGATAGCACTTTTCAATCTTCTAAAACTTAGTTTTCTCATCTGCAAAGTGGGGATAGTAATCCTTGCTTTCTACTTACTTCACAGGGTTACTGTGAGGAAAGAGCTTCATAAATCTAAAACACTGTAGAAAAATAAATTAGGAAGTGCTTAAAAATGCCTGTTTAGTGATTGACTGGACCACTCCACTCCTTTCACATACTGTACCACCCCTGAGTCAGCAAGTTCCCATTATTCATTCCCAGGGAAGGAGATAAAAATTATACTTGCTTATTATCTATAGTTACCCAATTCCTCAATGCCAAATACCCCAGAAATGCAGTTTCATTGTGGTGGCGTTGGGTCATGACTTCCTTAAAAAGAGATTTATGCATCTATCTAAAACGTAAGTATGTAAGTCATGCATACTTCCTCACTTATATTGCTAGTATGTGAGTGGGAGGATCCTGGGAGGGCAGAAAGGGGACCCCTGTGACAGGAAGCCTCTCATTCCTTTCCGTGGAGAAAGCTGGAGATCCTGGATGGTAAGATAATTTTCTCCTCCCTGGGAGAAGAGGAAGAATGAATCACTTGTAGAGGTACATGTTTATATGTTGAATTTTGGTTTTCCATCTTTAACACTGCATGGATATCTTAATTCTACAGAGATTAGAGAAAAATTTGAATAGACCCATAAGCTAGAAGAACATGTCTCATGAGTTTTACTTTCTCCCTCATCCATCGCAGTGTCTGCAGTTAACCTGTCAGTCTCTTATACTTCCATGATCAGAGAAAACCTACTCTCTGGGTACATATAGTGTAGGGTCAAGTTCTCTGAAAGAGCTCAGTTTGGTAAACTAAGAGATGCTGGCTCACTTCTCAGGAAAGGCTTGGGTTGGAGAGTCACATGGCAATTCAGGACTCTTTTTGAAAGGTTTACAATAAGAACAGATCTGGGCTTTCCATCTGTAAGAAGGGTAAGACAGCTGGGTGTTTGTACAGACTTCTAAAACACCAAGAGAAATGTTAAAAACAAGTAAATAAAGTTTTCCATTTGTTCCTTCCTCTTCCTTTGTGGTTTAGGCTGGAGAAGAGGAAGGTGAGGGAAGATGATCCAGTGATGATTTTCAGTTATATTCAGTTGTATTACTTGATATGATGTATTAAGAGTTATTTTCTGCTACTCATTGGGGCAGGTGGTAGAATGCTGGACCCAGAGTTTGAAAGAACTAGATTCAAATCTCATCCCAAACACTTAATAACTGTGTGACTGAGAAAGTCACTTGTCCTCCTTCTGCTTCAGTTTCCTCAATTGCCTCTGAGGTCCCTTACAGTTCTGGATCTATGATACAAAGTCCTATGTAACCTTATCCTCATTTCATTGTTTGGGAGTGGTGATGAGAGAAGGGAAAAGAGGAGAGAATTAACCATAGCATATCCTGTCCTTAAAACTTCTGAAGTTAGATGTGTTGACCCAACTTCTGCCTGAGAAGATCCCAGAAGAGAAGAAGGACTGGGTTGGAAATTATTTAATATATGGACAGTGTGTCAACTTTGGGAGAAGAAGCAAGGAGAGGGAGGCTGCTCTTTCTTTTGAGCATAAGCAGGCTCCAGAGGGGAGCCAAGACAAGCCAAGCACCCAGACGAGGAGCTCCTGGGAGGAGGAATCACCATTGAAAGATTGATAGTTACTGCCCTTGAGGAACAGACAAACACCAGTCCCATTGCCCCAGGTTCTGAGTTCCATAGTGAACCAGATACTGTTAAGTAGAAAAGTAACTGGAAGACATTTGCTAGTTCTTGGTAAAGACGATTGATGGGAAGGTCTGAATCTAAGCAAGTACATGAACTTAGAACTTAGATCTGAGCTTGGGATGTGAATATAGAACAGTTAAGGCAACTGGGTAGTATAGTAGACAGTCCTGTATTTGGAATCAGGAGGGTTTGAGTTCAAAACCCGACTCGGACACATAAATGGTGACAGCACATCATTGAACTTCTCAGCCTTAGTTTCCTCATCTATAAAATGGAATCAATAATTGCACCTTTACCAAAGGGTTGTTGTAAGGAAAAAATGCAAAATTTAAAGTGTTATATAAATGCATAATAATAATAAACTAGATGTTATATTACATTTTCCCCCCTTGGTCATTATTAAAGAATACATTTAATCAAGCCAAGCTTGTGTGGTTGACTTTGTTTTTCCATGATGATGCAGTTAGAGTCTCTTGAAGTTGACTACAAAACATAAAGAGTTTGTTGTTTCCTTGGAGTTTTCCTTTGTGTTGGGTAGAGCACATAATTGTCAGGGTTAGCATTGGATTGCCAACCTTGGCCCTCATCAATAGATGGGGTCATGTAACTGGACAGCAATGCTCCCTGGTGCTCATACCCATTGTTCTTCTCTTGTGTGAGAACCAGAGAGGATGGACTTAGAGTCTGGTATGACAGGTTTAGATTAGCTATCAGGAAGAACCTACAAAGTTTGTTTATTTGTTTTAACTGTACAAAGTTACTAAGGAATGAGTTACCAAGGAAGCTGTATTTCATTTCGACAAACATTTATCATTACTGACCATACGCAAGGCACTGTGCTGGGTGCTGGGGATGGCAAACATAGATGAGGCACAGATCCTGATTTTTAAAATCTAATGGGGGAGTGGGGGCAGTTAGGAAATCTCTAAAAATAGAGATCTCACCAAAGAGTCCAGGCATTTATTTACTGGAATAATTTCAGTGTAATTCCATTGCAAATAAGATCAAAGACTAAAAGATACCTCAAGGCCAGACTCAACCATTTAAATCTGATCATCCTGGAATTTCATTTACCTATAGCTGTTTCTTTCATTGGGTTTTTTTCTTTTTTCTTTTTAGCATCAGCAGTAATAATGGTAGGCTCATTTCTGATTCCCTAGGTACATACTTGACATTGGCTATTGGCACATTTAAACAGCCAGAATATGCCTTCCCTAGAGTGAAAACTCACTGAGGAATTTGTAAAAATACTTTGAATCTTCACAGTGAAGATAAGAATTTTTAGGCACCATCTGATAATTTAATTTGTTTATATCTAGGTTAGATTTTCATGAGAGTTGTACTAAACAGGCTAATACCAAGCATTTATTAAGTACCTATTGCATTCCAGGCACTGGGGGGGGCACAAAAGCAAATATTTAAAAAGCAAACCAATCCCTGTCCTCAAGGAGCTTATATTCTCTCGTGTCCATATAAGTATGTATGAAATCTATACAAGGTAATAGGGAGGGGTGTTGGTCTTAACATTTCAGGGGTGATTGTGGGGGATCAGGAAAGGCTTCATGTAGGAGGTATCACGAGTCAAGCTTTGAAGGTAACTCTGGATTCTAAGAGATGGAGACATGAGGCAGTGCACTTCCCACATGGGGGAGGGGGACAGCCTATGTAATGACACAGAAGTGAGTGATGAAGCCTTATGTGTGAGGAAAAGGAAGAAGGTTGACATGTCCATATTGAAGAATATATGGGGGGGGAGGGAAGCGTGTGTAACAATCCTAGAAAGGTAGGCTAGAATCAGATTGTGAAGGAATTTAAATGTTATCTATTTAGCCAAAGTTACAATCTTCTTGAAAGAGTTCAGCAATTTGCTTGTTGGGATCTCTCCCCAGTGGCATGACAGGGCCAAAATATCTTATTGCCAACCTAGTTCTTGGCTATTACTAATCTAAATTTGATGACACAGTGCAGTAGAAAGAATCCCACACTTAGAGACAGAAGACCAGAATTAAAATACTAGCTTTGCTACTTACTGTTAGTGAGACCTTGGGCAAATCACTTGTCTAATTCCCTGGCTCTTGATTCTGTATCATGTGAAAGGATGGGATTGTACTTGATGAACTCTAAGATTCTTTCCAGCTCTAGATATTTGGATTTAAGAGGAATGGAAGTTTCCAAATGTCTACTTATGGAGAGTTGTATTAATTACTTTATTTCCTAAAGGCAAGTACACTCCAAAAAATAAAAGAAGCTGGTAAAAATAACATTGTGCTCCATCCAAAGTACAACAGGGTAGCAGAATGTTACAGATGGAAGGAGCCTTCTAAATAATTCAGGCAGTGATAGGAACTGCAAGCATCACAAGCAGAGTAGGAGGAACAAACTATAACCAAGGCTTAGGGGGGAACTAGGAGTCATCACAGGAAGGTCAAACTGAGTTCAAGGGGATGCAGATGTTTGGGCAAAGTGAGGATACAGGTTATAGGAACATATGGCAGTTAGCTAAGAAAGGCTCCAAGGGATCAACTTGAACCCAGAAAAATATAATACAGAAAAGGAAATGATAGAGGGATAAAGGAGAGCTCAGTCAGAGAGCTCTAGAATTACTTGAGGTAAGAATGAAAAAACCCAACACTACTAAGGAAACCAGGGGAAAGGGAGATAAAAGAAAGTAGGCTCTAGGCCCGTGTGTCTAAGAGTATTCAGGAGTCCCTGAGATCCTTGTAGAGGCTCTGTGAGGCCAAAGCTATTTTCAAAATTACATATGCTAAGACTATCCAATATAATATTATGTATTAAATATAATTATAAGAACAATATAATGATGTTAAAATGTCTCATGTGGTAAGTATCAATAGATATAAGCTCCATAAACAAAAACTCTTTGGAGGGGTCCTCAAGAGTCAAGAGTATAAGGATGGTGAAGCCAAGGTTGAGAAGTTCTGTTCTAGGTAAATGCATAGAGGACAGAGACAGAATGCAGAGTCTGGGGAACAGTTACTAGCACTGTGTGACTGGAGTATAGAATGTGTGGATGGAGGTAATAGGATGTAAGACTAGTGGGATAAGGTGGAGAAATTTTGGAGTGAGCCTTAAATACTGGAACTTTCCTTTTTTATCCTCAATGCAATAAGGAACCATTGAAGAGTTGAGTTTTTTTAAACAAAGTAACCACATGGTCAGAACTGTGCCTTAGGAAGATAGATGACTTTGGCAGCTGTGTGGAGGATGGATAAGATTCAGGAAGGACTGGAAATAGGGAGACCAATTAGGAGGCTATTTGAAGAGTCTAGGAATGAGAGGCAGAACTAGGGTGGTGGCCATAAGTAGGAGAAGATAATGGGTCTCATTGAAGTTAATCAACTGTATTAACTATATCATCTTGTTAGAATTCCACAACTCTGGGATCTACTGATCCATAGTTCCTGAGCTGGAAAATCCCATGTAACCCAAGCCTTTCATTTTATAGATAAGAAAGCTGAGGCCTCTTGAGGGTTAAGGGACTTCCTAGAGTCACACAGTTAGTGCTTTATTCAAGATTCAAATCGAAGCCTTCTCGATTCCAAGTATACTTGACACCCCAGGAAAAGGGGATTGGATGTGACAGGCGTCTTGGATATTGTAGTGTTACAACTAATAAAGATAAGTATTCACATTTGGTTGGGGAGAGTTTAGGAATGTCGATAATGAGCCAACTTTAATCAGAGATATTTCCTGAATCCCCAAAGGTTCAGGAGACTGGAATAGAGAAGGAAATGGGGAAGTTGTGAGAGAGACACTTTAGAACTGTGCCAAGTTGAACAGCACAAGACAGCAAACCAGTTACTCAGGTAATCCACATCATTCCTGAAGCCAGTGATTTTCTTCAATCTCAGTGTGCCTTTTAACCTTGTTAAGCATGTGTAAGGATGATTGTGGGAGAGGCAGAGGGAGGGGCCACTCTGGGACACAAGGCAGAATGGAGGTGGAGCTGCTTAGGTGAGCACTTAGAATGGAAAGATGGGCAGCTCACTGGGTACAGACTGGGAGTTGGAAGAGATTTTCATGGTCATGTACTATGACTATATCATTTTAGAGATGAGGAAACTGAGGCAAAGAGAAGCAAAATAACTTCCCCAAGGTCATATAGATAAGAGGTAGAGAATGGATTTTCTTATACTAGATCTCGTGTTTGTCCTTTGTTGCCAAAGAAGACCATGCCATCAGAGAAATGATGACATGACTTGCACTTGGCTTTATTTTGAGTGAAGGAGGGTTGTGCAGGTCACCAGCCTCACTTCTTCTCCAGAGCTATCTGAATCCACTAGATCTGGAGCTTTTCTCATTGAACGATATTTTCTTCCATGTTAGGGTACAGGCCAAAAGTCAAGGAGCCAAGACATCAACCTAAGGGTGTAAGAGTAAGTATGAAAGGAAAGGAAATCATGAAAAAACTGATATATTTGGTGTTAGAGAACCTGGGTTTGAATCCTGGATATTCCACTTATTTATTTGTGTGACTGTGGTCAAGTCACTCCATATCCCTTGGCCTCAGATTCCTTATCTACAAAATGAGAGAACTGATCTAGATGACCTTTTATCTCTAAATCTATGATCCTGTAAGACAATGATTTACTGTGGTTAATAGCAAGTTGAAGACCTATAAGTCAGGAGTCTGATGACATGAGGTATAACCAAGTCGCTGAGGCCAGGGTTGAGATTTTCAGGGCAGAGAATGAACTGAATGCCTAGAGAAGAGCCTGAATCTGGGGAGGAGATGGTTGTTGGTCTTTTTAAAAATGCTGCTTCCCTAGGTGGCAAGGGGTCTAAGGTAGGGGAAAATCCTACAGATGTCAGGAGAATGTATGCACCTCTGTAATATTCATGTTTAACATCTATACAGGTGTTTTTATCCCAGCCTCCCTCTCTTCCCATGTCAGGGAGGACATCTCAAAGCTAGGTGGCTGCTAGTTTAGACTTGCTCCAGAAGGAAAGTCAGCATCCCAGGGCAAGTCCAAAGAAAAACTTGAACCAGGGGTTCAGGAGAGCAATTTCATTAGATGAACAGACAGGGTAATTGACTTGACACCCAGAGGGGACAGCATCAATGAATCAACGAACCAGAAAGTGTGAAGCAGGTAGGAGGTCATAACCTAACTTCTCCAGAAGACAATTTGTTCCTTGCCAACTTCTCCAGGGATGGTTACTCCTTCTCTCTTATTCCACTGGCACACTGGGTTAAAAAGATGGGTCAACAGTCTTCTTGCTTCCAAGTGATGTTTCCAAACCTCTACCATTTTCATTCAGCAACTTCTCCATTGCATTACATCACCTTGTCTGGATGCTTGTTACCGTAATCTACTGGACCCCAGGCCATGCTTAATCCTTGTTCATGAGTTACAACATCTGATTTAGTCTTCTTCACCCCTTTCCTTGTTCACCTCTATAGTGACTTCATTATTCATATCCCTTCAGACATCCTGGCCTCCAAGTCCATCAATCTCCTCCGCTCCTGTGAGCTCTACCTCCACTTTGCTTCAGCCACCCTTATACATCGCAGTCATCTATATCTGTTCTCTCTCCATGATTCTTTCATGATTTCCTGCCCTTCCATCTTTTCCATTGCCTTACTTCCATTGTTGTTCAGTAGTTTTTCAGTTGTGTCCAGGTCTCCATGACCCCATTTGGGGTTATCCTGGAAAAGATACTAGAGTGGTTTGCCATTTCCTTCTCCATCTCATTTTACAGATGAGGAACTGAGACAAACAGGATTAAGTGACCTGCCCAGGGTCACACAGCTAGTCAGTGTCTGAGTCAAGATTTGAACTCAGAAAGATGAAACTTCTGACTCCAGACCCAGCTCTGTGTGCCCTATGATGTCACCAAGATGCCTTCCTCTTATTTAACCTACTTATTATCCCACCACTTCCAGTCCTTTGATCCCTTAATGTTCTCCCAGTGCATCCCCGATCCTAGTATCACTCTCTTCCCTTTACAATCTTAATTATATAGTTGATCAGTTCAAGAAGGCCCTCTCATCCACCTGTGCCCCCTTGACCCTCCACTAGTAGGTGGCATAGAGGATAGAGTATTGGATTTGGGTAGGGAGGAACTGAGATCAAAGCCAGCTTCATACGCTAACTGTTTGACTCTGGGGAAGTCATTTAAACTCCCCTAGCCCCAATTTTATCATCTGGACCTGGGTTTAAAAATAGCATCTAGTTGGAGAAGATGTGTGAAAGTTGAAACACTAATGTATTGGTGGTAGAATTGTGAACTGATTCAGTCATTCTAGAGAGCAGTTTGGGACTATGCCTAAAGAGCAATCAAACTGTGCATACCCTTGGATCCAGTAATACCATTACTAGGTCTGTATCCCAAAGAGACCATAAAAAAAGGGAAAGGGCCTACATATACAAAAATATTCATAGCAGCTCTTTTGTAGTGGCAAAGAATTAGAAATTTGAGGGGATGTCCATCAATTGCAAAATGGATGAACAAGTTGTGGTATATGAATGTAATGGAATACTCTTGTGCTATAAAAAATGATAAGCAGGCAGGTTTCATAAAAGCCTGGAAAGATTTACATGAACTGATACAAAGTGAAACGAACAGAACCAGGAAAACATTGTACACACTAATAGTAACATTGTACAATGATCAACTTTGTTATTCTCAGTAATACAATGGTCCAAGACAATTCCAAAGGAATCATTCTAACAAATGCAATGAATAGAGATCAAAGCATATTATTTTCACTTTTTTCCCATGGTTTTTTCCTTTTGCTCTGTTTCTTCCTTCACAACAAGACCAATGTGGAAATATGTTTTACATTATTGTACATGTATAACATGTCATATTTCTTGCTGTCTTAGGGAGTGGGGAGGGAAGAAAAGCAAGGAGGAAAATTTGTAACTCAAAATCTTTCAAAAAAAGAATGTCAGAAATTGTCAGTTATTGGGAAAAATAAAATACTATTAAATGAAAAAATAATAAAATGATACCTTCCTTAAAAAATGGCATTACCTCATAGTGTTAGTGTGAGGATTAAATGAAATATTATATGTAAAAATTTGTACCTTAAGGCACTTTCTTATCCTGAATTCTGAGTCACCTTTCCTACCTGTCTTCTTTGCAGTATTAGCTATTGTTTTTATTAGCTATTATTTAACTCCTTCTTATCCTGAACCCTAGGTCATCTTTACTCATTATCTACTTTGCTCCTACCCCTGAGTGTCTAAATAATACTAGAAGTCACCAAATGAAACAGACGAAGTCTGCTGCAAATTTGTTATCTATCATTTTCCCTCCTTTCCTCCTCTTACCACATGGGAATCTTCTTATACATCTCTAATGTACTTTCTATCACATTCCCCATAGGATTTTTCTAAAAGTTCTATCTTCTTAAGACTTCAGTTGTCCTCCTCTTCCCCCAAACCCCAGTAGATGCTTTTTCCTATTGGTTTACTTGGAATATAAAGCCATCCTCCATAAGTACCTCCATCTCTCCAGATCTCAACAGTTTTCTTCATTTTGAGCCATCTCCTTTTTCTTCTCTCCATTCTCAGAGGATTAGATAGCTCTCCTGGTCAAAATTATCCCTTCTCTTTTCTCCTTGATCCCACCCCTTCCTTCTCTTTTGGAAAAGTCTCCCATTAACTGTTACCTCTCCTTCATGTCCAGTCTCTCTCTGGAGGCTCAGGCCTCCCTTATCCTCAGAAGCTTCTCTTTCCATTCAGGACACATGCTCCCAAGTGATTGTCCTATACATCTCCTCAATAGCTTGGGAAAGGTGTCTACATTTTAGTTTCAATTGTCCTTTCTAGATTTCTGCATGCCTCCCTACTCCTCATTCTATAGTTTACACAAACCAGATTTACTGGCTGTTCATTTATCATGCTTTCTCCTGCCTCCTTGCATTTTTAACAAAGTTTGTCTCCCCATGCCTGGAATAGACTCTCTCTTCTTTGCCACCTTTCAGAATCGTTCTTTTCTTGGAAGGCTCAGCTCAGGAACACCTCCACCAATATAACCTTTTGTGAAGCTCTCAGTTACAAAGCATTCTCTCCCACCTCAGATTTTCCTGGAGTGTTTTGTCTGTATCTTTTCTTTCCTCCATCACTTCCCATAAAATTCAATGCAGTGTAATGCAATTAAACAAGCATTTATTAAGACCTGACTATGTGGGCAGTCACTGGATTAAATTTATTCATAAAGACAAAAATGAAAGAATTCCTCCCTCAAGGAAGGGGGCAATGTATGCTTATCTGGATGTATAGCAAGGCATCCAGAGGGAGAGACAGTACTTGAAAGTTGCCAGGCAGGTCAAATTACTATCAGCACTTCAACCATAACCTCCCCTTGGAGGTTGCGTCAACACAGTCAAGGATGTCTGCCAAGAGCCCAGGGAATTGCTTCCCAACTACCTTGCCACTGTTGAGCAATGTGTTATCTTCTCTGCTACCAACACTAATTGCTTTCCAACTGTCACCTATGGGCTGGTAAGGACAAAAACTGCTCCACCCCAGCAGTGTCCAGGCTTGAGAGCCATCATCCAGGAAAGTGACCTTTGTAGACATGTAACTTGGCAACAGCCTCTGCCCAACCCCTCAGCCTCCTCTGCTACTGCAGACCTGGAAAAGTCCTTGTGACTATTAGATGACTCAACTGTAGAAGCAGATATAACTTTGTTCTTAGAAATGGTGATGAAGAAGATGTATTACCATCTGCCCTGATGCTGGCCTCTATTGTGTCTTTCTTTTAGACTTCAACAGTTGAAATCTCTTATATAGAGCATCTTTCTCGATTAGTATATGAAGTCCTTGATAGCAGGGATTGTCTTGCTTTTCTATGTGTATCCCCAGGCCTTAACACAGTTTTTGCATACCATAAGCACTTAATAAATGTGTTTTCACTCATTCCTTCCTGTTCCCTCCAATAGAATGTGGACTCCTTGAAGGCAGGGACATTTTTTTTTGTATTCCTGTATCATTACACACAGTCTATGATGTACCTTGCACCTAGTAAGTACTTAATAAATGTTTGTTAAATGAATAATAATGCTGTTGTACATAGTAGGAATTTAGTAGATATTTAATGTGGATAAGTACATGACCAGTAATCAAAGGTGATGTAAGTGAAGGAGCAGGACTAAAAAGCGAATTCTGAGACACAAAGTCCAAGGTCAAAGAGAGAACTTGCAAACAGGATGAGGAATATCAACGGGGAGTCTATGGCTATTGAGTCAAGTGGGCAGGTCCTCTGACTCTGGTGGGATGCTTTTTCCCTCTGGAGGAGATAGGTGAGTCCTGCCTGGACCTCACTCCCATTTGATAATATTTTTGTTTTCCAGCGTGGGAAAATTGCATCAGAATGGGGAGCTTCCAGCTTGTAAATTTCCTCCCCAGATACCAACAGTAACTTGCCAGTAAAAGTTTGTTGCCTGAAGTCACATAGCTACTAAGTGTCAGAGGCAGAGCGTTCTGATTCCAAGGCTAGATACTGTCTTTAGTGGAAAGTTACCTAAGATAAGGGACATAGGAAATCTGAGTGGGAAGGATTCAATTTAGAAACTGGCCCCTTCCTCCCCCGAGGTGCCCTGTGCATCTCAAAGGCAGCTGCATAGCCTTGAAGAAAGCCCCTGGTTCTCATGCCCTGGCACTACCAATATAGAGCGATCTAGGAGGAGGAATGTATAGCTTGGAGGGGAGGTAGTTTGGTAAGAAATTTCCGTGGGCTGGTAAATGTACTGTACTTATCATGAGGCTAGGAGAGTACTGTGTAAAAAATTCACTAAATTGTCCCTTTCCAATTGGCAGTTTTGTTCTGTAGCTTCCGGGAAAGTAAGATTCAACCAAATATCACAAACTGGCTTGGTGTGGGTGTGTCGGGTGAAAGCATGGAGGGCGTTCTGGGTGGGAGGTTCACCAGAGTCAGCTTTTAGGCTATTCTTGAGGAATTCTAAGAGAACAACACAGTCTTTTTGAGCTTCCATGCTGTGAGCTTGTATTATAATAAGAGATCACTTTGGTACATTGCAATAGTAATACTTCAGATGGGGTTGGACACAGACCCTCCTGATACATACATACACACGCATATACACACATTAGATTTATACCAACTGGAAAACATAGCATTCAGAGATGGGAAAGATCTCAAAGGTCGTCCATTCTTTCATGTGATAAATGAGGAAATAACTTGACCAAGTTCACACAAGTCAAAGAATAGTGATTCAAAATCAGGTCCTCTTATTCCAAAGTGAATACTTTTTTCTACCATAGGGGCTCTTAACCTGGTGACCACAAATCTTCATGGGTTCCTTAGGTCAATTTATGGGGGCCTGTGAACTTGAATGGGAAATCTTTATTTTCATTTTTCTTCCATTTCCTTTGTAATTTTATGTATTCTAGTAGGTATTTGAGCTCATTCTCAGGAGGCACCAGTAGGCTTACCTAGACTGCCAAAGGGGTCCATGATCCCCCCAAAGTTAAGAACTCATAGTCTACTACTGAGGGCTGTTTGACCCCTGCTTTGTGATGGTTTTAGGGGCACTGATTCCCCCCCAGATATCTCTACCACTAACAGATTTCTGGAATTTGTCACTTTTTTGTTCTTAAGCAAATCTTCCTGGGAAGAGGTTAGCCACACTAGCCAAGCATTACCTTAGTAAGAGTAAACTTTTTATTTTCTCCTGAGAACATGGATTACTAGTTCAAATAGAAGGAAAGTGTCACAACATTAACTAGTTTAAGGGGAAGAGTGGATAAAAGAAGGCTATGGATGTAGAAGACCCAATTTGACTATTTCACTGGTAGTGATGGGTCCAGGGTATAATAGCCATCACTCCCCCAGGTCCTGACATGAACACTCAGACAGATCTGCCAGCATATTTACCTGAACTCTGTTCTCTTAGATAGCAAATGTGATGCTATCAGTACACTGTTTTGTGTGTGTGTGTGGGGTGTTTCAAATGAGCAATCAATACAGATTTCAAAACCTCTGAAGAAGGAAAAAAATTCCCCCACAGTCCTTATTTACAAAGTACAAAGAGAACAGAACATCTAGCCAATGGGCTCTAACCTTTCACTATAAATGAACAAGTCAGAAGGTCTGGGAACCGTTGTGTGCACCAAGTTCTTTCTTTTTTCTTTTAATAGATTAGGTCTCAAGTCAACAGCTCCTGAGATCATTGTTGTTCATTAAAATGGTTATTTTAGTTCTGAAAACCTCGGAATGCTCAAGAATATTTGTAAGTCATAGCCTGTGACCAATTTAAAGGTATTCAGCAGGATAAGGTGCTCTCTAGTGGCCTACCTTGGCTTCAGTCCAGGCTGCTACATGTGACTGTGTCCTTGGGAGGGCTTGACTCAGTCCACTCTTAGATGGAAGCTTCCAAAAGAGTTGTCAGAATCAAATCATGGTCATATACTTTGGAGTTGTAATACCTTTAGGTTTAGTCTCAAACCAATATCCTGGTAATAGGAAGTGTCAGGGCAGATATTGTTTGAATGAAACCTTTATATATTATACAATGATCAATTATGATAGGCTTAACTTTTTTTTAGCAATACAATGATCCAAGACAATTCCAAAAAACTCATGATAAGAATGCTGTCCATATCCAGAGAAAGAACTGATGGTGTCTGAATGCCGGGTGAAGCAGACTATTTCACTTTCTTTGTTGGTTTTTTGGTTTTTTTCCTTTTGCTCTATTTCTTCTTTCACAACATGACTAATATGGAAATATGTTTAACATGACTGCCCATGAATAACATATCAGATTGCTTGGGGAGGGGGGAGGGGGATGAGGGAAGGAGAAAAATTTGGAATTCAAAATATTATAAAAGTGAATGTTTAAAACTATATTTACATACAATTGGAAAAAATAAAATACCATTTTTTTGGTATTAATTTTATTTTTTTTCAGTGTTCTACAATTACTACCATATAACTTAGTTTATTTTTTTCCTCTCTCTCCCCTCTTCCTTCCCCCTCCCTCTCCCTGACGGCATACAATTTTATATAGGTTTTATACATACATTCCTATTAAATACATTTTCACTGTAGTCTTGTTGTGTAGAAGAATTAAAATGAATGGGAGAAACCATATAACAAACCAAAATGTAAAGCAAAGGAAAATGATCTGCTATGTTTTGTGATTGAATTCCAAAATTCTTTCTCTGGGTATGGAAGGCATTTTGCCTTAAAAGAACACTGGGAATTTTTTTTAAGTCCTTGCATTTCAATGATGTTTCAAGTCTACCAGAAAAAAACTCTCACACATCGTGATCGTTGCTGTGCACAAAGTTCTCCTGGTTCTGCTCCTTTTGCTCAGCATCAGATCATATAAGTCCTTCCAGGCCTCCCTGAAGTCCTCTTGTTCATTATTTCTTATGGTGCAATAGTACTCCATTACATTCATATACCATAATTTATTCAGCCATTCCCTAATTGATGGATATCCCCTTGATTTCCAGTTTTTGGCCACCACAAAGAGGGCTGCTATAAATATAAAATACTATATATAAATAGTGTAAAACTATAATTGGGAAATATTTGACAAAATAAAGATACAATTGGACATAAAATTGAAATGTTAAACTCTTTTCTTACCTCTGTCCTGTCTTTGAAGATCCCGTCATCATTTCCAAAACTTTTATATTTCCAAGAAAGGAAAATAATTATTTTATTCTAAATTAGCAGGGGACATAGAAATGGTAACTTGCTCTTGACCTTAAATTATTTATATGTCTCCTTTGCTTCCACCCTATTATTTGTTCCTCAATTTTATCCAGGACTAGACACTTAGGAGGATTCAAATAAAAATGAGACTAACTTCCTATCTTCTTGAAACCTATATTTCAGGACAAAAAATAAATCATGTGTGTAAAGGGTCATAATAAAAGTACAGAATCATAACAGTGTAATGAGGGTACAAATGCTATCAATTCAGTCAGTATAGTTACTGCCTAACACTTTGCATTTAAAAAGCCGATAAAAATCAGTCTCAAAAATTATGTAGGGGATACAGTAGGGGAGAATTATGAGCAAATCATGGATTGTTCTTCTATGTACATGTCTATTCACCAAACTATTAGTTTTTTTTTTTTTAAGTTAGCCTCTCAATTCACAAATGGAACTTACTTTTGCAGATGTATTTTGGGGTATTTCTTTGGAGAATCAGGGAGCCAGTTCTCCAGAAACTTTGTCCTTCTAATCTATTTCACATAGCACTTTGTATTGTACTTTTCTAATTCACTTATCATGCAATGGTGAGTACTGTAAGGATGTCTTAGACCCCTACTAATTTATAAGATGTCCACTTATCTCACCTCTGTGTCTCCCCCTGCATCTAGCCAGTGCTTTCCATACAGAAAGCATGGAATCAATGTTTACTGTATCATTTTACATGTTCAGTTATTTTCAGTCATGTCTGACCCTTCATGACCCCATTTGGGGTTTTCTTGGCAAAGATACTGGAGTGGCTTGCTCATTTTACAGATGAGGAAACTGAGGCAAACAAGGGTAAATGACTTTCCCAGAGACCCAAATTAATCTGAGGCTAGATGGTGAACTCAGGAAGATGAATCTTTCTGAATCCAGGCCCACCCCTCTATCTACTACACCATCTGGCTACCCTTATCATTACACACATACACACACCCCACACATATATGAGTGTGTAGTGTGTATCTATATATACATACATATATATTCTCTATATATTATTGTATACTTATGCCAATAATTAGTGTTAACAGGAGAAGGATGAATGGGAGTTTATTTGCAAAATGTGCTTTCCGGTTGTGAAAATGAGCCCATACTTAAGGGTGAGGGAGCTATTTGCCACACACTGAGTGGAACAGCGGGAACTAAAGGCTTCTGCTCATTGTTGACTAATGAAACACTCTGCTACGCTGCTGCCGTCACAGGTAGGGTGAGGGACTCTCAGGGTTTGTTTCCTTCTCCCTGAAGTTCAAACCCTTCCAGGATTGAGCCCCAGGTTTTCCTAGTAGGGTCCAGGGATCAATTCCAATGCTCTGGCTGAGTGTATCCAATCCCAATCTCCACTACATATGCTAGAGAACATATATTGCAATTCTCTGAGCCTGACTTATTTAAATGTATAACTGCTAGGTTGGAACCACAATCTTTGAACTCACTGAAGACTAACAGCTAGTAATATTTGGAAGTCAACCAACAGACAAGTAAAACTATAAAAAAAAGGTTGACTAAAGACTGACATACCAAAGGCAGAAGAAGGTTTTCTTGAGGGCAGGGGAAAGAGGCTTAAGCTTCCTAGGAGGACAGACAGCCTTCTGATTGACTCTGTCCAGCCTTATGGATCATTTTGCAGCAACTGTGCTGCTCTTCCTGGTGAAGCTCATTTCTTGCCTGATTCTCAATTAAACATCCTCTTGTTTCAGAATCATGAATATCAACCTAAAGACTCAAGCAAAGCCTTTTACCTTTTTAGTATTCTTTTTTAGAAATTCCTTCTCTGATGACTTACAGGTATTAAATATAGAATGACAACATTTCACAGAGAAAATACTCAGGTCAGGTTCTGACTGATGCTGTTTCCAAAATAGCAGCTGAGTCAGCCATCCCCAACCCTGGGCCCCAGAACTGTGTCCTTTATGCCCTTTCAGGTCCAATGAGCTCCTTTGAGAGACAGCTTGGAGGTCACAGATGAAAGCTGCTCACAGCCAAGAACCTGGGGACCTTTGACAACTGTTAAAGCTTGAACAAGTTGTTTCCAAGTCATATCTGGCTGGGACCTTGACAAGAAACAGGAAGACTGTGGCTTATTTTGCTCCTGAAACTTCCGTTCTTCTTTACTCCTCAGTTCCCAGGCTGCAACTTGACACCAGCATCTGGTTTGTTTTCTCCACAGAGTGGAGCCCAGGGCAATCACATCCCAGTCAGAGGCAGCTTCATCATCTGGACCTTAGAAGGTGGCTCTTGATTCTCAGGTTTTTGACAGTGTTCGATGCTTCTACCTCCATGACCTTAGGAAATTCATTTAACCTCTATGGGACTCAGTTATTCTCTCAGACATCTTTAATGGTGCTACTCTGGCTTCAGAAGGGAAGAGATTTTTTACATCACTTTCAAAAGGGATGGTATCTTTTAGCTTCTATTCTCTAGTTTAGCTAGCCCTTTCTAAGCTGACTGCTTACACAAAAGACCATCAAGGACAACAGTGATTTAACCCAGTTACCCAAGCAAAACAGCAAACAGAAATCATAGGTCTACAGATCAGAATACACCAAAAAATCCACATGAATAAAATAATTCATTAGCTGGGAATGAGATAAGGTCTCACTCAGTCAACAAACAAATGTTTTTTTAAAAATCATTTTTATTTTCAATTCCAATTTCTCTTTCCATCTCTCCCTCCCCCACCCATTGAGGAGAGAGAAAAACAAAACCCATTACAAACGTGTATGGCGATATAAGCCAACTCCCCGAATTTGTCATGCCAACAAGGGAAGGAAGAAAAAAAAATGGAAAGAAGGAATAAAGGATGAGAAGAGAGGAAGGAAGAATGAAAAGGAAGAAAAAAGAAAGGAAGAAAGGAAAGAAGGAAGAAAATATACTCCAATTTGTGTTGTCCATCAGTTCTTTATCTAGAGGTGGTTGATCAGACTTAGAAATGTGGTTGGTTATAGTTTGACTATTTATTGAGCACCTACTGTGTGTCAGGCATTGTGCTAAGTACCAGAAATACAAAGAAGGGCCCAGGAGTTTACAGCTCAGACCAGCAGAGGGGTTGGTATCCATGCTTAGCAATCTCTAGAGGTTAAGGGACACTATAGATCTGACAACATATGGGAACTTCACCAACTTCCGCTTACCATTTTGCTTGGATAAATTGGTTTACTCTCTACTCATTATGGTCTTTTGTGAAACTGGCATTTGGTGGGAGGGAACTAAGTTGGCAAAATTAAGTTATTAGTAACTCTTCTCTTGAAAGTTATCATGGATAGTGCTTTTTGTTCTGAATCCCTAGACCACTAACACTTGAGGTGTGGTAGACAGATGCAACTGTAGCCCAATACCACTCTTGTAGATAAGCAAAGGAAGGAGCCAGTGCCCTTTTCACATGAAGTTTGGTCACTTTAGGAAAAGAGTGACAAGAGTGGACCAGATCCCAGATCAGATATCAACCCAAGACACCCACAAGCTGAACTGTCATTCTGTTTGGCTCTCTCTCTTTTTCTCCCTCTCCCCACCTCCACCCCCATCTCTCTCTCTCTCTCTCTCTGTCTCTCTCTGTTTCTCTCTGTCTCTGTCTGTCTGTTTCTCTCTGTCTGTCTGTCTCTGTTTCTCTCTCTTTACCTTAGGTTTGTTTCCAGGGGAACCTAGGGAACTAGAGATGTAGTCAGAACAAAACAATAATGAAATGGTAGTTTACATTAAAGAATTCAGTTCTAGGTTTTACTGCTAAAAGGAAGGAATGGCACTCCTTGGTATCATAGGGTACCCTGAACCCCATGGCACCATGAATAAGCTCAAGGATAAGAACTTTATGATAAGCAAATAATTGACCAGCATAGGTAAAACAGAGATGCCCTAAAGTCTAAGAACTCTTAAAACCTTCATTCTCTGGAATAAGCTAGGTCTACAGAGGTTACTTCAAAGGGGGCTAGATTAAAAACCAGGTCAGATTTTATTTAGCTAGTACTAGTTAGAAAGGCTGAACTGTTGGTAAAGCCCACTGAATTTGGTATTAAGAGAATCCTGAATTTAAATTCTGCATCCAATACATACTAGGAGCAAGTCACAACCTCAGAATTTCAGTTCTGAGAATGATGATAACCTGTAGTACCTTTCTCACAGGCTAGTGTGAAGAATCAAATCTAGGAAAGCTCAAATCTGAGCAATTTATTGCTGGTCAGAAATAACACAATAAAGGCAGGAATGTGAGTCCTGAAGGAAGAAAGACAATCACCTCTCCCTCTTAGCTTAGATTTGACGGTGATTGTGCATGGTCGTTAAGGATGTCCGTTCTGTTCAGTGATGGTACGCATATTTGTGGGATACTCCATCCCAGGTTTACTACGAAAATGTTCCATTGCGGCTTTTTTACCATGCTACTTCATGGTTCCCTTGAATGAATTGTTTTCCTTTGGGTGATTTGTAGAGGAAAGCCCAGTGGTTGGGGAAAATGAGTTATGACTTTGAATCTGAAGTTCTGTGAGCATTCCATGGGAGAGAGCTGGACTGGGCAGTTCATTTGTGTAAAGGACCATAAAAGTATCAGCAATTATTCACAGGACTATACGGGATCACCACAGATTCCAGGGTAAATACATACTAGGGAAAACAAACTTTCTATTTAAAAAATAAATGTGACTAAATGAGTTTGCAGCAAACTCCTTTCTATTTTCTTTCAGTCTGCTTCATTTCCAAAGACAAGCAGCCAGAGGAGAGGAGCAAAGCCCATGTGACCTTAACCAGCTGTTTTGTATTCTTTCTTCTCTCAGATGTCTCCGGGCATTGAAAAAACTTATTTTGTCAAACATGGTCACACAAAGCCTGCTGTTCAACCCTTTTGTCCCTTCCCCCAAAGAGAAGTTCCAGTGAGCGGATCTTACTTCTTCATTTTGTTTTGTTTGTTTGGAGCTTGGGAGTGTATTTTGAAAAAGCTCTGGCCAAAGAATAAGTCACTCATTAGTCATGACGGCTGACAGTTCATTCTTTGAGAGCTGCTCACATTTAAGAAAACAGAAGTTGTAGAAAATGCAAGTATCTCTTTATGACCTTTCTGGTTTCCTCTTTTGGCTTCTTCAACATTTCCTTCCTCCCTCTCCTAAGACCTTCTGCAGTTCTGGGTGTAGTGACAGCTTCTATGAGAAATGAATACCCCAAAGGTTTCATCTCATGTATCAAAACAGACCTGAGGCAGGGAGTTATCAGTAATTATAAAACTATGGGACGATGTAGTTCCCTATATGGGCTTAGGTCTTTATCCTTTTAGGTAAGGTGTGTTGGATGCTATCTGACCAGTAGAGGCTTGATTTTTATACTTACTCAATTCAATTCAACAAATATACCTTAAAGGTGAACTGTGTAGCAGGCACTGGTGATTCAGAGATGAAAAGAAAACGTTCTCTACCCTTAAGGAGCTTATATTCTACTGGAAATAATTGTGTAAAAAATCCATGGCCCAGATCACTTCATTTCTTTTGGCCTGCATTTTCTTCCTTAACTGTTTCATAGCATTGAGAATACTGGTGAGCTGTTCTTTGTGTGTAGCAAAATCTGCTGGAGACTCAGACAAGTGAGTTCTCACCAGCATCTCTGACTTGGCAAAATGGTTCGACATCAGAAACCATAGAGTTTTTATGTGCTGAAATGACACTAAAGAAGATTTGTCACCATCTGCATGTTCTCTCTGACTTGCAGCTGAAACTCCATAGATATGTTGTCTCCTCAATTAGAATATGAACTCCTTAAGAGCAGGGACCTTCTCGTTTTTCTGTTTGTATCCCAGTGTTTAGCACAAAGTAAGCATTTAATAAATGCTGTTTTGTTCCTTCCTTCCTGATTATGACACAAAGTGGTGATCGGAGTGTCATAAGGTCATGAGGGTCCAAGTACTAGGGAGAGATGAAGAAGACATTCTATCTAATTGTGAGGGGGCTGCCACAGAACTGAAGAGTAAATGTTATAACTTTTTAAAGCCAGAAGTAACGGTGTCTGGAAACAATAGACCAAAGAACAAGATTTTAATTGCTGACAAATTCTAGAATGTATTATTAAAGTGATGGTTAGTGAGAATCCTGAAAAAGATATGACAATCAAGGCATTTTTGTTCTTTTTCAGACATGTCTGACTCTTTGTGACCCTACCTGGGGTTTTCTTGTCAAAAATACTGGATTGTTGTGTCATTTCTTTCTCCAGTTTATTTTACAGATAGGGAAACTGAGGCAAGCAGGGTAAAGTGACTTGCTCGAGTCACAGAGCTAGTAAACGTCAAAGGCCAGATGGAACTCTGGAAGATGAGTCTTCCTGACTCCAGGTTGGATGCTCTATCCAAGCTCTACCCAGCTGTCCTGATAAAGGCATAACTGGGATGTTTATTAAATCTGTGGATGGGATAAAGTTGAGAGGGAGTTGGATACTTGAGGAGCTGGCTCTAGCATTTGTTAAATTTTCAATGGAACATTTACCCCTCAGATAGGAGCAAATGCTACAAATCAGGGTTTATATGTAGTTTTATTCATTGTCTAGACTTAAAGTAATGGAGAAAATGTTAGTAATTTTTGATTAAACCTTTAAGTGTGTTGTGGATACATTTGTTGTTGTCATTGGAGATCCCTTGGGAAATCTAACACAATGAGCAATGGTGGATTTCCGACAAGATCTTGAAAAGTTAGAACATTGGTCTGAATCTGTTTGTAAGGTGATACTTAATAGGGATGCATGTAAAGTCTTCACTTGCAGTAAAAAAATCAGATAAGATGGAGGAAGTGTGGAGAGACAGCAGTTTGTCTGAAAAAAAAAGGATTATTTATGCTTCCTTAGCTTACCTTTTGTTCTGGCTTAAATTCTTTGCCTCTAAGACAGGGAGGATTTTTGGCATATGGAAGAGTACACAAAACTTCATGTTAGTTTTTTGTCTATAAGACTTTGATCTTCCCTCTACACATAAGGTTTGAAAAGGAAAGACCTAGACTTGACCCAAGGGTATTCTGCCTGGCATTTTTCAGCTAGGTGTGGGCTGTCAGCCTCTCCTTATCAGGGAAATATACTAATCTGGGGCATTTTAATAGACTGAAGTTGAGATAGCTTGGCTGTCCTTAAAGATCTAAGTCCAGAAAATTGCAGTAGAAAGACTGAGGCCAACAGGGATCTTGTGGCAAGGCCAGCAGAGTCCATTGGAGTAATATAGCCAACAGAGATACCTTGCCTAACAAGAAGAAGCTCCCTATTAACCCATCAGATCAATTTGTTCATCAGAAACATCCTGAATAGGTGGAGCAAGGCTACTGACAGTAGTATGAGGATACCATTAAAAGACTTAAAGAATAAGGTAGCATTGGAAGTGTAGGTGGCACCTACATATTTATTCCCATGTGTAGGGTCCCTCACCTGGGGTCTTTATGCATGGCCACTCTCCCCATTGGTTATACATTTGTAGGAGAATGTACCTCCCTATTTATGGGGGAATACTCTACTATAAATCTTCTTGCTGTATACTATTTCATTAAATGTCTTTGCTTTGGACTAATCGTGTCCTCTTGCTGACTAGAGGAAAAGTAAATGCATCAGTAGGGGCTCAGGAGCTATAAAATTTAGTGGATGTAAACTCACTGAGTACCTTGAACCAAGAATAGCTATTTTGGGAACCCCACCAATGACACTGGGTTGCAATTTATTTCACTTAGAACATCTTATCCATTTACTGCCTGGTTAAAATTTTATATAGGATAGTAAATCTAAAGGGCTTATACAATTTTTGTGTCAGATTTCCTGAAAGACTTGGGTATCTTTGGGGTGACTTTCTTACTTCTCTTGGCTCTGCCCAGAAAGCCTATGAATTTCTCTCCATTGTACCACCTGAAATATTGACAGTAACTTTCCATTTGTAAGCAGAAAGTTCACAGTATCACAGAAGAAAGTTTTTGTGGAGAGAGGGAAGACAAACCTCTCGGAAATTCCAGAGTTGTGTGGTAGAAAGAGTGCTTGATAGAAAGTAAGATTGAACTTAACCTGCCCTGATCTCATTTTCCTCATTTGTAAAGTGAGAGATTTGAACTCAGCATCTTCTAAGATGTGACTAGGATTCCATGAATGAGCCCTCATCAAGTCCCAAGGTTCCCACAATAGAGATTCCAGAATCATTTCTCTAAACTTTAGCCTACTTGAAGCTCCCTATTGTAGCTCTACAAGAGGCTCTGAGTTATTGTTAGAGAGGACAGCTCTCACAAAGTTGCTTGCTGCTCTATTGGCTTATCTGTCACAAGCTAGCTTGCATGGCATTCTTTTTGGCACAAAGACACATTTAGAAGAGACAATCCAATCCATATGTGAACAAGAATCTCACCTCTGTGATACCAGATTAAGTGGTCCTCTAGTCTTTACCTGAAGATATCTAGTGAGGGGAAATGTAGCACCAGCCAGGGAAGCTCATTCCAATTTTGGATAGCTCCAATTTGTCACAAATTGTTACATCAAATAGCAAATGTCTCTTTGTAATTTCCTTTCATTGGTTCTAATTCTACCCTTGGAGTCAAGCATAAAAAATGTTAATCCTTCCACAGAAAAGCTCTTCAGATACTTGAAGACAGGTATCATGTCCCTCCGAGTCTTCTATTCTCTAGGGAAAGATCTTAGCTTCAAAAGGACAAGTCTCCCGCTACATCCAGGGCCACCTCCAGTCATCTTGACCTATGTCTTGCCACTGGACTCCGATGACTCTGGAGGAGAGAGGGAGGCTGATGATTTTGCACAGTCCTGCCTCACTTAAATCCAATTCACCTGCAAGTCAAGGCATCATTGATCCTCTTCTAGAACGAAAGACAAGGAATAACAATTCTCTAAGCTAAATAACCCCAGTTCAACATATCCACCTATGGCATGATCAAAACCCTGTTCAATCCTAGTTGTCCACTACTAGAAATTCTTCAGCTTACCAGTGTCCTTCCTCAAATGAGATGCCCAGGATTGAATAGAATTCTCTGACTGTGAACTACCCCCTCTGTGTTAAGGCATCTTCTAGCTCTCTCAGTTGCCAGTGAGAGAGATATCTTATATCTTCTAGACATAAGATACCCTAACATAGGAAATGCTGACCAAAAAGCCTAGAGAGAATGTTATCCTGTTTACACCTAGAGCACTCTTTAGAGGCTGAAGAATGTCTCAGAAGAGCTAAAGGTAACAACAGAAATTCAGTCTATGAGAAGGAATCAAGGATACACAGGACAACTCTGATGCTGAATTTATGATACATTTAAAAACTATAAAAGTATACTCTACATAATAGAGATTTACAATTTCATGCACTATTATCTCCTGCTTCAGACTGTATATGGGAATGCTCATTTTATTTGGTGTTTAAGTTCAGGATAAAAAAAAATCTAAATGATATAAAAACAAAATACATCTATAAAAATTCTATTTAAAAAATTCAGGCCATGAGCAAACTTTGGCACATTTGCTCTCTGTGAGCTCATAATTACCTATGCAGAGGAGTGGGTCCTTGTATTCTGGCAAGTTTCCAGATTTCAAGCAAGACCATGAAGAGTAGGCCCTTATCTCTATGAGAACAGGCCCAAAGACAGTCATAGAATATGTCTCTCTCCCTCCTTCCCTTTCCTTCTTTTCCCTCACCCCCAACCAGTCACAATGCTCAGTGCTCCCATATTGTAAATCTAGGAGCTGGAAATCTACATAATAACACCTTACTTTCCCCCCAATTCCTGCCCTATAGCTCCTGAGAAATAAAGAAAACTAACCAGCATATGCAGAGATAGAAGTTTTCCTATACCAAAGAAGAAAGTTGAGAGGTCATCTTTGGAAGCTGCTACCCTTCCTCTGCACTCATCCCTCTCTCCAGATACCCAGTGGTGCTGGACAGGGACCTAGAGATTTTCAGCCTCCTTGTTTTAATCAATCAATCAACATTTGTCAAGCACCTACCATCTGCTCCAGGTAATGTTCTGGGGATACAAAAAGAATCAAAAGACTGTCCCTGTCCTCAAGGAGTTCAAACTCTGATGGAGGAAACAACATGCAAACAAATATAGACAAAACATGATATATATAGGTTAATTTGGAGTCGATTGTGAGACATGGGAGAAAATGGCACAGGACCACCCAGCATGGCATACCCATTGTCCTCAAAGAAGGAGCTGTGCTCTATGAGCAAAGCAGAATTACAGTCGCTCAAAAGAAATGTGAGATGTGCCAATTTAGACTCATCTCCACTCCAAATGTTCCTAGGGACCCTTTGTGCCCAACCTGCGGTAGGAGGAATCTCCAGTCGGTCTGACCAGCCACAGTTCGACACACTGTGCCTTGATTCCAACATAATGATGTCATTTTGGTCCTCTTTGAGAATGAAGGACAGCCACTAAGGGAATCATTGACAGAGGGAAGGCACTAGAATTAGGAGGGGTTGGAACGGGCTTCCCATAGAAGGTGGACTTAAAGGAAGCCAGGGAGGTCAGTAGTCAGAGTGGAGGAAGGAGACCATTTCAGGCATAGGAGATAGCCTGACAAAATCTACACGTCGAGATATAGAGTGTCTCGCTCATGAATCAAGAGGCCAGTGTCACTGGATGGAGGAGTATGTATAGGGTAGTAAGGTAAAAGAAGATTGAAAAAGTGGGAGGAAACAAGGTTAGAAAAGGCTTTGAATGCCAGTGTATTTTGCATTTGTTCCTGGAGATAATAGGGAGTCCCTGGAGTTTACTGAGTAGGGGGACATTAGTGGCTGAGTGGCGAATGGTTTGCAGGGCAGTGGGGAGGAAGGAGGGGAGGATATTTAAGACAGGCAGACCCACCAGCCCTCCTGAATCCTTGGTCAACTGTGGTCAAGTATTGATCCTCCAATACATCCAACTTGGTTACGCAAGTTTTGTGTCACAGGCTCTCTCTCCTTCTCCCCTCCCTGGTGTGAATATTAATCTTCTTACAGAATTACTTATGTCAAGAGGCATTTGCCACTCCATATAGGAATCTAACCAATTTTTCTTTTCATTTTAAAAGAAAATTCCATAAACGTGCAGAAATAGCACTAATTCAAATTGGTGTCAGTAGTGGGCATAACTCAGTACTTCCTTTGCCCAGTTATCAACCTTTTTTTAACCTCTCTTAGCACAGCAGCAGACAGCTAGGTGGCACAGTGGATGGAATGCTGGACCTGCAATCACAAGTCCTAAGTTCAAATTTGGGCCTCAGATACTTACTACTTGTGTGACCCTGGGCAAGTCATTTAACCCTGTTTGCCTCAGTTTCCTCATCTGTAAATGAGTTGGAGAAGGAAATGGCAAACCCCTCCAGTATCTTTGCCAAGAAAACCCCAAATGGATTCATGAAGGGTCAGATGTGACTCCAAAATAACACAGCACCATCTTATATTGGTCTGCCTTTAAAAGGTGGTAATTGGTGCCTTTTGCCTTTCATATCACTATCATTTCTCCCCAAAATCATCCCCTTTCTATAGAGTTCTCCTTATTCCAAAGAAAAAACATTCCAACACACCAACAAGGTGATTGTGACTGACCACAGAGATGAGTGACTGCTCAAGTCTGCTCTCCTGGTGCTTACCAGTAAAGAGAAGTGTATCTGTCTCATGGCTTGTCTGGCATCGGGAAGACATTGCGAATAACCAGAATTCGGATGAATCAGTGTTGCTTTCATTTATATTGTCTTACTTCTCCTGGTTCCAAGGTCTGAATTCTTTATGTTTGGGATGGATCTCTCCAGAAAAACAAGGGAAAGCTTTCTTTCCAAACTTTCAGAGGAAGCCTGGATTCATGGAAAATACGAGGGGCCTGGAGTCAGGAGACCTGGGTTGGAAGCTGGCCTCAGCTGCTGGCTAGCTGTGCGAGCCCAGGAGAGTCATGCTCAGCCTGAGCTCTCTCTATTGTAAAAAGGGGAATAATTACACTTGTGTTTGCTGCCCCAGAGGCTCCTGGTGAGGAAAGCTCTTCACAGTGAACTTTAGTGCTATATAAATATGTGTTATTATTAAAACCTCTCTTCCTTTTATTGCAGTTTTTAGCAACAAAGGTGAAAAAAAAAACCCTTGAGTTCTCAGAACTATGACATACGGCAAAGGGGAAGATTCTTTTTTTTTTTTAATCACCAGACAAGGATAATAAAAATATTAATAATACAAAGCAAGAATAATAATTGCCAGCATTTACATGGCACTTCAAGATTTGCCCGGTGATTTACAGGCTCTGTAAACCTTTAAGTACACATATACGTTAGCTCTTCTTATTTTTCTCCTTGTGTTGTTGGCAGCCACCATTCCCGAGCAGGGTTGTCCGTGCCCATAGGAATTCCTCTTACCCAGCCCTTTTGACCTATTTCTCTTCTCTCAACCCCAGTTTATCTTTAAGAGGCTCTTTTTAAATAATTCCTAAAGTATGCACGTCCTTCAGCCACTGCCCTGCTTCTAAATTAGCTATGGGGGATGAGGGGGTGGGAGAGAGAAAGAAAAATTCCAAGGCCAGATGCACTTATTTACAGTTTCTCATGTGATTAGGAGTTTTATGTAGATAGAAGACCGGAGATGGGGAAATCTCATTGCTGTTCCCTGATGCATCATCAAATAGCGGTGGATCCTGGTACAAATCAGAAGATCTTGCCATCCCCCTTCTTTTACGATAAGGAAACTGAGACCCAGAGATGTCAAGTGACTTGTACTAAAAACTAGGGATACAGTTGGTACTAGAACCTAGATCTTCTGACTCCTGATCCAAGGCTCTTACGGCCATTAAAGACATTGATGTGAATGGGATCTGTTGGGGGAAAGTGAGAGGGAAGAACACAGAAAAACATCATACATTGCTCCCAAAGTAATTCTCTTTCCTTACAAACCCACTCCACTTCTTAATTTCCCTATTACGGTCTAGGGTACCACCCCCTTCCATTAACTCAGGTTTGCCACCCAGCCTTGACTCCTTACTCTCTTTAATCCCCCACAATCAATCTGTTGCCAAGTCCTGTCGATTCTACCTTTGTAAGATCTCTTGTATAAGCCCCCTTCTGTCCTCTGATGCCGCCACACCCTGATGCGGCCCCGCACGCCTTAACTATTACAGTATGCTGATGGTTGATCTCCCTGCCTCAGATCTCTCCTCATTTCAGTCCCTCCTCTCCTCGGCTGTCAATTTTACTTTCCTAAAGCCCAAGTCTGACAATGTCAATTAGAAGTGACATTCAGTTCTATCAATTTAATGAATTCCCATGTATTCAATAATAAATTCAATTCAATAAATTCCACTCGCTCCCTATTATCTCCAGGGCCAAATGTAAAACCCTTTGGTTTGATTTTAACCTGACCCCTTCCCACCGTTCCAGTCTTCTTGCATAAACCCCTCCATCTACTCTATAATCCAGTGACACTGGCTTCCTTGTTCTTCCAAGATGCTCCATCTCCCAGCCTTTTTACAAGCCTGGAAGGCTCTTTTCTTGTCTCCTGGCTTCCTTCAGGTCTCAGCTAAAATCCCACCTTTTGCAAGAAGTCTTTCCTGATTCCCCTTAATCTTATTGAATTCCCATGAGATGATTTCCAATTCAACCTGCGTATATCCTGTTGGTGTGAGTGGTTGAATGTTGTCTCCCCCATTAGGCTGGGGACTCTTTGTGAGACGAGGACTATTTTTGCCTTTGTTTGTGTCCTAAGCACTTAACACAGGACCTGGCACATAGCAGGTATTTAATTAAAATACTCGTTGACTATTGTTGACTCGAAGTCATTTGACTTCTCTGGTGCCAAGTTTTGTACAATGGCTCAAATCACCTCAGCTGATTATTAAATTGTCACAGGGAGCATTTACACCTCAGAAATTTGAAAATGTCACAAATCATGGCTTGAGTTTTTTTTTTTCGTTGTTGGTTGTTAAACTTAAGAAATTGGTGGAGAAAAGGTTTATAAATCAGATTAAATTTATTTCAAGGGTACATTCCACACCTCCCCTCCCCTCAAGAGAATGAAGTTTTTTTCCTCAATAGACATTTATTAAGCACCTACTATATTTCAGGCACTGTTCTTTTTTCTTTATTTTAAATTTATTTTATTCTGAAATTAAGAAATAAAATAAACCTTTCCATAACATAGCAGAACAGAATAAACATGATTGTACATTAAACTGTAAATCTATTATGTACAACTTGCTCTTCCTTTTAAATATGTAATAAAATCACCATGTAATTTTCTTTCCCTCTCCTTTTTTCTTTCCTCTCTCCCACGTAAAGATGGCTACCATTAGACACAAATTTGTCTATATATGTAAAACCATTCTATACATGCTTCTACTTATCAATTTTTAAGAGAACTGGTTGTTAAACATTTACCAGCACACTCCCAAGGGGACTTCCAATTCTAACATTCCATGAATACCAAGTGCAGATAATTACTTCCCGCCCCCACTAAAGTGCAAGTTAGGTTTGCTTTCCTCTTCTCCCCGGAGTACTTTTAGGGTGATGAATGGTGGGAGATAACACTGAAAGGGTGAGATGCTGAAACACTTGGAACACCAACTTGAAGAGTTCAGACCTTACTCCCTAGATAGAAAATAAGGAACTCCTGAAGATTTCTGAGTAGAAAAATAACATAATCAGATCCATATTGCAGAAAGACTAGTCTGGTGCTGCTGCCTAGAAACGACTAGTGTGCCCCAGTCTGAAGTCAGGAGGACTGAGCATTTCAGTAATCCAGCTGTGAGGAGAGAATGGCCTGGACTAGAATGGCATGTATGGAACTTTACAGATACAAGAGAGACATTGCAAAGGAAAAATGAAGAGGAGTTGGGGGCTGGTTTAAGGTAAGGGCTAAAATAGAGAGGGAGTCCCAGGATCTTCTCTTGTTTAAAGTGACTAGGAGAAGGGTGGAGCCATTGGGAGAAACAGACAAGTCAGGAAAGAGGGTTGGACCACTTTGGAATGTCTAGTGACATTTTGGGGGTCTCTTTTAAGCACATAATAAATGCTTGTTGAAGGACTGACTGACTCTTTTCTAAATATACATTCCACCCCAACGAGAGAAGAACTATTGTGCTGGAATAATTCCCCAAACCCTAGGACTTTGGTAGACTGTTAAGCATCAACCCTGATCTGTCTGCACCATTAGTGATGGTTTAAGAATATTAATCTCCATCCTGGACATGGCACATGGCTGACAAAACGCTTGCTGTACTATTCCGATGCTTTCCCATTTTTTCCCTGTTGGCAGGAGTGACTGTGATGACACTCAGCCATTCCTTTAATTAAACACAAGGGGGTCTTCATATTTCAAATATTATTAAATATTTTTTCAGGGAAAAAGTGCTTAATGTCTTTTGGCATATTGGGTCTTGTAATGTTAACTCCAAGGCAGTGCCTTTTAAATATCAGAGGCAAAAAACACACCTCTATAATTTTTGTGCCCTATTATCTGTATCTTTTAAACTGGTTTTCAAGCTTCAGGCCCATGATATGCCTGAGCTAGATGTGCAGCAAGCAGAGTGAGCCATGCTCTTTCTTATGTGCGTCAGAGACCTTCCTCCTGGATTATTGTGTTAGGAACAATTCTAAAACTTACACTGTTGTCCTTTTGGGGATGGGGAATGCGTTGCTATTCAAAATTCAATTTCTTCCTCCTCTCCTCTTCCCCTTCTCTTCCCCTTTCTCCCCTCTCTTTTCCTCTCTCTGCCCCTTCCTTTTCCCCTCCCTCTCTCCTTTCCCTTTCTCCTCCTTCTACTCCTCTCTCTCCTTCCCTCTCCTCTCTCTCACTGTCTCCCTCCCTCTCATCCTCTCTCTTCCTCTCCCTCTTCTTCTCCTCATATCTCTCCCCCTCCCCATCCCTCTCTCTTTCTTCAGCACAGGATTCTAGATTTAGGGCTAGAAGGAGCCTCAGTGTTACATAGTACAACCTCCTCATTTACAACTAAGTACCCTAATGCCTAGAGGAGGGACATTACTCATTCAAGGCCATACAAGCAGTAGACAGTCACAAACTTTCTTCCTTATTTCCTTTCTTGCTTCCTCCACAACTTCTGCTTATCTCCTTAATGGATCTCGGGGATCTGGTAGTGAGGAGGCATATTGTATTTTTTTAAACTAAGAGCATTGAAGTGAAATTTCAGGGGGACTTTTTCCCCCACCCCAACACTGACTGGGCAGGACTCTTGAGAAAGAACTCAAATAGTTGAAATTTTTGTTCATCTCAGGTTGGCCTTACTATTAGATTTAGTAGGAAGTTACTACTTGGTGCGATTTGAGTTACCAGTTACTCAAAGACATCATCACTGGTTATGGCTGTCCTACAAAGCCTATTATTAGGAGTTAGTCCTTTGACTCTTCAGAGAATATCACATAGAATCACCAAGATAGAAGGGCTCCTCTCTTCCTCCGTCAGACTGTTTAGTTCGACAAGCATCTTAATAGGAATGCTCTCTATAACATCTTCAACAGAGAACTGTCTGGCCTCTGTGTGAAGATGTAGAATACTTCAGATACTCCTAGGAAGAATAATACCTAAAACTGTTCACAAGCTGTTCAGGGGGTTAGACCACAGGTGCCTGGATTTGTAGGTGGAAGAGATGGACAAAAGAATTAGCTAAAGATAAAGGAGTCAGAGAGAAATGGGAGGACACCAAGTCTCTTGAGCTCTCTGGATCTGGTTGTAAAATGGGCTGACAATGGTTGTACTACTGTAGTCACTATGGAAATGTCAATTATTAATTATCTCCTTCCATCAGTCTTTTTTCCCCCCTCCGACAGCTGGTCCTAAAAACTCCTTTTACACAAAATGGTCAAATTATATATGTTGTTTTGAAAGGATAATATGAGTGACTGGGATTCTGGGTCTTATTTTGGATTTATCCAGAGAGGGGTCAGCCCTATATAGTTCAGCCTTTTAAAATTTATGTTACAAAAACAATGTAAAAACAATTTAAGAAACATCAGGGGTTGTTAAGAATGACAGGTACACTAATATGCTGTTGGTAGACTTCTGAATTGCTCCAGCTATCCTGGAAAACAATTTGGAATTATGTTAAGAAACTCATGGAAATCTCTATGCCCTTTGACTCAGAGATCCTAGTGCTAGATATATACCCTAAGAAGGTCAAAGATAGAAAGAAAGGTCCTAGCTACACCAAAATACTTACAGCAGCACTTTCTATAGTAGCAAAGTACATATTAATTTATTTGGAGATGGTTGGACAAACCGTGGCACATGAATATAAAGGAATGTTATTGTGTAGAGGAAGTAATGCGTATGAAGAATTCAGAGAAACATGAACAATTATGTGAAGTGTTGCAAAGTGAAATAAGAACCAGGAACACACACACACACACACACACACACACACACCAATGATGTAAATGAAAAGAATAAAAATGAAATATCTAGACTGAAAGTAAAGAGGAAGCCTCTTGATGAAAATGGAAGAGGAGACTAAAAGCTGGCTGATGCTTAGTATCAAGAATCCTAAGACTTAGTCATTGGTGCCATCACCTTCAGGCACATAGAGGGAGAAGAAGGAAGCAGTGTCAGATTTTATATTTCTGGGCTCAGATTACTGGACATAGTGACTGCAGTCATGAAATTAAAAGACACTTGCTCCTTGGTAAATTGGGGCTGTATACTAAAACGCAGAGACAATGCCTTGCTGACAAAGATTCGTATCATCAAAGCTATGCTTTTTCCAGTAGTGATGTGCTGCTGTGGGAGGTAGATCATAAGGAAAGCTGAGTGCTGCAGAATTGACTCTTTCAAATTGTGCTGGAAAAGACTTTTAAGAGTCCCTTGGACAGTAAGGAGATCAAATCAGTCAATACTTAAAGAAATTAATTCAGGCTGTTCACTGGAAGGTCAAATACTGAAGCTGAAGTTGAAATACTTTGGCCACATAGTGAGAAGATGGAACTCATTGAAAAGAGCCTGATGTTGGGAAAGATTGAAGACAAAAGAAAAAGGGGAAGGCAGAGAATGAAATAGTGTCATGGAAACAATGAATCCGAACTTGGACAGACTTCAAGAGATAGTATAGTATGTGCCATAGGGTCAGAAAGCATCAGACACGATGGAACGATGAGCAAAAAAAAATAACTCTAATTACTAAGTTTATCCCCACATAAGAGTTACGAGAATGTGTCTCTCTTGAGGTTTATGAATGTGTCCTATTGATCTTGGCTTATATGTTAGTTTCACTGAACTTTTTTCCGTCTTTTCTATTGTTACAATGGATGCTCTTTGGGTGAGAGGAAGATGAGAGGTATATTGTAAAATGTTGAAACAGACGGAATATGTTAATTTTAAAAAGAACTTGCTATGCCTGCATTCTATGTATTATTATAGGTCTCTAGGCTTCTCCGGCCAAAAGCCTCAAGCTGGCCTTCACTGAAGCCAGTCTAGGCCAAAGAGAGTGAAAAGTTGGAAAAAAACCCACCAACCATTCCTGCCTTGGGCAAGTCACTGTTTTCTCCTCTATATCTAAGTAATGATTATATGTATAGTGAGAGAGCTGTACTGTATGGCCTCTAAAGTCTCTTCCAGCTCTGACTAGTGGAGACAAAGTGATGCAGTGATGCTGCAGTGAGAAGACCTGGATTCCTATCCCATCACCTAGAGGTGACCTTGGGCACCTCTCTCAATTTCATTTTCCTCATCTGTAAACTAACTGAGCTCTGAGCTCCTTCCGGCACGAAATCCACGAAATTTCGAATGTTCCTTCTCCATAGGCTATAAAGCCTGGGATATACAGGAGTGTCTCCTTGCCTCTTCCCTCTGTCATCTTTTGCTCTTCTATCCCTCCACACTACTGCAGTGAAGTGAGTGGGAGTTTGATCTGAAAAAGAGGAATGTAATTATTGTCACAGAGTGAGCCATGGCCACAAGAGCCAAAAGAATCTGGGGAAGAGATTCTTTCTGGGAGACAGAGAACCTGTTTTGTCATCACTGGCTTAGAGTTCTGCATTATTTTCTATTTAAAGGAACAAAACTTGGCTTTATTGTCTGTGGGTTTTTTTTTAAATCATTATAATTCATGACCTCCAAGCCCAGACAGGATTATAAGGGAATGTTTTTATTTGAGAATATACCTTGAATAGAAAAGACATAAAAATGTCCCCCACAAAAGCCTCTTTTGTCTGGACTGGCGCTTACTTAACCACTTCTCTGTTCACCGTAGCCTGCCTTGGATCTTGACAATGCCAACAACTTCAATGAATCATTCTCAAGGAGGGCCTGGGCACCTAGAGAAATGTTTCCTTTTACCTTGTCCCTCTCCTGTTCAGCAAGCTCCAGTGACTTCCTGTTTCCTGAAGGATTAAACGGCACAGTTATGGAATTGTTGAATATGAATTTGACTTGTTATTTAGTTTTGGGAAATTTCACAATTTATTAAATGTCTATTACACTCCGGTTGTTCAGTCATCTCCGTGGCAGCCGATTCTTCATGACCCGTTGGGAAGGTTTTCTTGGCCAAGGTACTTGAGTGGTTTGCCATTTTCAACTCATTTTACAGAATAAATGGAAACAAACAATGTCAGGTGACTTGCCTAGGGTCATACAACCAGTAAGTATCCGAGGTCAGATCTGAACTCAGATCCTCCTGATTCCTCTATCCGTTGCCCCACCTCGCTGCCCAAAAATCTGATTTAGAATCAAATAATCTGGCTTCAAATCCAAGTTTTGGAATACTTTTTGTAGGTTGTTCAGTCACTTACTCCTATATACTAGACACTGAACTAGGCACTGGGGACATGAAACCAAATTGTAATAGTCCTTTCCCTAAAGCAGCTTACATTCTCCTAGGGAAATACAGCAGGCACTCAGATCAGGATTTTACTGTTGCTGTATTTGTGATTTCATTATAGTAGGGAACTCCCCGTGAGGAAACCATTAAGGCTGATCTGCCCAAACTATGATCTTTAGAGGTTGCCTGAGGCCATTGAGAGTTGAAGTGATGGGCTTAAAGTCATGTGGCAAGTATATGTAAGGGGTGGTCATTGAATCTCTGAGGTCCAGTCTTTATCCACTTCCCCATGCTGCCTCTTTTATAGAGAAATTGATTTGAGGAAGGAGTGACAAAAAGCCTAGAGTAAGGTTAAACTGAAGGGTCTTTACCGAAAACCGAGTTTCATTGAAAAATCTATTAAACAAAAGAAAGACCTTAGATTGAGCAATACAGTCATTCCTTCACATCACAGGGATTAGGGGCATGGTACTCTCACAATCTAGAAAATCCAGGGAAAAATGTTTGGCCCTTTGTACCAGAAAAGAAATTGTGTATATTTATGGATCAAAAGACAAAAATATGTTGTTATTATACAATACTATACATGCATTTTATGCATTTCTGAGTTTCTAAACTTTTTTTGTGTTATCTGCTGGCCTTCACATGTCATCTGCACCTTCTCCAAAGTTCCCCCCAAATTCCCATTTAATTTCTCATGCTGACCCATGATATATCGAAATCATGATGGGGAAAGTTGAGATATGGAAAGGTTAACTGTACATAATTTCAAGGTGATCTGCTTACAAACTGAAGACTGATATAAAGGAAATAATGGCCATCCCAGATGGGCATCATAGAGACTAGAACCCTTGTTCACTGTACTTGAACTTACATTTCTTTCAGTTCCAGACTCACATCTTAATAGATCTACCTTGCAACACTCCATAGCCCCTCCCATGTCTTTAAATGAGTTGCGGCAGTCATTTGCCCAGAGAGCTCATACCATTTTACCCTGTACTCAGATATATATATAAAATACCTACTATGTCCCAGGGACTGTGTTAGGTTCTGGGGAGACAAAGGAAGGTGAAAGATATTCCCTACTCTTGGGTTTTCCCTCTTAGCTTACACAAATCATTTATCATCTGAAAGTTTCAGTTTCTTCTTTAGTAATATATGAACAAAAATATCTCTTCTGTGTATACTGTACAGGGTTTTGGAAATGACCAAATGAAGATAGTGCAATTTTTCCATGATCTAGTTGATGCTGGTACTTCTCATGGTACAAAGAATTACCTGATCACATCTTCCTACATCTTCTTCTGTAATTCTTGTCCATGTCCTTCCAAAGATACTTCATTAAGGTTCTCCATGCCAAAATCCATCTGAAAATAAGCTTTTATTAAGCACTTACTATATGTCGATCATTGTGCTAAATGCTGGCGATACAAAGAAAGGAAAAAAGACAGTCCCAGCTCCCAAGAAGCTCACAGTTAATGAGGCAGACAATGCGGAAACAACTCTATACAACCAAACTACATACATGCTAAATTGGAAATGATCAACAGAGAATTAATGAGGATTGAACAAGGCTTCCTCTAGAAGGTGCAATTGTAGCTGGAATCTGCCTCGGATGATGGCACAACTTCATCGGATTCAGAGAAATTTGAACAGCTGGACGAACGCAGACCTCTACACAATGGGCAACACATTGAAGTCCAGAACTTCCTCACTCAGCTGTTGTGATAAATTATGGAAATTGCTTTATCATTGGTCATAGATTAAAAGCTGGAGGAAATCTCAGAGGCCATTTAGTTTCAACTCCTCATTTCATAAAAGATGAGAAACAAGCCTAAAGTGGTTAAATGACTTGCCCAATGTGTCTCAGGAGGTGAGACTGGAAATTGAGCTCTGGCTCTTTGCATTCCAAATTCCAGGCTCTTTCCACGAAACCAGCCTGTAAACCCAATTACATCCAGAAAGGATGTTTCTGGGAGGGTCTTTGCTTGACTCTGACTTGATCAGTAGAGACAGAAGCAGAGGGGGGCATTCTCCCAAAGGGTTCTTTGTCCATGCCCATTCTTAAAACTCTTCATTTGCTTCTCAGCTTGCCAGTGAGGCAATTGACAGCACTGTCTCCTACAGCCCCGGAAAGAGGTTTTTGGTGGGTTTTTGTTTTGTTTTGTTTTTAATGTAGTATTGTACTTGCATTGGATAGTATTTCTGCAAAGCCAGCTGCCTTTTCTGACCCAAGCAGGTCAGTAAAGTCTCTTCCATTTTATTTTATTGGTCTTGTGAGAGAACTTCCCTCCCCCCACTCAGAAAGAGAAGCTATTGAGGAATTTATCTTTTTGTCCCTAATTTTATTGCTGTAATTTAAAGCTACAGTAACTCATATGTACATGCCTGTGCTACATTAGAGTAACTCATCCTGGAGACAGCAAAAAAATGCTGTGTCCATTTTTTTTGGTTATAAATTGTTCATAGCTACTGAGGACAGCTGTTGGCATGTACGGGCAATGAAAACTACAGTTTAGGGAAAGCATATAAGCATGCCTTCGTTTCCTTCCTTCCTTCCTTCCTTCCTTCCTTCCTTCCTTCCTTCCTTCCTTCCTTCCTTCCTTCCTTCCTTCCTTCCTTCCCTTCCTCCTTCCTTCCTTCCTTCCTTCCTTCCTTCCTTCCTTCCTTCCTTCCTTCCTTCTTTTCTTCCTTCCTCCCTCCTTCTTTCCCTCCTTCCTTCCTTTCTTCCTTCCCTCCTTCCTTCCTTCCTTTCCTTCTTTCTTTTTTCTTTCTCTTTTCATATTTTTGTTTTTCTCTCTCTCCCTCCTCTTTCCTTCCTTCCACTCTCTCCCCTGACTCCTTTCCCCTCTTTTCTTTCATCTCCTTCTCTCTGTCTTTTTCTGTCTCTCTCCTCTCTTCTCTGTCACTATCACTGCCTCTCTCTGTATCTGTCTCTGTCTACCCCCACAAACTATTTCCAAATCCATGCTAGATACAAAATAGATTTTTATGATGGAAAATAAATGTGATTAGAAAGGTAAGTTACAAGTAAGTCCATTGCCATAGATAGTATATGAGTGTCTAGGTTTTGGAATACAAATAAATGATTTTAAAAATAATATTCAAAAATGTTATTTGGTTTCCTGTTAACAAGTGACAAATTTCCATTATGTTGACCATAACAGAAGTTCTGCCCAGTAAGATATAATTGGTATCTTACAGGCCAGATAGAAATCTCAGATAGAAACCCAGATGACATAGGTACTATGGATATTATGAGCACCGTATTTTACAGGCAAGTACACTAAGGCCCAGAAAGATATAGTGCGTCACACAGTTGGAAAGTATCATTTAGTCAGTAAATAAATTCTTACTAGGCACCTACTGTATTCCAGGCATTGTGTGCTGACATTCCAACAAAGGTAAAAGATAGTCCCTCTTCTCAAGGAGCTCACAGCCCAGTGGGGGAAACAATATGAAAATAATTATGTGCAAACATATATCCAGGATAAATTGGAGGTAATGAACAGGGGGAAGGCACTAGAATTAAAGGGGACCATAAAAGGTTTCCTGTAGAAAGTAGGATTTTAGTTGAGACTTGAAGGAAGTCAGAACGTAGTGATAAGAAGGGAGAGGATTAATGTAGAGTCATTTAGAACTATGGCCAAATATTTATAGCAACTCTTTCTGGTGTCAAAGAATTGGAAATTGAGGAAATGTCTATCAATTGAGGAGTGGTTGAACATTTGTGGCATAAGATTGTGATGGAATACTATTGTGCTATAAGAAATGATGAGCAGGATGCTCTCAGAAAAACTTGGAGACTTACATGAACTGATGCAAAGTTAAATGAGCAGAACCAGCAGAACGTTCTACACAATAACAGTAATGCTGTAAAATGATCAACTGTGGATGACTTAGCTATTCTCAGCGATACAATAATTAGTCTAAGACAGCTTTGAAGGACTTCTGATGAAAAAATGCTGTCCATCCTCAGATAAAGAACTGATGGTGTCTGAATACCATACTTTTTCAAAGCATCCTTTTTTTTACTTTATTTTTCTTGGGTTTTTATTTTGGTCTGTATTTTCTTTTACAACATGGCTTACATGGAAATACGTTTTTCATGACTACACATGTATCACCTCTATCAAATTGCTTGCCTTCTGAATGAGGGGGATGGGGAGGGAGGGAGAGAATTTGGAACTCAATTTTAAAAATGAATGTAGAAAATTGTTTTTACATGTAATTGGGGAAAAATAAAATACTATATTTTTTTTTGAAAAAGCTATTATTGTCTAAGAGGGAAGGAAGGATAGTATGGAGGAAAGAAATCCAGACCAGGAGTTAGACTCGAGTTCTAGTACTTGTTCAACCACGAACTTATGGTGTGACCTCAGATAAATCACTTTCCTTCTTTGGGCCTTAGTTTCTTCATGATAAAATGGAGGTTTGGGGTGATTTTGATGGTTTCTAAGATTTCTTCCAGCTCTAGTGTTTCAGAAATCAATTCTTAAGATCATATAAACTAAGAGGAAAAAATGTTTCTCATAGGGATATATTTATTCATACATCAACCACATATATAATTATTCATACATTTATATTAATTTATATAATCCATGCCCCTATAACATTTCCTATTATCAGATAGTATAAAGGAAGATAGGAATTTTCCTCAAGAATATATTGACAACCATCTCACATTTCAAGATCTGAGATGCTGATGAATTCATATTTCCGGTGATGTTTAGGTTACTGGTTATTGAATGAATATAAAAGCACCTAACTCTTCTTCCAGTCTTTTCACAATACCATACCCAGGAAATTATTGCATAAGAGAACCTTGCTTTTCACATGACTTCATCAGCTCTGCTTCCTGGAAACTGGAAAAAATACCTGAGACTACATGAAAACCTCAGAATCATAAAGATAAAAGGGTCTTTGAAAGGTCAGCCAGCCTTCCTCCTGCATGAGGCAGGCTTTCATCTAAATGTTCTAGAGAGATTAGCATGCCTCCTATTTTTAAACACCTACAGGCAGTGTTCCTTTGGCTATGACCTCAGATACTTTCATGCCTACTTTTTATTTGTCCCTGTACAGTTTAGGGTAAACAGGGCAGGCTCCAGGCAAAATTGTGATGTGGCAGAAGTTTGCTTTGCCACCTAACTCCCCTTTCTTTTTCTCAAACTCTTTACTCTCTCCTAGCAGATCAAAGACTCCTCTGACATCTTTCTCCACTTATACATTCAGAGAGCCATGGACTTGTTAGCCTTGTCAGGCAGCTCCAATGCTCTATGATCCTCCCCACTCTCCTCTTCCAACTTTACAATACCAGGAAACTATACACTTGAATGTGAGTGAAGCTCAGTAGCAGGTTTTGTCTCTTAGATATTTATACTTGAAATTCATTTTATTATGAATTATAGAATTAAAGAAGGTATCTTGAGTTTAATGTAATTTCAGGAACTGAAAGGGTTTTGTTTTTTTTTTTTGGAGGGGCAAAGAGTCTTTCCAGTTGTAACTCTGACATAATTATAATTAGTTTTCTTTAAATTTTACAAAGTAAACCCAACAATCCTGTAAGGCAAGTATTGCAAGTCTAAATGGTCATGTTGGGAGCATTGACTTGGTATTATTCTCTCTCCCTCTCCACTCAGGACCCATGCACTTATGTGAACCAGGTTCAGTCCTAGAAAAGTCCAACCACCTACAAGAAGAGTCAAGTTAACCCCTTTCCCCCCTATGTTCTTTTGTTTTTTATGTTCCTATCATGGAGCCCAGAAGAAAATTATTTAAAATTGAAGTTTTGGCTCATATTTAGCATCTTCTCTAAAAGGGGAGGGGCATAGAAAGATACTCTGTATCTTTCTGATCAGATATAGGACAGCTGATCAGATATAGGACAGCTATTTAATTTCTCTGTACAGAAGAAATGCTTAACATATACAAGACACATAAACCCAATTTACAGAAAAATCTTAAACAAGCAGAAACACCTAACAACTGTTATATTCTCCCATTAAGTAAATACTTAAAGATAGAGGACATGGCACAGTTTATGGAATGACTGAATAGGTATATTACATTTCACCTCAACTCTGTACTATTCAAACAATTCCCTCTAGGTCTATGTTAAGGTCTGTGTTAAGCCAAGGCTCAACCTCCTGTTTTCTTCGAGAAGCCTAGTAGCTAATATAGAAAGGGTATCTCTTGAAGTTCAGCCATTACTATCAGAGTTTACAAGTGCTCTCACAAGTCTAGGCATCTCTATCTTGGGACACAGTGAGGTGACTCACCGTTAGACAAAGAAACACAAAGCAGAAGAGGCAGTGAGAATTCAAGGCTCTGGTTCACTTAACTGAGTCCCTGCTCTAGCTTGCCACATGGGAATAAATATGGCATTGGGGGGAGAAGGTCACTCCTTTCTACTTCTCACAGGAAATCCTGGAGTTATGTAATGCTACTTGGAGAGTCATAACAGCATAGACCTTAGAGATCATCTAATCCAATCCCCTCATTTTTCAGATAAGAACCCAAAGACATCAAGTGACTTGCCTAGGATTGGTTGTATAAGTAGTAATTTTCTGAGGTGGGATTTGAACCTATGTCTTCCAGACATGCAATAAGCACAGCATTATATATACACTATATATAATACATATATATTATGTATACAGAGTGTATACTCTATACACTCTGAATGCCAGAGAACAAAGTCATTCCTTTTTTAAGGTTCATTGAAGGGGCCACCTCTTTTGGCTTAATGGCTAATCCTGCCTAATACAACTTCGATAGACTCTCACCTACACTCCATCCCTATTTTCAACCTTTCATGAAGTAAAAAACCAAAGAAACACCCAGATTTTCTGAGTCGTTCCAAATTGATTTGCTCATAGCTGAACATGTTTTCTCATAAGAGGCCAAGACAACTTAGCACACATTCCATGTGATGACCTATATAGGCTCATCTTCACTCCTCTGTATACATCATAGGATTCAATTACTGTCACTTGGGTTTGTTTGTTTTCAGTTGGACCTGTGATATCTTGAATCTAAAGAAATCTTAGTAAGAAACACTCATCCATTTTAGCTATACCCTTCCTCTTCAACTTCCAGTCTAAGAACTATCTAGGGCTTTAGAAAGTAACTTGGTCAGTCATTGTGGTATGTGTTCCAGAGGCAGGGCTTGAACAACTGTCCTTCTGTCTCCAAGACTGACTCTCAATCTGCTTCACCCCACTGCCTCTCAATGCAAGTATTAGTGTCTTCATTTATTGATGGACAACTGAAGTTTTGAAAGATTAAATGACTAGTTCAGAATCATACATTTTAAAAACATTATTTTTTTTATTTTTTAATTTATAGAGTAAGATAAACATTTCTATAGCATAGTATAATTTTTTTTAAAAAAATTACACATGAATCTTCAAGTCTATTATGTACAACTTGCTATTCTTTTTAAATGTATAATAATTATCATATACATTTCTTTCCTCCCTCCATTTAATAAGTCTGTGATCTGAACGGAATTCTCCATGGTGCAAATCTAGCATTCTTTTTGTTATATTTCATCAGTCAATCATTGTGCCTCTCCAATCATGCCTGCTCCTAAAGTAAATTTGCTATTTTGAGAGAACTGTGTATAGGGAGCATATGTGTGAAGGTTGGGTGGATCAGAAGGATGGTCAATAATTCAATTCCAAAGGTATTTATTAACTCCCTACTGTATATAAAGCTCTGTGCTAGGCACTGTCTATACATGTGACTTAGAGCCAATCCTTTTCAGTGTCAGACAGCTGAAAGCTAGCTCAAGAAGTTCTCATATGGAGAAAACTGGAAGGGCAGCTTTGGGGCAGGTCCTTAGAGGAGTCTTGCTTGGCTTTGAGTTAGAGCATTCCTGTGGGGATGGGGACCACTGTCTTTGAGTAAACATGTCAGGGAGCTGTCCCTTTGGGATATGAGGATTCAGCAAGTCAGCCAGAGCTGATGTTGTCACTGTTTCTGGATACCAGAAAACGAAGAAGAGAAATCTGGTAAAAGCAGGAAAGTAATATGAATTCTAATCATTTGGGCACAGAGCTCATCACTCTGGTCTAATCTCCACTCAACACAAAGACCATTATGCATAATGTTAAGTATGTTTCTGATGAACTTTGTTGTAAGTTTTATTAAAAACCCTAAAATCTATTCAGTGTCCTCCTTGTCTTTCTCTCCATCATCATCAGCAACAGTCCTGCTTGGAGCTGTCTGTTCTAAGGGAACTGAACTTAAATGTTGGATGCACAAAGATTCAGAGAATGTTAATACTAGAGAAGACTTCAGAAATCACATAGTCCAATCCCTTCATTTTGCAGATGAGGAATCTGACACCCACAGAAGGGAAGGTACTTGATTAAGGTCATACATCAAGCTTGTGGCAGAGCAACAGTTAAATCCAGATCTTCTTCTTCCCTTCCTTCCTCTGTCCCTTCCTTAAAAATTTTCTTTTGTGGCTTTTCTGTTTTAAAAAAGTTACCACTTCCCAATGAGTCCTCCCGGAGAAGAAAGAATAAGTTTAAGCGAAATGAATGGACACATTTGCCATGTCTGCTAATATGTAACTCAGTCCACCTATTTTTTAATCTTTGACGCTGAGTGGTGTAAGGAGGAAGCTCAGAACTGCTTTCATTTATACTTCAGTCCTCTATAGTCAAGAATGACTGCTGTATTGGTCATAATTGTGTGGTGATTCAGTGTTTACATTATACATTTTTAGAAATAACTTACATTATTTACATTCTTGGTGTTAGTAAATAAATTGTTATCTTGTTTTTATATACTCAGCCTCAGTTCACTTAAGTCTTCCCAAATTTCTTTGAATTCTTTATATATATATATAGTTATATAGAAAGATGTGTGTATGTATGTGTGTGTATGTATACATAGATAGATGAATATGTGTGTATATATGTATATATATGCTTTATTAGTGTACAATAATATCCCATTATATTCCTATACTGCAATTTGTTCAGCCATTTCCCTAGCTAGGAACATCCAGTTTGCATCTAGTTGGGTTTTTTTGCTACCACAAAAATTGCCATGAATATTTTTCTCTAAATGAGACTTTTCTCTGTCTTTGACCTACTTAGGTTCTATGCCTAGCCATGATATTGCTGGGTCAAAGGGTGTAAACATTTTTGTGTCCAGTATTCATTCCACTCACGCTAGGCTGTGTCTCCTTTTTCATAGTTTGCTCATTATATACCATAGCAAATTTCTCACAATATAAAAATGTTAAAAGACAAGTTTCCTACAGGAAGACTTGACAATCTCCCTTGGTGATAAGTTGCTTAAACTGCAACGCTTTATCTTATATCTTCCTTATAGTCTTCCTGATATGACTTAAACCCATTTCATATCACATGTTTGTGAATGCTGTATAGATACTATCTACTTGCCAATCCTTTGTCCTCTGCAACTTTTTCATCACAGCATTAATTCTTCCCAGTTACCTTTGTAAATTTCTTTGGAACCTGTCCTGAGTTTTATACCTGTCTCTGACTTTAGAGCACAGAACTGATCACAATAGCAAAGGCCAGATTAAAACCCATCTAATGTTAAGAAAGCAGCACGATCCTTGGATATGTGTCCCTGAGTTAATATGTTTTAGCATCACACTTGCCAATTTAACTGGGACCAAAAGCAGTTTATCATTATTTTCTTTTATCATCCAGATGGATTTTATTTATTTATTTATTTTTAGCAGTGATCCTTTCTCTCAGAAAATTACACACATATAAATTTACTTATACGTGAGTTGACCAACATTTGTGTACCTAATGTTTTCTCCCAATACAAGTTTCTTGAGGGCAGGGAATAATTTTGCGTTTGTATTTGTATTTCTAGTGTCTACCATAGTGCTTGGCACATTGTAGACAGGTCAGGCAGCTAAGAGCCACCCTGGATGTCATAGACTGAACTCATAATCAGGAAGATCTGAGTTTGAATCCTGCTTCTGATCTCAACTATGTGACCTTGGACAAGACCCTTTACCTCTTTCAGTCTCAATTTCTTCATCTGCAAAATGGAGATAATAGTACAACCTGCACTCACAGGGTTGTTGGGAGGATGAAATGTGAGAACATGTATGTCAAGCACATTTTAAACCTTAATGTGCTATATAAATGCTAGCTGTTGTTATTATTAATAATAAATGTTTGTTGAATTGAACTGGTTAAATTTGTTCCTAGTTCCATAACTGACCACAGTGTGTGGAACCACTCTGATGAGATAACTTGCTTTATTGGTTTTAAACTTAAATAAGTTAAAGAAGCAATTTTTATATACACTACTCCCTTGCAGCCCTTCAGTAGACATGAAGATATTCTTCCATAGATTTTATGAAAATAGAACAGCACCATCACTGTGCAATGCTGTGTGATCCCCCCTGAGGCCACTTTTTTTTAAAGGATGTGACCCATCGGTTGGCTTACTCCTAGGAAAGCTTGTGGGGTCAAGTGCAGTGAAACTGGGCTCCAGATCCACCTGGCCCAACACAGGAATGTTTGGCTTATGGCTAAATTTAGTAATAATCAAGACAAGTGAGCCATGAAAACTCATAAACACCACAATTTGGCAGCTCTAAGAGATCTGAAGGCACTGAGGCCTTGCATTTTCTTCCACTTCTCTTCTAATTTTCTGTGGGGATAACAAAATGAAACCATGCTGCTTCCCCCAGAAACCGGAGCATGCCTGTGAATAACTTGTGGGCTACATACGGTTTTCCCAGTGAATTTTCAAAGCTAAATGTGGGTTTGCTTTTGTATATAAATTCCCAGGATGCCTTTTTCCTTCCAGTGGGATCTCTGTGAAGGGAACATTGCAACTGTGTTGAATAGCAGTGCCTCTAAAAGAACCTGGCAAGAGGCATACATTACATACTGCTGAGCAGAACCCCACACCTGTTACCAAATGTGACAGCATCTTCAAAGGAAAAAAAATGGATTAAGAGAGATCTGCTTTTCCCCTTAGTCCTCCAGCTATACATTATAGAAATACAGTGGTTATTATTAGTATTACTGCTACTACAGATCAAAAGAATTGTGCTCTAAGATACCTTGTTGGTCTTTTTTTCTTTATTATCTTTCTTTTCCTTACAAACCTTTCTTGATACCTTATTTACTGCCCTAACATACAAAGATCATTGACTCCAACACAAGTGAGAACTACAAGGTCAGTTTTTCATAAGGATAATTTGTCTTTGTTATCTTGACCATTTACTAATGATGCCACTGTTACCCCTTCTGCTTGCACAGGATTTTTGAGAGCAGTTATTAGATATCCATAAATGTGTGTAACAAAGAGTTGTGTAGGACAAGCGTCATAGGGGATGTCATCAGAGAGATGCATTACTAGGAAAATGATGGAAGATGGGTCATTTTTGCAGCAAGCACTGGGGATAACCGATACATAGATCTCCTTTGGAATCTTACGTGGTCCATTGGTATTCATTCAATATCTAGAGATCTAAAGAAAGCACATTGTGTGGATCCTCTTTGGTGGGTTTTCAGGAGGGCATGGACAAAAATCATGCAGGATCAGATAGGCAGCCAAGGATGTATGGTAATATGCATCACTAAAGAAAAACACTCCTGTTGGTGAGATCCTAGACCCATCAAAGCATTATGGCTTTAAAAGCATTATTACAGACTTTAATGGTGTTTTCCTGTTCTTGAAATATCATTTCAAAAACAATCACCACCATAAAAAGAAATTTTCTCTGAACCAAACAAGAAGTGAACCCTCATATATCTTCTTTAAACAATTTTTACTGGTAAAATTCTTTAGATCTTCAGTGCTGGACTTCTAGTCTCCCCCTAAAAGGACAGAAGGAAAGAGGATTGAAAAGGCACTCAGTGTACAACATGAATCAGGTGTGGAACAAGTGATTTATTCCTATACACACGCACTCACATAAACACACACATTAAATGTAAAAGGCTCATAGGCATGAATGAGCAGAACACAATTCAGTAATCTAACTTAAAGCTACTGGTTCAGTCTACCAGGAGGATGATACAACTCCATCAGCACTTAACACAGCTTGTGGGATTGCTGATTAGATAATTTACATTTCATCTTAATTTTTCACCATCATTCAACTCCATATCCAAACCTTCTTTGAACTTCCATCTTCTTCCTAAGTCAGCTTTTTGGGCATCTGGAATGACCATTGACTCCTCTCCTTGGAACCAGGGCCTGTGGGCCTTTCTAACTCTGAAGATTGCCTTTAAAAGAAATGATTATTAATAACCAATGATTTGGGGAGATCTAGAGTTTCTCCTTTTTCTATAGCCCTCTAGGTAACTCTCTTCAATCTTGGTCAAACCAGCCTTACAGGGAATTTAGTTCCATTGTTTTCTAACTTGAATAGGGGATATAGATTTTTTGTTTAGATTGCCCAAGACTGGGAGTAATTTAGAAATAAATGACATTATCAAAGTTCATTAGACTAGGTCCAACACCTCATCGCAATTTGTTCTCTCTTGTTACTTGCTAACCAATCAGAGTCTGGAACTTTTCCAGGCCACATAACCCTGGAGCCCACCATCTTGAGGGTCTTTGTTATTAGAAAGTACCACTGACCTGTTTTTATTAAAATGAGAGCATAATTAATAAAATGACTAATTACTCAGAAATCATGTCTCTTGATCTTTTTAAATGCCTCCCCTTCAAGGCTGGCAACTTCTTCCTCAAGAACCATGTTCAGACACATAATTACCCAGAAAAGGAAGCATAAGGTTACAAAGGCCATCAGGGTCCCTGGTCACGTAGTTGAGTCCACAGGGTTCAAAGGATCAGTCCATCTCTTCCTAGGAGTCTAAATCATACAAGGAGGAGTGACAAATCAGAGCGGAGTCTGACTTTTCTACTCCCACCTAGTCATCAGCTAATAAAGGAATCCCCCAGTGATTTCACAGCGGAAACCCCATGTAGCTGAAACCAGAGCTTGCCTAGGGTCCATTGGACCCCAGAGGAAAACCAAATGTAAACAAGGACAATGGAGTCCCTGGTCAGAGCAGGCAAATGAATTCATAGGCATTACTAGTGAAATTAATTTGACAAAATATTTTAAAATACATTGATTCCTCAGGGAAAGCTCTGAAAAAAAGAGTCTCTAGTTTGGAGACAGTTCTGCTAATACTGTATAGATTTCCTTGCAATTTTTCCTTTAAAAAAATGATCATGAAGGCATTTGCATTACAAAGAAAACTTAGCTGCTTCCTAGTTCTGAGGGCTTCTGTTTTTTCCCCCTCTTCACCTCTGGGTTTTCTTTTACCAGCAATTAAAACAGCAGCACACCAGGAGGAAAAACAAATTCTTCAGCATTGTTTTTCTCTGTGTTGTCAACAGGATGTCTTAAAAAATAAAATTTTCTTTTTCCTTTTAAAGATTTCTAAGACATGAAAATCACTGAGTTCTTGGGGGAGGGAAAGAGAGGCAAGTCAGAGTACGTTCCATCAAGGACTCATTAATTCACTTCCTCCTATTTGCCATTAAATCATTTCCCCAGAGAGGCCTCATTAATATATCCTGTCTGTTTTTCTTTTCCCTTCCTTGTAACTAGTTTTATTGGCAACCTCAAAGCCTAAAAGCTGCTTTCCAGTTGTCTTCATTCATCTGTCCTTGTAGTGTGAGTTATTTAGGGGAGGTGGAACTTCACCAACATTGGTCTCATTGCAATGAATTTGGAAGAAAGGGAGATGATTAAGAAGCCTCATTTGTATGAGGGTTTTAGGGCTTAGATTTTCTCCGTTGGAGCACCTGCCCAGTGAGGGCATGGTTGACTTTTCCAGGGGTGTGTGGGAAATAAGCTGAGGGAGGCAATCTGGTCTTGTGAGATCTAATTTGAAATATTAAATTGGAGAAGAGTGAAGCCAATGGATAATGAGGAATGGGATGGGGAATAGGTAAAGCCAAGGACAAAGTCATCCCTGCTGATGCAGCAGCATTAAGATTGGTTATACAGTGAGCAAACATTTATAAAACCCAATTCATTTACCCAGCACTATGGAGATGCAATGGAAAGAGTATGGCGCATGGAGTGATAGGCTGTTGAGTTGTTTCAGGTAGGTCCAACCCTTTGTGACTTCATTTGGGGTTTTCTGTCATAGATAGTGGTTTGCCATTTCCTTCTCCAGCTCATTTTACAGATGAGGAAACAGAGGCAAAATAGGGTGGAGTGACTTACCCAGGGGGACATAGCTAGTAAGTGTCCAAGGCCACATTTGAACCCAGGTTTTCCTGACTCCAGGCTCAAAGTTCTAGCTACTGCACTATCTACAGTCATAAGACTTGAGTTCAAATCTTGACCACTTGCTGTGTGAGTCCGGTGAAATCACTTAATCTTTTTAGATCTCAGTTCTGTCATTTATAAAATAAAGGGTTTTCACTCTCTGATCTTCAGGGTTCCTTCCTACTCTCAATCTATGCTCTGCTTCTGTGTTTCTAGGAACAGGAGGCCTGTGTTCATCCTTAATAATGCTAGGGGGCCCAGTTCTCCTGATGTGTATCTTGCCATTGGACCCAGATGACTCTGGGGGAGAAAGTGAGGCTGGTGACTTTGCACAGCCCTGCCTCACTTAAATCCAATTCACTTGTAAGGCATGGCATCACCTCCCCGATATCACGGTCCTTTTCAAGTACAAAGGACAAACAACAACCATTGCTTTCATTTATGTTGTGCTTTAAAGTTTGCAAAACACTTTCCATATGTTATCTCATTTGATCTTTAAGGAATTTAAATTGAAATCATGTATGGAGAGATTAGATACACATACAAGAAAATAACCATTGGCAATATGAGGCAGACCTGCGCAGCTTGGGGTCAAGATGAAAATAGGCTGAACTTCTTCAGGCGGCAGAATCGTTTTTAGGTCCAAGTAAAGGTGACTGAAGACAGACGAATGATGATTGATTGCTGCAGGTCACGTGACAAGCAGGGGACAGTGCCAGTTGCTGGGTAAATGCAAGTCTGAAAGCAAGAAGTGGTAGGGATGGTTATTGGTGCTGGGAGATTAGAGCCTCCATGAAGCCAGCGTTTTTAAGAAGGGGTAATGTACCATACTGAGTAGTTAGAACTGAGGGCAGACTAACGGGAATGTGAAGGAGTGTGGAAAAAGCCATCTGCTATCCTGAAAGGTGAAAAGTCTCTCCAGACTGACTGGTAATCTTGGTAACAAACAGAAGTATATCACAGATATCAGAGACTCCCTAGTTCAACCCATGTGCCAACAGGAGTCCTCTCTACATTACCAAAAGGCCTCCGCTTGAAGACCTCTGTTGAGGGAGGACCTAACTGCTATCTAAGTGCTTCATTCTACTTTAAGATAGCTTTAACTGTTGGGAAAACAAAAAAATATATATTTATTCACTTTGAACTTTAATTAAAAAAAGACCAAAAAAAAAAAGAGAGAACATTTTCATGTACACAGCATAACATAAAAAAGGATTCAATATAAAACCACAAATTTCCATTTCAGACTGTTCACTTAAAAAGACTAATAAATACTAGACATTATTTTCAAAACTACCTTGCTTTTCTGTGCTCCCTTCTAAATTTTCTTTTGTTCTCTTCTGTGTACTTTTCATTTTTTTCTCCCTCCCTTCCTACCCCGCCATAGAGAAAGCCACCATTAACACTAAAATGTATGTGTGTGTATATATTTCTATACGTATGTGTATATATGTATATGTAAAACTATATGTGTGTATACACTCACACGTATATATGTAAAACTGTACTTTACATACTTCTATTAATCAGTTCTTTCTCTGGATGTGGATAGTATTTTTCTTCATAGGTTCTTTGTAGTTAAGTCCAAATGACTTCATCTTCTAAAGTTGTTCTTAGAACAATATTGCTATTACTATGTATAGCATTCTCTTGATTCTGTTCATTTTACTCTGCAATTATTGGGAAATTTTCCCTCTTATTCGGGCTACATCTAACTGCAAATTTCTCCCAGTGATCCCAGTTCTACGCTCTGGAGCCAAATAGGACGATTTGACTCCATCTTCTATATGAGAGCCCTTCAAATGATTGAATATAACAATTATATCTCTCTCCAATATCCACTCTTTTTACCCTTCCAAGTCTCTTCTCAGACTAGACATCTCCAGTTCCTTTAATTGGTTCACATGTAGCGTCATCTCAAGGGCCTTTAGAAAACTTGTTTCCTCTGGAAGTGTTCCAGGCTTGCCAGTGTCCCTCCTAAAATGTGGCAACCAGAACTGAATACAATCTATGTTCTGATTAATTCAGATTGGAACAAGCCATTTGCCTTGTGTTCTGGAAAATTTGCCTTTCCTAATAGAGTCCAAGATAGTGTTAGCTTTCTTGGCTACTTTATATCATAGTACTGATTCATATCGAGCTTGGAGTCCACTAACCCTCCCTGCTCCCAATATTTTTTACAGGAATTGTCACCCAACTAAGCATGTTCTGTTTTGTCCTTCTGAAGTTGATTTTTTGAGCCCTGATGTAGAACTTTACATTTGCATCCATTAGATGTTGTCCTATTAGATATAGTCTCACATCTAACCTGTTGAAATATTTTTGGATCCCAACTCCACCATCCATTGTGAGGCAATTCCTCTCAGTTTTCTTGTCATCTGTAAAGTTGAGAAGTATGTCTGATTTTTTCATGCAAGTCATTGATAAAAAAAAATCAAATAATATGAAGTAAATAAAAATAACTAATATTTACATAGTGCTTTAAAACTGCAAAATTCTTTTCATGCACTTGAAGCCTTACAGCAACCTTGGAAATTAGATACTACAGGCATTATTACCCCCATTTTACAGATAAGGAAACTAAAGCTCAGGGAACTTAAGTGATTTGTCAATGATTTGTTGTTCAGTTATTTCCACCTCTTTGTGACCCTATTTGGTGTCTCACTTCTCATGATCCCATTTGGTGTTTTCTTGGCAAAGATACTGAAGTAGTTGATCATTTCCTTCTGTAGCTCATTTTATAGATGAGGAAACTGAGGCAAACAGGATTAAGTGATTTTTCCAGGGTCATATGGCTAGTAAGTGTCTGAGACTGGATTTGAACTCAGGGAAGATGAGTCTTCCTGACTCCAAACCCAACATTCTATTCACTGCACCACCTGGATTGCCAGTGGTCCATAGTCATACTGCTACTAGGTGTCAAAGGTAGGAATTGAACCTAGGTATTCCTGTCTCCTTATCCAGCACGTCATTCACTATTGTCACATTGTCTTATAGATCCTTGGAGTGCTCCAGACTCCCTCCTCAATCTCACACCCACACCCCCTCCTAGTCATGGTAATGGTGGTATTAAGACTGTAGTGGTTAAAGTAGCAATACCTTCTAGTTAATAGGGACCACTAGTTAATAGGAAGCAGTAGACAGAGTGATGGACCTGAGTTCAAATCCAGTCTCCAGAACTACCTGTGTGACCTTGGACATACCACTTAAACTTCAATCTGCCTCAGTTTCCCCACTTGCCAATTGGGGATAATAATAGTATCTCCCCCTAGACTTGTTGTGAGACTCAATTGAGATAATATTTGTAAAGTGCTTTCTAAACCTTAAAGCACCATATAAATGCTAGCTATCATAATTATTAATTATTATCAATGATTATTATTTTTAGGTTCAGATCTTCTCTATACCGTTCCTTATCCCCTCCACCAGAATCCATCATAGCGTGGTCACCTCAGAGGGACACTGGGGAAAGCATAGGGTGGTTTCTCATTTTCTTATCTGACCAGCTTGTTCTCATTGTTGAGCATGATTGTCCAGGAGCTCTTTATTAGTGAGGAATTTGCCCATTTTGGAAAGTTTCTTTAAATTTAGCTCCCAGTTCACTTTGGGAAGCCCAAGGCAGAAACATTTCTGAAGCACGTAAAGAACCTGGCTTGGCAGGATCCTTCATACATGAGGGAAATGGAAGCTCCTTTTGGAGGGGACAGCTTTTGGCTCTTCTAGGAGCTCTCCCTGGAAAGGAATCAGAAGGAAGAACAAAGGGAAGAAAAGAAACAGTTCCCTAATTAGTCCAACAAAGTACTGGGCAAATATTTGAGGTACAGATTGGGGAAATGGCACTTGTGGAACCAAAGCCATGAATTGCAGGTAGCAGGAGCTTTGCCCATATATAATTTCTACCTTGGCATGCCAAAGGAAACATTTGTAGAGCAGGAAGCAGAATACAGGTGGATAACATGACCCACTGCAAAGACTGGCAAGGGGACAGGACATTCATGCCCCTTGTGCTAGGGGTCAAAGGTCACCTTGGGTGCAATAAGCTACTCTGGTTGCTCCAATTCTACCTCGAAGGAAGGAAAGGTGAGCATGGGAGGAGCAAGGTTCTTAGAAGGAGAAATGGGGAAGGTGGTACATAACTGCAGAGACGGGAATACCAGGGATAATACCCTGACCTTTCTCCCCCTTCATTGACTCCTCCACAACAGGCAAGGCAGTGATATTAAAATATCAATGAGGTGCTAGTTCTTGATAAGTTAGATGCCAAAGACAATTCTGAAACCATTCTTTTTTCCTTAGGGTTTGTCTATTTTGAGAGTCGGGCTACCCTGATAGAAGGCAGGAAATAATATTGCCTGTATATGACGGTAGAATATAAGTTCTTTGAGAGGAGGAGCTGCTTCTATTTCTTTTTCTTTGTGTCCCTAGAGCTTAGCACAGTGCCTGGCACAGGGGAGGTATGCCAATACCTAGAGTACTCAATTCTCTCTCTTCACCTCAGCCTCTTAGAAATCTGAGCTCACTTTAAGTCTCAATGGAAAGGCCATTTTTGGAAATGCAAGATGAAGTTCTTGATTACTTCAATTCTTAGTTACCCCCTTCCCCAGAATTCAATTGGTATTTATTTTGTATGTATCATTTATTTACTTAACTGTGAATATGTTGTATTTCCCTAGAAAAATGCAATCTATAGATCAATAATTATTTATTCAATATCTGTCATATGTCACAAATAAAAATGAAACAATCTCTCCCATCAGGGAGCTTCTGGTCTATCAAGGGAGATTACATATCAACATACAAATACATGTAAACATGTCCCCTTTGAGGACAGGTACTTTTGTATTTGTACATCCAATGCCTCACACAGCACCACACTTTGGAGGTGCTTAACAAATGCTTGGTAATTTAATGCATGATTGATTAGTTAATAAATACTGAATAGTTAATATGACTGGAATGTTGGGTTTATGCTGAATCAGGTAACAAGAATTCATCATATGCTTACTATTTGCAAAGACTGGACTGAGTGTTGGGAATACAAAGAAAAAGCAAAAAATAGTTTTCACCATCAAAGAGTGACTCAAAAGTTTTCAGCAAAATCCTGTCAAATAGAGTACAGTGACTTATCCAAGAAATTATTCATTATGAAAATTCATTATGAATTATTCATTATGAAGTGGGGTGTATACAATGGATACAAAAATGTTTCCACATAAGACAAGAAGAAATACAATTAATCATATTAAAAACCAAAACATCCCAAACCACCTGATCATCTCAATAAAAGCTGAAAAATCCTTTGACAAAGTATAACACCTTATTATGCTAAAAACTCTACAAAGTCTAGTTTCAAAGAGGGACCTTTTTTAATTTCATAAAAAGCATGTATCTAAAATTGAAAGCAAGCATCCTAGGGGATATATATGTGTATACATATATGTACGTAATACTAGACATATAGCCATAGAGATAGGTACATATAAAATTAAATTTGTATATGTGTATGTATATATATATATATACACATACATGTGTATATGTATACGTGTCTATATACATATATGTATGTGTTAGAAGCTTTTCCAATACATGCAGGAACAAAGAAAGGATACCTAGTTTCCCCACAAGTATTTTATAAAGGTCTGGAAATGCTAGTAATAGCAATAAGACAAGTCAAAAAATTAAATAAAGATAGGTAAAGAGGAGGCAAAATTACCACTATATGCTGATGCTATATGATGGTCTACTTGAAAAACCCCAGGGAAGCAGCAAAGATACTGAAACAATTCAAGAGCTTCAGCAAAGTTGCAGGGTGCAAAACAAATCCTTAAAAATCAACAGCATTTCTATATAATAATAACAAAACACAAGAAACAATAATAGGAAGGGAAATTGTATTCCAAATGACTACAAAATGTATAACATATCTGAGAATCAACCTATTAAAGTTCTCAAAAAGACTTACATAGATTAAATTGCAAAGTGCTCATTAAAGAAATAAAGAACAACTTAAATAGCTGGAAGAATATTTGGTGCTCACGTCTAGGTTATATTCAACATAATAAAAACAGTGATACCAAAAGTAATTTACACTTTTAATGCTATATCAATCAAAATGCTAAGGGGATACTTTGTAGAACTTGATGAAGTCATAATAAAATTCATTTGGAAAAACAAGAGATCCAAAAAGCTATGGAAGTGATGAGAAGAAGTAGATTCAGAGAGGGAAGCAGTATTTCCAGACTTCAAACTGTGTTATAAAGAGGCAGTCATCAAAACCACCTGGCAGTGGTTGAAAAATAGATATATCAATGGAGTAGATCAAACAAGGGAGATCTAGAAACAACAGAATTCAATAAATATGAATTTAAAGTGAAACAAGAATGCCCAGTGTTGGATAAAGTGAAAACATAAATTGGCTAGGAAAAATTTCCTTATTTAATAAAAACTACTGGGAAAATTAGAAAGCAGTCTGGCAGAAATTAGGCTTAGTGCAATCCCTCACCCCATATTTCACAATCCTTTCTAAATGGACGTGTGACCTTAAAATTAAAAGTCATTTATAAAAAATTTAAAAGAGAAAATCATATTCCTCTCAAAGCTATGGGTAAGAGGTGTATTCTTAACGAGACAAGAGATAGATGTAATTACAAAAGGTTAAAAAGATACTTTTGATTACTTAAGACTGAAAAGCTTCTGTACACTCTAGAAAAAGTGGCCACATGGGAAAAAAAATCTTTGTATCAATACTAATAATAATACCAAATAATTGGTATCTAAAATATATAGACATGTAGATATCTATATGTCTGGGGAAGCAAGGCACAGTGGATAGAGTGCCAGGCCTGGAGTCAGGAAGACTCATCTCCCTGAGTTCAAATCTGGCCTCAAACACTTACTAGCTCTGTGACCCTGGACAAGTCACTTAACTCTGCCTCAGTTTTCTCACCTATAACATGAGTTGTAGAAGGAAATGGCATACCACTTCAGTATCTTTGCCAAGAAAACCCCAAATGGGATCATGAAGAGTTGGACATTACTGAAAAGTGGCAGAACAGCAGCAAATATCTATGGAGAGGGAGAGAACAATCCACATGCTTAAGGTTGGCATATCATTTCCACACACAACTACAAGGCACACTAGCACCTCAGTTTCCCTGAGTTGCTGACTCTGCCAGGGCACTACTTTCCACTACTATCCATCGACATCAACATCTATATATACATCTACATAGGTATATATTTGCTACATACATATTCAAACAATTCTCAGAAAAATTGCAAAGAATTGAAACCAATGAAAGAGTGCTACAAATCATGAATAATAAGAGATACAAAAATAAACAACTTGAGGTTTTCATACATACCCTGCAAACTGGCAAAAAGGACAAAGAATGGCAATAATAACTGTTGGAGGGGTAGTAGAATGATCAGCACCCTAATAAACTGTGGAGCTTTGGAATAGTACAGCCATTTTGAAAAACAATTTGGCACTCTGTAAATAAAGTCATTAAAATGCCTATTTATTTTGAAGCAGAGGTTTCATTACTAGACTTCTTATATACTAAGGCAGCTATCAATACAAAGAAGGTCTCCATAGACTCCAAAATATTTATAGTAGCAGTTTTTGGGATAGCAAAGAATTATAAACTGTCAATACCCATCCATTGGAGACTGGCTAAACAAATTGTAGTACATGAATGTAATGGAATATTACAGTGCTATTAAAAACTATGAAGGTGACAAATATTGAGAAACATAGAAGAGCTACATGAACTGATGAAGAATGAAGTCATGAGTCAAGAAACAATTTCACTATAACAATGAAAATGGAAAGAACAACAACTCGTCAAAAAAAATCAACAGCAAATGTAAGAAAATTATAAAGATCAAGCAAGACTCAACTGAAAAAATATATGTGGACACCCCACCCCTGCCCCCTTCTCTTTGTGGAGGGGGGAGGTCCACAACTGTTATACAGCACCCACATTTGCAGACTTTTTCAATGTATTGATTAGTCATTCTTACTTTTTTTCCTCCATTGAAAAATACCATTTTTTTTTTACATGGGATGGCTCTCTGAGAGGGATAGAGGGAGAGAGGATACAGGGTAATGAAAAAACAGAAGATCTAAACCAAGGGTATTAAAATATATTTGTTAAATGGGAGTGGCCACTGGGTCCTGGGATAGTTGGGGAGGCTTTCCTGGAACAGGTGAAACTTGTTAGATGTTGAAGAAAGGATAGAATTCAGAAAAGGAAAATGGTCAGCAGACTGTGGAGGGGATAGTAGGTGGAGATAGATGAGGAAGAGGGGAAGCATTTCACATTCCTGTACTAAAGAAACATAGGCTGAAAATTGGAAAGGACCTTAGAATCTAATTCTCTCATTTTATATATGGGACATCCGAGGCAAAGAGAATTTATGTGACTTGCCCAAGGTCATCTAGTTTAGGATTTCAGACAAAATTCTTCTCACTCCAAGTCTAATTCCCTAAACCTCTTTTCCCTTGAAGGAAAAATGAAAGACTATAGATTAATGAAGCCTTGTCCATAATAATAACTCTCCTTTATATTGGGCTTTGAGTTTCAGCAAAAATGAGCCTATGAGATGAGTAGTAACCTTATTTATTAGTATTGTTATTAGTATTTTGGTCTAATCCTGTGATCTCATCTGCATGAGGAAATCTCAGCATGGAGAGTCCCTCCACTGATGCAGATAGCCAACTTTTCTGAAACTTACAGATTTAAGGAAATTGCCTGGGTCACTGAGAGTTTTAAGTGTCTTGCCGGGGGTTCCCCATTCACATTCATCAGAGGCAGTACTTGAACCCAGTTTTTCCTGCCTCCAAAGCCATCCCTCGATCCACCATGCCATATTCCCTCTCAGGAAGAATATCACTTCCCCCATTTCACAGATAAGAAAATTGAGCAATCAGTAAGCCATTGGCAGAGCCAGGATTATTATATTTATTTTTATACTTTCTACTCTGTCCTACTGCCTTCTATACATCACCTAAGGTAGTTGTGTAGTTGATTGATTGTGTCTGACTCTTTGTGACCCCATTTGGAGTTTTCTTGGCAAAGGCACTGGAGCAGTTTGCCATTTCCTTCTCCAGCTCAGTTTACTGATGAGGAAAGTGAGGCAAATAGGGTTAAGTGATTTGTCCAGAGTCACACAGCTAGTAAGTGTCTGAGCTAAGATTTGAACTCAGGTCCTCCTGACTCTAGGCTAGTAGTACTCTCTCTATCCACTGTGCCACCTAGTTGTCCCTATCATCTAAGATACCACTAAATTGAAAACATCTCAACAAAGGCTGGAGATTATAAATAGGTTGATAATTCAATGGCCAGATCCCTGTCCATGGGGAAGGAACACTTATTTTTGCTGTACCTGCTACATGAAAAAGTGGCAAAGCTCTGTATCTGAAGTCACCATGAAATGAACATTCAAAAACTCCCCCGCCCCTAAAAAAAAGGTTAAGAACAAAGAATATAACCCCGTCTTCCAAGTCTCTGTGTGGAGTCAGGACATTAGCTCCTTGGGAACAGGCGGTGTGCCTTTAATAGGCTTGGTTCAGTGCCTGGCACAAGTGGAGCTAAATTGAATCACGAAAATAGACAACAGTCCACATGCTTGAGGTTGGCATATCTTTCCTACCCACACCTACCAGGCAGGTTGCCATACCAGCTCCCCTGGGTCATTGGTTCTCCCAGGGTACTACTTCACACTACTCTGCAGGGACTTGGGGAGGGTCTCCAGTTCTCTCTTAAGTGCTGTTTAATGTTTAGAGAGCATCAACAGTGTACCAGGTCTCAATTGACACTGGACAGAAACTGTTCCTTCTAGTTTACAAAAGAAATCTTAAAGCCTGTTGTAAAGGCTCAGAGAGACCCCTGAGGTGACTCAGACAGACTCCATACTGGTACATGGGTGTCTCTCCATGGAAACAGACCATCTTCAACATAAAAGGAAGCCTGGGAAACCACTTGCTTTTCAAAATGAGTGATATTTCTTGGTGAAATGGCAAACACATTCCTTGGGAGTGTCATGTTTTTCCATCCCTATTTCTAGCCAAGAAAATTGAATTTCTTGGTAAGAGTTGCCAACTTCCAAACCAAAGCAAACCCTCACATACTTTAAAATGTCAGGGGTTTGCATTACAAAGAAGAGACTTGGACCTGAAGAAGATATGTATGGACACACTTCGTGTATCCCCTACTCCTTTGCAATGTGGAACCATGACCCATGGTTCCATGAGTGTGGAACACTGTATCTACTGTCAGATTTGTATTTTTATAGACTGATTAGTTTTGCTGATTTTTCTCTCTGTCTTAAACTTTTTTTTTTTAATTGATGGTTCTCTATTAGAAAGGAAGGGAAAATATAGAGGGGGAAATTTAGGGGATTTAAAAACAAAAGTTAGCAATAAAAAATATTTTCAAGTGAAAGATTGTGTCAGAGGCGAAATTGTCTACTTCATACCACTGTAAATGATGATATGGACAGAAGTTGTTTGGTTTCTTGACCTCAAAACTGGTTTTTACACTTTTAAGTGTGACTTTTTTTTTTAAGTCTATACGGAAAATGGTGCCAAAGTTTTAACAGTGGCAAATCCAAACCTTTCACCTGTTTATAGAAATATTCTTAGACTTTGCCCTGTAGTGAGTAAAATTGCCACAAATGCAAAGTTTTCTCCAGGGCAAGATATAATTTTTAAAACAGTAACATATAAACTGTTAGTAACATGGGTCCTGCTGTCACCTCAGCAAATGGCAGGGATCTGAGTATGATCAATATTTTTTTATGTTTATTAATTTATTTTAGTTTTCACATTGGTTTCCACAAAATTTTGAATTCCAAATTTTGTTCCCATATCTCCCCTCTCCCCACGTCAAGACACCATGCATTCTGATTACCTCTTCCCTCAATCTGCCCTCCCTTCCTTTATCCCCATCTTCTCTCTTGTCTTGCAGGGCATGATAAGTTTCTATACCCCATTACCTGTATTTCTTATTTCCTAGTTGTATGAAAAACACTAATCAACATTTGCTCCTAAATTTTTGAATTCAAACGTCTCTCCCTTCCTCCCTCCCCACCCATCCCCACTGAGAAGGCAGGCAACTCAATGTAGGCTGTATATGTGTTCCATAATAGTCATGTTGTGTAAGACTAACTATATTTCTCTCCATTCTACCCTGCCCCCCATTTATTCTACTCTCTTTTGACCTTGTCCCTCCCCAAAAGTGTTTACTTCTAGTTGCTCCCTCCTCCCATTAACCCTCCCTTCTATCATCCCCCACCCCATTTATCCCTTCTCCCCTACTTTCCTATAGTATAAGATAGATTTTCATACCAAATTGAGTGTACATGTTATTCCCTCCTTAAGCTAGATGTGATGAGGGTAAGCTTCACTTTTTCCTTATCACCTCCCCACTTTTCCCCTCCATTGAAAAAGTTTTAATCTCTCATAAAAGGGACAAGAAAAACTTTTTCAATGGAGGGGAAATTCTTGCCTCTTTTATGAGAGATAATTTGCCCCATTCCATTTCTCTCTTTCTTCTCCCAATATATTCCCCTCTCATCTCTTAATTTTATTTTTTAGATATCATCCCTTCTTATTCAACTCACCCTTTGCTCTGTGTGTGTGTGTGTGTGTGTGTGTGTGTGTGTGTGTGTACAGAGAGATTCAGAGTGAGCAAACAGGACATCTTTGTCGCCTTTTGTACTCGGGTGACTAGGAAATTATGCCTGTGTCCTGAGCTTTCATTTCCTGGGCCATTTAAATCTCCAGGAGAGTTTCAAAGTCTTTTATGGAAAAAACTAGTTGATATTTTAGGATATTGCTTTCACTGTACCCCACCCGTAGTTGGTAAGGTTAGAAAGGTCTTCTAGAGGTCTTTCTACGTCTTTATCACCTTTTGGTGATTTGAATGTTTAAAAATGAACAATTTCCTCAATATCCTTTATACATGTGCCATAGTCTTCAATGAGCATTATTGAAGAAATGGGAACAAATGCCAAACTATCTCTTGATCCCAGAAGCAAAGTAAAATTTTGCAAGGCTCAATTTTATGCTTTAAAAATAGTAAAAGAAAAATCAGGAAGGGAGGAAATACTAGCTCACTTTTGCCAGGGGAAATCTTCCCAGGGGTATCTTGCTCTTTTTCTTTCAGGGCATTCATAAAAAAAACAACCCTCATAATAAACTCTAATCTCTTTTGAAATGTATAGCACTGAGTCCCCAGTCAATTTGTACTGGCAAACTCCAAATTGAGTTTACAAAACCTCATTAATTAAGATCTCTATCCTTTCTGGGTTAAGAATCATAAACAGGGTTAAAATCACTTCCCAGTATATTTTGTGATAGGTAAATTTAAAAAATGTATAGATTGAAAGTAACAGGGAAGGAATAAGCAAGTTGGTTATCATATACTCTACAACATATTGCAAGAAAAAGACTTTCTCTGAGAGGCAAAAGTTTACTATCTCCTAGTAGAACTACTTGGGGATGGGGATGACAAAGAAAGGTAAATAGCCAGGTGCCTTTAGCCTGAGCCAGTGATTGTCTCTCACTGCCCCAGGGCCTGCAGGTTCCTGTCTCTACTTTTGTCACTAGTACCTGGTTGAAATACATGATCAGTCCTATCCCCGCTGTCTGCAATATGTATACCTTCTCCTCTTGGCAAGCCCTTATGGCTTCCTGATGGTCACTTTCAAGTGTGTACCAGCTTGCATTGGCATCCTCTTTAATCAGCCAACTTGCAATAGTCTCCTGCTTTTCCCTACCAGCCTTCCTGCAAGATCAGCATTGGGATGGAATGTGGTATTCTGAGTAATTGTCCATCTCTTAGGTCAGTTCTTGCCTGAACTGTGTCTCTGCCTGTCAAGACTGGCCAAAACCAGACCTACAGAAGTAAGAGAGGGAGTATTTGAATCTGGTCATGTCTTCTGGCTACATTTTCCATTCTGCCTCATTGTCTGGGAATATGACCTCTGAGTGGAATAGAAGTGCTAATGGGGTAGGGATGGGAGGGAAAGGGAGTACAGCACATATGTGTTTCTGCTCTTCTGGGTTTGTCAGCACAAATAGTATACAATTGTAAAGTCTTCTAAAATACGCAAGCTGCATTGTGGCATCTCCCAAAGAGACAAGATAATGAATATTTTCCTTAGTTCATCCAATGAAGTTCACATACTCTATATTCTTAACATTTTAATTATATTTGGGGGCATTTATTCAACCAAATGTAACTAGTAATTTCAGAAAATGCCCAATAAATCTGATTTCCTAGCACTCATGGAGCATTTAAAAGTTCAAAGTGATTTTTTTTCTGTTTTGCTTTGCTTAGAAAGGTATTTTAGGAAAAATTCCTTTAATTTTCTCTGTGTTCTAAGGTCTAGTCTTCCCGTTACTTTAATAATTAGAAACTGAGTCAATTATTTCCTTTTAACTGCCACCTGTGAAATACATTATTTTTACCTGGTAAATGGTTGATGAATGTTTGAAAAAATGATTGAATGAATATTGTCAATTTTCAACCTGCTTCTTCAGTCTTCCAAAGAATCATTAAAAATATATATGTGTGTGTGTGTATATATATATATATATATATATATATATATATATATATATATATATATATATATATATATATATATTAGGTAGGAACCTCTATTTCCACAGTGAGGAAAAGTAGAATGCTTTATTTCCCTGGTTCTGCTTACTTGACTTTGCATCAGTTCATATGTCTTCCTATATTCCTCTGTATTTCTCATATCCATATTTTTGGGTGTACAGCAATGTTCCTATTCATTCACTTGTACCTTGTTTAGTTATTCTCAACTTGATGAGCATTCACTTTGTTTTTAGTTCTTTGCTACTGTGAAAAAAATGCTACTCCAAATATTTTAGTGTAGATACAGCCCTTTTTACAGTTGACCTTCTGGGAATATGCCTAGCTATTAGATCTTTGCATCAAAAGGTATGGGAAATTTAAATCCCTCTCTTTTTAAAAAATTATTTATTCATTTCAAGTTGTCAACATTCATTTCCACATGATTTTGAGTTCCAAATTTTCTCCCCATCTCTTCCCTTCTCCCACCCCAACACACCATGGATTCTGATTACCCCTTCCTCAAATCTGCACTCCCCTCCTTCACACTTTTCCCTTCCCGTATCCCCATCTTCTCTCCTTTCTGGTAGGGCACGATAGATTTCTATAACCCATCACCTGTTTTCTTATTTCCCAGTGGCATGTAAAAACAATTTTTAACATTTGTTTTTAAAACTTTGAGTTCCAACTTCTTTCCCTCCCTCTCTCCCTCCCACCTATCCCCACTGAGAAGGTAAGCAATTCAATATAAGCTGCTCATACGTATTTATGCAAAAGACTTCTATAATAGTTATGTTGTGAAGGGCTAGCTATATTTCCCATCCTATTCTGTCCCCCATTTTTTCTATTCTCTCTTTTGACCTTGTCCCTCCCCAAAAATGTTTACTTCTAATTACTCCCTCCTCCCATTTGCCCTCCTTTCTATCTTCCCCCCCCACACCCCAGTTATCCCCTTCTCTCCTACTTTCCTATAATCTGATAGATTTTCATACCAAATTGAGTGTGCATGTTATTCCCTCCTTAAGTCAAATGTGATGAGAGTAAGCTTCATTTTTTCCTTCTCACTTCCCCACTTTTTCCCTCCATTGAAAAAGCTTTTTCTTGCCTCTTTTATGAGAGATTATTTGCCCCATTCCATTTCTCCCTTTCTCCTTCCAATATATTCCTCTCTTACCACTTAATTTTATTTTGTTAGATATCATGCCTTCCTATTCAACTTACCCTGTGCCCTCTGTCTACATGTATATAAGGCCTCCAACTACCCAAATATTGAGAAAAGTCTCAAGAGTTACAAATATTATTTTTCCATGTAGGAATGTACACAGTTCAACTTTAGCAAGTCCCTTATGATTTTTCTTTCCTGTTTACCTTTTCATGCTTCTCTTGATTCTTGTGTTTGAAAGTCAGATTTTCTATTCAGCTCTGGTTTTTTCATCAAAAATGTTTGAAAGTCCTCTATTTCATTGAATGACCATTTTTTCCCCTGAAGTATTATACTCCATTTTTCCAGGTAGGTGATTCTTGGTTTTAATCCTGGTTGCTTTCACTTCTAGAATATTACATTCCAAGCCCTTTGATCCCTTAATGTAGAAGCTGATAGATCTTGTGTTATCCTGATTGTATTTCCTCAATAGTCAAATTATTTCTTTCTAGCTGCTTGTAATATTTTCTCCTTGACCTGGGAACTCTGGATTTTGGCTACAATATTCCTAGGAGTTTTTCTTTTCAGATCTCTTTCAGGAGGTGATTAGGGGATTCTTTCAATATTTATTTTGCCCTCTGATTCTAGACTATAAGGGGAATTTTCCTGGATAATTTCATGAAAGATGATGTTTAGGCTCTTATTTTGATCATGGCTTTCAGGTAGTCCCATAATTTTTAAATTTTCTCTCCTGGATCTATTTTCTAGGTCAGTTGTTTTTCCAATGAGTTATTTTACATCATCTTCCATTTTTTCATTCTTTTGATTTTGTTTTGTAATTTCCTGGTTTCTTATAAAGTCATTACCTTTTATTTGCTCCATTCTAATTTTAAAAGAACTATTTTCTTCAATGAGCTTTTGAACCTCCTTTTCCATTTGACTAATTCTTCTTTTTAAAGTATTCTTCTCCTCATTGGCTTTTTAGACCTCTTTTTCCAATTGAGTTAGCCTCTTTTTAAAGGTGTTATTTTCTTCAGCATTTTTGGGGTCTCCTTTAGAAAGCTGTTGGTTCACTTTTCATGATTTTCTTGCATCACTCTTATTTTTCTTCCCAATTTTTGCTCTGCTTCTCTTTCTTGATTTTCAAAATCCTTTTTGAGCTCTTCCATGGCCTGAGACCATTGCATATTTTGGGGGGAGGTTTTGGATGTAAAAGGCTAGACTTTTATGTCTTCTTCTGATGGTATGCTTTCTTCTTCCTCATCTGAAAGGATGGAAGAAAATACCTGTTCACCAAGAAAGTAACCTTCTATAGTCTTATTTTTTCCCTTTTTTGAGCATTTTCCCAGCCAGTTACTTGATTTTTGAGTCCTTTGTCAAGTGGAGGGTATACTTTAGGTACCTGTAAGTTCTCAGTTCCTCCAAGGTGGCACAATCAAGGGAGAGGAGTTTACTCCTCTCCTGACCTGTGCTCTTGTCTGGGAGCAGCCACAAGCTTTTTCTTCCCAGGATCTGTGAAAAGGGTTCCCTCTCCACAACTGCCTCCAGCTTTACCAGACCCGCACTCTTCCTCAACTGAGTGCTGCCACTCAGGGATGAGATCTAGATAAGTGACTCAATTCCCCCAGGTTTTTAGATGTTGCTGCAATGACTTTCGCTGCCCTGGGGCTGGTACTAGGGCTGGACCCAGGGCTGGACCCTTCTCCTTTCTCACCCAGTAAAAGAGCTTTCTCACTGACCTTTGAAACTGTCTTTGTGTTTGTGGGTTGAGTAATCTGGGAACCATAACCACCATGATTCTGCTCCCTGAAACCTGCTCCAGACCTGTCTCTGCTTCCCTGTATGACCAAGGCTAGGCTGTGCTCCACTCTGAGCCTGGTTTGATAGACCTTCTCTGTTGGACTTCCAGGCTGTCTTGGGCTGGAAATCTCTTTCACTCTGTTGTTTTGTGGCTTCTGTTGCTCTAGAATTTGTTTAGAGTCATTTTTACAGGTATTTTATGGGCTGTGGGGGTAGAGCTAGAGTAGGTCTGTTCCTTTACCTTAAATCTCTTTCTTAGCATAATTCCAAATTGCTTTCCAGAATGATTGTACCAAACCACCAGTCCATTACCCATGAATTTGTGCGCTTCCCTTTGTATAACTCTCCCAAATTGATTTTTCCCATCTTTTTTCATTTTGGACAATTTGCTTTTCCATAAAGTGAAATATCAAAGTTGTTTTGATTTGCATTTACCTTATTAGTGATTTGGGGCAGCTAAGCAATGCAGTAGATAGAGCACCAGTGCAGGAGTCAGGAGGACCTGAGTTCAAATCTCACCTTAGACACTTGACACTCACCAGCTGTATGACCTTGGGCAAGCGACAACCCCAATTGTTTATCCTGGGTCATGTCCAGGCATCCTGATGAATATCTGGTCACTGAATTCAGATGGCTCTGAAAGAGAAGTGAGGCTGGTGACCTGCACAGCCCTCCCTCACTCAAAGCCAAGTCAAGTGCAAGTCATGTCATCATTTCTCTGATGGCATGGTCTTCTTTGGTAACGAAGAATGAACACACACACACCATTAGTGATTTAAAGCAATGGAAAAGGGATTGAAAACTTGTGGCTTGTTTTAAGAGAGCAATCTGGCAGTGTGAAGTCAAAGTTATTCCCAAGCCTTTCAACAGTTTGACCCAATAATTCTACTGTTTAGAATATATCTTGAAAGTATGATTAATAAAACTATTATATATATGTGTGTGTGTGTGTGTGTATGTGCATGTGTCTATGTCATGTGTCAGAGCATATCACTTCAATCTATCTTTCTATCTAGATGGGATTATAGGTATGTACCACTATGCCTGGCGAAGCTTTATTTTTAAAAATCAAGTCAGAAATTTGATTTTGTTGATGTTGTGACTCTAAGTGCAACCAGGTCTGCTGCTGGAACAGTTAGGAGGACACTGTCATGAGCACTGGCCATCCCGTCCCTCTCAGAGCCCTGCATGGGTCCGATCCTCAGATGAACTCTGAAACCACGAGCATTTTAAGGAAAGATGCTGAGTAAGCATAGGAGAAAAGTAGACATGGATGTAAAGCAAGGAAGGCTATGACGTACTATTCTATCTTCATTCTTCAAAGTGATCGTTAACTTTTCAAGCTGCCAGACTCAGAAGCTAGCTCTAGATAGGGGATGACCTAGCTTCCCATTTCATTGAGACATTGAGACCAATTGCTGTGAGCTACCTCCTTTGTTCTCTGGTCCTTGAAACCTTGTAGTAGCATGTCTCACTCTTTCCTTTTTATCTTCTATCTCAGAGGAATTAATCAATAAGCAATTATTAATATGAAGCATCATGCACATCCACACACACCCACACCCAGACCCCCCCCCACCCCTTTATAATAAGAACCTACTATGTGCCAAGCACTGCATTAAGCAGAGGGACACAAAGACAAAATTGAAACAGTCCCTTCCCTTAAGGAATTCTCAGTGTACTGGCAGAGATAGAGCTTGTATACATGATAAGTAAATACAAAAGTGTAAAAATAAATACAAGATAATTCAGTGAGGAGGCACTAGCAGCTGGCGGGATAAGGAAAGGCTTCATGGAGGTGGTATTTGATTTGAACTTTGAGGAGATCCAGGGGTTCCAAGATACAGAGATGAAGAGAACATATTACAGGTATGAGGCACAGCCTGTGCAAAGGTTCAGAGAGAGGAGATGAAGGATTTTGTGTGAGAAGCAGGAAGTAGGTAGCTTAACTGGACTGAAGAGTGAAAAAAAGGGAAGTCATCTATAATAAAGTTATAAAGGGCTGGCTGAAGACAGATTTTGAAAGGTTTTAAATGTCAAAGACTGAACTGAGATCCTTGGAGCTGCTGGACTTTTTAGGCAAAGACAAAGGCATTCCTGCTTCTTGTAAAGGCAGCTCTGTCTGTATCATTTCATTTCATTCATCCTCTCACAGTACCTGGCACATAATATTATTTTTCAGTAATGCCTGATTCTTCACGACCCCATTTGGGGTTTTCAAGGTAAAGATGCTAGAGTGGTTTGCCTCTTCCTTCTCCAGCTCATTTTACAGATGAGGGGACTAGGGCAAATATGGTGAAGTGACTTTTCCAGGGTCACACAACTACTAAGATGAATTTGAACTCAGGTTTTCTTGACTCCAGGTCAGGTGCTCTATTTACTATGCTACCTGGATGGCATATCATAAGGACTTAATAATTGATTGTTGCCTTGCCTGAAGCTTCTAGGACTTTGCTCCAGTAAGCACTGCCTCCCCCCTTTCCCCAGGATCTTCAATATTTCCCTATTTGATTCTTCCTTTTCTCCTACCAATATGCCCAGATCTCTCCAAGCTGGAGGAGGAGGAGGAGGAGGAAACTAATCGTGTTTTTTATGCATAGATTTGGTCATGTCCATCTTGAACTCCATAATATTTAGTGACTCCCTATTACCTCCCAAGTAAAGTTCAAACTCTTTAATATGGCATTCAGACTTTCTATATAGTCTTTTCACCATGATCTCCTTATTTCTTTTCTCCTTGTAAATTTCTTTCACCTCTTTGGGCTGCAACAGACAACTGAGCCCAGGATGTATTCACAACTGAAAATTCCAAACCCAAGAATCCTCTTTTTACAAAACAAAATATTTTTCTGGTTTTTTTCATTGAATTGTTTGATATCTTCAAAAACACTGAATTCATCAAGTTAGTTGGTGGTTTGATAATTCTTTACATAGAATGTCACTTAGATGAGGTCCAGGGATCTGAATACGACTTTGAAATAGCACAGGAAACTTCTCTTACTCCAAAGGGTTGGGAGATGGAGTGTTCTGGCTAGCAGGCTATAATTTTTAGCTGAGTGTTATCATATGTACCTTTAGTGACCCCACGTTCCAGACTTTCCAGGGCAGTAATAGATCATCAAGCATGGACTGCAGACTTAGGGCTTGGAGAGACTTTCAGTCATCCAGCCCAAATCCTTCACTTGCCACAGGAGGAAAAGAGGCTACCAGCTCAAGTGACTTACCTTAAGTTGTATAAATAATGAATGACAGACTCCAAATCTGGCTTTCTTTTCACTGTGCCTGCCACACTGTTGAGTTTAAGAAAAAAAATATGTTTAATAAGACTTCATGAAAAATAAATATCTGTTATGTAGGAGTGCTGAATCCCCAGACAAGTACTATGCTGGGGAAGACTTAGAGGCTGGGAAGGACCATGAGACACCAGCCAGAATTCACTTGGAAGAAGAGGGAGAAGGATACAAAATATGATTCTTGGAGGATTTCAGTTTCACCTGAATTTTGTGAGTCACTCATGGCTGGTCAGGTACAGTCAAGCCAAGGCCTGACCCCAGATAGTTTGGCCCAGGGGTGGGGAACCTGCAGCTTTGAGGTCACATGTGGTTTTCTAAGTCCTTGAGTGTGGTCTTTTGACTGAGTTCAAGTTTTATAGAACAAATCATTTTATTAAGGGGATTTGTTCTGTGAAGTTTGGATTCAGTCAAAAGTCTACACTTGAGGGTCACATGTGGCCTTGGTTCTCCACCCTGGTCTGGCATATATCCCCAAAGCTCAGGCAACAACCCTCCTGTTGGGAGCATCCATTAGTCAGTGGGGATTGCTCCCTGTACCTCAGGATGCAGCAAAACTATATCATATAGTAGGGTTGGAGTTGGTGGAGGACTGCAGTATTGGGAAGGGTGAAAGGAAGCATGCCCTTCTAAATTTCAGACCCCAGGGCACAGCTCTAGTTTCAGTTCTGCTTTTATCAGAGATCTGCCTTAATTTGGGCTTTGGAAAATATGGCCATCATTTTATGTGGCCACCCTCCTTTTCAAAGACTTAGGAAGCAACCAGACACCGAAAATACTTTCCTATTTCTTTGGCGATTCAGAGGGCAATTTAAAGATCACTGGGACACATATAGCTAGCATACATATAGCAATATTCCCACAGTCACACTAAATATCAGTCAAGATTAACTTCACTGGGAGATGTAGGAAGTGGATTTTCTAACCATTTTGTTCAGTCATGTCCAACTCTTCAAGTCTCCATTTGGGGTTTTCTTGGCAAAAATACTGGATTAGTTTGCCATTTCCTTCTCCAGCTCATTTTACAGAGGAGGAAACTGAGGCAAATAGGATTAAGTGACTTGCCCAAGGTCACATAGCTAGTGAGGTTTTTCTGACTCCAGGCCTGGGACTCTCTCCACTGTACCACCCAGCTGCTCCTTCTAACCATTAGAAGTCTTTTGAGGTACAATGGATTGCCTGGAGAGGCTCACCACAGAGAGACTGGTTGATTGCTTGGGAATGTTATAAAAAAAAGGACTTGTTATTTAGATATGGCTTAGATTTGATGGTTTTGGACATTCCTTCTGATCCTGGTTCTGGGATTCTCAGATTTCAAGGTAGGACTTCTCTTGTGTTTTTTTTAGGGATACCAGTAATTATCTAAAGATTGGAGTGAAATTCTACCAATCCAAGAATTAATCCTCCTTACCTCTTGTTGGCATTATTTGGTGCAGAATGTGATAATAATAGCTAGCATTTAAGATTTTCAAAATATTTTGTTTATCTCATTTGGGAGGTAGGTGCTTTTATTATTCCCATTTTACAGATGAAGAAATTGAGGCAGACCGAGTTTGTGAAGTGACTTGTCCAGGGTCACACAGCTAGTAAGTATCTGAGGCTGGATTTGAATTCAGACCTTCCTGACTCCAACTCCAATGCTCTCTGCACCACCTTACCTAGTGAAGTTTTATTGACCAAGTTTTGCTGGTATCAGAACCATAGATGGCAGGATTTCCTAAATCCTCATTCTAGTCCAGCTACAATGTCAGACTTAAACACTCATGCATTTCTCTATAGAAATTCCCTCTTTTATATTTATCTAAAGTGAATATATTTGTTGAATGGAAACTCTAATTTTTAGCTCATTGAGTAGAGTCTCCTAGGTCAGACTGATAGCAAATAGTGGTCCATATAATTATATCACTGCAGCAAGAACATCAAGCCTGGAATCAGGAGACTTGGGTTCAAATATCGGCTCTAGTATTTTTTTTTCAACTTATAGACAGCTTCTCAGAGTCTCAATTCTACTACCTGGAAAATGGGTATAGTAGGGGAAATTTCCTAATTGAGAGTTCCTATACTAACGAAATTATAATGAAAAAGAGCCTTAAAAAAAAAAGAATTTTTAATGCAATTTTATGTGTGTCCAAAGGCAGTGAGACAGCCTAGTGGAGAGAGCCCTGAAAGTGGAGTAAAGAATACCTGAGTTCAAATTCTGTCTCAGCCACTTACTATCTTTATGACTCCAAGTAAGTGGTTAATTTCTCTTTTATTTTTCTTATTTTTAAAGTGAAGTTAAAAATCACACCTACATCACAGGGTTGTAGTAAGGAACAAATGAGATAGTACATGAGTTTTGTAAATAGTAGAGTACTCTACAGGGTGTCCTAAAAGTCTTGGTTTGATTTTAAGCTTTAAAAGCTTAAATATATCACTTTAAGAATGTAAAACTTGGGGGTGGAGCCAAGATGGAGGAGTAACAGAATGGACTTTCTAGAGAGCCACGCAGCCAAGCCCAGCCAAATACCTGTAAAAAATGACTCTAAACAAATTCTGGAGCAGCAGAACCCACAGAATGATGTAGTGAAGCAAATCTCTAGCCCAAGACAGCCTGGAAGGTCACCAGGAAGTGTCTATCATGTCACACTGAGAGGAGTGTGGACCTTACTGGCACAGACAGGACCTGAGCAGACCTTGGGGGGACTGAATCTCTCACACCTGTGGTGGTTTCCAGACTTCATGACCCCGAAATGTTGAGGATAAATTGGAAAGTCCATGGGAAAAGCCTGTGGGACGAGTGCAGGAGAATGGAGGGGTCCCGGCCCAGCCCCAGGGTGGCAGAGGGGGAGGGGGCAGAGGAACCTGCAGCAGCCACAGCAGCCACAGGGGCAGCTGCAGCCACTGTTTTCGGAGTTCTAGGCCCACAGATTGTGGGGGGATCAAGCAGCTGAGAGTATACATCCCACCCCCACTGGAAGCAGAGAACTACCTTGATGAAGAGCCCAAAAGTCAAGTAAATGGCTGGGGAAATGAGCAAAACTGGAAAAAGAATCAGATTACAGAGTCTTACTTTGGTGACAGGAAAGACCAACACATGAGAACAGAAGAAAACAAAGTCAAAGCTCCTCCATCCAAAGCCTCCAAGAAAAGTGTGAATTGGTCTCAGGCCATGGAAGAGCTCAAAAACAATTTTGAAAATCAATTAAAAGAAGTAGAGCAAAAATTGGGAAGAGAAATGAGAGTGATGCAAGAAAATCAAGAAAAGCAAGTCAACTGCTTGCTAAAGGATACTCAAAAAAATGCTGAAGAAAATAACACTTTAAAAAATAGACTAACCCAAATGGCAAAAGAGATCCAAAAAGGCAATGAGGAGAAGAATGCCTTAAAAAGCAGAATTGACCAGATGGAAAAGGAGATCCAAAAGATCATGGGAGAAAATGATTCCTTAAAGATGAAAATGGAGCAGATGGAAGCTAATGACTTTATGAAAAATCAAGAAATTATAAAATAAAACCAAAAGAATGAAAAAATAGCAGACAATGTGAAATTTCTCATTGGAAAAACAACTGACCTGGAAAATAGATCCAGGAGAGACAATTTCAAAATTATGGAATTATCTGAAAGTCATGATCAAAAAAGAGTCTAGATATCATCTTACATGAAATTATCAAGGAAAATTGCCCTGATATTCTAGAACCAGAGGGCAAAATAAATATTGAAAGAATCCCCTGATCACCTCCTGAAAGAGATCCCAAATGAAAAAACTCCTAGAAATACTTTGGCCAAATTCCAGAGTTCTCAGGTCAAGGAGTAAATATTGCAAGAAGACAGAAAGAAGCAATTCAAGTATTGAGGAAATACAATCAGGACAACATAAGATCTAGCAGCTTCTACTTTAAGGGATTGAAGGGCTTGGAATATGATATTCCAGAAGTCAAAGCCACCAGGATTAAAACCAAGAATTACCTACCCAGCAAAACTGAGTATGATACTTCAGGGAAAAATGGTCATTCAATGAAATAGAAGACTTTCAAACATTTTTAATGAAAAGACCAGAGCTGAATAGAAAATTTGACTTTCAAACACATGAATCAAGAGAAACATGAAAAGGTAAACAGGAAAGAGAAAATCACAAGGGACTTGCTAAAGTTGAACTGTTTACATTCCTACAAGGAAAAATAATATTTGTAACTCTTGAGACTTTTCTCAGTATTGGGGTAGTTGGAGGGATTATATACATGTAGACAGAGGGCACAGGTTGAGTTGAATAGGAAGGCATGATATCTAACAAAATAAAATTAAGGGGTGAAAGAGGAATATATTGGGAGGAGAAAGGGAGAAATGGAATGGAGCACATTATCTCTCATAAAAGAGGCAAGAAAAAGCTTTTTCAATGGAGAGGAAAAGGGGGGAGGTAAGAGGGAAAAAGTGAAACTTACTCTCATCACATTTGGCTTAAGGAGGGAACAACATGCACCCTGATTTTGGTATGAGAATCTATCTTACATTACATTAAAGTAAGGGAGAAGAGGATAAATGAGGTGTGGAGAGAATGATAGAAGGGAGGGCAAATGGGAGGAGGGAGTAATTAAAAGTAAACACTTTTGAGAAGGAACAAGTTCAAATGAGAGAATAGAATAAATGGAGGACAGAATAGGATGGTGGAACTATAGTTAGTCTTTCACAACATGACTTTTATGGAAGTCTTTTGCATAACTGCACATGTATAACCTATATTGAATTGCTTGCCTTCTCAGTGGGGATGGGTAGGGAGGGAGGAAGGGAGAGAAGTTAGAACTCAAAGTTTTGAAAACAAATGTTAAAAATTGTTTTTACATGCAACTGGGAAATAAGAAATACAGGTATGGGGTATAGAAATCTATCTTGCCCTACAAGAAAATAGAGGAGATGGGGATAAGGGAAGGGAGGAGTGTGATGGAGGAGAGTATAGATTTTAGGAAGAGGTAATCAGAATGCATAGTGTCTTGGGGTGGGAGGAGGGGAGAGATGGAGAGAAAATTTGGAACTCAAAATCTTGTGAAAATGAATGTTGAAAACTGAAAATAAATAAATTTTAAAAAGAATTTTAAGAAATTATCCAACACACACACACACACACACACACACACAGAATGTAAAACACCCACCCCCCACTTTGATTTGAATTTTTCTTTCACAACATGACTAATGTGGAAATATGTTTAATATAATTGTACATGAAAACCTATGTCACATTGCTTGCCATCTTGGGGAGGGAAAGATCTCAAAACCTTATAAAAATGAATGTTGAAAACTAAACAAGAAAACAAAAACAAAAAAAAACAACCACCTTTAAATTGCACTAAGATTTCTGGGACACCCTCTACAAATGAACTATTATTATCACCATCAGTGAGAGGCTGATTGCTGAAATCTCAAGGGAAGGGAATAAGTATTTCTATGGTATTTACTATGTGCCAGAGATATAAAAAATATCTCATAACAACTCTATGACATAGGTGGAAGAGGTAGGTTCAATTGAGAAAACTGAGACAGAGGTTGAGTGACTAGCCCAGGGTCAAACATCCAGGAAAGTGAGGCTGCATTTGAACGTAGATTTTCCTGATTCCTGACCCAGTGTTCTATCCACTGTGACACACAGCCTATGAGTCCCCTGCACAGTACTTATGGGAGGACACTGCTGGGCACTAGAAAGGCCAGGCCTCAGAGGCAGTGAGGATCCACATCGATGGGAGTGCCGATCCACAAAGCGTCAAATCATTAAGAATTCCAGAGATAATCATTTCTAGTTTCCACCACCAAGCATTGCTGCATCTTATTCTTTAGGGCCAACGTATTTGTTTTGCTAAGAGGTAAAGTGACATGTTGCAGGGAGGGTTTTTGTAAGTAAACAAACTGCTGGGGAGTTTTCCCAGTTCCCCTCGTGTTCATTCATCATTGTTGGCACAGTGGTGTGCCCAGGACCAGTTGGCAGCCAGGCATGAAGAGACAGCTCTATGGGTAGAGTATTTACTCATCACCTCTCCTCAAACTTAATGAGATCCCAGGTGACCAGTGCAGATCCAGGATCCTCCTGGCTTCTGAAGGCAGCAGCACGTGAGCTTATTGAGGAGATGTGTGGTCCGCTGATTTCATTGTAACACTGCAGGCTGGCTGAAGCCTTGATGACCAAGAGAGCAAGCGCTCCATGTGAGATTCTCCAGCAAGGACTCCAGAATATTGGCTGGATCCTTCGTGGAGGATCTCCAGAAGGGCCCAGACAAAAATCCCCCAGAATGGGATTTAGCTGGTGGTGATTTGAGCCTTAACATGACTCTCCCTCTATCTCTGCCTCTTGGAATACCTATTCAAGGCTCAGCTCAGGCTCCATCTCCTACAAATGATTTTTTTTCTGTCTGCCTCTAATTGTTGGGGCTTCTCTCTCCCCCATGACTTTGACTTTTCCCTATTTACTGATATGTGTAACTGTTGATTTTCCCCAATAGAAGATAAACTCCTTGTGGAGAAGAAAAATGTCCTTTTTGCTTTTGTATCTCCAGTGCTTAGCTGAGTCCTTCAGCATGTTCCCTACTTAGATAAATATTTACTTCTTGAATGAATGAATGAATGAATGAATGGGATATTTTATGTTGGAGAGATTACTGCTGGCTGGGAAAGGGAAGGCTTCATGGAAGATATAGCATCTGAGCAGGGCCTTGAAGGAAAAGCTGGCAGAGATTTTAGGCTGGTATATAAAAGCAAGAAGAAATGCCCAGAGGCAGGAGAGGGCAGAACAAGGTGACAGGTTGAACAGGAGTCAAGTTTGGCCAGCATGCTGAGTACATAAAGGGGAATAGTGAGAGAGAGGGCCAAGAAGTTAGGACAGAAGCAGATTGTTGAGAATCGTTGAGGGACAGTTTAAGAAATGTGTGTTTTATTCAGCAGACAGTGGAGAGTATGGCAATGATATGACTGTAACTGTGCATTGGGAAGATTACTTAAGAAACATGTAAAACGTTTTGGAGGAAGAGGAGAGACCAGAGGCTGGGAGGCCAGTTAGGAGGCTCTTGTAATAGTCCAGGTGAGAGATGATGAAAGGCTGAATCTGAGTAGAGGCATTATGAGCAGAAAGGAATGAACTGAGAGCTAAGGGCAGGACTTAGAACTTCTTGGATGCAGAGAGTGAAGAGGGAACCAAAAATGATGTGAAGATGTTGAGGTGGAATGACTGGGAAAATGTGAACTATGAATAGAAATAGAGAAATAATAGGAAAGAAACCTTGCTACCAGACCCTACTCCAGCAGATTGGTTCAATTCCATTAAATTCAACATGCACTTATTAAGGGCTGATTATGAATTCCCAACCTATGTCAGAACCTTATTCAGTTGTGTGACTCTGGGCAAATCATGTAACCTTCTCACCCTCAGTTTCCTCATCTGTAAAATGGGATAATAATAATACCTAAGTCCCAGGCTTGTTGCAAGGATCAAATAATGTAAAAGTACTTAGCAAATCTTAAATGTCTATATATTAGTATATAATATATATAATATAATATATAATATAATATAATAATTATTATAAATTTATTATATTTATTATATAAATATATAATATATAAATATAATATTTAATATTATAAATAAATATAAATATATAAATTTATATATATATAAATACATAAATATATATAAATATATTATAAAAATATAATATAATAAAATATAATAAAAGAGCAAAGGGAGCAGGCTCTTGGGGCTTGTCCATTGGTAGCCAGGGCTAGGATTTGGGCTTGGGTCATCAAATCCTGTGTTTAGTTGTATTACTCATATTACTAGGTAAGTTATTTAGTTCTCCAAGACTCAATTACCTCATCAGTAAAATGGGAGAAAATAAAGATTTATACTACCTACCTTAGAACATTGGCATGAGGATCAAACACCCTTTGTGACCCAAGAAGAACTCTTTGAATGAAAGCTTGATCACCACCAGGGGCCCAGGGAGTCACTGCTGAGCAGCATCCATCAAGGAGGAAACTTGCTGGCCTGTCAGAGCTTTCTCAAGATTTATTATCTTCTTTTCTGTCTCATACTTTAAATGAAATGGATGTCCAGTATAGCTAGCATGTTCTGTTGGACATTTTCAATTCCTTCCCCTCCCTGTAAGTGTTCTACACTTGTGCCCTGTTCAGTAAATGCCAGGGGACCAGGTTATTTTAATTTATTTAAGCAAGGACAGCTCCTTGGGTAATACTGATAAATGCTAGGCCTCAGATGCACAGATCAAGGAGAGGGGACACGAGTCAAGGAATGACCATCCATCAGGATTGCTGTCATCTGATGTGAATGGCTGCAAATCAAAACCAGCCTGATGGAAAATGGAAAAGGTTAATAATTTAAAATATGTTTACTGAAACATTCAGGTAGCAGAAGAGATGAACTCATCACCTTGAATTGGCATTGATAACAAATGGCATTGCTGTGCCCCAGCCATATTCCATTACGGAATGTTCAGGGATCTCATTAGATCTTGTTTCCCTTTCCTCATTTATTCTTCTCTTCCTCCTTTTCCTCTCAACATCTCTCCCTAAACTTCTATATTCAATTTATCAAATATTTGCTCAATAGCTACTGTATGTGGGGTCATTGTAAGGGATATGAGAAGTGCAGAGACACACACATACACTTATAGATGTTCTTTCCACATATATTTATATCATATATGTGTACACATATGATTGAGTTGAATAGGACATATTTAGAATATGTGTGTATATACACATATACATATATGCAGCTAAGTGGTAAAGTGGATCGAGCATTGGACTTGAGAGGAAATTCTGAATTCAAATCTTGCTTCAAACATTTACAAGCTATGTGACTCTGGGCAACTCACTTAACCCTCTCAACCTCAGTTTTCTCATCTGTAAAATGGGATAATAATAGCACCCATTTTGAGGATGGTTGTGATAATCAAATGAAATATTTGTAAAATGTTCTATAAAGCTTGATGTGTTATCTAAATGCTAACTATTATTATTAAACTAATAATAAGTCCTGTTTTAATAATAAAGGTCCTTGCCTTAAGGCATTTGTTATTATTACTAAAAAAAACTTTTAGTAATTGCTTATTATGTGTAGGGTACTGTGCTAGACTCTGAGGTTACAAAGTCAAAATGAAAAAGGCCCTGCCCTCAAGAAGCTTATATTATGCTAGGAGAATACAATACATAGACAGAACAACACATGTATAACAAGTTGAGACAGGAGAGGACCCTAACCCCTGGGGAGAGCAGAAAGTGTTCCCCTAGGTGGTAGCCCCTAAGTTGAACTTTGAAGAGATTCTAAGAGATAGAGAGAGAGAGGGAATGCTGAGTTTGGGGGATCCCATGTGGACCACCTGGGTTATAATTTGGAACACATGAAGGGAAGTCATGTGAAATAAACCAGGAAAGGTAAATTGGAGTCAGAGTATGAAGGAATTTATTTATATGAAGGACGAATTTCCATTACCCCTTATTTTTTTGTAGATTTTGTGCCATGCATGCTTTATCCAAGGTAGGGACTGAGTGAGAAACATTGCATATAGCATCAAATTTCTTTGATATATGTATTGATTTTGCTGTACTTTTCTCCCCGTCTTTTCACAGAAGCAGTGAATTTGAGATTTGGAAGGTTCCTCACTGTCCATCTAGTCCAAAATGAATCACCAATATGATATACTTGATAAGTACTCGTCTAGCCCCTCTACCTCTCCAGGCTGCCCATTATACTCTAGAATGACTCTAAGTAAAGTTTAATTGTTGGGAACTTTAATTTACCCCTTTCAGACTTAGAAAGATCTAAGAAAAAGACAAGAAAATTAAGGTCCTAAATACAATTTTAGAAAAGTTGGATATGAAAAGTTTGGTGACTTCTAAATGAAAATTATAAAGAGTATGATATTTGAATTTATAGGTTCTTTCAAGAAAAGATGTCAACTCTTTACTGTTTCTATCACTGTATATTATTTTATCCAGCATGGTACAGGATATAGAACATTCATTGGTCTTAGAATCAGGAAGAGCTGGGTTCTCAATTCAAACACTTATTATGTGTCCCTGGGAAAGTCACCTCAGCTTTTTTTAACCTCAGTTCTACTTGTTAATTAAAGTATGTAGAAACACAGTTTTTACTTTAAAGACCACTTTAGCTGTGTCCAAAAATTTGAATATGTTGTCTCATTGTTGCCATTTCAGTTGATGAAATTATTTATTGTGTCTATGATTTGTCTCTAACCTATACATTCTTTATAATTATATTAATCTCCACTGAAATCTAAATTCTTCAAATACTCATTGATTAGAACTTTTATTGTCAGGAAATGATGTGTTTGATATCTATGCCTTTCTCCACTTGCTTAAAGATTTTTATACCCTAGTCCATAATTATCTTTAAGATATCATGCAAAACTAAACAATATGTTTAGTTATATATGTCCAAAATTCTGATTTTGTTTTGAACTGGATTATTTTTTACATTTGACATATCCAATTTCATCTGAACTTAAGTTCAGAATATATATATAATATATACACATATATGTGTAAATATATATATGTATATCTGTATGCATGTATGTATGTACCATATATGCCTTGAGGATCCTTTTCTTAATTCCTACTCTCACTGAAAAGAGGAGTTCTCTGAGCTAGGCTGGTGATTTCTCCTCAGGTTGAGTTCCAGGGAATACGTCTGATGGCTCAGGAGTGATTCCCTAATGCCATTGTCTCAAGACCATATCACTGTACTTCTACCCAAAATTATTAATTGAGAATCATCTAGTCAGCCTGCTTTAAGTAGCTTCTAGAAAGGAGTGTTTACTAAGGTCATGCAGTAAGGCAGTTGGTACAAAATATGTTTTCCAAAGGACGTACAGGATCCAGAGGTGAATGGATTCAGATTAAGTGAACACATGGTAAAGGGCTAACTCATAGTTGCTGGCTGCTGGAGATCTTTTTGTCCTATTCAAAGGATGCTCAAAAAGTTACCCTTAGACATGATGTAATCCCTTTGTTGGGCTCCTTATACAGCCTTGAGTACAGTTTGTCCTTGGTTCTGATGATGCATATATTGCCATAAGCTGACTTGGGAATATCTAAGGACACTGATGAGAAGATAGGAGTCATGACTGTCCTAGGGCAAGATGCTGGCCCATCAATAGGAAAATTAAGTGTCTCCATTCCCTTGGAAGAAGCAAAGTGTATTCGGGTCAAAGAGGGGTGGTAGGGAAATAAGACCTTGCCTTTCTCTCAAGTGGTTCCTTCTCAATGATGTTTGATAGAGTCAGACACTCCAATTTCTGGAAAATAGATCCCCTCTAGATTTGATTGATAGTGTATAGATGTTCCTTGGAGGTATGACCAAATTTTCTGGCCATTAGAAATGACTTGTCTGTAATTACTTCAATTCAACTAATTGTGTTAAAAGACTTTTCACATTTAGTCCAAGTTCTTAATTGATTGAGATATATTCTCACCTAGTTATGGTATTGGAGTTAAGATAGCATGGTCCCACCTCTACCCTTACACAGAGAGTAAAAATATATGTGCATATATATGTACAGTGTGTATATATACATATAGATAGATATAAAACACAATATCTGTGTAATACATTGTAAGGTATTTGTTATGGATCACTGAAGACAGAAGCCAGGAGATATAATTGCTGGTGAGGGATTCAGGGCAACACAATTTGTGTAAATTAAATCTAGACTATTTCTGGGAACAAATTTCATGAATAAAGATGATCCTGCATCTCTGAACTATGTATTTTAAAATTAATATTTCTCAATAGTCCTTGTCAGAATGAGTGGCAGTACAGTGCATACAAAACATTTTATTGAATTATATTTGGCTTAATTCTGAGTTTTTTTAAAAGCATCATAGATTTTAATTTCAAGTCATGTCCAAAAAGCATTAATTAGTTGGATCATGATGAAAAAATGAAATTGACAATTTGATCTTATTTGGTTAAAGGGTATTTTGTATTTGTAATTATTCAATGCAGTCTATTTTAGAGTTTTTAAGAAACTAGGCTCCTGCGATTAGAAGCTCTGTTTTGCTGAACTTCTTAATTTCTATTTCTTATATTGCAAAGTAGCGTGGCATAGTGGAGAGAGCACTGGTCTGTCAGCTGGAAGATCTGTCTCATCCTGGCTGTGGGACCCGTGGCCAAGTGTTCTAGGCAGCTCTCTAAGACCATAATTGTTAAGAACTCATTGAGATACTTTGGTGGAGGGGGCTTTCCTTTACCAGAAGTGACCTATACCAGTTGAAGCCTGGTTCTAGTCCCTTTCCCTGTATGTCTGAGTCCGCCCTTCCCTTTCTGAGCCTTCTTTTTATAATTTCTTCTGTATTTAATTCTTATCAGTTTGGGGGAAAGAAAAGTCATTTGCTATTTTGATTCCTTGATTTCTGAATCTTTTTAGTCCTACCAAGAGGTCATTGCTCTGATGAAGGAGGTAAGGGAGGGATCAAATCATATTAACTCCTACTATGTGCCAGACCCTGTGCTAAGTATCTTGCAACTATTAATCTCATTTGATACTTGTAACAAGCCTGGGGGTGTGGGTAGAGGGAGTGCTACTTATGATCTCCATTTGCAGTTGAGGAAACTGAGGAAGACAGAGGTCAAGTAACTTGCTTCAAGTCACATGGCTACTATATGTCTGAGGTCAAATTTAAACTCTATCTTCCTGACCCCAGGGCTGAAAGAACATCAGATTCAGGCTAGGTTTCAAAATCAAATTTATCCCTTTCTGTTATGCAGCATTCACATCTGGACGCAGAGAGTGCCTCCAAAATACTACTTCTTGCAAAATCAGTTACGAAGCTTTTTCTACGTGCTAGGCACTGTGCTATATACTGGAGATGAAACAAAAGGCAAAACCATTCCCTGTCCCTAAGGCCTAATGGTGGAAACAAAATGCATATAGATACAACTTCAGTTTTTTGTGCGTTGCTTTATTGTGTTTCACAGATGTACGTTTTTAAATTTTTTTTTTTTACAAATTGAGGCAACCCTATATGGAACAAGTCTATCATTTTCCCATCATCATGTGCTCACATCATGTCTCTGTGTCACATGTTAGTAATTCTTACAATATTTCACACTTTATCATTATTATTATGTGTTACGGTGATCTGTGATCAAATCTTTGTTGTTATTATTTTTGGGGTCACCACAAACTACATCCATATACGATGGCAAACTTGATCAATGTTGCATGTATTCTGACAGCTCCACTGACCACCTGCTCCCCATCTCGTTTCCTCTCCTCTGCACTCCCTATTCTCTGAGATGCAAGAACATTGAAGAACATCACATAAACTTAGTTGATAAAGTAGCAGTAGGTTTTGAGAGGATTAATTCCAATTCTGAAAGTTCTACTGTGGGTAAAATACTATTGGACAGTATCACATGCCACAGAGAAATCTTTTGTGAAAGAGTCAATGAGGCAAACTCATTGTTGTCTTATTTTAAGAAATTGTCACAGCCACCCCAGATTTGAGCAGATGCCACCCCAGACTTGAGCAGACACCACCCTGCTCGGTCAGCAGCCATCGACCTTGAGGGAAGAACCCCTACCAGCAAAAAGACATGACTCCATGAAGGCTCAGAGGATGGTTAGCGTTTTTAGCAATAAAGTATTTTTCAGTTAAGGTATATACATTGTATTCTTAGAAATTATACTATTACCCACTTAATAGACTACAGTATTAGTGTACACATAACTTTTATATGCACTGGGTAACCAAAAGAATGTGTGTGGCTGACTTTATTGTGATATTCGTTTTATTGAGGTGCTCTGGAACCAAATCTGTAATATCTTCAAGGTGTGTCTGTACAGCTCTAAATCAATACTTGCTAATTTTTGTTTGTTAACCCTTTTTGCATCTCCTAAGGGACTCCTGCAATGCCTCACTGTGGCAGGGAGACCTTGACTTCTTTGCAGCTATGTCCGTGGAATGTAAACCTGGCAGAGCCAGACTGGGAAAGATGGGCCCCTTTGGTGGACTGTATTTATGCTTGTGGTCTGAGGACCAGTCTAGCTATGGACAGAAGAGGCTCATTGCTAGACTGGTTCTAGGGTAAATGGAACTCCAGGTGAAGAACTTCCTTCCACTAATAGGAATCAGCATGTCTGCAATTTACAGTCTCAGAGACTGTCCTAGGCAGGGCTTCTTAAACTTTTTCCACTCAGGACCTGGCATTGCATGGCCTGAGGGCTGTGTTCAGAACCAAGGCTGCCCATACAACACAGGCAAGCGCTGCCAGAAATACCTCAGATTCATCACCCCTTTGACTTTTACTTAATTTTTGATCATTGTGGGTTCAGCAAACTTTTACTGTTGCCAAACTTTTCTTGATCCCCAGATGGGGTTACAACCCACAGTTTAAGAAGCACGATACCTAGAACATTGAAGGCTAAGTGGTTTGCCCAGGGTCACCAAGCCAGGATGTGTTGGGCCTTAATTCAAAGTCTTCCAGGCTTCTTTACCCACTAGGTTACATTGCTTCTGTTATGACTTTAAAAAACAAAACAAAACTGTGTTTAAAGATTTGTATACTAACATAATTTGTAATTGCAAAAATGAAACAAACAAAAAAAAACAGGAAGCAACTCAAATGTCTAACAAGAGCAGACTGGTTATGTAAACTGTGATATGTTGGGGTGATCACTCCAACCACTCCAGTGTCTTTGCCATGAAAACCCCAAATAGGGTCAAGAAGAGTGAGACACACAACTGAAATAACTGAACTACAAAAGTGTTACTGAGTACGACAATAGAATTAAGACCAGACAAAGCAAGTGGGAAAAGTCTTTATGAAAGTAATTAAATAAAAAAGCAAACTAGTACAGTGAATAGATAGATGTAAGAGAATAATTGGACGAAGAATTCTAATCAAGACTTTGAGGGAGACACTGAACAATGGTTCAGTACTCGAATGTTTTAGCTATTTCTTTTCCCAGTTCATTTTTATAGATAATGAAATGAAGACAAACAGGTCTAAGTGACTTGCCCAGATTTCCATAGCTAGTAAGTATCTGAGGCTGGATTTGAACTAAGGTCTTCCTGACTCCAGGCTCAGCACTCTATCCACTGAGCAACCTACCTTCCCTGTAACAACAAACCTCTCAATGCACTATGCCTGATGGTAGCTCTTTTCTGCCTTACTAGATGATAGGCTCATTAATTTGGGAGGAAGGGAAGAAATGAGCATTCATTAAGTGCCTAACATGTGCCAGGAATTGTGATGAGCATTTTACAAATATTATTTCCTTTGATCCTGGCAACAAACCTGAAAGGTAAAAATCATCATTCTGCAGTTGAGAACCCCCTTCATTTTACAGGTGAGAAGACTTGGGCTCAGAGGTAAAACAGGCAGCCCAGAGTCACATGTGTGGTAAGTGTCTGAGCAGCCATTTGAACTCAGGTCATAGGAATTACCTGAGGCACATAAAAGCTAAACTATTGACCACACAGCAGCCAGCATCCTAGAGACAGTACTGGGTATGCAGTAAGAAAGTCATTCAGTTCATAAGCGACTTTTGCACAGCCCAGTCTCACTTAAATCCAGTTCACTTGCAAGTTGTGACATTACCTTCTAGATGTTTTGGTCCTCTTTCAGAAGGAAGGGCCACCACCACCACCACCAACCTCAACGATTTATGGAGTGCTAGGTACTCTGCTAATAAGACCTGGAAATACAAAGAAAGAAATGGTGAGATAGTCACCCTTTTTGTTGGGAGATCCACAAACTGAAATACAAATGTCTGTGTAACAAATTAAAAAAAAAAATAACCAGCCAGTACCACAGTTACCCTGGAACAAGAACAAGCCAGGAGAGGCACCCTTTGACTGAATCCAATGCACTGAGTAACACACCTGTTGTTTGCCTTTCTCTCAACTGGAACTTTCTCTAGGCTTGCCAGTGTGCCCCTAATGTGAAACTCTAAGTTACTGCCAAGTCATTTCCTTAAAAGTTTCCGAAAAAAAAAATCATTTGGCATGCTAGCCTTCCAATTTTTTGATGAGTCAGGTTATAGGATGTAATCATTGATACTGACTATAAGCATATGACTTCTCTTGCCCAAAGATTCAAGGCATTTTACCAAAGTTACTTATTCCTCTTGACCTGCCTAAAATCAAGGACACACTTTTATGGGCAGAGGCAGTAGAGACTTACAAAGTATGATTTGGGAGGGCTCTGAAAGTCCTTCTTCAGCCTCCCAATAACTCCCGAATTTGACAAAGATCCCCAAATTCCTACTGTTTGGATACAAGAGGCAGCTGGATATAGTGGACAGCATGTCCCACTTGGATTCAGAAAGACATGGAATCATCCTTGACATGTAGTAAGTTGCAGATTGCAAAAAACCTTACAGATTACCCATTCTAAATTCCTTAATTTATAGATAAGGAAACTAAGAGCCAGAAAGAAAGACTTTCCCAAAAAATTACTTCAGTAAATAGGAGAGCTGGGATTTGAACTGAGGACTTCAGGCTTCAACTCCAGTGCTCAGTTTAATTTCACCACATTGAAAAGAGAGGTTCTTTGGAACTCAAAATATTTTGAAAACAAATGTTTAAAAATATTTGTACATGTAACTGGGATAAAATAAAATATTAAATTACAAAAAAAAAGGAAAGGTTCATCACAAATCTCTAAAATAGATGGGACTTGTGTGGTAAATATTAAACAAGTGTTTATAGAGAGATTGGTTCCTTTGGGATAAGATATTTATCTCCTCAAAATACGGTTGACCCTGTATAGGGCCAAGGTAAGACTATGCCAATCATTGATATCTTAGTGTGGATTAGTTCTTTGGATCACTTTCCTGAAGGGAATTCTGTTAGGAGTCAGTTTGGGAATGATATTCAAGAGGGGAAGTTTTTATGGACAGGAAAGGGAAGATCAAGCTCCAGATTATGGGATACTGCTAAGAAGAATCCGATATTGTCCTGGGGTGGGGGTGATGGGGTTAGCCTTGGCTACCTAAAAGGGAGAGGCAAGAGTATTGAAGGGGAAGAGTTTGGCTAATTGGCCAGCTCTACAGGTAAAAGGGAAGCAATTATCTATTACAAATGGAGAAACTGAAATACATAGGCTCTTTTTCATGATTGCAAAATAACAATGAAGTCAAAGAATCAATAAATACAGAATTTAAGAGTTGGAAGGGACTTCAGTGGCCATTTATCCCAACTCATGCCACATAAGGAATTCTCAGTATAACATTCCTGACAAATGGCCATCCAGCCTCAGTTTGAAGATTTGCAATGAGGAGAAACTCATTTCTTTCAGAAGCAGCTGATTTTACCTTTGGACAGCTCTAATGACTTGTTTTAAAATCAAGCTGAAAATTGTTTCTTTTCAACTTGTACCCACTATTTCTAGCTTTATCTTCTGGGGTCAAAAAGAAGAAGTCAAAATCAATGAATAAAATATGTATTGTGCTTACCTGTCAGTCCATAGTTCCATACTCTGACATTGGTTATAGGTACTCTTGTGGATTTTGTGTATAAGTATCTAAAATCCTGACGCCATCATCACAACTCACATTTACCAAGGACTTGACTAGTTACAAAGCGCTTTCTTCACAACAACCCTGTGAGATAGAGAAAGCATCTTTCAGCGGACAATTGCAAAGTTAAGAAAAGCTAAATTTTATACAAATTCACATAGATAGCAATTATCTGAACCGTGTTGCTTCTCACGTTGATATGGTGCTTTAAAACAGACCAAGTATATCCTCCCTTTGATGTCTTTTGTCTATATAACCTTGGGAAAATGACTTCCCTTTCTCTGAGGCTACTTCATCTGTATGAGGTTGGGGTCGGACTAGATGATCTTTGCGGTCCCTTCTGACTTGAAGGGTGTGACATTCGATCCGCACAGTAACCCATTGAGTTGGAGGTAGGGGTATTGTCCCTATGGTAAGAAAGGTCTAACTGGGACTCAGACTTCCTGGTGCATTATGAAATAGACCTTAGTGAGGACAGCCTTCTGTAGTTCAGATCTGATAATACCTTAAAATGAGACACTCATCGGTCAGGCAACAGTTAAAAAAAAGGAGATTTATGTAGGAGAAGACTATTTAATAAAGAGAGGCATTAAGTACAATGTGAGATTCATCTGAAGGAGGCTCACTTGCCTCTGAGTTGTTCATTGTGGTCTATCAGCCCAACCTCAGAGCCAGACTGAGGCCCCTGTGACTATTTTACTATAGCAACCCAGAAGTCCTATCAGCTGCTAAGCCGTTTTGTCTGGAATTCATTCTTAATAACTTAAAAAAAAATCAACTAAACCTGCATGGAGAAGGGGCAGAAGGGAGAGGAAAGGAGGGGTTAGGTTGGATATTTCTTAACTAATATTATGGTTACAGAACTAGTAACTATCAAGGAAGCTTCAGCCTTCTCCCATTTGTAGACTTAATATTTAAAAAATCATATTATTCAGTCAAAATAATATGATTGCGGCTGTCTGCTATGAAATTCATTTTATTTGGTCACAAATAGTTCTGTGTGTGTATTTGGATAGATAAATATAAATGTACACACACGTATACACATATAGGGAGGGGGGACGGAAGACAGAGAGATAGAGAGAGGTAGAGAGACAGAGAGAGAGAGAGAGAGAGAAAAGGAGAGCACCCCAATTCATTGTCTTCCATCATGCCTTGGAAATCAGTTCTCCTCTAATGAAATGTTCCATCAATTCATTCAATCTCCAGGACCGAGTCAATTAAAGCCTTTTGGCCTGATCAAGGACAGCTAAATTGGCTGTAAACCCAGAATGGCGCTTCGAACCAATGAATAGAGAGACAGCAGGGGGAAGGGGGAAGGATCACTTGGCTGTTTTCCCAGTACAGCAAAGCCAGCTTGAAGAAGCCCAGAATGGTTGTTTCTGGAACACAGCTAGAACACTGTAAAATAAGGAGGACATTAAATAAGTTTCTAAACCTTGGTGAAAGAGTTCCCTGGGAGAACACTGCTCATTTCAGCTCTGAGTGAAGTTTGCGTCATTGTGCCTTGGGGCCTCTCTACTTGGCTTCAGAGAAAGTCTCCAACAGCAATGGCTAAATAGAGACCTAGGAAATGAAAAATAGCAGTATTTCAGCGTGGGGTACAGAACACCTACCAAACTACCAGGCACCTTACAACTGTTGTAGCTGGAGGGAGCCTTGGTAGCTCTTTGCCCAGGAATTTCAACAATGACTTGTCATAAATAACCACCAACCTTCCATGGAAGGGGTATAATCAGAAATCATATGCAACTAGCCTAAGGGTGGTATGCAGGGCTAGATGATGTGGGTGGAAAGCAGTCAGATTTTCAACGTGACATAAATCAGGGGGCTCTTTTTACATCCGGTCATATCTTGAATACCCTTAAGACTTTTACCCTCAAATTAAAGAATCAATATCATGTTCAAAGACTTTAAAGGTAACTTAACTCACTCACTGGAAGTGAAGGGGAAACATGGAATCTTTTCGCCCTCCATGCCTTTATTATGTCCCACTTTGAATTATACTTCTCTGTGTTCATGACAAACCTACTCCCACTACAATGCTTCCTGAAAGCGTGGACAGTGTCATTCTTTTGGTCTTTGTCCTCCCAATACCCAACTCAGTCATTGGTATATTGCTAGCACCTAATCAATGTTTCACGGCAGCCTTAGCTAAGTGGATGATATGGGATTCAAGGACTGCCATGACACATACTGACTGTGTGACTTTGAATAGTCGAGCATGCATCCCCTCAGGGCCCCAGGCAATGCCCCAAGACCACAAGCTGAAGAACAGGTATTAATATTCTTTGGCACAAGGAGACTTTCAATACTGGTGAAATCATGAACCTGATCTAAAGAAATAAATGAACAATTGCAATGTTTGTTGAATAAATAAATGCCCTTGGTGGCCCAGATGAGAAATGCCTTTGCTGAGCTGACATGTCTTTTGGTGTGACTCATCCACATTATGATGCCTGGATGGTCATGAAGAGAGACCCTAGTTATGGAAGGGCTGAAAACTGGCCAGTCATATGTTTGATGGATCAAGAGGATGGAAAGACCCATATTTGTCAATACATACCAATGAAATAGTCTCGCCTTTGAATTTCGATGCACTGATGCCACTGTCTTCTCACCAATGTGGGTACTCCTTCCCAACCCATCCATACCTTCTTGTGCTGTGGAACTCTTTCCCATGTCCTATTGCAAATTCTCAGAGAAAGCCAAATCTAACATGTTAAGACATTTCCTTTAGATCTTTTGATCTTAAGAGTACACAGTTCTGACTGAGCCCTTGGGCTTTACTGTCACCCTGTGATTGCTCTGCTTTTCTATTCAGATGACTTCAATAATTGTTTCTGTGCAAATCTCCATTGGTAGTGTGCTTATCGATGAACCATGTTGCTGTTTAGGTGTTTTTCAGTCGTGTCCAACTCTTCAGGAGCCATTTGGGGTTTTCTTGGCAAAGCTCTTGGAGTGGTTTGCCATTGACTTCTCCAGCTCATTTTAGAGATGAGGAAACAGGTAAATGAGCTTAAGTGACTTGCATAGGGCCACATAGTTCATGTCAGTGGCCAGCTTGGAACTCAAGGAGATGAATCTTCTTGACTCCAGGCCTAGCACTGTATCCACTGTGACCTAGCTGCCCCTCCATTGGCCTATCCATACCCATTATATCTTTCTACAGCTACACTCTTTTTGATCATGAACATTTTTTTTAAATCAAACCAGTACCAGTATTGCTGCTCAATAGGTAACACCTAGTGCCCCACTGTTTTATACACAATCACCATCATTATGAAGATAAAAACTCTTTTTCCTAGACATTTCTCCCCTACATGTTTCGTTCCTACTGGGGTGAATGGGATCTTCAAGGAGGACTAGCACTTAGTTTTAGGACTTACTGAGTCCTTTTCTGGGCTACTTATTTACCTTTGGTGTCTACCTGGCACTCAACTTTCACTTGTGACTCCAAGAAGGTATAGAATGCCCAGCACCACACCCTGTTAAACAAACCAGGCACTCAGTGGTGACTTAAGGGAGTATCTACCCCAAACATATGAAGACCTTCTGGTGGAATAAGCAGATGAGAACAATTTGTTCCGATGGTCATGTAGGCAACTGAAGCAGGTGCTGTGGAAAGCTTAGAACTTGATCAGATATGGAAGATGCCACAGTCATCCACTGCATCCTGGGCTGTCACCAGCTGTCTTGACTTTTGTCTAGACTTTTGTCTTGCCACTGGACGTCAATGACCAGAAGAGTGAGTGAGGCTGACAACTTGTGCAACTTTGCTAATCCACCAACGAGTCAAGACATCACCCTGTGATGTCACTGGTCCTTTTTAAAAACAAAGGACAAATAACGCCATTGTTCCTGTTATGATGTAAGCTCCTTGAAGGCAGGAGCTATCTCATCTCCAGTGCTTAGCCCAGTGCCTGGCCCATAATGGCATTCAATAAGTGCTTGTTGAGGCATCCACTAACTGATTCTAAATCTGGAATTTAGTGATTCTGACTTACCCTTGAGCAGTAGTAGAAAAGATAGGAAATGTAAAATCAGAAAAGGAGATAAGCAGGAATGTAGGAAGAGCAAAGCACGAAAATGAGCAGCCTGACTGCTAGTTGGGTATCCATAAAGGAAATTTAAAAATTTAGAGAAGTCAGTTTCAATCTCCTTCTTTTGATTATTTTCAGTTTATCCTGTACATACTTTATCCATCCCTAGTTGTTTCACATTATCCCCCCCCATTAGACTGTGAGTATCTCGAGGGCAGAGACAGCCTTTTGTCTTCATTTATATCCCCAGCACTTAGCACAATGATTAGCATGTACTGAATATTTAATAAAAGTTTATTTTCTGATGGACTTTTGGCATGTAGACCCTTTATAAAATATTTATGGGAGGGCAATGACATAGGAAGACATGGGAAGACAGGAAATTCTCTGTACCATGAGAGGAAATCCCCACCTTACATGGATCAATTGCACTATCCTCATTTGGTCTTTGCCAAAGTCCTGTGTAAAATAGACAGAAGAGGGATTGTGGCTTCCATTCTATCAAAGAAACTGACACCCGAGATGGCAAATGATTTGTGCAAGGTCACACTTCTAGTAAAAGGGAAACCCAAGAATCCAAGATTCCTGTTTCTGAGTCCAGTGCTGCTTTCACTACATAATGCCACACGACACAGACAATTTTAAGTAATCTTTTTAGACTAAATAAACATCATTATGATGTTCTCAGTCCCCTTAATAAAGATAGGAGTCATCAGTTAAATACATAATAAGGTTTTAAACTGAAGGATCACTTCAGTATTCTATCAAATTACTGACTGCTAATGGGTTTTATACCTTTTAATAGAATTTGCCCAAATATATAAAAGGACAGGGAGCAAATAAAGGGAAAATTTTTAGAATTTTAAGTTCAGAAAGACTAGTAATAAGGGAAATAACCAACTCCTGATGAGTACAGGATACTTAATACAATTCCACTGTTACTAAGGAGATAGAGTATTAAGCTTATATTCACTGAGGCTCCTCCTTATGCTCTTTCCTGTTAGGTATCTTTATCTAATACTTATTTTTCATTAGAAAAAAAGATTTATGCATTAAGTAAACTGATAATCATTCAAACAAATCATTGACTCCTCCAAAGTGACAAAGGCTTGGAGGTTTGGGATCTTCATACACTCAGATCATTTCAAAAGCTGTCAAAAATTTAAATCATATAACTCTGTAGCTTTTTTTCTCCACATTCTAAATCCACACATTTTAATGGAATTCTTGAATTTTAATGTCTTCTTAGTTCAATATTTTATGTACCATATTTTCTTTCAATATTCTTTCCCGCATCAGTTTTGAAAATAAAATCAAGAAAAAGTTTTCTTCTCAAAATTCCACTTGGTTCACTGAGTTATTTTCTTTTCTTATCGCCACAAGAAGATATTCATGAAGGGGAAGATATTCTCACTCCAAGGATGAACAAAGTTTAAATTAAAAGGTGATCCAGTTGCCAGGAAAGAAGTACATATGAAGTGCCTATTATATGCCAACACCTTACAAATCATTATCTCATTTCATTCTTACAACAACTCTGGGAGGTAGGTGCTATTACTGTGCCGATTTTATAGTTGAGGAAAGTGAGGCAGACAAAACTTATCTGAGAATAGATTTGGACCCAGGTTTTCTTGACTGTCAGCCCAGTACTCTATCCACTGTACTACCCAGCTCCCTAGAAATGAGAGATCTTGTGAGTATTCATTTCTATTTTCTTACCCAGGTCTTCTATCTTCTATTTTTCTCTTACCTAGTCTGGACTCTGATGATAAGAGGTATCATTCCTTCATTTCACCTCCAGTTCTAGAAGTTAAGAGTTTGGGCTACAGCAATGGATGGTCCTTCTTCCCTGGGACCAAAGGGAGTTAACTTCTGAAGTTAACTCAGCCAGAACCTTGAAAACAATGGACATATAAAATTCAAAGAACACTTTTCAATTCCTATGCAAATTATCCCACTCTCTCATGTGGTTTGTTTCTCTATCATGTAAAATTGAAAATTTGTTTTCATTCTATTTTTAAGACTTAAGCTGGCATAGGTTTAATATTCTCCCACTCTATGTGTGTCTAAACTCTTGAGCCTTGTAACTTTACCCTTCATCTATGTAACTTGCCTAAGACTTTAGGCAAACTCGTCTTGTAATTGTATTGGTGTAGTTGTTTAGTGGATCAGTCATGTATGTCCAACTCTTCAGACCTGATTTAGGGTTTTCTTGGAAAATATTCTGGAGTGGTTTGTCATTTCCTGCTCCAGCTCATTTTACAGGCGAGGAAACTGAGACAAACAGGGCTAAGTGACTTGCCCAGGGTCATGTAAGGTATTAAGAATCTGAGGCTGGTTTTGAACTCCTAACTCCAGGGCCTGTCCATCCACTGTGCCACCCAGCTGCCATCTTGTAATTACCTCCACCCTTTACTCAGATAGACTCTGACCATTGGAGTCTCAATTCTATTATTTTAATTTGTATCTCCACCTCATGGAGGCATTCATGATGGCATGTTTGCCCGAGTTTTGGATAGTGGACAATGCTCTTGTGTCTTCCCAGTTACCAATGGAGTGAAGCAGGGCTGTGTGCTTGCTCCCATGTTTTTTAGGATGATGTTTTCAGCCATGTTGTCAAATGCTTTCAATGAGGATGAATGTGGCCTCAAGTTCTTCAATTGGAAAAGTCTACAAGCCAAGACCAAAGTGGAGGGAGTTTTGGTGCATGATTTTCTGTTCGCAGAGGATTGCTCCAATGCAGCCTCTGAAGCTGAGATGCAACACAAAGGATGGATCAATTCTCTGCTGCATGTGCAGAAAACATAGGTGCTCCATCACCACCTAAGAATCCACATGTGGAACCATCGATTATAACAAATAGAGAAATTTTAAATGCCATGGATAAGTTTACCTTGGTAGTGTACTTTCCAGGGATGTACACATTGACAATGAGGTTGATGCACGCATTGCAAGAGCTAACTCAGTATTTGGGAGACTCCGAAGAAAAGTTTGGGAGAGAAGAGGTATTAGACTGACTACCAAACTGAAGGTCTACAGAGCTCTTGTGCTGACCTCATTGTTGGATGCCTGTGAAACAGGGACAGTCTACCAGCGTCATGCCAGGGAACTGAATCGCTTCCATTTGAACTGTCTTAGGAAGATTCTGAAGATCACCTGGCAGGATAAGGTACTAGACACTGAAGTCCTTGCTTCAGCTGAACTGCCAATCATTCAAATTATGCTTCAGAGAGCACAACTCCAACATGCAAAATGTGTGCTTGCCAAAAGGACTATTTTATAGAGAACTTACATGAGGCAGGCGATCACATGGTGTTCAGAAGAAGCGATACAAGGACACTCTCAAGGTCTCTCTCAAGAACTTTGGATTTGACTGTGACTGTGCACCATGGGAGACATTGGCACAGGACTGCTCAGCATGGTGTGCCCACATAAGAAAAGGTACTGTCCTCTATGAGCAAAGTAGAATTGAGATAGCACAAAGTAAACATAGGATGTGCAAATTTGGAATATTCAACCCAAAAATTCATACGGATTATCTGTGCTCAACTTGTGTTAGAGCATTAGGAGCTCGTGTTGGTCTGTCACCCACTGAAACTTCACTGTATCAGGACAACAACCATCTCCACCGGTGTAGTTCACCTACGTAAATCTCACCCACCGTCCATTTAATTCAAATGCAAATTCCTTTGTCATCTCAGCCACCACCCACTCAATCCAAATTCTAGTAGATTCAACCAAAGCAGTTACAGAGTACTCTCAATTGTCTGTAGCCTAATCCTATTATTTGAGGTGACTCTCATCCCACCTCCTCATCAAACCAGTCAGGAATGTGTTACCCTTGCCAGGGGTATTCCAAATGATGCTCCATCAGGTCAATCAGAAGGAAGACACATCTGTGTGTGTGTTCATCCTTCATTGCTACAGACAGTGCCATCAGAGAAATAATGACATAGCTTGCACTTGACTTTGTTTTGAGTGAGGGAGGGCTGTGCAGGTGACCAACCTCACTTCTCCTCCAGAGACATCTGAATCCAGTGACCAGATATTCATTCATCAGGATGACTGGAGATGACCTAGGATGAGGCAACTGGGGTTTAGTGACTTGCCCAAGGTCACACAGCTAGTGAGTGTCAAGTGTCTGAGGTGAGATTTGAACTCATGTCCTCCTGACTCTTGCACTGGTGCTGTATCCACTGCACCACCTAGCTGTCCCTAGCTGTCCCTACTCCTCAACATGACTCCATGTGTCTGCAAACTTCACTAGAGTGGAGTCGGGTGTGAGTGGAGAAGTGAAAGAAACTCTTTCTACAGGATGAAATAGGGAGCACAAGATAGTTTTCTTTGAATGTAGATCAGCATGTCTTTGGTTTCCAACATGCCAGAGACTTCACATTTGTCCCTGGAGATATGTAACAGCCCAGCCAATGGTAACAATGAATATAATTCAGATGAAGGGTCAAGCATGGAAGATCCCAACTTTAACTGGGGTGAATGTTTGGAAGAAACAGGAGCAGTTGCTGCTAAAAGTCAGTCAGCACTCCCTGGAACCATTTGGCTGAACAGAGACAGCTGTTTGGAGCTACTTTGTAACAGATTTGCTGTTATTAAAGGCTCATAAATTTTGAGCCTTAGTCTACTTTTGTTAATTTCTATTGCCACAATCATGAATACATGCAATATAGTCCCTTCAAAGCAATCACAGTTTTCAAGGACAATAAGAATTACTGAAGGGAAAATGAAATAGCAAGAGTTCTAGGTTCCAATTGTCCTTATCTATTGATAGGTAAGGGCCTGGTGGGCATGTAGGTATGAAAATCTCAAAAGCTAATAGAGATAGTGGACCAGGATACCTCCTTTTCTAAGTGAAATTGGTGCAGTTTAAGGTTGCCAGGAACTCAAAATATCAGGGCACAGGGTGATGTCTGCCTGGAATGAATTCATGCACTCAAACCTTCCAGTCAAGTGATGCCAATAGGAGTGAGCAGGGTGCAATTTAATGGGGGTGAGACTATGCTTATGTACAAAAGGACAGTGAAGGGTTTGGATGGTATTAAGGAGTATTAAGTAGTCTGAGGTGGGTAAGGTGCTATGGTGAAAGGAATGTCAAGTAGGCTACTTAGGTGATCTACATGGACTGGGGTGGGGCAGTTGCTTTGCGTACCAGTGATTTGAGCTGCTAAAATGTATTGAAAAATTCAGGACTGGGTTGCTTTCAAAGACATGGTCCTTTGCTTTTAGGGGTCCAAATTCTATCATCCCATCAAAGTATCTGGGGAAGAAAGAAAAGGTCACTACTATATAGTAGAAAGAACATTGAACTGGAAGCCAAAAGACCTGGATTCTAGGTCTGATATATTATATATATTATATATATTATATATATTATCTCATATATACCTCATATATTATCTAAGTAACCTTGAGAATAAAATTTTACCTTTTTAAGTCAATTCAGCAAACATTTAAGTGTCTGCTATATGCTAGGAATATAAAGACAAAAATGAGACAGTCCTTGCTTAAGTGGATTAGATTCTACAAGGGCAGAATTTCCTCAAGTACAAAATAAAAGAATTGGATGAGATAGCCCATAAGTTAGTTGGTACCAGTCTTGAATCTGAAGGCTGGATGGAAGATTGCGTGGCTGAATATCATACTGTAGTAGGTTACTCAATTTAGATGAGAGCCACAATTCTCAACAGCTTTTATTGCTCCCATGGTAAATGCGCTTCTAAATGGCACTTGGAATTTGGTACTTACCCCACCTCTGCCCCGTGTTGGTTCTTTGACACACCTTCAGGATAGTTACCTTTTTGTGTGCTATGATTCATACCTATCTAAAGACATGACTAAGTAAAGAGGAAAAATCTAAACATTAAAAGCAAATATGAGATAGCCTAGGCAAGTGCAAATAAATACCCCTTTCAACTAATCCACGAAAAAGATGTCGAGTTAAGCAGGTCCTTGGTCTGGTTGCCAAGACTTTCATTGACTATTTAGTCAATGAACACTAACTATACCTTTGACATGGAGAAGTGTTGATTGCTGTGGATAAGTTCACTTATCTTGGTGGTGTACTTTCCAGGAATGCACACAATGACAACGAGGTTGATGCACAGAAAAGTTTCAGTGAAGGCAGCTTGAATAAATCCAAACAGGACAATTCCCTTCAGGTAAGATCTTTATTAAAGATCAGTAGGAGTATTGTGTTTAAGAAACAGGGGGAGAAAGGGGATCAGTTATTTGGAGCTTTTACTTGTTAATGTTAGCCATACAGCGGAAGAAGAAAATATTTAAGGCTGCACTTGTCTGCTTGTTCCAGGTTCTGCCTTTTCTCTGGCTCTTGGGCACACATTAATCATGAAAATCAGCAGCATGATTGCCATGAAAGGGGTGGTCAGTTGCTACATGGGGAAAGGGAGAGAATTGGCCAGAACTCATCCTTCTCCCCAGTACCCAGCCTTTATCCTGTCTTCAAAGGTGATCTGGGTTTTTGTGAGGAACAACGAGATAGGAAATTGTTGGAAAGAGAGCTGGATTGGCAGTCAGAACTGGGCTTGAATTTTAAGTCTGCTCCTGCTTGATTATCTGTATGACTGTAGGTAAGTTACTTTACATAGAAAATCCATGTAGCTAGGACAAGAAATGAAACTTTAAAAAGAAATTTTGCTTCAAATATAATGTACAAGTCTAAGTCTAATGGACAAGAATATACAGAGAATTAATACCCATGTCCAAGATCAAGAGTCATTTCCTAATAATGAGTGGTCAAAACTTGTAAATAGTTTTCAGAAGAAGAAAGACAAGGAATCAACAGCTAAATGAAAAATGCTCTAAATTACCACTAAAAAGAAAAATGCAAATTTAAATACCTCTGAGGTTTCATCTCAGATCCTGGAAAATGGCGAAAGTAAAACATCAGTTTTAGAGAAGCTATGAGAAGAGAGTTATACTAATGTACTTTTGATTTGGAGATGATTTCTATTTTTGCTATAAAAAAATTATTTCTCTGCTTACACCCCTTGATGCAGAGGTCCCTTCACTAAGCATATACTTATATACGGCCTTGTCTCCTCTGTTAGAATAGAAGTTCCTTATGATTAGGGATTGCTTTACTCATTGTTTTTATATCCCCAGTACCTGGCACACAGTAGGAACTTAATAAATACTTGTTAATTGGTTGGCATATTCTGATGAAGTAAAAAACAGAGAGGACTCATATGTACAAAAACATTCATAGCAGTCTTTTTTTTTTTTTTTTTTTTGGTAAGAAAGAGCAAGAACATAGTGGGAGTCTATCCATGAGAAAATGGTTAAATTCAGTTCGCTTCAGTTCATCAAGATTTATTGAACAAATTTTGGTATGTGAATGTAATGCATGGTATTGGGCCTTAAGAAATGAGGGATATGACAATTGAGTGGGCAGAGCCAAAATGACTATGTAAAGGCAGGGACTTGCTAGAACTCCAAACTCAGCCAAATACCTACCAAAAATGACTCTAAACAAATTATGGCACTGTGGAATCCACATAATGATGGAGTGAAGCAAATCTCCAGTCCAAGACAGCTTGGAAGGTCAATGGGAAGCATCTATTGTGCCATGGTGGGAGCAAAACTCAGTCTAATGTGGACTATGCTAACTCAGATGGGACCTGAGCAGGCCTTGGGGGACTGAATCTTGGGCACCTGTGTCAGTTTCCAGACTTCACAACCCCAAAATGCTGAGGACAAATTGGAAGGTCAGTGGAAAAAGCCTGTGGGACCATGTGAGAAAGTAGAGTGGTCCCACCTCAGTTCCAGGGAGGCCAAGGGAGTGGAGGAGCCTGCAGCAGCTGCAGCAGCAGTAGCAGTTGCTATTTCAGGAGCTCTAGGCCCACAGATTGTGGAGGGATCGAGCAGTTGAGAGTACCCCTTCCATCCCTACTAGAAGCAGAGAACTTCCTTGACAAAGAGCCCAACAGTAAAGTAAATGGCTGGGGAAATGAACAAAAACTGGAAAAAGAATCAGACTATAGAATCTTACTTTGGTGACAAAGAAGACAAAAATATACAAACCGAAGAAGACAACAAAGCCAAAGTTCCTACATCCAAAGCCTCCAAGAAAAATATGAATTGGTTTCAGGTCAGGGAAGAGCTAAAAAAGGATTTTAAAAATCAAATAAGAGAAGTAGAGGAAAAACTGGGAAGAGAAATGAAAGTGATGCAAGAAAATCATGAAAACTGAGTCAACTGCTTGCTAAAGGGGACCCCAAAAAAGTGCTGAAGAAAATGACATCTTAAAAAATAGGCTAACCCAAATGGCAAAAGAGATCCAAAAAACCAATGAGGAAAAGAATTCCTTAAAAAGCAAAATTGGCCAGATGGAATAGGAGATTCAAAAGTTCACTGAAGAAAATAATTCCTTAAAACTTAGAATGGAGCAGATGGAAGCTAATGACTTTATGAAAAATCAAGAAATTATAAAATAAAACCAAAGTAATAAAAAAAATAGCAGATAATGTGAAATATCTCATTGGAAAAACATTTGACCTGGAAAATAGATCCCAAAGAGATAATTTAAAAATTATTGGACTACCTGAAAGACACGATCAAAAAAAGAGCATAGACACCACCATTCAAGAAATCAAGGAAAACTGCCCTGATATTCTAGAACCAGAAGGTAAAGTAGATATTGAAAGAATCCATCGATCAACTCCCAAAAGAGATCCCAAAGAGAAAACTCCTAGAGCTCCCAGACCAAGGAGAAAATATTGCAAGCATTCAGAAAGAAACAATTCAAGTGCTACGGAAACACAATCAATATAACACAAGATCTAGCAAGTTCTATACTAAGGAATTGGAGGTCTTAGAATATGATATTCCTGAGGTCAAAGGAGTTAGGGTTAGACCAAGAATCACTGACCCAGCAAAACTGAGTCTAATATTTGTGGGGGGAGGGGGAATGATCATTCAATGAATTAGAGGACTTTCAAACATTCTTGATGAAAAGAACAGAGCTAAATAGGAAATTTGACTTTCAAACACAAGAATCAAGAGAAGCATGAAAAGATAAACAGGAAAGAAAAATCATAAGGGACTTACTAAAGTTGAACTGTTTACATTCCTACATGGAGAAATTATATTTGTAACTTGAGAGTTTTCTCAGTATTAGGGTAGTTGGAGGGATTATATATGTATAGACAGAGGTCACAGATGAGTTGAATAGGAAGGGATGATATCTAAAAAAAATTAAGAGGCGAGAGAAATATATTGAGAGAAGGAGAAAGAGAGAAATATAATGGGATAAATTAATTCTCACATAAAAGAGGCAAGAAAAAGCTTTTTCAAAGGAGGGGAATGGGGGGAGGTGAGAGGGAAAGAGTGAACCTTACTGTCATCATATTTGGCTTAAGGAGGGAATAACATGCACACTCAATCTATCTTACACCACAAAAGTAGGAGAAAAGGGAATAAGTAGAAGGATGAGGGGGATGAGAGAAGGGTGGTAAAATGGGAGGAGGAATAATTAGAAGTAAACAATTTTGAGGAGGGACAGGGTCAAAAGAAAGAATAGAATAAATGGGGGGCAGGATAGGATAGAGGGAAATATAGTCAGTCTTTCACAACATGACTGTTACGGAAGTGTTTTCATAGCTACACATGTATAACCTACATTGAATTGCTTCCCTTCTCAGTGGGGATGAATGGGGAAGGAGGAAAGGAGAGAAGTTGGAACTCAAAGTTTTAAAAAAAATTTTTTTAAATTGTTTTTTCATGCAACTGGGAAATGACATATACAGGCAATGGGGTATAGAAATCTATCTTGCCCTATAAGAAAATAGAGGGGAAGCGGATAAGAGAAAAGAGGTGTATGATAGAAGGGAGGGCAGATTGGCAAAATGGTAATCAGAATGCATCCTGTCTTGGGTTGGGTGGAGGGTAGAGATGGGGAGAAAATTTGGAACTCAAAATCTTGTAGAAGTGAATGTTGAAAAAGAAAAAAAATGAATCAATTTTTTAAAAAATTTTAAAAAAAGAAATGAAGAATATGAGGAATTTAGAGAAAGGTAAAAGACTTGCATGAACTGATACAAAGAAAAATAAGCAGAAACAAGAACAATTTATATTGTGACCACAATAATGTAAATTAAAAGAATTCTAAATGGAAACTAAACTGAGAGTAACTGTAACAACTTCCTGGCAGAAAGGTGGGGGACTTCAGGAATAGGATACCGTATACACTATCAGATTTGCATGCTGTGTCAATATTCTTTGCTTTACTGTTTTTTTTTATTGTTGTTATGATATAGGGGATCTATGTGTAGCATGGAGGTAATATTTAAAATAAATATGATGTAAAAAAATGGACTTCCATTACATTTTTTTAAATCATGTGGGTCTAGACAATTTCTATAGTTCACACTTGTGTAGTCTCAGATCCTAAGTAAATAGTTTTAACATACATATGAAATGATACTAAAGAATTACAATACACATAAAGAAACTTCTCAACTTGCTGACATCATTGTTTCTTAGAATTAACCTATTTAGAAGCATAATTTAATTAATGGCATCATTCAGATTTGTTCTAAAATTATAAATATTTCCTTTTGTTAACTCTCTAAAATGAAAGACAATAACTCCATATGAATATAACATTGATTTATAATTACTGTATGTATGCATAGACTAATTGTCAAAGACTAAACATCTGTAGCAGGAAAGAATAATTATCTAGCTCATGAATTGTTCTTCTGCTTAACCTTAAATTCTGAAAATTAATTGTTCAGGTAAACTACTGTATGTTTCTCAAGGAGTTAGCAAATGAAAGTGCCAGCTGAGGTCGGCTTCCTATGTGAAGTGTAAAAGTGTGAATTCCAAGCGTATTTATGGAAATCTCAATTCAGACTCCTTGATTACTGGCCTCTATCAAGGCATAAATTTTGGGGAATGTCTGGAGCTTTGGGTTGCTGACTTGAGACCTAGCTAAGACAGGCAACAGGTATGGGTAGCAGTTGAAGGCTAGTGGTCAAGAGTGATAGGATCATAGATTTAGAGCTATAAGGGACCTTAGAAACCATCTAGATCAACCTCATTTGACAGATGAGGAAACAGTTTCATAGAGGTTAAGTAACTTGCCTAAGGCCATAACTAGCAAATATCAGAGTTGAGATTTAGTTCATCTTTCTGGTTCTAAGTACAGCACTGTACCCTCCCCGCCTCCCCCATAGTACCCCTGTGTCCAAGCAGGTGCAGAATATAGGTTAGTTGGGAACAGAGTGGACATAAAATGAGGTCAGGCAGGCAAGTGGTAGGAAACATCATTTGAAATCAGGAGGGCAAAAGTAGGGACAGGAGAGGTTTGTGAAGCATTGTGTTAAAATGGCAGTACCCTGGATAGCTCCCTAGAAGAGATGTTGAATTGACAGATTGAAATCAGTCTTAAAGCTTTTATCTCCAAGATGTAGGTTTATTAAGTCGACTCTGCCTTCTAACTGAAATTCTGCTTTTTAAAGAATTTTGTTCATTTTTTCTCCTTTCAAAGTATGAGAATCTTCCATAATCCCTCCAGTGTGTCCATGTGTGGAGCTGTGTATGAGTCCCCTCCTAGGGACTCATAGAGATCATAGGGTTAGCACTGAAAAGGACCTTCGAAGTCCTTAATTTAATAAATGAGAAAACTGAGGCCCCACAGAGATTGTGACCCATCCGAAGTCATACAGAGAGTAAGGAGCAACCCAAGGATTTTAATTCAGGACTTTTCAGTTTAAATAAAGACCCTTTTCCACTGAACCACAAATTCTTGGGTTCTGCTTAATTGGGTGGTTCATATTCTAGGAATCCTGCTATCACTCTTGATCTTACAACCTTGACAAGAATCTCTTATGTAAGGAGGCAGTATTCTGAAATAAATTTGATTCAGTTCAACAAGTATTTATTAAGTACATTCTGTACACCAGGTGCCATTCTAGACACTGGGAATACAATGAAAAAAAAAAACAAAATTAAAACTCCAGTCCTTTCTCTGAAGAAGCTGCTCTTCAACTTTGATATTTTATTTCCATTTCCCTTTGGCTGACTGCCTTACCTCCTTTGCTCACCTCTACCTTTTAGTTTTCAGGCTTCCATTTGATCTTAGCTCAAGTCTCACCTTCTGCAGGAAGTCTTTCCCCAGTGTCCCACATGGTTCTGTCATGTCCTATTTATCCTATGCAAGTGTTGGATGTACCTAGTTATTTTCATGTTTGTCTTCCCCATTAGAATATAGCTTGCTTCTTTTTTTTTATAAGTTTTTTTTAAAAAAAAGTGTGTATTTTTAGTTTTCAACATTCACTTCCATAAGGTTTTGAGTTCTAAATTTTCTCCTCCTTCCTCCCCTTCCCTCTCCTCAAGATGGCATGCAATCTGATATAGGCTCTACATATACATTCATATTAAATATATTTTCACATTAGTCCTATTGTAAAGATGAATTAGAACCGATGGGAGAAACCATGAGATAAAAGAAGCAAAAAAAAGAGAAATGCTTTTCTTTTTTTTCTACTTAATACTATTTTATTTTTTCCAATTATTTGTAAAGATAGTTTTCTAAGTTCCTTTTTGTAATATTTTGAGTTCCAAATTGTTCTCCCTCTCTGCCCCCCAATAGTAAGCAATCTGAAACATATTTCCACATTAGTCATGTTATGAAAGAAGAATCAGGAAAAAAAAGAGAGAAAATAGTATGCTTCAATCTACAGTCCATAGTTCTTTTTCTGGACTCAGAGAGCATTTTCTGTCACAAGTCTTTTAGAATTGTCTTGGATCGCTGTATTTCTGAGAAGAACTGTCTACCAGAGTTGGTCATCAAACAGTGTTGCTATTACTGTATACAGTGTTCTCCTGGTTCTGCTCACTTCACTCAGCATCAGTTCATGTAAATCTTTCCAGGTCTATAATAATAGAATATAAGCTTCTTGAAGACGGGGACTATTTTTGCCTTTCTTTTTATTCTTAGTGCTTAATACTGCTTGACACATAGTAAATGTTTGACACTTTTTGATTGATTATGCTTGAAAGACTTATTGAACTGCTAATGTTTCTTCACTAATGGAAACACTATTTCTCCTATGGGTTTTAGTTGGTCCAAAAGACTCAAAATGCTTAATTTCTTTTGGAGGCACAAGACTTGCCCAAGGTCACCCATCTAGTAAGTGTCTGAGGTCAAATTTGAATTCAGGTCCTCTTAACTCCAGGGCCCATGCCCTAACCACCATTCTATCTAGTTGCCACTCAAAACACTTTCTCAATGTCTCCTGATGTCCTGGGTTTCCTTCAAGCCCCAGCTAGATCCTCACTTTTCTACAGGAAGTTTTTCCTAATCTCTCCATTCTAGAGCCTTCCCTGTTTGTATATAGTTTGTTTGTACATATCTGTTCACAGATTTTCTCCCCCATTGGATTATGAGTTCCTCAAGAGCAGGAACTAGCTTTTGTCTTTCTTTGTATCCCCAGCACTTAACATGATGCCTAACACATAGCTTTAAGGACTTAATAAATGCCTTTTGATTGACTAAATGGTCTTTGTCATGAATAATAATGATATTCTCATTCTGTAGGAAGATAGAAAAAGCTATTTAACTGTAACAGGGCAGATAGGGGCAAGTACACCTGTGCAGCCTCATCAGGGCTAGGTGAGTCATTGCTGTAGAGTAGAGAGGTGTTGCAGTGGAAAGGACTTGCAGCCAAGAGACTTGAGTCCAAATCCCTTACCAGCTGCTTACTAATAGTATGACCATGATAAGCTCAAGAGAGTCACACCCTCTGGACTCCTCTAAGCCCCACTCTCAGATTCGCTCTCCTCCGGATCCTAGCATGACCTCTTCTCCTGTGTCATACCCTTAAAACCCTGCCATTTTTAGAAAACTGCCATGTGCTAGTGACCTCCCTTTTCCTTCTGCTTCCAATGACTATGGTTTGATCTACCTTGTTACAATGCACCCTCCTTGAGGTTTTACTTTGGTCTTTGTATACTCAGCACATAGTAGAGGCTTAATTAAAATGCTATTCGATTATGCTTGTGCTCTCTCTCTCTGGTTGGACTAATCCTTTCATATGAGATGATATTAGCATTTCCCTCATTTGACACTGACCCGCCTTAGTGAGAATTTATCTTTTTTCCTATGCAATCCATCACCTTTTCAGGCTTTGGGGAACTGTCATGATGGGGAGGTGGTGCTAGGAGAACTCAACAGAGGACTTGGGGAGTTTGGTATGCTGCTTCTCTGAAAGTACCATGTTGATTCCCTATTCCTCCTACACTGGCCTGGCCTAAAGAGCTACACGCTTAGGTCCTGGTTGACCAACCTGATTGTACCCTCACATTGTTTCTACTTTCCATCACTCTTAGGTCTTTTGCTTCATTCTGTTTCCTGTGATAACTCCTGCCCAGAACAACCCTATAATAGTATAAGAATTCACCCCGTTTTTATGGTGAGGAAACTGAGATTGAGATTAAACGACTTGTTTAAGGTCACTGGCTCAGTCCTTAATGCAGTTATGAGACAAAGAGAAGATTTCTCAAAAGAATCCAGTAGATCAGTAGTCCAGAACACAATAGGATAATTCACATGGAGAATAAAGCTGGAGCATACACAAAAGCAGCTGGGCCAAAAGAGATAGAAAGTGCATTCATTTTTTTCCCTTGGAGGGTAAGTCATGGAGCAGGTAGCCTAATGCATTTTCTGTCAACAGAGAAGGTTGTGACAAAACAGGCATTGATCTTTTGCAGCTGTTTCCAAATGTTCTACTATGCGTTCAAACACACACACACACACACACACACACACACACACACATGCACATGCACACACACACACACACTTTTCAAGGCATTGCTTTAAAAGTTATCTACTGTGGTCTGCAGTGAACATTTTCTTTTCTTTTTGCAAATCTCTGTGAGAAAATTATACTGCAAGAGCATTTAAAAAAGTGTTGGATTCAAGTCTAAGATCTTTGTCACCTTCTCCTTCCCTTCCGAAGCAAACATTCTTTATTTTCTTCTTTATTCAAGTGTCTGGAGTGAAGACACAAGATGCTTTTTATGTGATGGAAACCACGAGCCAATGGATTCACCCCTTGAACTTGAATTTCCCGACAGACTGCTTCAAGGCCATGAGGCTGTGTGGGATTGGCCAGATGATCACTCAGGGACTCGCTGTCTTTATGCAGAAGACTCCAAGCTTCAGTGGGCTGTGGATTGACAGCTGAGGGGGTGGCAGAGATGACAGACAGCTACTCAGGGGACACAAGGCAACAGTCAAGTGTTGGATTTGGATTTGTTCTCCTATAATTTCCCTTGGTAAAAAAGCCAAAATGTTTGTTACCATGTACTCTTCACCTAATCTCTGCTGAGGAAAAAGGAGGTTTGCCTGAGAGTGTCTTGCACTTCTGACATTCAAAAACTGGGATCTTTTAAAGTGTTAGAAGATAGGAAGTTACTTTGTACCACTGCAGTACGTAGTACAGAAGTGGATAAAATGGATGACTTAGAATGCGAAGATCTGGGTTAGAATCCTGCACACCAGTACCTATAACCTGTGTGACCATAGGCAATTCACTTGAGCACTCAGGTTGTTTTCTCACCTGTGAAAGGGGAACAGTACCCATAGTACCTACCTCATAAGAGGCAACAGGGAATAGTGGATAGGGAACCAACCTCAGAGTCTGGAAGACCTATATTCAAGTTGTGTTCACACATACTGACTACATGACCTTGGACAAATCACTTAATCGAAGCAACTCCATAAGACTATGATTTGCAAAACAGTTGCTGAGCTACATTGGCAAGAGTTTTCTCATTAGCACCAGTAAAAAACCCTCAAAAACTCCTTATGTCTACAAGATGGTTTAAGTGAGATTAATGTATATACAGTGTTTTGCAAACATTGAAGTGCTATATAAAAATCAACTACTCACATAACAAATAGCCAGGCATGAAGAACCAGTTGCTGGGAATACACCTTGGATGTGCAACTGAACTGCCATTTTGTCTGGGAGGTCTCTGCCTTCTCTTTACAAGACATATTTTATCTCCACAAAATAATCCATCTCTTGCACAAAACAGACACTCAGTGAAGACCATTTTCCCCTAATATCTTGCGGCTCCACTTAGTGTGTGTGTGTATCTTCCATCAACTCTTTTCTCCTGACACCGTGCTAGTGTCACCTATGCTTTTCCAGAAGACTTTCCTCTTGAAGATCCTGGCCTCACGTTGATTATCTTCCATTCAAGGAAGACCAATGCAAGGGAGACCAAAGGACTGTGGACCAAGATATTTGTAATATTAACTCCCAATTTCTACAACACGATTATGGTTTAGGGAAGAGCTAAAGGCTTCCATAAAACATGTATTACTGAAAAGAGGATGACCTAGTCAGTGGCAAGACTGGGAATTACCAGTGTCATACACTGGTATCCTTGAAATGTCAGAGAAAATGGGGTGGGAGAGTCTTCAAGTATACTGGGTGAACTTCCTGTGGTGAACTTATCGGAGGACAAGGATAAGAGCTGAGATCATGATGGCATTGGCAGTCATGGTTTACTATTTGCATGATTGGATGGAAAATTGTCATTGATCACTGATCACCTGGATAGCAGAGGCAAAATGGTTTAATATCTTTCTTGGAGTAGGAGTCAGAAGAGCTGGGGTCTAGTCCTTCTTCTTTGCTAATTAATGGAACCATCTTATCTTTTGGTACCTCAGTTTACTTGTTTGTAAATGAAGGGGGTTGAATTGAATCATTTTAAAGGGAAATTCCAGCTTTCACATTGTATGAGTCAAGCCAGGTCAACAAGAATTTATGAAGGACCTAGTGTGTGCCAAGCATTGTGCTAAGCACTGAAGATTCACATTGATCCCTGCCCTCAAGGACCTTGTGGTCTAATGGGGAGACAAGATATAAACAGCAAGGTACAAATAGAACACATATACACATATATATGACATGACAGATATATGTCATATATATGTATATGCGTATTATAATGTGATAAATTGGAGATAAATATTTTGAAGTAGAGAAGCATATGGTCTTAGAAAAAGTGCTAAATGAGGAATCAGGAGTCCTGGGTTCAAATCCTGGTTCTTTCCTTATTAGCCATGAGAGACTGAGGCAAGTTATTCAACTTCTCTAAGACTCAGCTAGCTATTCCATTAAAGAGAGAGAATATATTTGCATTATCTACATCACAAGCTATTGTGAGGATGAAATAAGATAATGTACCCCAAGTGCTTTGTAAACCTAAGCATGCCAGATAGAGAAGAGATATTCTTGGAAATCATAGAAATACTAAAAGGGACGTGAAGACATCCCTGAGTCTTCCTTATTCCAGGGAGGACTTTACTTACACTATCCTACATTACTGAGAAGCTAAGAGATTTTTTAAAAGACTCCTTCCCTGACCCATCCACCCACCAAAAGGAACTTCAAAAGCTTCCTTCATTAGCCTCCAAAGTTAAAAAAACTTCAGAGATTGGAGTTTCTCCTTTATTGTAATTTTTCATCCCAGAAACCTAACTCTGGGCTGGGGAGGTACTTTTCTCAAATCACATTTTGGCTCATTCCCACACCAAAGTCTCTCTCCTGAGAACCTCAGAACTTGGCTCATATCTAGGTTCCTACAGAAAAAGAAGTAAAAGACGTTCAGCTCCCTCCTTTCATGCAAACACTCAGTCTAACTATATATATTGAATATGGGACAGCCTTTATTCAACTCCATAGAAAGAATACAACATGTAGGAGGACAAGAATGGTCTACAATCAATCCCACTCACCCTTTTTCTATTTCATCGAAGGCAATGTTGTATAGTGGCAAGAATGCTGGCTTTGGTTAGAACTTAGATTCAGATCTGCTGCTTAACTATATGTATGATCTTGGGCAAGTCACCTTACCTTGGTGTGTCTCCATTTACTCTTCGACAAAATGAAAGTGTTGAACTAGAGGACCCCTAAGGTACCTTTCAGATTTAAACCTATGTTTCTACCACATCTTTTTTGACCTTCTGTTCTCAATACTAACTCATCCTAGTTCTTTTGGTTTATCTAATCAGGTCACTTTATACTAAGGGACGAACTCTGGCTGCCCTTCCAGTTCCTACCAACATCCTGGGTCCTGCTCTGGCCAATACCACTTGTTCTGCTCGCAGATATAGAGTCCAACTATTTGGGGTTGGTGAGGAAGGCAGAAATGTAAAGCTAGTGGCAGCAGTTGTACTGGATTGCCTGAGGCAGGCAAAAAAACCCTCCTTGCACTTGTGCCTTGAGTTTCTATGATCTTTACAGATAGAAGTGGCGGCCTAGTACCAGAGTTACATCATCTTTCCCTGTGATATCTACATACCAGCACCACTGTGAGCCAATCTCGGTGAATTCCCTCTGCACCCATCTCTGTGGTCACAGTCATTGGTCAGTCTCTCCAAGGAAAGTCTTAACTGGTCTCTGGTCTAGTCTTTCATCTCTCAGTATCTCTGGTTACCTCAGTGGTAGAGTTGAGAATCATACCTCCCACTCTACTCCCCCACCCCCAACATTCACCACACTGCTTTCCCCAACACACATATTGGGGTGGGGGGAAGGGCTGGATATGGAAAGATCCCTGAAACAGATGGTACAGAGCAGAAACACTTAACTTGAGGCAGATTAGAAACCTACTTATGGCTTCTGAGCACACCCAGCATGACTGCTAAAGTCATGGAAGGATCCAATTCATTTATTATACAGCTGGCTGGGGTGACACATACAGCTTTGTCCTCTTAACAAGGTATTTTTTTGCCCCTTCTGCTTTAAAGTCAATTGCATTACAGAAATGAGACTTGCCATCTTGGCCTCATTCATGTCATTAAATCAACAGAATTGTGAAAAGATCAAGAGAAGAAAGAATCTTTTTTAAAATGCTGCATAAAAAGTAGGATCTGATATCTGGCGAAGGTATGAATACAAAGCCAAGCGTTCCTTTTGAGGTCCTTTGAAAACAGTGGCATAAATACACACACACACACACACACACACGCACACACACACACACACACAGAGGAATATCCAGCTCCCTTTCAGATTTTCTAGTGAACCCCGTTTCCCCAGTGTCCACCTCCTTCCAATCTGCTGGTGGATGAGTCAACAGCTAAATTTAGTCTTGGGGAATTGGAGAGAAGAAAGCCAATCTGATTTGCAAAGCCCTACAGGCAGCAAGGCATTGTGGTTGGCATGCTAAAGCTGGGTTCAAATTCCACTTCTGACACATACTAGCTTTGTCACCTCTTTTTCCCTCAGTTTCCTCATCTCTAAAATGGAGAGAATAATACCTGAAGACCCTCTCTTATAGCAGTACTATAATAAAGCTCAAATTACCTGACATAAATCCAATTGTAAAGTACTATGTAAATGTCAGTTAGTATCTGTATTATTCAGGACTGGATATCAATTTTTGATTTGATTTGACCCAAAGTACTGAGCTAGCCTTGTGTGGTAGTAAGGTCCTACACATATTTGAAAGACCTTTACCTCTAGCTCAGTTCTAAGTATGAACATTGCAATAAGTAGTTACTTGGGTCAGTCTTTTTTTTTTTTTTTTTTTACAATATTCAATCAGTTGTAAATTTATGACCTGGAGTCCAATCTCCATTGGAAGGAAATAAGTCGAGCCATAGCCATTGTTCTCCATGCTAGCATTTTCTAGTTAATGAATAATGTTTTGATGATGGCTTCTATCCCTCACATTGACTTCTGAGTCTAATTCTTTCCCATAGAGGTGCAAAGAACTTGGCACGTAACACATGCAACAAGTCACGATAGAAAATGATACTCAGAAACTCAAGCATATTTTTTTCCAGCTACTGCTCCTTATTAACAACTGATTTATCATTATCTTGTTGAAATAAGTGTCTGTTTGCTCGCCAATCTTGGGCCACCTAGCCAAATTTTAATATCTCATCTGAGAAAAATCCAGACTGGAGTCTTTTAGTGCCTTAACCTCCTGAACTGTCTTCTCTCATAGCAGATATTTTCTTTAGCACACTCTTTTAATAATTTCTTGGAAACTCTCACAGAGGGTTATGACTTGCATTTTCTAGCAACCCAAGCCTCCAGCCAATTTTTTAAAATGCAGTGTTTGCTTTCCTCTTGTGGTCTCCATCAGAGTCCTCCTTTGATGTCTCATGACGTATATCATCAAAGTATCATAAATCTAAAGCTAAAAGGAAATATAGAGATTATCTCATGCAGCCTACTCAACATAATATGAGAAACTGAGGACCACAAAGGTGAGATCACTTACCTAAGTTTGCAGGGGCAGCACAAATATGAGGTGGGATTTGAACCCAAATTGTCTGATGCCAGGGTCAGTGCACCTTTGTTTGCCTGGATTCTACCAAGATGAAAAATCTTTAAGGACATGTGTGGTAGTTTATGTCTGTCATCTGAGGGCCATCTAAGGACGGGTCATGTGCAGAAGGTTTGGGCATCAGGCAAAGCATGTTTTTGCCCAGGATTCTACACACAGCATCCTCTTTACCAAAGAATCTAGTACAGCTAAGATGAAGTCTCCTCCATGGGGTTTGGATGGGGTTCGAATTGTCTTTTTAATTCATTGTGTAAAGAAGAATTGAAGATTCTTGAAAAGAAGATATTACCTTCTCCTTGCCCTAGAGAAGGCTCAGGATTGGCAAGATGTACACAGGCACGGAGGTGAGATTGGACAGTCTTAAGTTTTGAGGGAAACTGGTTGGTTGTTGTCCTTCATTATCGAAGAGGACCAAAATGACATCACCGTGATAAAGTGAAATGTCAGTGTGTCCAACTGTGGCTGATCAGAGCAATACGAGCACTCGGAATGCTCTACCACAGGTTGGGCACAGATAGTCCGTGTGAACATTTGGGGTGGATACTCCAAATTTGTGCATCTTACATTTACTTTGTGTTGTCTCAGTTCTGCTTTTCTCATAGAGCACAGCACCCTTTCTGTTGTGGGCACACCATGCTGAGTGGTCTTGTGTCAGTGTCTCCCAGGTTGTATAGTCAATTCCAAAGTTCTTGAGACAGACCTTGAGAGTGTCCTTGTATTGCTTCTTCTGACCACCATGTGATTGCCTGCCCCATGTGAATTCTCCGTAAAATAGTCCTTTTGGCAAGTGTACATTTTGCATTTGAACAACATGGCCAGTCCATTGGTGCCGCGCTCTCTGAAGCATCGTTTGAATGCTTGGCAGTTTAGTTCGAGTAAGAACCTCAGTGTCTGGTACCTTATCCTGCCAGGTGATCCTCAGAATCTTCCTAAGACAGTTCAAATGGCAGCAATTCAGTTTCCTGGCATGGTGCTGGTAGATTGTCCATGTTTCACAGGTGTTCAACCATGAGGTCAGCACAACAGCTCTGTGGAGCTTTAGTTTGGTAGTCAGTCTAATACCTCTTCTCTCCCAAACTTTTCTTCAGAGCCTCCCAAACATTGAGCTAGCTCTGGCAATGCATGCATCAACCTCATTGTCAATGTGTACATCCCTGGAAAGTACACTACCAAGGTAAATGAACTTATCCACAGAATTCAAAACTTCTCCATTTGTTGTAACCGATGGATCCATGTATGGATGGTATGGTGGTGACTGATGGAGCACTTGTGTTTTCTTGGTGTTAATTATTAGGCCAAAATTAGCACAGGCAGCAGAGAATTGATCCATGCTTTGTGTTACATCTCAGTTTCAGAGGCTGCACTGAGTGCACCATTATCTGCAAACAGAAAATCATGCACCAACACTCTCAAGCCTCTGAAATGGCTCATAGCCTTTTCAAATTGAAGAACTTACCATCAGTATGGTAGTTGACCTTGATGTTGTGTTCATCCTCACATTTGACAACATGGCTGAAAACATCATGCTAAAAAGCATGGGAGCAAGCACAAAGTCCTATTTCACTACACTGGTGACTGGAAAGGCATAAGTGCATTTTCTACTATCCAGAACTCAGGCAAACATGCCATCATGAAATTGATGTACAGTATTAAGGAACTTCCCTGGGCAACCAAATTTTGACATTAATTTTCCGTAAGCCCTCATGACTAACAGTGTCAAAGACTTTTATCAGATCTACAAATGTTGGGGTATAGACCTCTGTTCTTCTCCTGGTGTTTCTCCTGGAGTTGTCTATTGGATATTGACTATTCCTCTGCCCTTTCTAATGTCACACTGGCTCTCAGGTAGATGACCATCTTGTAGGTAAAGGATCAGCCTATTAAGGAGGGTTCTAGCAAAAATCTTGCCAGCAATGACTAAGAGAGAGACTCAACTTCTCCTCCTGGACAGTGTGAGCATCGAACAACATCATAAAAATAAAAGTGACTGTATCTCAACGGTCAGAAAATAACTAGGTATTGACGTGGTAGTGATTTCAGAATCAACTGTGTGTATAGCCAGATCATCAACTAGTTAGAAAAAAGATCAAAGGAAATGCCAAATTGGAAAAAAAGGACAAAGATGAGAACATACTGTATATGATCATAATAGCTTAAATCTGACTTGTTTAAACAACTCCAAAAAAATGTGAAATGGTCAAAAGTAAAGACATCTCTCAGCAATTGTTTTTATTATTGTTCATATTATAAATTTAGATTTTTTAAAGAAATAATTATAAAAACTTCATCTGATATATTTAGAGCAGTACTTTTCCTGATAACTAAGAATGGGAAACAAAGTAGATATCCATCAACCAAGAAATGGCTAGGTAGGTTGTGGTATAGATATGTGCTGGACTATTACAGTGATTTAAGAAGTAATGAATATGATGAGTTAAGAGAAACATGAGAAGATTTATAACTGATACAGAGTGAGGTGAGTGAAGCCAGGAAAACAATCTGGGTAATGACTATATCAATAGAAAAATAAGAGCAGTAACACAATTGAAATGGAATGTTAGGAAATTATAATGACCAAAGTTGGACTGAAATAAGCCGTGTGGGCAAACATGTCACCCCTTTCTTTGCAGTTGTGGGAAATTATGGAGGTGGAACACTCTAATTTCAGACTTCTTTTGATGTGTTGGTTAGTTTTGCTGAGCTTTTTTTCTTTCTTCTTTTCTACTTTTTGTTGTAAGGAATGACTGTCTAGGAGAAGGGAGATGGGAGACACATTGGGAAACATAAATGATATAAAAAGGTCAACTTGTTTTTAAAATAAAAAATAATCAGATCAAATATAGTTCATGAAGAATTAGCTTTGGAGCAAGGAAAACCTCAGGTCAAGTCTTGTTTCTGATAAAAGTTGGCTATGTTACCTTGAGCAAATGACCCAGGACTCTCAGACTCTAGGTTACAGAACATCTGTAGCTCTCTATTGGCAGAGGGCATTTCCTTACCAGTAGTTACCTATAACCATGAAATTACACCTTTAATTTTAATTCCTTGGAGACCAGGATGTTCTATGACTTAGAGCAGATGGCATCAGTGGAGAATATTGGTGTTTAAAAAAAAAGATGGAGTTTTGTGTTAAGCAGCTGTTTCAAATCAATTGGCACAATTTTCCAGATGCAATGCAATATTCTTTCTAATCAAATTTCCAAACAAAACTCTAAAATTCAAACAATATGCAACCTAATAATGAAAAATGGAAGGGACCCACCTTACTTAAGGTAACTGTCAGGAAGAGTAAATGAATCTGATTAAGACATGTAGGAAAAAACCTAGCCAGACACAGCGCAGTTTTCAAGGCCCTTAGGGACTCATAAAGATCTATCAACAAGAGAAAGAGGCCTGAAGTTGTATGATTGACCCATGAATTGTCTCTAAAAGCCCAAACTTTAACTGATTAACCACATTACTCCTCCAGTCATAAAGCTCTAGTGGCCACATATGGCATTTAGGATGAAAAAAGCAAACACCTCTATTTGATAATGAAATCCTGTACCAATATGGTGGCAACATCTTTTACAGGCTTATTACCATTATTTTCCTTTATGTCTCTGCATTCCAGCTAGGTTGGGCTACTAGCTGCTCTTTGCATACAATGTCCCATCTCCTGTTTTCACATCTTTGCACCATGTCTGGATGCACTTCCTCCTCACCTCCAACTCTTTGAGTCTCTAGTTTAATTCAAGGCTTAGCTCAATGATGCCTTGTACAAGAGGCTAACGTGTCCCTCCACGCAGAGACATGTAAACACACAAATACCTGGTTAACTTGTACTGATTTTTTAGTCCCAACCTCTAGGGAATCTTCCAAATTGCTTTGTGCATGTATATGTGCGTATGTGTATGTATGTGTGTGTATATATATATATATATATATATATATATATGTGTGTGTGTGTGTGTGTGTGTGTGTGTATAAACAATGTGTCTCTCTATATACATATATACATATATATATGCGTATGTATATACACACACATATAAATATATAGGTTATTTCCTCAAATACGATGGAAAGAGACCTCCAGGTCAAGGACTGCTTCATTTTGTCTCGGAATCGTCATTGCGTCGACCATTGCCTGGCATACGTTAGACATTTCGTCAATCCTTGTTGGTTGTGTGATAAGCAGCTACAACGTTTCTTAAGCTTTCCCTTATCCCCTGGTTTGTGTAGTTCCTAAGAACCAGGCTCCCTTAGATTCTACTACAACTTGTTCAATTAAATTCATCAAGCATTCATTAAGCTCCTACTATGTGCTGGGCATCCTATTAGGCTCTAGGTGTACAAATACAAAACCAAAAATAGTTCCTGCTCTCAAGAAGCTTAGAGTTTTCAATATGCAAACAATATGCACACAAATTAGAAAATAAAAAATAGCCACAAAAACATTAAATGTATATGATATATTATGCATATAATATATAATAAAATAAAATATAACATATACTACAATATATAATGTTATATAGATACATACACACACCTGTAAATAATTGTAGACAGTTGTCAACTCTATTTGATATGTATTGGTGGTTTTCAAAGAACTCAAACCTAAAGACATATACAACCCTAAGATTATATTGAACACATTAGTCTCTTTGAGGATTCATAAGGACTGTTTCAACATCTTAGAATATCATCATAGCAAGTAGAAAGAGTCCTGAACTTTGCATTAAAAGACTTAGGTTCAGCACCAGCTGTGAAACCTCAGGTGAGAAATTTAAACTCTCTAAGACTCAATTTCCCTTTTTGTCAAAATGAGGGGACTGAACCTGTTGATGTCTAAGAACCCTCCTAACTTTGAGACTATAATCCAGTTGTATACTCACTCAGAGGAGTCATTTCCTCTGAGTCATTCCCTGTAAAATGAGGGCATTGGATTAGATGATTCCTAAAGTCTATGATCCAGATTTTGTCTCTGCTACTTGCTACCTACGTAACCAGGTAAGTTATTTCACTTGTCTGAGCCTCATCTGCAAAGAGGGAAAAGGTAGGCATGGACAACTTCCAGTTCCTCTCTTGTCATTTTTCCTTAGAGATGCAAAGCTATTTCAGGAGAAACAAGTCCCTTCATCAAATAGTCAGTCAGTAAGCATTTATTAAGCGCTTGCTATGTGCTGAGCACTGAGGACAGACTTTGTCCCATCCATGACAACAGATGGGACATGAAGAGCAGCCCTGGAGTCAGGAGGACATGAATTCAAATCAGGCTTCAGTCACTTCCTTTCTGTGTGACCCTGGGCAAGTCACTTAACTCTATTTGCCTTAGTTTTCTCATCTGTAAAATGAGCTGGAGAAGGAAATGGCAAACCACTGAAGTATCTTTACCAAGAAAAGCCCAAACACAGGCACAGGGAGTTGAACACCACTGACATGACGACAAAAATGACAGATCGGGCAAACAATCAATGCACAATCCCTGATATATAGTTGGCACTGAATAAATGCTTGTTGAAATGAGAATTGAAATGAATTGCAACAGCTCCCTCCTTGGACACTTACTAATTGTGTGATCCTGGAAAAGTCATTTAACTCTCTGGACCTCAATTTCTTCATCTGTAAAACAATGTTGTTGGACTCTGTAGCTTCCAAGATCTCATCCATCTCAAAATCTATAGTATCATAGTCCTAAAGAGAAAATAAATGGTCTGGATTGGTGGATGATTCTCTCATGTCCACTACTGGCCCCAGAAAGGGGCCTCTCATCCCTGACCAGAAGATAACTTTGTGACTTTTGGATAGTGATAGGACTTGACCTTTTGGATGGCTTCCTAGCAGGGATGGGTAGCAGTGTCTCTATCAAAAGCTAAAGAAGAAGGAGGAATATTGAGGAAAAGTAGCTTGAGGACTCGAGAAGGAGCCCAGTAGAGAGCTATACCATAGCAAAGAGGAATATTTTGAGCATTTCAACAAAAATATTTCTAGGAACTATGAATTATTCCCTTTGCCACACATACTCTAAGCTTCTGCCCACTTTTCCTTTGACTCTCTATATACTTGTGGGGGGAATATGTTTCATAATTCTAGGGAAATCTTTGTGCTAACTCTCCTTACTATGCCAACTAAGCTAATACCCATTTCTGAAAGTCTAATTTAGCCTTGCTGGTTGGTTAACATAAACTAATTATTGCTAGGGGAAACACACTTTTTGTGGTTGTTTCAGCCACATTCAACTCTCCATGGCCCCATAAAACAGGGTTTGCTATTTGTCTCTCCATCTCATTTTACAAATGAGGAAACTGAGGCAAACAGGGTTAAGTGATTTGCCAAAGGTCACACAGCTAGTAACTTTAAAGACACTTCCCCAATCCCTCAGAGCTACACCTAGAATCCTAAGGGTATGTGTGATAACCACCCTTGCCAGACCAAGGACATGGGACTGTAGCTCACAGAGCCCATGCTGCACATTATATTTATATGAGATTCTGTGATAGGTAGGATTGAACTCATAGCTGTGAATATGAATTCAGTGAATATTGACATTGGTGAATGTATGCAGTAGAGGTTTCTATTAGTATTAAGAAGATTTCCTTTGAAGAGTCCATACAAAAACATTCCTTCTTCTTGGTAAAAGTAAACACATGTCCTTATTTTTAGATGACAATACATCAGGACCCAAAACACTGTCTATCTATATAGTAAAATCAAAGTGGATGAAAAATTGTACATGTTTGTGGCTATGATGACATGCAACTGGATAGGCAGCAAGAAAGAGGGGTGAACAATACGATGGATCCAGCTCTGAGTGACAAAGGAGAATGATTGGTCTGTATTATATGTCAGTAGGTCAATAAACATTTATTATGCACTTACTAGGTGCCAGGCACTGAGCTCAGCAATGGAGATTCAAAGACAGGTAAAAGACAGTCTCTAATTTCAAGAAATTCAAAGTCTAATGGAAAGACAACATGGAAACCAGTATGTACAAACAAGCCACATTACTGGAAAAATTAGAAATGAGCCACAGAAGGAAGACCCTAGAATTAAGGGAAATGAGCAGTATTTTCACTGATCCCAAATTACTTGCTGTTGCAAAAATACATTTCATTAACACCAACATCTTCTTAGTCATTCTGTGTAACTATGAATCATGCTACACCCAAATCTCAGAAGACTCAAAATGATGTGTCAGGGCAAGGTTAGGGTGCTGAGGAGTAGGGTGAGTGTGCCAGGAGTTAAGACTTAGATTCTAGAACTTCTTTGAATTGACCTCATTGAGGATACATACGACCAGAATAGGAGGTAACCTGACATTCTTAGTAGCAGGTAAACATCACAAATAGGACATTGGTGCCCCGTTGCCAATTATTAAAGGCACCATGTGCTGGCCTCCAGAATGCTGAATGCTGAAACATAAACAAGAATGATGTAGCCTGAGAGGGGTATGTGAAGTCTGAGATCTGCGCCAGCAGAAAAAGAGTACGAACATTGCTGGTACCACTCCTCCATCAACTAAAATAACAGACTCTTTCTTACTGTGTCCTTGCTATTCTGCTGAAAGTCAATTTGCTTTGGGGAATTTGCTCTCCTGCTTCCAACTGCCTTGGCCACACAGCTACAAGAAGTACGTGGGGAGTCTGAGCTGCATTTTTTTCTTCATGGTGTTGAAGATCTTGTTGGAAATGTCTGACACAAAACCTCAAACCCTTTTCTTATTTGCACCTCAGGATAAACTTACCTCTGATGGTGTCATAAGAAAGCTGTTAAAATATCACCTTCTAAGACCTGAAATTGGAATATCTCAGAAGGGCAGCAGGAAACCTGAAGGTCTGGGGACAATAACAAGCTTTTTCTCAGATTACAATTTGGCTGACAAACAGGTCATTAATCTTCTCTTTTTATCCTTTCCTCTAAAACTTAAGGGACAGCTAACCGGGTGGCAAAATGGATAGAGCATCAGGTCATCTTCCTGACTTCAAATCTGGCCTCAGACACAGACTAGCTGTGCACCTCGGAGCAAGTCACTTAACCTTGTTTGCCTCAGTTTCCTCATTTGTAAAATAAGCTGGAGAAGGAAATGGCAAACCATTCCAGTAACTTTGACAAAAAATAAAGCAAAACCTGAAAAACTCCAAATGAGGTCACAAAGAATCCAGCACAACTAAAAATGATTGAATACACTATTTGAAACTCTGATGATTTGTGTATGAAAGTGACATTACAGACATACCTCATTTGATATTAATTGTTTCTCTTAAAACACTGGGGAAACAAGTCGACCAGGGAAATTACAAATGAAAGCGTTACCATACTGGTTGCTATACCCTTTCCCAAACTCTCTCAGCCTTTGCTACTGAGAGAAGGGATTGTAGGAAAATGGTTAGGATACAGAGGAGCCCAGATACCCTGAAAATCATGTTGTGGGGCTTAGAAATGCACCACTTTGAAAGAAAGATTCCCCTACCCAACTCAGGAATCTATCAAGTGACCCCCAGAATTCAGCAGAGACTCTGCTTTAAAAAAACACTAGGTGGGTCCACAGTGAGCATAAAGGGCAGATCACAGGCTTCCCCTGGAGGCTTTGAACAGGTCCAGTACTCTCTGAATGTATCTTTCCTGAAACTTGTAGCTTCTGGAACTCAATCAGAAAGAGCAGTCTTGAGGCATCCCATATAAATCCAGTAAGACTCTAGTGGCCCTCGCCCATCTGTGGGAGAAAGGCCCTATGGAAAAGACATCCTGACAAGTCCCTGAAGCTATCAGGAATGTAGCCCCTGAGCTCAACAGTGTAGTGGAAGGAACCCAGGCAAAGATTAGAGCAGGGGAACATCCTAGAGCCCTGTAGCGAAGAGTCCCCAGAGAGAGGGGCCTAGAGAAACCCAGGAGTCCTTCGAAAATTGGCACTTACTCAGGGCTATCATACTCATGCAGACCTTGTCCATACCAATCAGTTACAGAGCTTGATCCTCCCACCAACCTAGGTACCCAGATTAGGTGAACGAACCAAAAAAAATTACGTATAACTTGGTTTGGGAATAAACCTTGAAAAGGATAGTGACCCCAGAACAAGTACAGAATAAGCCTCAGAGAGAAAAAATGCCTGCCCACAGGGAATGAAGGAGTACCTGGAAGAAATTAAGTAAGAGAAATATAATGGCAAGAAGGACACTTTAGATCAAAGAGCAGAAAACCTTCCCTAAGAATTGAATGAGCTGAAAATTAGAATGGTCCAGAAGGAAAACAACTAAATAAGAGAAGAAAAAATATTAAAACAAAACTAAAAGATTTGAGAAAAAAGTGCAGGAAACATCCCAAATAACTGAATTGGAAAATAGTTCAAGGACAGTTAGTCTTTGTATTATTAGTTACATAATAAACAAATTAGAGGTACAAGAAGAACATTACTTTTTGGACCTATGAATAGGGGAAGGGCTAATGACTAAACAAATGAGAGAGAAGACCACAGAAGATGAAATGGATAATTTTGATTATGTGAAAGTAAAAAGGTTTGGCAAAAAAAAAAAAAATCTAACAGATCAAACATTAGAAGGGGAATAGTTAAGAGAAAAAAATCTTTGCAGCAAGTCTTTATGATAAGTCTCATTTGAGGAACTGATTCAAAATTTATGACTAAGAACCATTTCCCAAATGATAAATAATCAAAGGATATAAAAGGCAAATTAAAGCAGTTTTGGCTTTATGCCTACTATATTCCAGGCACTGTTCTAAGCACTGTGGATACAAATACAATAAAGTCCCTGCCCTCAAGGAGCTCACAATCTAAGAATTTAAAAATTACTTACAATCTCATTTGTCCGTCATTCTTGAAGAAGGCTATGACATCAGGAAGATGATGTTATGACTTGCAAGTGAACTGTATTTAAGGGAGGGCTGCACAAAGTCACCAGTCACACTCTTTCCCCAGGACCCATCTGGGTCAAGTGGCAAGATATAGATCAGGATGATTGGAGATGACTCCACTTACAATCTAAATCAAAGAAAGAGGAATAGAATCTATATGTGTAAAAATATTTCTACAGAAGCTGATTTTTACGGTAGCCAAACTAATCAGGTATCCTATTGGGGAACGTTGTACGTGGTTATAACAGAACATCATGGATCCATTAAAAAATGATGAAATGGACAATTTCAGAGGAAAAGTGAAATATTTTTATGAATTGATAAAGATTGTAATGAGCAGAAGTAGGAATATAATTTAAAATGATAACATTATAGAGAAAAATCCACTTTGAGAAACTTTAGAATTCTGATGGATACAATGATAAACCATGAGTCCAAAAAAATGGAGATGAAGTACTCCACCCTCCTGACAGAGGTGATAGACTTAAAATGCAGAAAGACTTGTTCAACTGAGTAGGGCTTCATTTATTTATTTTCCTTAATTTGCTCAATAGGAGTAGGGAGTCATAGTGGGAGGACATTAATTTTCAAAAAAGAAAAAACAATGAAGTACATTTATTATATATGATATATCATACTCACTTCATTATAATTTATTGCTGTTCAGTGGCCTCACTCAGAAGTAAAGCTCAGGCCCAGAACTATACTACCAAAGAAAAATGGTGACAATACATTGGATCATCTTGCAATTAAAAAAAAAAAGGTTTTCAGTGCACTGCCTTAACGAAGTAAGACTACCATTGATATAATTGTTATTAAGAATGAATGGGGAGTAGTTTTTGAAAATAAAAATGTGGCAAGTGCACAAGATTCAAAGTAGATACCTTCTGTATTTTTAAAAAATATGGTGCCAAGATCTATTGCTGTGTAACAAAATAAAATAAAATAAAAATCACCTTTGATATTGGCATGCTTGAATAACTTTCTATTACTGACAGGCAGATGCCCAAGAATACTGAGAACAGCAGCCCCCTCTCCAGTCTATCTATTTTTCAGATGTCAAACTGAACTTCCCGAATTGATGACAAATAATAGGGAACATTATGAAATGCAAAATGGATAATTTTGATTACATTAAATTCAGAATATTTTTGTACAAAAGCAATGCAGCCAAGATTAGGAGGGGAGCAGAAGGCTGAAAAACAATTTTTACAGCCAATGTCTCTGATAAAGGCCTTCTTTCTTTTTTTAAAATTATTTTATTTGTTCAGTTTTCTACAATCACTTCCCTATAGCTTAGATTTTTTTCCCCTCTCTCCCGCTCCTTTTTCCTTTCCTACTCCATCCCCAAGACAGCATGCAATCTTATATAGGTTCTACACATACATTCCCTTTAAATACATTTTTAACTCCGTCATGTTGCATAGAAGAATTGAAATGAATGGAAGAAACCATAAAACAAAACAAAAGAAAAAATAACACAAGAGAAAATGGTCTTCTTCATTCTGTGATCCAATTCCATAGTTCTTTCTCTAGATGTGGAAGGCGTTTTGCCTCAAGAATTCGTTGGGAATTTTTTAGGTCGTTGCACTGCTGTGACAGTCTGTCTACCAAAAAAATTTCTCACATACTATGGTTGTTACTGTGTACCATTTATCAATTGGGGAATGACCTGTATTCTTGTAAATTTGACTCAATTCTCTATATATTTTAGAAATGTGGTTATTTCCCAATCGATAAATGGTCAAAGGATATGAACAGGCAGTTTTCAGATGACACTATCTATAGCCATATGAAAAAATGCTCATTTAGAGCATCTAATCACTATTTAAAACAACACTGAGTTACCATATTTTACCTATCAGACTGGCTAACATGATAAAACAGGAAAATGACAAATGTTGGAGAAGATGTTTGGAACACCAGTGAATTCTGGGTAGAGCTGTGAGCGGATTCAATCATTTTGGAGAACAATTTGGAATTACTCCCAAAGGGTTACGAAGTCTCTATCTCAAAGATATCATAAAAAATGGAAAAAGGACCCACATGTACAAAATATTTATAGCAACTCTTTTTGTGGTGGCCAAGAATTGGAAATTGAGGGAGGATGTCCATCAATTGGGGAATGGCTGAACAAGTTGTGGTATATGGATGTAATGGAATACTACTGTTCCATAAGAAATGATAAACTGGCAGACTTCGGAAAAACCTGAAAAGACTTACATGGACTGATGCTGAGTGAAGTGAGCAGAACCAGGAAAACACTGTATAAGGTAACAGCAACACTGTACACTGACCAAGTTTACTAGAGGTAGCTCTTCTCAGCAACATAAGGATCTAAGACAATTTCAAAAGACTCATGATGGAAAATGCTATCCACATCCAGACAAAGACTATGGAATATGAATACAGTCTGAAGTATACCATTTTTCCTTTTTTTCTTTCTTGCAGTCTTTTCCCTTTGATTCTATTTCTTCTTTACAACATGACTAATGTAGACATATGTTTAATATGATTGTACATGTATGGCCTGTATCAGATTGCATGCCATCTTGGAGAGGGGGAAGGGGAAGGAGGGGGGGAAATTTAAAACTCAAAATCTTATAAAAATGAATGCTGAAAACAATATATTATATGTGTGTATTTAAACAATATATAATATGTGTGTATTTAAAATTGATCTTCCTTAAGCATAAGTCTGATGTGTCAACCCTCTACTCCATAAACTTCAGTGGTTCCCTATAACCTCCAGGATCAAATGTAAATGTATTTATAGCAGTTCTTTTTGTGGCAGCCAAGAATTGGAAATCTGGCTCTCAACGCCCTTCATAACCTGACTTTCTCCTACCTTTCTAGTCTTCTTGTACTTTACTACCCCCCACATACTCTGGGATCCAACAACACTGGCCTCCTTCCTGTTCCTCTCACACAATGTTCCATGTCCTGATTGAACATTTTCACTGGCTATCCCCCAAATCTGGAACTCACTCCCTCTTCATCTCTGACTTTTCATTTCCCTGCCTACCATCAGGTCTCAGCTCATGCCTTACCTTCTGCAAGAAGCCTTTTCCAGTCCTCCTCAGTTTTAATGCTGTGCTTCCCTCTTCCCAATTTAACCTCCATGTAATTTGCTTATACATGGTCATTTGCATGTTGTCTCCCTGGGAACTCATTGAAGGTAGGACATGTCTTTTGCCTTTTTTTGTGCCCTGGCATATTGTAGGTACTTAAATGTTTGGGCAGCTAGATGAGGCAGTGGATAAAGCACCAGGCCTGCAGTCAGGAAGACCTGAGCTCAAATCCTGCCTCTGACTCTTACTAGCTGTGTGACCCTGGGCAAGTCACTTAACCCTGTTTACCTCAGTTTCCTCATCTGTAAAATGAGCTGGAGAAGAAAATGTCAAAGCTCTCCATTATCTCTCCTGGGAAAACTCCAAATGGGATCATGCAGAATCAGATAAAACTGGACAACAATAATAAATGATTGTTGACTAACTGGTTAGAACTAGGTTTTATGATTTTATGACACAAAGATAAAATTTGGCTCTTATGTATTAACAATGATAGGGTGCAACTATGTCCTTTGTTACGTCTATGTCCTTTGTTATGTCTAATGTTACATGAGGTATTCTTGTACTGAGCTATTTTTGTAGGGTAAATAGTTACAGGTGTTTTTTCAGTTAGCAGTGGTGGGTTTGCCCTACCTCATTCATAGCCAGCCTTCAGATTTCCCTTGGCCAATAATACACATTTGAAAAAAAAATTGAGATTAGGAATACATTTTCTGGCCATGGATGGGAGGGGCACACCAAGTAATTGGGCTACGGTGAGACCAACACATCAATCTGAATGTGTCTTTAGCAACAAATCATGTCCCAGGAAGCTACAGAGTCCCCAGAGTTTAGCTTCATGTTAACTGAGGCAGCCTGAAATATTACGCGGTGAAGACATCTCACAAAACCTCTGTAATCCCTGGAAACATAAAACACTCTGGGCTCTAGAAAGACTCTATTCTGTGTTCATTTCATGACAAAAGTAAAGTTTTATTAGGTTCCTTAGGACCCTTTCAAGCCACGGGGCAGATGCAGCCAATTTTACTTCACACATCATCAACAATATATGAAATCTACTATAAATTCCAGTTAAATTCCAAAAACTGGCAAAAGAATCAATAGTGAGTCTTGTTCATTAGATTGGACATGAGGATAGTTAGGGGAGGAAAACCACGAAATCAAAAGAGTCCCTGGAAAATGCAGAGGGCTAGAACTAACCCTGCTGATCCTCCGTTTCCTCAGTTTATAAAATGTGGCCAGGACTAGATGATATCAAAGATTATCCCTAGTTCTGAATGCTAATGTCCTATGATCCACAGCCCACAGGAAGCAATGAAGTACTTGTCTAGGTCACTCAGACCAGCAGCCTACTTGTGCTTTCTCATTTTCCTCCTGACCCCTTTGAAATTTGAGAAGGAGTGTTTTGGGTCCAGTGGTTTCTACTCCTTCCTTCTTGTTGACAGGAAGATCTGCTTATTTCTGAGTTATCCAAGGAGGCAAGTTTTTGATCTGCATTGTTTAAAAATGATTGTCACTTTGGTCATGGGTTTGGGGTTGGCTTCGTCATTGGAAGATGTGAGCAACAGCCTGTTATTGTAACCTGAGTATCACCCTTTGATATTACACACCTGCCAAGGAAATGAAAACAGAGGCAGTCTGACTGGCTGGTTTGTTCCTCAGCGTGAACACCTCCTTGGAATGGATATGATAACAAAGGACAATATCCCAGTTTTATTGTGATTTTAGGGGTATTGGGAAGGTCCCTACGCCTCCGCATTTACCTACTGAGCTAATGGATGTAATTCTTTAACTGAGAACAAAGCCTTTCATATTCCAATCAGATAATAAATTAGTCAATCAATTGAGTGTTTATTAAACATCTACTTTTTTCTATGCAATATGACTAAGGTGAAAATGTATTTAATAGGAATGTATGTGTAGAATCTATATAAGATTGAATGCCATCTCGGGGAGGGAGGGGGGAAGGAAGGGAGGGAGTGGGAAAAAAATCTAAGATACATGGAAGTGATTGTAGAAAACTGAAAACAAATAAAATAATTTTTAAAACATCTGCTTTGTGCCAGACCCTGTTGTAAGGTGCTCCGGATAAAGATCCAATGAAAGAAATAATCTCTACTCCCAAAGAACTTACATCCTAATGGAGAGAGACAATACAGCTGTCAGTGTTTGTGCATAGATATGTAAATATGTGTGTCTACATATATTCTTTTTATATTTATTCTGCAAATACTGAGTATCTATATTATCATACTTATATAAGTATATATTTAGTATTATGGGCTTTTAAGGATAAAATATACTTATCTATAAAAGCTATGTGGAATACATACATATGTATATTGTATATGTATATACAGAATACACGTGTGTGTATGTGTGTGTATGTATGTAGAAAATGATGCTGCACCTTGAAGGAAGTCAGGGATTCTCTGAGGTGGAGTTTGGACATGGGGCCCAGCCAGTGCAAAGACATGGAGAGAAGAGATGGATTTTCCTATATGAAGGATAGAGAGAAGACTAACTTGACTGAATTGAAGACTGGAGGAGGGAGATTAGATTGGGGAAAGGTTTTAATGGGCTTTAAATGCTACCAAGAAGTGTTTATTTTGAGCGCTAGAGTCAATAGGGAATCACAGGTACTGAATAAAGTGTGTGTTTGTCCTTCGTTGCCAAAGAAGACCATGCCATCAGAGAAATAATGACATGACTTGCACTTGACTTTGTTTTGAGTGAGGGAGGGCTGTGCAGGTCACCAGCCTCACTTCTCCTCCAGGGCCATCTGAATCCAGTGACCAGATATTCATCAGGATGACTGGAGATGACCCAGGACGAGACAACTGGGGTTAAGTGACTTGTCCAAGGTCACACAGCTAGTGAGAGTCAAGTGTCTGAGGTGAAATTGGAACTCAGCTCCTCCTGACTCCTACACTGGTGCTCTATCCACTGCACCGCCTAGCTGCCCCTAAGTGAATCTGTAAGTGCAGACTAATGAGGTAACCAAGAGAAAGAGCATAGAATGGAAAGAGGGAAATAGGACCAGGAGTGTTGGGGGATGAGGGGGAGGGTTCCATGATGATTCAGCAAAGGAGACCCAGAAGAAGAAGTCAGACAGGGAAAACCAAGAGAACTCAGTGGAATGAACACCCAGAGAGGGAGCTAGGGAGCAAAGTGGATAAAGAACTGACTCTGAAGTGAAGATGACTCAAGCTCAAATTCAGGCTCTGACCATTCATACCTGTATGGTCCTAGACAAGTTGCTTAACCTCTGTTTACCTCAGTTTCTTCATCTGCAAAGTGGGGATAATAGATAATACCTCTCAGAGCTACTCTAAGAATCAAATGAGATAATATTTGTAAAGTGCTTTGTAAATCTTAAAATCCTATGCAAATGCTAGAAGTTTTTAATTATCCAGGATGAGAAGTCAATAGAAGTCAAATGATACAGGAGGCTAAAAGGAAGGGAGGATTGAGATGTGACCCCAGACCCAGCCTTTTCACCCATGAAAGCAAAGATGCTGAGCATTGCAGTCTCCAGTATACAAGCAGATAGTTTTTCCCGTAAGGAGGTCCCTTAACCCTTTCAGTCCAGGAGAACATTTTATCTGTCGTTGTCCTAATGCTCTTAAAGCAGCTCTTTGTGGCTTGGACATTACAGCAATTAAATGATTACCAAATGAAGGAGTGATATGGTCAGATCTGCATTATATGAAAATAACTGGCAACAGTTTGGAGGAAGAATTGAAATGGCGAGAGAGACTTGAGTTAGGGATGCCAATTAGAAGGCTACTGAAATAATCCAGGTAAGACATGAAGTGAGTCTAACATATGACTGGCGGCTGAGTGATTAGAGAAAAGGGGTCGGAGGAGAGGGATATTGGAGAAGTAGAAATGACAAAATTTCATAATTGTTTGGATGGAGAGGTGGTGATGAAGGCTGGAAAGGGGAGGGATGAGACCCCTGCAAAGACCAGGGTGCCGGGGGCAGGTCACCTGAGATGAATTCATGGACTTGAGCATTGTTGAGGTCTAGGTAAAGATTTATTATGCTTTTCAGCAGGCAAGAGTTCTTAGGTAACCTGCAACCTTAGAGGGGTACAGGTAAAGCTTATATAGGACATTCTATGGTAAAGCAAATGCCAAATATGCTAACTAGGTGATTCAGGGTGGGGTTGGGGAGTGGCTAAGGAGTGGTTAATTCTTAAAGGAACATGCATTTTTGGTACCACTCAGAATTCTTCAAGTGCCCAGAATTCTTCAAGAAATAGCCCGGGATGGGGGGTGGGGCTACATGGAGGTGTGATTTTAGGCCTGAAATGACACTAAGTCAACTAATGGTCAGGGCGGACTAAGGAATGCCAGGCTGCTCTCATTGATGTCTTGTTAGACAACATAAATGTAAAGGAGCATAGGTACATCTGAGTCTACGATATGTGTGATTGGTCAGTGAGTAGTAAATGTCATTATGACCAAGTACACAGTTCAGCCAGTACACAACTGGTTCAAACTAATAAATTCTATAGGTGCAGCTGGCTACTGCAGCAGAAAGGGAGATAACAGTTATTGTTGAGGCAAGCTGTGTCCCTGGACTGGGGAGAAACTGCCTGAGATAGTGTTTCAAGGCTAGGGAGAAATATGATTTTTAGAGAGAAATGTAATTTTAGAATTGGGGTCCAAGTACATGCACCCAAGCACCCCATCAGTGGGAGAGAGTGAGATGTTGAGGATAACATGAAGATTAGGAATCTTGGAGATGGAATACTAGTGATGCCTTCAACAGAAGTGGGGTACACTTGGGGGAAAGTTTAAGCAATCCTGGTTTGAGTTTGAGATGACGTTAGGTCATGCAGTTTGGAATGTCCAGTAGACAAATAATGATGCAGGTTGGAAGCTCAGGGGAGATGCTGTAGCTGGATATATAGTCTCAGGAGGTATTGGCGATAGATAATTCAACCCTTGGCAGCCGATGATATCACCAAGAAAGAGAGAAGAGTAGAGGGCCTAGGAAAGAGACTTGGGAAGCAAAATCCAAATGCTGAACCAGCAAAGAATATTGATACAGAGAAGTTCAACAGATAGAAGTACAAGGAAAGAGTCATGGAAAGGGAGAGAGAGAGAGAGACAGAGACAGAGAGACAGAGACAGAGACACAGAGAGAGACAGACAGAGACAGACAGAGAAAGAGAGAGACAGAGACAGAGAGAGAGAGAGAGAGAGAGAGAGAGAGAGAGAGAGAGAGAGAGAGAGAGAGAACTGAGGTTACAATTTACTGCTGGGACAGTGGGAGGGGATAGGACCAAGGACACATTTAGAGGAGCTGGCCTGGGCAAAGGAGAAGGGCGAGAAAAGGAGAGGTTATGGGTTTCTAGATGAAGAAGGAAGAAAAGAGTCTTATGCTAAATGAACTCAGTGTTCTCAGTTTAGCAAGTGAGGTCCTTATCCGAGAAAGCGAGGAAATGGAGGTGTGGTAGGCTTAAGGAGAAGAGAAGGTTTGGAAAAGAGTTTATGGGGAGTGAGATGGTGAATCATTTAGGAGAAAACCAATGGATTGCTTTGCTGCAATGAGGGTCCTTGTGAAGTGTGGTAACACTGATTTATAATGTACCCAGTCAGCATAGTTGTGTGACTTTCCACAATTCTGTTCAGAAGCATGTGAGCAGATGCTGAGGAAGTGGATAGTGAGAAATAATCCAAGGCTGAAGTTTGTCAAAAGGGATGATTACGGACAGGACAAGGGATTGATGGATTTGAGAGCAGAGGACTTTATAAAATTTAATTGCCTAAGTATTCAAGTCAAAGAATGGATTGAGAAAGTACCGAGGGGTAGAATGATTGGAGTTTTAATGAGGCTGAAGACTAGGTTTAGGAGAGGTAAGGCATAGGGAGAGATGGAAGAATAGAAGGTTGTGGTCAGATTGGGGACTGTCAGAGTTTTTGATTAGGAAAGTGAGTCATGGTGAGATCCAGTGTGTGACCATCCCCGTGTGTGACTGAGGAAAAGAGAACGAGCAGGTCATGGTACTGGAGGAGACTGAGGAATTAGAAGTTCGCTGTCCAAGGGAATATCAGCATGAATGTTGAAGGCTCCTAGGGGAGGGGCAGGATTTGAAGAATAAAGGAAAATATTAAGTCAGCTGAAAACTCTGTAAGAAAGCACAGAGAGGTTAGTATAGAACAGACACCATCATCCAGAACGGATGGAAAATTCTGATTGAATTTGACTTCAAAGGAGGAGAGAGCATTAAGTGATGGCGGTAAAGGGGAAGCAGTCTGGGAATGTCAGTGGGAGCAAAAAGTATTCTGACTTTCCCTCCAGGATCAGTGTGTGAGTGAGGGTGGGTGAAGGTACAGCCAGCGCAGAGAAGTGCTCTAGGGGTATAATGTCATCAGGGCAAAGCTGGGGCTCAGAGAGGTCCAAGAGATTTAAAAAAAAGGGAAATTCATTCATTAAGCATTTCAGAGGGAAGGGTGGGCAGGGTTGGCATGTGACATGGGGAGAGTGACACTAAAGAGGAAGAGGATGAGAGAAGAATTAAGGATTGGGAATCGTTTTCTGCTAAGTGACTGGAAGTTAATTTAACACAAAGATAAAGAAAGAAATAGGTAGTAGGAAATAGCCATGGCAACAGTGGTGAGTGGTAATTGAAACAACAGAAAGCTCCGTCTCCCTTGCTGGGCAAGGGCCAGGATCGTAGGGTTGTGGTCACTCTTCTCTATTCTCCCTCCCCTCATGGGGAAGGGGAGACAGTGCTGCATCTGAATCCCAAAAGACTAACATAGGGTGCTGGGTCTGACTTGGCTCTGGATGGGAAGGGTAGGTCCTTCCCAGTTCCCCACACCCCCACTAGCAGAGGGAGTTGTGCCTGACCTGGGTCTTGGGTCAGCTTAGCCTGATGGTGCTGCTCCTCAAGTCCCTAAGACTTAAAATTCAAATATCTGTGAAGTAAAGTCCGAGAACCACTGGCTCTGGAGTTCGACGACCTGTGTTCAAATACTGCCTTTGATGCCCATGACCTATGTGATTTTGGGCAAGATATGTAAGCAGCCCTGGGCTTTGGTTTCCTTGTTTGTAAAATGACAAGGATGGATTAGATGGTCTGAGCACCCACTCTTCTCTAAATTAATGATCATTGGGAGAGATCTTGAATTCATGCACACTAAGGAATAAGTGACTGATTTATCTTTTCCTAAAGTAGATTTTGATAGTGTGTATGGAATGAAAAAGCAATTAAACTCTTATGTGTCAACTTTCGTGTTCTGTGCTAGTTCTGAGGCTAGAAATTGAAAAAGCAAAACAGTGTCTGTTTTTAGGGAGCCCACACTCTACCTGGGGAAGACAACACATAAAAAAAATTTCATTGGCAGGGAGGATGGAAAGACCAGGAAGTCCTAAGGGGGCAACTGCCACACAGATAATAAGGCCCATGGGTTCTCAGGTTATAACAAGTGATCAGATGGTTGTTGTGGGAAGAGAGTTTGGGAGGATGTAGAGGCAGGTCAGAAATGCCTTAGAAAACAGAGGTAGGGCAGAGGTAAAGCCTGGTGATCCTCTGTCTCCCTGGAAGGACAGAGTTAGTGATTCCTGCTTCTTCAAAGTGGTATGAGCAGTCAAGTGGCTCTAAGAGGGACATAGGTAAAGGGAAGGAAAATTGGGCAGAAGTCATCTGATGATGAGAAAAGGGACCATGAAAATGGAAATCAAGTCAACAAGCATTTATGAGGTGCCTACTGTATGTCAGGCTCTGTGTTAAGTGCTGGCTGTACAAATGCAAGCAAAAAGATAGTTCCTGCCCTCAGGGAGCTGACATGCTAAGAGGGGAAGACACACCCCTCCCAAAAAAAGAGCTTAAAAAGTGAAGTGGACATGGGGAAGGTACCCAAGCATGGGCATGATGGGGAAGCGTGGTGGTGAAATCCCAAGGATGAAGTATTATTGATCTGAGTCCTTCCTCAGAATGGAAGTTCCAGGATAACCATATAATGTTGAAGTTAGCACAGTGAATATCTATTTTTTTCCATTTTTAAAAATTAATTCACTTGTTTTCGGTTTTCAATAATCACTTCCATAAGTTGTAAATTTTCTCCCCCTCCCTTCCTGAGATGGCACTCAATCTTATGTGGGTTCTACACATACATTCTTATTAAACATGACATTAGTCATGTTGCATAGAAGAATGGGAGAATCCATGAGAAAAACCAAACCAAAACAAGACATAACACAAGAGAAAATAGTCTGCTTCATTCTGCGTTCCAATTCCATAGCTCTTTCTCTGGATGTGGATGGCATTTTGCCTTAAGAATCCTTTGGGAATGTTTTAGATCTTTGCATTGCTATGGTTGTTACTGTGTGAACTGTTCTCCTGGATCTGCTCATTTCACTCAGCATTAGTTCATATAAGTCTTTCCAGGCTTTTCTGAAGCCCTCCTGTTCGTCATTTCTTAAAGCATCAATGCATTCATATGCCACAACTTGTTCAGTCATTCCCCAATTGATGTGTATTCCCTCGATTTCCAGTTTTTGGCTACCACAAAGAGAGCTGCTATAAATATTTTTGTACAGCACAGTGGATATCTAAAAGGGAGAGAAGAAAGGACACAGAACAGGAAGGTGGCTCCTTTACAGTTTGATCTGGGTCTGGCCCTGGGTGGATATCAGTTATCAGGGCTCAGTCTTCAGCCTGAAATCCCCTGTCACCCAGAAGTCTTTTGATCAGATGAGACCCAGGTGCCCTGGGGCTGTAGGTGGAAGAAGGCTGCCCGGTAATTGGGAGTATCAGTTCCACTTGAGAAGAACGTTCAGGAGCCAAATTGATTGCTGCTTTTGCTCAAACAAGAGTATACATTTATTTAGTCTACTTAGCCACAACTGTTTCCAGGATACCTTAATCAGGTTTCGTTTTTCTTCTGGGCCCTAGAGAACTATCTTGTTCCAGGGGAAAACTATGGCATTTGTTAGTGTTTCTGAATGGACATATTTAGATGGGTTTTTAATAAATTTGGACTGTTGGAAAAGCAAGATACTTTGCCTTAGTGATAGGAAGCCACGTGGTTCATTACACTCAGTTTGTAAGTTTCTAGTTGGAAGGTTTACAACTTCCTGATCAGTTTCAGCAAGGTTTTGTCTACTTAAAGTGTTTACTTTGTTGGGGGATAGGGTTTTGTTTTTGTTTTTATTTGAGGGTGGGGTGAGTGGAACAACAAAACTTGTTTTATGAGTTGGTGCTAAGGAATAAAGGATAACCCTCACTAAGATAAGAGTTTAATAATCTGCCATGTTTGGTGTTTTCTATTTTGTTTTGAGTACTCTTTGCATCCAGGGCTACAGCATTTGTCTGCATTTCTGTTAGTTCTTGTGTTAGCTACACGTTACATTGCTACCCTCCTTGTAGCTTTATTTTTGAGGTGAGACCTTGCTGAAGGACTGTGTTATTAGAGAAATTGAGCTAGTATTGAGAGGCAGAGGGGGCCATCTAGTTGCAACCCTCTCATTTTACAGATAAGGAAGCCAAGGACCAGAGAGGTTAATTGACTTGTCCAAAATCACACAGTTGCAATTTAAATCCAGCTCCTCTGACTTTAAATCCAAGGACTTCCAGTGATTACACACTCATGGCTGAATCCCAAGATAGACCAGGGGTTTATCAAATTCCTCACTATTATGAAATTAAAAGAAAAAAAAGATCCCTTCTCATCTTTAATTCCACAATTATGAAACAGCACTAAAAAGTCCAAACCCCAACCATTCTTTGTTTTTAACTTCAGTTTCTTCCTTTGTAAAGTGGGGCTGCAAATCAACAGTTAAGAAGCCCCTCATTCAGAGAAACAGATTGGTATAATAGATGGAGGACTGAATTTAGACTAATCCTGGCTTTGGAATTTACTACCTGAATCATTCCAAGAAAGTCACTTAACTGGGCAAGTTTTCTTATCCTTAAGATAAAGGGGAGGCTGTATCGAATAACCTCTAAGATGATCCCTTTCAGCTTTAAATACTATGATCCTTTTTATTTTCTAACACACATACCAATTGTGGCTAAAGATGGAGAAGCTGGATAATGTCTGACACAAAGAAGAGTGATAAATGAATTCTTTGGGGCTTTTTAAAGAATTTCATCTCTAAAGTTAATTCATGGTTTGTAAAGTTATATTATGACTTGCATCTTTTATAGCGTATGAAATTCCTGATTGGCCATATTCCCAGAGTTCTCTAGCAACAAAGAGAATGATGCATTGACAATAGAAACTAACCATATCCAACAGCATGTTTAACACTCCACTTCCTCCACTCATCCTCCACCTACTACAGTAATAGCTGGCATTTGTGTCACTCTTTAGAGTTTGCAAAACACCTTACAAATATTATCTCCTTTGATCCTCCCAACAGCCCCTATTTTTATCCCCATTTTACAGATGAGAAAACTGAGGCGGGGAAATGCTAATTAATGTAGGAGTCTGTTTTTGAGCTCAAGTCTTCCCGATTTAGGAGACAGAGCTCTCTCCACGAAGATATAGGTAAGTGGGTTTCATCATTTTCCCTCTTTCACCAGTTGTTCCAAGTGAGTATCTTTATTAAAGCCACAAAGTAGCCATGAGTAAATAAAGACGCGTTTAAATTGCTTCAAATTTCACTCGCTTTCATTCACAATAGGGTCCCACAGTTCCATTGTTACGTGCTGACACCAGTAATAAAGTAAGGTCTTAATTAAAGTGACAAATTAGTATCTTTCACAATAGAAGTCCTAAAGTAATCCTGACTCATGAATTTCTTAATTGCCTTTCCCTGCTAAGGATGTTAGCCAATATCTGGACATTTCTACTCCCATACTCATGTGAAGATAGGCATATGCACATATTTATATTCTGCCCTAAGACATTTAAAAATTTATCAGCATAATTTCCTTTTCATTTTCAAACAGAAGGCCTTGGAAAGCAGACACTCCCTCCTCCTGTATCTTGTCTCAGTCTTTAAAAGGCTTTCAGATTTCTCCCTAGCCAGATGCATGCATCAAAGTAACTGGTCATTCTGGGGAAATTAAAGGAAGTGGCTTAGATTAGTTAGACATAGACATTCAAGCAGCTGGGCTATAGGGTCCTTTGCAGCTCCCTAGGATAGGTGATACTAGGCCTGTGACCCTCATTTAATGTGGGAGTGGAATGGAAACCTTAGTTACTGGGACAGCTCATGAAATGATGCACAAAGCTGGTTCCTATGAGCACACCTACAAATAGTTGTGGAATTAAGAGGATGTCACGGATGCAGATGGAGACACTCAGCTGCGGTGTCCATTTTCCAGAAGAAGGATGACATTGGTCAACGAGTCCAGCCCTGAGGCCCTGAGAAGCACAGTTTAGGCACTGTCCTGGTGGTAGCTGAGTTTCAACCACAGTTACAAGGGGATTCTGCATATAGATCAAGTGAACTCTAAACCCTCTCTCCCTAGGGACCAAACCAGTACAAGAGAGACAGGACCCCCCACCCCCAGAGGGTAATGTTTACACATCTGTTCTTACTATATCTTTGATATATATATATATATATTTCTTTTATATATTATTTTCTTTTTTTAGTTTTTAACATTCACTTCCATAAGTCTGAAATTTTCTCCACCTTCCTCCCCTTTCCTTTCCCTCCTTTTTCTTTCCCCAAGACAGCATGCAATCTGATATAGGCTCTACATACACATTCTTATTTAACATATTTTCACATTAGTCATGTTGTATAGAGGAATTTGAATGAACGGGAGAAAGCACAAGAAAGAAAAAAAACCCCAAAATCCATTATCCCAATAACAGGCTAGTCTGCTGGTAGGACAGATCCAGCTAAGCCTTTGAGAGGGAATTGCTAGGCGAGAGGGGAGAGAGTCTATGTCTCCTTTCCTGACCCCTGAACAAAGGAAAATCTTGTCACCTTCCAAAGGTGGGATTATTTGAATTTTCCATCAGGTGAAATAGCAATTTCCCAGGAACAGAAATGACTCAAGAATAAACAAGTCGCAATGAGCCCAACAAAAAAGACCTTCAAGAGGGTTCCATTAGGAGAGAGAAGGGCTTCTATCCACCAAGAAGTCTCTAAGCTTGATCTCACTTTCCCATACTATTCATGTATTTGTGGAAGACTTTGATCTTTGCTGCGACTTGTTCAACCTGAGATATATCTGGGTTGACAAGAGTACTCTGTCCCCTTTAGCATGTTGCTTTTACTTCTGTCTCGGGCTGGAGGAAAGCATTTCCTCAAGTAAGATCTGATTTACTGGACTCCCAAGATTTGACTCCCAAAGCATTTAGATCAGTGGCATCAAACTCAAATAGAAATGAGGACCACTAAATCATACATGAGGGTCCCTGCAGATTGTGTATTGTCTTGGAAAACCATGCATATTTATATAGTTCTTTTTTAAAAAATTTAATACACCAGCATATTAAAATCAGATAGGGACTACATCCTAAATCTGATCTGGCCATTCTTGTGATTGTCTTGGGCCATATGTTTGATGTCTCTGATTGAGATGACCATAGCTCCTAAACTTGACTTGCGTCCTAGCCTTTCCTGGCTCAGGTTGCCAGTTGTCTACTTTTCCATCTTCCTGTTGTTGTCCAGTCACGCTTGACACTTTGTGAGCTCATAGACCATAGTACACCAGGGCCTTCTATCCTCCACTATCTCTTATAGCCTATACAAGTTGATGCTCCTTATTTCCATGACACTGTCTATCCATCTCATCCTCTGTCATCCCCTCTTATTTTTGCCTTCAATCTTTCCAAACATCAGGGTCTTTTCCAATGAATCCCATCTCCCCATTATGTGGTCAAAGTATTTCAGCTTCAGCTTCAGTATTTGACCTTCCAGTGAATAAATTAATTTTTTAAAGTATTGACCCCTTGATCTCCTTGCTTTCCAAGGGATTCTCAAAAGTCTTCTCTAGCATCACAATTCTCCAGTGCTGATCCTGTGGCACTCAGCTTTCCTTCTAGTTCAACTCCCAACTAATTCATACATTGCTGGACCCCCAGATACGTTCCTCTTCCACCAGCCCCAACCGAATCATCCAAAATCCTATAATCTTATATTTATAGTACAAAAATATTCTACTTCACTCACAACTCCTCTTTCTGGACTTCTCCTTTTTGCCCTCTTCCTCCCTTTGCCCTCTACTCTGTAGCTTGATCTCCTGATTGGGTATTCCTTTACTCAATACCATTGTTGCAGGAAGATCCTAGCTATGCTTTATCTAACTTATGCCTTGGCTTTAAAATGGTCTCCTCCTCTACAACAGATGCTTTGCAGTCAGATAGCAGTCTTCCTTCTCCCTTCTTTCCAACTCCCCTTTACATATTGTTTTTCCCCACTAGAATATAGCTTCTTGAAGGCAGCGACTATCTTACATGTTTGTGTGTGTATCCCTAGCACTTGGCACAGTGTCTGATACATAAGAAGCACTCAATAAATATCCTCCTTTGTTCTCCCCTCCCTCCCTCTCTCCCTTCCTTCCTTCCTTCCTTCCTTCCTTCCTTCCTTCCTTCCTTCCTTCCTTCCTTTCTTCCTTCCCTCTTTCTACTTTTTCTTCCTATCTCTTTTCCTTCCTTCCTTCTTATCTATCATCCATCCATCCATCCATCCATCCATCCATCCATCTATCTATCTATCTATCTATCTATCTATCTATCTATCTACCTACCTATCTACCTATCTATCTATCTATCTATCTATCTATCTATCTATCTATCTATCTACCTATCTATCCATCTATCTATCTATCTCTATACTTTTTTGTACAAACCTTGGATTTCCTCCCAGCAGGGAACTCTATCCTCTGCTACATATCAGCAGCTTGCCAGTGGCTTCTATTCCCTGAGGGCTGCATGGAGAAAGAGAGGGTAAGTGGCTACCCTTGGCCGTGGTGCCAGGATTCATCAGAGACAGGACTGAGTCCTGACTCAGGGTCTTCCTGACTTCTAAGTTGACTCTCTCTCCACTGCTCCTTCTCCTGCTTTTTCTCCTAACTCTAATGCAGTAATAATTTACAACCTCAAGGATAAATATATTCATAGAAGGCATTCAATAAACATTCATAGCTGTTGAATAAATAATGGATTCTATCTGGCTAGGACTTACAGAAGCAGCATGGAGTTTAATACTAACCATAGCTAACAATGATATAGTGCTTTAAAGTTTGCAAAGCACTTGAGTGTAATATAGTATTTGATCCCCCTAACAACTCTGTGCTATTGTTATCCCTACCTTATAGATGAGGAAAGTGAGACTGAGAGGGGTTGAGGGTAGTGGAAAGAGGGGCTAGGATGGGAGTTAGGAAGTATCGGGTTCAAATTCTGCCTCTTCCACATACTTCCTGGGTGACTATGGGTAAGTCGCTTAACCTTCTATTGCCCTGGGGAGTTCTTTAAAACTCTCCATTACTGATCTTCTCATTGGAAGGAGTTTCTACCTTGGGAACTTCCTCCTCATTAGAGATGAGCTCTCCAGATTTGGAGGTATGGTCTTTGTCTATTAAAGGAATTAGTAGGAGTCATAGTTGACTTTTCAATTAGATCAACTTTTAAAAATGGTCCCATTATAGAGATGAGACCACTAAGGCATAGAGAGACAAAGTGACTGGTAGTTAATACCCAAGCACCTTGGACTCTGGAGCCACTGCTCTATGCCATGAGGATGTGGGTCTCTGGCCCTAATACATTGTCTGCATGATTGGAATCCCTTTCAAGCCTCTTGAAACCTTCAACAGAGGAAGAAGGATGATATAAGAGAAAGAGCCCTGGCTTTGGAATCAGAGAACCTAGGTTCAAATCATGCCTTCTGTCACTACCAGGGTGGCTTTAGGCCATGCCATCGAGGTCTCTCAGTCTCACTAGTCTCATCTGCAGAAGGAGAGGGTTTGGCTAGATTGTCTCTCATTTCCCTTTTGGCTCAAAATCTGTGATTCTCTGCTCCCCAGAGCTGGAAGGAACCTTAGGGGACTGCAGACTTAGAGGGGAAGGCATGAAGAGGAGCCTGGGAAATTGGGGGGGAACTGCAAGATTTTCTGAATCCTATTTGTAAACCCGATGTACAGAACACATAGGATGTGCATGTATATAATAACCACATAAGTTTTTACCATGTAAAAATGAACTTAAAACCATGCTACATCCTGTTCCCATATGCTTGTGTGCAAAAGGCCCTCATTGACAATTCACTTGGCACTGTCTAGCAAGTATAAAACGTGGTCTATAAATAGCAGTGGAGTCAATGCTGTTGGGAGCTCCTCTCCATGTGGGCAAAGATGGCAGTGTTTTGTTTTTCCTTCAGAATTCGGGATGCTAAATGCAGCAGCTAGCTCTTCTCCTGTGTGGGAAGAAGGAAGGAGTTTGAGAAGCAGGGTGTTCTGGGGGAAATGGGAGCCTGTTTGGAGCCTTTGAAGATCTGCAGTGCTGAGACTGATCCATCAGTGGCTTTGGTTTGGGGGGACAACAGAAACCAGTTCTACTAGTCTGATAATTCTAGGCAATTTGGTCCGTGTATGTACTGATTGTACACACACACACACACACACACACACACACACACACACACACACACACACACACCTAATGAAACCCAAGGGTTTTTAGGATGAGCATTATTCGAAGGCTGTTGCCTTAAGAGGGTGGGGGTGGAGGATGGGAAAATCCAGCGGATATAGCTGGTGATCTGAATAACCAATGGTAAGGAAGTAGGAGAACTATGCCGGTCTAGAGAGAGACAGTAGAGTCAGGACACCAGGATTCCAAAGCCTGGCTCTGATACTTACTACCAGAGTGACCTTGTATGAATGACCTAACTTGTCTGGACCTCAGTTTCCTCATATAAAATGAAATAGCCTCTGAAATGTTTTCCAACCTGAACTCTGTGACTCTGTGAGAGCACTAGACAAACCTCGGAGGGCTAAGGATGAGCTATTATTTTTCGAGTATAAAGCACCCACACAGTACAATCATCATGGGCTGGGGTGGGGACGAGGAGTGAAAGTTGGATATTAAAAAGTAGACTCAGTGTCTCAAGATGACAAGCTTACCATCTAATAAAACAGTTCGTACTTTAACAGGAAGCAATGTTCCCCTTATTACCTGATTTCCCCCGATGTTTCTGACTTTTGTATGATTAGGATTCAGTGGAGATTGTAATAATAGTAAAATGATAAGTAGCACTTTTTGTGCCATCAGTGGCTTGGGAGCTGTGTCCAACTTTTCTTGACTCTTTTGAGATTTTCTTCGCAAAGACACTGGAAGAGTTTGCCATTTCCTTTTCCAGCTCATTTTGCAGATGAGGAAACTGAGGCAAACAGGATTAAGGGACTTGCCCAGGGTCACCCAGCTAGTAAGTGTCTGAGGCTGAATTTGAATTCAGGTCTTCCCAGCTCCAGGTTCCACCTAACTGCTATGTTTTGTTTGTATCTGGGGCAGTACAAATCAACCTCCTCCTGGGAAGCAGCAGGAAAAGGACACTTAGCCTTGAGGGTAGGAGTGCAGTGATGAGGGTGGAGCAGTTTGTCCAAGACTACTGTGGAGAAAGTGGATCATTTGTCTGCTTTGTTTTAACTAATTTTCTTCCTAGTGATGTATTACACTGTGTTGTTTCTATGCTGCTGAAGCAAAGCTCTGGTCACCCTTCCTTGGTTACAGCTTTGGTTATGTGAGGCATTGTTTCGCAGAGGGCAGCCCCCTGCACATTCTGCTTGTTAGCTGTGACCTTGGGCATTAATATTCCAAAGAGGAGTGGGAAATTGAATTTAGCTCTATCACTTAAAATGTCAAAAAACATTTTTTTTGCCATGGGTTCAGCAGGCATTTTGTGGATCCCCGTGATTTTTGTCTTCCCTAAAACAGTTTCCCTTATGTGATTTAGAGTTGGAAGGGAATGTAGAGATTGTCTGGGCCAATCTTCTCAATTTACAAAAGAGATTGCTTAAAAGTCCCTTGCCCAAGGTCACATGGTAAATAGCAGCACCAGGATTTGAACCAACGTTCCTCAACTACAGATGCAGTAGTATAAAGAACTTGGCCCGGAGTCAAGAAGACCTGAATTCAAACTTGGTCTCAGCTACTTCCTGGCAGAATGACCCTGGATAAATCACTTAACCACTGTTTGCCTCAGTTCCCTCATCTGTGAAATGGGGATAATAATAGCACTTACCTTCCAGGACTGTTACGATGATCCAATGAGATACGATTTGTAAAGTGCTTAGCACAGTGCCTAGAACATAGTAAGCTGTATTAATGTTGATGGTGGCGGTGGTGTCACTATTACTATCATTTCTGACATGGTGTTCTTCCATGCTTACCCCACAGAGGGACCTGTATTCTTCAGGGCTTGTGGAAGAGATTTCTCTTACTATGTCAGTTCATTCAAAATGAAAGGACCAGCATTACTGTTTTGCTTTCACAAAGCAGTGTGGCCCTTGACTATATCTGTGAGAGATTTCTCTCTGTAAGATAAAGGAAACCCTTTCCATGGCCTCTGTTCCACCTTTTTAGGTGTGTCTGTGTCCTGTAGACTCCACCACACACACACACAAACACACCCTCACGTGCATGCACACACAGGCGCACGCCCGCATACATGCCTCAATTCCCTTTTGTGATTGACATCAGTAGGAGTCTGCTCTGGGCAAGGGAAAAGTCAGTCTGATGTCTTATTAATGGCATGTCTTAGACTTCTTCAGGAACATTTTACAGCCCAAGATTCTTCCATTATTTTCCTCCAGGCTCCAGTGTTTCATCTCTACCTTCTGCATGGAGAATTTGGGCTCAGAGGCAATTGGGGAAAAGCCAGCTAGGAAATCACATGAGACAAGATGAGTTCCTCTCTGACTTTCCACTTGGGCCTCTGAGCCCAGGGACAGCCCGCAGAAGGTGGAACGTGCCTTTCCTTGGGGTGAGGGGAGGAAGTAGATTTATCTACATTCCTTGTCACAGAGAGTATGGACCTCAGTAACTGGAGAATCAGTCAGATTTGAATTTGGGATTCTTAGTCTTCTCTTTCTGAGTCATGGAATCATACATTTAGATCTGAAAAGCAGTTTGCAATCCATCACCATTGACTGACTTACCCTCTCTGAGTCTCAGATATTTTAAGACACTAAGTTTAAAGGGGTATGTTGACCTAGTTGACCAGATATGACAATGCAGTTGGGATTCAAGGGATTTTCCTATTTAGAACATCCTCCAGACTCCCAAGGGTCTACTATAGCCTGCTAAAAGTGGGGACTTTTTGACTAGGATGTGGGGATAGCACAGGGAACAATAATTTACATTTGTAGCCTGAGAGCATAGTGGGGTATTGCTATGGAGACTAAGGATAGGTTTGGCACTACAGAAAGATTTTGTGGTTCTTAGGAGTCAAGAGAGAAGCCAGTAAAAGAGAGATAGAAAGGGAGGATACTCAAAGAAGTTTCACTTTACACATAAGCTAAGCTTTGAAGGAAGTTAAAGGTTCTTAGAGGTAATGAGAATTTGGATGAGCAGAGAAGCAGGAGATGGTGGCTCATCATATCTGGAGATTAATTTGTCAGGACTGTGGAATGTGTGAGGGGGGATCACCGTATGACCACTTTGAGCTGGGACCAGCTCTGTGCAGAGTTTTAAATGTCAATCAGAAAAGTTTGCACTTGAACCTAGAAGCAAAATGAAGTGACTGAAGTTTCTTAAACAGGGAAGTAGCATGCTCAAACCTGATTTAAGAAATATCAATTCAGCAATTACATAGATGATGCATCAGAGAGGGAAGCTACTAAATACAGGGAGATGAGGACAGGACTGGCCTTGAAGTCAGGAGGACCTGAATTCAAATCTAGCCTAGACACTTACTAGCTGTGTGACCCTGGGCAAGTCATTTAACCCTGATTATCTCCTAAGGAATGAACGAATAAGTACAAGGGAGACCAGTTAGGAGGTTATTTTAAGCAAATTTTAAGCAATATTTTAAGCAAAAGGAAGAGGTGATAAGGACCTGAAATGGCAGCCATATAGGGGAGAGGAGAGAATGGGCACAAATGGAATAGACATTGAGAAGAGGGAGTCAGCAACATTCAGCAACTTCTTGATGATGAAGAAAGTGAAGGATGATGAGGATAAGTGAAGAACCAAGGATGACTTTGGAGTCATGAATCTGGGTGACTAGAAATGATTCTTTACAGAAATAGAGAAATTGGAATGTGGAGAAAGGAGAAGGTAATGAGTTCTGTTGTAGACATCTTGAGTCTGAGATGTCTGTGTGTCAACCAGTTATAGATGTTTAGCAAGTAGTTAGACATTTAAAATCCCTTCCAGCTCTTTTTTTAAATTAATTATAATTAGTATTTATAGAATGCTTTATAGTTTGCTAAACACTTCACACATGTTAACTCATTTGTGTTATCATCTCTAAATCTATGGTCCCAAGACCTCGCGCAGCCTCAGTTTCTTTATCTGCAAAAAAGAGGAGGCTCTGCTAGGTTCCCTCTCAGGTCCATTCCAGTTGTAGATGTTGGAACTGAATTGAATCTTCCCTTTTCTATCATATTGGTCTGGGTCTTCCTGGGGTGCCTCCAGGTGTCTCAGTGCTCTACACTCAGCAGTCTCCTTTCAAAGCAGAAATCTAGCAGTGAGCTAAAACTACTCATAAATCAAGTAAATTTTAATAGTTAAAGCCTGATATTCCAGTTTTCCTCATAGATTGTTCTATAATATTATCTGTTAAACTGGGAAAGAGAGAGCAAGCAAACAGGTGACAAACACCATTTCCAGGCACACTCTATGTTGCCCATCGGGAAAAGACCCAAGGACTGAAGGGATCCAGGCCATGTGCTCACCCGATTCCACTTTTACCAGTCAAGTCACTAGAAGCACATTCTCAAAAATCAATGCCTCTGTTTTCTTCCCTTCGTCTTCTTTGAATCTGAATGAAGACATACACTTAGGACACACTCCAGCCACAACCATCACCTCTCTTTATTGCCCCTGTAGTCTCAGTGCCAGCCTGAAGTCACCTTAAAGCCATATATCCTTATACTCTGGTTATTTCCTGATGTCCCTAATGATTTCCTGAATATCTACAGTCAAATATACCCTCAGAATGGTGAGAGATTATGAAGGAAATCTTCCCATGCCATGCAAGATAGAATGCCTGGACCTCTTTTCCTATATTAGCCCCACAACTCCTCAAGCTCCTGAGGCAAAGATCTGGCTAGGTTAACTGCTCTTGACCTCTTGCCCTCCTTCACCAAAACATCACCATCCTTTTTCCATCCCCTCAGTATCTTATCTTCCACTAAGGGATAACAGCTCTAACCTAGAGATTCTCAGGCCATGTTACAGTATTAATGCTTTGTTGTGAAGGATCATAGCATGTTCAAGGAGAGTTCAAGTTCCATGCATTTGTAAATGCTATTTCTTACACTTGGGAAGACAGACACGTGCACATGTGAATATAAGTGTGAATTTCATAGAGTTTTTGGCACTTGTGATGCCAGCGCATACTTTGAGAACCACTGATCTTGTCTTCAAGTGTGCGAGGAATACCGTCTTAAGTAATTCCATGGTCCTTCTAGCCAATGTTCTTCTAACAGAAGCAGTAAAGGGATAATCATACTCAGTCATATGTCATAAATGAGTATGAATATCATCCTTGATGTCAAATTTTTAAATGAATAGACTTTTATTGATAAATTTGTTTTTGAATTTTCCCATCTAGGTAGGAGGCACAGAGGATAGAAAGCACTAGACTTACAGTTAGGAATACCTGAGTTCAAGTCCAGGCTTAGATACTTACTAGATGTGTTACCTTGAGTAAGTCACTTAGCTGCCCTCTGCCTCAGTTTCTCAAACCATAAAATGGGAATAATAAAAGCACCTACCTCCCAGGGTTGTTGTGTGGATCAAATGAGATAATATTTATAATAATATTTAATAATGATAACATAACAACCCAATATTTAACACAGTGTCTGGTATATAGTAGGTACTTGATAAATGCTTATTTCCTTCTTTCTTGCCAGAAGGTCAGCTTTTATAACAAGTTTATTAATAGAAAAAAGTAGAAAAACATATAAATACACAAAAACTCTGAGATACTGAAAAATTACAATGTTCTACACACAGGGATCTCCCAGCTCGGAAAAATTTATTCTTTGGGGATCAAGTTTTTTTTTTATAATTTCATAGGATTCATCTTTGGTTATTTCACCAGTTATTGTTCGACTACCACTACTACTAATAATAACTAGCAATATAGAGCTTTAATGTGTGCTATGTGCTTTGCATGTGTTATCTCATTTGATCCTGGAATATAGATTCTCTTATTACTCCCATTTTATAGATAAGGACATTGAGGTAGGGAGAGGTTGTGACTTGTCCCTGGTTATCCACAAGTTAATATGAAACAGGATTAGAACTCAGCTCTTCCCGACTCCAGGTCCAGCGCTTCTCCAATGTGCGTCCTCACTGCCTCTCCATTGATACTGACGTAGTCAATGCATTTACTGCTTTCTTAGCTCTGATGACTTCACTTTGAACCTTATGTCAAACTTTTGTGGTGAGCTTGTAACTCCAGCCCATGAACTCATCACTGATTGGAATGTCATGAAACTGTTCATATTTTTTGTCTCTAACATTTTTTCTGTAACTTTTCTCTGTGTTAAATTTGCTTTCTATTTACCCTAGCCTTGTGACTTTAAGTTTTTGCCCTTAGCTGTGGCATCTCAGGATTAAGAGGACAAGGTCCTGGTCAGCGGTCTTTGCTGCTGATGGACAGCTCCCAAGAGCTGATTCCTGGGTGAGCAACACCAGGATTCATAGAATGTTGCACTGGTGTGTCTGGGTGAGGAGATAACTAACCTTTGGACTATTACGTGCAGTGGTCTGTTTGGGGTGGCTATAAAGGAGATTATGTTCTTAGTTTTGAGACTGCAAGAGCTCATCTGTCTTTGAGGCAGACACTGTTGGAGTTCTCATAAACTGTGCTTTGGTCTTAAGGGGAAATAGGTTTTATGGGGCCATTTCATCCAATGTATTGCATACAGAATAACAGAAGCTCTGAGTTTTATAGTCTGAAATGCAAAGTTAATCCAACTACAAACAAAAGAAAAATGCAGATGGAGCCAAGATGGCGGAGTAGAAGGACGCACGTTTACGAGCTCCGAAACCAAAAGCCCATAGAATTAATGTAAAAAGAGTCCCCCATAACTTCTGGGTCAATACAAGGGGTGCAGAAGCAGAGTGGAGGAGATTTCCGTTCCAGGGAGCCCTGGAGACCCGTCCCCAGGGTCTGGCGCACCCCGGAAAGCAGACAACACCCCCAGCGCTGCCCTGGCCACGGCCCCAGAGAAGCTGATCCGAGCAGGCTTCAGAGACGGAAGCTCCGGCAGCCGGGAAAGTCCCTCCGCCCACAGAAGCTACAGGTCAGTGAGAAAGAAGGCCGGGCTAGAGGAGAGGGGAAACAGGGCGTCTCCGTGACTCGGGCCCCCTCGGGAGGAAGTGGCGGCGGCAGAGACGGGGCAGGAAGCGGTGGAGGCAGAGGTGTGGGCGGCAGCTGAGGCAGCAGCGGCCCAGGACTCAGGAATCCCCCAGCAGCAGGCAGGATCTTCATTACGGAAGATTCCCGCATAAAACCTGACGGAGCTGAGCCTGGGAGACGGCCCTGCCCCCACCCCGCTCTATTACTGAAGGCTTCTGCTCAAAACCCCCAAGGGAACTGAGATTGGGAGGCGGGCCCCCCACCCCGCCCCCACCTGCTCCATTCCTGAAAGTCTCTGCATAAAGCCCCCGAGGGATCAGAGTCTGGGAGGCGGCCCTGCCCCCACCCCAGCACCTGAACTAAAGCTCACTGATTGACAGCCGGCAGGAGGAAAGCCCATTTAAATCTCAGAGGCCAAGCACTAGCTGGGCGGATCCAGGCGGGGGTAGAAAGGAATCTTAGAAGTCAAGTAACTGGCTGGGAAAATGCCTAGAAAAGGGAAGAAAAATAAGACTATAGAGAGTTTTTTCCACCAAATGTAAATGATCCCGACCTTCGGATCTGATGACGAGGACGTATCCTTGCCATCAGGGAAAGACGTGGAGGGCGGGGCCTCAGTACCCCAGACACCCCAGGGGGGTGGCGGGTGGGCTCAGGCCCTGGGAGAGCTCAAAAAGGATTTTGAAAAGCAAGTTAGACAGGTGGAGGAAAAACTGGGAAGAGAAATGAGAGAGATACAAGAAAAGTATGAAAATCGGGTCAATACCTTGGTAAAGGAGACCCAAAAAAATGCTGAGGAAATTAACACCTTGAAAAATAGGCTCACTCAATTGGCAAAGGAGGTTCAAAAAGCCAATGAGGAGAAGAATGCTTTCAAAAGCAGAATGAGCCAAATGGAAAAAGAGGCTCAAAAGCTCACTGAATTTAATAGTTCTCTCAAAATTAGAATGGAACAGATGGAGTCTAATGACTTTACGAGAAACCAAGAAATCACCAAACAAAACCAAAAGAACGAAAAAATGGAAGAGAATGTGAAATATCTCATGGGAAAAACAACTGACCTGGAAAATAGATCCAGGAGAGACAATTTAAAAATTATGGGACTACCTGAAACTCATGATCAAAAAAAGAGCCTAGACATCATCTTCCATGAAATTATCAAGGAAAACTGCCCTGACATTCTAGAACCAGAGGGCAAAATAAGTATTGAAAGAATCCATCGATCACCACCTGAAAGAGATCCAAAAAGAGAAACTCCTAGGAACATTGTGGCCAAATTCCAGAACTCCCAGCTCAAGGAAAAAATCTTGCAAGCAGCTAGAAAGAAACAATTCCAGTACTGTGGAAATACAATCAGGATAACCCAAGATCTAGCAGCTTCTACATTAAGGGATCGAAGGGCGTGGAATAGGATATTCCAGAAGGCAAAGGAACTAGGACTCAAACCAAGAATCACCTACCCAGCTAAACTGAGCATAATACTTCAAGGGAAAATATGGTCTTTCAATGAAACAGAGGACTTTCAATCATTCTTAATGAAAAAACCAGAGCTGAAAAGAAAATTTGACTTTCAAACACAGGAATGAGAAGAAGCATGAAAAAGTAAACAGCAAAGAGAAGTCTTAAGGGACTTACCAGAAGTGAACTGTTTACATTCATACAGGGAAAGCCAATATTTCTAACTCTTAAAACTTTTCAGTATCTGGGTAGTTGGTGGGATCACACACACACATGTACACACATGCACACACATACAGAGATAGAGAGCACAGATTGAACTGAATAGGATGGGACCATACCTTAAAAAAAACTAAGGTAAATGGTGAGAGAGAAATGTAGGGGGAGGAAAGAGAGGGAAAGGGAAGGGGGTAACTATATGTCATTTAAGAGGCAGGTAGGAGTTTTTCTTAGTGGAGGGAAAAAGAGGAGAGCTGAGAAAAAAAAAACAACAAAATAAAACAAGAAGTTTACCCTCATCACATTTGACTAAACGAAGGAGTGAAATGCACACTCATTTTGGTATGAAAACCTATCTTACAGTATAAGAAAGTGGGGGAGAAGGAGATATTGCAAGGGAAGCGACGATGGGGGGGAGGGCAAAGGGAGGAGGGAGCAATTTGAAGTCAACACTTGGGGAGGGACAGGATCAAGAGACAGAAGAGAAACAATGAGGGGCAGGGTAGGATGGAGGGTAATTCAGTTAGTCTTACACAACACGACTATCAGGGAAGTCATTTGCAAAATTACACAGATATGGCCTATATTGAATTGCCTGCCTTCCCAAAGGGAATGGGTGGGGAGGGAGGGATGGGGAGAATTTAGAACTCAAAGTTTTAGGAACAACTGTTTAATATTGTTGTTGTAACTAGGAAAGAAGACATACAGTTAATGAGGAATAGAAAGTCATCTGGCCCTACAGGAGAAAAGAGAAGATGGAGACAAGAGAAGGGAGAGATGACAGAAGAGAGGGCAGATTGGAGATAGGGAAAATTAGATTGCTTGGGGTATTGGGGTGGGGGAGGGGATAAAAGGGGAGAAAACTGGGAACCCAAAAATTTGTGAAAATGAATGTAAAAAATTAAATAAATAAATAGGAAAAAAAAATAAAAAAAAATAAAAAGATGCCCCAATAACTCTCTTTCTTTTCTTTTTTCTTCTGCTACCTTATCCTTGTCCACCTTTGTCCTACCACCACTCTCCCACAACAAATATGTGGAGTTAAGTAAAACAAATGCCGTGTTGGTTGTGTCCAAAATATTTCTTCTGATTCTTCATCTTGAGCCTGTCACCTCTCTGTCAGGAGATGGCTAAATGCTTTAGAATTAATCCTCTGGAATTTTATACATACATACATATATATATGTTTGTATGCATGTATATATTTGTCTGTAAGTATATGTATGTGTGTATAATTTTGGTATTATCTATATGTATATACTATATGTATAACATAATACACATATCACAACATATACAATACACACACATATACACACATATATACATACATCTCTATATATGATATCTGGTACTCACAGAACTTTGAAAGCTGTTTTTCTTTATAACATTATTGCTACCAAAGAATTTCTTGTCTATAAACAACTGATGAAATGTGAAACATTAGTTTATTGTACAACTATATGGAAAAATTATCCAAATCACTAATAATAATGAAAATTCAACAAGCATTTATTAAGGGCCTACTATGTTCCAAGCACTATACTAAGCCCTGAGGCTACAAAGAAAGTTAGCTAAGAGTATCTCCCATACAGCTGATATACATCTTTTGGATTTTCTTCTTTTTCCCATTTTTTCCCATTTTTTACACAAATACTTGATCAATTTTTTAGATCACTGTTAATTCCCAAGGCCTCTCTTACTCCATCTTATAAAAGTTGGACTATTTATAAGAAAGAGAGGAACAAAGCAGACATTGCTCATAATTATATATTTATAATTATATATGACTTATTTCACACTTATGGTTTGATTCCTCTCTGCCAATAACTAACATTTATAAAGACCTAGAAGGTTTGCAAAGCACTTCATTTTATCCTTACAACAACCCTTAGAAGTAGGTACTATTATCATCCCCATTTCAAGATAAAAAATAAAATAAACTGAGGCTTAAAAAGGTTAAATGCCTTATTCAAAGCCACACAGGTAGGAAGCAGGCTTGCAATTCCAACCTTCCCGACTTCCAGTCCAGTACTTTACCTATGGCATCACATGGTTGTCAGAGGAGGGGGATATTTGGCATCATTAGTCATTTGGAGTACAGTATGGTCATTTCATTGGTCAGAATTTTGAAATCACTCTTCCCTTTTTATTGTGTTGTCCTCATTTAAATTGATTTCTTGATTTTGCTTATTTTGTTTTGAACAATTCATATGTATCTTCCCAAGTTTGTCTGAATTTCTCCAATTCATTGTTCCCTATAGAATAATGATGCTATTACATTATATTCATTACCACAATTTATTCAGTCATTCTCCAACTGATAGCACAGAAATTAATCCAATATACTGGGCATAATTTATGTTCATTTACTAATTCAGACATAACTGAAGCAGAGTTGCTGAGGTCCCTTTCAATTATGAATTTCTGTGACTCTGTGATCTCACAAAGTCCCAGGGTTATAATTTTAATTTGTACTACTATTTTTCATTACTGACATGGGACAAAAGTTTTTCTGTGTGGGATCTGATTATTTGAACTCTCCAGTTGTATGAATTTTGGAAGAATAAGACTTTATATCATAGAAGAATCCACCCCCCCATACTCTAGTCAAAGAATATTTCCAATATATGTCAACTTAGACATAAGTTGTCTAAAATCCATGGATTTTATCTTAAGTTGTATCATGTTGTGGTGGACAGAACACTAACCAGATCAGCAGACCCAAGTATGAGTCAGTCTTAGCCCTAACACTTACTTGCTATATTTTTTACTTCCCTTTTAGGCTTTTTTCAGTTTATTCATCTATAAAATGAGAACATTGAACTAGATGGTTTTTAGAATCTCTTCCAGCTCAAAAATCTTCAACCCAATGACACTATAAAGGAGAAATTCCCTCTTCATCTCATTTGATTCAGCATAGGTGGTGCTGAATCTAATCACATGGTGTTTATAAGATGTTTCACTGTAAAAGATATCCTACTAAGTCCCGATCTCTTGGGGAAGTGCAGATACCTCTCTGATTGACTCAAGAAGAGAATGTGTTTAGCTGAGTAAACAAATGATTCATGTCTCTTGGGGGCTTTAAATAGCTAAACCCTGGAGAGGGGGAAGTGTTCAAGACTTGGAGACTCCAGAAAGGGAGGAGGATGAAATATGTCTCTCTCCAATGGGCCCCAGCCCCCATTAGCAACGCAACTGCAAATTTACTCAACCTGAAAGAGACACCCTGTCACACGTTTGGAAAATCATTTCTAAAGCCCTAGGTGTACTTTGTGGAGAACACTTTTACAATCTGATTTTTGGAATGAATATTCTTTTTAGTTTTCTTTCATATATTCTCAAATGCTCCTTAAAATATAACCATAAATAATAGGAATACATTGTCTTCCACAATCCCTCAATTTCTATTAGGCCCTCCAGGCCTTGGTGGAAGACTTCTGGAACGACCTAAGCAAGAATGAGACAGGATAGGAGATGTAGTGAGATGGCATTCTGCTCTCTTGGGGAGAATTCCATTATCCTTGAGGGCAAGGATTATTTCTCAGTCTGGGATTTGTTGCTATTGTTTTGTCTTTCTGTCTCTAGCACCTAGCAGAGTGCTGGCCATAGTAGACCATTAATATGTGTTTGCTGGATGAATGAATGATAGTCAAGTAATAGTTTCATTGAAATATTTGGTTATTCCTGCGCAAGCTTATTTAATGTGACCTTTTGCCAATTCTGGCTTCACTAATCTTTCTTCAATCTTGCAACCTTCTCAAACATATCAAATCACTCTCCATATCATAATGGTATACTTTGTGAGGTTTTTTCCCTCCCTATAGGCATAGTGCTTTCCACTAACAACCTCATCTAAAGCCTACTTCACTTAATAATAAATTATAAGATGCTATGTGAGGCCTGAGAGGGAGATATAAATTTTTAAGACGTAGGGCCTCCCTTAAAGAAATTTATAATCTACTGGAGGCATTAAGAACCTTAATCTCAGCATTAGAAAGGAAATTGGCATACATCTAATCGAACCCATATCTGAAACGGGATCCTTATTTGAACATATACAGAGACAACATAATACACATTAGAATATAAATACATGAGAGTATAAAATGTCATACAATCAAATGCAAGAGAACTCGCTTATAACTTGGGAGAAGGGAAATGTCTCTGAAGGCTTCACAGGCAAAGTGATTCCTGAGATAGGTTTGGAAGAATGGAGAGGGTTTTGATAGATTGAGATGGAAGGAAAGGGCATTTGAGTTTTCATTGTTAAGGTGTAATTAGTGTGCTGATTGATTTAAGGGATACTTTATGCCAAGTCAACTTGAATCCATGAATAGTAATTTACAATATGATATTGCCACCAAGTGATCAATGACTTATAGTTATCAGGTCTAAACCTGTTTTACTTTTCAGGATGGAACAGGGATGGCTTTCACAATCCATATTCAACAATGGACCCCACCTTGACCATTTCACAATTAAGGGAAAGATGTAGAGAACACAAAATGGATCCCATTGTGCTTCTTTTTTGTTAAGTATTCAAAAGCATTTGATTTGGTAGAACAAAATTCCTCCTTACTGGTTCTTTTAAAACAAGGTGTCTCCCATCCATAAATCAAAACCTTTCAAGATTCCTTGAAAGATTTAACCACATAAATACCCTGTTAAATGATCTTCTGATATGAAACATCGAGTGACACATAAGATAGGAAGATGCATGTTCACAGTGATGGAGGGAATGGATCCAGGAGAAGGTGTTGAAGTGGAATTCCCTATGGATAGTGAAGTGTTCCAGATGTAGATGACTCTGTGCTGACACTGTCAAGGAACAATGAAGAGCCTCATGGAAGTCACTCAGAGGAATTTGGCCTGGCCATCCACACAGGAAAGACCAATGGAAGAATAATGTCTATTGCCCAAATTTCAATCTCTATTTGTACGGACAGGCTTTAGCTCTTGTCCATAATTAGGACAAATAGATAATGTGTTGGACTCAGAGCTGGAAAGGGCTGGAGTGGGGGGAGGGGACTTTATTCCTTTAGTTACTTGCAAAGTTCCTTACCTGACCATAAGTTTCCCATGAAAACAAAGGTCTGTCATTTAATACCAAGATTCTGCCAGCATTATTACTACACATCAGCAAAACATGGAAGACAGCTCTTTCTGAAGAATTAAATATGAATAACACAGAGGGTTGTGGAGAAGCATATAGCAGGTAGGATCAGCCTGTGATATATAACCAATGAGAAACTCTGAAGAAGAGAAATAAAATATGTTTCAAGGAATTGAATGATAAGAATAGAACTATAT